>CM069545.1:34205026-35619026 GCA_035773235.1 Eospalax fontanierii | reverse complement strand
CAGAGCCATGTACCAACTGGGAAATGTTTTTAGTTGCTAGATTTCAGTGGGCAATGATCATCTTTATCTTATTTTGGCCTCAGGAGTAAAGAATTGAAAGTATCAAGTATGCTTACTAAGATATCAGCTAGTGACTATATTAATATTAAAAATGATTATGTATTGTTATTAGGGAATTTTAGATATCAAGAGATGTAGCTCTTTAGGACTCCTGTCCTCTGTACAAAGGAAATTACTCAGACCTGAACTGTGTCTTGCCAAACCTTGATACTGAGCATGAAATCAGTTATGAAAGACTTATTTTCACACCTACTTTCCCATCAGCCCATAGATATCACTGAAAACCACAAATACTTTTAAAGAAAATGTAATGCCCCAAATCCACTCTAGCTGGATTTTAAAACAATATCAATCTTTTCATAGCCTTTAGAGAAATGCCATTTTCCTTAGGCCTAGCACAGGTTCATACTTTTCTGAGATATAGTACTGTGGATACAAAATTGAAAGGCCATAGGTCTCCGTATCAGACTTTTTAAGGGATTAGAAATGGAAAGGCAACACTTGTGTAGCTGAGCGTGCCATTTTTTTTTTTTTAAGTGAAAAGAGAGCTGGTATTAAAACTCAGTGGTAGAGCACTCGCCTAGCTCAAGTGAGGCCCTGAGTTCACTCCCCCAGGACCCGCTTTCAAAAAGGGGTCTGAGAAAACCCAGACTTGATGAAACATACCTGTAATCCCAGCAGTGGGAGGTCGAGACAGGAAGATTGTGAACTCAGCCTGTGTGCTGCAGAGCAAGACTCCGTCTCCAAAGAGAGAGGGAGATCGAGAATGAGAGAATTGGACATATTACAGAGTGTTTTATAGATCAGATCACTCATTTTGGAGCCACACAGCATGAAATTAATAGTATTTCATCTAGCAAATCACATCTCCAATATTTTCCCCATTTTTCTTTCTTCATTCACAGACTCAAAAAGAAAAAACAAGCCAAACAAAATGCAGAGACAGCCTCAGCTCTAGCCACAAGGAGTCATTCTGGGAAAGAGGATGCTAGTTCAATCATTTTGGAGCAGGACAAGTCCAGCATTGCTGTGGAGGAGGATTATAACGCTGATGAGAAAAAGAAGAGAAGAAACAATCAGTTAAAGGAAATCAGGCGCACAGAACTGAAGAGATATTATAGTATTGGTGAGTAATGTGATGTTATTGAAGTGTTTGCCTTTGCCTTTTAAAAGTCTGGAATAGGCTGGACATAGTGGTGCACACTAAAATCTGAGCACTCAGGAGGTAGAGGCCAGAGAATTGGGAATTCAAGATCAGCCTGGGATACATGAGACTGTCTGAAAACAAGAAAGAATTATAATGATTTTTAAATTGGCTTTGATGGTACGCTGAGTGCTGTAATCCTAGCACTCAGAAGATCGAGGCAGGAAGATCCCAAGTTTCAGCTACATAGGGAGCTCAGGCCAGCCTGGATGGATAGCCCAACCCTATCTCCAAATAAAGAAACAAACACCTCCACCCCTTCAAAATAAGAACTGTAACGATTTTTTAAGAACTGTAATTTATTAATGCTCATTGTAATAATGGTACCAGCTTATAGAGCAGCCCTACATGCTCCAGACTCTGGTTTTATTTTATATATCACACAGTATAAAAGGATGACAGTGAACTAATAAGCTCCACTGTGTTTGCATTGTCACCTAGCACTGTGCCTATCACAAGTTGTGTGCCAATAAGCAGCATATAATGAATGATTATTTTCCCCATAGGGGAAATACATTTGTTTCTTTTTTTGTTCTTTGTGTGTGGTGTGTATGTACATATATGTGTGCAGATACACTTCCCTGTGGATGCACATGTGGAGGATGATATCTTTCTCTATTACTCTCTACCTTATTTGTTGCTACAGGGTCTTTTACTGATACTAGACCTTGCTGCTTCAGCTAGACTGTCTGGCCAGCAAGCCCCCAGAATCTGGCTGTCTCTGCCCTTAGCCCTAGGGTTACAGGTGCATGTTACTATATCTGGCTTTTTATGTAAGTGTTAGGGATCGTCATGCTTCTGCAGCAAGCACTTTACCCACTGAACCATTTCCTGGACTCGTTTTTTTCTTATGTTTATGGTTATTTTCTACATATATACATAAACAAATTGATAGTAATGCTTGGACTTTTTGGAAGAGACGAGCCTAGTATATGTCAGCTAAAAACAACAAACAAAAACCCCTCATTTAGAATATGTCTATAATGTATTCAGTTTTTATCAGTATCGGGGGTCTCAGCACTCAGGGCCATCCTGAGAGGACCAAGGGGAACTCTGCCATATGGGGAGGGGGCGACTAGATGCAGAGTTAAGACACAAATTCTGGGAGTTGGATGGGAAGCAGGCCAAGCACGTGGCACTGCAAACTCATTTATTGAATAGGTGCCAAAGATCTTATAGGTCTGGATAGCCAGTGATCTTATTGGGTGGGGTCCCAAATACAGCCAATAGTAAGTTTGTCCCCAGGTAGGCAGGTTCTTTCCAGACGCTGGTCTCACAACTAGCCAGAGCAGAATGCCGCACCCACAGGAGCCATTCCTCTATTCCTCCTGGCAGGTGACCTGGCTAGGCCCATCCTGCATTATGCCCAACATCTCAGAATAACTATTGCATCTGAAACTGCATTGGGAACAGTGACATATCTAGCTGTACTTGGCTCACCCTTCTCAAACATACTGTTCTGTCACAGCCAGGCTTGGAGGATACTTCAAAGAGGATGCAAAGAGATGGTACCAAGAAGCAGAAATTGTTGTGCATACAGGTTGAGACATGCTGGAGATTGCTAGGCAGAGAGAGAGAAGGATTAGGGGCTTCTCAGAGGGCATCTTGCAAATGAAAGGATGAGGTGCAGTCTTGTGAAAGAGATGACAGCTTGCTCAGGAGGTCCTGAACTCCGGATTAGGGCAGAGTTATGATGAGGCATGTCTTGTTTCCATGTTTATGGTTAGTATTGTCAACAGGATCTGGAATCACCTAAGAGACAAGCCTCCAAGAACACCTATGAGGCATTGTTTTGCCTACAGACATGTCTTTGAGGAATTCTGTTGGTTGGGTTAGTTGAGGTGAGAAGACCCATCCTAAATGAGGGCCATTCCCTGATTTTGCGAATAAAAAGGAGAAAGTGAGCTGTGCACAAGCACTCCATTGTTCTCCTTTTTCTGACTGAGGTCACAATGTGACCAGCTGCTTCAAGCTCCTGCTGCCTTGACTTCCCATCATGATGGGCTGTACTATAAACTGTGAGCCAAACTAAGTCCTTCATTCCTTAAGTTGCTCTTTGCAGGGTGTTTTGTCACAGCAACCAGAAAGCAGCTAAGAGTGCTCATTCAAGATGAGCCGCACTGGCCCACGATGGTGAGATCTGCAACACTGACATTGCGATGGTAGAGGCAGATGAGGAGCCGGCCTGCTGCCAAGAGCGTGTGGATTTTAGCATTGCAGAGGGTGAAAATGATTCCAGTGTGATGCGTGTCACTAGTTTCGGACTCCTGCCACCAGCACGCTTTAGAACACTCATCGTAGTGAAAGAGGCGCATAGGGATTAATCAACTTCTCAAAATGTAAAATGTCTTAGTTCCCAAAAGAGGAAGCGAATTAAGGAAAATTGCATTTTGCATCATGTTTTGCGTAGGATTTCTTGCTGTTTTAGAGTGGCTTTTGAGTAGAGTCTGGTGCAAGTATATTGTTGAATTTAAAACAATACCCTTCACCTTTACCTAGCTTTGTCTACTTGACCTCACAAAGTCAGTTCAGTCACTTGTCACTTTCTTCTCCTGTCCCCTGTTCTGGCTAGATTACCATCTGTATTTTCAGGAATTTATCTGGTTACTTATTTGTAACTGGGGTAAGTTTGACCATGTAGTGTCTGGTGTTTGTGTGTGTGTGTGTGTGTGTGTGTGTGTGTGTGTGTGTGTGTGTGTGTGTATACGCTGGTATATGTGGATGTGGAGGTCACAGGACAACCTCAGGTGTCATTCCTTAGGCACCATCCACCTCGTTTTGTAAGACAAGGTCTCTCATTGGCCTTCCTGTAGCTTACCTAGTGGAGTAGGCTGACAGGCCAGTGAGCCCTGAGGATCCACCTGTTTCTGCTTCCCTAGAGCTAGGATTACAAGAATGTACCAGCACAATGGCCTCTTTTTTTCATAGATTCTGGATATTGAACTTGGGTCTTCATGCCTGCAAGGCAAGCATGTTATTGACTGAGTTTTCTCATAGCTTGGCAGATGGTCTTTAAATATGTAGTCAATGGAAAAATGAATGTATGGATGAATGAATACTCTGGTTTTGTTTGAATTTTGTGAGAATTCTGGAGAATATTGATACTAGAGCAGCTATTGGATTGAAATTGCCACGTGGTTTTCTTTCGTAGCATGGAGATACCATCATAGCCTGTCGTCTTCTCTCAAGAATGCCAGTGGTGACCCCTGGCTTACAGATTTAGGGCATTTTAATCAGGAGAATCCAGTGTGGGGATCAAACCTCTGGGTGGGCCACTGAATTGCAGGATTCCTTGGCCCTTACATATCCAGCTGTAGTTGGCAATCACCCATCTTGGCAGTTTTGGTTGACCTCACAGATACCTTCTGGATTCCCACCCCAGGATGTAGTTCTTTGACCACTAGAGGGAGCATCAGACCTCAAATCAAGGGTCATTCCCGCTTCTATGCACGGCTGCTTTCAGTGACTCTTACCTAAGCTGGTTGTACAGGAGAAGGAAGAATGAAAATGGGAGACTCTTGCTAACTAAGCAATTAGGCCTTGCTCTGTAATCTGTGGGCAGTGTTGGGAGCACTCCATTGCTTCTGTCACAAATCTGAACTGATGAAGGCAGGCTGTGCTGGTCTGAGATAGAACCTTAGGGAAAGGACGTGCTGAGGAGAAATTTTGCTGATGGAAACAGCAGTGTGTGCTGATCGGTGCAGTGTGTGAAGGAGAAAAGGAAGGGAGTCAGTACGTGACAAATTAGGAAACTCAAGAATGAGGAAGGAAGATAATGGAATGTACGTTAGGAGATGTTTTTGAAGAACTAAGCTGGTTTGTCTCTGGGGTCCTAGAGAGAACTGTTAATTGCTACTTACAGATGTGCGGTGAATCGGTGTATGAAAGAAGTGATTCTGGGAACGCAGGGAGGGTCAATACAGAAAACTACAGGTAGCAAGTGATGGCGTGGGTGCAGACACGCAGGCCAGAAGGACTATAAATGATGGGTTGTTTTTTTTTTTTTTCTTTTTAAAATGGGTACAGAAACAATAAGGGAGTATGTTTGTTTTATCTATTGAATATTATATGTTTCAGAACTACTTCAAATATTAACAGCCAGAAAATAACAGAACTAGTTTGAGGAAGTGAAAGTGAGAGACTTACGAAAAGAGTTTTAGGCAAATAGGAAGTTCTCTGAAAGTAATCATTTTCTGTGCTGACTATTCTACATCTAAAATGTAGCCTGCTTGATCTAAAGAAGTGTATTTGTACTTGTCGAAGTAGATTTATCTGTGAGTCCCTGAAGCCCCGAGCAATGAGATGTTGCTCTCCTCAGGCACTTAGAGGAGTGCAGTAGTCAAGATGCTGATACAGACTGCTATGGAAAGACGGAGTCACTAGAATTGCCTCATTATAACGACATGGTCCAGATTCTATAAATGTTTTGTCTAGTTTTTGAGAGAATGGGAAAAGGAAGTGATTACATTAAGGCAGATATCGAGATCCAGCACCTAGCAGCCAGCAGACATCAGAATGCATCTGGAACAAACAAACGCAGCCTGCTGCACTTGTTTGCATTTGCTAGTACACAGGATTCCCTTCTCACGGGGTCTGTTTAGATAAACTCTGAAGGAATTGCTTGGTGGTTCTGTGTGTAACTATGCTTTAAAAATTAGCTCTTAAGTTTAGAGAACTTTTGAGGCAGGATCTCACGATGTAGTATTGACTGGCCTAGAACTTACTATGTAGACCAGGCTAGCCTCAAGCTAATGGAGATTTACCTGGCTCTGCCTCCTGAGTGCTAGGAATAAAGTCATGCACTACTATGCCAGGCTAAATTAAGTTTTAGACAGGTACTTTGGAGTGTTTCTAAGTGTATCAAAAGATGATTGATCTACTGCAGTATCCAAATGCGTTATTCATTCATCTTCTTTAATGCTAGACTAGTGTACATCTTTCCCCGTAAGAGCATGCAGGTAGAATACAGCTATTAGAAATGCAGACATTTTAGTGTTGGGCAGTTTTTCCTATGAAACATACCTGTGCAGGTGTTAGAGTGAGAAGAAATAGGTCAATGTTACACCTAAGGAAAATAAACCAAATTAGATTAAGATAGTGCTATGTTTTCATTTAAAGCATTAATGCCAAGGATCCTGGGTAACAAAATAGAAACTTTTTTTGGACCGTTTGTTTATTACAATAAACATAGGACTTATATAAGAGTCTGGTGTTTTGTGTGGTTTATTGTAATACACATAGGACTTATATGGCATTTTGTGATTACCAAAGTCAAAAATTTGTTTGAAGAGAATCTTTGCTATTTGAACAGTGAATATAGCTCTTCTCCCCACCCCGTCTCTTTAATCGCTCCTCTCTGCTCCTCTCTGCTCCTCTCTCTCCTTTCTTCCTCTCTTCCTTCTCTCTTCCCTCTCTCTGTCTCCCTCCCACTCTTTTATTGTTTTCTTTTTGTTTTCTCTGAGACAGGGTCTTATTGTATAGCCCAGGTTGGCCTCAGACTCCTGGTGCTAGGCTTACAAATGTCCATCATAACATCAACTGAATTAGCTCTTCTTTTTTGTTGGTTTTGTTATTTTAAGAAGGGATCTCCTAGTTTTAGCCAGCTGGCCTGGAATTCTCTATGTATATTAGGCTGGCCTCAAACTCACCGAGATCTGCCTGTTTGCCTTGTGCTGGATCTAAAGGTGTGCACCACCATGCCCCGCTCCAATTTAGCTTTCCAGTAACAAATCTATTCTGCCCAGATTCATCATTTCAAATCATTGTTTCCCCTCCTGCATTAAAAAGAAGCTTAGAAAGAAAAAGATTCAGCACGTGAAATTCTCTACTTTTCTCACACTGTAGGTTTTTGTTTTTCATGAAAACATGAAAGTAACCAACTACTAGGTTATTTCCCACAGCAGTGACCTCAACATCTTTCCGTACACAGCTCTTTTTCAAAGAGCTTTTTTTAAAAAAAAGAACAAAAAACCACATAGATGAAGTTTCCTATCTATCGCTTGATTTTTGTTTCATCTCACAAGTTAAGAAGGCCACTGTTACATAATTTTGAGAAATTCATTTCCAAACATAAACAGGCTAGGCCAGTAACGTATAATGGTATTGTTCTTCTATTCAAAAGTGATTATCATTCTTGTACTTTAGATTTAAGGAATGAAAGTGTGCAGGGTTAAAAGAGACTTTCATGGGGCTGGAGAGATGGCTCAGTAGAGGACCCAAATTCAGTTCCCAGAACCCACATGGAGGCTAATGTCCATCTGTAACTCCAGTTTCTAAGAGATCTGATGCCCTCTTAGGGCCTCTGTGGGGCACTACATGACATGGGTGCACTTACATACATGCAGACAATATACTCATACACATAAAATAAAAATAATAAATAAAATATTTTAAAAATATATTTTCAATGTAAAAAGAGGATGCCTGGTATGGTGGCACATACCTTTAATGCCAGCACTCAGGAGGCAGAGGCAAGTGGATTCGTGTGAGATCGAGGCCAGCCTGGTCTACATGGTGAGTTCCAGGTGGGCTGGGGCTAGAGAGACCCTGCCCTCCCAAAAAGAGGATGTCAAGAACCTTGTCAAGGGACTGGGGAAACATCTCATGTAGAGTACGTGTGTGGCATGTGGCATGTGTGAGACTCAACCAGTCAAAAAAAAAAAAAAACCCTAATCAGCAGAGTGGACTAAAGAGATGTGGGTAGAAAACAAATCAGTTACTAGGCATGAAATCAGCCTGTGCTGTTTTGAATCATCCAGAAAGTCAAACCAAATGTCTTTCTTGTGTCCTGCCATGGGTGCGTTGCTTAACACAACAAGCTGATGGTGCCTCAGAGTGCTCAGGAATGTAGCTAAAGAGGAAAGTGATGAGAAAGGATGGCAGATGTGGAGGTGTAGGGAGGAAGGGTCTAAGAATAAAAGATGTTCTTGGTTTAAAGACCAAAACCATGGAAACAGAAACAGTAATCAAAGCTAGTGCGGAGGCACAGAAGAGTGTATTTAGAAGCAGAAACCCACACCTGAGTGTAGAAATCAAAAGAACTCGCCATGTGGAGGGCAGGATGAAGGAGAAGACTCAGGCCTCGGGTAAACTGTCACATGCAGTTATGGATCATGGGCTAAAGGCACAAAAATATTTTTAAATCAAAAGTATTTTTAGAATTTTTGCTACAAGGGAGCAGAGAGCTAGGCGCAGACTTCTCAGCTGTAAAAGCCAGCACAACTAAAGTCTTCAGAGTTGAGAAGTGAAAGTTATTTTTTAGGTTCAAAGATAAGACATTTTCAGGCACTCCAAGCATCATCAAGCCTTTTGTGTCATGTATTTCCCAAACACAATTGCTGAAGGGAGATGTTCGTATCTGAGATACACCAAAATCAAGGCCTTTTTAATAAGTCAGGTTATGAAAGAATTGGAGGTGAGCATTTTAATAAATAAAACTAAAAAACTATAGTTATTAACATGATTATAAAAATATAATCCAGTTCCCCCTGAACTGTGATCTAGCACCTCCTGTTTATGAAGTGATTAACCATCTATGTAATTTTCAGATTAAGTAACCAACTCTGAGAAACAAGACTAGAAAGAAAATAGAGAATGAAAATACTGAATGTTGAGGAAATCCCAGCCTCATGTTACGTGTGCTCCTCCTTCGTGGCATTTGTATTTCATAATCTAAAGAGCCCAATCTCTTGTTTCTGTATTCCAAGCAGTTTTCAAAGAGACCTGGAGAAGAGAGAGAAATTTGTATTCCTCATGAAGAACCTTGGAATCTTCCAAAGCCTCCAGCTAGGGCTGGGAGCATGTTTCTGCTTCTGTAAAGTGGTGTTGCTCTCAGGTTCTGTTTTCAGAACCACTATTTAAATTTCCATTTACTTTATTTTTCAAAGCTACCCAACGTAAAAAACCCAAAGTATGAACAATGTGGTAAGCTTTGTTCTACAGCAAAATATTCCAAAGGGAAGTGAGTTAGAGGTTGCAATGGTCAGGGAATATGCATGTCTCCAAGTCTGTAGCAGTGAAACAAAAGCCCCAGTAGACCGTCTGCCACTACACTTGTTTCAGCACAAGGAGAAGTTCCCTTGCCTCTAGCAGTCCCCATGTTTCCACCAGCACAGTGTGCTGTAGCCTGTTCTTATGATTATGGAAATAAACAAATGTGGGTACTGAACCAAGAAACCACATGCATGTTAAAAGCCCTGTTCTCCTATGTCTGACCTTGAGTTCAGAGATGAGATGGATCCTAGTCATAGCAGTGTGCATGACCCAATCTTACTCCCTAGGTCATGTGTTGTTATGTCACACTTACAGAATGGCAAGTCTCATAGCTAGAGAAATAACCGTGTATATTGCACAACAGCTTATGACCAGAGACAGTGTAAGTTTTGAATAATCAGGTTAGAAGTGAGTAGTGTAGGACATAAGGGAAAATGTTCTATCCCAGAGACGGAGTGACTCACAAATAGCAGAACTTTCTCTGAGTTCCAGAGGCTGGAAAGCTCTATGAAGATTCTGGAAAGCTCAGAGCCTAGCATAGGACTCTTTCCTCATACCCCCACTGTAACCTTCCAAAGCGGAAGGAGTCTCTTGGGCTTCTTTTTGAGGGGCACTGTCTCATTCACAAGACTGTGTCTAGATGACCTGCTCACCTAATCGTTTCTGTCTGCTAGAGCCATATCTTGTGGGTGAGGATTTCCAGCATATGAATTCTAGTGTATGTAAGACCAAAACCACAGCAAACACATTGATGGTGGAAAGTACTCTGGTTAAACCTTTGTGGGGACAGTTTGACCATTTTTATTATGGGCCTTTTTTTTTGGCATATTTTTTGACCCAGTAGGTCTTTCTGCTAAAGTTCACCCAAGGAAACAAATCATGAGCATATTAAAGATTTAACTGTGTTGACTATCACTGCATGATTTTAAATTAATTACTAGATACCATTTGCTAGGTACCATCTTTAAATGCTGTAGGTAAACAGTTAATGACATGTGAATTTCACAGAATCTTATCATGATAAATAGACAGTAGTTCTAAATTGTGAATCTGTTTTTGTTATAAAGATAATTCACCTACATACATATAAAAAGTGGGATGAAGAGGAGCTGGAAGTTAGATGCACTAGCATGTAAACACTGGCTTTTTCTGAACGGATGTCAAATGAATGAACTTTATTATTGTCATTTATTTTTTTTTAATTTTTTATTTATTATTTTTATTTTATTTTATTTTATGTCTATGCATGTATTGCCTGCATGTATGTAAGTGCACCATGTCATGCAGTGCCCACAAAGATCAGAAGAGGGGACATCAGATCCCCTGGAGCTGTAGTTACAGATGGTTGCTAATGTAATCAGTGGGAAACAAACCTGGGTCCTCTATAAGAGCAGCTAGTACTCTTAACCACTGATCCATCTCTCCAGCCCCTGTTTGTTTTTAATGAGTCCTGTGATCTGAATTTGTATTCTCCCAAATTCATATGCCGAAATCTACATTCGCTTAGGCCAGTGAGATGGCCCAGAATGTGAAGGTCCTTTCTGCCAAGCTGGATGACCTGAGTTTGATACCTGAGATCCACATGGTAGAAAGAGAGAGTGGATTATCTCGGATTGTCCTCTGACCTCCACACGTATCCTATGGCCACACACACACACACACACACACACACACACACACACACACATACACACAGTAAATTTAAGAAGTGTAATTTTTTAAAAGTATGAAAACCAGTAATCTACATTCACAGGGCAAGGCTATTGGTGGTCTGGTCTTTTGGGAGGTCTCTAAAGACCTTGATGGTGGAGCTCTCATGACTGAGATTAAGGCCTTTATGAGACTCTATTGCCCTTTCTATCACATGAGGACGTAGTACGCATGTACCATCTGGACACTGGGTGAGGGTGCTTACCAGACTGAATTTGCCAGGGCTTTGATCTTGGACTTTCTAGTTCTTAGAGTTGTGGGAACTAGATCTATATTGATTATTAGATGCCCACAGATGGAAATTTTTTTTTGTAGCAACTCATCACTGCAACAATGGTTCGGTATAATTTTGATTCATGTGGGACCGGGGTTTTATATTTCACATATTTCTTCTAAGATTTAATTTGTCTGGTTGTAGCCATGATCCATTTATTTTGCAAGTTTTAAAAGAACTTTTGGAAGGTGGGAAGCAGAGTAGGAAGGGGAGAAGAATCAACAGTCACGAAGAAGGGCAGGAAAAACATCCGGGATAATGTCTGCTGTGGGCTTCATGCTTTATCCACTCACACTAAAGGAAGCAGCAGCCTGTTTTGCAGAGTTAAAACCAAGCTGCTGAAGAATTCACCAAGACACCTGCAGGTCAGCACGCAGCAGGGACTGGTATCTAGCCTCCTGGCACAAAAGTCAGAATGACACAAGGCGCAGTTCTCACTCCCCCAAGTCAACTCTGGGAGAAAAACAGGACAAATCTGGAATAAAACTTCAATGTTTTCACCAGTTCTCTAAGAATATCAGTATTTCTTAGTCCCGAAGGAAAATGAGTGACTATAAATGAAGCTTCCTTTCCCCCTAGACTACAATTTGAATGATGATGAAGTTAAAACTCAATTGCTTACCACTATTACCACTGGGATTCTGGTATTACTGATAAACCTGGTCACGTGTGTAGGTGTGCTCAAAATGCCCATCCTGTTTATGGTTAATATAAACGTAAATATAATACACAATATAAATGTTAACCAAAACAATCAGGGTCATCTGTCTTCACAGAGTTGGTGGACAGTCACCTAGGTTAACACATTCATTCCGTGGGCAAGGAGGAGGTCCTCGGTGTAGCATTTCAGGACTGTGTGAGGCAGAATAATCCCCAAGACAGATAGCATCCCTACCCTTGAGGAAGTTCTAGATTTTAGTTCAGTATGACTCATTTTAGTTAAATATTAGCAATGTTCAATAATATCAGCTACTAACTAACTTCATAATATATTGTGTGTGACTTGCTTAATCCAGAGAAGGTACCATATACTTTGATATCCTTTGTGACAAAGGATGAAACACAGAGTTTAGTCTTTATTGATATGTATTTTTTCTTTCCTTTTTAAAATTGTAACAGTTTATGATTTAGGGTTTTCAGAATTCACTCATCTCTCAGTATCTCTCAATAACATTAAACATAAAATTGTGCTTTTTTGAAGTCAGACCAATAATTTGAGATGTGCCACAAATAGAGAACATATTATTTCTTTAAGCACAAATGCAAGTTATATATTTTTCAAAGTCATTTTTACTTTAATTTTCATTATAAAACCCCCCTTTTTTTTTTCCTTTAAAAAATACAGGGTCTCTCTGTGTTCCCAGGCTGGCCCCAAACTCCTGGACTGAACTGATCTTCCTGCCTCTTGAGTAGCTGGGACTACAGGCTTGTGTCACTACACAAGCTTTGTTATTAAATTTTGAGTCAATCTACATGTATTTTACAGTGATCTAACTTTTTCTTCAAATCTTAGCCCAACGTCACTTAGTGATAATCTTTAAGCTTTTGCATCTCTTCTTGTTGCTAGCTTTGCCTGAATTGCCTTGTTTAATTTTGGTAGTAACTCTCTGGGAGCCCATTGTCATCCCCGTTTACATACTGGAAGCCTGTCTTGGATTAAAGTCACTCAAGTTTTCATAGCTATTAAAAGACTGAACTGGACTCATTTGCTGTTTATTTAATGCCAAAATCAAACCTGCGCACCAACATGAAGTTATGTAGGGAAATCCAGCTCTTCTCATCAGTTTATAATGATGTTTTTATTTTGCACTAAATACATTTCTTTTAGTTATTTGCTTTACTGTTTTATTTGTAAATTAATTTATTTTTATTTTATGTGTATAAGTGTTTTGCCAGCATGTTGAGTATACCTGTGCATGCAATACCTACCCAGGCCAGAAGAGGGCAATGGATTCCCCTGGAACTGGAGTTACAGGTAGTTATTTGCTGCTGTGTGGGTTCTGGAAACCGAACCTGGGTCCCCTACAAGAACAGCCAGTGCTCTTAACGTCTGAGCCATCTCTCCAGCCCCTGCTTCACTATTTTAATTACCATGGCTTTACATACCAATAGACTATGTGCCTACCATTATTTCTCTTTTAAATGTAATTTTTGATTTAGACAAATCTAATTATAAATTCAGCAAATATCTCTTTAAAACAATTTTACTTTTTACTTAAACAGTATTTAAATGTTAATTTGAAAAGAAAATTATTTATAAGGGTGAGATTTGCTATGGGGGAGCATAGTATGTCTCTTCTTTTATCAGAGTTTCTATTTATATATTTCAGTGAAGATTTCAAATTTGATTAATATGTACCTTGTTATTATTGTGTTCTGTTTATTCGCGGGTACCTTATTGTTGAATACACTATACCCATGGCTTTCCTAATTACATTTCTATTATAAGTATAAAAGGTGATTATGTCTGGCCACTTTTCTGAGCAATTTATGAATTTTTGACATCTTAATGTTGATTCTTTGGCGGGTGATTAACTCACTGATAATAAATTTTTTTTAATTAGTATTTTTTTAAGATTTATTTTGTTTAATTAATTTATTTTTATTTTCTGTGTATGAGTGTTTTGCCTTTATGCATATGCATACACCCAGTCATGAAATGCTGGTGGAGGCCAGAAGAGGCTGTCATATCTCCTGACACTGGATGTACCAATGGTTGTTAGCTACCGTCTGGGTGTTGGGAAATAAACCTGGGTTTATTTCAAGAGCAGACAGTGGTCTTAACCACTGAGTCATCTCTCCAGCCAAGATTTATTTTAATAATTTAATACTTATGTGTGTATGTATGTGTATGTGAGAGAGAATGTATGCACACATTTGTTTGTATTTGCCTGTCCGAAGTCAAAAGAAGGCATTGGAGCCCTTGGAGCTGGAGTTACATATAGGTGGTTGTGAGTTACCCATTGTGGGTGCTGGGTACCAAACTCAAGTCCTCTACAAGAGCAGCAGGTACCCTTAATCACTGTTACCTCTTCAGCCCTTTTCAGTATTTATAGCCCTTATCTATCACTTAGACTAGGGAATCCAAGATAAACTATATATAAACCTTGACAGTAGAGATTCTTGTGTTGATATTAGTTAGTGTTTTACATTTCATATTGTTTTGTTGTGGTGTTGGGGACCAAACCCAGGGCCTTATGCATGCTAGGCAAGTGCTGTACCCCTGAGCTCTGTTATCGGTCCATTAGGTTCTTTTTCTTATGTGTTTTTGGTTTGTGCTATGAAGTCTTATCTCGGTTTACAGCGAGGTCTACCTTAGAAAGATTTAATTTTCTAAGAGACCATTCGTTGATAAGCACATGGCCACCTACAGTACCAGTGTTTTTGCCCCACACGACTGTGATGGTGAGTTCCAGTGTGTGACAATGACTCCCTTTCTATCTTTGGGGTTTCAAATTGTCTCCATTTGCCTTTCATGTTCTGAGTTTATCTTCACTCCAAAGATTTTTCCTTATGACTAAATATTTGTAGTTCTGCTTCCTCGTGTGATAGTTTAGTGTCCTGGGAGGTTCGGAAGCCTTCCAGATGTTGGTGGTGTTGCTCTCAGGGACCTGTCCTCACAGCACAGTGAGAGATACTGGAATGTATGGGTCTCTAGATGCTCCTCTTGACTCTTTCTTCCATAAATCTAGGAGCAGAAGCCACACTTGGAAACTAAGGTGACTGTAGGTAACTAGCTAGCTGCTTCAGACCTAGACGTATAAGTGTCACGGTTCTTGGGGAGACGTGAACAAGCGTCTACTCAGCCCAGACAGGGAACTGATGACAGACCAAGGTAATGATACCACCAAAGTCCAACTTAGCAAGCCAGCGAGTCTGCTGAAGTTACCTTCCGGAGTATGGATGAGGCATTACCACAGGAGCCTGGGCGACTCACAGGCAGCTGCATCCCTGAAAGCTCACCCCGGAGCCTAGAGATCTCGGAACAGCTTGCAGGCAAACTCAACAGGGCTGAGGGTCTCCCTGCTCGGCAGTCCTTACTGCTTATATAACCTCTGGGGAAGTTAAGGAAGTCTGTCCTATCTTTAGGTTTCTAAGTGACAATTTGATTGCTATTACTGTGTTCTTTTTAAAAATGCAATATAACTGATTCTATCAGATGCCCCTTTTGGCATGTATCAGAGAAAATTAGATTAGGATTTTTCTTTAAAATAATTTATAATAATCTATCATATCAACACTGCATTATCCTGCACTTCTGTAATTAAACATTTTGCTAATGCCTTGTAACTCTTTACACTCAGCTATTTACCCATGTGGACTGCATCCGACTGACCTCCACTTGTGACACCTCCACTTTCAGCCTCAGACTTCCTCACAGCCTCTTATACCTACCAAATTCTAACCCCCTGATTTCAAGGACTTGAGATAAACAATGTAAAGGTATCTATGAGCATAGGAGAAAGCTAGCCCCATATTCCTCAGAAACTATTGGGAACAAAACAACTGAATCTCTTACCTGCCTGATATGAAATGGGCTACATGAGATCCTGTTTCAAGAAAAAGTTCATTTGGACTGGAGATATAGTTCAGTCAATGGAATGCTTCCCTAGCTCCCAAGAAGTCCTGGGTTCATTCCTTAGCAATGTCTAAACATGGTGGTGCACACATGTAATCTCAGCACTGGAAGGTGTGGGCAGAGGATGGTCAGAAGTTCAAGGTCATCCTTGGCTACTTACAGAATTTGAGGCTAACCTGGGCTATGTAATACATTGGATTGTCAAAAAAAAAAAAAAAAGATAAGATTACCTGAATAAGATTCCAGAGGTTGATGAAACAATAGCCTGAGTATCTCCTCCACAGAGGGAAGATGGCTTCAATGGCATCCAAAGGAGAGGGAATCAGAAAGGCAGGACAGACATTGTCAGTGACTCTGAATCTTTCACAGAAAGAGGAGCCCTGACTTGTGACAGGTACGACCCCACCCTGGAAACATTCAGCTATAATTCAGACTGATGGCATTACCCATAAAATTGGGTCATGTGCCAACTCTTTTATGTGATCTGATTATAATACATCTGATTATAATTTCATTTGGGGATCAAAATGAGCTGGGTTCAACTGGTGACTATGACACATTTTTATGGCTGTGTGACAGGAAGCAAGTTATCAGAAATCTTTCTGATTTTGTTGTTGTTATTTTGAGATAGGTTCTCACTATATATCTCTGGCTGTCCTGGAACTCACTGTGTAGACAAGGCTATCTTTGAACTCACAGAGATCCACCTGCCTCTGCTCCCAAGTGCTGGAATTAAGGCATATGCCACCACACGTGGTTGAAATCTTTCTATATTGAGTCTCATCTATAAAATAAAGAACTATTTGATAATGTTGCTGAGAAATTAGAGGATGTATATGAATGCAGTGTAAATCTCAGAGCCTGTCACAGAGTAAGTGCTTCCATCTGTTATGATCATTAGTCATTGGGTGACAAGTACATTCTTGGGGATAATCATAGGTCCTCACCTCAAACACTGGAATTGATCTCTGTCCTGAAGCACAGGAAAGCTGTTCTTTCCTGTGCCTGCACATGCTTCTTCCTAACTATCTCCAGGCCAGAAACCTCCATTACCTGTGGATTGTGTGCTGTGGAGCCTGACTTGGTAAAACATATAGGAGTTCATTCATTGAAACCACATCGTCCTAACAGATAACTTTAATAACAATTCAGGTGAAAACTTACATTGTGTTACAATGGCATGAAGGCAGTTATGATTCTTAAAATTGGTCAGTTACTTTACATTTTCTACCTTTATCAACTGTAGAACATAGTGTGTGATTTGTGGCTTTGACAGGGGCATTTGATTTGCTCAGTGTGATGGCACAGCAGTGAGTGAAGGGTGTTGCCCACAATCTAAGGCATCAGGCTTGTTGATCTGTATCAGGAAGTCCATTCTGCCTTTTGTATTGAATGTCATGTTCCTGCCCAGGATAGTCAGAAATTGGATACACCTTGGGCTTTACCTCAATGATTTCAAATTTGTAGATTCTGGACGGAAAGGGTATGTGTGTGTAAGTGTGCACTCAGAGGCAAAAAATCAATGTTTTCCTCCGCCACTCACCACCTTTATCTTTTCCTGAAAAGGCATAACTCAAACTGGCCTGGAACCCACAATTCTCCCGCCTTCACCTCCTCAGCATATCTTACTGACATGTACTACAACAGGCTCCACCTTGTTTATTGAGACAGGATCTCTCACTGAGCCTGGAGATTGCTCGTTCAACTAGACAAGTTGGCCAACAAACTCCAGAACTCGGCCTGTTTCCTCCTCCCTCTAGTGCTGGGGTTACAGGTGATAGTCCCACTTTTTTACATTGGTGCTAGAGATCCAAACTCAGGTCCTCATGCCTTGAAAGCAAGCTTTTTACTGACGGATCTATCTCCCCAGCCCATTTATTTTAGTAGCATTACATTTGGCATTTTTCTAACCTATCCACCGATGGCAGTGAAAGGTAATTAACTTTATTTTTGTGCAAATTCAGGTGTACATATTAAGTTTTTCTGGAAAGGCTTAACTAGCACACATTTTCTTTTGTAGTTTGACAATCAATCAGTATCTGCTCACAAGTTAGTGGCTTACACTAGTGCTCCCCTTTGAGACCAGAGAGAACCATAGGCAGCTTATGGAAGGGCGTGGAGCAGAAACTGCCACAGCTGGGAAGGAGGAAGCACAGCCTGGGATCTGGAAATTGGAAGCATTTATACACGGATATAAAAGGACTGTTCTAGAAACAAGATTGAAGGCAAGAGTGGTTTATGATGCCCATAAGAAAGAGTGTGCCACAGAGAAAGCAGAAATGAGAGGCTGAAAGGGGTGAACAAGGATGAGGATGAGATGCAGTTGGTAGAGTGCTTGCCTGGCATGCATGAGGGCCTCAGTGCCATTCCCAGCACCACATAAAACCAGGTATGGTGGCATACACCTGTGATGCCAGTGCCCAAATTGGAAGGAGGCAGGAGAATCAGGAGGTAGAGACAGGAGGATCAATAATCCAAAGGCTATGTGAAACTCTGCCAAAAAAAAAAATTAATAATGATAAAAGCTTTTGTTGTGGTGGAAGGTAAGAGGGGAACACAGACTCTGGCAAGCTGCCACCTGCTGACTTCCACATGAGAACACCCACACCCAATTTTAAAAGGGACGGGGATAGTGAACAACAGGACTCATGCCAAAAGGAACTATGAGAAGATTGTTTCTGGGAATGCTAGCCTGGGGTCTGCATCCTCCTTGGAAACAAGCAAAACCCACCAATTTCAGTTTTTCTGATTCTTTAGCTAGAATTAAGAAAAAAGAAAGAGCACTGTTAATATTTCATTGCTTACCCTTTGGGAACTAGGTGACCCAGTTTTAACATTTGCTGTCAGACTTGGAAAATATTGTGGTTGAATTTTTATTGTTGTTGTTAACATAGGCCATACAGATGTTCTTATCTGGAGTCATTAGTTCCGCTCTCCAGAGTAACAGATAGGGATTCCAAAGACAATTGGAATAAACGGTTACAACGGCATCTTCAGTTTTCTCCTCTTGTTTTTTTCATTATAAATAATATAAAAGAGATATTGAAAGCCCAGTTAACTCCTCTGTACACGAACTGTTTTCATGTTCTGCTTAGTGTTCTACTCTCTCGGGTGTCCCATGTCTGTTATGAAGCTGATACATAAGTTGGTCATTTCTGCAGATGTGTATGCATGTCTCTAGGACATCAGATGAAGAGGGCTGAGTGAATCCTATTTCTCAGGTTATGGCTGGTCAGAACCAGGATACTTAATATTCATTTCCTTCTTTTCTTTTCTCCTTTATCTCCTCTCCCAGTATCACACCTTTTAAGTATATTGGTGTAATTGGGTTTTGTTTTTATGTGCCCTTGAAAATGTTTATGCCTGCTTTGTGTTCATTTGTTTTAGGTGTACATGAATGCTACTGTTCTATCCCATTCTTTTTCTCTTGTTGTAAACTTGTTACTCTGTGTACATCTGGCTTGTTATTTCTAATTGCTACCTGGAATCCCAAAGCATAGCCACCACATTTTTTTTCTGGCTCCCCACTGCCACAGAGGACATAGAGCTGAGTGGTCTTAGGAGGTTATTATGCTATATATAAAGTACTTACCTCCTGGGAGAGCATGTGTATCTCAGAGCTAAATTGCTCACAGATAGACAAGCTGCAGGTCCTTCTAGCTGCAGTGACTGAATCTGTGTACGTCTTTGGTAGCAATTCATATTTCCACCAAGATTAGACATCTAGCCTTCCCATTCTGTCAGATGTGAAGTGATGTTGAGTTCTGATACACATTTATTTCTACACACAGGAAAGTTGTAGTATCTCTTCTTGGTTAACTCAATTTTATATTCTTTGATCACTCATTTTTTTATCTTTTGGAATATGTCTCCATGGTTTTTGATATTTGGATCAATACCTTAGCAATGCATTTAATCATAACAATTAGGTTGTATCATATGAAGATATAAAATATGTGACCTGTAAAATATCATAATAGGCTAGGGATATAGTTCAGTTGGTAAAGTGCTTGCCTAGCTTGCTTAAAGCCCAGGATTTGATCCTTATCACTGCATGAACCAGGTGTGGTGGTATACACCTGTAATCTCAGTGCTTGGGACGTAGAGGAAGGAGGATCAGAAGTTCAAGGTTATCCTTGGCTACACAGAGAGTTTGAAGCCAGCCTGTGCTACAGAAGACCCTGTCTCAAAATAAATAAGCAAAGCTGAAAAATAAAGTAGCAAAATCTATGGTCCACCGTAATATGTTGGAATTATCAGGTTCTTTTCTGTTTTTATATTGTGAATAATACTTTAAGAAATATATCTTGACATTTCTTTTTTTATTTCATGCTTATAAATTCTTAAGAGATTACTAAATCAGAGAATAAATAGTTTATAGCTATTGCTACATATTGCCAAACTACTTTCTAAAAGGGATGAGCTAATTTACATTATACATTATTTACACAGAAATTATACTGGTTTTGCTGCAATCTCATTTTCGTTACATATTCCCATTTAAACTTATTGTAGAAACTGGAAAACATGACCTTGTTTTTGCTTGTATTATTTAATTGCAGTCAGTATTAATCATTCATTACGATGATCACGGATGAATAGTATATTTTATGAGTGTGGTTTATTTCTGCCCTAAGCCCATTTGCCTATTAGTATCATTTCTTATAGTCAAGTTGATAGTGAATTTTCTTACAATGTAGATCTATTCTGTCTTGAACACCTAAAAATGAAATTAGTCATTGACATATGATTTATTCTTCAGATGACAATCAAAACAAAACTCATGATAAAAAAGAGAAGAAGATGGTAGTTCAGAAGCCCCGTGGTACCATGGAATACACTGTAAGTATTCAGGTGCTTTGAATGCTCAGTACCACTACAATGTGTGAGCATACTGTTCCTCCCTGCCTTGCCTTGCCCCTTAGCTGCATTCTTCTTGAGGACCCACTTGCTAATGAGGTTTCTCAGAATCTGCTGTAAGTCATTTCTTTTCCCTCATGTTTTCTCCCTGAACAAACTGTAAACCAAAGTCTGAAATATCAATGTACGCATGTCCTGGTTACCATGTCTGTCACCACAGTGGTCACTAGGATTGCTTTGGCTCCTCTGCAAGGCCAGACAATTGTCCCCTTTGCTTACCATGCCAGATACATCCCACCAGAAACAGACTGAAAGAGAAGACTGTTCTCAATAGAGGAGAACCATTTTCAGTTAAAGGTGCAGTAGTAGCTGTGCTCCTGTGCTTGAACCTCCAGACTGATGGCTTGAATTATCTCCAAATTAACCATGACTACCACTGTGGGTCTCTAGACACCTTCCCTGAGGTCCAAAACCATCAGTCTGTTCAACTGACTGCTCAGCATAGCTGCCAAGTCCTCTATGCTTGATCCTTTTTCAAGAAGCAATGGCTCCATCATTCAAGTATTTCTGCAAGCCAGACCTTCAGGTTTTGAATCATCTTTTCTTTACTCCCCATCCAACAATTCTAGGTCAGATTCTCTTCTCTCATTCATCATTAAATCATTTTAACATTGCTCACTGGTGTGGTTGTTATTTTTAATGTCTATCTCATATCTTAACTCTGTTATGCATGGAGAGAAGCTAGAGCTTTTGTGTTGTGTTTTTGGCATCTTGCAGGGTATGCAGGTCCATATCCTTGATGAATAGATGAATTATGCTATGCAGGTGTCCCACCACCTCACCTGCACCAGCACCTACCTCTCTCACTGCACCATGAGCTCCTAGAACCCGGGAGTTGTATCCTGTTTATCATAGACTTGACATTATGTGAATACACAGTGGTAGGTCTATATAAATTTAGTGTGAAATAGCACTGGTATTTTCTTTGACTTCTAAGAAGAAATTAAAGATTGTTGCCATTGCCTATGTTTGTTTTTTCTGATATATCCTTATTTTAGATTCGCTTTCCAAGGCATGTAGCCAGTGAACAGCAGATCTTGAAGTCAAAGCCAGTCTGACTGTAGTGTCTGAATTTTCTATTTTTATCTTATATTGAGTCTAAACACTGAAGATCCCCGGGTTTTGGTGTGTTATATAATTGTAAAATAATATACTTAAACTTTTACCAAAGGAAATTAGAAATCTTTTAGTGGACAGTAAAAATTGAAGATAGCTCAGATATGAACTACAACAAAGGTGATGGTTTTCTTAAGAATTATACAGCCAGACGTGGTAGAGTACAACCTTGTTAAAAAGCAAAAACCAAAACCATCACCACCAATAATAAAAGGGCTAGATAGGTGGCTCAATGGTTAAGAGAATGTGCTGCTCTTCCGGAGGACCTGAGTTCAGTTCACAACAACCTCGTCAGGCAGCTCACAACCACCTTTAACTCCAGATCACGGGGGATCTGACCCTCTGGCTTCTACCAGTACCTGCACTCGTTGCACACTTCCTCCCTCAACACACACCCATATACATGTGAATAGAAATGTCAATTGAAAAGAAAAACTTCAAAAATTTAAAATTTACTTGCCTTTATGGAACTATTTCTTTTTTGTTCAGTGGTATCATGAATAAACTGTTTATCAATGGTATTTTCAGTTTGTTGCTTTATATACTGAATCTTGTTTGTTTAATCCTTCTAGGCTGGAAGCCAGGACACCCTAAACTCCATAGCACTGAAGTTCAATATCACTCCCAATAAATTAGTGGAATTGAATAAACTTTTCACACATACTATTGTTCCAGGCCAGGTAATTATTTTCCTATTGAATTGCACCTTAGAAATTTTGCATTTATCTTCTCTTGTCATATTAAATGCCTGTTGGTGACACAGGATTATCTTGAATAAAAAAGAATCTTTCTTCTTCCTTAGATCCAAGAACTATGAAGGTATCTTAGTATTTACAAATGGCTCAGAGATTAATATTTGGAAAATGATTGGCACACCTACCATCACTATCATTAATTTATATAGGAAATGTTTCCCAGGGCATCAAGAGAAGATCGAAATTAATGAAACATTTTTTTTCCTGTTCAGTGTAACAAATACCCTTAGTGTTTAATTCAGAATTAAAAGTTCAATTTAGTCTATTCTTAGGTAAAGCATGGTCATCAGTTTATTTTAAATAAGGGAAAATTCTATTGTTTTATCTTAAGTTTGATGCCAAAATAAGAATAGTCAACTCACCAAAGAAAAAGACATTCAGCAAGACCAGAAAAAAAGGCCAACTTAAATTATTTTTCAGTATTTTAATATCTTATTTGTTAAATAAAATTGACAGATATGTAATACTGTCTCTTACATGATGTTTTGCTTTTGAGGCTCTGTCTTAGTGTATAGAGCGGTAGGTATCTCTTATTGTAGTAGATTTGATAAATCAAGATCAGTTTGGTCTGCTTTATTTCTAGAAAATTTGAGATTCGCCTTTCTAGAGATTAACTTGATAATCACCTTGAGGCAGAAAAGAACTGGTGTGACTGGATGGCCAGATCTGAGTGGTTTCAGAGGTTTCCTGGGAGCTGAGTGAATTAAGATCTTACCGTAGGCTTTTTGTTTCATCAAAAGACAAAAAAACAAGATCAGATAAGCTTTAAAATTAACTGAGACATAAATATTTTTCAGAAGATTCTGATTTTGGCTATTTTGACATGTGTTATCAATTTGTGAACATGTCAAAATGTACATTGACACACTTGTGAGACCCCTTGGCTACAAATGATATTTATTTCTAGGTTAAAACGACTGTTCAATTTACGAAAAGAACTTTAGAACCTCAAAGCTTCATTTGTTTGTGTGCTGGAGGAAATATAGAATTATTTTCTGGAGGCAGAGGAAAACTTCACCCCTGCCTGTGACTGAGGTCCTCTTCCGTGTTGGAGCGTGTATCGCACTGAGCTTCCCAGCTTTCAAACGCTATTATCATCCACAATGCGGCATTTAGAGTGCATTAGTCAGTGTTACTGGTTACTTTTCAAGAGTGCAGGTGCCTTCATTCACCAGTTTAGCTACATAAAATAAATAAGAGAAATGTATACTAAGACTAGATGATTTTAATCGTTTGTGAACTGCTTCCGTAGAACTCTAAACTTGGCAGCTGCTCTTAACCCTTATTAAAGTGGTGATAAAGAGCAGCCCTCCTAAACTACTTACTGTAATCTCTGTTACCGCGTCATCCAGGATGTGAAGTTCAGCATCTAGCATTGCTTTGATGAGATTGTATAGGAGAAAAACTGGATTGTTTTTATCTTATTAATTTCTACTAACTGCTTGTATTTCTCGTTGCACTGGTTTTATAGACCTCCAAGCTGGTTTTGGCCAACCTCTCACTAGGTATTTAATAATTTCGTAGCATCTACTTTCAGCAGTATCCAATCCTCACCTTACATCCCAATGATTTTGATTTTTTCATGTATTTTCTGAGTTTGCCTCAGTCTTTTTTCTTGATTCAGTTGGAGTTTAGTTAATTTTTTTTTTTTTGAGAGGGAGAGAAAGGGTGTGGGTGAGGATGTAGGCGACACATATCTCAGTGTCAGAGAGCCACTGTGGGGAGGTCCATCTCACTCTCCACCTTGTTGAGGCAGGGTCTCTCTTGTTTCTGCGCTGTACGGCATTCTCAAACCTAGCTGAGCTGCAAGCTTCTGGGAAATTCTTCCATCTCTGCTTCCCATCTTCTTGTAGCTGTTTCATTGAAGGAATATTAAATGACGGTATCATAGTAACAATTCAGGAGCCAGAGTATTTTGCAACAGAGGTTGTTTTATACAACTTATGGAGATAGTATTTATTTATTTATTTATTTATTGGCCTTTTTGAGACAGAGCCTGCTTGTAGCCCCAGCTGGCCTGGAACTTACTATGTAGACCAGGTTGGCATTGATCTGAGAGATACTCACCTGCCTCCTCCTCCTGAGTGCTGGAATTAAAGGCATGCACCATCATGACTGGCCAAATAGTTTTATTTTATATAGCCCAGACACAAACAGCAGAGAAAGTGTAAGGATTACTATGTAGATATTGCCTTGTATAGTTCATCATACTTTGGCACTCAGGGCTTGCAAGCGTGGCTTTGTTTCATTTCTACCTGACGTATTATACTTGAAGCACATCATGCTTCTTTTTCTTTTCTTTTACAGGTTCAGCATTCATAATATAAAAATTCAAAATACTCCAAAATCTGAAACTCAGCCCCTTTGGATAATTTCAAATTTTTAAATTAATTTTAAAAATTATTATTTATTTATTATTTGTTGGAGGAGCACACGTATGTCATGGCACACATAGGAGGTCAGAGAACGACTTGTAGGGGTCTGTGCTTTCCTTCTCCCACATGGATCCTGGGCTATCAAACAGGTTGTCAGGCTTGGCAGTAAACACTTTTATCTGCTGAGCCATCTTGTTGGCCCTCAGATTTCGAATTTTCAGATCAGGAATGCTTAAGAGGTCAAGTCTACGTAGATTTGTTTTAGAAATCTGAAGCTGAGGCACTGGCCCCAAGCATTCGAGGTAAGGGATGCTCCAGCCGTGTTAACTCCTTCCCAGGAAGGCGCTTCCCTCCGTCCTCGCCAGTTCCGGTCGTTCAGGCTTCACTTGGCCTGCGCAGATGCTCACCCGATGCTCCTGCAGTGTCGTTGTGCCGAACCCTGTTCACTGTGCCCATTCATATTGCCAAGTACAGTGTACAGATAGTCTAGAAGACACCAAGTTGCTTACAGTGACTGAAGGCCCACTCCGTCCTAGCCAGGCAACGAGTGTGGTGTGCAGAGGTTGAGTTTCCTGACGTTATCACTCACACAGCCATCCTTCCCACCCCCACCCCCCAGGTCCTTTTTGTGCCAGATGCCAACTTTCCTTCCAGTACCCTACGGCTGTCATCGTCCAGTCCTGGCGCTACCGTCTCCCCTTCATCATCAGATGCAGAATACGATAAACTGCCTGTACGTACGTCATGCATTGTATGCACTCAAGTTCATTTTTAGCACAAGATGTTTCATGTGAGTTGTAGAAATCATACGTTTTTTTAAACAAGTTTACTTCTGTAATTTCCTGTAAAGAGGTTTGGTTCAGTAAGTTATCATCAGTTAGGAGAGTAAGGGGAGGACACACACCTTGTGCAGAAGCATGATGCTAAACTCTCAGGGACGTGGGTACGCTATTTACGTGCCTTTTTCTAGTCAACAGTCTAATATGAATTCTTTCATATAAGATGTTTTCTAAGACATTGAATAAAACAATCTTATGAGCTTGGATATATTTTATAATCTTAGTTTGATTTCAAAATCGATAATATTTATGATGTTTTTGAAGGACAATAGAAATGTAATACTTAGAGTATAATGTGCTTTAAAACAGTGCTTTTGTTTAATTTTGGAATTTTTTGCTCTCATAAGGATGCTGACTTAGCAAGAAAGGCCTTAAAACCCATTGAAAGAGTCTTATCATCCACTTCTGAAGAAGATGAGCCAGGTGTGGTGAAATTTCTGAAAATGAATTGTCGATACTTCACAGATGGAAAGGTATATGTCAGTGTCACTGTTTCATTTTCGTGGAACCTGTTGAACATTAAGCAAGGTTACACAGTGCTGGAAGGAAGCCTTCCTTAAAACACCTTACCCAGGGCTGGAGAGATAACCCAGCGGCTAGCAACCCAGTGCCCTCTTCTGACCTCCAAGGGCACTGCACAACATGAATGCACTTACATACATGCAGGCAATACACTCATACACACAAAATAAAAATAATAAATAAATAAATTTTAAGTATTTTACCCACAATCTCAGTGTAAGATTTGATAAGTATCCATTGATTATTTTTTTCTTGTTGGGTAACTGGCTTTTTACTTATTAAAGGAAATGTATTCATTAAGTAGAAATACAATGCCTTGTGATTTTGGAATCATTTTTTTTTTCAGTTCATAGCTATGAATTGTTAGGGAGCTGTGTGCGTTTAATGGCAAACACTTGCTGAATTGAAATTCAGCTCTGCCACTCCCTCTGAGAGAACAAGGGAGGTATCTGAATATCCGAATCCACTTTTTTTCATCTATAAGCTAAGAATGATACTAAAATTTAACTAGCGTGTGGTAGTTAGTAATTCATATGAAGATCTTAAACCCCTAATCTAGGAAATAGACGTTTTCATCTTGTGTTTGCTGCTGGTGATACTGACTTCAGCTATGCCAGGTTTTTAGTTTTCTGGTTGTTGGTGTTTTTCGAAAACAGATACAAATCTTGGTGAACATCTGAAGAACACCATGTTAATGTTCTGTGCTTATAAGAGAATTTATATCAGGTTATGAATTTTGTAGGGAAAACCTTTGAAAACAAAAATAAATAACATCACAAAGATGATTACTAGATTCATTAAGAGTGTCAGACAATTTAGCTACAGTGAGTATCTATCTCCTGCCATCCCTGGTAGATACTGTCTTTCTGGCCAGACATCTCCAGTATAATTTGATCAAACTTGGCATACTTTAATATCCATTAGGCTACTGCTTTTTATTTTCCATAATGCTATTTTATTCACTCTGGAAATTTTCCTATTGCTGTATATTGTATGTATACGTAATTTTGCTGGAGTTGAGATTTGTGATTGTGATAGAGAAAAATATTGGGACTATTATTGGGCGCCGGGATTCTGAGTCCCCCTTAGCACTATGAATATGAGACACATTTTTGATGAACTGGGCAGCCTTGCTGAGTGGATTATAAAGAACTATGTTCTTGGTCATGAGAGGCTTATGATGGACCTTCTCGTGCTTTGTACAGAGAAGTGGGGAGTGTGAGACATGTATGTGTGAGGCAGGATCACACCACAGATGCCCTGTTGCAAATGTGTGAGAACCAGGCCCTGTAGCCCGCCACATGGAGACATCACCATTTCTCTGCCTCTCCACCCACTACAGCATTGCTTTTCTCCAGCAGATTTTTCCAGCTTTCCCAGCACAGATGTGATTGTCACGCAGGATACTGTGGCTCACAAAGTCAACGAAATGACACAGTGATTAAAGGTTCTGTAGTGACTGTGGAAAGTTTTTCTGCCTGAAGTAATTCTTTTCTGTTCCTTTTTTCTGTAGGGTGTGGTTGGAGGTGTCATGATTGTGACTCCTAACAACATTATGTTTGACCCTCATAAGTCTGATCCTCTGGTTATTGAAAACGGGTGTGAGGAATATGGCCTCATCTGCCCCATGGAAGAAGTAGTCTCCATTGCCCTATACAATGACATTTCCCACATGAAGATCAAAGATGCCTTGCCATCGTAAGAGCCATTTCTTCTTTATAGAAAAGGAACTGTGGAAAGATTTAAATAGAATTTCAAAGTGAGGGTATTTGTAGAGCTGAGAGCATTTGTAGAAGCAAGGAATTACGTAGAGGTGAATTCAAAGATGGAAATTTTGTGCAGTAAGGTTGAAAATAGGAAAATGATAAGTGGAAATGGTTAGGAAAATTTCAACATTCAATGATTAAAGGAGAACTTAGCTGAAATATGGAGAGGGGAGTGAAAGAAGGGAGAGAGGGAGGGAGAGGGAGAGAGACAGACAGATAGAGAGAGAGGGGGAGAGAATAACATCCAGGTTTTGTATTATGTGTGAGGGCATTTGTTAAGTCTTGCTGCCACAGAAAGTAGGAAAGGAGCTACCAAAGGTATAATTAGTTGCCTGCCTAAGTCTAGAAAAACATTCATTAGCAGCTGAACCAGTTAGCACTGTTATGTACTTTCCCCTGGCAGTGCTTGGCAGCTGCAGTTGGTTAAACTAGTCACAGTTGGGGAATTGGAAGCTGAGACTGGGTAGATGGAGGAGTGGGCAGGGTTAGTTGGGAGGCTAATTAGAATGCAGTTGGATGTATCTCTGAGGTCATATTTCATGGGAAAGGAAAGATAAAGAGACTGGGATGTTTATGGAAGAAAACTTTGCTTATTAATCAAGTATATGAAGGCCCGAGTTTCTTTGTTGCAGGGTATCTCATAGTCAAATGAAATTTTGAGTTCCCATATAGAGATTATGTTCTATCACACTGTTATTTGATTCCGAAGTCAGAGCATCTCTAATGTGTTCTGGGGTGCTAGTATTAGGCAGTATACTTTGTATAATCAAGATCCTACAGAGAAAATACTCTGTCTCAATCTTATCTTACAACACGGCATGTAGAAGCCCAATGAATGTTTATTTAATTCATTGAAAGGTGAGCGAAAGCTTTTAAAGACATTTATCACAACCTGACAGTTTTATAGGCTTTTATTTCCTATTTAAACCAGCCTGGCCATTCCATGCAAATGACCTACAAATTAACTTGAGGGAGACAATCATTATGTAAACTCAAAACTGTCTGGTACTTAGTCATTTTATTATCGTGATCATTTATTTCAAAGCAAGAATTATAAAGAATTACTTGAAACAATCTGGCCTTTTTAAAAAATGTAATTAATTCTGAAATTGTGAGTGTTTTAGAAAAGAGTCTTGTGTCTGAGTCAGCACTACTAGTGGAAGTGGAGGTTGTTCATGATAGTTCCAGTCCGAGTTTAAAATATTCGTATTTCTCTGCCAAGGGTAATGGTAACCCTAACACGTGCGAAGTTGAGAGAGGACGGTTGCAAGTTCAAAGCCAACCTGGGTAACAGAACAAACATGACAACAAACTACCAACCAAACTGAAAATGTATATTTTCTTGACAATTTATTTTGAATGTGGGGGAACATGTTTAGTAAATATTTTGTATAGTTCAAACCTTGATACTAAGCATCTGTTATTAGGGAGAAATAACTGTATTTCAGGATAATATGTTTCAACTGACAAATCAGTTGTCACATTGCTACTTTTACAAATATTTAAAATGCTTTAGAAATAAACTTGGTATTGTAAGAACTTTTCTATAAAACTAATTTTTTCTGTATATTTTTAAACTAAAATTTCATTACTTCTGATAAGAATAGAACTTAGCTTTTCTATCTTCTTTGCAAGTAGGGGAGCTTTTTATTGTAAACATCCGTTTTTAAGGCAGGAAATGAAAAGACTTCATTCATAGTCAGCTACTTTATAGGAGCAGTTACAGGAACTATGAAGTCCAGGAGCCTTAAGAGTTAATGCAGTTGTTTTCTACCATTTTATTAAAAAAGGGAAAACTTTGACTACTTGGGAAATTTTAGTCACCAATACTGAAATCTTTCCTTTGTCCTTTCCTCCATGAATACGAGAAACATTGTTTTATGTTGAAAATCTTATGGGTAATATCTCCATGCCTTAAACCTGTTTCTAGCAGGATGCTCAGCTCACACAGTTCACACATCTGCCATTTCCTTTGGTTGAATTATATTTCATTTTGAAATCAATCTTCCCATTCATTTTCTTAGTTTGAAATCATTTTAACATAAATTTAAGTTGTGGTCATATTTTTGTTTGACTTTTTGGTTGCGTTTTTGTTTTGTGCTTTGCCTTTCCTCCATTTCCTTTTGGTTTTATTTTTAACATTCCATGTGCATCCATCATTTTTGCCCCAACAGTGACCTACCTCAGGATCTTTGTCCTCTGTACAGGCCTGGAGAATGGGAAGACCTAGCTTCAGAAAAGGATATCAACCCATTCAGTAAGTTCAAGTCCATTAGTAAGGAAAGACGGCAGCAGACTGCAGAGAGAACCCTTACTTCAGATTCCAAATCAATAGGCTCTTCAGAGGAGTCAGCAGAATACACACAAATGAAGCCCTCAGACAGCTCTGAGTCATGGAAATTAAAGAAACTAGAATCATCCAGGGGACCAGCCAGTGAGTCTCCCAATGTGACTCTGCTCAGCAAGGAACCTTCAAACACCCATGATGCATTGGAATCTACAGCCAAAGAAAACTCCCTTTTAGTGGAAGATGATGACTTTGTTGACTTGGAAGAACTTTCTTCTCAACCTGAGAGTGGAATGGACAGAGGAGATGCCTCGAAGGAATGCCTTTCAGATAACCCAAAGGAGCAGAAGGAGGGTGAGCCCCAAACAATCAGCTCTGCAAGGAAAATGCAGGTGCAGTCATCAACGCTGAACTTTTCTGGAACAGAGAGCGATGCAGAACTGAAGGGGGCCCTAGATTCAGAAACCTGTGAGAAGCAAGACAAAGTGCCAGAAGTAGACAAGCAGTCTGGATCCCCAGAAAGCCAGGTGGAAAACACGAATATGCACGAAGACCTCGATAAAGTCAAGCTCATTGAATTCTATCTAAATAAGAACAAAGAAGGGTCACAGTTGTTGGAGAATGTACAGAAGGCCGAACTAAGTGATGACAAAAATATTGAATCAGGGGGAATCGACATCACACTTAGTAGTTCTATTCCTCAAGCAGGTGATTCTCCACCTGAGGGCAACAAAGAACCAGATAAAATCTGGGTAAAAGAGAGAGACACCTTTCCCCTGAAACTGGACCCCAGTAGAGAAGAAAATGTAACTAACAGTAAAGAGGCTCAGGATTCTTCGGAGTCTACTCTGGACAAGATCTGTCAAGGTGCACAACTGGACAATAAATCTGAAATTCAGTTATGGCTATTAAAGAGAATTCAGGTACCCATTGAAGGTAAGCTATTTCGGTTTTCCTATTTTGGTATGTGTATGTAGTATGTATGCAAGTGTGAATATGTGTTCTCATGTGGGTGCACATATGTGAATGTATGTGTATATACACACATGGAGGCCAGGATTGACACTGAGTGTCTTCAACCATGGTCTGCTTTATTTACAGAGGTAGAGTGTTTTACTGAGTCTGGAGCCCTCTAATTAAATTAGTCTAGCTAGCCAGCTTGCCCAAGGGAGACCCTGTTCATGCCTCTTCAGCACTGAGATTACAGGCAGGCCACCATGACTACCTGGCTCTTACATTGGTGCTGGGAGTCAGGAGTCTAATCTTTATGATTGTAAGGGGGCAAATTGCATTTTGGTGGGAGCCAATCTTACTGCTGCTTTTCATTAATATGCATGGTGGGATATTACGGTTCTATATCATTTGCTCCTGTTGATTTTTGTGCTTACTTTCAGTATGTAGTATGTCTTGTGACATGCACCAATCTGAGACATGCAAAAATATGTCTTGTTGTACTAAAAAAACCTGCTGGCTTATTAGTTCCTTTTTTTGGTTTTGATTTATTTTTTGTTTTTATTTATTTGGGGGAGGAGTTCTCCCTGTAGCCCCGGCTGGCCTGGTACTCCCTTTATAGACCAGACTGGCCTCTGTCTCACAGAGATCCACCTGCTTCTGCCTCCTGAGTGCTGAGAATAAAGGCTTGCGCTACCATGCCCATTTATTTATTTATTTATTTTTAAGGTCTATAAATGTTTTGCCTGAGCGTGTGTAGGTGTTATCACATGCATGCAATGCCTGCAGAGACCAGAAGAGGGCATCAGATCCCCTGGAACTGGAGTTACAAACTATTGTTAATCACCATGTGGGTGCTGGGAACTGACCCTGGATCCTCTGTAAGAGCAACCAGTGCTCTTAATCACTGAGCCATCTCTCCAGCCCCTGGTTTATTAGTTCTAATATTATGTAACTGAATATTGTTTCTGCCTGATGACAGAAACACCTCTTTGTTATTTGAGTTTTACTGTCAACAAATTGTCAGTATTGAAGTTTTTTTCCATGTGATTCAGACATTCTTCCCTCAAAAGAAGAAAAGAGCAAGACCCCGCCCATGTTCCTGTGCATCAAAGTGGGGAAACCAATGAGAAAGTCCTTTGCCACTCACACCACAACCATGGTCCAGCAGTACAGCAAGAGAAGGAAGCAGCCAGAGTACTGGTTTGCTGTTCCCCGGGAGAGGTGAGCATATGGGAGGCAGTATCTAATGGCCATGATTCCAGTGCTTTTGGATGTTATTCGTCTTTTAATATTTCATTTTATTCCCAAATAAGAGCTTTCTTTTAAGTATAGAATTTTGAATTTCAAGATGGAGTCACTTTCTACTAAATGTTAACTGGTGGAGAGGGGTTGTTTTTTGAGATAGAGTCTCACTTTATATTCCTGACTGGCTTGAAACTCACTATATAGACCAGCTTAACCTCTCACTCATGGAGCTCTGCTTGCTTCTTCCTCCTGAGTGCTGGGATTAAAGGTACACACCAGCATATCCAGCACATGCTGGTTTTGGTATAATAAATATGCAGTCACTGTAGGTGAGATGTGCTGATCCACATTCATAACTTTCTGCAGAGTTGATCTTTATTTCTTTGTTTCTTACAAAAAGTTCATTTTATTTTTATATTTTATGTGTATGAATATATTGCCTGCATAAGTGTGTAAGTGCACCCGGGTTGTGCAGTGCCCACAGAGATCAGAAGAAGACATTGGATCCCCTGAAACTGGAATTACAGATGGTTGATAGCCACCATGTAGGTGCTGGGTATTGAACCTGGGTCCTCTGCAAGAGCAGTCAATGCTCTTAACCACAGAGCCATCCTCCCAGCCCCCAGCGTTGATTTTTAAATGAAGGAAGATGTAGGCAGTCTCAAATATCAGTAACTGGAAGTGCTCTTCTGGTAAGAATAAAGGCATAAGGTGGAGCTGATCCAAGCTTTCGAAGTGTAGTAAAGAGGCAGGATTGATTGTCTTTTTAAAGTGAACATAATGTGAGGGACCTGAAAGTTCTTAGGCCTTCTGAAGGGTGTATCTCAGCAGCCTGCAAGATGTGGCATGTGATCCCCATGGTAGTTAGAGGGGTTACATGCCTTTAAAGAAGTTTGTATGTTTATTTGTTGGGCTTGGGAGTTGGGGCTGATGTTGTACATATTTATGAGACACAATGTAATATTGGTACACATGAATACAATGTATTAGATTACCAAATCATGATAATTAGCACATCTTTCACCTCAAGTATCATTTCTTCGTAGAGGAAGCAAAAAACAAGCCTCTCTTCTAGCAATATTTCGATGCACAATCAATGATATCAGCTCTTGCCCCCCCTCCCCCCATCCGTTCTACAGGACACTGGAACTTACTTTTTTGTACTCATTAGCTGAGAACTCCTTATTGCCCACACCTGCCCAGCCTCTGACAACCACAGTTCTATTCCTTGCTTCTATGAGACTAACCTTGTTAGCATTCACGTATGGGTGACAATGTGTGTTGTCTTTCTGTGCCTGACTTACTTCAGTCAAGCCTCCGGTCTTATCATACTGCTGTACTTCACAAGTCTGTGTTCACTTAGGGCTAAGAATATTGCACCGTGGAAACATGCCGCTGTTCCTTTATCTGTTCATTTGTTGTGGGACACTTAGGTCAAGTCCCCATCTTGACTTAGGAACAGTGCTGCTGTAAATACAGGGGTGCAGACAGAGTTTTGTATTTGTAAATCACCAAAGAGAAGATTTTATTTTGTGACAGTCTAGGATAGGAATGATAGGGGTGTAGAAATTCTTTAGTGGTATACTACTACTTAATTTATTTTTATTATTTATTTTAAATATATTTTATTTTACATACTATTATAAGTAAAATACAGGACTTTAAAAGATTTTATATGTATGAGAAGTTCCTTACATATAAGGACACCACATGCATGCAGTGCCCACAAGGCCAGAGGAGAGCATTGGATCCTCTAAAACTGGAGTTATAGACAGTTGTGTGTTGCCATGTGGGTGCTGGAAACTGAACCTGGATCCTCTGCAAGAGCAGTGAGTGCTCTTAACCACTGAGCAATCTCTCCAGCCTCCAAAATATTACTTTTAAAAGAAAAAATGAATTATGAAATATTCTTTTTTAAAATATTAATGTGATTTCCTTTATATGATGGCAGAAAAAAATAAGACTTAAAGAATGAAGTCTTACAGAAGACTTATCATTAATTTTGACTCTGAAACCCACACATCTTCCTTTTCCTGACTAGTCACCAGGCATCGTCATCTGCATGGGTATTCTGATTAATAAATCAAGTGAAAATTCCTTCATCAATCTTCCTTAGCATGAGTTTTCACAAAGCCAAATTAAGTTGCAAGCAAAGCAATACTTTCCAGATGATTATTACCAGGACAATAAGTCTCCTCAAGAGAATTGTCCCATTTTAATGAATTATAGTTTAATGCGAAAATAATAGGATTTTAATGAATGAATTTTCTAATAGCATTCCTCTCTCTTAGGTACAAACCCACATTAGAATGGGCAATAAACAGAATGTGTTTTGCGTTTATTAAAATGCCCCTTACCTGTCATCCCTGCGTATTTCATGGAAATTTTAAAGCAGGACTACTGGGATGGGTGGGAAGAGAAATGTGTATCTTCTGATTTCATTTAAAAACATTTCAGTAGAAGAAATGTAATTTTCTGAAACTCAATGAAAAGACTCCTAGACTTAGGATTTCACAGTGGATCCATCCCATAGAATTTTGACCCTTTCTTGATTTTATAGATAACAAAAAGAAGTACTGAAATTTTCAGCCACATTGAGATGTATAGACTTTTGTCCTGTGTTTAAAGGTGAGGGGATTTAACCTAAGTACATTCCTTTTTTCTCTTGGAAAATGCAGTATTTATAGTATTAGAAAATTTGGATTTTTTTCCATCCTATTGTCTTTAATGGAACTGTTTGTACCAAGAACTTTTGTGGAATAATTGTAGCAATCCCACACGTGTAATTATTTTCACTGTCATTCTTTAACCAAGAAGACATCTTAATGCTGAAATAGAACTTCTCTTTGACCTCTTATACAAGTGGTTTTTGTGAGCTTCATAAAGTAGGTCACTTAATGAATTCCATTATGCTGTATTCTTCAATGTCTGTGGCTTACTTCTCTTTGAGTAGCAAATATCTTTCTTTCTTGAACTAATTATTAATTAACCAAGTATTTTCTGGGAGACATCCTGCATTTGTTAAGTATGATAGCTTTTTGTTGTAAATATTAGGAAGTTTTGTCAGAATTGTTTCATTTTGTATTTCCATGCCTACTTGGTCCTAAATGAACCTACACTGTAGATTAAGTAAGCACAATTGGAATATTTCTATTGCTAAGTCCCACCCAGACCCCCAAGTGCACACTGAGAAAAGTAAGTACATTTTTCATTATAATTAACGAAATCTTCAGAACTTCGGGCTTATTAGAAGTTCTTCTTAAGAGGAACTAAGAAGTGCTCTGTGGTGTTTTCTCATTCTGATGATATGAACTCTCTTCTAGATTTCCTTCACTGCCTCAGAAGGAACATTTCTGCTTGCCTTCTATTGGATAAAACCAGTGATCTATTGGGGTGCTGGCTGCAGAGTTAAGTCATACTAGTAGTGACTGGCTTCCTGCATCACATTGTCCTCTCAGATCTTAGAGACGTGACATCATGTTCTTCCACGGTGTCTCTCTGACTCATCCAGTATGACAGTGCTCCTAGTCATAGGAAAAGATCTTAACAAATGTATGCAGCACTATTCCTCTTTATTGTTCCTAATGCTCCTTCATAGATGTTTGATTTCTCCTTCTTTGCCATTTTATTAGTAAATTAATGGTAACGAATTCACTTCTTGTTCCTTACAATGTGTGTCATGGCTTCCTTAACTCCACCATTGAAGTAAGAAGATGGGGAGAGCAGAGAGGAAACCAAGAAAATACCCTGCAGAGTATCTAGTTATTGCCTTTGTTTTGGGGTACTTTTTTCTCCTGTAGGAATTCTTATTAAATCTTAGGTTCTAAAAATTAGAAAGATGTGGGTAGTTTAAAATCGCTCCAAACATAAGAGTTTCATTTCTTGGTAGATGCTGTCAGAAGCTTTAGTCCTCCATCGCTCCTGGAGAGCTAGCAGTTTCTTCATGCTCAACTGTACTATCACCCTTCACTCCTTCCTATGCCACTGCAGCTTGCACAATCAGGTTCTTCTTTTGAATCAGCTAAGGATGACAGTGGTATATCTGGGACATTTGCAAGGTTTCCAGATTTTAGTTTATAGGCCTACAAGATCCTAGCTTTTCCAACTCTTGCTCCTAATTTAACCATGAGGGCAATGGATAATACCACTCTATTTTAGTAATCTAATTAATATAATCTGGGAATCTCTTAAATGTTTGAAATCAAAAGAGGTTCAGATTTGAGAGTTTTTTGGATTTTAAGGTATTGAAGTTGGAATGTGAAATATCCCTCATAGCCTCACATGTTGAACACTACATACCCAGCTGCAGGTGCTATTTGGGGAAAGTTGTGGAACCTTTTAGAAGGTAGAGTTTCACTGGAGGAATAGGTTCCTGAGGAAAAACCTTGAGGCTTTATAGCCTGGCCCCACTTCCTGTTCAGGTGTTACTTTCTGAGCATAGATGCCATGTGACCAGCCAGCCTCCTGTTCCTGCCACCTTTCCTTCCCTGCCTGCTGGCTTGTCTTCCCTGATGACGGAACTGCAGGCCAAAGTCAACCCTTTCTCCATTACATTGCTTTAGTCAGGGTATTTTACCACAGAAATGTGAAAGCAGCTAAGACATAAGGTATTTTTGTAGAGTTTACTAAGTCAAAAATCTGGAATCTAAACATTTGAATCTAAAACGTTTTCAGGCACGGAAGTGATGCTCAAAAAGTTCCACATTTCAAATGTTCAAAATAGGAACACTTAACGTGTGTGGGATTTCTTCAGCACTGTTGAGGTTTTGCACTGATTAATTACTCATTGTTGGGTTGAGGGATGTCATGTGAATTTTAGGATATTTGGCAACATTCATGGCCTTTACCTACTAGCTGTTGGTAGTTGCTCCAGTTTTGAAAAGCAGAAGTGTTCCTAGCCTTTACACTCGGGAGCTTCACACTGAAAGTGGCTCTACATTGAGAAACCCTAGTCCAACATTTTAGACAGTCTCCACAAAGCAACATAATACAGAGGTTTGACTCTGTGCTTGTAACTGTTGCTCTCTCATAATTGTAGTACTTACCTGCATGTACTTTGTTTCTTTCATTTAACTTTCATTTCTTAAAGTACGTCTGCAAAGAATTCCATTTAAAAACTTCAGCTTCCTTATTAAGGCATGGTTTTTTAAATCTATAAAAGCATAAGACTCTGCTAAAAGTTTTTTGGGGGGTTTCAGATGAAAATGCTGTCCCTTGGCCTCCTTCTCCCTATAATGACAGGTCCCCAAATCAAGCAGACATAAATAAGAATCGCTAGGAAGGGTACAGCCTGAGACTCTAGCAAGTGTAGACCCTGTAAGCATAATTTTATGATTTGAAAAATATTCCAGGCTCCTGGGACCTTGCCCGTATGAATTTACAGCAATCGTGTCAGCATGCACAAGACCATGCAAGCACAAACAGACAGAAACTCAGCCTAGGACTGGGAAAAGAGGCAGCAGTTTCCAGCCTTGGCTGAAGAATTGTTAGCAGCTGATTACTGCTGGGTGAGGCAGAGCTGATCTTTAAGGGAGAGACTCTAGATGGGCTGACTAGATGCCAGTGGACGAACTTGCACCGAGGGACCTCTAGGTATACTAACTTGACCTGCTAAACCTTGACATGTATGACAGAATGCATGAAATCCAATGGAGAAGTTATGGGGTTGGGGTCAGATGGGCAGGAGGTTTAACGATGATGAAGATGTTTGTATGAAGTGCACAAAAATTCAATAAAAAATATACATTAAAAACAGGTCATTAAGGCCAGCAAGATAGTTTAGTTGGTAAAGGTACTTGCCTCCAAGCCTGATGACCTGAGTTCAATTCCCAGATCCCATGATGGAAGGAGAGAACTGACTCCTGCAAGTTGTCCTCTCACTTGCACATGTGTATTATGGCATTTACATGCCCCCCATGCACAATAAATAAATAAATATATTTTTTAAAATAGGTCATTATGAGTGCTAATTTAATCATACTTGAGCAAAAAACTACTTGCTGGCAAGCACTGGGCTAGCTCTGGAGTAACTTTAAAGAGCCATTGAAGGACTGAGTACATCGTAGATCAGTAGTAGAGTGGTTACTTAGAGTAAACAAGGCCCTGGGGTCTATCACCAGCATTTCCCCCTGCAAAAAGGCTTGAAAATAGTCCCTAACAGTTTTTAGAGACTTATGTATTACATTTTCCCCTCACGGGTTTGACAACTCTACTATTTACTTTAAAAACATGTATGATTGTCCCCTTTCTCTTTTCTTTCTCAATACTGGGAGATTCTTTTCTTTAATAGAAAGAATTGATAATTCCTTTTAAAATTAAGGCTGTTCTCCTCTTTCCTAATTATTTATGGCCTCTTAACATCTGAAGTGCTTTGTAGTAAGTTGATTTTTGTATGACCAAGTTTTTAAAATAATTAAAATGGAAATAGTATTAAGTAGCGGGAATTATGTAGAATTGCCAGGTGGAGCTGAATTATTAGTATGATTTCTGTAATAAGTAAATGAATAAGAGAGGAGCACGAAGAAGGGGGAGAAGCTGTGAGCTTTTTATTTATGTATTTATTGATTCACTAAAGAAAAATTATATTCAGTTAGTTTCAACCAAAAGGAAGTTGGAAGAGAATCAGTTTTGTGCTCTTTATTATATACTTGATGCTTTGTGTGCATTTTCCATGCCACATACTGTGGCATGATACACATAGAAACTGTGATCAGCATCATTGTTGTACTTTATTGTAGATTTAATCCTATCTCTACTATGGAGTTGAGTTCGTTTTGAATTTTTTGTTATTATAAATAACACCCCGTTGCCAGTATTTGTCAGTTAGTCTTATCAAGTCAAAAGAGATATTTGATGCTTCATACATATGTTCACTTGAAAATGGACAGCAACCAATATGCACACATATAGTATAAAGTGTGTTATTTTTCCTACATGCTGGAAAATCTAAATAGTATGATTGTTTATCGATATCAGTCTGATAGATGCAAACAGAAACAAATGCAGCTTTAGAATACTTTAAGGTTAAATGAACACTTTTTTATATAACATTCATTTGATATAAAATAAATCCAATAGTGGCTTCAGTGTCTTTATTAAATATAACTCTTAATAATGGAAAATCTATTTATGCCTTGATATACAAATGTTAAAGATGTGTTTATATTATGAGTGTTTTGCTTGCATGTATGTATGTGCACAGCATATATGCATGTGAAAGTCAAAGGAGGGGCATCAGATTCTCTGCAACCGGAGTTAAGTTGTAAGCTGCCACGTGGATGTTGGGAACCAAACCTCAGTCTTCTGTTAGAGGAGTATGTTCTCTTAACTGTTGAGTCATCTCTCCAGCCCCACAGTAGTTAGCATTTAATTATGAGCATCAAAGCCTTTGATTTATAAGTGGTAGATGTCTAAGTTTTGTGTCTGTACACATAGTTGGAATGAATTCATCATATAAATTAACTTGGTTCTGTTTCTGAAATATATTTTCTTAAGATCAGGCATAATTGAAATTCCCAAGTAATTCCCAACAGTTTAGATTGTTGCGCTTTCAAGGTAAAAATGAAACATTGTCCTAGTTTGCTTTCTGTTGCTGTGGTAAAGTACTGACCAAAACCATCTTGGGGAGGAAAGGGTTCTTTTTGTCTTACAGCTCCTAGGTCACAGTTCATCACTGAGGTAAGTCAGGGAAGGAACTCAAGACAGGAAGCTGGAGGCAGGAACTGAAGCAGAGGCCATGGAGGCACTCTGCCTCCTGACTTGCTACCCCTGTCTTGCTCAGCTTCCTTTCTTAATAGCTGAGGCCCACTTACTTAGGAATGGCACTGCCCACGGTGAACTGTGCCCTCCTTCATCAATTAGCACTTAGGAAGATGCTTCACAGTCATAGCCATATAGAGGAAATTCAAATGTGAGAAAGGTTGAATTTTCTTCTTCCCAGGTGACTTTAGTTTATATTAAGTTGACAAAAACTAGCCAGCACATTAATATACAAAACCACTTTTCTTTTAAAGGCTGCTATCTGCACTGTTTGTGTATGTCTCAGATTGTAAGTTGTGGCAACTAGTCAGGCTTCCTGTAGTGGATATCATCTCTCCAGAGTGCCCCATGTTGTAACATCCAAGAGTAAAATCAGGTATTTAAGGCCCACGTTTAGGAAAGGATGCCTATTCTTCAGTTGAGCATACCCTTCCCCTAAAACTTTCAAAAGGAATCTAGTCTCATCAGCAAGTCACAAGTGTTTCTAGTTTGACAGGAAGCATAGTTAATTCTTAGTTCTGTCTGGAACAGAATTTATGATCACAGTTCACACTGCCTTAAAGCTTTTATAGCGATTTCTTAGTTTTGTCCTGTGTTCTCTGCTACTTTTCCTGGTAATGGTATGATACAGCATATAATCAATTTTTACTTTATCTCTAATCATGATTTAATTTATGAGATAATTTATTAGATACCCATATACATATGAAAGACCACTATTCCAATCTTTGATTTTGAATTCTTCACAGTGGTAAACAAAATACAAGTGACTTTCCTTTCTCACATTTGAACAACAGCCAATATGCATTCTTTGTGGTCCACTAGAGCTTTAGGGGTCTTAGTTCTGGAAGGTCCAGTCAGGGTCTACTTCTTCAACTTCTTGTTTCAATCTTTCAAAAACATTTCCTGTTACTTCTAGAATATTTAGCAAAAGCCTTGAAAGTCACAATTACTGGGCTTGTCATGATGGACCATCCATCTTAAAGCTTGCTTTGAAATGATGGATACTAAGCATCATTGGACTTTGTTGTAATTCTAGTAATTGAATTGCAGCCTTATAAAACACATAAGATTATCATGACAGACACATACTTTACAGAGTTGCCTCTGTGATGTACCTTATCTACAATAGGATGCCCACTCTTAAAAACTCAAAAGGGAATAACAAAGAAATTAATCTACAGCTCAGATATGCATTTGCCCAGGTCTAGATTGAAGAAGGTTAGGAGGGCATTCGGGTGCTCAGTAGATGCCCTCCCTGGCTGTGTTAGACACAGTGTACACTGAGTGGCACATTGCATGAGTTAGCTCACTTAACCCCCACAACAATTCCACAACACGTTCCGCATTTTACCAAGGAGGAACCTGGGATACACTGAGTTTCAACACATTGCCCACATCTTTTTAATTTTAAGGTCTCTTGTCATATCACACCAGAGCATATAGTCCAAGTTGTATTAACTATATTCTTTATTTAGGCTGCTAGATCACTGCTGTGAGGTTGGAGAAGGATACACACTCACAGTCCTTTCTTGGTTAGTGCGGAAATGGAAATTTGCAACATCTCCAGATGCATTCATCCCTCTTGACACTACTGAAGTGCCTTTTGTCTGGTCAGCTCTATTTCTGTGAGAACAGTGATGAAAGGACGTGATTGCTGGGTGATGGATGGCGGCCCTTGGGTACTCATTAAATGAAGTGAGGGAATCTAATTAGAACACTGAATGAAATAAGAAACCTGATTAAAACGTTCATTTTCTGATATTAGATGTTTTAATGCAGTTTCAAGCTTGTTCTAGCATTAGCTCATTACTGAACTTTTATGTGTACAGTTTTTACCTGTGCAAAATTACAAGTAAAATTCCTTCCTCCACAGCTAGCCTCAGAAAATCCAGGTCCATTACTTTGTATTCCTCTCACTGTGGACATAGTATTCTCTACCTAAAATACAATCTCCTGTTCTCTTTCCTTAGGGCAAAAATAACCTGTCTGTATATACAGACGGGGTTTTGCTATGCAGTCCTGTCTGGCTTTGACTTGTTTATTTAGTTTTTTTGCTCTGAAAATTTCATGGAAACTATGTCTCTTTTTGTTTGTTTTTGTTTTCCCCCCCCTTTTTTTTTTTTTTTTTTTTTTTGGGACATGGTCTTACTATGTAGCCCTGGCTGGCCTGGAACTCAATATATAGACCAGATTGGCCTCCAACTCGCAGAATCTGCCCGCCTCTGTCTCCTGAGTGCTGGAATTAAAGGTATGCTATAGTAAGTACCAGGATCATATCCACCACTCACTCTCTTCTTCCGGCGCCCATCAGGACCTCCTTGTCATATCTCCTTCACAGCCTCACGTCCTTTTAGAATTTTATTTATTTGTTTAACTCACCAAGTCCGATTGGTGCTTCCCATGTGCACATCAGTGTGAGGTCGTGCACTGGGGCCTGGGGCCCACAGCCCTAAAGAAAAGTGACTCTCCGTCTATAGCGGCCATCAACTGCCAGTGACTCCTTAGCGGGAGTGAGACCTCAGGAGCTCTTTCCTTCATGCTGGAACTTAAAGAAATATTTTATTTATTATTTTTATTTTATGTGCATGTAAGTGCACCCGTGTCATGTAGTGCCAACAAAGGTCAGAAGCGGGTATCGGATTCCCCTGGAACTGAGTTATGGACAGTTGTTAGCAGCCATGTGGGTGTTGGGACTCGAACCTGGGTCCTCTGCAAGAGGTGCTCTTAACCATCGAGTCATCTCTCCAGTCCCCATGCTGGAATTTTTATTGGGTTTGATCTTTTGCAGTTAATCATGTGCTGCGAGTTCATGTATGCAACAGCCATGTCATATCCAGAGGCCACATCTCACAGCCACGTCATATCCAGAGGCCACATCTCACAGCCACATCATATCCAGAGGCCGCATCTCACAGCCATGTCATATCCAGAGGCCACATCTCACAGCACTCTTCCCCACCCTCTAACTCTTACATTCTTTCTGCCTCCTCTTCTGTGATATCCCCTGAGCTTTATGGAGGGTTAATGTAAATATCCCTTTTCTGGCTAAGCACTCAGCAGTCACTTATTCTCAGCCTTTGGACAGCGTAACTCTCTGCTTTGACTGCTACCCACTGCAATAAGAAGCTTTTCTGAGGTTGGAGATATTTGTGAATATAAACATAAATATTTAGAAGGCAGTTTTACAACATTGTCACTTTAGAAAAATAACATCAGTAGGTTTCCCCTAGGGCCTGTGATTTCCCTAGCCATGGATTTTAACCATGTTTATAGTACCAGACATGGATTTCTTCCTGTGGAACAGACCTCAAAGCCAGTCAAGAGAGGTAATCAGTCTTGCACTATTGTACCAGTGGTCACCTCTTGCCTTATTGTAGGTATTGTATCACATAGGGTTCCCTGTTAAATAAGACCATTGATGTCTTTCATCCCCTGGCAGTTTGCATGGCACCTTCCAGCATTATGAAAGCTAGCCAGCAGGAAGTTTGCTGGTCAGTTCAAAATTGTTTTCTATATGTCCTATAACCAAGGTGTATGGTGTCTTTAGCAATGGGGTCATACTATATAATTATGGTGAGCAACCAAGCACAATGGCAATAGCCTGTATTGTTTTGGGTGCCTCTGGGGCCTCCATGTAGGAGGTAGCCTCTATCTGGTGTTGAGATTTTTCTCTCAATAACTCATATCATCTTAGAGCAGCATTGTTCACTACTGTGGGGTGCCTCTGTTCAAACTCCTTTTTAAAAAATATTTTTATTTATCATTAGTTTAAAAAAAAATTTATGTGTATGAGTGTATGACCTGCGTGAATGTAAATGTACCTGTGTCATGCAATGCCGGAGGAGGTCAGAAAAGAGGGATAGATTCCTCTGGAACCAGAGTTACGGTGGTTGTTAGCCACCATATGGATGCTGGGAATTGAACCCAGGTCGTCTGTGAGAGCAGCCATTGTTCTTAACCTCAGAGCCATCTCTCCAGCCCCAAACTCCTTTTAAAAAAATATTTTCACTAGCTTACAGACTATTGGGGTTTGTAGTCTCTTCCTACATCATTAGTATTGGTTGTGTCTCCACCCCTTCTTTCTCCTACTCCCCATCTCCATCCTTGCTTAACCCCTTAGCTCCCAGTACTCCCTCCCCTCTGCTCTTTCGTGTCTCATGTGTTCTACTGGCCTCTTACTGTTTTATTTGAATTGTAAGAACGTAGGTTCAGAAGTAGCTTCTTCATGCATACTTCCGTTTGTTTAAGCCCTCCCTCGGCCCCCTTTTCCCAAGTCCCTGTCACAGCACTGCCCGTTTGCACGTCTCTGCTCCCAGTATCTCTCCTCTACTCTCATGTCACCTATATTCTAATATTCCTTTCTCCCTAAATGCACCCTTCCCCCACCAGCAATGACCTATTTTGAGTTTCCTAGTTTCCACATGTGCTCCATCTTAAATGCACAAAACAGAACAAAAATATTGAAGCTAAGACCCCATAAATGAGATAGAATATGCAGTGTTCAACTTTAGGAACCTGTGTAACCTCATTCAATATACCATTTATCTGCAAATTTCATGATTTCATTTTTCCTTACAACTGAGTGATATTTCATTGTGTGTACATACCACATCTTCCTTATCCATTCATCTGTTGATGGGCGTCTAGGTTGATGTTATTTTCTAACTATTGCGAATAGAGAAGCCGTGAACAAGGATGTGCAGTGTCTCTGTACTAGGATATATAAAGTTCTTTGAGTATATGCCCAGTGCCGAGGAGTGATATAGTTAACTCATACGATAGATCTTTTTTTTTTTTTTGAGAAACCTACAAACTGATTTCCAGTGACTGCAGTAGTTTACACTCTCATCAAGAGTTTATTAGTGCTCCCTCTTCCCCACAACACTCAGGCATTTGTTGTCATTTGTGTTCCTGATGATTGATCTTGAACTTCTGATCCTCCTCCCTCAGCTTCCTGAACCCTGGGATTACAGACATGTACCACCGTACCCCATAGACTGGAACCTTCAATAAACACCATATTCTTTAACTCGGATAGTTCCTCTCTTTTCTACCATGCAAAGGTTTGGTTTCTCAAAATAATGTAAGCTTCGGTAACCTCTCCCTGGACCTTCAGTTACAGTTGTGCCCCAGCCTGTCTTGATTGATTAACACACTGGAGCTGAACCAAGAGTCTGGCCCTCCTTCCTACCCAAGAACAATCAATCTTAGTTTTTATATTCAGAAATGTCGGTGACTAAAGCCTGCTAAGTCAAGTCATGGACTCCTGGTTAGCACCATACACTCTCAGATTTATGAAATATACCTTCCTTTGCAGGCTGGGGCACAACTGTACCTAGGTCCTTCCCTGGATATTCCGCTTCCTTGGATCTGGATTTTGGCCCTAGACCATTGGGTGTTCATAACATTTAACACCATGACTGCCTTATTTCTATTTCTCTACCATCCCTTCCCAGTCTTCACCCTTTGTCTTACTTTTTAAAAGTGGCCTCTTAATGACGTTTCCTCGTTATGTATAAAATTGCCTACACCGGTAATCTGCTTCGCTCTTATGTCGGTCATTTCCACCTGCCTTCAGTCTGGAACAGACTACCGGGTCCCAAACCCATGCTATATACCTACCTTTATACTGGGACCATCTTTGGATCAGACTTAAGGCTGACCACACCCTCCAGTAGGCTTCTCAATCCATCTTTATCCTGCCTCTTTCTCTACAACTTGTGCCGCTTGTTTTTCTCCGCCACAGTAAGTGCTTCCGTCAAACCAGCCATGCAGCACCTGAAGGCAGAATGCGGTCCTACCCCTACTTCACGCCTTCCCCGGTGGTTCACCCACTGCATCCAGCTTATTTTAGCCACTGACAAGCTCTTGGATCTCTTGTTCCCCCTGTGATCGTTTTGTAGACAACTGGCTACATTTCAACTTTTAAGAAATATAAATTCAGCTTATCCTTTCTGGGAGATTCCTGCATTGCTCCCCATGCTCACCTCACCTAAGTGCACGTATTAGTTGAGATATGTCCTCCATGAAACTTCCCCTGTCTGGTTTACATGCCCTTTGCTGTCTTCCCATCTTCGTCATAGCACTTACCAAAGGGTTCTACAGATGTGGATTACTTGTGGCTCTTTCTATTGGACTTTCAGCCTCCTGCAGGCTTGGTCCAGTTCTTATGACTTTGCATACAATAACAGCATAGAGGCTAGGATGGGATATGTAGTCTATAATATTAGTTGTGTCATCAATACATGAATAGCTGAGCCTACAGTCTAATAGATAAAACTTGGTCATATTTTGTTATAATTCTCATAACTGAAATATGTAGACTCCTAATGTTTAGGAAGTACAAAAATGAAAATTAAAGTTGTCTTAACTATTTTACAGATCTAACTTTGATGCATTTTTATGCATGTAGTATTTCCATCTTTTTCTGTGTACTGATTAATGGAATAATGATATATATAGCCACACATATACACTAGTATATAAACTGTCTTTACTTAAAAGAATGTTTATCTTCCATTAAAATTCTGTCTGCGTATGTTTCATCAACTTGTATTAGTTTTATAATAAGAAATGAAATCATTAAAAAGAAAATCAATTCTCCTATTCAACTCATTTACGACAGGAAGATGGTCATGTTCTAAAGGCCCTGAGGAAGACTGGATAGAATGTCTCTTATAACACTTTCCATAGGAGAACAAAGGATAAATTAAAGCAATTACAAGCTGACCTAGTTTACTAGCATGAACTCTTTAACCACAGTTATGTGAAATTTTGTCATCAAAAGTCACCTTGCTTTAATGGGATCAGGGCTAAATTAGAATCTGCAATGACTGTTAGTGCCAACAAAACCATTATTTTCAACATTTATTAATTATACTTTCTGTAAGAGCTTTGGTTCTGTGCAGCCCAACCAGGTTTGTTTTGGTGCTAGGGATTGAACCAGCACCTGCATTCTGTACCACCTAACTGCACTCCAAGCCCATGCTCTGATCTTATTGTGCCGTTTCAAGGTGAGGTCATCCTATTTGATACCCATTTAGGAAAGGTACTGGATAATACAGGATTTCATTTCTGTATTTTAAAAAGTTACCTTACACAGCCTTCAGGTGCTATTGCTGGCTCTTCATTCTTTTCTTGGTCTTTGTACCTTTTGTTTCTTCCACTTTAAAGTCCAGAAATTCATCACCTTCCAGAAACGTCTTGTTAAGTCATTACCTTTCAGTAACTTTAGTAACCAGCTTTGACAGATGTCCTGAGTTAATCACTGATGCTACAACCAGCCGTGCACTCTTGAGAAATAATCCCTTGTGTCCTGCTACTGCCCTACCACCCCGCCACTCCACCACTCTCTATGAGTGAGCTCTTCACTACGGGGGCCATGCTTTCCTGTGGAGGAGCAAGTGACAGAACTTCATAGATAAGCCTGAGGCCTGATTCCAAGCACATCAATTAATCTCCGCCAATGGGTGCTGCGCACAGTATTTGGGAGTAAGTATGCAAAAAAAAAAAAAAAAAGGAATTGTAGAACCTTGCCCACAGCTTTACCTTCAGTTCCTGTGGTCAACCATGATCTGAAAAAACATTTCAGTATGATATTGAGACACACACACAATGGGCAGGGGGCAGGGGCAATTATATAGCTTTTATTATAGTATATTCTTCTTATTATTCTCTTATTGTTATTATTGATGTACTGCTGTACCTGATTTAGAAATTAAACTTTACTATAGGTAGTGTATGTAGTAAAAATCCTGGTGTGTATATGTTTTAGTGCTTTCAGGTTTCAGGCAGTTTCCTGGGATCTTACAGATAAGGAGACATCTCTCTTGTAGCCTGAATACCTGTCACTAGGCTCAGGACACGGGCAGTGACAGAGCCCTGCCCAAGGAGCAGCTTCTGCCAGCCTGTTAGCTGGATGGGCATATGTACCTAGTGTTACTGTATCTTCTCATCTTTTTTTAAATAAGAAACTCAAGTATGGGTTATATGTGCCAGATTTCCATATTTTCAGATATTGACTACTGTTTAAAAAATCAGCAGACCTAGAAGAAAATATCAGCTACTGAATCCAGTGTATGGGATTCCAACCCAAGCTTCCATGATTGATGTTAATATAAACTTTTGTTTTTACTTAGTTTTGAATTATCTTTTTTGTAACTACAACTATGTTTTGACTAGTGATTCTCAAAGGAGCTTTCTTCATATTTTGGTGAGCCACAACAATCAGATGTATTTTTCTCCAACTTGATTGAAGTAGTGTTAACAATGAAAAATTGTGTGTCTTTAAGATCTGATTTAATATATATGTGCATTAATATGCATGTCATACCCAAGCTAATTAACCTGTCTATCTTCTTCCATTATGACCATTTTTCCCTTCAATTATTTCTTTTTTCTTTGGGTGTATGGTAAGAAGATTTATTAGCAACTCTCAAGCACCCCTTTATCTGTGGTTTTACTTTCTAAAGTTTGTCATATATGATCAATTGTAGTCCTAAACCATTAAATGGAAATTTCTAGAAATAAGCATTCGAAAGTTTTAAATTACATGCTGTTCTGAGCAGTGTGATGAAATCTGGTATCATCCTGCTCCATCCCACTTGGGAGTATTGGAAATAGAAAAGACCTTATAGGGCAAGAAAATACTCTTTTCACATAAAGACTTCTGGCCAGGCCATTAAGACTGGATGGATTTTTTTAAAGCTGGATTCTAACAACATTGTGGAGAAGAATGCTATGCATTCCTGGGCCGTGTTCAGAGTAGATTCTCTGGAGGTTTTATACTGAAGTGCATTTGAATCATTTATAACTGACAAAGTGACCAGCTAGTTTACACGCCAGTGTGCTGTAGTACTGTAGACCATATTCTTCTTCTCTTTTGTCTTTTTCCACATAGTCTCTTTTAATAATTTCTGTGCCATAACATACCCTGAAATATGTTTTTAATAATAATCATTGAATTTTTTAATGATTCTTGCTTCTAATTTTTTTCTCATGGTGCTGGGAATTGAACCCTGGACCTTGCACATGTTAAACACACACTCTGCCACTGAGCTTCACCACAAGGCCCCTGTTTACAAATTTTAAGTGAATGGTTTGTGGTTTATAGTTTGCTTTCTGTAGCCCCAGCTTGTTTCCCACCAGTCAAGTGCCTTTGATGATTGTGCTTCTACAGTCTCTGCATTATTTTGATGAAATTAGTTGGTTTCTGTGGTTACAAGATTCAGATCATTACATAGAAGGGACTTTCTAAAAGCTGTGTCAAAAGTAGAATGAGCTTCCTTGGCCACTTAATGCTCCTGATATCAGTAAGAGGAACTCACTTTCCTCTCTTTACTTTAGAAGTTTTAGAAGCCCAACGAGACTGAGAAACTTTCCCAAAGTCTCCAGCTAGTAACAAGTGGAACCAGTTTGGAAACTCAAGTCTTGGGTTTAGAAATGTGTGTTTTCCTTACTTTACTCACAAATACATTATTTTGTTCTGTTTTTGTTTTAAGTGGAAGAGCCACATAGTCATTTGTTCCTGGAGTCCCCACTGCTTGGGGAAGCTGAAATGGGAGGGTCACTTGAGCCCTGGGGTTTAAGACCAGTGTAGACCACATAGCAAGACTTCCTCTCAAAAGAAAAAAAAAATTACAGGCACCCAGAGGACACCAACAATAAAGTAAATTTATCAAGTAAATTTTACCACAATTAGTAATGAATCTTCTTCAGTAAAATAATTACAAGTATACAAGTGAGCAATGAATGGTTGAATAATGTTTTGTTTTGTTCTAAGAATCAAGTTTCCTCTCCTTCTGTCTGCAGCCTTGTCAGTGACAGGTGCCAGTGAATTAGTAAAGTTAGGACAGTGAGATGGGACATAACAACAGTGGCAAAGCAAGTTGCTTAGGATCATGAGCTGAGATGATGGTGGCACCAGGTTGACCCCTAATGTGCTGCATGACTGTCAGTTACTTTGTGTGAACTTCTACTCCTCATCTAGTAACTAGGAATCACAGAAGTGCTGACTACCCTGTGGCATTACAGTGACGTGAATGAGCTCATACATCCACTACTGAAAACCAGGCTCTGCTGCTGTGGCCGTTACATCTTCAGTCACTGGGCTCTGTTGCCTTTGAGTAAAACACTGCCCTCCCCAAACTGGTATCCTTTCCTTCTTCTAGTTTCTTCTTCACACAGGACAACTCCACCTGCTAATTAGAATTTGTAACTTGATTATGATGTCTCTTTGGGGTGAACCCCTAAAGGAGTCTTATGTTGAGAATGAAGACTTGAAATGTATGAAAAAATGTGGTTTTAACCCAATTTTGTTATTGAACAGAAAGCCTAAATAAAGCACAAGTGCCAGATTGGTGATCACTGGCAGGCGGGCTGTCAGGAGTATATGATGGGGTTTTACCTGTGCCCACCATCTGGCCCAGGGTCTGGCTTTCGGACCCTCTTGCCTGGATTACTGTTGTAGCCAAGGCAACAAAGCCTTATTTCTAGTTGATCCCATTTTCATCTGGTCTTCCTGCTTAATACAGTAGTCCGTAAACTCCAAACCTGTCCCTGCCTCTTCCTCACTAACAGCATGGGCATTGCCCAGGGCAGGGCATGTCTAGTTTCAAATGTTCACATACGTCCTTCGCCACATACATACCTATGTATGGGCACACCACCTGCACTGCTCGCTATCTCCTAGTTGTTTAAGGAACTTAAATCACTGTGGGTTTCTCTTTTTTCATATTTTATTATTACCTAGATTTTTCTTGAACAGTATCTGTGAAAGGAGGAGCATAATATGCTGGTTGTACTTAACCAGTACCTTCTAAAGTATGCAACTACTGAATTGTGTTCTGTACTCTCTGAAATGATTGAGAACACCCTGCCACATTTTAGTAAACAACAGGCTTAGGGTAATATCTAATGCATCCTGTGCCCAGGACTCTGACTCAGTTCTTCCTCCAGCTTCTTCCTCCTCGTCTCCTGCCATTGTAGTAAGCAGAGGATGAGCCTCGCTCTATCTTTGGTCCTGTCAGGATTCCTCCTCTGTCAGGTTCACAGTAGACATCCCATTGCCTACTAGTTTAGATCACTGTCTTGGTGCTGTCAGTGTATTTATTTCCAAAGATGATGTGATATATAGATTATAGATATAGATATAGATGGCAGATCCCAAATTATGTGGCTTTCAGGTTAAACTTGAACAAGTTTGCATTTCTTAGAGTGGGATAGATCTTGGTTGGTGAAAAAGATGTTTCAGGTATTTTTCAAGCTTTTGTCCTAATATTTTATGTTAGGCATATAATCCTCATGTCGCCTCCACCTTCCTTTTCTTGCCCCTCCCACCACCATTGGTTGCATTTGTCCCCTGAGAAATTTGTGCCCCTACTTCTACTGCCATGTTGTACACACACGCGCACACACACACACACACACACACACACACAGTTTATATGTGTCCATATAAAACCTAGGAACCATAAGTGAGAGAAAACATGTTATTTGTTTTTCTGCAGTTGGTTCAATTCACCTGATATGATGGTCTCCATTTGTACCCATTTTCCTGCAAAAGACATAATTCTGTTCTTCTTTATGGTTGACAAAATTTTCATCGTACAGAGATACAGTTTCTCTTTATCCATTGCTCTGTTGTTGGATAGCTAGCTTGGCTCCATTATTTAGCTATGTGAGTATAGTGTTGCAAGTTAATGTGATGTGCAAATATCTAAATATCTCTGTGATAAGTTGACTTGGAGTCCTTTCTGTAAATACCCAGGAGAGATAGCTGGGTCATATGAATCATCTACTTTGTTTTTATTGTTGTTATTTTTAAAAAACTTCATAATGATTTCCATAATGGCTGGACAAGTTTATATTCCCTCCCAGCTTTCTCGCTTTCTTTCTTTCTTTCTTTCTTTCTTTCTTTCTTTCTTTCTTTCTTTCTTTCTTTCTTTCTTTTCTTTCTTTCTTACTTTCTTCTTTCTCCCACCCTCTGAGCACTCTATGGAAAGTTCTGGGTTCCTGTTTCATGCTAGTCCTGTCCCCATTACAGAGACCTCTGTGAGAAGGCACTCGGTGGCTTGACCACAATTTCCTTCTTTCTCTCTGCTGTGTCCAGTTTGGCCTTATTACAACAGCACCATGTTCTTTGGATGCCATGTCTCTGTCTGTGGTTCCCTGCAGTAGAAAACGTTTTCTCTTTCCTGCTGTAATGAAAACTCTAATGTCTCCCTTAACATGCAGCTCAACTGTGACCCCTGAGAAGACCTCTCAGACTCCCGCCATAAACACAGCCATATCACCCCTCCTACTATACAACAGGGAGGGAGGGAGGGAGGAGGCAGGGAGGGCGAAATCACGAGGAGGCATGAGCACAGAACCAGAGCTGGAGCTTGTGACTGGAACCAGTAGTAATGCATTCGAGAACGTGGCACCAACCACGGCCCTCAGGCAGCCATACAGAGTCTGTGCTTATCCTAAAGCCTGCAGAGGATGCAGCTTGGTGACGTGATCAGGTTTGCATTTCATACAATCACTTCCATCTCTCTGCTGTTTCTTTTTGGCCTTCTTCCAGCATTACATCTTCCTCTTCCTTAAAGAGTAACATTTCCCATGATCCAGTACTTGACAGAATTTTATGCTCACTTGTGTGTGTGTGTTACAATAACCACTGCTTCAGGCCCAGTTGGCAGCCATGGCAGTTTTAATTACTGATAATGGTGCTGGCTTTGCAAGATTCCCTGGATAGTGTCCCGAGGCTGCTGATTCATCTGAGACCAGACCACAAGGTGAATCACTGAGAGAGTATCAAGCCCCAACAGGCTTTCTAAGGTCAAAACAGTGAAGGTTGAGATAGTGTTTATTTGCCCCGTTGGTGACTTGAGAAAGTCAGTTTCACTAAAACGAGGAGGGAAGGAACATCCTTTAAGTGAGGCAGACTTGATTTATCAAAGTCATATATTAAAAGGTGATAAGATCAGAACAGAAGAATTTAGAACTGAAAAGGAGTTGGAAGTTTTCTAGCCCGGTGGTTGTTCTACTCTGAAAAGAAAGTGCAGAATGGAAAGGGACTTACAGAAGAAACAAAAAACCCAGAAAGCTTGTTTTGAGGATGGGGAAATGAAGACAGATTTAAGGATTACCATGCGGGAAGCAGAAAGATGGAAAGGATGGGAGAGTGGGAGGAAAAAATGGGGACTCTTGCCAAGGTACAGAGAGGAGGATGACACCAGGTAAAGAGGAATTGTGCTGCTAGGGTGCTGGCATGGGGGCCTCCTGGGGCACAGGCAGGAATGTGAGAACTTGAGAGATAGAGAGAGCTCTAAAGCAGCTACTGTGAGGAGTAGAAAAGGAATGGCACTTTAGGTGAGTGTGGGATGCGCCAGGGGAGAGGACCCATTAAGCATGAGTAAGCCCAGTAGCAGCACCCCAGTAGTTAGAAAGGTAGTGCATCGGTTTGTGTGGGAAACCGGGACAGGCACGCAATGATCAAACTGTAGGCGCTCTGGAGCACCAGTGAGGGGGACTGGAAGGATTCTCTCAGAAGTGTGTCCCTCTAGGAGGGATTCAAACCTGGGGGAAGCTGAGGCCAAGAGGTCATGAAAGGTGGCGCGAACAGGCCTAATCCAGAGGAAGTAGTGGGCAAGGTGGGAGGGGGGACAAAGGTAGAAATGTAAGGAGCTGAGCTTCACTTCCGGAGGTCTGTTTCCTGAACCAGAGGTTTGTTGACTTCTGGAAACTAACAGTAAAACCCCATTAGGCAAAAAGAACCATTCCAGGAATTCAACTTAAGTAAACTTAAGGCAACAGTAATTCTGTTATATCATCTGCCTTACCTTTCAAATAATAGAAACAAAGGGAAGAGAACTGAATACAAAGTCTCCAAGGACTCGAGAACTTATATAAGCCAACTGATTCCAAATCCATTAAAATTTTTCTCTTGTGGAGCAGATTGCTGAAAGTCTTCACTCCTTTGGTTTTTCCCTCAGAGACTTAGTATGAGGTTCCTTTCTACATGAGAAAACAAAGGAATTTTAGTAGTATGTTGGAAGCTGACGTTAAAGAAGTCAGGGTGTGCTAGTAAGCTGAGTGGTCTGAAGAAAAAGACATGAGCATTTCCTCTCAGGGTGACTCACAGTAGAAATGTGTCTTCAAGGTTTCCTATCCCACTTTCTCTGAGATGTGCTAGGCAAGGGATAACTGATGGCTATAGAGACAGGGCCCACTGACCCACCACTTCTGCAAGGTTGGCACACATACCATCTGGCTGTTCCTGGACCTAAATACTGTGCTGTGTGCCTACCAGACAGGAGTGCACAAGCAGGAATGGGGACTGGAACAGGTGCTCTGAGGGCCACCCAAGACATATTGCTCATCTGTTCTTAGGCTTCATAAGTAAGGGCCCAATAGCAAGAAAGTGGTATATCGCCTCTTGCTGCAGATACAAAAAATAAAGCCTTCTACTTTACAACATTCTTTAAAAGGTTGCCAGCCTAGACTGGCTGGAACATGTCTAGAGGTGAGGTGTTCGGGCACATTACTCCATCACTGGTAATTTCAGTGTCCTTATCTTTACATTGGGCAACCCTTGCCTCATAGAGTTGCTGTACAGCGTGAGGTTCCCAAGGTTGGCAGGTGGCCGCAGCTTTTCTTTGCAGGTAGCCTTGCCTTTCATTGGCACTGGTTAAAACATAAAGTTGTTTTTCCATTTAATGTGAACACCTTTATGACTATGATCTGTTACTGGGTATTTGCTGAATGTTTTTCCCCTTTTCTAGAGACCCCCTCCCTCGAAAGGCAAGAGCAAGCTCAGAGCTCGCTTGGAGTTCAAGGCTGACCCTGGTTGCTCTTGACCCATCCATTGGCTGCCATACCACTCTGAGCACGAACGAACCCAGAGCTTTGTTTGATTAATTGCTGAAAGCTTGAAAGTTCTGAAAGAAGAGGCTTGAATTAAGCCCCTTGACTGATTCCCATTTGCTGTCCCTAGCTGAGATAGTCACTAGTGGAGTGCCAGCTGCTGTTGCAGAGGACTGGAGTTCAGATCCCAGCACCTATGCCACAAGGCTTACCAGCTCCAGGGGATAAAGTCCCTCCAGCCTCCTCGGGCACCTGCACTCATATGCACATACACATGTATGTACATGTACACACACATGCATGCACACGCACCCCATAATTAAAAAACAATAAAAATATTTTTTAAAAGAATAACATTAGTAGACAAGAATACTTTATGTCAAAATTGACTACACTCCCTCCATTTTTTACAGCTCCCAAGAAACACACTCATAATAATGCACATTTTTCTTTCCATAGTATGATCAGTGGCAGGAGACTTGGTCAAAATTTTGGCATTACCAACATGTCATGCCCAGATTTGTCTCCTGAAATAATCACAGCAAGACTGAAGTACTCCCAAGCCCTCTTGGGATACTTCTCAGGAAGGATGAGATACAAAAAGGGATGATATCCTTTCTTTGAGGCTCACCTCTGTTAGGACCATCAGAACTCATCCAAGAATCTCCAATAATACTGAATGTCAAAAGAGGAGGTACAGGTCATTGAGCATCCCCCTTAGGAATGTTCTAAACCTTATACAGTCCTCCCTGTCTTCAGCCTTCCACTCATCCTCCTTCCCAATGGATTGTAGAAATGAGTCTCCATCAAGCAGGTGATGTCCAATTCCTATCTTCACCATGAAGATGATGAAGTGAGTCATGTTTATTTACATTTAAGTTGAGCAGAACCATTAAAATGGTCACCCAGAGCATGTTAATGTCTGTCACCAGAAAGCGAAATGCCCAGAAGATTCTAAGATAGAGTCTTTCCCTAGAATCTATATTGACTTGTACTTTCACAGCTTACATTTCTTATGTCTCAGAAGGAATGCAGCACTAATTCCAAATCTATGATTCATCCTGGCTCCCTTGTAGTTTTGCATGGAAATATAGTCCAGCACAATCTTGGTATTTGTCAGAATTCGTGTTTTTTCTGTCAGCATTCATCTTGTCCAGTGACTTCCCTATGAGAGTGAAATGTTAGCTGACAGAGAGGCATGGCTTTATGAAAAGTGCTTCCAAAAAAATAACCAAAATGTCTTTTGTTAACTAGGAAACCAACTGGGAAATAGTTCAAAATAATGTAGAATAAGTAGAACATCTTGCAGTGTGGTAGAAAGAATACTAACAGCCACCCCAGGAGACTTGTGATACTGCTGGCTGACTTTAGAGAGTCCTCATGCCCCTACGTCTAGGGAGAATTGGTTGAATTAACCAATATCCAATCCCAACCAGAACTAATATTCCAGAAAACCAAATACACAGTAGGCACATAGGACACTCCATCAAAAGCACAGTGCCTTCCAGCCAGTGTCTACTAGGGCACACTGAAACTTAACAACTTAGATAGCTTCTTTGCAATGGAGAGCACCCTTGCAGGGAGCGGTAGGCCTGGGCATGTGCCTCAGTGGCAAAGCACTTGCTTAGCACTCATATTCACACATATAAATAGCACTAAAAATACACAGTAAATAAAGTTCATCACCTTTATTTGTGAAGTACATAGAGAAATTTTTCATTGTATGCCCTTTTAAATGTATTTTGATACTTAAATTCTACAAATGTACCACCTAGCCCAGTGTTTGGTCCTGAAGACTGCGGAAGGGTGTTAGGAAGGAGTTAATGAATTTCAGATTTGAGTGAAGTGAGGGAGGTCTTAAAGGAAGCAGGGCTTTGCTCTAGGTGGGACATCATCAGGAAACAAGTATATTTCCATGATTAGGTATCAGGAAATCCTATCTAGAAGCTGGAAGAAAATGGACACAAATGATGTTATTGGTGAAAGAAACTCAGGAGGGCAAGGCTTGTTCATTTTGTGTTTTTGTTATAGAGTGATCCTGTTTTTATTTTAACTCCTCACTGTCACAGAGTCCTCTCCTCTGATACTGACATCCTCTGTAATTGTTTATGCTCAGCAGGAAAGCACCAGGGCCTGACTGTGAGTGAGGGCCCGGACCAGCAGCATCAAGGCCTGACTGATAGCAGCAGGCAACATCCCCAGTGTTGAAGGCAACAAAATAAATGAAATATTAAAGATTATATATGCATGGAGGTTTTTTTTTAGAAAATGGTTTATGTGATTATGGAGCTGGCAAGATTGAAATTTTCAGGGCAGGCCCATAGACTGGAGACCCAGGGAAGAGTTGATACCCAGTCTAGAGAAAGCTGAATGGTAGAATTCCTTCTTCCTTGGGGATCTCAGTCTTAATCTCTTAAGATCTTCAACTGATTAGATGAGGTCCACTGATAGTTGAAGGACAGTCTGCTCTACTAAAGTCCAGTGATTTAAATATTAATCATATCTAAAGAAATTTTCTTCGTAGCACCATTGAGGCCAGTGTTTGACCCAAACCTGAATGTTATGGGCAAACCAAATAGAAATATAATCACCACATCCTTGCCCCAGAGCATATATCAATATCTATATTTATTTAAATATAAATGCTAGCATTTCACAATATTGATAGGTAGATGCCTTTCATAACTTAGTCTTTCTAGAAGGAAATAGAATGTTAAAATATATGAAAACTGGGCAATTCCATACCCTAGGGGAAAGATGCAATTACTTTGAAAAGGGAAGCAGCAGCTTAGAAGTCTATTGATAGTGGTTAATAGTTATACCACATAAAAGCTCATACAAATCTAAAAGGAAAATATTGGTACTACAAATCATAAATAGCCAATTCACAAAAGAATGGCTCCAACCAAGAAGGAAACATTGAAATATGTTCAACCTCAAAGAAATGCAGCTGAGTGGGATAAAGCTTAGATACTATAAATGCTTAAATTTTTTAGTATTTTGTTTATTAATTCTGAATGTTGGGAGGGGACACACTTGCTGTGGCATGCGAGTTGAAGTCAGAAGACAATACATAGGAGTTGATTCTCTCCTTCCATCATGTAGGTCCTGGTATTGAAATCAGGTCATTAGACTTAGTGGTGAGTGTGCTTTCTCTCTGAGCCATTTGTTTGTGTACACTAATTTTTTTTTAATGATTTAAAACAAAAAAGTTGTTGGGAAACTTAGAAACCAAAAGTGACGGTGCCTGGATAAACCAGTGAGCCTTTCAAAGTTAGGTTGTGAGGGTCAATCTAGAACTGTTAAGTCATGCCCTTTGTATAGTATCCCTTTTGGGGAACTAATCCTAAGGAAATAATGTAAAAAGATGGTACAGGTTATACACTATATAGGTATTCCTTGTAAGATTATTCATATAATGAAAGAAAACTATAAATAAATATCCTGACAACATAGAAATATTGGCTAGGTGTGGTTTACTGATTTTCATGAAATATAGCCATCACAGATTAGTATAAAGACTTGCAATACAGTAAATTTGTATTATGAAACATTACATATTGCTACATGTGAAATGTTACAATTATGCTTTGTTTGCAATTACTATGAAAACTTTAAATATTTTATTTATTATTTTTATTTTATGTTTATGAGTGTATTGTCTGCATGTATGTAAGTGCACCCACATTGTGCAGTGCCCACAGAGGTCAGAAGAGGGTACCACATTTCCCTGGAACTTTATTTATGGATGGTTGTTAGTTGCTAGGTGGGTGCTGGGAATTGAACAGTAGGAACCTTTCTAGTTAGTAAAGCAGATTTTCCCAGCAGGAAAAAGGTGGTTGAATGTACTCGAAGCCCAACTGGTGGTAGCCAAGATGGTAGAGTTGGTGTAACACCTATCACCAATATGTTTTTCAGAGTGGATCATTTGTACACCTTCTTTGTTCAATGGTCTCCTGATGTCTATGGGAAAGACGCCAAGGAGCAAGGCTTTGTGGTTGTGGAAAAGGAAGAACTGAACATGATCGACAATTTCTTCAGTGAGCCGACAACCAAGAGCTGGGAGGTAATCACCAGGGCAGAGAATAGGCTGCTGTGGCCTCTAAAATGCCAGACAGAGGAAAAAATAGTCTTGTGCTCAGATTCCAAAGCCGTTAATAGCTGATAAGAAGCTAGTATTACTACGTACCTGAGAAGTTAGAATAACATCCTTCTTTTGAAGCTTGTCATAAGCCTGAGAAAGGTGCCATCACTCCCAAGGGCACACACAACACACCCTGGCCATACAAGACAGAACCAGTATTCTCTCCCATAGCTCCATGTGTTAGTTCAGAGAACAGAAAAATCTTATTGGTAAAAGGACAGATAATGAATTGGCTTTCCGGCTGTAAAACCTCTTTCATGACTACTCACCTCTGCTATTGTAGGGCAAACAGAAGTATAGACAACAGGTTCTCCAAGTGTAGTTAACAAAGAAACGACTCGCTGTGGAGCAGAGGATGGGGGCTCTCAGTTCCATGGCCAGCAGTACCCACCCTGTGTGTAACAGTCACAGGTACTCTGACACGACCTTATGTACCTATAACTGTAATAGCAATAGGCATGATCACATGGTTCTTCAAATCTGTTTTTCGTTATAAAACTCTATCCTTTTTTTTTTCCCCAAAATCTAAAATACATTTGAAACTTTATTTCCTGTGTCATACAAAAATGAATGGTGATCTTGATTTGGCTGACAGTTTACAATTTGCCAGCCCTAAGTTTCCTTTATCCAGTCAGACCAACATGTACCAAATGCCTCTTTGGGGCCAGGTCCTGGTAATATAAAGGTATCTAGACAGGTTCTCTGCTTAATAAGTTTGCAGAACTGAGAAGGCAAAAGAGGGAACAAAGAGCAATGTCTGCTACCCCTCCCTGACTCTTCATACATCTCTGTGGTTTCTGCCTCCTTTAATCCTTCTGTAACTATCTTGGACCCCTCAAAGCAGTTCTACTCTGCAGGCCTAGCTAGATGGTGAATGAATTCAGAGAAACCCCTCCTCCCTATCAGGACTCATGGATTGCTGCATCCCAGGGTGAGCATTCCCTCACACTTTTTCTGATCCTAGGCAGTCAAGGATCGCCGGAGAAAGCTTAGAAGCAAAGCCAGGCATGGTGGCACACATCTGCCATACTACTACTCCGCAGGGAAAGGCAGGAGGATCATTTGAGTCCAGGAGTTTGAGACCAACCTAGGCAGCAGAACTAGGCCCCGACTCAATGTGAATGCATGGTTCTGATTCTTCTGGGTCCTCACTCGGTTAGACATCCCTCTCTGACTTCCTGCCACCTGCCCTTCTCACCTGTCTTCTCTCAGTCTCCAGCTCATTGCAGCAGCCATGCATCTAGAATGTGGCCTGTCTTTCACTCTACAAAGAAGAAGGCATTAGACAAGGTTTTCTTCTGACCTTCCCTCTTTGCCATTTTTATTTCTGTAAAAGATTTTACTTTTGTTCCTAATTAGATGGCAATGTGTATGTCTGAGTAATTTGTGCATGTGAGTCCAGTGCTATCAGAGAGGCTAGGAGAAGGTATCAGATCCCCTGGAGCTAGAGTTATAGGCAGTTGTGAGCTGTCAGACATGGGTGCTGGGATCTGAACTCACAGCAGCAAGTGCTGTTAATGCTGAGCCATCTCTTCAGCCCGGATCCTCTCCATTTTTAATCATTAGTTATTATTACCCTTAATTTCTGACTCGTGGAGAACGGTATTTTTCCCTCACTAAAGCTGATTCTTTCAGCAATAGCTGTGTGTATGTGTCTTTGCTTTTTCCTTCTACTTGACTGCTTATGTGTGTTGCTGTTGTTTGTTGCTTGTTTTTTAAGGGCAAACATAAAGGAAGAAATTTCTCCTTTAGGCTCTTGTATAAGCCACAGGACAACTTTGAGTGTTGCTCCTCAGGTTTGTTGTCTGTTTTTTTCTGGTTTTGGCCTACAAGGAGCCAAGTAGGGTGGGCTGACTGTCTACCCACAGAGATTTCCCTGTCTCCATCTCCCCAGTCCTGAGATTACAAGCATGCACCACCAGTCTAGCTCCTTCTCCCCCCATGGGTTCTGGAGATTGAACTCACATCCTCATGCTTACAAAGCAAGCACTTTACTTACTGAGCTATTTCTCCAACCTTTTTACTTAATCTCTTTACAGGTTTCTCTCTATCACCCTTTTTTCTGCCACCATCCAACTTTTGGATTAAAAACTGGATCACATTCATTCATTGTCTTCAGCTTTTTTAGCTGCCCTTTGAACCTTATCACCTGCTGTCCAGCTTGCTCTCCACTGCCATTGAAATCACCTCTAAAGTCCCCACAGAAACCTCCTAATTATGTTTTTTAGTTTATTTATTTGTTTTTGCCTATATATCCTGTGTCTCTTTCCTCCAAGATGCTATGCTAGAGCTCATAGATCCCCCGTAGGCCCAGTGGACAATGATGATGGTGTGACAGACACTAGTGTTCTGGCCAAGGGAGTGGGATACAAGAATACCCCATCCTGTCCTCACCTCTCAGTGAATACTGACACAGAGGATGCAATGCCATGAAAAGCTGACTTTCTTACGGAGGCTGTGTTTGTTTACCCAACACAGAAAAAAGGTTTAGACTCATGGCAAGGACTTAATTCTTTTCTGAGAAGACCTGAATACGATGAGCCAAAGCAGTCGTCTTAAGGTGAATTCTCCCTCTTTCCATTCATCTTGAACTTAAATCTCAGCTATTATGAACCTCAGGGAGAAAAGAGTCATATAGACCCACTCCAGAAGACAAGGACCTAAAGAGTCATGCAGAGGGAGAGAGGACCACTTGAGAATCATGAAAGGAGCTGAGCACTGAGCCCTACAGGCACTGAGGAGAGAAGTTTGTGTCTAGACTTTTAGTGGAAGGAGGGTAGAAGAGGAATCAACAGGTTTGATTTTCTTGAAGCTCTCAGTGCCCTTGGCCAAAGCCTATGACCCGGAGAAAGAAAGAGCAGCTAGTGTGAGGTAACTAGACTGACAAGGCACCTGTGTCTTTCTGTCCATGTGGGAGATAGTCCAGAAGCTCCAAGAAGAATGCTGGCCATGCTCTTCCCCCACTACGAGCAAGCTCTACTCCACAGTCTTGGGAAAACCATGACTGTTCCTCAGAGAATCTAGGACTCCCCCTAGGATCTTAGAATATACAGAATGACTCATTTGTCCCCCAAAGCTTGCTCCTCTGTACATGCCTCCATTTTAGTGGTACCCAGTTCAGAAACCCATGTGTCATAACACATCCTTCTGTTTCATCATCTTGACCAGGCTGCTCATCTTCACTCAGTATTCGATAACGCTGGTCTTAAATGCTGCTGGGCCTTCTCCCCAGCCAGACTCTCCAGATCTAGCCAGGATCTCTGCATCTCACTGAGACTCAAGCAGCACTCCAGTCCCAACCCACCTAACAGTCCATCCTGAACCATATTCAAGATCTTCAAAATTTTATTTTTTTCCATTTTGTAAAAGCAATGCCTGCCTATTGGAAGAACTTTGAAAAGTACAATGCAGAAATTTAGAAAATAATGTCTAACAGTACTTGACATTTTAATTCATTTCTTTGGATTTTATTTTTTTTGCTTTGGGGTGCTTTGTAGCCATTGACAGGGATGAGTCTTTTAATTTTTTACAATATGATATTATATTTTATATAGTTTTGTATATGACTTAACATCTGATAGGTTATCGAAATTGTATCATACTATGAATGTTTTTAAGGGCCTCAGTTAATAGTTGCCTAACATTATTTGTTTTGTTTTTACTTGTGTTTTATTTTTTAGATAGGGTCACACTATGTAGCCTAGGCAGGCCTGGAACTCTCTCTATAGTCCAGGCTGGCCTCAAAGCTCAAGATCATCCTACTTCGGTCTCCCAGCTGCTAGAATTACAGGCATGTACCGCCATACCCCAACAATTCCTCTCTTGAAACATTATGTTGGTTCTAGCATTTCACAAAGATGAGAAGATCTCCAATCTTGATTATTTCAGTAGCTTCCTTGAAATAGAAATTATGAAATAAAAAGGCTTCTAATTTTTATATGATATTTTATGGTTATGTTTAAATTTTATATTGCCAGCTCAAAGGTTCAGAACTATTATTCCTTTTGTTCCTTTCTAAACATTTGCTAAACTGGAAAGTGAATAATTTACCTTATAATTTAATTTTCCTTTCCTTAATGAACATACTTATTAATTAGCCACTTGTAGTGGTTTTCTGTTTTTGTGATGTCTTCTGATTAGCATTGCCTCTTTACTTAAAGGGATCTTAGCAGTTCTACCACACTGTGTTCTTGTGTTAAAGAGATTAATTTTTTCTCTCATCTGTACCTGACAGTTATTCCTTCATTTCCTGTTTTTCTCTTAATTTTATGTATGGCTTTTATCTATGATTTCCTAGTTTCCTATGTTTAAGTAGCCCTACAGTCTATGGTAATATATATCTGACAGTTGATGTAAAATTATGTAGTCATTTTTCCCAGTACTATTGAGTGATTTCTGAGGTTTCCTTTGTCATACTGAAAGGTCCTATAGATGTTCTCGAATTTACCATTTAAACACACAGGCATGTTCACATACTCCCAAGCTTAAAACCCTATAGGTGTTCTGTCCCCATCCCCGTACTCCCTGCTAATCACCTTGCATCACCTTGCAAATCACTCAAAGAGCCACCTGGGGTTGTTTATTTGGGGGAGGGGCAGGGAATATGTACATACATGCACATAGGGAGTGATGCATTGACCAGAGGAGGAGCGTGGGTGTCCTGCTCTATCATGCTCCACCTTGCTCTTTCCAGATAGTCTCTTAGTGAATGTGAAGCTAGATTGGCAGCCAGCAGGCCCCAGTGATCCTCCTGTGTCTTCCCCGCACTGTGCTGGTCACTCCAGATGGTCACTCCTACATTTTTAAGAGTGTGGGAATCTGAACTTAGGTGCTCATGTTTGCACAGAAAGTATGCTTTGCTAAGCCATATCTCTAGCCTTTTGTGGAGAGTTAAAAAGTTGGAGAGATGGCTGAAGAGATGGTTTAGTGGTTAAGAGCACTGGCTGCTCTTCCAGAGGACCAGGTTTGATTCCAGCACCCACATGGCAGCTAATAACCATCTGTAACTGCAGTTCCGAAGGATCTGACACCTTCTTCTGACCTGTATGGGCATTTTACAACACGGGTGCATTTACATGCAGGCAGGCAATACACCCATATACACATAAAATAAAAATAATAAATGATAAAAATTTTAAAATAAGAAGTTGAACCCTAGACCCTTGCCTCTGGATACTTTGAGTTAGTAGGTCTATACAAGGAATGTTAGATTCCATAATTTTGAAAGCTCCAAGATGATTTTGAAAAACAGGTTTTAGAAATAACTTCCTATAGGATAACCTTCTTCAAGGCATTGACATTCTTCACTTTTCCAGATCTTACCCACCTCTTCCCTCTACATGTGTTGTTCCTTATTCCTTAGCCATTGTAAACCTAGAACCTATCTCTGTGCTCTTGCTGCGCCTTGCACTTGGCATACCTCTCTGCACCCTACCCTGCTCGTCCTGTCCACTGTGAATAGCCTGCTCAGAGCACCCCAGGCGTTCCCATCCTCCTTTGAGCCTCCTTATCACATGTGATAATTTTGCTTATAATTTTATCTTCTGTCACTCATCTGAAGGAGACTGGGAACTGCTTTGTGTCCCTGTGCCTGGCACAGTACCAGGCACTCCCCAGCATACAGGAAACACGTAATGAATGTAAAGCTGTCATGAAGTGCCGGGTACTGAAGAAAGTACTTCTCCTGGGCACTGCATCTAAGTGATTCTGCCCCAGGTTTAGGTGTCTGCACTGAGGGTCCGTGCTGCCTGTTCATTTGCAGAGTCCACTTCATAATCTATCCCAGGATGAGTATGCACTGTCATCTCTTTCACAGTATCCAGGACCAAAAGGTCCCTGCAATGTGGAGTCACAGAAAGATGGGTGAAAAGTGATCTACTGTAGTTCTTTTCAAACCCCTCATCCAATCTGAGAAGCAGAAGACGACCTAGAAGACTTATCAGTCACTAGGACTCATCTAAAATGTGAAAAGATAATAGTCCTTTGCCACCTGTTTTGTAATACTGCTTCTAAGATGGCATCATGCATCTTAGAAAAAATTTAAAATAAGAAGTTGAACCCTTCTCCTTCTCTGTTAAGACCCTAATACCCAACTGGTACAGCATTGTATAGAAACTGTTCTTACTACAGAGAATCTACCTCCCTGAATGTCTCCTTTCAGTCTTCAGGATTCAAACTGATGCTGGGAACAGACACCACCTTTAAAATGGAAGTTTAGTCTTAAAAAACCCTAAAAAGACAGGTTGGGAACAGCTAAGCTGAGTTACCCAGAGGGCATTAGAAGGAAAAGTGCCAGGAGAGAGAAAAAGAGAGAGAGAGAGAGAGAGAGAGAGAGAGAACACTCACAAACAATAGGGTTTTATCCTACTGTTAGGGCACTGGGTTTCAAAGGTGAACGTGTCATTTTACTGTCTCAGTTCGGCTCTGCCTGACAGGAAATGTGCTTGCTCTAAATCCTAATTTGGGTGTGTTCCTGTAGAAATGTTGAACCCCCTCCTAAGGGAAACAGAAACTCAATCATGCAGGAAGCTAGATACTGAAAAACAGTTGTAGCTCAGCGTGCTGCCTGCTGCAAGTGGCGGGTGTGTCGGCAGCCTGAGAAAGACCTGTTCCTTGTTAGTGAGCAGGCAGACACTTCTCTCCCGTCACCATGAGAGGCAGAAGATTGCCCTTGGACATTCAGATTTTCTATTGTGCCAGACCCGACCAAGAGCCTTTTGTGAAGGTAGGTGGGGTGTGTTCCTGAGGGATAATACGGTGCCCGGGAGTGCTCTGTGATCTGCCAGCCATGTGTTTTGAAATTCCTTCTAGTTAGAAAGGATAGTACAGACGTTTCGCCTAGAGTGAACTTTATTTACTGTGGAGATGGTCACCCCTCCTGAAATCTGAAATCCATGCTGGAGTTTCTTCATCTCACAGCCTCATTCTGTCCTAATGGTTACTTGTAAGATTTGAAAGCAACAACACAAAACATAGTGCTTTGTTCAATACATGTAAAATGTTGGATTTGCAATTCTTTGAAAGTGTTTTTCTGTGAGTAAATTCTCCATCAGAGGATGGGAAATTTAACTGAATTTCCCCACCTGAAATCAGTCTCTGGAGAGGAATAATTTTGTTTGTGTCACTATGAATTTTGGAAACAGTAATGCATTACCTGACAACTTTCATTAGATGTAAATTAAACACTTTTTTTCTATAAGCCAAAAGTTACTATTAATAGTGCCTGTGCATTTCAGAAAAGTAGTTGTCCCCTGTAAATTTCAAAATAGTTCAGTAATGTATCCAGAATTTAAGGACAAAATACAGATTTTAAAGTAAGGACTTTGGTAAAGCCAAACTATAATTCAGTAATGCATGTGTGCAACATAATGTCTTTCAATTCAGAAGGGAATTTTTTGATCATTCTTGACTGTATACAAAGAACAGTAACCTCGCTGTACTTGAAAGCATTCTGCTTCCCCTGTGTTCGCTCCTGGCAGCTGTTATTATTCGTTATTTCTATTAGACTTGGTTGCTATGTATACAACCAGGAAGCTTGATTAAAAAACGGTCCTTTTCGTTCCAAACTCCCTATTTATAGAACACTTACTGAAGGATTTCTGATTATTTCCTTTACAATTTAAATTTGGACACAGGCTAAAGGAGACTGATTTAGAGCATTTTCAAGGGTATAAATTGAGTGTAGAGTTATAAACAGTTCTCACTCAAGGACTGAGCAATCAGCAGCAATACCCAAACTGGAAAGCTTGTGATTTTAAATCATGCACAGTAAATGCTTCAGCCATCGTGGCTTAAATTCAACATTTGTACTTGATCTGAAAAGTCAGCCGCTTCCTCAGTCCTTTTCAGTTTCTCTCCTGCTACCCAACACTCTACCTTTTCAGGCAGTTGTGTGCCTGAGGAAATTTCTGGGGAACAACAGCTCAGCTTACTGCAGCTTGTTCTTTCCTCCCCTCAGATCATCACTGTTGAGGAGGCAAAGCGCAGGAAGAGCACGTGTAGCTACTATGATGAGGAGGAGGAGGACGGACTGCCCGTCCTGCAGCCTCACAGTGCGCTCCTGGAGAACATGCACGTCGAGCAGGTGGGCTCTCCAAGGACCGAGCACAGGGCGCTTCCAGGCCTTCTGGGGTATTCCTGGGCCCTTACCAGAGTAAAGGCTAGCCAGGTTAGGAAGCAGAAACTGGCAATCTAACCAGTTTCTAGCAAGAGTCCCTTCTCTGCTTCTGAAAAGTTACAACAGCCTTCTCCGTCGTGTTCTTGAGAATGTGAGGAACTGGTCTGACATTAACATCCTTTTAAGCCTGAAGAAAAGGCCATTTCTCACCTTCAAAAAATATTCTACCATAGTCCTGATGTGCCTGAAATAAATCCAATTTTATCTTAGTGATTATTTCAGAGTTCTAATGGCTTTAATTTATCAGGACTTAATAAACATAATATAACAGATGTACTTCTTTGTTTTGTGACAAGCAAAAGAAAATACCTGTCTCCAGGAAGGATTTTCCTTTTATAGTGATCTTTGTGCTTTCTGAAAATCTGCTTCTTTTTTCAATTTTATGAAGCATTATTATGTGCTCATAGCTAGAGCTTAGCAAGGAATCTTTTTGACCTCTTTCATCAGTTAGCTTGGGGTCCCGAATTTCCCAAACCCTAAAGTATCAAGCCAGGAAGCCCAGAGACTTGACCAAACAGTTATAGAAGTAGGATTCATGCCACTGACAAGCTGACTTTCAATGTTCTGAATAAACAGTGCTCCATAGCTGCCTTTGATGACAGTTTTTGGAGAGACACACTTTATTAGTATTGAGTTTAAGCTAAACAGATATGAATGATACTGGCACATAGTGCAGAGAGTCCCTCCGAACTCTGAATATAAAGTACCTGTGTTTCCATGCTCTCTGTATTATAGGAAACTAGTCAGTAGCAACTCTGAACCTCTGAAAGCCTAGAAGGAACAATTGGAAAAATATAATATGATAAATAGCCAGGTTGAATTATAAAAGAAAGACTATGTCTAATTGATACTCCTTTATTCAGTTTGCTTTGTGGGAGTCTTCAGATGTACAGAGTATACCACATAAGAACTTTTGTTTAGTGACACACACACATATGACATGGCCCCATACAATTATATTATCTATGACATTGGAGCTATCTCAGCTTGTGTAAGACTTTCTGTGACATGCACATTACCACAAAACTGCCGAAGAACATATTTCTCAGCATGCATATACATAGCTAAGAAGCACAGGACTGCACTGTGACTATGGAAGCACACAGTTAGGCCCCGAGTAGGGGGAGCATCTCCTTGGCAGCATTCCTGCCAAGGAGAACACTGTCCAGATTTCCCTTCTCTTTCTTGGCCTATGGTGGCAAATGTTTCCCAGAGCAAAGGGGATCAGTGTGTAAGAAAGTACATGAATCTTTTTAGTTTGGTCACAAGTCCTCATTTCCTACTGGTTCATGACTGATTTGTAGTTAAGCTGTCTCTTTGTATTTCCTTCCTTGGATTGGCAGCTGGCCCGACGTCTTCCAGCCAGGGTACAAGGGTATCCATGGAGACTGGCCTACAGCACACTAGAACATGGAACAAGCTTGAAAACCCTTTATCGGAAATCAGCATCTCTAGATAGTCCTGTTTTGCTGGTCATCAAAGACATGGATAATCAGGTGAGGCCTCTTCCTCTCACAGAAAACAAGTATTCTGTTTTGGAGACAGGCTCTCCAGTGACTCAGGCTGATCTTCCTATGTCTACCTCCTGAGTGCTAGAATTAGAAGTGTGTGTGCTACCATGCTGGGTTTATGTGGTGCTGAGGATCAAACCCACAGCCTCAGCATGCTAGACAAACCCTCTGTTAACTGAGCTATAACCCTAGACCAAAAACATGTTTTAATGATAAGTTTCAAACATTCCCAACAGTAGAGATACCAGTATAAGAAACTCACAAGCCAAGATTCCCCTGCCAGCTGGATTTTGCCATATTTATGTTCTTTTTTTTTAAATGTGTATAAGTGTTTTGCTTGCATATGTGTAAATGCACTCATGCATGCAGTGTCTACTGAGGCCAGAAGAGGGTGTCAGATCCCCTGGAGTTGGAGTTAGGCATGATTGTTAGCCACTGGGAACTGAACCCATGTCCTCTGCAAGAGCAGCCAGTGCTGAGCCATCTTGCCAGCCCCTTATTGCCTTCTTTTTTCATTTTTTTTTTCTATGCTGATATGTTTCGAAAATCTGATTAAAAGAAAGTGGAGCAAATCACCAAATACAGTTACATTCTAAGAAATTTTTCCGTGCTGACCAGGAAGTGGAAAGCTATGATAACATACAACTTAAAACTGAAAATCATGGAAAGTCAAGTCTAGATTGGGAGACAATCGCAAAAACAATTCCAGTGACATTACAAGAGCTTTTCCCAAGTGGCTAACGTAGTGCCCATAAATGTTGCCTGCTGGGCAGCTGTGGTGGAGAATAGTCAAGCCTCTGCTTGTTGTGCCTGTGGTCTAACTGTTCATCAGCCACAGGGACTGACTGTCCTTTCCCGGTTCAGCCTTTACCCATGTGGCAGCTTGCCTTCCTGGAGCTGCTGGAGATGTGTAGTAACCTGACTCCCCTATGCTGTCAGCTCCTCCTGCAAGTCAGCTTACACTATGAAAGGAACTGTGGACACAGCTATCATTTACTATCCAGTCAGGCTATTAGATTTCAAAAGGAAGGCGTGGTGAATGCCCACTCATCCATTATTCCTATTTGATTAGTGTTATAGTAAGAAGAAATTCCCCTGAGATTTTAAGATAGGACTGCTATCCTTTTCATACTTGGTATTGATTTTATAAAAGTCATTCCTTTGTGTAATTATCTAGTCAGGTAATATAGTCAGTGCCTGTTAGTATAGGAAATCTCAGGTTGAATATACCTTATCCAAACTCCTTGGGATAAAAGGGTTTTGAAGTTTGGATTTGGGGGATCATGGAGTATTTGGGTATATATAATAAGATATGTTAGGGATAGGACTGTGATTGCTTCACAGTACTACACACACACACACACACACACACACACACACACAGACTTTTTATAATCTGGCTTATGGCACAAAGTTTCTTGGTGTCGTAATTTGTCTTGGGAAAGATTGTGGTCCAAATGGTGTAACTAAAGATGCTGTCTTTATGGCTTTATTATAATATTAAGAATTGTGGGAAGGAGAGTAACTTACTATTTTTATTGTTATTATTATGTCCTGATTCATGACATTTTATTTAATAATGATTCAAGCTGACTAATGGGTACACTTAAGTGGAAAATTAAAATAATACAGCCAGGTTTCGGGGTGTTTTGTTTGTTTGCGTTTGTCTTTTTGAGACAGGGTCTCGCTATAGCTCCAGCTGGCCTGGAACTCACTATGTAGACCAGGCTGGCTTCAATCTCACAGAGATCCTCCTGCCTCTGCCTCCCAAGTGCTGGGATTAAAGGCGTGTGCCACCACACCTAGCCAAAGCCTGTTTTTAAAAAAAGTGAAATTATAGAGTGATTTATGCAATGTTGTAAAAATTAAGTGCTATGTTTTAGATAAGATAGGACTAGACGGACAAATCCACACAAACTATCTACGTTTTCTGCCTGTCTACCAGTGATGTCAGACATAAAGAAGGTGAGGTCCACAGGAGTAGGCATTGATGAGGCACGGTTTCACTCAGCTTCCTGTCAGCAGTGATGTAACAGAGGCCTGAGGCTGAAGCTTCCTCTCAGAAAGTGGTCATATGTATCATGGACCCTCAACCTCTGTACTGAAGACACTAGAGATTAGGCCGACACCCTCAAGGAAAGAATGTGGCTTCGCCGTTTGTGGCAACATGGTAGTAAAAATCCCTCTGCATTTACCTGAAGTCAGTACTGTACCTGCAGGAGAATTTTGGCAGCTGGAGCTGTGCAGAGTCAGTCTGTGATGAAAAGAATATGACTAGAGGAAAGGATAAAAACAGCAATCCTTTAAAGTCTCTGGAAATTGTCCTCAAGGCATACAGCAAATGAAGAAATATTTATTCAAGAAAATCTAATAAATCGCTGTAATAACAATGAAATTCTTTGGCACTGGAGACAGCAGCTCACTTTCCCACCCCTCCCGAGCTCAAACCATTGGAAGTTCTACTCTTGGCACATGTGGCCAGGGAGAGGGGACTCCGTCTTCCCTCGGCTACCAGTAACTTGTCCGGTCTAGGATACAGAGCCCAGCACTTCCTGTACCACTCCCAAGATTGGTGTTTCGGAGACTAAAATCTGGACAAATGGCCCAGAGATGGAGGGCCTTCTCCCACCCAGCCTGCACTCAGAGTAAATGCTGTGCCGTATGAATGACGTGCTGAGCAGACAGTCCTCTCCACTGTTCTTGTTGCAGCAGTGTTTCCATACATCTGAGACAAGCCAAGACCAGAATCTACCTCTGCTGACCAGAACCCTGCTATCAAAGCAAAATTACTCCTCTTAGGAAAGCAGGCTGATGTACAGCCCAGGTTCCAGTTCAATGACTTAGAGACTTATTCCAGAAAAGACAGCCCATAGGACATGGGGCTCTGACACTCTCCTGAGGAACTGACTTTGTTTGATGAGTGTTGGGAAAGGGTAGTCCTAGTAGTAATGAGAAATTTGGCAAGAAACAATTCAGAAAAGGCAGGTAGTCCCAGGAAGACAACAAACTAAGCAGCGGACCTTAGCTTACCAGAGAGAATCTGGAAAAGAGACAGCTAAGTAAAATCTTCTTAAAGTCAGGAAAAACTTTATAGGCTGTCTGAAGGAAATATCTCTTCAGATAGACCTAAAGGTAATCAGATCAAACTATGGAGTAATTTAAGGCACAAGGAATTGTTAAACTGACAGACCTTCAACAATTAATAGAGTGTGACTGATGCTAACTTCAGTGAGACATAGAAATGTCATGTCTATACTGCAGTATTGCACCGTCCCACTTTTATGCTCCTATCTGTATTATGCCCATATAGATTACAAACCCAAAAGCAAACCATTGAGATTACTGCTTCATATGTTATGTTAACCAATTTAGTTGAATTTGAGAACCAGGCCTGGGACACACAGCTCTATAATCCCAGCTACTTAGGAGGCTGAGTAGATCACAAATTGAAGGCCAACCTGGGTAACTTAGTGAGATCCTATCTCAAAATAAAAGGAAAACAAATGGGGTTGTGGCTCAGTGGTAGATTGTTTTCCTAGCATGTTTGAGGCCCTGGGTTCAATCCTTAGCACCCAAAAATCCTCAGAGAAAAAAGGAAAGCAATTATATACTCATATAGGTTTTGTTATATTAGCCTTTATTTTATTGTTTCTTGTTTTATTTGTATAGGTTCTTTTACATTGTTTCCAAATATTCTACATAGTCACATATTATAAGTCAAACAATGCCATTACATACTAATTATTTTATGTACATTTTTCCCTAAATAAATGATTAGGAAAAAGGACCAGAGATATTTCTAATACAGTTCCAGAACAAAAGGCCCTTTCTGCTGCCCAACAAGAAGCCAACAAATTATTGATTTAAATACACTCAAGTCACACTTAAAGCTCAGAGTTACCTTTTTATTAAAAGTCACTTCAACCTAAGTATATTTAGCAATCATATTTGTTCTAGTTTTATTAATCACATTAATAACTCATTATTAAAGTTCAAAAGGGAGGAAAGTTTATTTGAGGGAGATGTCCAGTTATGAAAGCTAGACATGGTGGCTCACAACTATAACCCCAGGAAGCTAAAGCAAGAGAATTAAGACGATCTGGAGGTCAGCCTAGTGAGCTCCAAGAAAGCCTTTGCTATAATGTAAAACCCTATCTCAAGAAACAAAAGTAAATAAACAATAAAGATGTGTACTACTGAAGACACAATCACACCTCTAATGTGATGTACTTATTTAATGTTTGCAATATATTATAAAGGGAATTGTCTCCTTATTGAACTTTTGCAATCTTTTCAAATTGAGACAAATTGTTCATCTTTAACAAATAAGTTTTCTGAACTTCTAGGATGGCTTTTTCCATGTACCAGGAAGCCTGGCCACATGGGTTACAATTAGAGCTGGGGACATTGTATTAACTGCTTTGTTTGATGTATTGTTTTGGTTCTCTTTTTTTTTCACTTAAAGAGTTCCAATTTAGTAATAATCTTTGCCAAAAGATTATTATGTCAAAACTATTTCAGAAAGCCTTTCTATGGGGGTTTCGGTTTTGAAAATAGCTAACACTTCTGTTTTCTTTTAATAGATTTTTGGAGCTTATGCAACTCATCCATTCAAGTTCAGTGACCACTATTATGGCACGGGTGAAACTTTTCTCTACACATTTAGCCCAAATTTTAAGGTACTTAGATGCAAAATATGTGCCTTGCTAGGTTTGCATTGTTAGTGGGGACAGGGTGGGCATTGGGGGAGTGGGGTGTAGTGGCAGCTGCCCTGTAATCTCATCTGAACTCTGTAATCTGAGTCTAGTTCTCCATGTCTGTGGCACATAAACTGCTCAGGGGCCCTGCCTTGGGAGTTGCTCAGTCTGGGATTCAGGGAGAGGATGAAGGCCAGAGTTTACACATAATAGGTCTTTACTATTTCAAAACCCAGTAGCAGTCTCTCTGTGGTATGGGCTTGGCCAGTCAGGACCTTTCCTAGTCAAAGGTGTGTTTCCCTTACACACAACAGTATTATTGAAGTTATCCTCTCTGCTAATTCTTCGGACTGAAATATCTGTGCTTGGTTTTGTCTTTCTATCCCTAGGTCTTCAAGTGGAGTGGAGAAAACTCATATTTTATCAATGGAGACATAAGTTCTTTAGAACTTGGTGGTGGAGGGTAAGACTTGTGTTGCTATTTTGTTACTTTATCTAAGAGGGTCTGTTTGGACCCCAGTAACTAAATTCTTGGTGTCGGTTAACTGGTCTGTGTGTTTAGATTAATTAGAACAATCCACTAACACATGACACTAGGAATCAAAGATAAAATGATTTATTCATTTGCCTAAGTAGGAAACCTCTGTCATTTGTCTTTTAGAAAAGACTAGTTTAAATGGCTTGTTTTTATTTTGTGAGAATTTTAAGAGTTCTGTCTGTCCTGGCATGAGAGAAAGAAAACCAGTCAAAGGAAGGCAGAAGGAAGAAGGAGTGCCATGTGATGGGTGTGTGTATAGTCACCTTCTTTCTTTAACCTTTTTGCAGGGGACGATTTGGTTTGTGGCTAGATGCTGACTTATACCATGGACGAAGCAACTCTTGCAGCACTTTTAATAATGATATTCTTTCCAAAAAAGAAGACTTCATAGTTCAGGACCTAGAGGTATGGACATTTGAGTGAAATTCAGGCTGCCTTAAAATATAAATTTGAAAGACTGGGTTAGATCAGCCATTTAAAGCTGGCTGGAGGACCAGTCCCAGCCCTGGCTGCCTCGTTCCACTGCAATGCTTTCTTTCCGTCATCATCTCAGAGCACGATCACATGGCAGAAAGATTCTGAAAGGTACGTGAAGAGGGCGGATGCCCAAGACAGTAATCTGAAGTCCAGATTGTTGAAAGACTTTGACTTCCACTCCTTTCAAATCCATCCAGTGAGGAATCAGAGTGTTGATAGATGTATGAAGTGAATGTGATTTTTATTTTTGGTAACTGTGAAAAAGATACTGTGGAAATATATACATGCCTTGTGTATCTATCAGCCTAATTTTATCAAATGTACAGCTATCGTTTGCCATGGAAAGTTCAGTCAGATTTAGAAAAATTGAAAAGATATAGCACTTAAGGAAGTATATGATTTTTAAAGCTATTTTATTTATTATTTCTAGTATATTATCTGAAATGTGTTGCTTTTAATGTGTCAAAGCTTCAAATAAAGAAATGTACACATTTTGTGCTCTGTTTGGGGAAGAAGTCTCTTTGATTTGTATAGTTTTATATTGAATTTTTTTGCCCTGATTATTTAGGGTATTTGGGTGATAGGTCTTAAACAGTATACACACACACACACACACACACACACACACACATATGTGAGATATCAGAAGTTCATTACCAATATACATTGATTTGACTATTATGGACCAGATTTTTATTTAGTTTGTAAAAAGATACACTTCAACGTCCTAAACATACTTGTATAAAGCAGAATAGAGTGTCTCTCAAGGTCATAAGTTGATGTTTATAGGATTGAGAACCTCTATGAAGATCCCTGCTTCTGAAAGGAAAATGTTTTGCTTTATATGAAACTATGTGTATTAATAACAGACTTAGTTTTCTTAGGGTTTTTTGCTTTGTTTTATTTTATACAACTTCCTTCCAAGTGTTTACATTAATGCGTAGGCTTCCATTTTTAAAAGGGAGTGTTTAATTTCTGCCTGTTTGAGTAAAATGAAAAATGTCAAGTTGGATCAGTTGTCTTGGTCTCTGAACTCTTACATTCATACAAAAACTGAAAGAAAAAAGAAAATCTATTTTTTAAAATATCAACTCCTTTTCACATCATAAAACATCTTTTATTTAAATGGTAATAAAGCCTTATTTATAGACATTGTTAATATTATTAATTGCCACACTTTCATGAAAGCCAAAGACTACTAATAAAAAAATTTAAATAATTGCCAAAGCTGAAAGTAGTCTATCAAAAATTATTTCCCCAGTGATCTTCAACAAGAAAAGTAATAACAAATACATTTGCATACCTTTTTTAAAGTTCTTAGAATATCTCTTAAATTTTTCTTCCATTTTAGACTTCTTATAAGAAAACAAATTGTCCATTGGCATCTGTCAAGCCATCAGCTATCATACTGCACTTCCATCCTGTGCAAGTTTAAATGAATGCTATAAAACTTTAAATCTGTAGCCCAGATATACTTTTTGCCTAAGTTCTTCCATTGAAAACTCTTAGTTAAAAACATTATTTGACCGTAGTCTGTTCCTAAAAATGAGTTGGTGAGATCCCAGGAATGTCTTGTGATAATTATGTTTACCATTTAAGCCAATTGTAACCATATGCTATTAATGAACGAGATGGTTGATGCCTATAGATCACTCTTGCCTAGTTTAGTCCACGATGCTGTACTTTGAGAGTATACCCAGATGCTGTGCTCTCTATGTAAAACAGTATTGTCCCAAAAGAAATGTGTGACCCTTCATTTATGAATATCACCTATATGTAATGCAGTGCTATTCTAATATTTTCAATAAAGGAATTTATGCATTCAGTTTGATTTCTTTCCCAAAGACTCATTCATCAGGTACTTATTGGGTACAGGCATACCTCACAGACCTTACAGGTTCCATTCCAGGCTACTGTAGCAAAGCAAATCACACCAATTTTTAAATTTCTCAGTCATGTAAGAATTGTGTTTAAATTATGTCATAGTCTGCTGAGCATGCAATAGCATTATGTTTAAAACAATGTGTACACCTTAACTAAAACTATTTCATACTGGGGTTAAAGGTGCCTCAACAGGTAAGAGAGTTTCATCATACTCTTATGGAGAATCTGAGCTCTTTTCCCAATACCTACATCTGACAGCTGACAGCACCTTGTAATTCCAGTGTTAGGGGGATCCAGTGCCTCTCGCTGCCTCAGGCAGCTGAACTCATGTACGTATACCCCCATGCAGACACACAAATACACACGATTTAAAAAGAATAATAAAAATAAATCTTTATAAGACTTCATTTTTGACATGTTTAATGATTATCTGGGCTGCTGGGAAAATGGTGTCTATAGACCTGTTTGACACATTGACACAAATTTGCTGCAAACCTTCCACTGTAAAAATTGCAGTGTCTGCAAGGTACAGTGCATTGAAGCACAGTATGCTGAGGCATGCCTGTTCTGGAGTGTTCATTTGTGAGAGAGGATGAGGAACTATCCAGTACCACACTACATTCAATACTGACCCTTTCCCTGGATACAATCTCTTTCCTTCCTGTATCTGCCCTCGATTCTCTCATCTGTTCATGGAAACTGCCCTTTGTTACGGTTACTAGAGACAACTCTTTGCTTTATCTACCCTTTTCATCTTCATTAATCTTTCTAGCTGTTCCATGTGTAATAGGCTCTGTTTTTTCGTATCTGTCTCAACCTGCTTCGTAATTTCCAATAGGGACACTTTAGTAAACTTTCTACCACTTCGCCCTCACAGATGAAGACTTCAGGGTGTCTTTATTTCCTCATAATTTCTCAGATCATAGGTCCATATGAAAGGATGTGAGTGGGAGGAAGCAACCAAGTATGTCTTCAAACTCTGTTGAAATATATAGAAGTATGTCTGCGCTCCTAGCCCACTAGAAATGCCATGACTAGTGTAGGAATTATGAAATTCCTTAATATAATGTCCTTTTTCTTGATTCCTTTAAAAATTTAGATGTGTTAGAGGTTGGAGAGACAGCTCAGTGGTTTAGAGCACTGGCTATTGTTGCTCAGTCCCAGGTTCGAATCACAGGATCCACATGGTGGCTAACAACTTTCCGTAACTCCAGTTCTAGGAGATCCAACTCCTTCTCTTCTCCACAGGCACTACACAACATAGGTGAACTTACATGCACGAAGGCAATACACTCATACACATGAAATAATAATAAAATTTAATTTTTAAAAAATTTAAACATATGAAAGAAGACTAACTTTTTTGAGGAAAATCAAAGCAGAGAGGAATGTAAGTGCTAAGATCAGTGCTGTTCTTGAGATTCTTTACTTGTGTTTATCAATATAATCAGATAAATCAAGGCGGTCAGAAGCCAAGGAAACTTAACCGAAAATTCAGAATAAAGCCAGCCACACTTACCTTCTGTGTAAGTATCAGAAGTGCCTCTGACCACTTGCATCTGCCCAGTCACTTAGAGTATCACATCTTCTTCTTACCTCTTGCTTGTGGACTTGATCCATACCCACCTCCTAACAGATGGTATCTTTACCGAGAAAATTAAGCTTCATAATTGATACCAAACCCTGAAGTCATATTCCATTACCCTCTATTCCAGTCTCTGGTGATTCAGAATGAAACTTAGGCAGGGCCTCCATAGTTTGGCAAATGAAGACATCAAAGCAGTGCTTCTCAGTGAAGTCAACTTCTGCAGCCCCGCCCAATAGAACATCTTAGTGATGGAAATGCTCCACAGTCTTCACTCTCATTTATCTACTCATTTATGTGTATTACAGTCCTGAACTGCCATGACTAGCTTTTTTTCTGGGTCCTAGGGCCTCATACTCAAGATTTAATGCATGTGCAGCAAGCATTTTACTCACTGAGCCATTTCCTCAGCTCTACTAGGTGTTAAAATAGATAAAATAATAGCGAACTCTTCTAATGGAGAACTCACAGAATGATGTAATACTTGCAATGGAAAGGTCATCTAGGATAACTTAGTTTTGAAAACTATTTCAGGCATTTTTGCAATTATTTTCATTTCCCTTTTATCTATTTTAAGATTTTTATTTCATCTTTCCTTTAATTATGAAAGTGATACATGTAGGTTCATGGTAAAGTTTTTTCAATTAGTACAGAATCCAGTAGAAGGTATGCTTTTCTCTTCCTGAGGTAATAATCACACAAGTTCCTTCTCTTCCTTCTAGAGCTTTTCTATGCATATAGAAGCTGATGGTTATCTTTTTATAATCAGAACATACTGTACATGTTGCTGTACAGTCTGCCATTTTAATAGAACACTGTGAACACTGTATACCTGTATGCGTAGATTTGCCTCATGCTTCATTGCATTGATTTCCAATGCAGTGAAAGTAACAAAACAAAAACAAACAAACAAACAACTAATGGTCTTGGTTTAGCAATTATAATCAGTTCTTTTTTAAGAAGATTATTTATTATTTTTATTTTATATGTATGAGTATACACTGTGTATATGTATGTGCACCTGTTGTACGGTGCCAGAAGAGGGTGTCAGATCCCCTGAAACTGGAGTTACAGATGGTTGTTAGCTCTCATATGGGCTCTGAGTGCTGAATCCAGCTCCTCTGCAAGAGCAGCCAGTGCTCTTAACCGCTGAGCCATCTCTTCAGGCCCTACACACAGTTCTTAGTGAACATCTTTATGTCTACATTTTTGTGCATTTTATTACATATATATAGGATAAGTATGATCAGTGAATCAGAGTATATATATATATATATATATATATATATATAACTTATATGTATATATATATATATATATATATATATATGAACAGATACTACCTGTAATTCCTTCTTGAAAGTTATGCTAGTTTATACCAACCATGTAGGACCATGTAAGAGCAGTTATTCACATCCTCAAAAATACTGACTCTGTCAATCTCTTTATCCTTTGTTCAAACAGTATTTATTTTGTATTTCATTTTATTTGTTTTTCAATGCTGAGAGTTAACCCATTCTATGCTGGGATCAAACACATGCTGTGCAAATGTTCTACCACTGAACTCCCAGCTCTTTCATTCTTGAATCACAAATGAAGTTGACCCTATTGCCACATTTCCACATATATTATGTAGGGAGAGAGAGAGAAAGAGAAACACAGAGAGAGATTGAAAAGATTTTTCTGAAATTATATATTAAAATATGCTTTTTTCGTATACAGTGAAGTTCTTTTACTTTTATTACCATTTCTTTGTCATCAGAGATGGTGATTTTTTAATTACCTCAAAAAATTTCTTATATCAAGATAATTTTATTCAGCATGATTTTACTTCTCACTTAAACATTTGTGCCAAATTTACTTCAAATGTATGATCTTATCTGAAGAATGCATCTTCTTATTTAGCCTAACTGAATCACACCCAGCTCTTACTTCAAGACATTTAGAAATAACCTCCTCAAAATCAGTTCTACTTTGTACTGGCTTCCAATCATCCCTTTGAGATATGCTGATATCTTTTGGAAAGACCTGAATATTTGTCCTAAGGAGCATCCTCAGGTGAGTGTAAGACTAGGCAAGGACAATGAACAGATTCCTGGCTGATCTCCAGACCCCATAACAGTGCCTTACTGAGGAACAGTTCATGTAAGTGTGATGAAGAGTGGAGGAGGAAGACAGGCACCTTTAATTCAGCATGACTTGCTCCTCTATTTTAGATGCATTTTCAAAATGAAAACAGTAAAATTATGACCTGTGTTTCAGAGATGAGGAAATTGATGCTTCTGGAAGTTGAGTCATTTGCCTGAAGTCAAAGCTAATGAGATTTACAGCCAAGATACCTTTAGTCATGACTGATCCCAGGGCTGGCTTCTTCATCAGAATGGAGTGGCAGCACTCTCTAGTCTTTGTGGCATCTTGGTAGCTGTAACCCACACTCGTCTTAACAATGATGCTTCTTCATTTGGAGTATCGAGAGGACCCCCAGGCCTACCCACATCTTACTCTTCTTCATATTCACAAGGCCTGATAGGGTGTGTGCACCTAGAAGGCACTCCTTCTATGCTCGTCAAGTTGACCAGAACTGAAGTACACAACTGAGGGAAATAAGCCTTGAGATATTAAGGATTTGTCCAGTGGTTCAGAGATACATGGAAAAATTCAGCTCTCACAGAGGTTTTGGATTGGAGCCCTCCTCCTGGCCCCTATGTTCCCGAGATGGACTCCTTGGTACAGGAAGAAGTGATCCTTTCTAGCTAATGAAATGTGTCCCTTTGGATTTCAGGAGTATAGGTAAAAGAAGGCTGAAGGAGAGATTTGGGGAGAAAGAATTCCTTTATTTAGCTGTTAGCATTCTGAAAAATGTAGACTAGAAAGGAAGTTCTAGGACCTCAGGGCTTCAGGGTAATGGTAGTGAATCATATTCTGGGTTTCCTTAAGTACTCCCTGAAAAATGGTTCAGAAAACCAATAAAATGAAAATCAGACTATCAACTGATTGTGTACTTTGATTCTAGGGTTGGAATTAAAAGGAAAAGTATAACTGGATTCTCCTATTCTAACTCACTATTGTGATTTAGGAAGGAAGTTTTCTGGGCAAAAACATTCAAAAGAAAATTTTGTGGAGAACATTTCTCATAACACAGGTACTGTAGACAAAGTGGTACAGTGTCTGCTACTGTGTAAACATGTGTAAATGCTAGCTAGATCCGGAGACTTCCATTGCTAGTAAAAGTTACTTAGACTTTTTTGGAGAATAAAATATACCTACCACAGATAAGTGTTATAAAAAGTGGGTTGGAACCCAGTGCAGTGGTACGTGTTATCTGGAACTACTCTGGAGGCTAAGGAAGGGGTGTACCACACAGCAGTATTTTGAACATTAATGGATTGCCGATGTGACTGTGATCCTCTGCGGTTATAGTGCCTAGTGACATTGTGACCATCTTAGTCTGTATAAATACATGCTGTGGTGGTTGTGATCACACAGTGACACATTTCTTAGAACACGCTATCATTAAGGGACCATAACTTATACTGTACTTCACTTGTTAGAGGTATATTTTCCTTTTCCTGCACCCTGTTTCTAATTTGGTTCATGTTATTGTAGATACATTTCATTTTTATGTCAGTGTGTAGGTTAAATATTCCTCTGTGTGAGTTTACTACTCTACCATTATTATCTATTCTGTCTGTGAACAGAGTTGCTTTGAGTTTTGTGCTTGGGGTGGGGGGCATTGTGAATGTTTGGCTCTGTAGGAGCGTATTGTACCAGAACCATCAGAGTTCCCCATTCCACATCTGATACTGTTAGACTTCACTCTCAAGAGTATGCAATGCTATCTCATCGTATGATCTACATTTCTCTGATTATAATTAATTCAATCATCTTTTAATGTCTTTCTTAGCCATTCATGTGTTCACTTTCCTGTGATATCTCTTCAGGTCTTCTGCACATTTTAAAAACTTTTCTTGGAAAAGTCACATAATGTCCTTGCTGTTCTTGCCATAAGAATAAAAACATGGGGCTGGAGAGATGACTCAATGGTTAAGAGCACTGGCTGTTCTTACAGAACACTTGGGTTCATATCCTGTCAGCTAACAACCATTCGTAATTCCAGTTCCTGGGGATCCAACTCCCTCTTCAGTCTTCCGCAGGTATTGCGTGACACGGGTACACTTAAATGCAGACAATACACTCATACACATAAAATAAAAATCAATGAATAAAAGACATTAATCAGTCTGTAAATCACATTTGCTTCTGATGAGGAGGACAATGGAGATGTCAGAGGGTCTCAAAATATTACAAAAATATTTTCTTAAGGCTTCCTTAAACTGGAAAGAGCTAGGGAGAGGGATTTTTAAAGGAGGATCTTTGTCAGTTTGTGGTTTCGCTTTGTATACTGCATATGTATTTGCACTGCTTTGGTTTTGTGAACTGGAGTTTTTATCTATTAGAAGCCTCAAGCAGTACAGGATAATAAGAGGAAACATGCACTTAGCACTTCACAGATACAATTTCCAAATTAACTTGTAGTGGTCAAGAGGTAGATGCAGTATTATTATTTTCTAAGTAAGGAAATGAAAGTCCTAAGAGATAAAACAGCTTGTTCAAGATGGACTCCCACAAAATAGCAGATATGGGTTTCAAATTGAGGGAACCTCATTCTGGTGCCCACAATGTTAACATGGCAACACAGTGGCAGAAACAGCAACGAGATCCATGGAGACCAGGTGGGTAATTTAACTAATAGACCTTTGGTGTTTGCTATGTAGGAAGAAAGCGAGGGGCTGGAGGGAAACTGAAAGAACTGAGAGTGAGAGAAGATCCAGGTCAGAAATCACCAGGAAGCCAGGAGGGTGGGAGAGTGCTTGCAGAAGCGTGAAGTTCAGATTTCAGAGAACTGAATGAACGGAACAGGAGATTGCTGTGGGAGTGTGTTGTGTCACAGAGAAATGTGGGCAAAAGGTATTGAGACCCAGGTATTGAGAAGCTGTGACTCATAGGTGTGGAAGTTTTCCAAGATAAGACCAGCATTACAAATCAGGAAGTGAAGCTCTGTAAACCCGAGGGAATAATCCAGAAGCCAGTAGAAGTGATTCTGCTTCAGAGTGTAGCGTAGGACTCAAAAGCAGGCAGAATGCTAGGTGTTACTCAGGTAGGGAGCTCGGTTGCTGGGTTGTTAGCCAAATGTGCAGGAATCAAATCACCTGCAAGGGACAGAAGCTAGGAGAATGCCAGTCTTGCTTCCAGATCTCCCTGCATATTGGGAGGTGGGGAGAACAAGCAGGTTTTGCTTATCAAGTTTAAGAACTATTATATTTGTGGAGGAAAGGTAGATTCCAGACGAAGTCGGCTCTATAAGGAAGTTGAGAGTGCCAATAACAATATTTGCAATGAAACTTTTGGAGAACAAGCAAAGGAAGCTTTGAGCACAAGTAATGAGACATAATCAACCATGGAGCAAAGCAAGTACAATTAATTTCTCGGTTAACCTGTTTTGTCTTCAACATGCCCTTTCTTTTGTTTTCAGCTAAAACTCTGTGATGAAAACTAAGCAAGCTCAGAAATGTTTCTGTCCACCATTTCAGCCTTTTGAATATGTGCTCCATGTGTTGACCATCTTTTCTTGATTTAGGACCTTGAAGTGCGCACACTCAGGAATCTGTTCTTTTTTTGTTTTGTTTTATATGTGTGAGTGTTCTGCATGCATGTTTGTAAGTACACCTGTGTTGTATATTGCCTTGGGAGGCCAGAAGAGGGTGTTGGATTCCCTGGAACTGGAGTTACAGATGGTTGTTAGCTGCGGTGTTGACAACTGAACCCAGGCCCTCTGCAAGAGCAGCCAGTGCTCTTAACCCTGAGCCATCTCTCCAGTCCCAGAAACGTATTCTCAACTAAGCATGCTCAGGGATGTGCTCACTGTGCAGAACTTTCCTTTATGAACATGTATAGGCCTGCTGAATAAAATCCTCAAGCTTCCTTTATTCAGGAAGGGCACAACTTTGGAAATACCTCTCATGTTCTCCTTATCTGCTACAGGTAATAAAATTTTCTCCTTCCCTTTATTTCTTGCCCACATTTTTGGTGGGGGAGGGGGGTGGATTTGTACTCACCAAGATTGGAACTCACTACATTCATCTATATGTTTACTTTCAGAGTAACCAGAAACAACCATGATAGCTTATATAGAGGAGATATATTGGCCTCGATATTATGAGGAAATATGTACAAGCATGACTTGGCAAGAAGACTGGTGGTAGCTTCAAAATACTGGAGGAGTGTTGACTTATACAGTAACTGTCTCCTGTTACTTATAAACCAACCCCTCTATCTTCCATCAAGTAAATTATCCTGACCAGACTGATTCATCTTCCTGTGTCTCATTTTCTCTGATCCTAAAATAAAGGTAACAATATCTTCTCCAAATTATTCTGCGAATCAAATTAATTTCTGATGTGAACAAGTCTAGAAATTATAAAGTGGCAGGCAAAGTCATGTTGAGCAATTCACATCAGAGTTTCATAATGCTGAATTCTTTAGCAGGACTACAAAATTCAAGTTGTTCCTGATTTTCTAAATTACTTAGAATATTTTGTTTGAGGACATGGCCTTTTATAAAAAGGATTAAGAGAGGCTGGAGAGATGGCTCAGTGATTAAGAAGCAGAGGACCTGGGTTCAGTTCCCAGCACCCACATGGCGGCTAACCATTTGTAATTCCAGTTCCAGGAGATCCAACACCCTCTTCTGACCTTTGTGCATTGCACGACAGGGATGCACATACATACATGCAGGCAATGCATTCATATACATAAAATTATAATAAATAAAATATTTTGAAAATTCAGAAAAAAGTTGAAGTATCTGTATTGTATTCCAGAGTCAAATAAACAAAATCGTTTTAGCAGGAATGGGAAATTATTATAAAAAAGAATGCTTGCTCTCTCCATTACAAATGGTTTACAGCTTCCACTTAAGAAAACAGATACAGACTTCCCTTGATATCTTTAGAGAAGCTTAAACAGCTACAAGTTGGAACTTTGGGCCACCTGCCAATATTTATTCAAGAGAGCTCTAAGGTGGCTTAATAATCAGAGACTGGAAATTTCTGTCTTTTCCCACACACAAAGAGTCCACACTCCCCTTCCTCTGCCACTCGTTCCAACAGCTGGGAGCCAATATACACACAATAGTACCAAACAGCACAGGCTTAAGTATTTCATTTTTTTATTGTATTTCTTATGCAGAGAGAAATGTGTTGGTGCTTCTTTCTCTTTTGCTTTTTTGGGGGGAAAAGCCCAATATTCTTGAGACACTATTGAAAAAGCAAAATAGTCTGTTTACTAAAAAATAAGTAAGAGGGGGTCTTTGCATGTATGTCCATGTCATTTCTGTTTAGAATGTGGAAAAAATGGATGTTGCTACCAGATTCTCACTCTTGGTCTCCCTTGGCTTCCTGGTTCTTGTGACCTCTATCAAAAGAATTTAGGTGAGCCACAAAACCTAGTGTAGAGGAGTTTATTACAGAATAACACAAGCTGGTCTTAGGTGAAAGGGGGGACAATTGTGCCAGAAAGACCATTATGCCAATATGTTTAGGCAGACTTTATACTGTTTTCTGAAGTTTCTGGAATAGATAGGTTTCCTGGGGATTGTTTTCCTCTCCGAGTGTTTGACAGGCCCATTGGATTAACTCTTAGGAGAGCAGACAGTAGTATGTCTGCTCTTTTCCAGAGAGCCTCCTGCTGGATAGTTGTCCTCCTGGCAGTTCAGAAAGTTGTGTCTCTCCCCAGAGCCAGAGATACAGCTCAGATCCCATTAATTTGACCCAAAATCATGTAGCAGAATAGATTTAAAAGAATTAAGGAAAGAAAAAGTTCAAAGACAAACAACGTGTTTCATCAGGATGAAACAGCCTCCTCTCCTGATGGGAAAACTCTACCACCTCCATGTTCCTCCTTTTTTGTTTGTTTGTTTGTTTGTTTAATCTGTAGCTATCCTCTCATATAGTATTTGTTTTAAATTAATTAATCAAGTATTAATGTTTGTGATACTTTCTTCCCTCATTTTGATATGATATTTCAAATTCTATAAAGATTAAGCGGGAGAATAAGTTAGATAGTAAAGTCTGTAAAACCTTAGACAGAAACTGTGAGATTAGCATATGAAATAAATCAATTATAGAAAGGAAGACTGGAAACTTCCCTAGCCAAGGCTGATACATCAGACAAAGCATGGATGGAAAAGCCATGCAAATGTCAATAAAAGTCACAACATTTTGGACAGGAAGCCTTTGAGCTTCTAACCCTCCCAGCTCTGACCAGCTTCCTCTCTTGGAAGTATGTTCCTTCTTAATAAACCATGCCTGCTTCTGCTACTGACCATGTGTCTCTGTTCAATCTATTTTGTTTCAGTACATAAGAACTTGGAAATCCCTGAGGATGGAAGGTGTCCACCAGATTCCAATATCCACAGATCATAGAGGTGCAATTCTGACACTTCCTTGAAATTACTATGTTAAAAGAGACACAGAAGTTGGCCTGGTTATGAAGAGAAGGCCAATCGTCAATGATTTTTCAAGATGGCTAATTTCTAACTAGCTAACTAATGATGTGTACTATGAAGGGAAAGATTTTGAGATTAACACAAATCCACCACACTTTATACATCCTGACTGCAAAATGAAAACACAAAACTGCATTACACATAGACATGGCAGCTTAACAGTCTACCTCTGCCAGAAATGCAAGAGATTTGTCTGAAAATGCCTGTCTCTTCTAATATGAGGACAGAACACCTCATACACTTAAGAAATTATATTATTCATGAAGCAGAAAATTATCAAATTAAGTGAACCTTACATGATAATTTAAGATGTTTTCTTGTGACAAAAGTAATACATTTTTATTGCTGTAAAGATATGTGGGGATTACTTTAATGTAACAAACCTTTACCCAACTGAAATTTCATATAACTTTGTAAATAAGGTTAATCATGTTTTGAGAACATTTAGAACTATGTCTCCTCTAAGAAAAACAATGTAATCAGTCCTACAATGATTTGGAATCCTATAACTAACTCTTACAAGCTAAGCTGAATACTTAGCTTTTAATTTTATACTATGTTCCCTTTTGTGACTGTTATGCCCCTGACTCAGAACTGTTTGTGAGATTTGACAGTGATGACACTGAAAATAACAATGACGTTGCAAACCTCTCTGCCACAAATGTTGCAACCTCAGCAACATTGGGGGGCTGAGGTTGATGACATCTGTCTTGGGCTTTGTGTACCATTCTGAGTCAGTTGGGCCAGAAAAACAACTTCTTCCTTTGTAATACTATTATCAAGGATTGTCCCTGACTTTCTGATGCTTGATGCCCTTGATACACTGTTCAATAAACGGGAAAGGAGGCCTTCTTTTGGAGAATTCAATTCTGAGAAAGTATATCTGAAAGTGTCGCCAGGCTTGGACCTAACCCAAATTTGACTAGGGAAAGGGGACCTGGAAGCCAGGTACTGAGATATAACAGATTTTATTGATCAAAGGAGATCTATCAATTGACAAAACACATCCATCAATTGGTACACACACTCAGATACCTGTCCCAGAATGATCAGTAGCTGTGTGATCAGCGAGCAGGTCCTGCGGGAATCCAGGCAGCTGGAACTGTCCTGATGGTTCCCAATCAGGTGCCCATGGGTTCCATGGCTGGCCCAGCAGGTGAAGTTCTCGCACCAGTGATCCAGCGACAGTCTGGGGCTGTCCCAGTGACAAGCATGTTGGCTCCCGAACTCATTCCACGCCAGAGCTGTATGTTCCTTCTCGTGCCCCCGTTCACAGCATCACCTTTGGCTAATCTAGTCTGGACTGACCAGTCTCCAGACAAAGGGGAACGCACTCTCAGAAATTCTCATGAATGAGCCTTCGCAATCTAGCCTTTGGCCCTAGATTTTATAGGGAACTTGGCAGTGTGACTCCACTAGCCAATCAGCTGCCAGATGACTCCATACCCTGCCCCAGCCTTATCACAATTAAAGGTGTGTGACTGTTGGGGTCTGATAGGAGCAGTATCCCTGGGCTCTAAGCAGGGCGTCCATCTATGAGATCAGATACTGGGAAAGACCCTGGCTCTGAGCGGGAAGGTATGGCTGGGAGAGGCATTCTAAGGCCCTATCAGCCCAGAGCTTGACTAGAGGCCTTTCCGGGAACCTGAGAAAAGGCTTAGACCTACGCCTTTCCTAGAAGGAAAGAGCTCTGATGCTCTAAGCAAAGCCTTAGAGCTGGGAAGCCGCAGGTTTCTCTGATAAGGAAAGTGTTCTGTGGGGCCCGCTTCTAACAGGCTTCTAACTTATGAAACTAGGCTGTAATCTAATTTCTAACTTATAAAATTCTATGGGTTTACAGTATCACTACTTATAAGCTAATTGTCTATTACATGCACTTCATGCTTATGAATCTATGGGCTTACATTGTTACAACTTACTTATAGAACGATGGGTTTACAACTAAGAAGCATGTGCTTCTTACCTTTATAACACTGTGGGTATCTATTACATGCTTATAAAACTGTGGGTTTACATCATTACAACTTACTAACTAATTATTTAATACATGCTCCTTACAGAAAGAAATCAATACCTTAGACCAGCATCAGGCCACTTTTTGCTAAATTACTCTAAGAATAAACTTCCTCATAAATGGGGTATACTTGACATGTGGTGCCCCTTGTGAGGAATGAGGCACCACCATAAAGATAAAATTTATACAGGTTAAAAAAAAAGATCTGCTGCATAATTTATCCCTTTAGAGAACACCATGAAATTTATTATTTTTTAGAAGCCCTTATGCACAGGCATGTAGTCGGTGGTTAAGAGCATAGGCTTCTAAAGTTTGTTTGGGTTCATCCCTAACAGGAATGACATCTGGCAAGTTGTACTATCACACTGTTCATGGGAATGGAGGTTTTGAGCAGAGGAGTGATGATAGAGTTGCAAAGATCAGGTAGTCATCTGACAAGATCAAAAGTTTGTGAATAAAGATTTGCATGCCAGGCATGTGCCAACATACCAGTAATCCCAGCATTTGGGAGGCAGAGGTGGAAGGATTTAGTTTGAGGTGAACCTGGGCCTGGTTTATAAGTTCTAGGCCAGTCTAGGCTATAAGTGAGACATACACCCCACCCCATCTCAAAAAAAAATTGAATTGGAACAGTCACTAAGGAAATTTTTGGTCATCTGAATGGAACTACCAAGTATAGACTGGACTGTAATCTAGAGAAAAATATAAAAGAGTTTGAAGTGTAGAAGTTTGGGGCTTATAGCTATTGAGGCTGGATAAAATCAAAGTGGTAGCAATAGCAACAAAGACAATGAACAAACCCTGAAGTACTCAGACACTTAGAACTTAGAAGGGAAAGAGTTAAAATCAAAAAGGAAATCAAAGTGGATGTGTCAAGGAAACAGGGAATAAAAAAATTGCTCCAGATACTACTATTAGGTCTCAGGTCCTCCTTACTTCTGTAAGAAAAGGCCTGAGGTGACACATACACTTAATCCAAGCACTCAGGAGGCAGAGGCAGGCAGGCAGGTAGATCTCTGAGACTGAGGCAAGCCTGGTCTATATAGCATGTTCCAGGCCAGGTGGAGCTACAGGGAGACCCTGTCTCAAAGAAGAAGGAGGAAGAGGAGGAGGAGAAGGACTGAGAATTAACTATTAACTTTGGCCATGTGTTTATTTACCATATCTACAAGGAGTATAGATGGAATGAAAGTTTGGAAAAAGTTGACTGGAGAACAGAGGTAAGAAATTAGAGAGCAGGCAAGGATGAGTCTTGGAAGAAGACTTCCTGTTGGGGACTATGGAAGTGACTCAGTGGGTAAAGTACTTGTTATACAGGCATGAGCTTGGATTCCCCAGAACTAACATAAAAGGTAGGCATGGAGCAGGTGCCTGTAACGTCAACTCTAATAGGCAGTGACAAAAGGATCCTAGGGGCTCACTAGCCAGACACTGTAGCCAAAACAGTAGATTCCAAGTTCAGTGAGAGATCCTATCTCAAAAAAGAAAGGGAAGAAAAAGAAAACTTCGTGTAAGGAGCAGCGGGTACTTGGGATAGGTGTTGGCAGGAAAAGTAGACTCAGAAGAAAGCATTTTTTTTTCTTGGAAATATGGGAGAAATTACAGTATGTTTGCAAGTGTACAGCAATGATCCAGTTAAGAGAATAAAACAGATGACGTAGGACACAAGGGAATTTCTGGTGTCCTTGAGCATGCAGGAAAGGACAAGATATAGCATGTAAATGAGAAATCAGCTTTGATGTGAACACAGACTACGTTGGAACAGTCAGGAAGGCCAAGCAATGCGTCATCATTTTGGAGGGAGTCTGGGCTCTTCTAAGTTCAATTCTCTCATTATGTCTTTGTTCGTGTCAGTTATACAGGAAGTGTCAGAGTCCCAGGCTTCCTAACCCTTGTAAAGTTCTATAGTTCCTGTAACCTGTCTCCTCCCACCCTCACTCCTAAATTCTTCTTTGATGATGTCCTCAGGAATGAGGAGCATATCATTTCATTTCTGTCTTCAGGCATTTATTTACCTATAACCTGACAATCTTGAATGCTTTTATTGCATGCAGGAATTTCTCCCAGTTTCATAGTGAAAAAATGTCACTTCATTATTAATTATGTTTGATTGCTAATAAACTTACTGTATTTTCCATATATTTGTTGACAATACATTTGCTAAATACTTTTATGTTAGTTGCTTAGGCTTTTTAAAGTTTATTTTTTATTCATTTATTTTTTAGTATTTTGAGACAAGGTCTTTCTAATTAACACAAGCTAGCCTTGCACTCACTGTGTATTCCAGGTTGGCCTTCAACTCACAGTGATCCTCCTGCTTTAGCTTCCCAAGTGCTGGAATACAGCATTATGCACCAGCACACCAAGATATTCTTTTGTTTTCTGAATGGGGTTTCTCTCGCTATAGCTCAAGCTAATCTCTAACTCATTCATTCGTATTCATATGCGCTTTCTCTCTCTCTCTCTCTCCCTCCTCACCCTCTTCATTCCTCCCTCCGTCCCTCTCTCTATAGTCCAAGCTAATCTCCAACTCAAGATTCTCCTACCACAGCATCCCTGATGCTCAGCTGCTGAGTTTTTCTTGCAATTTTCAACTTGTTCTAATTGTTTTCTAAAACCTGTTCCTATATTAGAATTCTTAGTCTTATTTCTCATGCATACTGAGAATATATTTACCCAAATTGTCATTTGTCTTTCAATGAAGTTTTCAGCACTGATACTTTTTTTAAATGTTATTTTACATCAATAGGTAATTTGTGGAATCTTTTGAGCACTTAGAAATCACTTAGCTTCTCTGTGAGATAAGGTATCCCTGGAACCTTTGGAGAAAGGATTTGGCTGTCAGTTGGGATGGGCCCCACATCCATGGCACTCTTTAGGTTCCTGACAGTTTTCTAGGGAACAGCTCTGCTTAGAAGATTAATATTAACTGATATCTGAAGTCATAGTTAGAAAAGAAAACACATTCATTTGGTATTTAGAGAAGGAGAACCTACAGAAAGAAAAGTTTAGCTAAAAATTACAAAACCAGCAATGATATCATCAAGAAAACATCTATTTTCTAACTGTGCAAAATCCACCCATGGACTCATTCATGCAATTAGTATTTTGCCATTTCCTACTGTGTATCAGCTGCTAAGCTGGATGCTACAACAAAGGCCACATCCCACATGCAGGAAATTTGCATTCTAATGGCAGTAAGCCCAGGGAACATCCAGAAAGCATCTGCCACAGACACAGGATGCAAAGAACATCTAATCATGGAATAATTTACCAGAGTATGAACGGATGAATGAAGCTGTTTAAATATAAAGATCAGGAACTACAGCAAGTTAGGAGGATTTTAAATGTGGTAAAGATGAAGGTGTAGACTCGCTTTGATAGTTGTGAGGACTAGGGAGAGACACCTGGGTAGATGAGTGTGAAGAACATGGACTTACGTCGGCCTGGCAGCAGCCTCTCCCCACCCACTCCAACATCTCTGTCTTACCGTGCCTTCATCACTGCAGTTCAGTCTTTGGGATCCTTTGCACATCTCTTTTTTCCTGCACTTAGTTCTTTGTTTGGTTCATTCTTGCTCCTCTAAATTGCTATACTATCTTTCTACCCTAAACAAACTGGAATCAGGTTTTCAGGGCAAAGTCGACATGTAACTTGCCTTCTGTCATCCCTTGCAGTGTGCCCTCTGCTCCACTCCCAGCCATCCTTTCTGGTCCGATTGGCAGCATTTGCATAGTTGCCTAGTTGCTCTCTGCTCTGTCTCTAGACACCAGTGATTCTCTTCCTGTCTGGAAGAGACATTTAACTACTCCCATTTCTCTTTTGTATTTTTTCCCTTGGTGATCTACTTTGATATAATTTCATGAATGTAAATCCTATATGCTAAATCTACTTTTTTATTTATCACTTTTATTTTTAATATATGAGTGTATTATCTGCATGTGCGTAAGTGCACCCATGTCATGCAATACCCTCAGAGTCAGAAGAAGGCATTGGACTCCCTTGGAACTGGAGTTATAGACAGTTGTTAGTCACTATGTGGGTTCTGGGAATCAAACCTGAGTCCTCTGCAAGGGTCGCCAGTACTCTTAACCACTGAGCCATCTCTCTAGACCGGCTAAAATCTACATCTTAAAACCTAGACTTCTGTCTTGAACTTATCAGAATTTATCTGATATGTCACTTAACTGTCAAGTAGGCATCTGTAGCATACTGTATTATTGTTAAAATAACGCTGCTTTTTCAGTGCTGGGTGGTATTTACTCTATTCTGACGTCAGAGTCAGCTCTGCAACTTGGTTTGGTCAATAATAGTTGAGTGAAAGTGGCATGAAACATTTTTTGGAAGTGTCTTATTGTTTCAGTTACAACAATGCTCAAAGCTAAGTATCTTAGAAAGGGAAGGGGTTCCTTGTGTTTACAACTCTGGAAGTTCAAGAGCTGTGTGTGATGGTGTATGCCTGTAATCCCAACATTTGAGAGACTGTGATAGGAAGTTTGCCCTGATTGCCATGAGTTTAAGCCTAGTCTGGGATACACTGCTAGTACCAGCCCTGTCCAGCAATGATGGGTGTATATATATATATATATATATCATGACCCTGTTTACAAAAGTAAAGAAAACTAATGCAAAAAGATCATGGCATCAGCATCTTCTTAGCTCTAGAAAGAGCCTCAGAACAGATACTATCACAATGTGGAAACATGTGAGAGTGATCATATGGAGAAATAGAAGTAAGAGAGATTCAGGAGCTAGGCTTTTTATAACAGCCTGTTCTCTTGAGTAATAACTGGGATCCCCTGAGAAGTACATCAAGCTTTTCTAAGGGTGATATCCCCCCAGTGATCTAATTGTCTATGACTGAATCACATCTTAAAGGTTCTACCCCATCTCAACATTGCCAATCTGAAGATCAAGCTTCATGCACACAAAGGGAGGTGGCACTCAAACCATATCCAAACTACAACAATGCCTTAATGGTCATCGTACAGTTCCACTATGCTCATTCTTCTGTATAAACAACAGAAACAGGTACAATGGACACAAATGTGAACAAGAAAAATAACATTTTTGATTTAAGACATTAAGACTTTTGGAACTGTTTACTGAAATAAGCACAGCCTCAACACAGCAGCTCAACTGATATCGCATCTCACGGTAGCATACCCAGATCTGAATGAATGCCTGGTCTTCCATGCCTGCCCCACACCTGCAGGTGCCTCCTGACTGTTTCCTAGGGAGTAAAGGACAGCCTCAGCCTTTCAGTTTTTAGACCAAGAGCCTTAAAGTTGTCCTTGACCACTCCCCGAACCTTACATTCCACTAGTTACTATTAAAAAATTAGTATAAACAAAACAGACATAGAGGTTAACCACTATAGAGATTTCATTCAATGGACAGGCATAAATAAGCATACTAAGTTAAATATATAGAATTTAAATATAATTAACATATTGCTATTTATCTTTAAATATGTAGAAAGTTACCCATGCAATAGAAAATATGGAACAAGATAAAGAGGAAGGAAGGAGTTAGAGATGGGTTGCAAAGTTAGTCAGATTTTATCTCATTGAAGAAGAAACATTTTGACAAGGAACTGGGAACTGCAGAACTCCTGGCCTATAAACCACTCTGTCCAAACCTCCACATGAGGCAACCAAACTCTAATATGGTAGCATACAGACAGGTGCCTAGGATGACCCCAGCACCTACACCCTGCTCTTAAATGCCTAATTCAGACTCTCCAGCACTGCCTGAATTTAAAGTTTCTTCTAGCAAACCTCTGACAAGAGGCTTTTGATCTTTATTTCTTAGAGCATTTGCCAAAAAACAGCTTCTATTGTAGATGTACATCTGCCATAACTCAAAAGCCTATTTCTTCTGGGATCTAAGTCATTCCTTCAAAATGTAAATCATCCAGATGATAGAACCTTGTCTTCTAGTGTAATTCAAGGGAAGAGTCTAACTTTGATAGCTGCCACTAATAGACACAACTAGCTTAATCACATCAACACTTAACAACCCTTTGTGATGGTTGACTTCTCTGGTCCTACCTGATCCCCCAGATCACCATTTTCCCCGCAAAACACCCACTCAGTCCTTCAAAAATCAGAACAGAGCTCAGCTTTACCCCTACTGACAGTAGTTGCTGACTAAAATCTGTTTCTCTTGCTTTAACTCATGTCTAATTATGTTTTTAAAACTTGAGACAATCCACATGATTAATTATAAAGTGTGCCAAGCAGAGGCTAAAGTGCAGGTGCCTGCCTGACCTTTATATAATGAGTCTAGTGAAACGGGCAGAGGGAGCGATGGAAATGTTGATAGTAGCTACTGCCAGGAAGTGAGTGCCTGGGTGTATGGCCTAGAGTGTGTGAGCTTTACTCTTAGTGGGATGGGGAAGAGCATGAAGATGTTCAGCAGAGAGAGTGGCACAATCCAGTTCATTTTTGCAAGGCTCACACTGGTGAGACTCGACAGTGATGGATTTGCAGGCTGTGTCAGTTACTTTTCATGTCACTGTCATGAAGTACCTGACAGAAATGCCGGAAATGGGGGAGGTTTATTTAATGTACAGCTTCTTAGGAGTTAGTCCCTCTTCTTGAGGAAGGCTTGCCACAGGAGAGTAGTTTCTGGTAGGCTGGGAAAGAGGAACCCTGGCATTAGTTGGCTTTCTTTTAATGTTTTTATTCTTTCTGAACTCCTAGTCCTTTAGATAGTGCTGCCCACATTTAGGAGGCATCCTGTTCCCTCCATCAATCCTTTATGGAAATGCTCTTCTTGACATGCACAGAGGCATGCCTCAATCTCCAAGATGACTCTAAATCTAATCAAGTTGACAATGTAGATTAACTACCACAGAGGGAAAGTTTGGAGGTGGGAAGTCCAGTTTGGGGGCTATGGAAATAATTCATGAAAGAGATTGAAATGGCAAAACTAACTCCATTGTGCTCAAGAGGCTTGTGCTTTACCCTGTGTTTTTTTTTTTTACCAGCCATTCCCATTGCAGTCAGCCAGGCAGAACATCTCCTGCAGGTAGTTTCAGGGAGTACAGTGGTTCTACAATACTGGGAAACTTACAAGTAGCCATGTAGCATGCCCAGATGGCACGTCCTCCCTCCCAGTTTTCCCTGCATCTCCACGGGCCCATTGTTTCTGCAATTCTCAGAAACTTGTTTTTTCCTTATCTGAATTTTTTGTTAACTGAAACTCTCTTTGATAACTGATCTACCTCTGGTTTGGTGTAACTGAAGATCTGATGTAACCATGGTTGTTGACTTTGCCCCTGACATGATGTAATTGTGGTTTTAAGCTTTATAAACCTTCTCTGCCTCTCCTCAGGGTTGAGAGCTCTTTTGGGCATTAGACCCCTCTCTGACCACCAGCTGTTAATAAAGAACCCCTAATTTGACCATCACTATACAGTGTTCCTCTGTGCACCTCTCTTGGTAGATTTTGAGATCCCCATGAGATCACCAATCAGGGTCTTAGCCTCTTTCCAGATCTCCCGAACTTGATAAATTGCTACAGGGGCGGCTGCCCTCTGAGGTGTTCTAGGGTCACATGACTCTCTCATCAGAGTTGGAGAGTCCCAAGATGACTGCTGTAGGACCTTAAAACCAAAACTGATTGAATCCTTCTGGTCCTCCTAGGAGGTAAGCTTTGTTATTTCTTGTTTGTTGCTCCATTCTGGTCTGGTCTGATCTGATCTGGTATTAATAATGGGAGTATGAACTTGACACAAAGAACCTCCCTGACCTTTCTCTGGCTGAGATTATTTGGTAAACTGCTGCATTATTGGAATCTGACTACTCTAATCTCTGTTCGTGTGTGTTTTGTGTATATAAATAACTGTATAGCTGAATGAGTGACTGGGCAGTTGGACAAAGTGAGTTCTGCTCTTGACAGCGCCTGAGAGTCCTGACTTTTGCATTGTCTATCATGGAATGAGTATGTGTCCTTTTTTTGTTTCAACTGCTACCCTGTGATTTTCACCTTTTCTTTCCTCCCTGATTCTCACTGAGGACAGGAGAGCCATTCTATCCTCGGAGATTGGCAGGTCTGGTAAACTCCACGTCTGGACTTCCTGCCACTGCTTTACAACTTTCTGTTCTGTCAGTCTTGTGTCTTCTTTGCATATCTCGGCTCTCTCTACTGAGCAGCCCCCTCCAATGGCACTCTCTTTCCCCTTCACTCAGGCCTGTCTCATTGGTCAGGGTCAGTCAACTCTCCACCTCTAGCACTTTTCTCTCATTTTTCTCTGCTCTGCACGATCCACAGGTCTTTCCTCTGTGACTCCAGTGACAGCTCCATTCCAAAAGCCCGCAGTTGCTTCTAAGCTCTTTGCCTGTCTCCCCAGGCCCTCTGCTAGGGAAAAGGAGGATGAAATGGGATGCGTCTTAGGACCTGCAACCCGGGTGCTGCCCAGGAAGTCTGTCATCTGCCCCTTCTGTGAGATAAAAAAGCAGGGAGGATTTCAGTCAGGCTGCACTGCCCCGGTCTGGGATTCATTTCTCTCTGATGTTAGGACAGGTAGTGTTAGGATAGGCGATGAACTCTCTATGACCTTCTTCCTTGCACCTCTTTCTCCGCCTTTCTGAGGGCATGGGTTGGCATTTATCTCTAAAGAATTGTTCCTAAGGAAATGCTGTTCTACTCTGCCTTATTACTAAAAAGAATAAAAGAAACCAGTTGCTTTTTATCAGTTCAGGACATCTATTGATCCTCTCCCTCCTTCCTCCGATATGGGATTCAGGAGATCAAAGGAAAGCCGGAATAGTGACTCGTGGATTTGGGATCTGCATAGAGAGGGATGAAATATAATATGCGGGAAGGTCTCACGTTTTAAAGTTTTAATAGAGCCTAAAAAGCAAAAACAAAAATAGTTTTGTCTAAAATTAAAATGCCTGATTGTTCCAGAATATAAAAAGAGACAGGAAAAAATCCAATGCAAGGATTATAGGAAGTTATGAAAAGCAATAGAAAATGTAAACTTTATTTTCTTTGGTTTCATAAGAGAAAAGAGAATAATGATTCTTTACTACAGAATGTTTCTGTTTAAAAAAGGATTATGTTCTTTAAAGGAAAGGGGAAGGAGGACTAATTCCCTTTGCCATTCAAGGTTTATAATAGTGACTAATTCAAGTCAATGTTAACCATTACATAAAATATCTACCACTAAAAATAAATTTTAAAAGACTAAGTAAATCTCCTGAGTAGGTGAGGAATGGAACAGAGCTGTTCCCGCCTTTCTGGACTTCCCTCCTCTTCTGATCATAGGGGGGTGGATGTTTCCATCTGTTCTTTGTCACCTTTTCACCTGGTAACCCTGCTGGCCTCACCAGGACTTCCTGGGTAAACTAATGAAAAGCCATGATGGGATAACATGGTAGACCTCAGACCACCCTTACTGTTGCTTCCCTTCCACTCCAGCAGTTTCCTAATGCTCCTCATACTTCCCATAAATGGATCTGGGAAATATTAAAATAAAAGAAAAAGTATTATCTGCTCTTCCAGAGGACCCAGGTTCAATTCCCAGTCCCCGTATGTGGCTAACAACTGTTCTAACACCTGTTCCAGAGGATCCAAGGCCCTCTTCTGACCTCCTCAGGCATTGCATGACATGGGTGCACTTACATACATGCAAGCAATACACTTATAAACATAAAATAAAAATTTAAAAATAATTTTAAAAAATGAAAAAAGAAACCTAAGTAATTGCTAATGCTGATGGGATACAGTGATCTTCAGGGTCCTTCCTCTTTTATTCTGTAGTTGTTCAAATGATGCTACTACTGATTCTCTGTCTACTGGGGGTACTTTTCTCTTGGGTCCTGGCCTTGGTTCTGCAAGTAAACGTGTATATGTGTGCATATTTGCATGCATGAACATACACATACACATATATGACACATGCACAACATACACAAAACCAGAGTGTTATGAAAGTATAATAAAGACTGGAAAACAATAAACTTATATTTGGTAAAATGTAAATTTCTGATTCTGAATCCTGCCTTAGACTGCTGAGAGTCTATAAAGTTACCATTGTGCTTATCCACCTACACAGCTTGCTGCAAAGGGAATGAAATGTATCTTGACACTGTTGTAATTTTACCTAAAATATATATCATTGTTTATGATGACATAGTCATAAGACATTACTGAATTCACAATAGTACTGTTATCATATATTTTTTAAATCAGTAAGTACTAATGTCACAACTATTAGAATAAATGAGTCCATGAAAATTTCAGTGGAAAAAGGCATTGTGGCCAGGCATGGTGGTACATGTCTCTAATGCCATCACAGGACTAGGTGCTGAAACAAGAGGATACCTAAGCGAGTCCAGCCTAGGCTACCCACCAGAGCCCACAACAAACAAATACAAGTGTGTTTTTAAAACCTTATGGATTCTGGAATTAGACAAACCTTTATCTGAACTGTATCATTAATTAGCCACCTGGTAAGGAGAAAGTCTCAATCTGTTTATCTGTAAAGTTCGGATAAAAAAATTATTATTGCTTGGTTTCACAATTAGAGAAACATATGGTACATATTTAGTGAACAACAAACACCGCATACTGTAAAATGAAAAGCTGATGTCAAAAACCAAACTGAAGAAGTGGTTCTTCTATTTGGTCATGATTGCTACCAAAGGGGTTTTGTCTGAACAGCAGGGAAACCAAGAACAAGCTGGTGCAGTGGTCCAGACGAGACAAACCAAAGGACTGGCAGGGGACGTCTAAAATACATTTTTTTCTTTGAATATGACAGCTGTGCATTTGCAAAGTCCATTGATTTACATGGTATTGTTAGCAACAGGTAAACAGAGGTTTCGATTGTACATTTTGAGCTTAAATCTTAAAATTATTGTGGCTAAGCAAGCACACAGAAAACACCAAAATGAATTTTGATAAAAACAAGGCTCTATAAATTTTACTCATTTTCTTAAAATCTGAACTTTCAAAAACAAAACTTTAAAAAATATTTTTTCATCAGGTATGGTGGCACCTGCCTTTAACCCCAGCACTCGGGACAGGTGGGTCTCTTTTGAGATGGAGGTCATTCTGGTCTACATAGTCTACATAGGAGTTCCAAGCCAGCCGGGGCTATGGAAGACCTTGTCTTAAAAAAAAAAAAAAACCTTATTTGTATTTATGTGCGCGCACACACGCCACGTGTCTAAGGAGTCCAGAAGAGGGCCTCGGATTCTCTGGAGCAAAAGTTACAGGAAGTTGTGCGCTGCCAGCCAGTAGTGGGTGCTGGGAACCGAACTCCGGTCCTCTGCAAGAGCCGGAAATTTTCTCAACCACTGAGCCATCTCTTCAGGCTGAAGACCTTATTGCTTTTTGTAATCACAGCGTAATTCCATTTTAGATACACACACTACTTTGGCTTTGGACTAAAGTTGCTCTGATTCCCAGAAGGCTCCACTTGCCAGTCACCGTGCCAGCGGGCGGGCACCCTGTGGCTTGGAGAATTTTACGTCATCACCAACGCGACGGGGGCTGGGAGAGTCCTGGGGGCTTCCCGGGCCGTCCTCGCTCGCCCCCTGGTGGCGACCAATTCCGAGGCCGCGCCTGGTCGTGTGGCCCTCCTTTCATGAATCTGGACAGGCGTATGCGCCAACTACCGGCCGGGAGGAACGCCGAGCCAGCGGCGTCGCCAGGAGGTGAGGTTGCTAAGGCCCTGCGCGGACCGCCTCGTCCCGACGCCGCCTCTCGGCCGCCATGGCGGAGAAGCAGCCGGTCTTGGCCCAGGAGCCGGAGCCCGCCCCTATGGTAGCCTCCGCTGCAAGACCTGAAGTGCCCTCACCCGGGACCTCGGAGGGCGCCGCCAGGTCCTCGGAGTCCGGGGACTACGACAGCAACTGCGTGTTCTGTCGCATCGTGAGGCAGCAGGAGGTCGGCACGGAGCTCCTGCACTGCGAGGTGGGCGGCGACAGGCTCGGGGTGCGGACCCGACCGCCGCTCCCCGGTTGCTTTGCTGTGTGAAGCAGCAGTGTCAGAGTTTAGCTGATGACTTCTGCCTGGGGACTCCCCGTGTCTCCAGCGGGCTTTTGCTGCTCGGTAGAAGAGGGTAGCGACAGAGTCTGGTACCCCCGCCTTTCTCTGCGTGCACTTTATGACCTTTGCTTAACCACAGGGGTTCTTAATCTTTTCTAGACAGTGATTTAAAAATTCTGCACACTTCTAATACCGATACAGAGGGGACAAGTCTCAGAAAATAGATCATGGTAGTGGTGAAAAGGTGTCAGTTTGGCTGAAAATAGGCTGCGATGGGGTGGGGAAAGTGATTTGGAGTCGAACTGTCACGACCTCCTGATTTCCCACCAACTGCTGAGATGTGTGGAAATTGATGTCAGAGACTTGAGACTTTGCCCAAATATTTTAAAACAGATAGTTGGTATACATTTTGTCACACGAGTTCCACTTGTCTTTAAAGAAGAAGTTTTTTTGAGAGAACGTCACAGATTGTGTAAGAATCTTTCATTAATTTGTTAATCCTTTTTGCAACTGGTTTCGGAGTCAGCGGGTAGACAAGATCAAAGGTCAGCGGGTCAGATCGTTGAGTGTTGGAGTTTAGTGTAAGGCGTTTTGTCTTAGACTGAATAGTAAAAAGCACTCCAAAACGTTTAATGTGTTTAATGCTGTAAGCTTATAAGGAAGGGGTTGAGAAGATTCCGGGAGGGTTTTTATCCTTGAAAAGTCTGTTATCGCGGAGAATGACTTCTGGTGGACAGATCTGGAGGTGTGGCAACTTGTTGGGAAGATGCTGAAGTAATTTAGCTTGAAGTAAGAATGTGGGAGCTGGAGGAAACAAAAATAATTCACTGTAAGAAATATTTAGGGGATAAAACATTCAGAACTTGTTAAATTGGACCAGAGGTTCCCAACTGGGGCTAATATTGCTTCCCAGGGGACTTTTAGCAATCTCTTGAATATTTTAGGGTTAACAATTATGTGTGTCAGAGTTGAGGTGGGGGCTTCTACTGCAGTTGGGTGGGAAAAGACCAGAGTTATTTTAACATCATTCAGTGCACTGGACTGCTCCTCACAGCAGAGAATTACCTGGTGCTAAACTCAATAATGACAAGTTAGTTAAGAAACCATGGTTTGTACGTAGGAGAATGAGAAGAGCAGCCGCCCAGGTTCAGGCAAGTAGACAGTTGTGTTAACCCCAGTTTGCTTTGTGGTTTATGAAAAGCATTGAAACAAAGTTAAGAATTCATGGCAGGAGAGTGGCTGAAGGGATAAAACCATAGAGTCCCATACCGGGCAGTGGAAGGATGGGGCGGGGGGCGAGGGGGGTGATTAGCAGCTCTTGTACAGGTGATCACAGTTGCTGTGATTTCAAGAGTGCAACAGACATGTCACTGGGGAAGTCAGCATTCCACAGTGTTCCCCTCTTCCGCTCTTATATCTTCTCTGCCCCATCTTCCTCCATAAAGAATTAATCTTTGTAGAGGGACTAATACATCTAGCATTTAAGATTTTCATTACATATATGCTTGTATAATGTATTTGCATATTTGTCATATGTATTCATGTAAACACCTAGAAACTATTGGACTTTTATAAGGTGTGGTATACTTATAACTAAGTAGAAAAGAAATGATTTGGAGTAAATAGAATTATCAGTATCATGTGAGATGAATTTGAGAAACCTTTCCAACAAAAGTTCAAGAAAATTACTCACCTCATAGATCTCTATATAGTATTTTCTCACTGTAATTTGCAGAATTCAGTTAAGCAATCTACACCATGCATTCTTAGCAGGGGACCTATCAGTTGCAAGGGCAGTATCTTACCTTTTTTAATGTATGAAGCACAGATATACATATAATACATAAATAGAAATCTCATGATACAGGGATAGGCATGCTGGGGCATGTCTTTAATCCAAGCACTCGGGAGGCAGAGGCAGGTGGATCTCTGTGAGTTCGAGGCCAACTTTGTCTACATGGTGAGTTCCAGGCCAGTCAGGTCTGCACAGTGAGACTCTAAAAAGCAAAACAAAATATTTCATGATATTGATATGAATTGTCTTTAAGGGCTTTTAGAGTGGTAAAATGGAGATAGAATAATTATTTGAGAAACACTACCTTAAATTTCAACATGTGTAAGCCCATACTAAGAAAATATCTCATTGCTATTGTAACTCCCCCATCTTTAATAAACATTGTCCTAACACCTTAGATAGCATGCTACTGAAGTGTTCTTTCAGATGCACTTGCCTATTTGCCTGCTTTAGATATCAGGGTGCAGTTTCTGGGAAGAAACTATTCTAGTTATTTTAAACACAAAAATATTTTAGGGAATTATTTGGTAGAAAAAAAATCATTGAAAGGGTGAGAGGAGCAAGTTCTAGAATAGTCTGCAGGAATTACAACCAGAATAGAACTGTAGTACCTTAGACAAGATAGCTTAATCATTTTTCTGATCCTTGCTTCTTTAAAAAAAATTAGTCTGTTATAGAAATAACTTCATCAGTAGGTAAGGATCTTTCGCCTTTCTTTTCATAGATGCTGGATGTGGTAACATACACTGTTGATCCCAGCACTCACAGAAGCTGGAGGATATTTGTGAGATCAAGGCCAGCCTGGTCTTCATAGCAAGTTCTAGGCTAGCTGGGACTAAAGGGAGACCCTGTCTGAAAACACACACATTTCTTTTTATAGATATTCAGTACTTCATTGTATGGTTTTGCCGTAATTTATTCACCCAACAGTGAGTTATGGATGACATTTAGTTTATTTTCAGGTTTTTTTTCTTTTGTAAGTCATGCTACAGAGAAAAACTGGGCTAGGTTATGTATAGCTTAGTGGCAGAACACTTGCCAAGCATGTGTGAGACCCTCGATTTGATATCCAGCATATATACATATAATCTCATATTTTAGCAGCATATCTTTGGAACAGGAGGATAATTTTTTTGAAATGGCTCAGTCCCTAATAGCAGTGGAATACAACCAGCTTCAGCACTTTAAAAAAGCATGGTGGAACTCTAATTCACAGCAAAGGCTAACTAAAACAGTTTCTTTGCTTTTAAATTAAAAACAATTTTATTGTGTGCATGTGGGGTGTGTGTGTGTGTGTGTGCACACGCATGCGTGTGTCTGTGTCTCTGTGTGTGTGTATGACTATGTCTGTGTGTATACACATGTGGAGGCCAGATATCAATATTGTGTTTTTTATTTATTTTTTATTTATTTATTTATTTATTTATTTTTAAGACAGAATTTCTCACTGAATCTGAATCTTGTGGATTTGGCCAGACTCCAGGATCCTCCTGTCTCTCTCTCCCAGCATTGTCATACCTGGCTGTTTATGTGAATGTTGGAGCTCTGAACACTTTGACCCACTGAACCATTTCCCAACCTAGGTTTCTTTGCCTTTGACAGGACTCTTTTAAATTAAATTTTTCCAATTTTCATGCAATATATTTTGATCATATTTAGATCTCCTCCCCATCCACATCTCCTCTTACTAGTCCCTGTCCAAGTTAATATATTCTAACACACACACATGTTTATGCCTGTAAAGTCAAATTTGTGTCCCTTAATGGCCATCAGTGTGGGTCTGTCCACTGGAGCGTAACCAGCTTAGTAAGAATCTCACCCTCCCAACAAACCCCGGTTGCCAGTAGTTCCTCAGGAAGGGCTGGGGTTTCTTATCCACTACACCATGTCTGGACTGGGATTTTGCTTTAATGGGAATCTTATCATCCTTTTCTACTACTTAGAAATGGATCACAATTTATGACTGCTGTGTTTACTAGGATAACTAAGAATAACTAAGATTAGTAATATGGGTATGAGGTTATCATTCAAGTTGAATTCTTACTCTAGGAAAGGAGAATTGATGAGCAACAGTACGCTCAGAGAATTTTGCTGAGAGACCCTGTTTGTTGATTTTGATTTCATTTAATTTTAATTTTTGACTAATACGGGAAATATATAATGAGATTAAAAATTGAGATTTTTGGTAATGAAATTTAAATGCATTTTATTCAAAATTGTTCCTTGAAATTGACTTTATGTAATAAGTTTTTTTTGTTGGTCTTTGGAATAAGTATCTCATGACAGAAGCTAAAGCTTGTTTTTATAAAGTTAAGGCACAGTCATGAAATTACTCACTAGAGATAACTCATCAGTTAAGAACACTGGCTGTTCTTGCAGAAGACCTGAGTTTGAATCCCAGTATCCACATGGCTACTAAGAACATCTGTAACTCCAGTTCCAGAGGATTCGATGCCCTTTACTGTCCTCTGGAGGCCATGCTCAACACAGATGTACTTACAGACAGGCAGCATAATACTCATATGCATAAAAATAAATTTAAAAAATTTTAATTACTCAATAGACCTGAATTGTAACATAGCCCTTATTCCCCTTTCATGGATTTATAGTGCTTAAGTCACACCAAAATAATGCCAAGAAATTAATTTTTAAATTCATTAACAAATATGCTTTTTTCTTCAGAATGAAGATCTAGTTTGCTTCAAAGATATCAAACCAGCTGCACTCCATCATTATCTTGTGGTACCAAAGAAGCATATTAAAAACTGCAAAGAACTGAGCAGTGATCAGATAGAACTGGGTAAGATGATGGCAGTCTTCTTTATGGTTATAGCATTTTGAATTGGCTTTAGCCATGGAAATGATGATTAAAAAGAAAAACATCCCGCCAAGTACTGTAAAAAAGAATAGTAGGACTTGTTGAAACTTTCCATTATAAGAAATCAAGTAGACAAAAAATAAAACAATATAATCTTCATGTATTTGTCATGTTACCTTCAATATTTATTACTTGTGGCCAGTCTTTCATAGAGTAGCCTTCTAGAGTGGATTTGAAGCAAATTCCAAACATTTTATTATTTAATCATTAAAATCTCTAGGAGATAATGAATGGTGATTTTTTTAAAACGATGTTTTTCTTGACTCTTAAGATTGAAATATACTATGGAAAATATTGAACAAGTTGTGATATGAGCATATATTACCCGATAGTCCTGTTTATGCCTGCCTGATAATCTCAAATGCTGATAATTAGCACCAGAGTTTAACTATGAGATTTTTGGTGTTGGGCTTTTAGCTTCTGAAAAGAGGATTCTGAATTTTGTTTTTCTCTTCATGTCTTGACTAGTCAGATATCTTTTCCTACAACATTTTTCTGTTCACTTCAAATCTTCTTAGCAGCAGCCTTTATCACCAGGGTCTTAGAGTAGTTTTGACTGTCCTGTAAGGTAGCCTGTAACACAGGTAAAGTGTTACAGTATAGCTAAGAATACAGTTCATGAACATGTAGATGTCAGAATTACTAGTTTTAAACTTTATTCTAAATACTACAAAGTTCTTTATTCATCTGAAGTTCTATCAGTATGTTTGGGAACATCTATGACTTATAATTACAAGATCACTTAAGCTTATAGATATAATATTTAAACTAAATTTACCTGACCGATTGTTAGTTACTATAAGATTCTATTTAATTCTTTTGGTTATTTCTTAGAGCATATAGTCCAGCCTCTTCAGAAGTTTCATTTTATCTTCAAGGTAGAGGTAGGTTTGTGGAGAATAGAGGCTGCTGTAACAATTAGTTTTTGTGAGTGTTGCATATAAAATGTTACAAATTTTAAAGCTGAGTTGGGATTTCATTGTATTGCTCTCTATGCATTTATTTCAGTATTTTCACATCAAGCTTAAAAAAGTTATAATTAAATTTTATACCATTTATAAAGTGACATAAATGGTAATCACATGGCAGATCTTGAACACTGCCAAGCCCAGTGACTATTATTTGTAGAACTCCATTTAATTGCAGAATACATGTTTTTTAATAGCATATGTTCACCAAGGTACATTTAAATGCAGCTTGTCATATTTCTTTTTTTGCTTTCTGTTTTTGTTTTGTTTTCTTTTCTTGGGTCATCAACTGGCCTCAGTCTCATCCCAGGCTGGCCTCAATATCACAGCATCTACCTTGCCTCTTCCTCTGGAGTACTGGGATTAAAGGTGTACCACAACACCCCACAAAACTTGCCACATTTGATATACTTGAAATCTTAGAATTTATTATTTGAAGACGGGAGGATGAGATTATTTAGCATAGCAGTAAATTTTTTATTTTTAGTTTTTTTTGTGTTTGAGTGTTTTGCTTTCATGTATATTTGCATGCAATGCCCTCAGTGTATAGAAGAGGGCATGGTTACTAACCACCATATGGGTGTTGAGTCCCAGATGTGGGTCCTCTAGAAGACTAGCAAATGTTCTTAACCACTGAGCCATCTCTCTAGGCCCACAGTAAATACTTTTAAATTAAACAGACTTCTAAGTAGTTACTAAGGGACTGAAAAGATGGCTCAGCAGTTAAAAGCACTGGCTGTCCTGGAAGAAGACCCAGGTTCAGTTCCCAACACACACATAGTGACTAACAACCATCTGTAACTCTAGTTCTAGGGTGTCTGATGCCTTCTTCTGGCCTCCACAGGCATTGCACAATACAGGTGCAGCAAAACACTCACACATAAAAACAAAACAAAACAAAAATGAAATTAAATAATTGCTAAGTAAATATATACAAGATATTTTTAAATTAGCACATGTCTAAGTAATTCCTAAATAAATAAGAAAAGACAGTATTTTGGATTGCTAAATAAATATACAACATATTAAAATTTATGGTATGCAACTAAAGCAGTACTAGAAGGAAATTTGTAGACTTAAATGTGCATATTAGAAAACAAATTTTAAGGAGCTGGCGAGATGGCTTAGGAGTACGCCCTGCTTTTCAGAGAACTCAAGTTTGGTTACCAGCATCTGTGCTGGGTGCTCATAATTGTCTGTAACTCCTGCCCCCTTGGCACACAGACATGCACACATAAAAATAAAAATCTTTTATAAGGGAAAAAAATGAGTTTTAAAACAGTGATTTCAGTTTCCACTTTTAAATACCAGAAAAATCAAATTAAGCCAAAGTTAGTATCTGGAAGGAAATAAAAACTTAGTGAGCTTACTATATCTATAATGTAATATAGTTTCTTTCCTGTTTTACAGTTGAGAACATGGTAGCTGTTGGGAATGCCATTCTTGAAAAGAATAATTTTACTGACTTCACAGATGTGAGGTATGTATGCTCTGGGGAAAAATCAACATGCATTGTTTTTTTTCTGAAATTTTTCTTTCTTGAGAAGGGAAGCTGCAGTGCAGATTCGTGCATTAGATGCAATATTCCTGAAAGTGAGCATCTTCTGAATACTTTCAGTTGTAGTTTGGACAGATAAGTAAATATAAATAATGCATAGGTAAAATAGTGTAAGTCTTCTGTGTTGTTCTGTATGTTAATTCGTACAAAATTATGGCTAAAGGGAATTTTCTTAGACAAACTTATATGATTTAAAAATACATTATTGGGACTAGGGAAATGGCTCTGAATAAGAGAGCTTGCAGTGCAAGCCTGAGGACCCAAGTTTGAGTCCCCAGAACTCAAGGAAAAAGCCAGGCATAGATGCCTATTACCCTAGCTCTGTTACAGGCAGAGACAGGAGAATCTCTGGGGCTTGCTGGTGCCAACCTAGCAGAGAGTGATAGATCTGAATATCCTCCTCTGGCATCTGAGTGCATGCATTAGCAAGCACACCAGTATCAGCACATATGTGGGTACACCGTATACACACGTACCTCCCCCTTCTTACTCTCACTTATTTTAAGAATTAGGCTTTTATTTTGTTCAGGGTAGTTGTAATGTTGGTGTAATTAGTAACACCCACAGTTGCTCTTATTACTGAAATATTGTTGGTTATGTAAAGAAATGTCCCACTTTATTAAAGGTGAAAGCCTGCCATCTGCTGGCAGTGTTTGGACTAAAGGAACCCTGCTACTTGACTATCCAGTAGGTGTATTTTGACATTCGTTACAGGAGCATATCTTCAGAGAATTAAAGCTTAATATGATCAGGACTGGCATGATTAAAAGTAATGTCAACTCACACTTTCTAAAGGTTAACTGAGGGCATAACATGCGGTTAAGGGTTTCTTTGATAAAAGGTCCATATTACTATGAACTTCAACATGAAGAGGAGCTGTAGGAATACTTAGATGCATAGAGAAAACAATAAAAGATCTGTGAATGGTGATTTGTCTACTTTTGTATATCTTTAATATTTATGTGATTAAACATGAGAAGGAATTAAAGATCATTGGAGAAATGATTTGTCAGTCATCTCTTGTTTCAGGATGGGTTTCCATAAGCCTCCGTTCTGTTCCATTTCTCATCTGCACCTTCATGTTATGGCTCCAGTCAAACAGTTTGGCTTCTTATCAAGATTGATTTATAGACCAAATTCCTATTGGTTCATCACAGTAAGTAATATTGTTATGCCAGCAACATAGCAACACATTTAAAGTATTCATCTTTTTGTTAGTTTTTCTTTCCTTCACATTAGTCACATACTGCTCTCTTAGTATTGACCACCCATTTTAATGAATTGCTTATAGATAACCAGAAAATATATACATATATTGACTATTTATTTATTGGTGATAAAGATTGATGTTAGTAGGCAACACTTTCTTCTACTGAGCTATATGTGAAGCATTCCCCCAACCCCTACACTTTTTGATTTTATGACAGGGTCTTACTGTATTACCCAGATTGGCCTTGAACTTAAAGTCCTCCAACCTCAGTCTTCTGGGGAGCTGAGATTACAGGTACATGCTACAATTGTATTTCCAAATATATTTGTAATTTGGGCGATTTTCTATGTGATCTCATCAATAGGAAGAGAAGCTCTCGATAAGCCTTTGTAATATATATATTGTAAATATATATTTATTATATTTTATATATATATGCTTTATATATATTATATATATATATATAAAGGCAGAATATCAGGAATTCAGATCTGTCTCAAAACAAACAAAATGAACTAAGAATTCAGATATGTATATAGATTCTGGCTCCATTTATTACTTGACTTTTAAAGACTCAGTGTTCTTTTGTTTTAGAGTCCTGGGGGTTAAATATAGTTCAGTCTTCTTGTATATCCTCTGCATGTATACATGCACAGAACTCCCCCTTATTATCTCCACTACAGTGGTACACTTACTATGATCAGGTAACCAACACTGAAATTCTATAATTATCCAAAGTCCTTAGTTTACCTTAGGATCCACTCTTGGTAGACTCTGACATATGTTTAATGATGTATATGTCACACAGAATAGTTCCCCTAAAAATTCTTTGTGCTTGGCCTGTTCGTATAACCCCCCTCTAGTCCTTAACTATCACTGATTTTTTTAATGTCTCCACAATTTCTGTTCCTCAGAATGTCTGATAATTGGAATTACATAGGATAATGTAACTCTTTCAGATTTACTTAGATCATTTTGTAAAGTATACTTATTTCTGCTATGTCTGGTTTATTTTTTTAACTTTAATATTTATTTATCCTTACTTATAGAAACTTTAATGTAGTTTAGAATCTGCCTATTCATATAGAGTACCTTTATTATAGTTTATAAAACAATTATATTTTCTTTTTGTAAGATTTTTTTCATTTAAAAATGTATTTATTTTGTATGTTTGAGTTTTTGCTTGCATGTATGTAAGTACACCCATATCATGCATTGCCTGTGGAGAAAAGAAGAAGGTGTTGGATCCCCTGTAACTGGAGTTAAGGATTATTGTTAGTCACCATGTGGGTGCTGGGAACCAAAGCTGGGTCGTCTGCAAGAGCAGCCAGTGCTCTTAACGACTGAACCGTCTCTCCAAACCCCTTGTAAGGTTTTGTTTTGTTTTGTTTTTGAGACAGGGTCTCTTTGTAGCCACAGCTGGCCTAGAACTTGCTATGCAGACCAGGCTGGCCTTGATCTCACAGAGATACATCTGCCTCTGCCTCCAGAGTGCTAGGATTAAAGCCGTGTATAACCATGCTTGACTCTTCGTAAGATATTTTTAAAACAAATATGTAGGTCATTGCTCTTTTGGTTCCACTTATTATAATAGGAACGCCAGTAGAATTGATTGACAGAGGCAGTGATGTGAAGAGTGAAAACATAATGTCTTTTTTTTTACAGGTTGATTATTTGCTTGATATGCTAAGAAAATAAAAATATGAACAGAGGAAGATTTTCCTAACCCAGTTCAGCATGAGCTAATATTTTGGTCTCTTTGAAGTCTAACTGAAATTTGAAGGTTTGCTGAGTTTTACATGACACTACTACTGAGTAGCCTTACATCTTTTCTGAATGCCTATTTTCTAAGATCTATAATATGAATACTTTATCATTGACTTCTTTGTTTTAATACTTATGTAAGGATTTTATTAAGATACTATAGCTAAAAGCTCATTTAATACAAATTGTGTTAAGGTGCATACTATATTTTTTTAAGTTCAGATTTCATTTCTTATGAGTCTTAATGATTCACTTTTAATGAATAAACTGGCATAGAAAGTTGGAATCTTTATTGTGCAAAGGAAAAAGAAGCCAGCAATTTCCTGGTAGTTCTATTTACACATAAATTTTCAAAATCAAAAATGCCAAATCACAAAGTATTCTCTTAATCTTCTGATGGAAGCAGTGAAATATGTGTCACTTTCTACTCATTTCAGATACTGGTTTCTACAAATATATGTATGCATACACATACATATAACATTAGTTTCCTCTTAGTCTTTGAGGAAGACACCCTGTAAGTCTCTTAGTAGATACTTGAAACCCAGGATGGTACCATACCCTCTATATCCCATTTCCCCACCATATATACGTACCTGTGATAAAGTATAATCATAACTTAGGCATAGTGAGAGATTCATATTAATAATAAGATAAAACAGTTATAACAATATATTATAATACTGCCAATGTTGCTGTTGTGCTTTGGTGACATTAAGTTAAATACAAATGCTATAATACTATAACAGTCTGATAACTGGAATGGTTACTGTAGATGAGCAGTGTGTACAGACAGTATAAATGATTCATATCCCCAGTAAGTGGGATGGTGTGAGATTTCATCTTTCAACTCAGAATTGCATGTGAAAAAATAAACAATGCATGAATTGTTTATTTCTAGAGTTTTATTTAATATTTTCAGCTAATTGCAGGTAACTGAAACCATAGAAAGTTAGGTCACAGAAAGTGAAACCTTAGCTAAGAAAGAACTACTTTATTGTGTAACTTTTAATGAGAATTTATAGTAAATTCTTACCAGAATTTATATGGAATTTTACCTATACGGAAATAAAGAAGGAAGAAATGTAAATGAGTAATGTAGTAAAACTGACAGAATCTATTGTTTTCTGTTGCTGTATGTTTTTTGTATCACAGGAAAATGAAAATAAAAATGATTAGACCTGGCTTTTGTTATGAAACACTGATTTGAAAGTAGAAATAGACACAGAAGCGGAAACTTAGTAAATAAGATTTTTGGTATGTCACTGCATGAAGCATGTTTATTAGGAACTGTTTTTGGTGGTATCTTCAGGCCCAGTAGTGAATGTGAATATAGACTAGGTGCTGGAAGCTAATTCTGTCTTGTACCAATATATACAGATGGAAAGGAATGATCAGTGCATTATTAGAAATCGGCTAAGATTACTAGTTTTTGTTTCTAGTTTTGGTATGATACTAAACAATTTTAAGGAACAGAATATTTATTACAATACTTAGATACAGCATTTATAATCAATGTTATTTAGTTTGATCAATAATTCATTAATTCACCAAATGTTTGTTAACATTTAACATGTATTAAACATGTCTAGGATTTAGAAGTAAATGATGGAGGACAATTTTCCTTCAGTTACCAAAAATCATTTAGTAGATTTTAGTGTGCTGTGTGGTAATATTCAGAGAAGAGGCTAAGAAGGGAGACTCCTGTGAAGAGCATGTTGTAGATGGCAACAGAATTGAAATTCAAGACCCTGTTGGACAGATAGACAGTGGCGGTGGGACTGAGAACCTTGTGTTCTGCTTCTACTGTTATTTTACATGAGTGTCAACTCCCCATGTATTTATATATATCAGTTAAAATATGACAAGCTTCTGGGAAGATACAACTTTTGAATGTTTTATTCTGTGAACTTGCAGGGATGTAATCGACATTATGATAGTACATGAAAGGTATTTAAGGAATTCTCAAATGCCTTGATCTTTAAAAATGTGATTAGTCAGTTAATTCAGTTTGTATAGGTTTATACCCTCTCATGAGCCAGTGAGATGGCTCAGTGGGTAAAGGTGCCGCCTGACAATGCAAACCTGATGACCTGAGTTTAATTCCTGAACTCCCGTAAAGATGGAAGGAGAGAAAGAACTCCACAAAGTTGTCCTCTGGTCAACAAATGCTGTGGCATCAATGCCCTCTATAGACATCATCATCATAACAAATGCAAGCTTTAAAAAGAAAATCTTTGAAAGCATACTTTCGTGTGGGTTCGCATTAGTTATAGTGATGACTAATTAAATTGCTATAATTAAAATTGACTTAGCCTTTTTGGTAGTGTTTGGGAACTCCTTACCTATCTATAACATTAGTTCAAAGCAAAACTAATGCCTTGCCTTAAAAATATTTAAAGTGATATTGAGAGCATGATTTATGCATGTTATGATCCTATTTGTGTAACTGTGAAACTGTTATAATAAAGTGACTAGAGGAAAACAAAAATAAAAATGAAGAAGTACCATTTCAAGTTATGCCTCTCTGTACTCTTTTTTCTAAAAAATACATCTTATTTATTTTTTATTTTATGTGTATGAGTGTATTGTCTGCATGTGTGTAAGTGCACCTGTGTTGTGCAGTGCCTGAGGAGGTCAGAAGCGGGTGTTGGATCCCCAGAAATTGGAGTTATGGACAGTTGTTAGCGGCCATGTGGGTGCTGGGAATTGAACCTGGGTCCCCTACAAAAGGAGTCAATGCTCTTAACTGATGAACCATCTCTCCAGCCCCACTCTCTGGATTCTTAATAGTACTAAAATCAGAATTGAAATCATAGGTGTTTGAAAAGTTGGCCAAACAGTATATACAATTTCACTGCCAGGAATGTAGACATACCTCCTCTTTCTTAGAAAGACTAAAAGATCAGGAGCACAGTCTTTATTGCTGTTACAGTTGGTACTTGTAGAGTTTTGTGTCACAAAACCATCCACAAAGTTGACACCCTCTACTTTAATATTTCAGTATGTACTAGGTATAAGTATGCCAAATCACTGAAATGAAGCGGTTAGGTTTTCATCTTATTCTTAAAATATAAATACAAAAAAAAACAGATCCCTAGTTCATATTAATAAGAATGGCTGTCCACCTCTTATTATTATTGGTGAACCATAGCTAACTTATTAGCAAGTCTGTTGACAATGTATTTATTTATTATTTGACTGTTTCTTACCAGTTGCACTGCTGTGATCCTGAGAAGTTATTTCTTAGCTAGATTATGGTAGAGCTCCTCCTGGTCTTCCTTGGTTTATCCTTACTCATTCTATAGCCCATGTTCAACATGTTACACCAGCAAACATAATTGTATATTTGAGTGTTCTTTTATGCCCAGTGACTCTGAAACTCTTTGCCTCAGATTCACACAGGTTTTAGTACCAGGCATCTTGCTGGGACCTAAACCAAGAATCATTTCATTGCTTTTAGTGCCTGTGTCTGCCTTTGCAGACTTACCCTTTCTTATCTTGAATATTGCTAGAATCTCATCACTGATCCATATTCCTCCATTTGCTCTTTTTTTTTTTTTTTACAACTTTTCATCAGAGTTTTTGCTAAATTAAATGGCTAAGTTACTAAATTGGGTTAAGGGATCCAGCGCTTTGCCTGGCTTTACATGACTCCCTCCATTCAACCCTAAAACAATGACTAATTGATCATATGCTTTTCAGGCTCATAAAAATCTCATTGTTTATCCTCAGGATAGTTTATCAACCTTGTTAGCTTTATTTCCCAAACTTGTATCCAATATAGCAACTGTTTAAATAAATATATATATATATATATATATATTTAATGTGTGTGTGTGTGTGTGCATGTGTGTGTGTGTGTGTGTGTGTATGAGCGCCTCTATATAGGTAGATGCACCCATGTTGTACAATGCTCTCACAGGTCAGAAGAGGGTGTTGGATCCCCGGAACTGGAGTTTAGGAAAGTTGTTAGCCACCTCGTGGATACTGGGAATCAAACCCAGGTCCTCTGCAAGAACAGCCAGTGCTCTTAACCACTAAGCCACCTCTCCAGCCCCATATCAGGCATTTTTACTGCTACAACTAAACTGGCCATTTCTTTGAAAATCTGTTTACCCTTGAACTCCAAGTTCACTCCTTTCTCTGTGAAGTCTTTTCTGGCTTGCTTCCCCTGGCTTGCTCAGCTACCTTTTCTTAACTCACACCAACTGCCTACGGATGGCAACTTCCCACATCAATTAGCAGTCAAGAAAATGCCCCCACAGAAATGCCTACAGGCTATTCAGTTGGAGACAATTCCTTAACTGAAGTTCCCTCTTCCCAGATATATCTATGGTTTGCATAAAGTTAACAAAAACTAACCAGCACAGTTCTTTTCCAACTTACCTCAATCAGGCAGCCATATTATATTTATTTATACATGTATAACTATTATATTCGAATCATGACAGATTGGAGTTTAAGGATGACCAAGAGAGAAGGCTGCATCTTTAGCTTATTTTTCTTTTTAATGAACAGAACTTGTTTCACAGGAATTAGAGAGCAGAGGTCACAATTAGGTCCTCAGGTTAGTTCTAGGAAATCTTTATATCATGGAATTGATTGTGTTTCTCTTCACTTCTCATGATTTTCTCTGTTGGAAACTTGACATCAAGAAGCAGAGTCAAACTTAAATCAATGTTGCCTGTTGAGCTGGTGCTAAAGAGTTCCAGCTTGTTTATTCATGCCTGTGAAGAGCAAGGAGTCCTGTTCCTCTCTCTTTGTGAACTGTATTCTTTAAGACTGATGGTATTAGAGACCCCTACCATATCATGAAAATTGAACAGCTTTAAAAATACTTCGCTGTGATGAAATTCCCCAAATTACAGTTTGTTCTAATAAATCTTTATTCTCAATCTGTTGAGAAGCTCTTTGTGTTTTGTTTTTCTAATTGGAAAAAGCTTTGCTTGTTACTATTTTTGAAGTCTCGTTTTTCTTTTCCTTTTTTTTTTTTTTTTGTTTCTTTTTTAAGACAAGATCTCATATATCAGAGGGTGGCCTCAAACTGCATATATCGCTGAGGATGACCGTGAATTTTGAACTTCTGATTTTCCTGCTTGCATCTCCCAGGTGCTAGGATTACAAGGATGTACCACTTGCCTGGTTTTATGTGGTGCTGGGGCTTGAACAGGGTTTCTTACATGTTAAGCAAACACTTTAACAACTAAGCTTGTCTATGATATTGCTTTTTTTCTGCAGTAGAGATTTAGTGGATTTCTAAATCTTAGCAAAAAGTATTCCAAGTGGTGGGGGGGACGCCCGGGAATGGGGGAATCAATGATGACTAATTTCACCTTTTTTCCTACAAAGCATCATATTAATCTAGGCATGAAACACAGCAACATTCTGATAGTTTTTTAAGTTGTTCCATCAATGTTTCTGCAGAGTAGACAAGTTCTGTGGATGGGGCATAATAATCACTGCACATCATTTTAACATTTCATTGTTTTTCTGTTCCATTCTTGGCCTCTCAAGATTAAAAGTCTTTTCTCACAGTATTTTATCCCCTTTTAAAAACCTTAGGGGTGTTTATGCTTCTCAAAAATTCACCTCAAGTGATTTATTGAGACGTCTTTTCTAATTAAGGCAAATCTCTTGGCAAGAATTCTCATTTTTTTAAAGCAGAAAAATGCCCTTTATTGACCCCATACAATGTTATATGAGCATTATTCTACATAATCCTTGTTCAGTCTTTTGAAGGAGGCAATATTCCTGTTTTTATAAGACATCCGAGACTCAGAGATGTTATAAAATTTGCTGATAGCTTATAGATGGGAAATGGTAGAACTGAAGTTTGAATTTATGAGTACCATCGCTATGTTGTGCCTGTATTCACTACCACTACAACTACGTTTCTGGTACATGGTGCTAGAGAGAAGTAGGACACTTTTGTACTTTGTGCAGTGGAATGCAACAAAACAAAACACAGGTCTCAACAGGGCAGAGGGCCCAGTGCTTTCAAAAATAATGACAGAATGTGCAGAAAAATATATATGTATTATAAACTATTACAGGCGCAACTTCAACTTTTTTTTTTTTTTTTCGTTTTTGGTCTTTTGGGGATGGGGTCTCCCTATAGGTGCAGCTGGCCTCGAACTCATATCCACCTGTGTCTGCCTCCCGAGTGCAGGCAATAAGGGCGTGGACCACACACCTAGCTTCAACAAATGTTTTTAATTTACTACTGGCTGTAACAAGTAACAAAACTTATTGAGTACTCAGTCTCACTAAAATTTGTACTGGTTTCTGGACAAAATAAACCAAGGTGACACAGAAACTCAAGGGTTTAATAGGTTATAGGATACCTGCCCTTTAAATTTTTGCCAAAACACAAAAAGTATGCTAAATGTTTAAACCTGGAACGGTGAGTCCCACAAACTTGGCTAGACGAGTCTACACAGAGTGAAATTTCAATCCAGTTTTGAAGTCGGGTTTGAACAGCTGAGGGGGAAAATTGGAAGTACACTCCAGGTGGAGGCTCACCGAGAACTGCAGCCAGAGCCTGAAAACGCAGGATCGACTCCCACAAAAGGAGAACAAGCCAGTGGACCCCCCAAAACAGCAGACAGGCCGCTCCTCGCGGGAGGGAGGCCGCCCGGTGCGCCCCGAGCCCAGCTTCCGTTTCCAGCCCTCCAGGCTCCGCCTCAGCGGAAACTTGGGTCGGGAGAAGGGGGCGGCGCGCGGAGGCCGCGCAGGCGCACGGGGCAACCGTGATGGCGCTGCCCGGCTCCCTGAACAGGTATCTGCTGCTCATGGCCCAGGAGCACCTGGAGTTCCGCCTGCCGGTGAGCCGCCTGCGCTTCCAGACCGACGGGGCGGCGCGGCGCGGTGGGGCGGGAGGCCGTTTGCGCGCTTCTGCGCCACCGGGGTCTCTGGTCCATCCCTCGGCCGGGGCTGGGCGCGGGGCGGCTGGCGCGGGGTGAGCGAGGTCTCTCGCCTGGTGAGCCCGGTCATTCATTCATCCTCTGCCCGTGCGCTTGGCGCCGCAGTTTGTCAGTGGGATGGTCCTCTCCCTGAGCCGCTCGCCTAGGACGTCTAGCCGGAGCGTTTGGTAGTGTGCGAAGTGTAGGGATGTACGGCTCTGGCGTGCTGCAGGGCTCGCTTGGTGGTGGTTCAACGATGAATTTGGGAATAGCGTTGTCTTCCCTAGGATCGTGTTCCTGAGCGCAGATGTGCTTACAGCTCTGACCTCAAGGATCTACTATGTAGATTAAAGACCTAGTAGACCCATAAACGGAATGATAACGTTGGGACGTGCAGTGAGAATGGCTCAGCGGTTAAAAGCACTGGCTCCTCTTAACCCAGGTTCGATTCCCAGCACCCACATGACACCTAAACAGAGGTCCGTATCTCCAGTTCCAGGGATCCGACGCCCTCAACTGACCTCCTTGGGGGCCTTGCACGACACGGGTGCACTCACATACATGCAGGCAATACACTCCTACACATAAAAGAAAAATAATAAATAAATAAAATGTTTTTTAAAAGTGTATCTCATCCATTGAGGAATGAAGATGTTGACATTTAAAGGTGGCTTCCATGAGGGGGTGACATTTCGATTGCAAAATGAGAAGTTAGTTGGGCCAAGGAAAAAAGTACGTTAGAAATATAAACTGTTCGCCATTTACAGGGTCATCAGATTTCAATTTTGCATTGTAGATACACTGACAGTACCTCCTCTGGCCAGGTTTGGTGGCACACTCCTGTAATTCTGACACTTGGCACTTGGGGGGCGGGGTGCAGAGAAGAGAAAATCAATTCAAGGCAGCCTTGGCTAAAAGAGACCCTGCCTCAAAAAACCAAAAAGAGAACAGCAAAAAAAAACTCCCCCCAAACTGTATTGTTCTCTTTCTAGTTTTGTTGCTATTATGAAAGGAGGTTAACAGTATACTTGTGTGTAATTAATCCATATTGATGCTCCCTAGCTAATTAATTTTTTCCAAACATCCATAAATCATGTTTAATAATTGATTTTATTTTTGTTATAGGTTAGATTTACTAACCTATAACATCTGTGATCCCCGCCCCCCGCCAAAAAACCCCATCGGGACAGCATATTTTCTGTTAAAGTTTTTTTTGCAACACTCACATATAAAATTTCTCAGAAATTACTCAACAGTGGTTGGATCCATAAAATCTTTTCAGAATTCCGAGTCCTAATTGCCGGATTGTGAAACCTAATCACACCAGATCTATTTTTCTTACTAGATTTTGAATATTTAAATGTGCATTACTTTCCTTGTTGCTGTAGAAATAATAGAAGTAATTTTTTATTTTAGTTTTTCACTCACACGGCACATAGCCAAGGTCTATTGAAACAAAATAATATTCCACAGGGCACACAGAGGCCCCCATAGGGGAGGGACTCTAGTCTAGAAGTCATGATTTTGATTCATGATTTTAGGGTGTATGGTATATTATAATGGGCAAGGCATTGGGGTGGCTCTGAATGGCGGGAGCATGAAGAAACAGCTTGTTCACATGACACAGACCAAGAGGCAGAGGGAGCAGGTTGGACTGAGAAGGTGGAGTAACTCTCAGAAGCTCCCTCCTAGTGACTGATATACCCTACCTCCACTTCCTAAGAACTACAGCCTTCAAAATAATACCACAAGCTAAGGACAGAAGATTAAAGCGTGCTTGCCCAGGCCATTTCAGAGTCTGTTCTTTAAGTGTGTCTTCTCTGTATTTTCAATACAGGAAATAAAGTCTTTACTTTCACTGTTTGGAGGCCAGTTTACTACCAGTCAGGAAACTTATGGCAAGGTAAGGTGAATTTTTTATTAGACAGTACATTTACAAATAAAAATTTGGACTTGAAAAGAAATGCAAAGCTTAAATTTTATGTTTCTGTGGCTTTTTGTATCTATAACTAGATACAGTGAAATGAAAAAAGAATATTTGGGGGAAATTTGTGGTTTTGGAAAGTAACTTCCATTTAATTCCCTTTTAATTTTAAGTGTGTGTGTGTGTGTTGAACCCAGGGCATTGCACATTCCAGCCAACTGCTGAGCTGCTGAGCCACTCTCCAGACTATTTTAATCTGTAACTCAGCTGTCTTATAATAATTTATATTTGTTCATTGTTGAAAAAGTACTGTCATTTATTAATGGGTTATAGCCCTAATAACATTTATCTGAGTTTCAGGACTATATTGGGAGTCATTTCAAGAGTTATTTGATATTGTACATTGTTTAAGATTATGAATTTGTGAACTTCATATTTTATATTTATAGTTTATCAGTGTTTTAAAGAAGTTTGTAAAATAGAAATGTAATTTGTACTTCTTCCTCCTTGATGTGACTTGAAGTTTGGGGTTACTGCCTTTCAGTCTTTTTCGTGTCCTTTATCTCTCCTTCCTTGCAGTGCTCCCTATCATGAAAGCTAACTTTTTTTTAGACAAGAGTCACATTATGCATCCCTAGCCAGCTTGGAATTTACTATGTAGACGATGTAGACCAGGCTTGCCTCAGACTCATGGAGATCTACCTGCTTCTGCTTCTCAAATGCTGGGATTAAAGGTGTGTGTACCACCGTGGGTCAATCTGCCTTTTTTATTTAAGAATATTAGCTTAGGCACAAATCACTCTTAGTGTTTATCACTAATCTAGCTGCTGAATGTTTTCCATCGAGTAGATCTGCTGTAATTCATCTAAGTATTTCATTTAATTCAAGTTAAAGATATTTCTAATAAAAAATAACTAAGATGATTTATTTTTCTCTTTGGATTTAATTTTTCTGTAGGGTGGTATAAATATTGGAAGAGGAAGATTGACTTGGCATTCTAATCTATTTCTTGCAAAAGATGAGAGAACTTAAATTGAAAGTCCCCAGTTTTATTTCAGAGTGACTTTCACTTATTGAGAAAAGGAAGGTGGAAGGGAGAATGTGGATATAGTGGGTGGGGGTCATGAACTGAGGTCAGGTGCTATGCTTGGTGCCTGTTATCTTGGGTGCTGAAACTGAGGAGAAGGAAACATTTCTGTACCTGGAGCTCAATCATAAATTAAGTGTTACAATAGTAAACTTAATAACAGTGACATACCCCATGACTTTACAGTGTAGTTATTTCACAGGGCCCCTCACATACTGCTCAGGTGGCCACAACTATCTGAAAAAATGGCAGAGTAGGACAGGCATGGTAGCACACTCCTGTAATCCTGTCACTTGAGAGGCCAACGTAGGAGAATCACAAATTTGAGGCTAGCCTGGGCTGCAGAGAGTGAGACCCAGTGAGACTTGGAGGGGAAGAGGGAGGAAGGGAAGAGAGAATGAAGGAAGAGGAGAAAAAAAAGAGACAGTGATTTAGTAATTTAAGAAATAAATCACAGTATGTTACTTCGAAGTTAAAATAGCAATATTATAAGGAATGATTAACAATAATAGAAACTTACAGGAATATAGTCTGTCATATAATATGAATTAATTTTTTCTGCTAAGTTATATAAAGGCAAATACAAAAGTAATCTCGAATGGGAGTATGGTGGTGCAGGCCTGTAATCCCAGCACTTGGGAGATCATGGGTTGTGGGCTATCCTAGACTACACATTGAGTTTGAGGCTAGCATGGGAAATAGGAAACTCTTGTTTCAAAACAAGGAAATCTTGAAATTAAATTTAATTTGATCCATTTTCATTTATGGTTATTTATAAAATTGGGCTTACATTGTAGTATACTATCCTAATAGGTTACCTACTGAAAAATTTACATTTTTATTAATAAAGCAATTTTTACTTTGGTTACAGTCACATCAAGTTTTAACAATTTTATTTATTTATTTTTATTTTTGTGTATGAGTGTTTCGCTTGCTTGTATGTAAGTATACCACATATGTGCAGTGCTGATGGAGGCCAGAAGAGGTCATCGGCTCCTCTCAAACTGTAGTTATAGACAGCTGTGAGTCACCATGTGAGTGCGAGGAGCTAGACCCAGGTCCTCTTCAAAGCAGCCAGAGCGCTCTTATGTGCTGAGCCATCTCTCCAGCACCATATCAAGTAATTTTACGTTAAAGTGACAAACAGGAATTTCTTCCATTGACTTCTTGAATCAAAACATACCAAGTTGAAGTAATTTGCGTGTCATTATTTCTTTCAGTCTCCATTTTGGATTCTTAACATTCCTTCTGAAGATATTGCAAGAAATTTAATGAAACGGACAGTCTGTGCCAAGTAAGAGAAACTTGCCATGATTTACTGCATGTTTGCACACGGTTACTTCTCAGTACCAACTTGCTCTTGTTTTTGCTATAGAAGATACTGGTAGAGGCTAAAAAGGATGGTAGCGGTGGGAAGTCAGTGTAGCTTGCAGTTAGCATCATTCACCATCGGATGGTGATGAGGGAATGGAAGACAGTTAAGTGCAGAATCTTGGGGGAAATGTAGAAACTCTTCCATACTATGTAGGAATATAGTATGAAATAACGCTATATCCTTACATAGAATAAATGCCACATTTAGTTGTAACCAGCGTTTTGAAAATCTAAAAATGCTTTTCTCATTCCTGATTTTTAGATGGAGATCATGTTACTAATTTGAAGATAAGTATGAGAACTGCAATGGAATATGTTTTCATTGTTAGAAGAATCTGATAATCAGAATTTTGAATAATTTAGTAACTTGTTCATTGTTTACTCTTGTTTCTAGATTTTGTAATTAACATCCCATTTTTCTTTTTCTTTCAAATTTTCTTTAAAAACTTTTGATTGACACTTGGTTTCTTTTTTTCTGAATATAATGGACAAATTGTTGAAAATGTTCTTTTCCTTAGAGATTGTACTTAAAGTGCAATGCAAATATATGTGTGTATATATAATTCCATTTATCTGTTTAGCAATGCTTTGTAATGTGGTATGTATTCCTGATACCTCCATATTTAGTTGACTTTATCCTTTTGAGGAGTAAATTTAATCCTAAATCTATTTTCTTAAAAAGAAGCTTAAAGATTTATTTACTTTTATTTTATGTGTATACCTAAGTATATGTATGTGTACTGTGTGTACAGGTGCCTGCAGAGGCCAGGAAAAGGTATCAGATTCCTTGGAACTGGAGTTAAAAGTAGTTGTAAGCTGCCTGATGTGGATGCTGGGAACTGAACCTAGGTCCTTTGCAAGGGCAGCAAGTGCTTCTAAACATTGAGCCATCTGTCTATCCCCAGGGTGGATGTTTTGAACATAGCACAAAAAGTGAAAAAAGCAGCAAGCCTCTGGGTGCCTACTTTGTTAGAGCTTAGCATTTTGACTAGCTTAGTATCAACAGTAACATTCCCCCCCACCTTTTAAATGGAGAGGATATTGGGAAAAATTTGATTTTTCTGCAACTAAATATCCCATGATTTTATTGTATCATTTAATCCAATATAAAAATATACTAAGGGCCTGGTGTAGTTCTGTGGTAGATCATATGCTTTGCATGCATAAAACTGGGGCAACCCTAGGATCTCCTCACCCCCAACTATATACACATGTGGTGTGTGTGTAAGTGTGTAAGTGTACATGATGAAAGCTTGGAAAAGTCCTTGTATTGAATTTCCCTCCTTTCATGTAAGTTTCAACTTCTTTGTGTGGTTTGAACTTAAGTAACATTTCCAGGCTACAAATTTCTCATTGATAATTTAGGCAACACAACGATTGTTTTGGTATAGCAAACATAAAGAACTAGTAAAATACCTGTTATGCCTTACCGCCTGAACTAAGTTCTTTACTGAGCCTAGTACCAATCATGTATTTCCTAGGTCTATATTTGAACTGTGGGGTCATGGAAAGTCTCCAGAGGAGCTGTATACGTCCCTTAAAGATTATCCTGTGGAGAAGATGGTACGTAGTGAAATGTGGTTTTACATAGGCATGTGTGCAGAGTCAGTGGAATTCCCAAACTTAAAAAACTTATCTACTTCTATTTTAGGTTCCATTTCTACATTCAGACTCTACGTATAAAATAAAGATTCACACATTTAATAAAACATTGACCCAAGAAGAAAAAGTCAAACGAATAGATGTAAGTGAAATTAGCTGAACCAAAGCCTGTGAGTTATGTCCTCTAGCTGTTGTTGATGTTTAGGACTGCATGTCTAGTAAGTGCTCATTTTGGACCATATTTTGTGTTAAGTACTTTCATTGTTTTATTTAATGCTGACTCCTGACATGTAGTACATATTATAAATTATTTGTTTTTTTAAATAAATTTTTTCCAATACGTTAGAATTCCTTTTTGTTTCTTTTCAGGCACTTGAATTTTTGCCATTTGAAGGAAAAGTGAACCTAAAGAAACCACAACATGTATTCTCTGTTTTGGAGGATTATGGTTTGGACCCGAACCACATACCCGAAAGTCCACATAATATTTATTTTGGTAGATGGGTAAGCAAGCATTATTTCTCCCTATCGTGTTATCTCATTTCTTTTCTTTAAAAGTTAAATGTGTGGGGATTTAACTCAATGGTTGAGCACTTGCCAAAGCATGCATGAGGTTCTGGGTTTGATTTCTGTCACAGGAAAAAAGAGGAAAACACAGTTGTTTTTTTTTTTTTAAATATATGTAGAATTTTGAAGCACCTGAAGAGTCAGAGCTACTGTGTGGATTAAAATTGTTGAACACTTTGTGATCATGATTTGTATTTTTCCAGAGATTCCTATGAAATGGAAGAAGCTTGCTAAATATGATACTTAGGAAAAAGGGCAGAATCTAGTAACAAGATTGGCTAGAATCTCAACTGTGATTTTAATAAAGCAGAGAAGGTGAATTCCTGCCAGATCAGGAATCTCATTTGTGGAGAGCTCAAATCTGGTCTTCTGTAAGAGGAAATGAAGTGATAGGACTGTTGTTCTGCTCTTCTGAGGCTGTAGTGCATGAGTAGAGCTGAGACTAATGTTACAGTTCGTTGTCATGTAGGAGAAGGAGCTTACTGCCAACCTCTGGAATAATAATACTTAAATTTGATTCATACTTGGTTTGAAAGGGCAAAGAAATGGAAAGGCATTGAAGAAATAAAGATTTGTCTGTAACAATCACAATTATCCATTTTAAAGGAGTAAGTTTAGAACAGTAATAAGTGGAAAGTTCTCATAAGCAAGGTGCTGTGGTGTCGTTGTGAATGATTATCTTAAATTTGTTCCATGTAGTTACACTAATTTGGAAAATAACCTCTGATCTAGATTGCAGACGGACAAAGAGAGCTAATTGAGTCATACAGTGTCAAAAAGAGGCATTTCATTGGAAATACAAGTATGGATGCTGGTTTATCATTCATCATGGCCAACCACGCAAGAGTGAAAGAAAACGATATTGTCTTTGATCCGTTTGTTGGAACAGGTATTATAATCAACTGTTAAATGAGTGTAGAGATGTTGCTTCTTTACAGTTGCGAATATAATGGTAATATTTTTGATGAGTGGACAGACTAATCTTTTCTTACTTTTGTAATACCCGATGTTTAACACTTTGCCACTTCATAGATGTACATAGAATTTTGTGTTTTATTCCAAGTAGGCCACTGGGGGGAGCACTAGGCTAAGTTTTCCACAGTAGACATCTTGGCAGTGCCGTACATTGTAGAAATGTTATAAAACTATGTAATCTATTTAATTAGGAAAACTCTTAAGGGAAGAATGACTAACCAAAAATGAAAAGTATTCATGCTTTTAGACAAAGAACCATATGTTTGGATAGAGAAAAAAATAATGCATCTTTGATTCTGTTTCTGGAAGTTTATAAGAAAACTTGAAAATAAAAGTGACTAAATGTTGGTAGGTTAAAATCTGGCTGTTGTGACCATAACCTGGATTCTTTTCTCTCTTCCCTGGGATAGTCTCCTAACTACCTCTGTGGGGAAATCTTGAAATTCCAAATTAACCTCATCTGGTTGTGAAGTTTTTCTTGCTTCTGATTGTCTTCTTGCTTGATATTGCCCTTCCTCAGTGCTGTGGTATAATTTTGTCTAACTAACTCCGTTATGGTTCAGCTTTGGTTAGTGTCTCTGTAGCCATCTTTCCCAGGAGTAGAGAAGATGCAAAGCTAGTGTTTGTTTAATAGTAAATATGTCAAGTGTGCTGTACACTCTAATTCTTACGGCAGTTAACATGAGGACACTTTACAAAGCCTTTTTGAGGAAATGACTGTACAGGAGAGGTTAAGTGACTGGCCAGGGCTATACATATACAAGTTTCACAGGATTCAGATTCAAGCTGAATTCAAGACCCTAGAGTTCATCCTCTTAATTGCTCTTACTAGCTGCCCCGTACTCTATTAGGTTTTACTGACCAGCTGTTAAACCCAAGTTAACTTTAAGAAAATGACCATATGTGGTTAAGAAGAAGCAATACCTGGTCAAGAGACTTTTAACCGAGGGAAAGATTTTTTTTGGCATTTGTTTTTTAATAATTCATTGAATTTTTGTTCTCTGCCCTACAGCATCTCTATCCCACCCTCAACATACTGTTTTTCTTTTCTATCTTTATATGCCTTCTTCCATATTTTAAGCTTATTATTGGAACTAATATCAAGTTTATTACAAAGTTACAAGAGGGGGCTGGAGAGATGGCTCAGCAGTTAAGAGCACTGGCTGTTCTTGCAAAGGACCCTAGTTCGGTTCCCAGCACCTATATGGTGGCTAACAACCTTTCATAACTGCTGTCCCAAGGGATCCGATGCCCTCTTTTGACCTTGTGGGCACTGTGTGACGTGTCTATTTACGCGCAGGGAAAACACTCAGGCACATAAAATAAAAATATGTAGAACAATTAAAAGTTGAAAGAACAAAGAATATTCGCATATTCTACCTAGCTTAAGCCATTTTTACACTTGGCTTCATTTGCCTTATCATGTTATTCTATTTGTGTGTACTTCCCCTGCACCATTTGGAAGTTAGATTCATTACATTCCTGTCCAACAAATGCTTCTGTATGCATTTCTTCTTTTTTTAAAAAAAATTAATTTTATTATGAGTGTTTTGCCTACTTCTGTATGTGTACCAGAAAATGGCATTGGATCCTCTTTTAGAGAGTAAACAGGGAAAAACAAATATATATATACACATAATATGCATGTGAGCACAGAAGCAAATGCTTATGTACACACTTATGTGTGTGCGTATGCACACGTACATGCATATACATAGATAGGCATGGAACTATTAGAAATCATGAGTTTGTGCGTATTCTCAGTATCTCAGTTGGCTGTTGCAGGTTTCTGTCTTGTCTGTGGCCTTCGATATTGTGGCATACCTTTCCTTACACTGAGAACCTTGGTTCTGGGCTGCTGGTTTGCTCTTTTGCTCATTTCTATAATATATCTAAAATGTTTTCAAAATTGGCTTTGCCAGTGCCACTGAGGGGAGAGAAAAGAGAATCCAAGAACAATTCAGGATCTGTTTTCAATTCTGTATCCTGCCCGAGGGGTGTTGAAGTCAAATACTGTGTTGGCCTTTTTCCCTCCATCATTTAGAGTTCACTTGGGTTCATTTGTTCTAGTTTGCTCTGTTTTAGATTTTTATCTCCCTCCATTACTTCTTGTTTATTATTTTCATTTGTTTTAATTTTTAAATTTTATTTTATTTATTTTGTGTGTGTGTGTTTTACCTATGTGAACCGATGTCATGCCATGCCTAGGAAGGCCAGTATAGGGTATCAGATTCCCTGGAACTGGAGTTACCAGTGGTTGTTAGCTTCTATGTAGGTGCTGGAATCAAACCCACGTCTTCTGCAAGAGTAGCCAGTGCTCTTAAGCACTGAGCCATCTCGCTCGCTCTTATTATTTTGCTTTTTAAATCTATAGAACATTAGCTTTCTTCTAGAAGTCACAGCTCTGTAGTAAGGTGTCCTAGAGAAGTGTGGCTCCCTTTTACAGCTTTTCAGCCCTGCTCCTTCATTGGTGACCAGCTGTTGTGTATACATTTTCTTATTTGTACTTTTTTTACATAAAATGTTTGATACTTTATATGTTGTTTCCAACTTTGTTTTTTTCACTTAACAGTGTTTGCTAGAAATCTCTTCCCGTTCAGAGAGTTGTCTTCATTCTTTTGTTGTTTGTGGTGGTGCTGGGGCTCAAACAAGCTCTCAACCACCAAGTTGCATTCTCAGCCCATCTTCCTTTATAGTAGTAATACATGTTTTTGTACTACATATTTTGTTCAAGTAATCTGTTCATGGGTATTGATAATTTTCAACAGAATAGTGCTTATACTGAAAATTCATGATTATACCTTTGTAATGTTGAGGATATAACTTTAGTGTAAATTCCTGGAAGTAGGATTGCTAGATTGAAAGGACTATATAGTCTTGCTAAGTACTGATAAATTCTCCTCCAATATACAGTTTTGGATCTCTGCCAGCCACCGTTCTCCCACAGTCTTACTTTACTACTAAGAATATATCGTCAAGCTTTTGAAGTTTTGCCAGTTTGTTGGGTGAAAATGACATCTCAATGTAGTGTTAATTTATGTTTTATTATGAGTGAAGTCACAATAGCTTTTTATATTTTAAGGGGCATTTCACACATTTTTTTTCTAAATTGACTTTCATGTCTTCCATCCATTTGTCTATGTTTGGTTCCACCCCGCCCCATTTTTAAATGTAGTTTAAAAATCTTAGCTATCCTCTTTAGTTTTCCTGTAACGTTGCAAATATTTCCTTCCCGCTCGTTAGCTATCTCTTGACTTTGATAGTAGTTGCTCTTTTGTCATATTAAAGTTTTTCCAACACTTAAGTTCTAAAGGATTCATCCCTGTTTTCTTCTGCTTATTTTGCAAAGCTTTGTATTTTTTTCAGTTAGAACTTTGGCCCATTTTGTTTATTCTCTTGGATGCTGAAGGAATGGATCTGATTTGTCTTTTTCCAAATGTTCAACCCTTAAACTTTTAAACTAATTTTATTTAGCATTATCCTGTGTGTGTGTGTGTGTGTGGGTGTGTGTGTGTGTGTGTGTGTGTGTGTGTGTGTATGTGTATGTGTATGTGTATGTGTATGTGGTGGTGGTGAGTGCTTTTATTCCATGGTATGCATGTGGAAATTAAAGGATAACTTTGTGAAGTCAGTTTTCTCTTTCCACTTTTACTTGGGTTCCGGGAATTAAAGTTAGATTGCCAGGCTCTTGTTGCAAGGACTTTACCTTCTGAGCCATCTTGCTGGCACATTCTTATACTTTTTAATCCTTTTTATGAAGTGAAAAACAATATATTGGGAGTTATGTAATATACATATACTAAATGATTATCATTGTACACTTGTAGAATAAACCATCTAGTTTAAAAATAAAATTGTCAGTTTAGGGGAAGACAGAGTATGCATCTCTGGTGCAGTTGGGTCTGGGCACGTTAGAAAATTCTGCCTTCACAAGGGGCAAGGTGCCCACTGCCTTTTACCTGGTCGGGCCAAGCACACCTGCCTGTGTTTGTGGTGGGGAAGCTTCTCACCGGGGCAGCATATTCTGATCATTTCACTATTCGAATAGAAGAATTAGGTTAAAGTGATAGATGGGTCTCTGTGAAGGTGCTGTTAAGATATATTTTCATAATTTGTGCATGTGGTTTAAGCATGGCATTAGAATGTAAGTCAGTTTTGGGCACTTTTACTTTGAAACTGGTCGTAACCAGTGATTATATACAGAGAGTTCTTAACATACTGATCCTTCATGGGCCTCTTGCTTTCTGTGTTGCACCTTTTGATGGAATGTAGAGTTAAATAGTCCTGGAGCCTCCCACATAGGTTTCCAGGCATATATGATGTTTTTACCTTTGGCTCCTTTTAAAGGTTTTTTTTTTTTTGGTCTTTTTTGTCTTTTTTGAGACAGGGTGTCCCTGTAGCCACAGCTGGCCTGGAAATCCCTCTGTAGACCAGGCTGGCCTTGAAGTCACAGAAATCTGCCTGCCTCTGTTCTTGAGTGCTGGGATTAAAAGCCTGTGCCACCACACCCAGCCTTAAGTGTTTTTCTTAATTCAAATGTATATTAACCTTTTTAAAGATCCCAAGCTGAAATGTATGCCATTTCTCAAATGTATCGCCAGTAAACTGCTTAAGGCTTCTGATTTTACTCAAGCAAAAGTAAAATCATTATAAAGTAAGATAGAAATCTTTTCCTGCCTAAATACCTTTTTCTTTTAGACAGTTTGCTGCTGTTTAGAATGACACGAGGCAGAGAAACACACTATCTTGACAACATACTGGTTCTCATTTTGAGCACTTTATAAGATATATAAAGCGATATATATGGGCTAGAGCGATGACTCAGTGGTTAAGAGCACTGGTTCAATCTTAGCACCCACATGGTAGCTAACAGCTGATTATAACTCCATCCAGTTCCAGGGAATCCAACACCGTCTTCTGACTGCTCTGGGCCTTTCACAACACTGGTGTACTTACAATACTCTTCACACACATAAAATAAAAGTAATTAGAAAGAAACAATAAAAGATGTTACAGTTTTCTCTGCTTTCCAGGTGGGAAGGGACATTGTGTTGGGTGAGCTCTCTGTAGTTTGGGAAGCACTACTATTCTGATGTGAGTATAGGTGAAGAAAGGTTTAGTGTGAATATATAGAACACCTGTTCTGGTGTAGCCCTGCCTGGGATATGTACAAGACTGAAATTGTGTGCAGTTGGTATTTACTGGATGTATATTTTTACTTAATTTGTTTAGTAAATTTGCTTCCGTTTGTCTAATTGGTACAACTTTCTGTTACACAATACCTGAAGTAATTAATTTGCAGAGAGAACGTTCTCATGTTTTAAGAGGGCAAATCCATCGCTTCTACACCCTTGGTTGGGGTGTCAGAAGATAGTGGTGGAGGAACATGGCAGAACTAACTGCCTAGCCTGTAGTGAAGAAGCAGAGCAGAAACGGTCTGGGGTTCTACAGTCCTCAGTCCAGTTGACCAGAGGACCTTCTTCAAAGCCTCACAGCCCAGATATAGTACCCCTTTCTGATAGTGCCACCATGAGAGCCAAGGCTTTTAACACATTCACATGTGGGTGACATGTAGCATCTATACTATACCAGTAAGCTAGTGTAATGTTTTTTCTTACTTCAGTTGGTATTGACCCCATAAGGAGGTAGTGTAGCATAAAGGAGAGAGAATACTGTGAGTTTAAAGTAGTTCCTCTCCTGATTTGGTGACTTTGGACAAGGTTCTTATCTAGATCACAGTTCTATCATTTGTAAGTTGGCCACAGTACTATGTTGTGAGGATGAAGGGAAGTAATATAATGTATGTAGATAATAATCTTAGGATATTATTTGAAATGTGGTAGACATTCAGTGGACTGTTATCTCTTTCCTTTTATAATTGTTACTTTGTTAAGAATTTAGATACTTTTTTAGTGGAAGATGTTAGATAAAGTTAATACTAAATGATGATGATGACGCTGAAGAGTTTGACCATGAACTCCTTTTCTAGTCCCATCTTCGACTAATTTCCAAAATAGTTATGAGTTGCTACTGTTGGAGTAGGAGGGGAATTAAAACTTAAATCTGCAAATTTCTGAGTTTCTCATTAAAATGATTGGCATGGGTGTGGGCACATTGTTTGTTGCCTGTAGTGCCTGCTCTGAAACTATAGCTCTGATCCTTTCTTGTCCCTTCCCTCAAGTGAGTCAGTTCTAGTAAGAAGATGCACCCGGGAGACCTCTCTGTGCTTCCGGGCCTTGCTAGCTTCGTGTGCTTCACAGCTGTAAGAAGAGCATAACTCCTTTTGAATTTTGTCATTGAGGGATGATAGACATAGGATCCAGGTGTTAGGAAACTGACTGAGTCCTGGAGGAGACTGGGGTGGAAGAGAGAAGGCTTGGAGAGTAGATTGCAGCATACCTCACACTATTACACTATTTTCTGCTCTATATTTTTCATAGTTCCTTGTAGCTCACTTTTCCTGAATCTTACGGTTTGTCTAGTAGTATTGCTATTTTTAACAGTATATTATTGCTTGGGCTACTAGTTAATTTAAGTAGAATTTTTTTTTTCAAAAGGATAAAACAAATGCAGTAAAAATTAGTTGCAGCAATTATTAACAACTTTTTTTTCTTTTCTCCCTTTGTCTTAGCAAAAACCAAAGCCTCACATTTCCAAAGCTTTGCACTTAGTCCTCTAACGATTAAACTCATAAACCCGTCTATATATATGGAAGAAGTTCCCTTTGTGTTCTTTTGCCTATAAGATACTGCCCTAACCTTAAGATGGTTACTGTTTAAATTGTGAGGAATTGAAACATGGAGTTGCTAGTCTAGATCATCTATGTGGTATTCATATTTTTACTTAGGTAGCAGAAATGGGTGAGTCGTATTACCTACATTCTTTAACACTTCATCCTCCATTTTTACTTCCCCTTCCACCAAAATGCCTCCAAGAAAACTCCACTCAAGGTATAACAAAATGCAGAACTATGCTTCAACTTAATTGAAAGGACAACTAGATGATTAACAGTGATTACCCAGTGAGCAGTTCAGAGAAACCAATTTATTATGATTTTTATTTTCAAAGTTAAAAGCTTAAAAGGCACAAAGTTAACAGGTGAGTCTAACAGATTATTCGTCTCCTTCCAGCAGTGTCTGTAAATTGAGTCTTCTCAAAACTCACTCTAAGCAAATGGATAAGGTTCTGTTTAAGGAAGCACAGGAAAGCTTTTCTGTTCCCCTTGACAACTAGTTCTTCTAGGTGAGTATCTGCCTTGATTGGCAGAATTGTAGTAATTCCTCGTGATTTGGGTGAAGTGAGTTTGTGAGTATCAGAAGCCATCACATAACCATACCTTTCCTAGGTATGAACTCTTCCATTTCTAGAGAAAGAATTATGAGGTCTTTCACACTGCCTCTCACAGATTCTTCAGTGGTTGGTGTAAGAGGACCTAGGTTTTGGTTTCTGCTGTACTTTTAGTTCAACATTTTTCTTCTTCAAGGGAACCTATAGGAAACTACTTAGTGTGTTTTCATGAACAAAGTGTTTTAAAGTAATCTTCCCAGACTCTGTTTTAAATGGCTGTAGACAGAACACATTAATTTGCAGTTCTTCACACTCGGAGGCATTACTCATCTTAATTTTGGAGGTTAAATTTCAAAGGGCAGAAAGAAAGATCCCTAGTTTTTACCCCTGTCAAAAACTGTTCTTGCTTTCTAGTCTAAGAATGTATTTCTCATTTCTGCTTCACCAACAGCTTTCTATAATATTGTTAATTAGGGCTTGATCCAAATTAAAGATATTTTAATTTGAAGACATAAAAATGTACAGCTTAATAAAAAGGAAAATTATTAACATTTAACTCTGTCATTCTTTTTTTTTTCCTTAAAAATTTAAAGATACTATTTTTATTTAAGTTTTATATATATGTGTGTGTATGTGTGTGGGTATGTACACACGAGTACAGGTGCCCGCAGAGACCGGAGACGTCAGATCTGGAACTGGAGCTGTAAGTGGTTGTGAGCTGCCTGATGTGAGTGCTGGGAACCGAACCTGGGTCCTCTGCAAAAGCAGGGTGTGCTCCTTACTGAGCCATGTCTCCAGCCCTGGTTTCATTATTTTGACTTATTAAAACTTTTATTCATTTTTGAACTGGTTAGAGCTATTAAACTATTTAGTCTGGTTAAATTTTATTGGAACATTATTTTTACTTTAGCCATAGCACTGATTAAATAGAAAAATAATATTAATTGATTTGGGTATTTTTAGTAAATTACTCAGAAATTCATATTTACGGTTTATACCCAGAGATAATTACTTAATTGATTACAGGCATGACAACAGTTTAAAACAGGACATATTTAACTTGTAAAGTTTAATATTGCACATATGAATTATGCTTTCTTTAGTTGTTTCAAACTCTGAGGCCCAATTCTTGGAATTTAAGTGTATGTATTAGCAGATTTGCACATTCATTTTTAAGAAAGGAACATGATACTTTTGAATAAACCTTTTAAGATAACATGAAAATGTCTAAATATACATTATTTTGATCAGAAAAGCAATGTTCCCTAAGTGGTGTTGTATGAAGTACCCGTGGCAGGGTGTGCCTTAATTCCTGTGGCCAGTTTAGTGAGTTCAGCTCAGGGCTTCTGTTTGCAGTTCTGAAGCCTGCTACATTTGACTAGGATTGGTGTTGTTATTCCAGGGTATTCTGCCTACAGCTAGTTTGTGAGGCTGAATCAAATTAAATTAGGAAAGGAATACTAGTTTGAGACTTTCTGGTAACAGGTCTTCATTGTATGATTTTTCCAGGCGGCCTCCTGATAGCATCTGCTCATTTTGGTGCGTATGTCTGTGGGACGGACATAGACTATAACACGGTACATGGCTTGGGTGAGTAGAACTTACAGTGTTGAAGTCTTTGCTGTTGAACCAAATGGGCCTTAAAATAATAGTTTTATAGACATTTTAATGTTTAAAATTAACCATTTTAATATAATTTTACTTATTTTTACCACAAAATTTCATTGAGTATCTGCATTTATGATGTGATTCAGTATATGCAGAATGATACAGAGAAACATAAAGGTGAATAAGAAAAAGCCATCCCCCAAAAGGGATTTATAGTCTTTTTCTTAATTTTACTTATTTTTATTTTATGTGTATGAGTATACTGCCTGCTTGTGTGTGAGTGCATCCATGTTGTACAGTGCCCACAGAGGTCAGAAGAGGGTTTTGCCTTGGAACTGGAGTTATGGATGGCTGTTAGCCACCATGTGGGTGCTGGGGATCAGACCTGTGTCCTCTGCAAGAACAGCCAGTGCTTTTACTGCTGAGCCATCTCTCCAGCCCTGGATCTGTAGTCTTAATAAAAGAGGCTTAAAAGAAAAAAAGTGAGCTGTAAGGTTGTGAATCCCAGGATTGAGAGGGAAGAAATGGAAGGGACAAAGCATCCATTTTACAGTCAGCAAGTACGCGCTAAAGCACCGTGTGTAGTTAATGTTTAAGATAGCTGAATGGTGCTAAATACCAAGTTTGCTCATGCTTTGGAAATTGTTTGTCTCTGTGTTAACTCCACTATTGTAACTTGACTCAGCTTGTCACTTAACCCAATTTATGTTAAAGGTGAGAATTTATTACACTTTGTTTTGCTGAAGCAAATAGATGTAGTATACTGATGGCCTGTTTCCTTTCTTGACTGTAAGGTACTTAATTCTACTTAGAAGAAATGAGTTATAATTTTAAATGGTTTTCATAAATGAGCTAACAAAGAATATTCTTGTTTACATTATGTCAGAGTGAGCACTGTGCTAAGACTTATTTTAGTTTGTTATTGGTAGAAGCAATATATTTGCTTTAAGGAAATTATCTCATAGGGTTTTTCAAATTTTATTTATTAAAGTTTGAAAAGTTGTTTAATAGCCTTCCGTCTGCTGGAGTAGAATTCTGATTATGGGGAGGTTCTCACACTTATCCTAGATTCTGCTAGCTGTGTGCTGCTTCACGTGTCTCTAGTCTCTTAGACTATTCTAAAACATTCTCATGTCCTATTTTGAAAGTACAAAGCCTTTTCTGTCAGTCTGGAGGGATCCTTCAGCTCCATTTTGGTCTGCTCCATTCCTTTCTTTTGTCCAAATGCCGCCCAAGTCCTCACATTAGCTTGTTGTCTCCTCTCTTATTGTGCATGCTCTTATCCCCTCTAGTTACTGAGCCTGTTCTGCCTGAAACACCTGCTAAGGCCACAGGGCTGTGGTGTTTGGCAATGCTGCCTTCTTTGCTCTCATGTTCTCTTTGAGTGGTTCTTTTCCTCTCACTGTTAAGTCTCAGTCTCTTTAAAAAGACTCTGATTTTCTTTCAGCTCTGTTTATATATTCCTTTTTCTATCCATTCATCTTTGATCCCTGTTTTTGTTACAATGAATGCTATTTGGAGTAATGTCATCCTTCTTTTGATTTTTAAGCTTTGTTTTTATTGTAAAGTTGATCATAATACTGAAGTATATAAATATATAAGAATAATTACATACATAAGCTCTTATGTAGCTGACATCTAAGTTAACATAAATGTATTTACCCAGATTCAACTTGTTTATATACTGATAGCGCTCAAGTGTATGTTTCTTTCAGCTGAATATCCCTCTCTGAAGGTTCTGAAGTACCTCTAGGTAGAGCATGACTACATCTCAAACTCTACGCATAAGTTTACTTTTTATTTGTTTCCTGGTTTCTCTGATCTAATCACTGGCCTCATCATCTATTCTCCTAAAATTGTAAGCTTCTGAATTCCACATTCTCTCAAGACTCACTTTGATTCTTCATCAGTAATGTTTGCATTCTGCCTGCTTTCTCTGTGGCCAAAAGCTGCTGCGTTTTCCAGGTTAGCTGTCTTCATTTCTGTTTCATTATCTGATCAGATTCTATTTCTACATAAGACTGTTTACTGCTATAGGAAAGGGCCATGTTCTACTGTTATGTATCTTACTGGTGAATATATTCAGAAAATACTGTTTTAAAACTTTTACTTCAGAAGTCCCAAAACAAGGTCAGTTAGATATCAGTACTGTTCAAAATATATTTTTTAGTAAGTTTAAACCATTGTTTAATTGTAGGCATCCAATTAAGATTGCAATTAAGAGAGATGACTCAGTGGTAAAGAGTATAGACTGCTCTTCCAGAGGACTGGGGTTTGATTTCTAGCACTCACATGGACCCTAACAACCATCCCTAACTCCAGTTCTGGGGGAACCAACACCTTCTGGCCTCCACAGGCACTGCATGCATAATGTACTTACATACCTGGAGACAAAGCACTTAGACACAGTGAATAAATAAATAAGTAAATAAACAAAATTGCAAATAAAAGCACAGTCTCTCTGAATAATGGTGGACTTAAATGAATTAAATTGTACTTTTGGGTAAACCAAAGAAAATAAGAATGCTCTGTTTGATCAAATAACTTTCTACCTCCTTTTTTCTTTCCCTTTAGGAAAGGCTAGTAGGAAAAACCAGAAATGGAGAGGACCAGATGAAAACATCAGGGCAAATCTTCGTCAGTATGGTTTAGAGAAGTATTACCTTGATGTCTTGGTTTCAGATGCATCTAAACCTTCCTGGAGAAAGGGAGCATACTTTGATGCAATCATCACTGATCGTAAGTTTCTTTTTATATAAAAGTAGGAGGGGGTTAGTATACACATGAGATGCTCACTTGTACTGGGATTCCTCCAGCTCTCACGTCCCTCACGTAGAAAGGATTATAAAAACAATGACTATAAGGCCAGATGCTAACTTAAGTTATGGTTTTATGATTTTTGTCTTAGCATTTCCCATCTGTATTTATATCTGTATATAATATTGTCACCCATTATATGTTTTCATGAGGTATGTTGATTGTGATTGATTATTAGTATAGCCACTAGAGCTAAAATGCCCTATATGAGTACTGTATCGATCTCAAAGAAGAGTTTTAGGTAGGCCACATTTCTCTGTAGGTAAACTTTTGTGACTTTTTAGTACCTGTTTTTCCTTGCATAGCCTCTCTAGGCTTAAAAGAAATTTGGAATTATATGAACCTCTGGGCTTATGAATTTGCTGACTTTAGAAAAGTACATGAGAACTTAGGTTGTGTGCCTCTTAAAGTCTTAGACTTTTGAGGCAGCCTTGTAAACAGAGATTACCTGTCTTTTCCATTGAATTAGTAATAAATCTATAAATAGTGTAGAGTTAAGACCTGTATCTCAGCCCTCTTTTGCTTTTTGATTAATTAACATAGTTTCATATTTAACAAAAGAAAAGTTATCAAGGCATTATGGTGTCATTGTGAATATGCATTATGAAAACTGAATGACCTTTTAGTCATTTATTCTTTCCTGATATATTTATTAATATAAAATATATCACATTTTTCCTAGTGAACTTGACAGAAAGTAAGGTAGCTATGGTTTTTATACCCTTATACTTTAGTATGAATTTCCTAAGAACAAAGATAGTACCTTAGCCATAGTACAGCTATCAGTTTTAGTAAATTGATATAGTAATTTCATCTACAGTTTGTCATCCAGTTTTGTCAGTTGACCCACTAATAGTTATGGACTATTTGCTTTTCCTTGAATATAGGAACCACTTCAGAGCCAAGTATCACATTCAGTACTGTTTTCTCTTGGACTTCTTCACTTATAATACTTCCTTAGCCTTACTGTGGTTTTATAACATTGACATTTTGGAAGATACATTTGTCCCCTCTTAGCTTTTTATATTATGTATTTTTGGGTGGAATAGTGCGTAGGTGATACTTTGTCCTCTGTCTGTGACATCTGGAGGCCCTTCTGTCCCTCATTGGCAATTGGAATTGGATGATTTTTGTCTGTTTGATTTTGCTTTTTCTATCTAGCTCCATATGGTATCAGAGAATCTACGAGAAGAACAGGTTCACAGAAGGAAATACCAAAAGGAATAGAAAAATGGTAAGTGAAACTTAAGTGTAACACAGCATTACTATGCCAACATTACAGTTATACCGGAAGAAACAGCCTGACTCTTAACTTTAGTTATAAGAGTGGGCTTAAACTCAGAGGGCACCCATTCCTCTAGATGTCTCTTGGAACTGTGCTGCTAAGTCAGGCCTCACCCATAATTTTACTCAAAACCAGCTTCAATTGGGGAACTGTAAGCTGGGATTCACCCTTCTCTTATCACACACTTGGCCTTTCATCCCTCCTAAAACATCTCATACAATGTCAAGCATTCTTCTCAGTCTTACTTGTTTTCAGTGAAGAAGCTTGGCCTTTCATTCAGTTCTTTGATTTGTTAATTCTTAAGCCCACCCATATTCATTTACTGTCTTGAGTGGAGCAGCAAATGGAGGTTTCAAGGGATCAAGGTCAGATGCCCAGGTCACTGGGGCACATGACTCAAAGGGTTTGTTTGCAATAGCTGTTTGGTTGCAACATTAATTAAATGTCATTAGCCCAGATTCTCATTCCAGCGTTAATGAGTAACTGCTTTGAAACATTTATTTTTAATTATTTTATGCAATCTTAAATATTTTACTGATTTTGAAATACTTTGTTCTTTGTTAGTCCAGAAAGCCACGTTCCTGTCTCCTTGAGTTATCACCTGAGTGATATGTTTTTTGACCTGTTAAACTTTGCAGCAGAGACCCTCATATTGGGTGGAAGACTAGTTTATTGGTTACCAGTATATACACCAGAGTAAGTATATGTAACTTTATTCTTAGTGTCATTTTCTTAGAATGTCTGCATGTCTTACATATCCTTTTTTTCTTATCTCTTTGTTAAGTATCTTTATATTTAGTATTTATTGGTAGCCTTTGTTTGCATATGTATATATAAAATAGTCCCCTTTAATTTATTATTTGAATTCTTTTGACCAGTTTATATCCAGTGTGGGCAAACCACAGCCAGGGAGGCAGATATGGTTCTCATCCTGTTTTCATAAAGTGCTTTAGCATTTTGCGTTATTAAAGAAAAAACAAAAAACAAAACCTCACAAAAGAATATGTGTCAGAAAGCCAGATGAAATAATGATACATCCTTTTAATGGCAGCTGTTGAAAAGCGACAATAGCAGGATCAGAGTTCAAGGTCATCCTCAGCTACATGGTGAGTTTGAGGTCATCCTGGACTGTATGAGACCTTGTTTTACAAACAAACAGAAAATAAAAACAAAAGACTATTTACCAGAAATACATGTAGCCCACAAAATCTAAAATATTTGTGTTCTTTACATGAAAAATTCTCCAACCCTGTTGTGTCCCACTTGTCTCAGTGTCTAGTATATTCTAGCTGTTCAGTACCTGTTAACCAATCTATAGATGTAAGTCATTTTTGGCAGTTTGCTGGTGAGAGTTGAGAAATACATTAGTATCCTCTCTACCCCTTGTTCCACTATGTTCCATGAGGCTTAGGTATAAGATGTTCTGTTGCAAAAATTCCTCCTGAAAGCACTAAGTTCAGCCCCGTCCTACAACAGACAAGACACAAATTCCCCAAATAGCAATTTGGCAAATCTAGTCATTTTACTTGGGCTTACTAACAGAGCAGTGGGTGGGGCGCGGTTTACTTACAGAAGAGTAACGCTACCACTCCCCTTCATAGGTCACACCAGAAATCTACAACTACACTTGCATCTCATGAGTTCCTGGCAGTGAGACCAAACAAAAATGGTGAGGGGGGAAAAAAGGGGGCCACCTCCTGGTGCCCTCAGCGTGTATGCCTTTAGCCTATACCCCTCAGGCATCCAAGGCCAGTGGGCTTTTTGGGACGGGCATCTGACTCTCCCAGGTCTTCCTTTTCTTGCAGGAGATCATCAGGTTTATAGTTCTGGGCAAGCAAACACCACCCATCCCAGGATGAAGGCATTTGTCCATAGTTGTCAGTCCAGCTTGCCAGGCAAAAGACAAATCCATGCAGCAGTTGTAAATGTGTCCCTTAGGACTAGGCATCTCTCAGTCATAGATTCTCTGTATGTAACCAGTTGTGGAACACTGTAATAGCCTCCATCTTTTGCAAAAAGAAGCCGCTTTGATGAGTGGTGACTGCATACTTGTCTGTAATTATAAGGATCCACATTTAGCATATAAGAAATTATGTTTGTCTAGGGATGTCACAGACTTAGGGTTTTCTCTAAGATCTTTGACCACCTCTCCAGCCATGTGTATTTGGTTATGTTGATAATATCACACATGAGTTCCTGCCCATTGAGTGGGCTTTAAGTCCAGCTAGGCAGCTTTTTGACTACCCCAAGATAAAGAGCCACACTGTACCAGTAGAGTTATTTTGCTGTGCCAGTCAGCAGTATGAGTTGTCTAAACTTAAAAGCTGTTCAGCTAATTGCTTTCCTTAAGCTCCCTGTGGTAGGGTCTCATATCTGGTCTGTGCAGATAGGTAGATATTGAATATTTCTGAGAGAATGTTTGCTCATATCTATGCAAAAAGAGTTGCTGCCTTAAACAAATTATTTTCTAAAATGTCCTCAAGTTTCCCTATTGGAAAATATAAAATCTTTTCTGTCAGTCCTGTTGGGGTCTCTTGCTACCATTTTGTTTCCTTTTGTGTTTGTGTGTGTGTGTGTGTGTGTGTGTGTGTGTGTGTGTATGTGTGTGTATGTGTGTACACATGTTGAACACTGCTTAAGAAAATTACCTGCTGTCTCTTCTTAGTTCTTTTTCTTCTGCTTATGACAGAAGGAAGCCACTGCCTTTTGTTTTAATTCAAGTTACAGAGCTAATTAAAAACAAAACAAAACAATTCCTCAGAAAGAATTTAAGACTTACCAAGAAAGCTTGCAGTGTGGGAAGCACTGATCACTGCCCTCACGTACATTTTCTACATATTAACATTTTCTAAATGTTAACGTATCCTTTCCTCTACTTCTCTACATTATCCCACTCCACCTCATCTCTCTCTCATTTTTGTTTTTAAGACAGGATTTCATGCTCAGGCTGGTATTTAATTCTTTACGTTGCCCAGGATGGCCTTGAAGTCCTGATCCTCCCACCTCTGCTACTTGAGTGCTGGGATTGCTGGTGTGCACCGCAATACCTGGCTCAGTCATCTCTTTCGAACCCATTTGAAAAGCTCTGAGTAAATGTATTCTACCCTGTCTACACCATTTTATTTTTCTCCCATCAGTTTTGTAAGTCTGGAAACGAGCACTGGTAACAGAGTTGCTCTCTGTTCATTCATGGATGCCATTCAGATTTTACCAGTTTCAGTTCTTTCAGAAAAACATGCTGTCTTATCTTTTCAGTTTCCTTAAGTCTGGAACACTTCCCCAGTCTTTCTTTATCTCTGATGTCCTTGACAGCTTTATAGGGTCCATGACGCATGTTCTGGGGTTTGACCCTTAGCAAGGGCTCATCTGATTTCATCTCAATGACCAGACTGAAGCAGTGCTTTTTTTGGTAGGAGTATCACAAAATGATGTTGGCATCAGTCACCTTTATTGAGCATCGTAACCTTGATAATCTGGCCATATTGTTTTGAAAGTAACCCACAACCTACTAATGCTATTAGCCCCCTAGCATTTGGCATTATTATCTCCAGATTTCTAATCTTAAACAACATTTCCCCCATAAATACCCCAGTAATGATCATACCATGAAACTTAAACTGCATTAATTATTACCATCCTAGGATTTATCATTGCACTAGAACCTAGCATAACAGTCTACCTACTACCCAAATTTACCTCCCCATCTGAGGCACTATTTCCCCTTTTGATTAGCATATAGGAAATAGCCAAAGATTACACCAGAATCTTGTTCTCTATTGAAGTGCTGCTTACACTGCTGCCCTGGTTTTTGGCTTTGGTTTTACAAGCATCGCTATTATACTGCGGTGGGTGGCAGATCAAAATTTTTATATTCCATCATTCTATATATATTTTGTAAATCTGCATTCTGCAAGTAAGAGTTTTCCCTTCTCTCTTATGTATTTATAGTGGTATGCAATAATGGATTCCATATTCATTGGATTGTTATTCATTTCCAGCATGTAGTGTGGTATCTTCAACAATAGGCTCTTAGCATTCTGGCAGGCAAACATCAGTGACAGAAGCCTATCTTGTGTGGGGGTCCCCTGGGCCTCTCTGGCCAACAGTCATGGGGAGGCAACCCACCCTTGATGCTAGGATTTTATTTGATGACCTTGACCTTATGACTTCTAGGAATTTCTTTTTCTGCTCATACAATATGCCTTTGTTCAAACTCATTAACCATTGTTTTATATTTATAAGCAGACTGTTAAAGAATTTTCACAGTGACTTATCAGGTTTCATCTATACCTTATCCAACCATAAAACACCCAAGAAAATCACAGCAGGTCTGGCCCTTGCACTGGGTTTGACTTGCTGTCCTTCTTCCTGTAGGTGTGCTTGCAGGACTTTCAGGTGCCTTTTTTTTACATCTGAAAAACACCCAGAGGTTACTGTACAATGAGTCCTTTTTACAAAGAGTGTCTAGGATCTCTTGAGGGCCCATTGCAGCAATTGGGTGTCCTTTATCTAGTTTTGATATTCAGCAGCCAAAAGTTTACTTAAAAAATGTTAACAGAGCCAAGTACAACATTTTGTAGATCCCTTTGCTTATATGAGTTGTTTCCTCAACAGCAATGTTCAAGACAACATACATGAGAGATACTACCTTAAGATATGTAATATCTGTAGTCATTCTTTGTAAGTTGTCCTGCCCCCTCATTGTGGGGTGGTGAACCTTACATACATCTCCCCAATCAGATAGCCTCCAAGGTACTGGGTATACTGATCTGCTGCCTAGCCTGGGTTAAGAGGGAGCTGGGCTGTACCTTCCTGCTGTGACTAAAGCAGCTGGTTCACATAGTCCGACTACTCTGGGCTTGTGCTGCTGCGGTTTGCTGTCTCTCTATTGACTGCAGCTGGCTGCTGAAAGGGTCCTAAGCTAGCTGAACAATATCTTTTCCTGGGAGAAAAATGTATAAACCATACTCTGGAGGCAGGAAATAATTGCCTACCCCTAGGACAAACTCAGTTCTTATTACCTACACCATTATATTTCTCTATCCATCCACTGATGCCTGTTGTTCCTGGGACTCAACAGGAACAAGGGTTCCCAACAGGAATCAAGGTGCACCTGCCCCCAGCACCCACTCAAGTTCAAATAGTACGCAGTTCAGCATGGGGCTTCTAGTTGCTTTGTGCTCATCTGCAGGCCACTGTGGCTACCGTGTTAGGGAAGTGGCTAGAGTGTCCCCACTCTACAAAATCTCCTTCCTCCATGGCAGCTGTCATAGTGGGAATCCCTGCTGCTTCGCTGTTACAAACCCCAGCAGTGAGTTGCTGTTCAAGCTTCAGAGCCTTCCAGAAGTTCACAAGCACATTTTGGTTTATGTTAATTTTTCTTTGCGAATTCCAACTCAACACAGATAATGCCACATTTGCTTTCAGGTAACCTTGAAGGGCCCTATAGCCTACTTTTTGTCTTCTTAACTCCTCTTGATTGCTTTAGCACTTTATGAGCTTAACCAACATGACAACCTGCCACTAAGACTCTCTAGATCTCTCCTACCTTGTAAAGATCATGACACACCATGGAGTTCAGCAAGACTACCTACTAATCCCAGCATCTGTGCTGCTTGACTAACTTCTCACCTTTGCAGTGAACACGTTCCTAACCTGCTTGGTGAACTGAGCGTAACGCACCACTTCTCACATGCCTGTTTTATCATTTCTACCTCATTTCTGCTCTCTTCGCTGGATTAATCCCTCCCAAGTTTTGGATCCCAGGAGGCGCTATTTAGTACGGATCTAACTTGTACTGTTCCTTACAGCACTTCCCACCAGCTGTAAGAAATGGCAGGGTAGCCACCATCTCATCCTCTTCTTTATCCAGTTTACTTACACATCAGTGGCTAACAGTGGAAGATGCCACCCACCTGTCCATTTGCCCCCTTTTGTGGGCAAGTTCTTCTGGGCAGACAGCTGAGCACTGGTTGAATGTCTTTTTACCCATAGCAGCACCAGTGGAACATGTATCATGCCTTGTTTACATGTTTACCATGTACTGCTTTTAGGAACTGCTCTATACTCCCTGTTCTGCTAGCCGTTCTGGAGATGTACCTACACTTCCTAAACAGCACATTCATCAAGGAGGCGCAGTACCCCATAAGACATGGAAGAAGATGGCTTTTACCAGATTTCCCCTGAAGACCTTCTAGCCTGCCTTGCCCTCTGGGCAGACAGTTCCATGTTCTGTCTCCTGTAGTGACCCAGAGCAAGAACTACATGGAGAGGGACAGCCACAGAAGAATTTCCTGCACAAGGGCTTCACCTTAGCTGGCTTAGCTTTAGCTGCCTGTATTTATCACTCGTAGCAGGGACAAGTTCTCCCCAGTTCATCTTTCATTCTGTCATGTTCCTGCTTAGGTGCCAAGTATTATGTTAACTTTTCCTGGGTGTCATGAGTAAAATGTCTGTTGACTCCAGATGGGACCACAGAAATGATTCCACCTGTTTAGTTTAGTGAGGGAATCTTCAGAGACTTCATCTTCTAAGGTTATTGTATGAACTTTTCTTTTTTCTGCCAGTGGCATACCAAAGAAGTGATTCCATGAAAGTTTAGCTTGGCAAAAATAATGAGTTTAATTAGGGTTACTTATAGGACGTGGGAGGCAACTTAAGGGCAGCTACATCACTGAAGGAACCCCCGCCCCCAACAAAAAAACAAGACTACCCTAGCAACTGCTAACTATCTTTATATCTTTGGGGAGGAGCAGAGCCTCCTGAGTCCCCATTAACTTCCTATAAGTCTCGGGGAGGCATGGGGCTTTGTGAGCTGCTCCTCTCCTCCAAGATGGAAAGTTAATAGGTACAGTCTCATGCATAGTGCTGACAGTTCAAGAGGGTGGTGGCCACATTAGCCCATAGGACAGTGTTCCACACTGTAATTGATTCCAGCTGCTCCAATTTCACAATGGACCGGTCCCTGCCACATTCCTCAATAATCAAGAAAATGCCCCAACAGACATGGCTGTATAGGCCAGTCCAATATACACAATTCCCCAGTAGAGACTCCCTTAATTCAGGTGTGTCAAGATGACAGCTAAAGCTATCCAGCATAAGAAATCTTACTACAGGGATGTTTTAGAAGTAGAAAGCTGGATATAGAAGGACATGGCTGTGATCTGAGCACTCAGATCTGAGGCAGAAGCATCGCAAGTTCAAAGCCAGCCTGAGCTACCTAGTGAGTTTCAGGCTGTCTGGACTATCTGGGTGCAAGATGGTATCAGTTCCTTTTTTTGTCATAGGTGTTTCATTGAGGGCTAGATTTCTTTGGAGCTGTGTGGCTAGCACACATGAGAAGAATGCTGTGGTGTTTAGTCTCATGACTGATGTAGACCTGGATAGTTATCCTAGGTCATCTGTTGCTTGTTTCTAGGTCTTTATTATCTCTTTATGCTATAATGCATGCTAAAATTCTGTTACACTGGTGTTATTTCTGGGTTATTTATTTTATCAACTTTTATTTTCTGAAAATGACCCTGAGTGTCTGTAATTGAAGCAGAGCAAAGATTGGACTTGTTTGCTGTTAGAGTTGCAGAACTACTGAGTGTAGTTGTTTGCTCAGGTTCCACCAAGCTCTGTTACCCAGTTTCATTATGCAGTAACTCTTAAGCTGACCTTTAATATGAAATAAGACCTTTAATAGCAATATGGCTGCTGCTGTTAGTGATAAAAGTGATGAGAGTGCCAGTGAGATGCTGTAGGGTGCTTTTTGCATAGGCCTGGCGACCTAAGTTTGATCACCAGCACCCATTGAGTGGGAAAGTACTGATTCCTGCAAGTTGTCCTTTGACTTCCACATGTATGCTGTGGCACTTGCATATACACACACATACACAGATGAATAGAAATGAATAAAAGGAATAAAAGAAAAAACTATGACATGTACCAAAGTATTATATTATATCCTATAAACCAGTGTTGATTGTAATTTGTCAATTTAAAGTAAAAATAGGGGATGGAGACATGGCTCAGGAGTTAAGTGTGCTTGCTGCTCTTTCAGAGGACCTGAGTTTGTTTCCCAGCACCCTCACTGTGTGATTCACACCAGCCTCTGCCCCCAGCTCTGGAGGTCCTGAACCCTTCCTCTGTCTCTGTGAAGGCAGCCCTACACACATCTCATGCACATATACATTTCTTTGAAAAGTAAAGGTAAAAATAAGTAAATGATGGCCAGGAAACCTAGTCACATGTCCCAAAGTAGGATTTTGGAAATAAATTTTAATTTAGGGAAGTTTATGGTGGCTTGTATCAGTTAAGAAGACATGTTTTTTTTTCATCTTTATCTAGGAAACAAGAAAGAATGATGCTTTAAACCATTCAACATATTCCAATGAATCCAAAATCTGTTTTAAGTGACAAGTAAAACTAATTTGGAGAGCAATTGAAACTTGAAAATTTATGAGGAAATGAGTGACTGAAGACTGATTGGTGGAAACACTAGGGCCATGCACACAACTATTTTGCCTTAAGAAAAGTTGGAATCTAATTCATATTCATGAAATTCTCTCTGTAAACTGTTCACTTCTGTGGTTTGTAGTATACCCACAAAGTTGTGTAACCATCACCACTGTAAACGTTTTTCTTGTCTCTAGAAGAAACCTAGTTTGTATTAGCAGTCACCATTTTTTCTGCCTCTGGCAACCACTAAATATATCTCTGTGGATTTGCCTATTTGGGCTGATTTAAGTTTTCAATAGGTAACTTAGATTATAGGGGAATAATAAAAACAGAATTAAGATATTATTATAATAGTTTAGGCAAAGTATAGATTTTTAACAGTTTGGAAACAGCCCATCAGTATACACTAGTAAATATATAGTGAAGATTTTTTAAGCTGCTATTTAAATTTTTTTCAGTATGCTATTTTGGAAATATATTGTTCAGTTGATTAGGTCATTAATATACAGTTGGCCCTCTACATCTGTGGTTTGTGCATCTGGATTCAGCCAGCCTTGGATAAGAAATAGAATTTAGCCTATGGTAGTTGCATATCTACTGAACTCAGACTTTATTCTTGGTAGTCTCTAAACAGTACCAGTATAACAAGTAGCGTTTATATTGGATTAGGTCTTCTAAATGATCTAGAGATTATTTAACAAATTTAGGAGACGGTGCATAGGTTATGCGCAAATATCTCACCATTTTAATGAATCCTTGGGTTGTGCTATGAGTATGTGGGTGGGGGTGCTGGTGTTCCTAGAACCAGTCTACAAATTCAGAGAGAACTGTAATAAATTAATATCCAAATGATATTCCTTTATGTTTAAAATCAAAGATCTAGCTAAAAGACAATATATAATATCTAAATGTGCTTGTATTTGGTTAAAGCAAATGCTGTGGTTTGTGCCTACACAGCCCTGACAAAAAGAAAGTAGTTGCTGGTTACTCTAGTCTAGAAATGCAAATCACTCGTGTCACAAATCTTACTCACAAGTATTTTATTTTTTTTTGCATTTGGATTTGGTGTGTAAATTTGATTTGGTCTTATATAAGTACGAGAAACTTGCATGTGATTTATGTTTGTGCATATTTAAGTGACATTTTAAAAATATCTGAGTCAGTATCAATAGAAAGTGAAAGTTTTTTAAAAAAATTTCTTTTAAAATGTTACATTCTTGCATAGAAGGATTGGAATATGAGGACAACCTGAGCTATATAGTGAAAAGTGAGTTCCTGACTTTAAGTGGTCTGGGAAAGATGACACATTCCTGAGCTTAACAGAAACGCTATTTCAGACATCAATGGATCTTGCTCTTTGCAAGCTTAAGTTCAAAGCTCTTTTTTCTGTTTCCATTTTTCAGTTTAGTCTCAGCTATGATATGGAACTTATTCCTTGGTCTCATAAATACTTGCTATGAAGATTCCAAAATTGAAACCGACTAATTTCATAAGAAATACATTATTTCTGGTTATAGAGTAAGCTTTAAGAACTTACTAGATGAGGTAAAACTGAAGTGGTCAAGAATTCCTTGAAGAGAGACAAAAATGACTTCAAGAGAATTCCTCCACTGATAACAGAGTGAAGTGCAGCATGAATATTGCTTGGTGAGTGAGTGGTGAAAGTTTTGAGCATGTGGTTGAGGCGGTGAGGGAGAGCTCGTTGAAGGTCAGAGGAACAGAGAAGTCCGTAAGAGTGGTGGTAAAGGTGACATTGACTCATTGAACTGCTAGCCTGAGTCAGCCTTCTTCACTGGTACCTTACCCGTTTTGAATCAGGGCATCAAGATTACCCCTATAACGAGTGTGTGCAGAGACTATTCAGAAAGGCATAAATATTTGCAAAGGGAAAACCACTTGTCAGTGTTCTGAAGGTACCTATATGTAGGGGGCCTCTTTCCTGCATTCTCCAGACTTGTCCCCATTTCTGCTAGTGATGTCTGTCACTTGCTTCTTCTGCCAGGTTCTTAAGTACAGCATCACTCTTCCTGCTTTCTAGGTGTCATCATCTCTGCTCACGTGGTACATTTTGTACAGTAGCTCATTCTGCCACTCAGTGTGATAGCTTCAGTTTTATTTCCTGGCTTACACAACCAGGGAACTGGTATAATCTGTGGTGTTTGTTTACAAATTCAATAGCGGTCTCAAGATGTCATTAACATTTTTCAGGAGCATTTCATTTTACTTCATTTTGTAGGGGTAGAAATATGTGCTATTGTAGACTCAATGCCTTGAGAATTTATAAAAACCTCCAGATGAATCAGTCAAGGGGTTGAATGTCAAAGGGTTGTTGTGGAGTATAATTCTTGTCTGTCTGATCTGATCCTTAGGGTGGAATCACGTCTTGTAGTTTTGTGGTTTGCTTGGTACTCTTCAGTAAAGCATACTTCTGTACCCTCCCTGTCTCGCTCCCTTATCCTTTCTCTCTTCACTGTACTTCTCTCTGTCTCTTACTCCATCTCTGCCTTCAAAGTGTAATAAACTACATTTCTTGATAGAGGTACTATTAAAATACTTGGCTTTTAACATACAGGTAGGTTATTTATGGGTTGAATGGGCACCGTATCAGCCTTCCACAATGACTGTGTCGGCTGTGTATGTGTGTGTCCCTTACTGTCACTTTTCTTTCTTCAGATATACTGAAGAGATGGTACCTTGGCACCCTTGCCTGAAACTCATTAGCAATTGTGAGCAGAAGCTTTCCAGTCACACATCAAGGCGTTTGATCACAATGGAAAAGGTGAAAGAATTTGAGGTAAATCACATAAGTGTTTTTAGTGTAAATTCTAGAAGAATCAAAACTAGATTTTTCTAAATATTTTATTGAAAGAAGATGTTAAAATATTAGTGTTGGTTTTTAAAATGGTATAAATCAGAAAGAAACAGAAGTTGAAGACATTTGTGGCATTTGGTTTGGTAGAATAGAAGTAGGCTAGAAAAGCTGAGTCCATCAGTAGAAATTTACCTCTCAGGCTTTATTTGATGTCCTTCTTGGAAAAGCAGAACCTTCTCATTATGTGAAAGTCAGAGGACAGCCTGTAGGATGAGTCTTTTCTCTCCTTCTACCTTGTTGGTCTGGGGTTTGAACCTAGGCCATTGGACTTGATGCAAGTGCCTTTACTTACTGAGCTGCAGTTTTTAGTGAAGACAGTGTTTCTTTGTGTAAGGGAGAAAGTAAATTTCCCAGTCTGTTAGGGCCAAATGCTAGTGCTCATATTCATTCATTCTCATGTTCTCATCTCTCTCTCACTTCCTCCCCATTTCTCTCTCTCTTGCTATATTTAAGTTTGAAAAAGAGAAGCCTTAATAGCATTATTGCTTTCTATGCAGATTAGAATTGATATGAACAGCACCCACAGTGAAGCTTGAACTAAAACCACAGATGCCCTTGGCTGTACTTCTGTGGACTGACAGGCTTTCCCAAACGCACTGACAATGTGGATGAGCCCTGTCTTTATGGGGCAAGCTGGCCAGAATGGCGGTGTGACACCTGTCTCTGCTCTACGTTTGATTATTTTCTAATGCGCATCTTACGGATCTTTCACAGTAATAAACACACACACACACACTGCCTTTTGCATTTATTACTTTATATCTTTGATATTTAGCCTTTTTATTTCTTTAGCTGTCTCTTAGATCCTTACTATCACATACTTGGTTCATACTGACAGATCTAGATGATTTCTCCATATCTCATTCATATTTGTTAAATACATTTTCCTTAAAAAGTTGCATTCATGTCACTTCTTAAGGCAGTGTTTTCAGTCAGCCATTTGTATCACTGAATAACGTTCAGAGCTTTCAGCATGGCATAAATTACCCTCAGTAATCGAGTTCACTATCAAGACTTTTCAGAAAACTAAGCTTTTCATCTATGTACGTAGTTGATTGTTACCCACTAGACGTGTATTATATAGAGACATGTATAGATACATGTATGTGATAAAATGAGAGTGGGTCGGAGAAGTTTCAAAACAAAGTACAAGTTCATATTCAATGACAGGTACGCTTGGACTGTTGTCTACAGTCAGTTTTTAAGAACATGATTATTCAGTTTGTTCTTAAAAACTTTCCTTCATATTTACATTTAAAGAGTTATGTTACTATATCTATATATTGATTAATGAGACAGTTATTTTTAATGACAGTTTTCTTCAAATGATATTACTGAACTTTGCTGTTCATGTTTATACTGGACAGTTTATCTAATTAGTGTTGTTTTTGGAAATCAAATCCTGTTCCACATATGATTTGGTATTAGATATTTAGAACAATGCAGATTTGAAATCCTCAGGAGTGGTTTCTGTATTTTTTGGCACAGTGACAACCTCCAAAAATGATAGTTTAGAATCTGTTACACATTTGTTTGGACCTATGATAGAGCTCCTGTTGTCCATGGCCAACTCAGGTGATTAACCAGGACTGGCCACTGTGGCTCTAGACCCACTGTCTGATGTTGATAATATATTGAATACCTCCAGTCAGTATTGCTTAATCTCCACCCTGTGTACCCTTCGGCGTGTACCAGCTGAATGACCTATTTACCAAGAGTTAGTCTTGCTGTGCCAAGCTGTTTATTCTAAGTAGAGATGTTATGGTAATTGTGTAATCTTGTTAAATACTTGTTAGACAAGTGAAGGATGAATGTAAGAATAGAGTTGACATTCTGTAAAATAAGTTGAGTGCTTTAGAAAACTAGACAAATGAGCTGCTCAGAAAGACTTGAAGGCCAGCAAGATGGCTCAGTGGGGAAAAGGCACTTGCCACCAAGCCTGATGATCTCAGTTGATCCCTGGGACTCTCATGGTAGAAAGAGAGAACTGATTCCCACAAGTTGCTCTCTGAACTCTTTGCACTCTTGCAAACACTTGCCCACCCCCATCAAATAAACATCAAATAAATGAATAAGCACACAAGTAAATAAATGCAATAAAAATTTTTAAAGAAAGATTGAAGTTGGGAATGGGTTGGAAAAAGTGATGACAGTTCAGGTTTCTGGACTTAGTTTGCTTTGTAAGAGACTTAAGTTCTTGATTCATTTAATGGAGGACAGAACTGGAAATATGTATACCTGATTACACAGAGATTAGCAAATCATTTATGCTTTTTAAGTTAAAATGAGATATTTAATACATGTACAGCAAATATGAGTGTTTTAGATTACAGAAATTTATTTTTTACAGTTGTGGGAGCTGAATACATGGGCTGGTTTCTGGTGAGACCTTTCCTGTGCTTGTCACTGTCTACCGGTGACTGTGTTCTCACAAGGCCTTTCTCTGTTGAGGCATGTCTGTGTTGTCTCTTCCTCCTTTCACAAAAACACCAGTTAATTGGATTAAGGCCCCATCTTATGACTTCCTTTAGCCTTAATTATCTCCTCAGAGACCTTGTTTCTGAATATAAATTTGGGGTTAGGGCTTAAACAAGTGAATTTCAGAGGAGCTACAACTTCGTTCCTAATGATGACCATTATCGAAGTTTGCACACTGAGTGTGAGGCTTCTGATGTGTGTTAGTGCACACCACTGATCCTGTTCTTCCAATCAGTGATGCTTCATGCTTATGTTTTTCTTGATATTTTGAGGAAAATGAAATATCTGATAGTTTGAATAGTGATTTCACAATATTTAAAAGTTACAGCATTTATGTAATCAGTTGAGTTAGTAATAATATTAGTAGTTGATATGTTATGTGCCAGGCACAAGAGTAATACCTGTAGAAAGCAGAAATTTTGTAGTTCTTATTAAAAGGTAAAATAGATGATGTCATGACATCAGCATTCTTGAAGATGTGGCCTACAGGAACAGCATTCTGGCATAAATTGTGTTCCAAAGAATTGTCCAGACAAGGAGTCAGTGCTCCTCTATTTATATTTTAATGGGGGAAAAAATGAGCCTCCTCTGTGGACTGATTTCCTTGTATACTTTCTCCTGAGTTTAGTTTAAGAAAGTCTACCATTTTTCTTCCAAATCTATAGTTCTGTAAGGAGATTTGTTTCAAACTCAAGAAAAAATGTTGGCTTTTGAGAGTTTTATTCTGTATTAAAATGATTAATAAGCTCATTCCTCCTTGATATTTTTAACTCTGTAAAACCTGTGTTGGTTCTGGACTGACTTCCTTTTATCATTTTACTTTTACTCTTATATGAAACTGATTTTTTTTATTATTATAAGTAAAAACCTAATAATGCTCTTGTAATTTTTTGAAACAGTCTTCACTTCATAAGATCACATTTGATTAGTATGGAATTTACTGTAAATGTCATGTTAATTTGATACTTTATTGTGTTAAATAAATCATAATTGCTTTTAATGAGTTACTTAATTTTTGCCTTCTGTTTTCTGCTGAGGAGTTTTCAGAATCTCAGTCTTTTATAAAAGCAAGTGGAGACACAGAATAGTCAAACAACTCACACATACTTGAAAAATTGTTCTCAGATCTGGTCAGCATTGTTGATTTTGACAAGGGAAGACTATTAGCTTTAGGTTTTTATACTTTATGTGCTGTATCTCTTTGGTTTTGATTTGTCACTTGTTAGGATTAACTTCAGTATAACTTTTGGCCCACAGGGTATGTTGATAAAGTGTTTTCCTACCATCTAAAATATGCAAGTTATAAACATTGCCTAATGAATATGGATGTTTCATAAAAATTTGTATCTTTGCATTATTGGCTATAGTTCTAGGCTTGTTTATTATGTGTAAGTAGTGAAGTAAATTCTTGACAATCATGTTAAAATTATGAAGATGTCTGGTAAGATGGGCCAGTATATTTTGTAATTAGGCCTCATTGATACATTCTGGAAGTTAACTAAATGAATGAAACGTAATGCTTTTTCAGTGTTTGTTTGTAAAACCTCCCCATCCATTTAATCGTATTTTCTCCATTTTAAAGGTGAAGTAGCTAACGTAGGCCTGCTCCTTAGCAGGCTGTGAATGGTAGAGTTGGAGACAAAGCTTGTCTTTGTACTTGACATCTGATCTCTTCCTGTATCATGTATCTCTCCACCCAGATACATTTCTGTCTTTAGAGTTTGCTAAAATAAAAGGTAAATATCTTAGGGGCTGAGTATGTAGTTTAGTGGTAGAATGCTTGCGTACTACATGTAAGGCCCTGACATTAGTTACCAGCACCTCACAAATAAAGAAAAAGTAAATATTTTTAGGTATTGTGTTGCTAACTTGTTTAAAGATGTGTTTTATTTTCCCTGTTGTTTTTGGCTGGTGTTGATCAGGGTGCCATGACAGAGTATGATGGCTTTAAAAAATATGTTTTATTTATCATTTTTTATTTTATGTGCATTGAGTGTAGTGTCTGCATGTGTGTAAGCATACCGCATACCCATGTCATGCAGTGCCCATAGAGGCCAGGAGAGGGTGTTGGATCTCCTGGATTTGGAGTTAGGGACATATGTTAGCCTCCATGTGAGTGCTGGGAACCAGACCTGGGTCCTCTGGAAGAATAGCATGTGTTTAACCGCTAAGCTTAAGCCATCCCTCCAACCCCATGTGTGATATTTTATTAGAGTTCATTTTACCTCTTAGGACATACAGTTAATGATGCTGTATGTAATTGTGCTAACTCCTATGAAACTTCTTTTTTTTTAAATAAAATGCATTGAATTAAGGTATTGATCTCAAAAAAGAAAGAAAAACAGTGATTTCCAGACTTGTCTAAAATAGATCAGAATTCAGAAATAATGGTTATGTTTTCAGTGCAGCCTAAAAACTGTTATACTCCAGTGGCTTGCACCAGACTCTGCATGGTGCCTGATGAGGTACTACCTAGAATAGACCCCTCCAAAATTTTTCTTGAGATTTTTTTTTTTTAAGTTTTAGTGTTTTTTATGTGTATGATGTGGGGATGTGTATCTGCTACATATGTGTGGGTGCCTACAGGGACCAGAAGAGGACATCAGTTCCTTTGGAGCTGCAGTTACAGGCAATTGTGAGCCATCTAACACTGGTGCTGGGAATCAAACTCCAGTCCTCTACAAGAGCAGTATGCACTCTGAACTGCTGAGCCATCTCTCCAGCCCCAGGAGAGCTTAAAAAAAAAAAAATCCATGCAACCTTTTTAGTCTACCCTACAATCGATGCTTGTTTAAATACAGCACATTATTATTATCATTGTTATTTTTTTTATATAAAGAAACGGTTTATTCAGCTCATAATTCCAGGATATAGTCCTCTATTGAGGGGAAGACAAGACAGGAACTTGAAGTAGCTATTCACATCCACAGTCAGGAACAAAGACAGAATTCATGCATGCTGCATGCGTGCTATCTCATTGTTATCAACTGGGCCGTTATGTGCCCTATTCTCTTTGTTTCTTATGTGTAGATGACACCTGACTTACGGGTGAAAAAAGTAAAGTAGGACTAACACTGTATAAGAACATAGTACAAGGCTGGAGAGATGACTCTGAAGTTAAGAGCACTGCTTGCACTTGCAGAGGACCTGGGTTCAGTTTCCAGCACCAACATAGCAGCTTACAGCTGTCCATGACGCCAGTTCCAGGGGATCCAACACCCTCTTCTGACCTCCAAGGGCATTGCACAACTTAGGTGAACTAACATACATGCAGGCAATATATTCAAACACATAAAATAGAAATAAGTAAAATTTTTTTTTTAAAAAGGACATAGTAAATGAATATAAACTCAGTCTCTTAATATCCAGTATTCATTACTGTCAAAATATGATAGGGAGAAATACATAACTTTTAAAGTATTTTGCATAGGAAGTCAGCATGAAACCAATTTTTATATTCTACATAAATTTTACTTTAACTTGTAAATATTTGAAAAAGCCTCATGGAAGCATATTAGAGTGTGGTGATGGCACATGTCATGTTGTTTGAATTTAGTTCCAAGTTAATTAATTCATTTTTGCTGTTAATGGTACTTTTTATTAAGTTTAAATCTTACAGGGTCTTTTTTTTTTTTTCCTTTATCCCTCTGCAATTAAATGATTTTGATAAGCAAACTGATAGACCAAGAAAAACTAAGTCTTTTCCTCCCTAGCTGCAGTAAGGTATTCAGCTGAGATATCCGGATCCTACGGGGTGTGATGCTGTCAGATGTGACTTGCTATGTTTACCAAAAGCTGAGAATTCCAACTCTAATCCATCACTGTTCTAAAGCAGTGATGGAAAATATTTTTTATATAACAGAGTCTTAAGCATAAATCACTTGAAAAATAGAAATACAATTCAGGTGTTCCAAAATATGTATTATTTAAGAAAATGGGAAATTACAATGTAGAATCTTCTCCTTTGCATTTTTCTTTATTATTATCATGCTTATTTAATTTACAATGATCTTTCTCAGTATTTTGGATTCCACTGTGTATTTTGACCCTTTTCCACTTTATCACCTTCCCAAATCCAATATTGAGATTTTATACATAATTTTTTCTCAACACAAAAATGTACAGTTGAATAAATTGTTACAAAGTGAGTGTCCATGTAATCCCTTCAAGGTCAAGATCACAAAGTAATGCAGCACTCCAAATACATCGTTGTTTTGTGGCCATTTTAAAATTACTATTATAAAAGTCCCCCCCTGCTGCAGGTAAAAACACCATTCTGACTTCCGAGGTAATATTGTCTTGCTTTCCTTTGTATTAAATACATATTCATCTTTACTGATTTTTCTTTTAAATGTATTATGAAAAATTTTACAGTCAGTGAGGTATTGTTTCTAAATTAAAGTGGAAATGTTGATTTGTTTGCATTTACATGGTCTCGTATGGTGTTCATCCTTCCTCTTTAAGAAAACAAGAATGATTCTTCTTAGTTTTATTTAAATGTTAGATACAGTAATTGATAGATTAATTTTAGAATTTTTGAGTGTTGACTCAACATTTGACTTTCAGCTTTGAACTCATAGAGCTATAGATTATAATATATAGTACGTGGAAAATGTTAATACTGTATCATTATGATAAGCCTGATTATCCTTTTATAGGAAGAAATTATGTGCTGAGTGCTAGATGTCAAAGTTCACTTATTAATTGTCACTCTTTTGTTGAGACCCTAGATAAGATTTTTAATGTAGTATTTTCATAAACCTTAGGCAACTTAATATCACATAATTAAATTTTTATAAGGAATAGAGTAAATTTGAATCATAACAGGAATAAAGCTTTTCACCTTTATTTTGTTTCCATTAAGAATAATGCCACAGATTTCTCTTAATGGTATTGGATGCCAGACTTTTGACCTGCTTGTCCTTGGTTTGAAAATGGCCTAGTGCTGTTTATAGTTGTATAACTTTAGCACAAGTGGTTTCTATAGCTACTGTCCAGTACCAGATGTAGAACAGTGGGAAGCTTTGATAAGGAGAGCAGGATTTTTAAACAAAAGCCGGACATGGGTAATTACCCTGAAGCTGAACTGAGGCCCATTATGCTTACATTCACATTTCATTTCACTCTGCTGATTACAAGAAAGAAAAACCTACCTGCTATTTCTCTCTTCCATCTCTTTGCCTTCTTCCTCACACTTTGTGTAAGGATCTATATCATCATTTAAATCTGTTTAAAGAGTCCTAAAGCCTTTGCTGACAAAATGAGATGAACACTTCGAGTTTGGTGACATTTACTACAGTGACAGTGCCACTGGTTTTCATGTATCATGGAATAGATTTCCTGAGTCATTTGTATTCAAGATTTGCCATGAAACTACTGTTTTGTATAAACTCCTGTCACTTTGAGAATGTAAATGACCTAGTGAGGTAGAAGAAATGATCTCACTATCAGGAACTGTCACTTAGTAAAACACAATTTAAATCTGACCTGCAATTAAAATATAAGCCATTTGATTTTTTGTTAAAATGACTTTAGAGGCCTGCACATTTATCTCCTGGAAAAGGGAGATCACTTACGTCCATAGAAGAGTGATTTTATAGATTGCTGATTATCCTTAGGTGTTTAGATGAAGATTTGGAGATTCTGTAAAATCAGCTCTTAGCTGTGAGCAGAAAGTGAGCAGAAAAGCAGAATGTTGACTGGTGTGTGAACTCAAGCTAGGGTACGCTTCATAAGACATCAACTTCTGACACTCTTAATTAGCATCTTTTATAGGCTCACCATCTCCAGGAGGACAAACTTGAAACTGGTATGTAAGGCCAGATGCCAATGCACATTGGCACCTCTTTCGTTTTTCAGGTTGTCTTTAGCTATTTCCTTCTCAAAATACTATTCTAGTCATAAGGAACTGTCCAGGAGTCCCTGCATGTCCTACAACCCTTCTCATCCCTCTAGACCCAGTGTGTGGATGAGCAGTGGTGAGAGACAAGGGGCTTCAAGGTTAAGCAAGCAGGAGCCATGGAGGATGGGTGTCAGCGAAGGGAGGAATTTAAGGAAATTTGTACCTAATGACTCAGTTTTTGATGAGAGTGAATAAATACATTGTAAGAATTTGAGGACAGGTGAGATTTTTGGAGTAGGTGCTGTGGGAAATGAAAGTTTACATTTATGAACCTTTGCTGGTTTTGTATGTTTTCTTTTCCTGAGTTGATTATATACATGCTTTCTCATGAGAAAGCCATGGCTTTTGCCATCGTGTGTTCATGGGATCATATTTGTCAAGTATTAGGCTTAACTAAATCGGGCTTAGTCCTTATCCATAGAGAGCTTGTAGATCAGGAGAAAGCTACTCCAGTGAACACAGGGTAGAAGGTAGTTGAGGCAAGACAGGCTGGTAGGGAAACTGTCACTTTTAAGCTGAGTCTAAAGGGACGAGAAGGGTTGTAGGACATGCAGGGACTCCTGAACAGTTCCTTTTGACTAGAATAGTGAGTATTTTGAGAGGGAAATAGCTAAAGACAACCTGAAAAACCAAAGAGGTGCCAATGTGCATTGGCATCTGGCCTTACATACCAGTTTCAAGTTTGTCCTCCTGGAGATGGTAACCTAGATGTTAATTAAGAGTGTGAGAAGTTGATGTCTTATGAAGGGTACCCTAGCTTCAGTATGTAGGTAGATTTGAGTTAAGAGGTGACATGCTCTGAGGATTCTCCAGTCATGCTTCTTCAAAGATGAAGAGGCCATGAACCAGAAGAGGTGAAATACGAAATTATAGACGATATGATGAATTGAGAATTTCAGGATGAGGGGGACACATGCAGGTTATGTCTTGGTGATTGGATAATTAGGACAAAGGAGATGGGAGTTAAGGGTGACTGCCTAGAAGCTTAGTGCAGGAGAGTTGAGTAGAGTGTGTCTCCTTCTCCCCTTTTCCCTCAGAATAGTAAGATGCCTCTTCACTTGGCTATTGTAATAGTCTCCCAACCGACTTTTACTTCTGCACATTTCCCATTTCATTTCCTGGAGAGTGGCCAGAACATCTTTCAGAATAGAAATAATGAAGCTCTCATTATTAAATATCATCTATGGCTTTCTCTGGAATTTCTCAGTTCACATTTGTGCCATAGTCTCTTTTGTTCACCATGCCTTACACGCCAGCCTCCTCTCAGATTCCAGAATGGTCTCAACTCTCTCTAGTCTCAGTTTTGTTTTGTTTTTAATTATTTTTTTATTGTATTTTATGTGTATGAATGTTTTGCCTGCGTGTAGTTAAGTTCATCCATGTTGTGCGGTGCCCGTGGATGCCGGAGATGGTGTCAGATCCCTGAGCCACCTCTCCAGCCGCTACTCTCAGTTTCTTTATGATGTGTTTGTCTCTGAGATGTTTTCTCTCTTCTTTCTAGGTCAGGTAAGTGTCCTTTCTTTAGGGAATCTTTTGTTGTCCCCCCACCTTGTCCTTCCTTATATTCCTGTGGCACCTTTTCACCACAGTATCTAAAAACAGTGTAACTGTGTTTGGAGGTCTGTGGTTTTATGTCTGTCTCCTATCAATATACAAGGGCTATGAATCATAGAACTCCACTCTATTCCTCAGCATTGAATATATATATGGAATAAGTAGTAACTGCTTAGTCATTATTTAGGCTTCTTTCTCTAAAATAAAACAATCATACTGAATAGATTTGATTAAACTATCTTCTTATAGTTTAAGAAGAGTAGGAATAGGTAATTATGACCTAGCTAGAGGTTCCCTGTTTAAAATGGAATTTTTACAATTACCCTGACATTACTCTTTAAAAATCACTGGGACACGCCATGCTGTCTAGGCCTTACTTCCCGTGAGAAGCAAACCATAAAAGCAGCCAAACTGATACACTGTGAAAAACTCAACAGCTTTCCTTTATGTAAAGAGGTGGTACAGAGAAGGGCAAATTTCCAAGAGAAGGCAGAATTGGGAAGATAGTTTGACCTAAGTGGGAATATAGAATATATAGCTGTTTCTTCTTCTGAGATATTATTCCCCTTTAAATGAGGATACAAAAATTTAGTAGTTGAATGAAGTACTTTAACTTTTAAATTCTTTTTAATGCTGTCTTTTTATGTAGAGTTAAGCTGTAAAGGATTTTACATAGAACTAGCTGAGTGTGGTGGTGCATGCCTGTAATCTTCAGACTCTGGAGGTTGCAGCAGGAAGATGGAGGCTCAAAGCCAACTTGGGCTAGTATAGGGAGACCTTGCCTCAAAAGCAGAAATAATACAACAAATACACAGATACACACACACGCACGCACGCAATTAACTTGAAATATAGAACTTTCTGTACTTTTCCTTTCTTGTTCTAGTGCGTGGTTTGCAGTTGTAGTTTTCACACAGATGAATGATGCCACTTTAGAATTACTGAAGTATATGTGTAGTCTCCTATCTCTGAATTATTCTTTAAAAATGAAATGATATGAATAAGTGGTAATGTTGCCTGAGGACAAAGGCTCTCCCAAACATATGAGGGTTGTATGATTCTGGTGTTTAAAACAGTCAAGACTTGCAAACCGCTAACCAAGCAGAGTTCTCCTAACTATCAGCTGTGTGGTCCACTCACCTAGAAACGATTTCAGTCCACGTCAGAAAATCCCATGAAGAAGAATCTATCTGCTTTAGCCAGCAGAGGGTACTGTACACATAAAAGTGAACTGATTTGTGAGGCTCCTTTGGCAAGTGTGTTAAAATTCCTAGAGTGGTTTATGTTTAGAATTAGCAGTACTGATAGGACAGGAAATTGGTTGGGTGGGACAGTGGTTAAAAGGGTTCTGTCTAAAAGTTTAGATCTGAAATATGTGCTGCCATAACGCTGCTATTCAACGAGCAATGTCCTCTAAATGTCCAATTCCATTTTGTAGGACCCTCTAGTCTACTATGTGAGAAATTGACTATCACCACTGTGTTGTTATAATTTCTACTTTAAAAAAGAGAGAAATGTATTGAAAAAAGCTTGAGTTTTTGAAGTCTGACTCAGCTGCAGTTTGGCAGTACTATTTACCAGCTGCCTTAACTTGTGGCATATTATTCAGTCTCTTTCAACCTGTTTTTCTCTCTGTAAAATGTAGGTGCTAATCTGCTATTAAAAAATACAGAAAATTAAACAGTTGCCTTAGATAAGACACAGTTGATAGCAGGTGCATTGTGGCTCTCTTTTTGAATTAACTTGTGCATTCCTTGTAGCATTTACATTTGCTAAGTGACTTAGCATGATAGGTGAGGAGTCTGAATGCTGTGTTTCTCTTATGTAACCATGTATGGTGAGTGTGTGCTTTTGTGGTTAGAAAATGACCATAAAGAGAAGTGCAGTCAAACATCAATATTTTGTTCATTTCTGTTTGATTACTACTGTTCTGCTGCTATCACTGTTGTTGCTACTACATTGGGTTAAAGATAGCCTTTGATCTACATTAGTATGCTTTTCTCTTTTGGTATTTTCTATTTGTGCATTTTGATTTTTTTTGTTTTGCTTGTTTTTGAGACAGGGTTTCCCCATAGTTCCAGCTGGTCTAGAACTCACTGTGTAGACCCGGCTGGCCTCAATCTCATAGGGATCCACTTGCCTCTGCCTTGTGAAGTTGGATTAAAGGTATGCACCACCACATCCAGCTGTGCATCTTAGTTTTATGTGCAGTGCTTTGAATTAATAAGATTTGTAGAACTGAGGTTCCGTGATACATAGGTAATATCGTGTTTGATAGCTGTAGACAGATTTAGCATTTTTAGAGAAACCAAAAGTGAGCCAAGCTTGAGTGAAAGAAAGATCAAAGACTGTATTTCCCTTTATCCTTCAAGATACTCAGTTAAAAACAAAACAAAACAGAAACCTGCAGATGTTCCTGATGGAGATGGGCAGAGAATGGGAATAGAGAAGAGTTGTGGAAAGGTGATGATGAAAAATATGCGGAGTTGAGTATCTTTGTCTCACGGGTGAGCCCTAGTAAATAAAGCATAAGGATGAAAGAGGAGGAGAGAATAGAGAAGACAGAAATGGAGTTTCCCCTTTCTTCAGCGTTACAGTAGTATAAAGTCTGTGTGGCACATATCTGTTAGTATGTATGTGATGATACATGTTACCTATATGTTTTCATGAGGAACATTTTTGAACTAGAACTTTTTCATGTAGGTAGAAATAATAGCCACACTCCTTGAAGTGTCTGACTTACCCTGAAGTGAGACTTACTGCTATGGAGACTGAAGCGGTTCCTGCCAGGTCCTTGGCTGCATAGGGGGTTTGGAGCTTTTACATTTCCAGGAGTTTCTATAGGAAATGTTCTCTTTCAATCGGGACAATTGATCTTGAAAACAAGGCATTGGAGCCTAGGACCCAAACAGTCAGCCTATACTGATTCTTCTCTGCTAACTGGGAGATGAAATGAACAGTGTTCCCTGAGAGCTTATGTTTCAGTGGCTAATGGCCTACAACAACTTTTCTGGTAGCATATATGTCTTTGCCACCTTATCTCTGTGGCACCGAGGAAAATACAGTCTTTTTAGGATTTATTTTGCCTTTGCTGTATTTTGAGGACATCTCTGCTTCTGATCTTTGCAGCTCCCATCCCCCAGAGATGAGTGAGGAATTAACCCTAGGTGACCAGTGTTTCACTGTTAGGCTAACTCTGTTGTAGCTATTTTATTATTAGCCTTGATTGTTCAGAATACTATTGTGACATTTTCTTACATGCCTATACTTTGACCATATTTCCTGTTATCTACCACTAGTTTGCCTGATTGATCTCTTTTGCTTCTAAGATAATCTGTTTGCCAAGCTGTCTCCTTGGTTTGTGAAAGAAGCTAGTCTTCTACAGTACTTGGCTTTTGTCTTCTTCTTCCTTGATGAATTTCATGCTGGAAGCTTATTCAGGGAGGGACACTGGTACCTGGAGCTGTGTCATCCCACATTTCTGGTCTGCCTTCACTTCTTTGGTGTCACAGGACGGTCTATAACATCAGCCATGGTACATTTTGAGTGGGAAGTGATTGTATATGACTGTAGAAGCCGTGAGAGAGTAGAGGACAAGGCAGAGCTCTGAAAAACTTGCTGCTACACCGTGCAAGATGCCATTTGTCAAACTGACATAAGTTTAAGCTGAAGCTCCAAATGTTAAGAGCAAAACCCAAGGAATGAAGAAAGTTTTGAATTTCAGCCAAGCAGTGGCATATTAAGTTTGCATCTATTTGAGACAGGAACTCATGTAGCCCAGGTTGTCTCGAACAAGCTTTGTAGTCAAGACCACCCTTGAACTTATTATACTACTTGCTTCAGCCTTCCAAGTGCTGAAATTACGGGCCTGGGAAGCTGCACCAGCTTAAATGTGCATTTTTACCAAGTTTAGTCTGAGTAAAGGAGGAGACACTGAAAATCAGGCAACTGGTCATTTAAGGAGCTTATAGGCATGATGAGTAGCTAACGTGCTGAGATTGTGGATACAGAGAAATGAATTTGAGATATTTAGGATGTAGAAGCTAAAGTGTTGGGACTGAACAGATGTCCTAGGTTTCTGATTATCGTGTCTGTCAGGTGGAGGCTACAGCCATGAGCACAGCCTCTGGACAGAGCTTCAAGAGAACCAAGGACGAGGATTTCTGCCACATTTAAGCTGCTAGAACTTGAGAAGTTGGCAAGTTCACTAGTGCTTTTATTTGACATTGGAACAGAATTTAAGCCAGGCATAGTGGTGCACACCTGTAATCTCAGTACTCAGGAGTCCGGGATGCGGGGAGGCGGGAGAGGGGCAGGCAGGATTGTGAATTTGAGGCCAGTGAGACCAGCTTGGGCTGCATCTCCATAAACAACAACAAAATTCCAGAATTCAGAATACCTTTTAGAGGAGTTGATAGTGTGTCTCTTTCTTCCCTTTAGTCAGAGTTTGGTAAGTTAAAGTGCTTGAACAAATGTAGGTCAAATGCTGGAGTGTTACTTTCTATTGCTCTTATCCCGAGGATAGTCTTGAAATGTGGCTCAGACTTGAACAAGCCTGTGAAGTCAGCTGTGTCTGGAGAGTTGGGATGTCCCTCAGCATTCGGTTGTTGCTTACAACTCCTGTTAGAAAAGTTTACCTCCTTCAATACTTGCTCTTAGTTAATAGAACTAAGTTGGTGCTTCAGGTCCAGCTCCATTCCTTTCTTGGTTGTCAGCTTAGCTACAGAAGCCTCAGTTTACCACCTGCTTATTCCAGAGTCATTGCTGCTCCCTGAGTTGGGAAACAGCTCTCCTGGAGAAAACCTCACTGAGTTATAGTTCAACTGTGCAATCTCTGGCGTCAAGCAGATTCGTGTTCAGACTCTAGCAGAGCCACTCACCAGTTCTGTTATTTTGGGCCATTACCATAAACAGTTCCTCATCAGTAAAACAGTGGTGATAGCGTATTTAGTGCTTAGAGCTGATAACCCGTACTAGATGTGTGCATACTGCTTTAGTGTTGTCTGCACTCCACAGTAAGTTCCCAGTAAATAGCATCCTTACAATTGTATACCTACTAAAATTTGCTTTTGGGGGATTTATCTTTGTAGCCCAAAGTCAATAATCATTGACATGTTTACTGACATTGGCATGTGCTTTCAGAAATTGGAACTGTGACATATTTAATGTCACAGCAATTAAACAGCCATATATTTATTTTTGATGAATCAGGAAATTTGAGGTTTTTTTCTTCTTCCTCTCCCAGTGCTGGGGATTGAAAACAAGGCCTTACATGCACTGGGCAAATACTCAGCCACTAAGCTATGTATTCAGAAGTTTTGTTTTTGTTTCTGTTTGTGCTAAGAGTAGCCCAGAGACTCAAACAGTGTCAGGAAGTGCAACTGATCTGTGTCTCAGTAATGTTTTTTAATATTTTTAAATTTTTACAGTTTGAAAATGTGTTACAGTAGTTTATGAATACACAAATAAGCAGTTCTGGATAAACCTGAGTTCTTATTAATGTTGATATCAAATGAAGAATGAGGATACTCATTTTAAACAGGAGTAAATGAAAAATTAAGAAATATTTTGAGGATTGTTATATTCCAGATACATTTTAGCTACCACTTTGATAGTGACATCAGGATAAGTTAAGTGTTATATTTTCTGATGTGTTCAAACCTGTTCTTAAAATTACATTAATCCCACTGGGTATAGTTGTGCTAAACCATTAATCTCAGCCCTTGAGAGGTAGAGGCAGGTGGATTACTGTGAGATCAAGGCCACTCTGGTCTACATAGAGAGTTCCAGGCCAACTCAGGTACATAATGAGAACTTGTCTCAACAAAACAAAACAAAACAAAACAAAAATTAATCTTTGAATAACTGAATATGAATTTATAAGAATGCATAGGAAATTAAATTTTATTTTAAATTAAGTTTTCTTTCCAACTTGAAATGGTTTGTAAAATGTGGTGACAAGCTGGTATTTCAGGGTTTCTGTCAGTCTTCTCATCTAAGCCAAATGTATTGGGTGTTCTAATCCAGACCGACTCTTCCAGTGCTTGTGTTCCAGTGCATAGGTTAGGCAGTAATTAGTTAAGACTTATTCTGGGAGGGATAAAAATGAGAAACACGTCACACCAAGAAATTGCATCCTGAATATCTCAGTACTGAATTAGTAGTTCAGTACAGTAAGTGTCCAGCTGAGTAGCAGTCTTTGTTCATCTATAAAGTGTAAAGGTATGGAAATCCTTCTCTCTGTATTTTCATCTCCTGTATTGGAACACTTTGTTGTGTTAATGGAATGTGGCTACAGCTTGAAGTTTTATGTGACTACTTGAGGTCACACAAACGCAACAGTTCCTTTGCACACACCTTCCTCTTGAGTAGAAACTCCATAATTTGACCATTATCCATAGCCCAGACGATTTCAGTGTGTTGAATTAGGAATGATAAGAATCTTTCAGTCTGACCATGTTATCTGGAATATACCTCTTTGCCCTTTCTGAGTAGTTGAAGTATCTGCCCTTTGTGCAGAGTTCTGAGGTGAAGTAAGAGAAGCTACTTTGAGTATGCAAATGTGACACAAATGGGAAATGTATATTCCTGCCTCAAGCCAAGCAAATACCTTAGAGTGTGACTTTGCTTAGAATGTGAATGACTCATATGGTTGCAGACTAGCTCACATGACTTTGTATTTTGTATTTTCCAACCTACCAGAACCAGGACCAGTATTCATATCTGATGAGTGATCATTTTCTCCCATATCAAGGCCATAATTCCTTCCGTGAGAAATATTTCAGTGGAGTAACAAAAAGAATTGCCAAGGAAGAAAAGTCCAACCAGGACTGAAAATTACGATGTTGACGGAAAAGAAAGAGTAAGCATTTTGAAGAAAAGACTTCTTTCTGGAGTGAACTTCTTCTATGATCCAGAAAACATGTGCTGTTTAAACATTTTTATCTAGGAAAATATGCGCTACAAAGCAAAGTTGGCCAATCTCAGGATGATCTTTGTTTTATAGATTATTCTGTTGTATGTGTTATGGTATCCTTTTAACCTTGTTTACCTTTCAAGGGTTAATACAGACAAGTTTATTATTTTTCTGTAGTTAATTTACAAAGAAAATATTGTTGACTTTTTAGCCATATCTGCCAGATATATAATAGGTAATGTTGAGTAAGAATTTGTTCATATTGTAAATGTCTTTAGTTGGGTTTTTCATTGCTACAAATAAACTTTACTGAGAATTTCTAAAAAGAGTCATGTAGTATTCAGTGTTTCTCATCAGGGAACTGTAAGGAAAAGGAATATTTGACCCCAGATTCCACATTGGTCATAACAACAATGGCAGACCTGACACTCCTGAGGGCCTGTGCATATCTAAAGCTGCTCTGCACCTTGGACTTGCTCTTGCATTCCTAAATCTTGACTGTTAGTCAAGTTAACTACCCTCAATTTTTGGTTTAGAAAGTAACTGATAGTTAAAAGCGGTAACAACAGCTCAAGTCCTTGATGACTCCCTAATGGAATTACGCCTAATCAGTGCTCTTTGAAATAGAAGCTGTATTTTTCTTGACGGAGAAACTTTGCTGAGTCTACATTGTGTCCATCATGGAAATATCTTGTTTGAAAACCACTGTACCCATTAATTCTAGATGCTAATAGCTTTCTGCCTTTGGTGGTCAAATGTACCTCAGCAGGGTGGCAGTAAATGGATCCTCTCTGTCTAACCAGAGCCTATTTTTATTTATGTTATTATTATTGTAGTGTGACTTCTGGGTTTTATGAACTCAAAATATTAACTCACTTGGCTTAGGAGCCCCAAAGCTGCCCAAGCAGAGGTCAGACACTCCGCTTGTCTTGAAGTTCTGGATTGCAGCAAATCTAAAGCATTTCTTGATTGTTCTTGTTTGGGTTTCTGGATCTGCTTTGTGGTACACTGGGGAAAATCTAAAAGAATTCGGGATGATTTATTTTCAGTATTTCTGTTATATACCATCTTATTTAAAGTTTTTTTGAGGTTACATGGGGAGTGAGTATGAAGCTTTGTAGCCGACTCAATTGCAGTAGATTTTTAGCTTAGCAGCCTTTTGTGAATTGTCACAAAACTTAATCTAAATAAATAGCTCTTGAAATTTGCAACATTCATTTTAGTCACATTGTCCATAAAAATTAATTTAACACAGTAAAAAATATCAAGTTATTTTTACTACTATTAAATGAGGTCTTCCAAACATCATATCTTGCAACTGTGAGGCTTATTTTCTGATTTATTAGTAAGCTCAGTTTCCCATCCCTGAAGTGTCACTAGACTCAGAATGTAAATTTATGTGGTTGCTTTAGAGTTGAAACTCATAAAAGGTAAACCTGATTCCTTCCAACCAATTTTGACTTTGGGATATAAGTCTCAAGCTCTCTCTCTTTCTAAATTTTACTTTATTGTTACTAGTGTGTGTGTGTGTGTGTGTGTGTGTGTGTATGTGTATGTGTGTGTTTATGTGTGTGTCTGTGTGTATGTATGTGTTTGTCTATGTGTCTTCTGTCTGTGAATAACTGCTGGTCAGAGGACAACTTTCTGAGTCCGGAGGTTCTAGGGATCTGACTCAGGTTGTCAGGTTTGTGCCAGCAAGTACTTGTATACATTAAGCCATCTCAAGCCCTTTTATTCTGAAAGGAAGTCCTTACTTTCTGGCCTCAGGATTTTAACTGCTTTCTTCGTAAGTTATAGGAGATCATTTCCAGAATGGCTTCTGCTTGGTAGGTAACCTCTGTATTCCTCATGCGTTGAGGTAGGAACTCTAACAAGATGCCAACATTCACAGAATCCTGTAGAGCATATTCTGGAAAGGAACCCTAGGTGGTCTGTGGACTGGCTTATTACTGTTTATAATATGACAAAATATATAATTTTGTTTCTGGAGTATATTAAATAACCATCAAGTCCAGATGATCACCTCGGTGATGTCTGTCAGAAGTGCTTCCTCCTTGTCCATTCCTTTTGTGCTTTTTTTTTTTTTTTTTCCTGTAATAGCTGTGAGGAAGTAGGTGGTCTTGGGTATGTTTAACCAAAGTGGCCAGCAGATTAAAAAAAAATTTTAAATCTGGTAAAATTTTCTCAGCCACTTCCCACCCAGTGTGAGCCAGTTTTGAGCCAACTTGCCACCAACTTCCTTATGACTAACTGTTTAAATACATGGACTAAGCAATAAAACATTTTCAAACTGTAAGCCCTGGGAGGTAATTAGGTGTTGTCACTGTTTCCTTTTTGAGGAAACCACCTCAAATACTGAGATTCCCCCACACATTTAAGAAAAATGGTGATTCTAACTAAAACTGTGTCAGATTTGGTAGAGGGGGTTGACGTCACTTTATTTTACTGGATGTATTCATGTGATTGGGTTGAACACTGGAAAGTTCCGAGACACAGAATAGTTTTTAAGGTAATATGTTCTGTACTCAGTATACATTTTTTAAAAAGCAGGGGGTCAACTTTCTTTTTCACATCAGGAAATTAGATGTTCAGGTTATATTACCTAACTGCCAATATAAGCAAATCTGTCTCTTGAATAAAAAGTCTTTTACGTTAGATGAACTTCTGACATTTTATGCTGCTTATCCATAGCGATATAAAATAAATCAGAATGTTTCTTTGTTTAAACTTAGAAATGACTCTTTGAGAAATGATGTTTCTGTATCATTTTAATAAATTTCTTTTGAAAAAGTACAATATAACTAACCTGTTATTAATAGTTTTTTTCATATGTATGTATAATGTATAGGTGTATATGATGTGTGCTCATATGCATTATGTATATGTGTGCATGTGTGAGTGTAGATTGTGTATGTGAGTTCAGAGGATAACCGTGGATGTTGATCCTCATCTTCCATCTTGATTGACATGCGGTCTCTTTGTTTTTCACTGTTGCATACACACGCCAGGCTGTGCCAGCTTCCCAGGATTCTTTCCGTATCCTCCTCCCATCTCACTTCATTCTGGAAGGAAATCACTGAGGCTACAAACTGCTACTGCACCCAGCTTTATGTGATTTCTGGGAATTTGAACTCAGGTCCTCATGCTTACATGGCAGACACTTTACCCACTAAGCCATCTCCAGTCCTAGTAGTTCTTTTGGTTGAAAAATTAAATAACCTTTGTAGATGGAACAGAGCAGTGTAGAGATGGACTGGAGGTAGATGTTGCCAAGGAAATTGATGACCTTATTGTTGACCTGCCTGACCAAAAGAGAATAAATTACACTAAAATAAAAACCTTGGTGCTTTTTTGCAAGAATATGGTTTTGCTCCATTAAAAAGTATTTAGAAAACTAAACACTTGCAAGAATCTTTTTTTTTTCTTAGAAGGATTGTATTCATAGAATAAGTGAGTTCACTTTCATTTCCAACTCACCCACTCCCGTTTTTCTCAGATATTTATCAAGTAATGTGGTTTGTAATCCAAACAAAAAAAGTGCCTTAATCCAGAACATACACATGGACACAATAACACTAGACTGATGGTGTTTGTACTTTACTAAAACATTGAGATCTTCTCTAAAACAAGAGTGGTTTGTGAACATAAGGTCTAGAGTGTAAAAAATTATAATGGAATGATAAACATATCTTTGATTCTATCTAGCCATAGAATCAGAGAAACAGCACATTCCAGTCTACCCTTTGGGGTGAACAAACTTGCTAGGGAACCTGACTCTGTTCTCTTTAGAGAGGCCTGCCTCAGGATGTTCATATGTTTCTCAGTGTGAGAAAAGCACATTGACATTTGTACATAATTGAGGCCAACCTGGAATTTGGCTTTTCTCCCTTCCTTCATAAGCCATGTAGACAGGCTCTTAGGAGGATGGAGTTTAATTGTTATGGCAGTCTCTTAAGAAGCCTGGAACAAAATGGAGCTTAATAGATGAATGTTAAGATAAGCCAGCTTCCTTTACGTAACTGCTAGCCCAATTTCTTGGGATATTAGGATGTGCTTAGTATATTTTTGTTGTAGAATCTGAAAGTTCTTACTGAGCTAATCATGTTGCAGTCATGCCAAACTGAACTGCCCCAAAAGGGGTCTGTTTTGACATTTTAATCTATGACTTGAAAGCTATTTTAATCTATAACTTTAGAATCTCCCTTTTAATCAAATCTCCTCAACTCTCCTGAGGGGTTTTCAGAAGAATTGGGTTTTGGCTAACATCCAGCCTTGAAGATTAGCTGGGTCTGTATGTGAAGTTAGGCAGAGCAAAAGAAAAAAAGGGTGGGGGGCTTAGGAGAAAAGAAAGATTTAAAGTAAATGGGGCTTATGATATTGGGCCTGTGCTTTGATAGACATTCAAAATGTTATGTTGGAGGAATCGGTCAAAATGGTCAGAATTGGACTTAGTGAACTCCTTAAATCTAAAAGTCCTTTAATTTATTTGTGTATAAGTCATGGGCTGGATATTGGCTATACACACCTATAATCCCAGTACTGGAGAGGCTGAGACAGGAGGATCAGGAGTTTGAGGCCAGCTTGGGCTCTTAGTGAGATCCTGTCTCGCAAAGAAAACAGCAGTCGGTCAGTCATGACTCAGTGCCTCATCACAAATCCAAGTGCTTTTAGTACAAGCAGCAAGTTAGTGTTTGTTTTTGTTGGGTTTTTCTGCCATGTACACCTGTTCGGAAGCAGTTCTCCATAGAATTCTTGCATTCTCCATGTCTTGCTAAGTAGGGCCCTGGACACCCTAACCTTAGTGAGCTAGATCCCTGGAAGAGTGTCTTCTCCAAGCTCCTCCCCAACAGAGGTCAGGCTTGCATACAGTCTTGGAAAATAGTGTCTTCTCTCCAGAGTAAAAGATATGCTTATGTGCCCTTGATAAAAAAGTTGAATTCTCCAAGCTCACATATTTTCCCCTGTAATGAAGCTCACTGCGTGTACAAATACCTCTTTGGACCTGCTGAGCTTACCACCCTTATCTTCCTATGCTGCTTGCTGGCCGTGAGTCTCACAGCTTCAGCCAGTGCCCATGAAATTGGCTCGTAACTTAATAGCTTGCAATAGAGCAAAATCTCAAACCTTTTTAGTCGGGTAATGAGGATAGGCTGTTCTTTCTGGGAGAGGATGAGGACTTTCTGCCCATTAACAGGATTTGAAAGAAGTCCACAGGAATTGCTAACAAGCTTGTTGGGTCAGCCTGGTCTCAAGATACTCTTCTTTTTTTCTTTTTGTGCCTGTTATGGGGGTGAGGCAGTCACTGTAGGCCAAGTATTCAGAAGTAGATTCGGAGATCCGGGCCCCCAAATGGTCCCTGTGTTTTTTTTAATTCCTATTTCTGTGATTAAGGCTGATGTGATTGGGTCTTGGTAGTTTCCTCAACAATCTTCCAGCTTCATTCCACTGGAACAGTTAATGCTAAGGACACAACTGGAGTGTACTGAGAGTCTACCTTCTTTTAGACATTAGTCACACAGATACAGTAAGCACGAAAAGGGTAGAGAGAGTACTAATTCTCAACTTTCATCAACAAAGCTCTATCATGCAACAGTTGACAATGAACACAAAAGGTCACAAATGGCCAAAGCATAGAGAATAAGAATCTGCAGAGTGTGGGTCCTTGGACAAGTCTCCTTATTAAACTCCACCCACCACTTAGGGACCATTGTGGAAGAGGGAGAGGAAAGAGTGTAAGAACCAGGGAGGAGGTACATAACCATATGGAAACAGAGTCCTACAGGCTCCTGGGACCTTACTCATATGAACCTACAGCAATGGTGTCAGCATACACCAGACCCATGCAGACTCAAGCAGACAACAGCCCAGCATGGAGCTGTGGAAATGGACAACAGGTCCCAATCTTGGCCAAAGAACTATTGGCAGCTGATTCCTGCTGGGTGAGAAAGAGCTGATCTTCTTAAAGGTAGGGACTCTAGATAGACCTCAGTGGATGAACTTGTACTGAGGAACATCTGGGGACACTGACTTGACTTGATAGGCCTTAACACAAATGACAGAGTGCATGAAATCCAGTGGTGGGGCTAAGGGAAGGCAGCACTGGGGAAGGAGGTATAAAGATTCAGATATTCTGTATGAAACATTTACAAAGCAAAACAAAACAAAAACCTGTTCTCTTTCTAGGCTTGGGCACAGTCCTGCTCCCCCAGATGTCTGAACCCACCCACTGTATCCTGATCCCCCTTACTCAGACCAGCTCAATTTTCAGTCTGTTAGAGCCTTCACAAACTGTCGCCACCCCCAGCTTCCCTCTGCCCGCCCTAGACCATCCATCTTCCCTGGCTCTTCCCTCGCCCTACCTGCCTTGGATTCCTGTGAGCAACCTTCTTCCCCAGTAAGTTTGATCCAGCCCTCTGCCATGCCCCTCTCTTCCCAGCACGTTTACATCCTGTTCTTCTAGTCTTAGGCACAGGCCTGCTTTTGCTCTAAGTACCCCAGATCTCTGGACTACCCTCTTAGTCCAGACCCACCCACTCTGTCCTGATCCTCCTTACTCAAACCAGCTCAGTTTTTCAGTCTAGTTTGTCAGCGCCTTTATAGGCTGTCCCCACACCAACTTGCCTTGGATTCTGGACACCATCCTTCTTCCCTAGTAAATCTGATCTTGCCCACTGCATTGCCACTCTCCTACCGTCCAAGCAATCCCAAACTCCTCCACCCTACATCCTGTTCTTCTAGCCTTGGTCACGGGCACACGTTTAGTTCCCCAGATCTCTGAACCACCCTCCTACCTCTGCCTGACTGTGAGCTCTCCAATTACACTGTGCTCATTCCCCTAAATTGGCATCCTCTGCAGCCCCTCCCACTGCTTTAGTTCTAGGCTTCCGTGTCCTTTAGGAGGGGCCCAGACCTTTGCAGACTGCCTAAGAAAGCCTGAATTCAGGCTCTGTCTAGCAGTCTTCCCAAATTGTACTGTGCCTGCTGGATAGAGGGGCCCAGACCTCAAGAGAGAGCCTGAGAGCAGCTGATCTCAACCTAACTTGTGCCTCTGAGGGAACTCCTGAGCAGCTGGACTAGAGCCATGAGGTCCCAGCAATGTAGAATCAAAAAAGGGAACCTGAAGCTTTGACCAACCAGCTTTTCACACCCAATAAGAAAACAACCAAGTCTTATCAAGTATACAAAGAAAATCAGACTTCAGCTCAACAAAGGAAGGCTCGAGTCTCACATCAGAATCACAAACAAAAGAAGTCCAAATGCTAAGATCACCGGGAAGAAATAAAATGAAAAACCTAAATAGTATGTCCTCACCAAACATCCCCAGTCCTATAGAAGAGTTTTACAACCATAACTCCATAGAGATAACCAGGACACTGAGATGAAAAGAACAGTCATAAACATGATCAAAGCATCCAGTAAATTTAAAGAACACACAAACAAACATATTAAAGAATTAAAAGAAGATAGGGAAAAACTTCTGACTGAATTCACAAAAGAAAGAAACATTGAAGAAAACTCGGGCTGAAAAGAAGAAAGTGAAAAACTTAATAAGCCAATTGGAAATGACAGGAGAAAGACTTACCAATAGAATGAAATAGAAAACAGACTATAAAGACCAGAAGATAAAATTGAAGAGCTGGAACACTCAAGCAAAGATTATTAAAAAATTTTAAAACATAGGAATGGAATATGTGGAACACCATGAAAAGACCAATTTATGCATCATAGGCTTAGAAGAGGAGAGGAAGCTTGGAATAATGCTATTGACCAGATCTTCAGCCACTTTGTAGAAGAAAATTTCCCCAAATTAAGGAAGGACACACCCTTATAAATACAAGAAGCACACAGAACACCAAATAGACAGGACCAGAAAACATGTCATAGTAAAAACACTAAACGAACAGAACAAAGAGAGAATACTGAAAGCTGCAAAAGAAAAACAGCAGGTCACATATAATGGAAAACCCATGAGAATTACAGCTGACTTTAATGCAAACTATGAAAGTCAGAAGAGCCTGGGCAAAAGTATGTCCAGTTCTAAATGACCATAGATGCTAAAGTTAGAATACTTTACCCAGGAGGGAACATAACTCAGCATGATTAAAACTACACACACAAAAACCTGCAGCCAACCTCATTCTAAATGGAGAAAAACTGGAAGCATTCCCATTAAAATGAGGAACTACACAAGGCCGTCCTCTATCTTGAGACACTCCTCTTTAGTATAGTATTTGAATACTTGGTAGAGCAATAAGACAATTGAAGGAAGTTAAAGGAGTACTCATTGGAAAAGAAAAGATCAAATTATCCCTTTTTGCAGATGACATCATATACCTAAGAGATGCCAAAAATTTCACCAGAGAATTCCTATAAGTAATTGACACTTCCTTTAAAATAGCAAGTTACAAAATCAGTCTACAAAAATCAGTTGCCTTTCTATACACCAATAACAAGCAATTGTAGAAAGAGTACAAGGAAATGCTCCCATTCAAAATAGCCTCAAAAAATATAAAATATCTCAGAATAAACATGATCAAAGACATTAAAGATCTCTACAATGAAAATTTCAGAAGAAAGAGATTGATGAGGACACCATAAGAAAGAAGGATCTTCCATGCTCAAGGATTGGAAGAATTAATATTGTGAAAATGACCATCCTACCAAAACCAATATATAGATTTCATATAATCCCAATCAAAATCCCTATGACATTCTTCACAAATTTATTTGGAAGCACAAAAGACCTCAGATAACCAAGGCAACCCTGATCAGGAGCAATTCAGGTGGATAACTATACCATATTAGAAACTATATTACAGTCATAGTCACAAAAAACATACAGCTATAGTCATAAAAACAGCATGGTGCTGGGGCAACAATAGACCATAGACCAACGGAATATAACTGAAGACTCAAACATGAGTACCTGCAATTTCAGCTACCTGATATTTAACAAAGGAACTAAGAACACTCACTGGAGGAAAGAGCATCTTCAGCAAATGGTGCTGGCAAAACTGGATCTCCACCAGCAGAGAAGAATGAAACTGGACCTGTATCTTTGACCTTGCACAAAAGTCAACATTAAATGAACCAAAGACTTCAATGTGAAACCTGAAACTCTGAAGCTGTTAGAAGAAAACATTGACAGTAACTTACAAGATGTTGGTATAGTTAAAGACATCAGTTGCTTCAGAATTAAGATCAATAATCATCAAATGTTACTGCATTAAACTAAAATGCTTCTGTATAGTAAAAGAAACAATCAATGAAGTGAAGAGAAAACCCACAGAGTGGGAGAAAATCATTACCAGTGACACATCTGTCAGAGGTTTAACATCTAGAGTATATAAAGAACTCAAAAAACAAAGAATCAAGAAAATAAGTGACCCATTTAAAAGATGGGCTAAGAATCTGAGCAGGGAATTCTCAGAAGAAGAAATAAAGATGGCTAAGAAACATCTTAAAAAAGTGTTCAAAATCATTAATAATTAAGGAAATTAATTAAATTTAAACCACTTTAAATTAAAACCACTTTAAGATTTCGTCTTATCCCAGTCAGACTGGCTAAGATCAAGAAAATAAATGATACTAATTCCTAGAGAGGATGTGGGGAAAGAGAAACTCTCATTCACTCCTTATGGGATTGTTAATTTGTGCAACCCCTAGGGAAAGCACTGTGCAGAACTCTTAAACAACTAAAAATGAGCCTGCCATTTGAATGGGTTATACCACTCCTTGGCATATACCCAAAGGGGTCATCCTACTGCAGAGATACTTACTTGTACATCCATGTCTGTTGCTGCTCTTTTCACAGTAGCTAAGAGATGGAGGCAACCTAAGTCCCTCAACTGATGAGTGGATAATGAAAATGTGATACATTTATACAATGGAATTCTAACTCAGCAGTAAAGAAAGATGAACTCATGGCATTTTCAAGTAAATACATGGAACTAGAAACTGTTATGCTGAGTGAAGTAACACAGACTCAGATAAACAAACAACAGATATTCTCCCTCATATTTGGATCCTAGCACCAAACTCTTGTATGTGAGTATGTATCCTGATATAACTGCAGGAACCAAGAAAATGGAAAGGAACCAGGGAGGTGCAAGGAAAAAAAGAATCCGAGAGAGAAGAACAGTAGGAGACAGGTGTTACTAAGGGAAAAATAGATGAAAGAAGGTATTTAAATGGGAAAGGAGAGGGAGGGTTATAGAAGGAACTGTGGGGATAAAGGGAAAGACAGAGCTCAAGAAAGGTGGGGCCATAGGAGACTGGTATTAGCAAGGGAGAAATGACGAAAATGGGGACACCTTAAATGGGGAAGGCATGGATGGAGAGTTAGGGAGAGGGAGAGAGAGAGAAAGGGGGCGGGAAACAGAGAGAGACACAGGGACACAGAGAGACAGAGAATGCCTAGCTACTATAAAACACCAGATAAAATCATATTAGTCTAACAACTTAATGACAAATTACACATACAATATGTCTATGTGCATAGATGAAGACTACATAACAAAAAACAGTGCGAGACAGAAGAACCCTTCCTTCATGTTGTCCAAAAGACTCCCATAATTATACAAGCTATTGCCATAGCTCTTGATTGCCTCCCAGAACTTGAAGGTAAGATCCTATTGGTGCAAACAGGGCATACGTCAGAGACCAGATTTGGAACAATGGAGCTGGAACTGACCTGGAAGTTACTTCCCTAGAAGGCTAGTTCTCAGAGCCCTGGAGAGAGCACTGTGCAAGTAGCCAAGGAAAAACATCAATCAGTGACCCCAACACCAGCTTTTTGACCAAATATCCACATCAATACCATCACAGCATTTGACACTGGTGCAGTAGTGGCAGTTTTATCTTGTGGCCAGTCAATGGCTACCTAATTGGTCTTAGAGCCTGCTCAGTGGGAAGAAACTCCTGTGTGGAACTGTAATCATAGCCAAATACATATGGCTGAAGAGCTCATAGATCTTAGAGAAATCTCCAAGGCTGTCACATCCCTAGGCTAATATAACCTCTTACTAAGTGCAAAATATTTATCCTTATATATACAGTCAAGTATCCCAGTCACCACTCATCAAAGAAGCTTCTGTTGCACCAGAAGGAGAGTACTCCAGAGTACCACAGCTAGTCACACATAGACATTGTATGTGAATTGCCTATGCCTAAGTGGCACATCAGCAATGCAACCTCTATTCCCAAGGCTCTCTCAACATGTACCAAGGTGCAAAGAGGACACTAATGAATCTTTCAACTCTCATTAATGAAGCTCCCTCATGCATCAGAGGGACAGTGAAACAAAGGGTCACAAATAGCCAAAGAATGGAGATTAGGAATCCGCAGTGTGGGTCTCTGGACAGGACTCCTATATTAAGTTTCACTCACCCAAGGCTCAGGGATCATTTCGAAAGAGGGGGTGGAAAGAGCCAGTGAGGAGGCACATAATCATACGGAAATAGAATCCTACAAGTTCCTGAGTCTTTGTTTCATATTACTACAACAGTGGTTTTGGCATGCTGAAGACCCATGCAAATTCAAGCTGACAAAAACGTAGCATGGAATTGAGAAATGGGTAGCTGACCCCAATCTTTGCTGAAGACTTATTGGCAACTGATTACTGTTGGGTGAGAATGAGTTCATCTTCCTAAAGTGAGGGATTCTGGATGGGCTGACTAGACCTCGGGGTATTAACTTGCACTGAGGAACATTTGGGGACACGCATGACACAATAGGCCTCCTTAGCACTGATGAAAGAATGTATGGATTCGAGTTGCGGGAGGGTGCCAGTGAGGAGGAAAGTATAAAGATGATTAAGATTGATTGAGATATTCTGTATGAAATATGCAACGATTCAAAAAAAAAAAAAAGCTGACCTTGTTGCCTTTCAGTGAGGGAGAACACGGGAATGGGAAGAACGGGGCGTGGTCCCTCCTAGTTCTGGCAGACTGCATGCTTCTAAACTTTGTTTCTCCCTCAGAACTATTGGTATGCATCAATGCTATTGACACCTTCTCAGATTACAGTGGTGTTGTCTAGTCAGATTAGCCATATGACTGTGACCCTCGAAACTAATATCTGTCATGTGTTTGGCTTTCTGGACTATTTGGTATGACAATGACAATGTTATACCTTTTATTGCAAAAGTCACTCGACTATGGGCCGATAGTCAAGGCTTTTGGTAGACTTTCCGTGATCCTTACCATCCACAGGCATCTGGTATTTTTGAGCCTTGTAAGTTTGCTCCACATTTGTTCCGTGTTTTCCCTGGCAGTCCTTTCCTAAGCCTCAGAAAAAGCTCAGCCCATTACTCCAAAGCTAGCTCTGAATAATTCTGCATTTATCGTTTGTCAAATACTCAAATCTTTTAACTGATGGGTTTCAACTTAGATAACTGAATGATTAAAAGCACGAGTCTCAGACTGAGACGCTTTAACTGGTGTCCAAGAAGGAACAGCAAGAATTTTGGTGGAAAAGAATTGCTTTCCCTTTTATTGCTTTCGATTGCTTCATCATCGCTGCTGAAGCAGGTAAAGCAATGTTTTAGTGGGTTCATTTATTTTCTTTTCTTGCTTTCTGTATAGTTTTCTTTAGGTTCAAAATGGTAAAAATTTTCTTTCTAATTTATCTTAATCAGTACTGTTCTTCCTCTGTATTAATAGTAAGTATGTATTCTAGTGATTTTTATTGAAACAATGTCTTTCTTCCCTAGCATGGCCTTAAATTCACCTTGATTTCATCCAGGCTGTTTTTAAACTCATGGCCTTTCTGCCTCAGCCTCCCAAGTGTTGGCTGTACTGTATGCCATCATACCTGCCTCAGCTCTTCAAAATATGGTCTCAGGCTGGTCTGTTGGTGATTGGTTGGTGCCTATCAGAGTTCTAAGCATGAGTTCAAATAATTCCAGGTGAGCATGCAATCTAGTTGGAGAGATAGAATCCATATACAAAAACAAGGCAAAATGAGGTATCAGCAGATTATCACTCAGGTGGTTTGGGAAGAAGGGGGTCTGAATAAAACAGAAATGCTGGGGTTAGGGGTGGAGTTATGGATGGGTGTTAGTTGTCATATGGGTCCTGGGAATCGAACCCAGGTTCTCTGCAAGAGCAGGCAGCTCTTAACTGCTGAGTCATGCCCCCAGCCTCCTGCCCCCTGCCCTCTTATGTAGGTTCTGGTGCTCCAAACTCTGGTTCACATTCTTCCATGGCAAGTGCTTTATCTTCCACCTCTCCAGATCCAAAGTTCCTTAAATTAGCTAAGCTCATCAATCTGGCTAATTCTCTGTCTGCTTATCCTGCTTTGCCTGTACTTTCACATGGAAACTACAATAAAATCTTTTTTGCATATTTCCCCTCTAGACTGTTTGCTTCCCTGGATGGCCATGCATGGCACCACGTGCCCACTCTTGAGAACTGCACAGAACAGTCTTTCCAGTGGCACCTGTTTTCTAGCCTGTTAGTCAGACCATACCTGACTAAGAATAAAATCTACATTTTTAAATTGATGTCGAAGAGAATTTAGTCAAAGGAGACTCACTTCTGAGAGATGATGGTATATAAACTCCTGAAGAGGAAATGAAATTACCAGATGATGTAAGGCCAGGAAGGGGTTTTGGGCAGAGGGAACAGTGTCTGGAAAAGTACAATTGGTTAATGATCAAGTAGGTGTGTATCTGGAGTCAAATGTGTTAATGAAGAGGAGACATGAGGCTGGAGCGGTTACATGGCTGGATCATGAAGGATTGATTTATACATGACCTGTGCCATTGTTTATGATGTAAACATGAGAGAATCTAGAGTCACCTGGGAGATCAGCCTCAAAGCATGCCTGTGGGTGATTGGCTTTACAGATTGAGATGGGAACTCCCGCCACTGTGGGTAGCACCATTCCCTGGCTGGGATTCTGGACTGTCTAAGTGGAAAAAGAGCTGAGCAGCAGCATTCATTTGACTCTTTTTTTTGTTTGTTTGTTTTTCTGAAACAGCTTTTTTACAGCTCCAACAGTCCTGGAACTCACTAAGTAGACCAGGCTGACCTGCTGGAGATGCACCTGCCTTTGCTTTCCAAGTGCTGGGATTAGGGGTCTGGTTTTTGACTGTGGGTATAATATGACCAGCTATGTCAAGCTTCTACTGCCTTGATTACCTCACCACGATGGACTGTACCCTTGTACAAGGAGCTAAAATAAATCTTTCTCCCTTAAGTTGCTTTTGTCAAGGTATTTTATCACAGCAACAGAAAAGTAACTAAGACACAATTCGGATATGATCCAGAAGGTCACTCCCTGTGATGTGCTTGTCTTCCTGGTGATGTTACAGCTCTTAGGAAAACTTTGTTGTTGTTGTTGATTTTCAAAATTGTATCTTTGGCTGAAGTCCTTGACCTCCTCCACCCTTAAGGGCTCCTTAAGGCTGATGGATTTGCCATTGCTCTGAGGTCTATTTCACTCTCTGATTTAGGTTGCAGTTTATGACCCCTTTTAAGTTGAATGTGCTGCATAGTTAAAGCTGCCTGAAGTCAAACATTACTGTGTTACAGCCTCAGTTTCTCCATCTATCAAGTTCTCTGAGGTCCCTAGTTAATCTGTGTAAGAGATTTCTTGGGGAACTGCAGCAGAAATCTATCTCCCTGACCCTGACTGACAGATACTTGCTCCGGTGCTGAAAGAGTCTGGAGTTGTCCTTCTGCAAGGAGGAGATGGCTTTTATTGATTTCGCTCTTTACACAGAGCTGACAGTGTAGGCCTGTGGACGGGCAAGCTGATGAAAATAGACAGTGGCTTGCCTGCTCATATTTGTCTTTAGTTCCAGGAATGAACACAAGCATTGTCTGAGCGAGCTCGCTGTTTCACTCTTAAGACAAATGAGCTGTTGAAATGTCATGATTTTGAAATTGTGGTGATATACATAAAGAATATTTTACTTATCAATAGCAAGCAATCTGTCATAAATGAAAAATAGATTGTGCTACCCATTTTGGAACTTTGCTTTGGGGCCCATTGTGCTGGCTTCTGAAGCATGGAGTCTTCCCTTCCAGAAAATGGCCTGGAACTCCCAGCCTTTCTCTCTCCCAGCTCCTTAAAGGAACCAAGAGCAGTCAGCCTCTTTTGAGTCATCTTACGTGGGCAGCCTTCTCAACACCATCACTGATGCGGACAAGAAGGGCAGGGCAGAGTCTGCTAGGCGTTGTTTGCCCTTGTCTGTCCCTTTTGGCTTCTTCTTCCTGCCTTTGTCTGGTTCTCCTTCACCATTGCTGTATGCCCACCATATGCCAACCAACAAAACTATGGCATGAAAGAAAATGAAACGTGTTTCTTGGGCTGAAAAAGAACACATAATTCTTGACTAAACCAATTTTTATTATATTACCAAATACATAATTATTCTGAGCCTCACACTGACACTTTAAAAAGCAAATAAAAAAGATTTCCTATGTATTGTTCTCTGAATGGGGCACTGAGTATGTGTAGGAATAGAAAAGGAGGTCTCGTTTTATTCTAAGAATCATCTGCTTTTGCGTATGTTGTTTCTCTTCCCACCTCCATCACTTTCTTTCAATGTTCGTGTACCTCCTATGAAGTTCCACAGCCATCTTTTTCATGCTTCCTCAGTGCTCTATAAAGTTCTACAGTCTCTTTGGAAACTTTTAACCTAAGTTTTTTTTTGAATGGGCAGTAAATTTACATAGTTTAAAACCCCAAACAGTTCAAAAGTGGGCACTGAATGAAGAGTTTCCCTCTTCCCATTTCCATCAATGGGTCCCCTTGGCCACCCAGCTTCTATGTTTTGAGACAACCACTGTCATACATGGCTTAGCCCAATGCCAAATAATATATAGCCTATGTGTGAAGCCAAAATTGCAACACCCCTGTAGAGCAACAGCAAAAACAAAGGACAGGATTGAGCTGACACACCCCCAGTCCTAGTAAGCCAGCTCTGAATTCATCTAAAGTCTCATTTCTCATTGTTGACACAATTATCTTCTTTGGAATAAGAATCTTTGGAGATGATGTGGATAAATGCATTTTAAAAAATCAGGGAAGAGAAAACCCAAAGCCTGACATTAGCTCCATCAGGTAAGTAATTGTGGAAAGGTACTGAATTTTTCTAGATGACACCTGAGAAGCCCTTTGATTTAAATATTTCTCCTGAAGAGATATGGAAGAGGTTGTTAGTTCCAATAGGGACGTATAAAAGGTGGATTCATTTCCTTTCAGTTTCTGGATCTTGTCTGGTGTTCTCCCATCACCTAGTTAGAAGTGGTGGCTAGGTACATATCCAAGGAAAGAATACAACATTTTTTGTAGCTGTCTGATCTGTCACCTTTGGGGTCAGAAAACCTTTACTTCCTGGCTGATTGATGCCTTTGTGGTTTGTAGAGTGGTCTCAAACCCACTAAAGATAGGGTCCAGGTGTGTGAGTTGGGAGGATATAGAGACTGTTGTGGGACTCCAGGCCTGATGTCACATGTCACATCCAAAGCTTGCCATTTAGTTCAGAGGAAGTTGTACTTGGAAAAGGAATGCAGATCCTGATGTGCTGTTAAATGTGCATGTGTGAAGGAACTGGTCTGATAGCCAGGGACTGGAGCCCTGTTTATCCACAGGAGATAGGAAGCAAGAGACAGAGATAACAGGCTTTAGTGTCTGCAAGCCTGCACCTGGCCCCAGGAAAAACTGTGCTAGGGAGATAGGAGCTCAGAGTCGGATATATTTTTTCTTACATGATATGCTAATTATGGAAGTGACGAATGCTCTTTAAACAATTTTTTCTTGATTTATTTATATTTTATGTTATGTGTCTTTTGCCAGCATGTATGTCAGTACACCAAGTGTATGCAGGGCCTGTGGAGGCCAGAAGAGGGCGTTGGATCCCTTGGAGCTGGAGTTACAGACTGTTGCTAGCTGCTATATGGGTGCTGGAAACTGAACCCTGGTATTCTGTAAAAGCAGCCAGTGCTCTTAACTGCTAAGGCATCTTTCCAGCCCTGGGGATGTTCTTTTAATCAGTGGATTCTGGTTACAGTTTTATCAAAGGAACCTTAAGCTTATGTCATTTATAGTCTTCTTCCTTTTAAAAGTGACAATTATTATTATGACTTTTTTACTGTGACTCAATAAACAATAAACTTGTTTGGTGTGTTGTTTTCTCTTTACAAAGCAGTCCAAGCATGACCCTAGAATTCCTGGGAGAGGGTCCCAGGTTAGCAAGTCTTTGTGGTCTCTTTTCCCCTGCCTTTCTCCTTTCTCTCAGTCACCTGTATCAAGGAAGAAAGACTGCTCCATAGACAACTATCTGATGTTTCTTATGGTTGTTCTGATTTTCCAGTACCTAGAACAGAATTTTTAAGTCTTAGGTAATCTTTGAATTTACATATCTTCAGTGTTGCGGTGGGAGGATGTGTGTGGGGGGTGTGTGTGAGGGGTGGGGGAATGGGAATCAGATCCTTTGTGGAGGGCATGTTGAGGTGAATTACATATGTGGATGGAGGCACTGATTCTGTTAGCTGTTCTAATTAGAAATTTCAGGAGACTCTTAGAGTGTCCTACTAATTTGAAGAGATTCAGAGCCTTATGGTGAGTGCTGAACAGAAATCAAGTCTCCAAATACTGTAATTCTAGCAGAAATTTCGCTGACCAAAGAGTCAAACAGGCTTGGTTATACAGATGATTTGAACAAGCCACTGACACCAGAAACTATATAAAGCATTTGGTTTAACTGTTTTAAGATGGTTAAAATGTTTCTGCCCAGGAAGCAACTAGTCTTGAGGAAAATACAGAAAATGACAGCATTGCTTTCAGTCAGTCAAAGCTGCTAGTTGCACAGGAGGTTGATTTAACATTTTCACAGCCATGGATGTCAAGGAACTTAGGTCAAAACCTCTCCACCCAAGATATTATCTCTCTATTGCCTGGCTGTCTTCAAAGTCTGCCAAGTGGAGGGTCTTTGTGAAAGGACAGGCTTAGTTAGGTGGGTCTGTTTCCTCAATGGTATTTCCAAAGGTCAAGCCCATGGAATTGACTGAGTTGCCTGGGTCTTCTTACTATACCCTAGACTGGCCAAGCAACCTGCCTGGGAGCTGGAGATCTCCAAGTCTCCTCCTCCCCCTCCTCTTCCTCATCCTTTCTCTCCTTCCTCTGTGTGTATATATGTTTTTTATGTATGTGATAATGTGCATACATGCATGAAGTATTGCTTACATGTATGTGCAGAGCAGAATTTGATATCATATGTCTTCCTTGATTGTTCTCCATAATTATTATTATTAATATTTTATTTGTTATTTTTATTTTGTGTGTGCTTGTAAATATGTAAGTGCATCCATGTCACGTAATGCCCACAGAGCTCAGAAGAGGGTATCGGATCCCCTGGAACTGAAGTTATGGATGGTTGTTGGCCACAATGTGGGTGCTGGTAATCAAACCTGTGTCCCCTGCAAGAGCAGCTAGTACTCTTAACAGCTGAGCCATCTCTCTAGCCTCTATTATTATTATTTTGAGACAGGGTTTGCCGCTGAACCTGGAGTCCATCCATTTGGCTAGTTAAGCTCCGGGAATCTACCTGTTCCCCATCCTCCCTCCCCCTGCCAGTGCTGGGGTTATAGATACATGCTATTGACCTGGCTTTTTTTTAAAGAGTGTATGTGAGGTTCTGAACTCAAGTCCTCATGCTTGCGCAGTGAGCCCTTTACTGACTGAGCTATCTCCCCAGGCCTCTGGAGACTCTTCTACCCTTCCAGAGAATGAACTGAGTGTGAAGGACTTCTTGTACTCTGTCTTCATCAGCATATTCTGTCTCCTTGTGGAGGACCCAAAGATGAGGCTGATAGCAGCTCTCCTACGGATTGGCTGAGTTACTAGGAGTAATTTTTAAGCTTTAGAACACTTCTAAGATTCTGGGCCCTAGAAGAATCTTAGAGGTGTTACCGACCAAAAGCAAATCCTCCTATGCAGGGTGCTTCTCCTTACCCTCCTAGTATAGTTTTGAGCAGGCCGCATTTGACTAGAAGCAATATCTATGACAGCTTCTGTGACCAGAAAGAAATGTTAAGAAAAGCAAGTGGATAGAGGCAGAGAGTGGGAATGAGGCTATTTAATCAGCTACTATGCTTGCAGTAATAATTATTACTAGTAGATACTAAATATATGGAATTGTAACAACTGACTTTTATATAATATTTCATTTTCACAACCATTTTCTGTCTTAGAAATTACTTATCCATAGGACAGATGAGAAAACAAGTCACAGACATTGTTAGCACTGTGTGCTTTGAATGGTGACCACATTAGAGGCAGGATTTGAACATGTGTCTGATAGATCTGTGAACATTACGCTCCACTCTCAATAGCTCTTAGCTATTGTGTCTTCCAATAGGTTTCCACAGGACAAGAACCCTGACTCATTCATTTATTTGTTCTCAGTTCCTGGTTGTATGGAGCTAAATCCTCTTCTCCAGATGCCAAGGCTTTTGTTAAGATGGAACTGTGTGTTGCCATGTCCAAAAATGTCTTCGGGAAAATATCTAGAAAATTTATCTGAAGGAAAGGAAGGTCAAAATCATGGGCAGTGAAAACAGGAGCAAGAATTGTCTCTGGGGATCATGGTGAGTCCTTCCCGCTTGAGTATTCTAATGAAAACGAGCTGACAAGAACTCTCAGGAACCAAAGGCTGTGTATATCCTAGGCACATGGTCCCAGAGCACTACAACTTCCAGAGCAACTTCTGCTTCCTCTCTTCCTTTCTTCATGCTGTACCTTAGACCTATCTGGGTTCAGGATTTTTGTTATAATTAATAATTTTAGACATTTATAGATAACTAAAATGTGAATATTGTTCTCCCTTGAGGGTGAGTAGCTGATTTAGCTATGAAGAGCCCACAAAAGACTCCTGTGCTGCTGAATGCTTGATTCTCATTTGGCAAACCATTCATTGAGAACTGATTGAATCCTAGTCCTTAGATCAAACTGATGACTTAATTCCTTGAGGATTCATAATATGATGGCATTATTGGGAGATGGAGCTGAGTTGGAGGACGTGTGTCACTCAGGCACACCCTAGAAAAAAAAAGGCTGATCTCTGGACCCATCCATCTCTTCTTTCGAGTTGCCCTGAGGCGAAAATCATTGCTTTAACATGCTCTTTGGACATGATGTTCTTTTCCACCACAGTCAAAAGGCAATGGAGGCAGGTAGTCATGGACTAAAACTTCTGAAGCCATGAACTCAAATACATTTTGACTCCTTTACGTTGGTCCCAGCAACAACAACAAAAAAATCTAAATGTCCAGGCCACACTATCACCTACTGCCTCTTAAAGTAATGTGTCTCAGAATCTGATGTTCATTGCTTCTTTTTCACTATCATTACTTGTTTTGGGGCTCAAGTGTTGCACAGGCAGAAGTAAAATGCTGGAGGTGCTCAGTAGATGAAGATCTCTCCTTTAGGCAAATTGCAAAAAGAAAGGGCTGTTCACAAGGTACTGCACCAGTCAGTGCATCTGCGACAGAGTACACATCAAACAGTGTCATGGTAGCTACAGAGTCTGGGTGAGCCCTGCTCACAGAATGGTCACTGTTGGAGGTGAGGACAGGCTTGGACTCTGCCTAGAAGGCCCACAATAGATGACCCTCAGAGTTTTGCCTTTTACTTTTGATTGAGAAATTAATTTTTCCCAACTCTCATGACAGACAATGCCCCCTTTGAAGGGCATTGAATTCTGAGTCTGGTAGCATTTGACAATAAATTATTGCCTTCTTGCCCACTTTCAGATCAGAAGACAAAAGCATTGTCTGTGGATTTTCTGAGCTCAGGTACACGAGACCACTGAGATAATAAAATGCACATCATATATTGTTGTGGGTGATTTCAACCTCCTTGCCCACCAAATGCTTCCAAAATCTGCTAGGAGGAGAGTGGCCTCTTGTTACTGGAAGTCCCATGAGAAGTGTAGTTGTAATGAAGGAAGGCATAGAGTAAAAGAAGAACCACAGATTTGCACAGAGATGGTAGAGAGGGCTCAGCCCTCTGGTACTCTGTTGTCCAAAGGATCCTCTGTGGACTAGGATCACCTGAGTTTATTAGCTATAGAGAATCTTGGCCTGCCAAATCAGGACTCATCTTTTAACGGGATCCCCAGATCAGATTTATATGGACATTAAAATCTGAGAAGCAGGCCTCTAAACTGAGCTTAACCACATGTTACATATCTGCTAGCAGAGGGAAAAGATGACTAAGGTCATTAATGAAGTTCTTAGCCTGCTATCAAGGTTAATCATTTGTTTATTTAAGCTAATATGGCCTCCTTCATTCGGGCTCATTTACTGCGTGCCTCTCAGTAAATCCTTGCTTGTAATTCATAGGCTTCTTATTTCCTACTTGCCTGACAGTTCTCAGAATGAATTAAGGATCATTTTGTTCTTTCAGCTATGGGTTTTGTCCGCCAGAAAGCAGTTTCTCTTTCATTTGGAAGTGGTACCACGCTCTTCAGAAGCTTATGGTCTCAAAGGCTGTCACCCAAGGTCTGTTCCCCTCCAGTGGCAGGAGCAGCCATGTAAGTGAAGTGGAGCTCTCTGACTGAGATGAAGCTCTACTCTGTCAAAATAATGGAAGGGCCAGTGGCTGCATAGATCCAGACCTTCTGTCTAGTCTGTGTTGTCTCCTATTCAGAGTTTATCTGCTTGTAGAATTCCTTTCTGTTGATTTGAGCCAAAGAACCTCAGTAAGGCAGACCTGGAGGCAATCACCTGTAATCCCATGACTTGTAGACTGAGGTAGGAGAACCCTGAGTTCAAGGTCAGCCTGGTCTACATACAGCCATGGCCCACATAGTGGAGACTTTGTTTCAAACAAACAAAACAAAGGAAAACCAAAACAACAAAGAACTTCACCTGAGCAGAAGGCTCTAAATATGCCTCGTGTTATAGGAAAGTATCATTTTTCGATGAAGGAGGATATTGATGAATCACAATAGCTTTACATTTTGCTCATTGTCTGGGTTAAGTTCCACATTGGTTATTAACCATGTGAAGGTTGTTTAAGTTTGCCTACATTTTTTCTCCCATACCTTGCCGCAGCCTATGTACACAACTTTGAAAAGACCAATTAACTAATAATCACCAGGACACAGGATGTCTATGTTCTCATAGTAACTTCATTGTTAGATTTTATGGTTTGTTACTGGTCTTCAAGTTATTTTTACTACATTCTAAGATAATTAAAGATTGCTCTAAGACAAGAATGAAAGCCTGTATAATTTATTAATCTATCATACGGAAAACAGTGATGTTAGCATAGGTCATTCACTTAATGTCCACGAATGGGTATTGTCTCTCCACTAGTTTTACTTTATTCATATGACTGCAGAGATGAACACTGACACTTTTCTCAGTTTCCCCTTTTCAAGCAGTCTGGGACCCCAGTCTACTGGATGGTACCATCGACATTCAGGGTGTCCTCTCACCTCGGTTAACCCTCTCTGGAAACACTCTCACCGACACTCAGGGGTTTGTTTCCCATGTGTGCTGGATAACTCTTGTTGTCAGTTTGACTCACCTGGGTTGAGGGAGTCTCGGTTAGGGAATTGTCTCCATTGGACTGGCTTGTGGCCATGTCTATGGGACATTTTCTTGATTATTGAGTGATGTAAGAGGATCCAGTCCTCTGTTATGGTGTCATCCCTGGGTGGATAGTCCTGTTTTGTATAAGAAAGCAGGCTGAGCACTGGCCAGGAGAAAAGCCAGTAAACAGCTTCCTTCATGGCTCATGCTTCAGATGCTGTTTCCAAGTTCCTGCCCCGAGTTCCTACCTTGGGCTCCCTAAGTGATGAACTGTGACCAGGGAGATGTCCCTGAAATAAACCCTTTCCTCCTCAAGTTAGTACTGGTCCTAGTGTTTGTCACAGCAATTGAAGATAGACTAGGACATGAGAGAACTCTATATTTCATCAAGTTGACCATCAAGATCAACCATCACACAATGCAAGATTATGTTTAATTCTACAATTTTTTTTGCATTTATTCATTTATTGTGTGTGTATGTACGCACACAGGGACCTATTCCACAGCCCTCACATGGAGGTCAGAGGACAACTTGTGGGAATTGGTTCTTTCATTTGATCATGTGAATCCCAGGGACTGAATTCAGATCATCAGGCCTGTTGATAAGTGCCTTTACCAGCTAAGTCATCTCACTGGGCCACATCCTATTACTTTTTATTTATAGTAATGCTGCATATTCACAGAAGTATTTCAATCTTTCATCAGTTACCTCTGAATAGTTTTATTTTATTTGTCAGATTCTTTTCCAGCAGAGAGAGGATCTATGTAGCCCAGGCTGGCCTGGAACTTATTACATAGCACAGACTAGCACTAAACTTGGCAATTTTTCTGACTCAACCTGATTTTTAACAACTTTATTTTACTAATATGTATTTTCTGTTTTTTTTTTCCTATAAAAATTTGCTTTGCAGACTAGAAATATAATTCAGTATTACAGTGCTTGCCTAACATATGCAAGGCTGTGGGTTTAATCCCCAATAACCCCAAACAAACAAGCATGAAACACCTTCTTTGGGGATAGAGAGATAGCTCAGCTGTTAAGAGTGTTTGCTGTTCTTCCAGAAGAACTGATTTTGGTTTCTAGCATACACTCAGGCAGCTTACAGCTCTAGAGGATCTGGTACCCTATTCTGACCTCCTTGACTACCTGCACACACATGGCTTACACTCACACACATACATATATAAATTAAAAAGTGAAATAAATCTTTTAAAAAAAGAAATAAAGCACCTCGTTGGGTTTGGTGGCACATGCCTGAAATCCCAGCACTCAGATGGCTGAGACAAGAGTATTGCCTTGAGTTTGACACCAGACTTGGGCTACATAGTGAATTTCAGGCCAGATTACATTACTAAGATTCTGTCAGAAATACACTTTGATGGCTTACAAAAGGGAAAAATTAGTTGAAACCAAATTAGAGGCCCAGGAAACTTTGCATATTAACTAACACAAAAGAAATGTAAAAGTTTAGACATTCAGACTAAATCTTGTAACAAGCAGAAATGATACAGAAACAGTAAATATCCCTAAGTGTGTAAGAAAAGCCTTATTAGTTTTTATTTTCAATTAACAGAATTCAATAGAACTTATTAAGAAACATTTCTCCTGCTGTTCTGTCTGATTTTGTAAAGATGCCTACAGTTTGGGATTTTAAAGGAAAAATAAATTAAATGTCTTATAACAGTCATTTCTGTTTTTTAGGCTTGAGCTTCTCACATTTGAATGTGCAGACAAATCCCCAAGGACTCTTACGAAAATGCAGATGGGTCTATGGTGAGGACTGAGACCCTGTGTTTCCATCATTCCCGAGGTGGAGCCAAATGCTGCTTGTCTGTGGGCTACACTCTAAGTAGCAATGGACAGGCCTTGTCAGTCTTAATGATGTTGGCAATGATTCTGAGCTAAAAAATAAAAAAATAAACAATTGTTGAGCAAAAGCTTTTATAGCCTGAGCAGAAATCTGGGAGGATGTAAGCCTTCTGGGTCTGGGACATGAATGTTTCATCACAGTGGAAGTGAGGTCAGAGGTCCAGGAGTGGGAGTGAGGGATAGGGTGTTGGATCATATTGTGGAAGTTAGTCAATGAGGGCCCTCGAGAGCAAGACCATTATGCTATGTGGTGATGTCGCTTGGTAATATCTGGTGATACAGTCCTGAAGGGGATGCCATTGCAGAACGCCCTCACTCAGGGGATGAGAGAGCTGGCAGGAGGCAGCTTTTGCAGAGGGGAAGTTGGAAGTGAGCTTGTGGGAGTGCATGAAGGAGGTGTGATGTCTGTTGCTGGTGCTGATTCTACACTTCTGGGGCCTCTCAGGGCAGCCTCTCAGGGGTTTATGAAAAATTTCCTTGTTTGTCTTGATACTCCAGTAAATCAGAACTCTGCCAGCCCCTTTAAAGAACTTGTAAACAATTTCAGAAGGATTAGTACTGTATTCTTTAATTTAAATTAAAAATTGTTATTGTTATTAGTAGTAGTATGTGTGTCCATGATATGCGTTTGTGTGTATACACATGTGTTTGGAGGTCAGAGGACAACTTTTGCTTCAAGCTTCTCCTTCCACCTTTATATGAATTCTAGGATCAAACTCAGGTTACCAGTCTTGCTCAGCAAGTAAATTCACCCCACTGAGCATGGCTCTTCCTCTCTGAACCTTCTCTATTCTTAAGAATAAATTCAACATGCAGCTCTCAGGACAGCCCAGAGCTGTATGGAACTGAATTTTGTTTGTACTGGGGACACTGAGGCAGAGGCTAATAGATGACGTTTCCTTACTGGCTTGCATTTTGAAGCTAAACAGGCAGGCAGATTCATAGGAAGTAATTAATTTGCTCCAAGATACAATAAAAGTCACAGTGAAAGATTAGAGAAGCTCTTTTGACACTGTATATGCAATAAACTGTGGTAATTGCTGACAAGATAACAACCCTCAATAAACCATAAGTGCAAAGCCTACTTTGAGAGCAAATATTAGGTCAGAACATGGTTTCTGTAAGAAAAAAAAAAGAATAAATTAGACCCAATCCATAGGAAATGGATCTGGGCTTGTGGACTCTGATCACTTCAAATAATTGATAAACTCTTTATCCTAAACAGTATTTCCTTAAGAGGATTCCTTAACAGAACTTCCAATGACAGAACTTCCCCTATAGGTAGTTTTTATCTTCTGTTTCATATTTTAATCTTTTAATTAGCAGGCTTAAAATTTTTTGTTTGGCTAATACTTTGGAGTAGAACAGAAAAACTTGAACAAGATAAGTAGCTATAATTACCTTCCAATTTAGAAGTAACAAATGATCCCCTAGACAGGCTCACCCTGAATCTAGGAACGTTTGGATTCATTACTGAGGGGCTGGAGAGTGGCTTGGTGGTAGAACACTTGCCCAACATGCTAGCTGCCCTGGGCTTCATCTTTAGTGATGCTGGGCTTGGATATCTGAAGATTCTGCAAAGCTCCTGTCACAACAGGCTAGGATGGGAGTAGGATCTGGGTTCCCAGTCAGAGCCCAGCCATCAGGTAGCATAGAAGGTGTCCCTCCGTGTTTCATCCACCACGCGTAATCTGCTCCTGAGACATCTGGTGACTCCAAATCTGCCTCAGAAATAAGTCACGCATTCTAGATCAAGGTTTTGGTTCAAGCTTGGTTCCAATCCCCATCTCCCACTCACTAACTACGATAGTATGGCACAGTAATTGGATCTCTGTGACTCAGTTCTCTTAATTGTGAAATGAGACTAATACAAGTGCCTGTTCCATCATGCTGATGGAAGATTTAGAAAATATATTCACATATACATAGTGCCTGGAATAGTGCCTGGTACATATTAAATATTCAACATATTACATGTAACAGAATTCATGTTGTTATTGTTCCTTAGCTGTGCAGTTGTAGGCAAGTTGCTTTGCTTCTCTAAGGTTGTCCCTTCTACACACAATGCGAATAATAGTGAAAGGACAGATGCTAAGTCAAATGCTCAGACAGTACATGCAGGTAGAGAGTGGATGGGCAAAGTTGGGAAGACCTTGGGTGCCCCTACATTCTCTTACATTTACCTAGAAGCAGGCTTCTTGGAGTCATGACCTCTTCTCTTGGTTGGTGGCTGGAGGTATCTGTAAACAAAGCTAAACTGTGAAAGCAGTTAAGCAGAAAGCATTTCAGGCCAGGACCAAGGCTGACCCCTGCCTCCCAGGTAGGTGTCATAGGGATGCTATGGAGTTGAATTCATCCAGACCAGACCTAGCTATGAAGGGATCATAGTTGTGAGCCTGGACTCAGTCCATTTGGGATGTTGTATCAGAATACTGTGAGCTAAATGACAAATAACAAACCTTAATTTCTACAGCTCTAGAGGCCAGAACTCTGAGTTTGAGGTGTTAGCATGGTAGGGTTCCTCTACTTTATGTCATCACACAGATTTCTTTGGGGACATAGATGGAGAAAGTGAGGGAAAGACTAAGGAGGGAGGAAGGTAAAGAGGGAGAGAGAGAGGTTTCTTATATCATGTGACATTACTCTGATCTCATTTCAAAGCTAATTATCTCTCAAAAACCCTACTAAAGTGGTCAGTAGAGATCAGTTCCCATCTTTGACCAGGTTCTTATCCCCTCTTCCTGCAAGAACAGAGTGGGAAGATAGCAAAAGGAGAAACAAGGGTAACTTTATTTGCTGTGTGGGAATAACAATTTGAATTGAGAACTCCAAAATCCTCAGTGGTGACAAGATGCCAACATTGAGAGGTTGGGAATATTTCAGTCCTATGTCCTCAGTGGGCTTCAAGGTGCCAGGTCAAGAGGTTGCAGGTGTTAGAACTCTATTCTCTCGGCCAGCTTATGGATGCCAACAGATTCTAAGTGTTACAGCTCCAAAGCTCTTGGAGGTCTTTGAGGTATCAGCAAAGAGTAGTCGTTGCAGAGCAAGTCTGAAGGTCATCAAAAGAGTATCAAGAAAGGTCTTTTGCATCTGATTGGTCTCTAAGGCTGGAGTTGAGGGTCTCTAGTGGCTGAGGCAGTAATGAATCACTCTGCCTGCAGCCATTGGTCAAGTCCTAGTGGCTGGCTCAAGAGAGCAGAAACCTTAGGCTTGAGGTGCTGGGGAGTCTGTCTTTGATCGTCTTCTTTCTTTTCCTCCTCAGTGGTGTCTTCTTTTTTCCCAGCTCTTGAATATCCAACTTGTTATATGTCAGCTGGTTCTTGATTGGCTGGATTTGGATATGAATAAGGTTAGAAATGGGGTGAATCAAGGAAGAGCCATAAAAAGTTGCCATCAGTTCTGGTTGCTTTGGTGGTTTTTATAGGCTGCAGCCTGCAGCTTTTCTGGCCTGGTTGCACAGAGGGCTCTGGCTGTTAAAGACGGAGGCTCTCATGTTGCTGGAGTCTTTGTCTCCCTGATGACTCCCTTGCTCTTGAGGCTTAGTTTCCTTCTTGTTGGAGAGCCCCACATAGGCAGGAAGCTCCTCATCAGGGCCTCTTCTACCCCATCACCACTTTGTCTATAATTCCATTGGGGTTAGGTTTTCAACATATATGTCTGAGAGGGGACATAGGGGACACAAACATGGAGTCTATAGCATGAACTGAATTATAAGCATGAAATCTGGATACTCTAAATTCTTGATTAGAGATGCTGGTAAGTGTAAGGTAATTATTTGACCTGACCTGAGGCCCAAGTAGTGGGCAAGGCAGGAATAGAACTGGTGTAGAGCCTCTATGTAGACAGCCAGAACTCTGGGTCCTCTAACCATGGTAAAAAAAAAAATCAAGGATCAACTGCTTGGTAGCTGAACTACTGGAGAGGGATGGGAAGGATGGCATGATAAGATCTGTCATGGTTTCTGGAAGACCACTTCTAGGTCAGCAGTTGTAAGATCCATCTGATTTGATGGTGTGTGAGGGGGGCCACGATTAATTCATCAGGTGACTCAGTGTGTTTGGGAATCCTTAGACACATGAGATGGTGATTCCAATAAACCAGATTGCCAACCTGAGAGAGAGACAGAGAGACGGAGAGAGGGAGAGAGAGAGAGAGAGAGAGAGAGAGAGAGAGAGAGAGAGAGAGAATTTTGGCCCAAACTATGTCATTACAGAACATGCTCAGTAGAATTCCCTCCCTCCCTCCCTCCCTTCCTCCCTCCCTCCCTCCCTCCCTTCCTCCCTCCCTCCCCGCCTCCCTTTCCTTGGTTTATCCTACCTATCTCTAAGGCTATGCCTGGCTAAGCACTTAGCTGATTGAGAGCATCCATGTTAGGCAGCAAGCTGAAGCAGCCACAGACCCAGACCAAAGGCTCTGTTTTATGATCCAGGAAAGAAAATTCCTTTTAATCAGCTTTGTTGTCTGTGCTATCAAAGAGGCAAAGTTGTGAACAATCACCCAATGAACCAAACATATATGGACTTCCCCTTGCTTTATTTATGGTCACTGGTTTTAAAAATATACCTAAAACAATAATCATTCAGGAGTCTCTGGTTTCTACCTACATCTCTTTTTCTCAAATGAAGTACACTTCTCAAACAAAACAACAAAACTCTACCATTGAATTATACTTGGTACTCTTGCTGGTGTAGTTGATTAGACTCTTCTCCAAACCCTGAACTTGGAGACAGTCACCAAGCTGCTTGTCACCCTAACCCCCTTTGTCAGCAACTTTATGTTGGCTAGTCTCCGAGTGTTGCTGCCAGGAGTGTCACTATTTCCAGAACATGTAGTCCAAGACCTGCCAGCATTCAGAAACATCATCTTCCAATTATAGGAGACTTCTCATTTTATGTTTCTGAAGGTTGTACCTCATACTGTGCCACCAAGACCTTTGGGAAGGCCCAGTCAGACTCCAGCTCCAAATCAGTCAAATTTATCAACTGACCAGTGACTACACTCTCTGGGCTGGGATCTAGAGAGCACAGTACTGACTCAGAGGAGCATAGGGCTTATAAGGCATCTTGATGGACCAGGTTACATAGGGACAACATATTTGTTCCTGCAGTAGGCATGAGATATTTGTTCCTGTAGCAGGCAGGCAAGTAGCTACAGAAACCAGTTAAGTGTTAAGCAAGCATTTGTCAAGATAAGCATTAAATAAGCACTTATAAAAGCTGTAAGATTTTAAGATATTAACTGAGACCTTCTGGATTGTGTGGAGGTATTTTTCTGTTGTTAATTCTTCCTGGAACAGCGCTGTGGTTAAACTTTCCTAAAACTGCCTGCAAGAGTCAGTTACAGCTCATCAAGGTAGTGGCCTTATACAAAATGGAGGAACTCAGGCCATAATGAGATCTTTATTGCTTTCTGTAGATGGAAATTTCTTACTAGTTTTCTTCTTTCTTTCTTTCTTCCTTCCTTCCTTCCTTCCTTCCTTCCTTTCTTTCTTTCTTTCTTTCTTTCTTCTTTCTTTCTTTTGACACAGGCTCAGACATTTATCATTCCCTTCCTCCTTATCTCGTTCTTTCTTCTCTTTCTTTCTGACTTGAAAACAGAGTCTTATATAGCATAGGCTGGCCTCAGACTCTTTTTGTAGCTGAAGGCAACCTGGAACTTCTTATCTTTTTGCCTCTACCTCTTATGTGCTAAGCTGACAGGCATGAGGTTTATACAGTGCTGGGTATCAAACCCAGGGCTTCAGGCACGCTACATAAGCACTCTGCCAAGTAAGTCCATCCCTACCCCATCTTGCTAGTTTCATTAAAACAAAAAAAGAAGGGATCTGTCAGAAATGACTTGTTAAATCACTTCTATTTTTGAAGAATCAAAGAGAAGATAAGGTATAGCTGTTTTCCACTTGATCTTTTGGCAAGGCATTGGGACAGTTAATAGGTACTACAAAACTAGAACCACATGAATCAAAACAAAGTCAAACTCACAGATGACACATAACCAGGGGCTACTTTGCCTTTTCTGATTTCTCTGAATAGAGGGTAAATACAGGAAAGAGAGATTAATGTCTGGAGACAGTGATCCAGATGTGCTTCCCATCAGAGAGCCAAAGAATTATTCATTTTCTGCTTTTTCTCTGCGATTTCCACATCAGGATCAAGGTTCAAGTTGGTTTCCAGCTTACCATGCGTGGCCAGAGCTCTGAGGACTGTGGAAGCTTGTCGTCATGTCTGCTGTAAAGACACCCTTTTCTCTGCCTTCTTTCTTCCCTCACACCTCCACTTTCCCAATAGTCTCAGTTTTTCAAATTTGAATAAAAAGTGACTTTCAGCTCTCACATTAATCCTGAGAGAAATGTTTGAAAAATTAGATAGACTCATAATTACAGAAACCTAAAATAAAGAATGGAGTTCCAGGGGCTGGAATCAGTTGGTGGGAGAATTTAGAATGTTTTTCTCTCTTTCCTTACTTTCTTTCCTGTGTGAAAAACTACTTCTCATTCTCTGGGGAGTTGTATTCTGGCTAGTGACATCATCACACATAGAGTGAATTTGAACAGTAATGATCACATAATGACACAATTTTATCAGCATTTATTTAAATGTGGTTAAGCAGTTTTACATGTGTTATCTCATAACAACTATATGTTATTAATATTATTATAATAATTATATATTACATATAATTAACATATTATTCACATTCTTACAGATGAGAAAACTGTGATTTAGAGAGATGAGCTTTCCCATAAAAGATTGGCTTGATTGTAAACATGACAATATCTAATCACAACATGTAACTTGTAGGCCATAGTGATTGGATTGTAGAAGGAAACAAAAGTCCTGCCAGGAAACTTTGGTAAGCTTATCAGAACCTGGACTGACTGTTGAAGCCTGTGTGGAAGAGGTGAGGAGATAAGTATCATTTTGGTTTTAGTGTGTCCTTAGTCCTGATAATCTCCTTTCTAAAGACGCTGGCCTTTCTACCCTATGTGAGCAATTAGAATGTGGTACTTTTCCACTCTGTGTGGAAACTGGTTATCATTAATCAGGGTATGCAGCACTGTTTCCTCGGGTGGGGGGCTTCTTTGTGTGCTGATAAATCTTTCTGATTAATTGTAAAACTCATGAAAATGTGACGTCATGTCATAATCATAAGCCACTTGGGCCATTGGTACTTGTCCCCTAATTGAATTCTTATTTTTGTTTACAAAATTGGTTTGAGTTCATGACATTTTAGTAGAGCTCCTGTAAGTCCACAGAGCTCAGGATTACAAAAGCTAGGAACTGTTTTCAGTAACTCAATCACAAAAATGAGAAAAAAGGCCTTGATACATTGTAAATGGTTTATTTCCCATGTGTTGGAATAATAAAGATCTTTGAGATCTTCTCATATAATTCAATGCAGGCTCAGTTCTAAGAATAAAAGGTGGTGTACTGAACAGTGAGGGAGAAAATGGGTTTGCTTTTTTTTTTTTTCTTTTCAGAAGCTAAAGTGAACTCTACAAGAATTGCAGAGGAGAATGTGAATTAGAAGTTGTCCTGTAGAATGGTGGTTAATGCAGAAACTCACAACTATCAAAGTGCAGAGAATAAGTGCCTGTGGAGTATTTGGCCTCAGCAATGCTCAGAGATCACCCAGGGAGAGGGAGTAGTAAGACTGTAACTGCCTGGGGTCAGGAAAGACCAGACAGAAACAGTATCTTCTGGACATGAGAGTAGCGATGCACTGATGAACTCACAGCAGCTATTGTCTGCACAAGACCTACACAACACCAAGCCAGTCAGCTTTCCAGAATGGAGAGAAGAGGAGCTCAGGAGCCTCCACCCCTAGCTAAGGAGCTCTTGACAGTTGGTGGCTTCTGGAAGTGCAGAGTCAGTTTTCTTTAAGGGTGTGGCTCCTGGTAGGTTTACAGTGCTCCAGTGGATGGCCCCACAGCTGTGGGGCAGAACAAACTGGAATCAGTGGGCTATTGGAAAGAGATGGGGTGGGGCTGAATCTGGGAGGAGTTAGGGGAGGAGTCAGGTGAATATGATCAAAATATACTCTATGCGTGTGTGAAAGTCTTAAAATTTAACAAAATATAGTTAATAAAATTAAATATATTAAATTCTTTTTAAATAAAGAAAAGAGGAAAAATTGTATCAACAGCAAAGTCCCAGTGTAACTGGCTGATGGTGTTCAGATGATCAGACCAGGACCAGAAGATCATGTCTCAGCTAAAATGTTCTCCATGCTGTGGTACTCTGATGTTTCTTTGCTTTCAGCACTTCTCAAACTCTCCAGAGAGTTTAGCACAGCACAGATTTCTGGGCCGCCTCCTGCAGTCTAGATCTTGACTAGAGCCTGAGGGTGTTGTGTTTGATGAGTTCTTAGATGATGTTGATTCTGTGGCCATCAAAATTTGAAGTCTGACTTTAGTCCCAGCCCAGTGCTAACTACTGTGCAACCTGGACACATCATCCTTGCTTCTGTCTATCTCACTTGTGCTGATCCAGGCCCAATCTAGGAGCTATCCTGACAGCCACTTGCTAAAAGTATGTACCAGCATCTGGTTGATAAAAAAGTATTTAATTTGTATTTTCTTGCATTTTGAGATAGATCCAATTGACTTGAAAGAGTAGTGAGGATTTTCGATTTCTGGGGAAGTCTAAAGATGAACTAAGTATTCTTCAGCATTAGAAGCAGCAGTGACCCGTTGATTTGATAATTCCCTTCCTTCTTGGTAATTTTTTTCAGCATTTAAAATTTTAAAATGGACCATTAATCTGGGCATGGTGATGAACAACTTTAATCGCTGCACTCAGGAGGCAGAGGCAGCCAGATCTCTGTGAGTTCAAAGCCAGCCTCGTCTATAGTGTGAGTTCCAGGCCAGCTGGAGCTACAGGGAGACCAAAAAACGAAAACCAACCAAATGAACAAAAAACCCACCAATGGACCACTGTTATTTCTGAAAATTCTCTATCTCTGTCTCTGCCTCTTTCTCTTTCTCTCTCTCTGACTCTCTGTCTCTATCTCTCTCTGTCTCTGTCTCTTTCTGCTGTCTCTATCTCTGTCTCTGTCTCTCCTGCTGTCTCTGTCTCTGTCTCTGTCTCTGTCTCTGTCTCTCTCTCTCTGTCTCTCTGTGCTGGTGATAAGAATCGACCCCCAGGGCCTTGTGCATGCTAGGTAAGCACTCTACCACTAAGCTGTATCTCCAGCCTTATTCTACATGTGTATATATGGTAGGTGTTCTAAAAATTCTTACAGAAAACTTTTTAAATTTTAAAGTATTTTATTCTTGGTCAGTTCCAGCTCCATTGTTCCAAATCCAGATTCTGTTTTGGGAGGCAATTAAAGGCTGTGGCAGTAGCTTGTGTAATTTTGGGAGTCTCTTGGACCACTCTGGCCAACAACTCAAAGGAAGGTCTCTCCTGTCTTGAACTGTTTCTTGTTATGTAGCCTTCAGCTGTGCACATGGGCTCATGTAGAGATACTGTACGTGGAATTCGTCATTAGGTTGTTAGACTAATATGATTCTCTCTGGTGTTTTACACTAGGTAGGTATTATTTATTCTCTGTCTGTGTCTCTGTCTGTCTCTCTCTCTCCCTGTCTACACTTCTCTCCATGTCTTCCTCCTTTAAAGTGTCTCCATTTTCCTTATTTCTCCTTTGATAGCATCAGTCTTCCAAGGCCCCACCTCTCTTGAGCTCCTTCTTTCCCTTTATCACCAGAGTTCCGTGTGTAACCTGCCCTCCCCGTCCATTTAATAATCCTCTTATCTATTTCTCCCTTAGTAATACTTGTCTCATATTACTCTTCTCTCTTAGATTCCTTCTTTCCTTTTATCTCCCTGGTTTCTTTTCATTTCATGGTTCCTGCAGTTACATCAGGATACATATTCACATATATGGATTTGTGCTAGGATTCACAAATGAGAATGTCTGTTGTTTGTTTTTCTGATTCTGTGTTACTTCACTTATTAGAATAGTTTCTAGTTCCATTCATTTGCCTACCCTACAAAGGTCATGATTTTGTCTTTCTTTACTGCTGAGTAGAACTCCATTGTGTAAATGTCCTACATTTTCATTATCCACTCGTCAGTTGAGGGATTCTTAGGTTCCATCCCTTAGCTATTGTGAAAAGAATAGCTAGCACTCACAGCTCTGGAGAGTACTATATAAGTAGCCAAAGGAAAACATCAATCGATTGCCCAACATCAACTTTGTGACCTCACTTTACAGAGAACAGGTTTCTCTCTCTCTCTTTCTTTCTTTCTTTCTTTCTTTCTTTCTTTCTTTCTTTCTTTCTTTCTTTCTTTCTTTCTCAATCTCTCTCAAGTTCTTGATGTGTAATCCAGGCTGACCTTTGAACATGCAATTCTCTTGCCTCTGACTCCTGAGTCCTGGGCATACAGATCTCCACCACGAAGCACGGTCTCTTTTTCTAAAGGTAAATTTGTGGGGAGGGATCAGAAACATTCAGTTCATAGCAATAGGACTTAGAATTTCCCCAGTGTTGGAGAACAAATTATCTGTCTTCTTCCATCTTCATAAAAGGTGGATATAATGATAATCTTTCAGGTGCAAGTCATGGGGTATCCTACGTGGGGAGTTTCAGTATTCCGCCTAGTAGCAGCAGCTTTCTAGCTCTGTGCTCCCGAGGGAGGCATTTTGATAGTAGTTGTTGACAACTAGATCCCAGACATAACTGAAAATATAACTTTTTATCAGCTTAGGCAAGCTATGAACCTCAGTTCCTCTGAGGGAGCTTTGTCTCCAGGACAATAAGGGTTCTTTCAGTCTCTTTTCCTCAGGAAGACAGATCACTAGGTGACAGTTCTATATAACAATTATAGTTTGAGTTTTTGAACTCTGAAAATTAAATTTATTTTGATATTTCCAATTTTTTTGATTTGTTTTTGAGATTTGTAGCTCAGACTGGCCTGTGACTCACAAGTCCTGGAATTATAGGCACCTGCCACCACATTTGGCAATAATGCCATCTAAAATGCTAGAGCAAGTTGTGTACATTAAATTATTCCTAGGTTACTTATGATACCTAATGCCATATAAATTCTTTTTAAACAGTTGTTACACTACACTGTATTGTTTAGGTACAAGAGCTAACTGTATTGTTTATGACAAGAAAAAAAACGTACATGTTCTGTAAAGGCACAACTTTTATTTTATAAAATATTTTTGCTTAAGTCTATAGATGTGGAACTCAAGGATATAATGGGTCAACCATGATACCTGTTTTATTATTCATTTTACAGCCAGTGAGCATTAGAAGGGTGACTGATGAATGAGCAAGGCAAACTTCCCAATGCCTCGATTGTATTATTACATTTTTTGTAATGTCTTAGGGAAGACTTAGAGGAGAAGGGAGTTTTACACACACACACACACACACACACACACACACACACACATGTATTAATATCGGGAAGCCCAGTGTTTTTCTAAGAAATTTGTTTCTTTTGGTTTTATAATGTTCTCATTTGGTACAGGCTGACCTCAAACTATTTGACAGGCTATTTGCCAAGGATAACCTTGAACTTTTGATCCTCCTGTCTTCCCCACTTGAGTGCTAGGTTGACAGGCATGAACCACTACCTCTGGTGCTATGGATGCTGGGAATTAAGCACTAGGACTTTGTGCATGATAAGCAAGTACTTTACCAGTTAAGCCACATCCCCAGCACCAAATAGTTTCTTGTAATGTTAAACAATATCAGGTTTGTAGCCAGATTTTCCCTTTTCCTGTAGCTGCGAGATAGTGTGAGCCTTGTTTATGACTCATTTCTCAGAAGTGTGTTTAACTAGGGCTGAGTGTGCGGCTGAGTGGCAGAGCCTATGGCAAAAATTCACAAGACCTTGGGCTTGATCCAATAAATATAATTGGTTTGTTGTGGTAGAACATGTTTGATGTCAGTAATCCCAGTACTTGGGAAACTGAGGCAAGAGGGAGGGGGGACACAGGTAAGCATAGGGACATCTTAGCAAATGGAACTACACTTGGCTTGAGACACACACACACACACACACACACACACACACACACACCCTTTCCCAGCAAAGTGCTTAACAACCTGAGACTGCTACCTGTATCAAACTGCACTCTCCTTTTCAAACAAAGCGACCAGTCTTAAGAACCCGTAGTAAGCCCTTATCAAACCCTAGTAATCTTTTATTGCCATCAAGCACATCCTATAACATATTCCGAAACTAGAGGCAGAATGCTGACCCAACCTTGATTGGTCTTAGGTGTATGTCCTGTCAGGCAACCTGTAGCTTCTGGGCGAAATTTTAGTAAAACTTTCTCTTTGCCACCTCATTACTATATCTGATTAGGAATGCATGTGATTAAAACCTGATGCATCATGGGAGAGGGCATGCACATTGAGAAAGAGTGCATATAACCCAAGCCTGTCAGTCAAAACAGAAGACTACTTATACTCCACTCCCAACAGCCAACTTCTCTTCTTCCTGGATCCATGGAAGGAAGCCATGCGAGGTAACCTGGGCTCTTGAGCAGTCTTGCTGGGCACGACTGACCCCTTGAAGCACATCTACTCTGTACTTTCTGCTTAGCTATTTGGGTGTGCTTCTTTAGTTCTTTGACCAAGATGTCAAGAACCTGAATAGACTGGATACAAACAGAAACCACCAATAACAGGAGGATGGAGAATCCTGAGTTTAAGGAAAGCTTGACACAGCTAGACACTCTTTCAAGAAATCAAATTGGGGCTGGAGAGATAGCTCGGTAGTTAAGAGAGCTTGTTGCTTTTGCAGCAGACCCAAGTTTAGTTCCCAGCACCCACAAGGCAACTCACAACCATATATAACTTCAGTTCCCAGATATCTGATGCCCTCTTCTGGCCTCTGTGTGCACAGAAAGAAAAATCCCAAACAACAAAAAGTGTAACTAATAGGACGTAACTTTGAGCTTTTGCTTTTGTATGTGTATATTTCTATCTCTCACCTACTCTGATTAGTTCAATGCATTGTTCTTTTAGGGTCCATTTCATTATTTCTGTTCTGATCTTTATTATTTCTGGTAATTTGGTACTTTGGGGTTTGAATTGCTCTTGTTTTTCTAGGATGTCAGGGTACAATGCTATCTGAGATCCTTCTAATTAAAAAAATTATTGATTTCTTAAGAATTTCATGCAATGTATTTTGGCCATTTTCAGACATCCTTCCCTATTCCTACCCGGAAATTACCCCCACCCAAATTCATGTCCTCTATTATTAGTTTTTAAAGATCTATCAAGACTAATTTGTGTTCCTCAAATGCCCTTGGCTGTGGGTCCCTCTTCTGGAACCTGGTCAACCTAATGGGTGCCACATCCTTAAGGAAAACTGATTCTTCTTATCCCAGAACCTATTCATTGCTAATAGTTCTTCAGATAGGCCTGTGGCTCCTTGCCTGTTGTGTTTGGTAGAGATAATGTTTCCCAGTTATAGAATCAATTCATTTAAACCTTTTTCTATTATATGTGTATACGTCCTAAGAAGTTTCTACAGATTTAGGTTTCCATATGATTGTTTCAAAAGGCCCCAGTGTTAGTCATCTCTTCCCGCACTCCCTCCTGCACACCGTCCTCCCATTCCCCACTCTGTGTAACTGTTCTTACTCCGCTATTCCTCATCCCCTCCTTACATCACTGTGCTCCATCTCCCTTCCCCCCACCCACTGCCCTTTACTGGTTTCCTTAGCTCTATGGATTTTCCATTTGAAACACACATATATTTGAATACACACACACACATATTCAAAGCTGGCACCTACGTATGACAGAGAACATGTGATGTTTGTATTTCTAGGTCTTAGTTACCCTAGGAAGATTGTTTTCAGTTCCATCCATTTATCATTTATGTTTTTCATAATTTATTTTTTCTTTTTTGATTTATTTCTTTTTATTTTATGTGTATGAATGTTTTGCCTGCATGTATGTATGTGCACACAATGCCCACGGAGGTCAGAAGAGAGCATTGGATCCCCTGGAACTGGAGTTATAGATGGTTGTTAGCTGCCGTGTGGGTGCTGAGAACCCAACCTGGGTCCTCTGCAAGAGCAGCCAGTGCTTTTAACTGCTTTAACTGCTCTCTGTACTCCCCCTAATTTCAATTCTCCAGTCCCCCTAGTTTTATTTCCTCCTCCTCCTCCTCCTCCTCCTCCTCTTCCTCTTCCTCCTCCTCCTTTCTTCTCCTCCTCCTTCTCCTCCTCCTCCTCCTTCTCCTTCTCCTCCTCCTCCTCTCTTCTCCTCCTCCTTCTCCTCCTTCTCCTCCTTCTCCTCCTCCTCTTCCTCGTCCTTCTCCTCCTCTTCCTCGTCCTTCTCCTCCTCTTCTCCTCCTCCTCCTCCTCCTCTCTCCTCCTCCTCCTCCTCCTCCTTCTCCTCCTCCTCCTCTCTCCTCCTGCTCCTCCTCCTCTTCTCTCCTCCTCCTCCTCCTCCTCCTCCTCCTCCTCCTTCTTTGGAGACTAGGTCTCCCTGTAGCCATAGCTGGCCAGGTACTTGCTATGTAGATCAGGCTCACCTCAATCTCACAGAGACTTTCAGGTTTTTTATTGAGGGCTTTGATCCATTTGAAGTTGACTTTTGTGCGGGGTGAAAGGTAAGGGTCCAATCTCATTCTTCCACAGGTGGAGATCCAATATTGCCAGCATCATTTGTGGAAGACGCTGTCTTTACTCCATTCTGAGTTCTTGGCACTTTTGTCAAATATCAGGTGACTGAAATTGCAAGTACTCATATTTGGATCTTTTACTGTTATCTGTTGATCTACATGCATGTTTCTGTGCCAGTACTGTGCTGTTTTTGTGACTATAGCTCTGTAATATAATCTGAGATTGGTATCTTGGTCCCCTCAGCATCATTCTTTTTGCCCAAGATTGCTTTGGCTATCCAGGGTCTTTTGCGATTCCATATGAAGGATGATTTTTTTCTAGCTCTGTGAAGAATTTTGTGGGTATTTTGATTGACATTGCATTGAATCTATAGATGGCTTTTGGTAAGATGGTCATCTTTACAATATCGATTCTACTAATCCCTGAGCAGTGTAGGTCTTTCCATCCCTAGGGTTTCCCCTATCTCTTTCTTTAAAGATTTGAAATTTTCATTGTGGAGATATTTAATGTCTTTAGTTAGGTTTATTTCTATATATTTCTTTTGAAGTTATTGTGAGTTGGAGGGTCTCCTTGAATGCTTTTTCTGATTGCTTGTTATTGGAATATAGAAAGGCTACTGATTTTTGTAAGTTGATTTTGTAACCTGCCACTCTACTGAAAGTATTAATCATTTCTAACAGTTTTCTAGTAGAATTTTGGGGGTCTAGTATGTATAATATCATATCATCTTCAAACAGAGATAACTGGACCTCCTTTTTCCCAGTTAGTACCCCTTTAATTTCCATCTCTTGTCTTAGTGCTCTTGTAAGACTTTCAAGCACTATATTGAAAAGGAGTGGAGATAGTGGAAATCCCTCTCTGCTTCCTAATTTTGATGGGAATGCTTCCAGTTTTTCTCCATTTAGAATGATGTTGGCTGGGGGGAACGGAAGTCAGGAGAGGGGGATAATGGGAGGTGGGTGTTATTGGGGGCAGGATAGGGATAATGCAAGTCCTGGGACTGGCGAGCCAGGATGGAGGTCGGATGGGAGGAAAAAGAACAGATGAGTGGAAATGTGATGCCCCCAACTCCCCTAAGAAATACACATATGGTGTCTAAATATTAGTGCCTATTTATGCCGAGGGGCTGTTTGGCAAGGAACATGGTGCTAGACAGAAGAGATCTCTCTTTGAATGGTTCGTGAGAGTGGTTCTAGAGAATCCCCAAATACTACAAGCTATTGCCAAAACTTTTGGTTATCTTTCAGAACTAGAAGATAATACCCTACTGCCGAAGACAGGGCATACTTAGATAGAACTTAGAGTAATGGAGCAAGAACTGACCTGGAAGCTTTCTACCGGAAGTTTAGCTCCCATAAGGCTAGATGATAATATGCAAACTGCTAAGGGAGAAAAAAAATCAATCAATTGAACTAACTGAACTTAAAGTCCTCTCAGTGGGAATGAACTCATGGTTGCACTGTAAACTCAGTCACATAGACATGGTTGGAAAGGACACAGATCCTAGAGAAAATCTTATCTCTGTCTCAGCTCTGGACAAGTGAAATTTCTTATCATATTCAAAATACGGATCCTTATATTTACAGACAAGCATTCAGTATACCACTCATCAAAGAACCTTCTTTTTGCCACAGATAGAGGCTACAGCAGAAGTCATAACTGCTCAGACACAGAGAATATACATCTGAGAGATGCTCAGTCCTAGGTGACACGTCTACAGTTGAGCCTCTACACTTAAGGCTCAAGGAACATAGCAGAAAGATGGACAAAAGAAAACTAATTCAGCCTTCGGCTCCCACTAGTGCAGCTTCCTTATACAACAGAGTGCTATGCACATAGGAGGCCACAGCTGGCCAAGCTTTAAAGAATCAGAGACTGCAGAGTGTGCATCCCTGGACAGGACTCCTATGTTAAACCTTACCCACCCATGACTTACAGTCCATTGTGGAAGAGAGAGTGGAAAGATTGTCAGAGCCAGGGGTTCATGAACTCAGGGAAGCAGAGGCTTTCAGGCCACTGGAAGCTTGCACATGTGAACTTGTGACAATGGTGGCAGCAAGCACGGGACCCGTGCTGACTCAGTTAAGATAATGGCCCAGAGTGGACCAAAATTGGTGGTAGGCTGATCCTTGACTTCATGCTCCTGCTATTATGACTTCCCCACCACCGTGGACTGTACCCTGGAACTGTGAATCAAAACAAACCCTTCCATGAACGGTTTTTGCCAAGGTTTTTTATCATAGAAAAGTAAAAGTAAAACAATGACTATTGAAAAATGGAAATGAGATATTAGGCTTTACTATGATTACATCAGAACCGATTTGACCTTTAGTATCTGTTTTATGAAATTAGGAGCCCCAAATTCGACGCATATTATACTTGCCCATTGTATCTCCTGGTTTATTGTTTCTTCTATTTGTATGTCGTGGCTGTCTTTTTCTCTTCCGACTAATTTTGGTGTGACGTCTACTTTATCATGTGTCAGAATAGCTACATCATCTTGTTTATTTTCCATTCTTTGTCCATCTATGGGTATCTTTACCAGTAAGATGTTAGTTTTTTTTTTTTTAATGTAACTAGTCACTCCATGTTTCTTTTTTGATGAGTCGAAGTCATTTGCATTTAAGGTTATTATTGAAAGATGTTAAATAATCTTTATACTTTTTTTTTTCCTGGGTTGGTTGGGTTATTGCTTGTTTTTTACTTTCTCCCCTAATATTAGCATCAGAGGTTGGCTGGTTTACTGTGTTGGACGTGATAGATTCCTTTCTAACTTTTCTTTGAGGCATCATTCCTTCCATGAATTTAATTTTTTTCTTTGTTTTCATGGCTACGAGGGTTTTCTTCCTCTTCTGTACGCAGTAAAGAGTCTTTTTCCTTTCTTTTCCTTCCTTTCTTTTTTGGTCTTTTTGAGACAGGGTCTCCCTGTAGCCCCAGCTGTCCTGGAACTCACTATGACAACCAGGTTGCCCTTGAAATTACAGAGATCCACCTGCCTCTGCCTCCTGAGTGCAGGGATTAAAGACATGTGCCACCACACCTGGCGTACACACTGTTTCTTTAGGTATCTTCTGCAGGGCCTGCTCCATGGTCATGAAGTGGTGTAGAGGAATGCCAGAGAGTGAAGACTGAGCAATTTGTAAACAGAAGTAATCTATTTCTACAGTTGTGGAGACTGGGGAGTTCAAGACTGTGTCTGATGAAGACTTTTATTTTCCTTTTCTGCATCTTACCATGGTAGAAGGCATTACAGGGCTAGATGCTCAGAGCATGAGAGATGAGGTAGGGAGTTGGAGGGAGAGATTAAAAAACAAAAAGCCATTCTCAGTAATTAGCCGTGTTCTGAGGTTAATCAATTCATTCAGATGGTAGAGGACATTCAAACTGAAATACATCTATCTCTTTTCTCTGTGCAGATGTTGCTAATGTTTGTGGGGACGAGGGGTGGGGGAGTTAGAGAACGGGAGAAACTGAGGACAGGGCCTATATAGTGGTGGACCATCTCCAGTCTTAGCAGAGCCTACTTGTTCCTATAAGAATGATCTTCCTTTCAATTTCTAGCTATATAGCTGCAGCTTGACCTCTTCCCTTTTTTTCTAGGGCTGGGCATGCGCCCCATGTCTGACAATCAGAGCTCGTTATGGGACAGAAGAACTCTTCCTTCAGCTTTCGGGACTTGCATGCCTGCCGTGCCAGCAGCTGTAATGATCCAGGACCACCAGCACACGTGTGTTTCTGGAAATGAAGTCAAGCCAAGAGACTGAGAGCTAAGACAAAGGAGAGAGAATCTGGATGCAGAGACAGAATCTCAGCATCAACAGTTATCTGTTCCCACCCTGACTTCCGTAGTTAATGTAAGCCAGACATTTCCTTTGCACTTGGTTTAGTTGAATTTCTGTTACTTACAGTTAAATGCTAGCATTTATCCCTTCTTTATGCCCCTTTCTCACAAAACCCAAATAGCAATTACCTAATAAAAGTATTGACAATTATAGCCCACATATAAACATCATAAAATTGTTGCTTTGTGTATATGCAGGCGTGTGTACACAGATGTGCATACGTGTGTGTGTACATATGTACACATCCATGTGGAAGCCTGAGGATGAACTCAGGTGTTGCATTTTGGGATCCACCCACCTTTGTTTGAGGTAGGATCCCTCATTGGGACCTAGGGATTATGCTACACTGGTTGGCCAGCTACAAGGATCGTTCTGCTTCTGCCTCTTTGGTGCTAGGATTAAAAGCACATCACTTGGCCTAGCTTTTAAAATGTGGGTTCTGGGGATTTAATTTGGGTCCTTATGCTTATATGGCAATTTACAGACTGAGCTATCTCCCCAGACCCATAATTGTTAATTTTATGATGCAGGTGACATACAAATGGGACTGAATAATTGTTCCATATATGTTATATCTAATCCTAGTTCAACCATTAGTAGAGGTTTCACAATTATTATAATTATAATTAGTACTTGGATGGTTACTATCTTAATCAAATGAATTAAAATTTGGCAGTCAATCATTTCCACCTGTGAAGAGCCAAATATTAAAAACAGGCTCAAGAATATTAGGGGAGAATCTACTTTCCGCTCCTATCACTGCCACAAAAAAACAGACTAGTAGGCAATAGAATGTTTTTCAAATTCCTAAAGCAAACCTGGGTAATGTTTCTTCTGCACATGGCACAAAGAGACATAGATCCCACAGCCAGATCCATGCCCTGTGGAGTGTTTCAGGGGGTTTGGCCAAGTTGCCCTATTTAATCTGACACAAGAGACAACTCTGAAAGAAGATACATGATAACTTTCTGGTGACCCAAGCTCTGGTAACCTTGGTCTCAAAATCACAGGACATTTGCTTTCTTTCTTTCCAATAGTCTGATTAATTATTTGTCTTTATTTAGTGTTCTCAATCAGGAGCCAAGAAGAAGTTGGGGCAGCTGGGGCCAATTTTTAAATTTAAAACTAACAGAGCAATTTAGCTGTCTGATGCTGAGCTGAAGAGTGACTTTCCTTTAACATTGTCATCGCCTTAGCATCCCACCTGCTCTGATATGCAACAGCTGGATGCTGAGGAGTGTGGATAAGTAATCAAAGCAGACATGTAGGCATCTGAATGAGATGAGAGATGCTGACTATTCATGTTCCTTTCCTGTATTCTTTCATCTCATTCTGTCACGTTTTCTGGAAACCTCTGTCTGGAGAGCAGAGTATGACCTCTTTCCCAAGCAAGGCAACAAATGTAAAGGTAGTTTGATTGTCAAAATAATTAAATGAACTGAACAAAAATCCCATGAAAAATCCCCCAGATCCCTCCCTATAGAATGCTCTAGATGACAGGAAATCGCGCTCACTCTTCTTACTGGCTGGGTCCAAACTCTTGCTGGCCTCAGCTGGGTGGGTGTTCTGGAGAAATCAAGTTTTCTTTTCTAACAGGAATTTTTTGTAGTGAAGTTATTCCATTCCTCCAGAATAGGGTAGTTTTGCTTTCAGCACATACAAATACTTTATTCCCTATGTCAGAGTAAGGATTTAACAATTTCAAATGGCAGTAATTGGTAGGTAGCAACTCTGACTGAGGAAGCTCAAGGTTAGGATTTAAGTAGGCTATTCCAGGGAATAAAGGAGGTTATCATTGGACTATCAGCTTATTCTTCTTTATTAAAAATGTCCTTCTTACAGGGCTGGAGAGATGGCTCAGTGGTTAAGAACATTGGCTGCTCTTGCAGAGAACTCGGGTTCGATTCTTAGCACCCACATAGCAGCTAACCTCTGTCTCTAACTCCAGTTCTAGGGAATCCAACAGCTAATTCTGACCTCCATGGACACTGCACACAACATCGGTGCCCTTACATGCAGGAAGTATGTTCATACACATAAAATAAAAATAATAAATAAGATTTTAAAAATTGTCCTTATATGACTAAAAGAAACCTCAAATTACTTAAATTTAATCTAGTTGTCTCAGTTGAATTTTTAGCGTGGATCCTTTGAATGAAATAACTTTGTTAACTAAACACTGAGCAGTTGTTGAGGAACCAGGCATGTCCAACTTGTGGCTTTTGGGCTGTATGAATCCCATGATATCTGTGGCTGTGCCCAATATACTTGTAAATAACATCATGTTGCAGTGTCAAAAGTTGGGGCACCCCAGAATCTGTATGTCCATATGACAGTAAGTGAATGTGATCAACTCCCTACCTATGCTAGATAATCCTCATATAGATTAAGCAATGGTTACTAGTCAAAGGCTGCAAACCACTAGTGCTAAATTATTAAGATCAAGTTTAGTTATATACTAAAACATTTGAGGACCTTGGAAAACAGGCTGCAGTCATACTATGAGACTATGATTGTGAGAAAGACTGTTCTGAGATTTAAGAAAAAAATGTTTGAGTATTCTGTACAGGCATCCATGTGTACTCTGTGGAGGCCAGAGGAGGTCTGTGGACTTCCTTCTCTTTCCTGCTCTGCCTTTTTCTCTTGATACAGGGTCCCTCATTGAACCTGGAGATCACTGCTTTCTGGTTAGACTAGCAGCTAGCAAGCTCCAGGGATCCTCCTGTCTTTACTCTTCTGCTCACTGCTAGAGTTACAGATGTGTATGACCCAGGTTTTATGTGGGTGCATAGGATCCAAATTCAGGTCCTTATGCTTCTGTGGCAAGGGCTTTTACCCACTGAGTCATCTTCCCAGTCCCTAAGCAAAGGTTTAATCACAGACTGGGCATTTCACTACTACATGTGCCTGAAAAATATGTATCTTTGTGACAAGTTGGACTGGACTTGGGGATATGAATAGTTCTGTGCTATTGTGACATCTGTACCAAGGAGCAGGAGTTGTATTGTACTTGTGACTTTGTTACATAAGCCTTTTGGTCACGGGGTAAGACTATCTAGAATCTTGCCCTTCCATCTTTCTTCTTCTAAGAGATCTCTGTAAAGTCATGAAGTAACTTTCCTGAGGAAACTACGGGAATTAGGGTTGGAGTGGACACATTAAGATCAGGAGACTTTTCCTGTGAAATCAAATTTACGTAAAAAGATAGTCCAGCAGTCATATGTAAATGCTTCCCTTATGTCGAAACAATAGTGTGCACTAGATAATTCAATAATAACCATTAGTCATTTATCATCCTTAATTATCAGTCATCTCTAACTGCATCTGGTTTGTATTTTTTATTAGAAAGTTTTTTTTTTTTTTATGTTGGACCAGGGCATTTTTTTTCTTCCATTCCTGATTTCATTTTGTTATTCTTTTTAAAATTCCATCACTAATTCCCATGATGTGAGGAGGTTTGTATTTCATAAGACACAATAAATCAAGCAGCTCTTCTGTTGTAACATTGTTCTTGCTGTGTATTTATCATGGGCCTTGCATTGCTGAGTTTACTCAAGGTTAGAGAGTCAAGCAGCTTTGAGGACAAATTCAGCCAGCACTGTGGGTATGCACGTAGCTCGGCAGAGAGGAGGAAGGTATAAAACTTCAGTTAGTTTGATGGAATGCAGCTGCCTCAATAAAGTCAAGTGGCAAAAACTGACTCTGGGACATTGCAGAGTTTGAGTGCTCTCCTCTTGATACTCTGAATGGTGTATGATGGCTGTATTAGACTTTTACATTGGAACGGATGCTATGTAATACTATTCCCTCATAAGACAGTAGCAGCTATTATTTATTAAGACTTTCCTGGGGCTGGAGAGGTGGCTCAGCAGTTCAGAACACACAGTGCTGCTGTAGGTGACTGGAGATCACTTTTCAGCATCCATATTGGGCAGTTCACAATCACCTGTAACTTCAACTCTAGAGGATTCAATGTCATCTTCTGGCTTCTATGGGCACACACACACACACACACACACACACACACACACACATATGCACACACATGCACATGCCCATATGTACATACCTCCTTCACTACACAGAATTAAAAATTAAAAACAAAATCTAAGAATTCCTACATGCATTGCAATAACTTTCAGTTCTTACAACAATCCTTTGAAGAAGGTAATATTATTTACATCTCTATTACCTTAAAGATACAATTGCTTGTTGATTTCTCCTCTACGGAGCCGCCCCTGGCTATAACGATAAAACAAAAACAAACAAAAATACAAACCTGCCTGAGATAGACCTTTGTTATAACTTCTCTAAACAGGGTAATTTTAATTATGGAAACCCCAAGATGACAGAGGTAAACTCTGTTTTGTCTCTCTCCATGGTGTGGGGTTTCTTTCTCCCATAAGCTTAAGTATATGTTTAATTTTAGTAATGGCTATGCTTAGTAACTGAGTAGCGAAGCTTCTGAAAAATCTAATGTGCTCTTATGAGCTGGTACAAGCTGCTTGTATCTCAAGAGGATGATGCACCACAGTTTCTGGGCCAATCACTGTGGCGGAATCCAAAGACTTAGAAAAACAGGGACGCACAGACTTCACATGTATCCACAACAGAGCACTCTAGAAACCAAAAGAGCATCTCTTCTATTATAAATGAAATGCCAACAAGGTGAACATTGGCATTCTGGCAAAGCTCCGTGGATTCTCTCATTTGTGGACCAGATGAGTCTGAGACACATTTGCACTGTAGCAATGATGGTGGGTTCCTTGGGTAGCACAGGCAAAGTAGCAGCACTTTTCCACTGAGTACGATGGGGGTGAATTCTCTATAAAGGCCACAGAGACACACTACGATCAGAATGCCATTAGGTTGCTGAGGTCCACGGTGGTGGCTAACGGATCATGCAATCCCCAGTGAAGAAAAGAGACGGGAAGTATAGATTATTTATTATTTTTATAAAAACTTTATTTTCTACCCGCCTTCTTTCTGTTCTATTCAAGTGTCTGCAGAACAGCTCACGATCACTTGGAGGTAGTTCCAACCCATTCAGTGGCCTGAGCAGTGGGAGCAGCAGGCCAGTCCTCAGTGGCCAGCTGGGCCTTCTAGTCTTCAGTAGGGAACTGCTGGATAGGTACTGAGGGCATCTGCACGTCTTCAGAACAGTGAGCCACATCCTGCTGAGTGCCAGTAAACTCATGAGTAGGTATGGTCCGTTCGCCCTGAAATTCCTCCTTTTCGATAGCAGCTTGTTCTTCCTTCTCAATCTCCTCAGGGGCTCTGAAGCAGAAATCAGGCACGCCCTCTCATGGGTGCTCACGGTGCCACGCATGTGCAGAACTTCCTGGGCCAGCATCCGAAATAACTTAGGAAGTGAGTCCCCTTATTGTTGTATGGGGTGGCATGTCTACACAGCGCAGAAGAGAATCTGTGTTACATAGAGCAATAGTAGGCAGGTAGACATCAGATGCTTTTGTGAGGGGCTGGTGGTCAATCCTGGGGTCAGTTACCATCAGAAGATGTGACTCTCTGAAGGCTCCTTGAATCAGGTTAGTGAAAGTTCCAGGAGTGAAGCGACCAGCAATTGGAGTGGCCCCAGCAACAAACTCACGGGCCAGTGTTGCTGGAAGGAGGTGATGCTGATTATCAGCGAGGTTTTCATTGTCAGTAATGGCACGAGTTGGGCCATTCTCCAAGGGCCTCTTCGCCTCTTGAGCTTTATGACGTTTGTACAGTCACATTTCCTCTTGTAAATGTACTGTTCCATCTGGCAGTCAAGGTTAGTGCCACCAAAATGGGTTCCTGCTGCTAGGAATTTGAGGACATCGTCTTCTTTCATTTGTAGAACATCAAGGGCTGCTTCCCTTTAAGTTATGATGGAATCAAGAACCCCTCCTTGGGCAACTCAATTATTAAGTGATCTAAACAATGAAAACTCAAATAATGGTGACCAAAGTTGCCTCAGCTCCCCAACTATCCAGACCTAAGCCAAGTCAGTGAGAACCTTATATCGTTGCTGCAAGAGGAGACCATATGCCTTTCTCTAAGTCTTTTCTCAATGGGCTATGGTTACTTGATAGAGTGAGCATATGCTGTGGAAAATCTAACATCTAGGGGCATCATGGCTTAGTGCTAGAGTGCTTACCTAGAATGCAGGAGCCCTATGTTCAAGCCCTAGCACCTCAAAGAAAATAAGACCAAAGACAGAAAAAAAGAACAAAAAGAATCCTAGATCTTTTAGGAGTTACTAAATACTGACTTTTAATTATGTTAACTCTTATGACCTACACGATCCATGGTAGCCTACCAGTCAGTTAAAATGAGAAACGAGATACAGACATCTTGGCCCAGGTTTAAGCCACTGTAGGGCCAGTTGGTCAGTGCTGTTTTCCCAGCACCAAATGTATAATTGGAGTAGATATACTTGACCACTGCCAGAGCCCTCACCTTGGCTTTCTGACCGATAGGGTGAGAGCCATTATGATTGGAAGGGCATCATGGGAACCAAGGGAATTTCTCATCCCCCACAAAGAGAGTTAACCAAAAATAATATTGCATGGGGAGATTGTATAGATTAATGCCACTGACAAAGACTTGACATTTTAGTGTGATTTCTATGATATACCCATTTAATTCAGCTGTTTTGTCTGTGAAGACTTTCAATGGATCTTGGAGAATGATTGTGACTTATACATTTAGTGGTGGCAATCCGGTTTTCAGCTGCTGTCCCATACATGGCCTCCTTACTGGAACAAATGAACACCACCTTTGGTACATGTTATGCACTTGTTCACTTGAAAAATGCCTTTTCCTCCTTACCTGTTTGGAAGAATCACCAAAACAGTCATCTTACAATTAACATGATCAACAGTTGGCTTCGTGCGCTTAAGAGAGGGCCATGCCAATTCTGTTCTGTGTTCACTGTCAGCAGAGAAATCAATTGTCTTGATGTTGTACTAAATATCACACTGGTCTTCTACATTGATAATATTATATTGATAAGATATGATAAGCAGAAAGTAGCAAATTGTATGCTTTAGTAAGAAATAAATAAATTACCAAATAGGACATATATACAACAGTTTAGGGGTTTTCCATTTCAGTGAGGTTTCTGGGGTCTAATGGTCTAGAGTAAAGAGAATAATAAACCGAATCTGGCATGATATAACATGGAAAAAGAGGTACAATGCTTTACGTGAAGTTAAAAGACTCCATTTTGAGGTCACATATACCACATTTGAGTATGCTGTCTATTCCTGCCTGTATACACAGTTGCCCATAAAGGCTTTTAGTTTTCAGTGTAGAAAAGAGAAAGGAGGCTGTGCAGCAATTCTAGCTGTAAGGTCTGTTGATCTCTAGAGTCTTAGAGTAAATTAAATATATTCCCTACTCTGCAAGTAGTGAGTCTTCTTTTGAAAACAGCTTCTATCTTCCTACTGAATCCCAGAGAGACTGAATAGTGCTTAACCATGGGATATCAACCAATTGGGTGACTTTCCTGTCCCATCACACATTTGGTGCTGTCTGATCTACTTATCTGCAATATTGAATGGGTACAGCACCATCTATCATCAAGTGGAGTTCAAATCTCAAGGTTAATGGACAGATTGTTCTTCACATTTGCTGATATCTCTCAGTCTGAACTCCTGCGTCACTACATTCCACTGTGTGACTCTCCATAGGTCCATTGTTTTTGTTTCCCTGGCTAGCACAGTAACAATAGTATATAGCCTAATGCACTATATTATATAATACCATTGTGTATTTCATGGTGATATCAACATTATACATTGCAAGGTAATATAAATTATGGTTTATAGCAATTAGCTATTCATTTTTTTCTTATTTGAGGACTTGCCACATTATCATTAATGGACTCCCCAAATTATTATCAAGTTCACTTTTTATACTATGTTTATCATTTTGGAAATTAGTTTCTGAGTTTTTCCTTTACTTTCTAAAACTCTTTAACATTATATATTTTTTTCTTTAACTGTTGTCTTTTGTGATTCACTCCTGCCAGGCTTCTCGGTGATGAGATACCAGCCAGAAAAGATTACATTTATAATACGAACTCTCTTGTTAATTTATTCTTTCTATTTTTTGGATTTCATATTCTCTTTTAAAATCATCCTCTAAAATAAATAAACAAGTAAACTAACTATATAAGCCTCCATACTGTAAGCTTCACCTTAATCCATTGATCTTGTACTTCTTTCAATCATTTCTTATTTTTAATTATGCATTTACCTGAACATTTTGGGGTGAAAGTTGCTTCAGAGAACCTCACTTTCCTGAAGTTCTTTCAGTTCTGATGATCTCTCCACTTTATTTCCCTGAGACAGAGTCCTTCCCTGAGCCTTGAATTATGCTGGTGGTCAACAAGCCCCAGTGACCCTGCTGTCTTCACCTTACACAGTGTTGGAGTTACAGGCTCACATACCATGCTTGACTTTTTATGTGGGTGCTGGGGATTTGAAATTAGGCACTCATCTTTGTGAAACTCTTACTGATCCGTCTCTTAGCCCTGTCTTCTTTACTATTGATAGTAACAGACATTTTTACCTATACCTGCTGAATATGTTTATATATATTTTGGAGTTATATCTATTCAGGTCATTTGCCCTGTTTTTAATTAAATTTTGTTTGTCTACTACTGAATTGTATGAGTTCTTCATAGATTTTTGGATATGAACCCCTTATTAGACACACAGTTTGCAAATATTTTCCCAGTTCACAAGCTGCTGTTTCATTTTGTTTCCTTTGTTGTATAGAAGCTATTTAGTATTATTTATCTTTGCTTTTGTAACTAGAGCTTTTAGTGATATAAAAAAATCATTGCCAAGATCGATGGCCAGGAACTTGCTCCCTGGTTTAGGAGGGTCATAGTTTCTGGTCTTTGGGTATTAAATTATCCATTTAAAATTGATTTTTGTTTATGGGATATATTTGTTACTTCTCCCGTTGCTGTGACCGGACCAGATACCTGACGAGAAGCAACTTAAGGAAGGAGGTGTTATTTTGGCTCACAGTTTCTGGGGACACAGGCCATCATGGTAGAGAAGGTATGGCTCATGGCATTCCCAAGTAAGGAAGCAGAGATGGATGAATGCTGGTTCTCTTCATGTTTTCTCCTCTTTTATTCCTGCTTAGGGTGGGTCTTCCAGACACAGCTAATCCTCCCTGGAAAAACCCTCACAGACGTGCAAGTAGGCTTGTCTTCTAGGTGACTATGAATCTAGTCAAGTTGACAGTGAATCTTAACTGTCATATGGTGTATGTTAAGAATAATGGTATTTTTCAGTCTTAAAAGAAGTGAAACTGCAATTTTTGTCTCCATGAGAAAACCTAGAAGACAATATGCTATGTAAAACAGGCAACCCAAAGAGAGAAAAAAGTGCATGATCTCCCCATATATAAAATCTAAAGAAGTCAAACTCATAGGAACAAAGACTCAGGAATTAAGGAGATGATAGTCAGAGCAGACAGATATATAGTTATAAGATGAAAAAATTCTGGACACCTGTGGTCAATAATAATGTGTTATGTAATAAAAATGTCTATAATGCTAAATATTAAGTGTTCTATACACACACACAGAAGTGATGGGTATGTTAGCTTGAATCTGATAATCATTTCACAATGTGCATACATATGAAAGCATCACATTGTAACCTCATATATATGTACTTTCTATGAGTTGCTCTTTAATAAAATGGAAAAATATTCTCATAGAAATGTCCACGTTTGCCTAGCCCACATATTCCACAAGAGCAGAGCTCAGATTTGGTTTCTGACATAGCATCAGTTAACATGCAGTATGAAGCGCTCTGGGCCATTATTTATCCATGTAAATCCAATTATTTATCCAATGGTAAAATTGCTCACTCTGTGTTTATTGCATAGGAAAAAAACACCTTTTCTCTTTGGCTTCTTTCTATTTCAAATTCTTCACATTTTAAACATAACAATCATTTGAAACATGATGATAGCTTAGCATATTTTAAGCGAGGAAAACTGCTCCCCTTCAGTCTTGATGTGTGTCAATATTTTCCAAGTCCTCAGGAAGTGAACACCAGTAAACTACGCTAGGCCAGTCTTTTACACAGAGGGATTTTGTAGCCAATTACTATCCTGACTGAATGTAAGATGATGCCTTGCATTTAGATGTTAAAATAAATGGGAAATGGGACACTTAAAGCAGTAAAAATGTTCTACACGATGCTATAATGATGGGCACATGCCATTGTGCACGTGGTTGAACGAAGAGAATTATAACAGAATCCTAAAATGACGTGGACTTTGGGTGATAATGATGTGTCATTATAGGTTCACCAGTTGCAGCAAATGTATCTCTGGGGATTTATAATGGGAACATTTTGCAAGTGTGGGAGGAAGGAAGCATCTGGGGCCACTCCATACTTCCTCATATTGTAGCTATGACTCTAAAAGTGCTCTAGATATAAATCTCTCTAAAAAACAATAAGTATGAAACAAAACAAAAATACAGTGAAAGGTATTATCAAAGGACTACAGCTTCACTAATTGGAAGGACACATTCTTAGAGAGTAAATAATAATTTAAATAATATATTTTCTCATTTCGAATTCTTGTGCTGATTTACCAAAAGGGAATTGATTACAATTAAAAAGCACTCAAAATATTCAATTCAGGTGTCATACAAATGTAAGTGCAAGTGGAATTTTGTACATTGGATCATGAACAGGTTGTTTACATTTCTATTATTACTCAAATGCATTTGTTTAACTTAGTTCTGGGCAAAAAGTGCAGAAGAGCTTAAGAGAGGAAGACTTAGTAACAGGTATTAGGTATCATATCCCTTGTGTGTCCAAGCTAGAAACCTAGATCCCACACTTGTCTGTTCTAGTTGCATTGTCATACTTAGTCTCAACCAACTCATTCACCAGGTTCTGTTGGCTGTATTTCTACGGCCTCTCAAATCCACCCCCTTCCTGTATTTGAATTTGGACTACTCAGTTCACACTCTCATTACTTTCAAACAGGCCATTATTTTTCCTTCATCTGGTCCTTCCAGTCCTCACTCTAGTTTCCAAACCTTTGCCATATAAAGCTAACTAGAGCATCGCCTTGCTAGAAGTACTTGATTGAGTTCATATTAGACCTTCCATACTGGGTCAGGTTCATGTCTACCTCCTAGTTTTGGGTCACTTCCTCCAAGCTTGAAGCTTCATGATATTTCATGACTTAGGGCCTTTGGAATACTCTTTCCTAGGATGACCATTTCTCTTTCACTGGTGCGGATTGTGCTTTTTTCTTTGATTTGGAAGAGCCTCTGAGATGGTGGCCTCCTTCCGACCTCCCCGTTGTTCCTTATTCTTACCTTGTTGTGGTGTGGTACACTTCGAATTTTTGCTCCCTGTTTTTCTGGTTTCCTCCACACTGCCCCCTTCTAAAGAATTATAAACTATTTGGTTCAGGAGCTTAACCATTTTTGTGCCTTGCATGGTGTCTGGCACAGAGATGATGTTTCAATAAACACTTGCTGAACAAAAAAATTAATAGAGAAAAGAGAATAAATAAATATCCGAAGATTCCCACTCCCTTATTAACTCACAACTCTAGTGGAGTTCATAGTGTACCAATTAGAAAGCATCACAAGCTCTATGCAGGAACTCACTTTTGTTCTAACCAAAGACACTACTCTTCAAAGACACAAATGACATTAAATGTTTTGTAAATGAACCCACTGGAGTGCAAGAAGGAATATTATATTGAAAAACATTAAACAATCTGAAACAAAAGCAGATCATTTCCCAACCACAAATTATAAATTAAAGAAACAAAATTCTCAACCAATATTAAGTAAACGCTGCTAACATGTTAAGGGGAGGAGACAGTCAAATCAAAGGGAACAAGTCTGTCGAATGAAGACAAATGGTAAAAGAAAAGGCATTAGCCAAGAGACTGAAATGCCAGAGAGCCTATTTGGACAATGGGAGAAAATAAAACAAATTCAAGAGTTTTACAAATGCCTGATTTCTATAAGGTCGTTCCATTGTTTTTGCTTGCTTTTCTCCCAAGCTGATCTTACAGACTTTTCCTTTCCACGGAGAGGCTCCCGCTGTTATTTTATCATGATGTGTGTTTGTTCACATGCCACAAGGGAAATGAATTACAAAGAAAGGAGAACCTTGTAGGCGGCAACAGCAGGTTGGGCACACTTAAAGTGAGGGCCAGCTAGACAAAAATGACTTGAAAACTAGGTTCTTACAATGCACACCCCCAAAGAAATGCTGCAACTTCTGTCACTTTTTTTATTGTGATTCTTCAAATCTTACCACTTCAAAACCTGTCTCAGTTTCCCCCAACTTGAAGCTTCCCCAGAGAATCCAACTACTTTGGCCATTCCTCCTCACTCCCTGAGAGCTTTGGAATCAGCTTATTTAATTGTTCCTGTTATTATGTTATATTATCTGTCATTATGTTTTTGTGTGTAAACATTGTCCCTATAATTGGATTATTCCTTCTCCAAGAACTCTGTTACTGACTTTTAAAAACCATTCCTGACAGATATTAGTACAAAGGGTAATGTATATAAATACACATTCAGCAAATGTTAAAATTCAATTGGATGAAATGAAACAAAAGACATTTTATGACAGATTATTTTCCTCTTTCAAAATTATTAATACAAACAAAAAGTCAGGATACGATCATCTTTATTGTCTCTTAACAGAGCAAATATCTTTTTTTCTCCTCTTTTTGTGTAGAATATAAGCAGATGTTCTATCACATTAGTAGTTCTCAGCCCTGGATGCTCATTTGAATTTCCTGAGAATTGAAAATAAAAGTATATGAATACCAGTCTTCTTCCTAGATCAAAGTCAACTAGAAGATGCAGGAATTTTTAAAAAGCAAAGTCCATGGGCTGGGGAGATAACTCCGTCGGTGAAAGCACTTGCCATACAGCATGGGAACCAGAATTTGAATCCTAGAATTCATGTAACAATAAAATGCGTAGCACATGCATCCATAATCCCAGCATTCTTTTTTAAAACAATCTTTATGATTATTTATTATTTTTATTTTACGTGTATGAGTGTATAGCCTGCATGTTTGTAAGTGCACCCATGTTGTACAATGCTCACAGAAGTCAGAAGAGGGGATCAAATCCCCTGAGTTATAGAGGTTTGTTAACTGCCATGTGGATGCTGAGAACTGAACCTGGGGCCTCAGCAACAGCAGCCAGTGTTCTTAACTACTGAGCCATCTCTCCAGCAGCACTCTCATGGTGAGATTGGGAGGCAGAGGCAGGAAAGTCCCCAGAAGCTTGCAGGCCAGCTAGCCCGGAATATATGTGAGAGAAATAGCAAAGAAATTCTGTCTCAAATAGGATTTCAAAAAGGTGGAAGGCAAAAACTGACCTCTGAGGTCAACCTCCACGAAGGCACCCCACACTCGTCGCAAACACACACATACAGAGTTTGTAGATGTGATTGATAAGCATTATGCTATACTGTCACTTGATAGGTCAATCAGCAGCCATTCATAGAACACCAGGGCTAGTTTCTTCAAGATTACCATGGTAACGACTCCTGTGAACTTTTAGCTGCCGCTTATCTGAGATACACTAAGTTGTGTATAGGGTATGAGGGTTTTTTTTTTTTTTTTTTTGTCTTTTTGAGACAGGGTCTCCCTGTACTCCCAGCTGGCCTGGAACTCACTGTGTAGACCAGGCTGGCCCTAAATTCACAAAGATCCGTCTGCCTTTGCCTCTTGAGTGCTGGGATTAAAGTTATGTGCAACCACACATCTGGCTCAAGCTTTTAGATTTTTCAAATATCTAAATGTTCCCTTCTTTGGTTTGTAAATACATTTCTTGTAGACTTGTAGTTAATTGTATAAGCATTTTAAAATTGCAGAATAAAATGGGAGAGTAAAAGTCAAAGCAGCTTAGACAGTTGAGTGAAATCAGTTTTGATTGGTTCTATATATTTAAGGGGCAGAGGATAGAAGAAAATTGGTTTACTTTGCCAGAGAAAAATTCAAACTACATTCATCTGAAACTTGTATCACTTAAAAAAATTAAAGTTATTTTAATTTTATGTGTATGAGTATATTGCTTGCATGTATGTAAGTGCACCTATGTGCAATGCCCATGGAGGTCAGAAGAGGGCATTGGATTACCCTGGAACTGGAATTATGCATGGTTGTTAGCCACTATGTAGGTGCTGGGCCATCTCTCCAGCCCCAAAATCTATCTCACTTTTCGTATACAGACTATCTGGTTATTGATCAATAATCATACTTTCAGTTATTTGTATAATTGCATAAATTCCTAGTATTGTTTGCATTTTTACAGATTAACAATACTATCCAATTTTGTTCTTATTTTGAGTTCTCACTACATATCAGACTCTCTGTAAAACTCTTTACATATAATCTTCTTTACTTAACAGAGTATTTGAGTCACATAGCATATTGTGTCTAATTTACATACATAGAAAGTGAGGCTAGTGCAGATGAGAAATCTACTCAGTTACTGTGACATGAAGGCAGGATTGAAACCTGGATCTGTCCAGTTCCAGAGCTCTTAACCTCTGCACTGTGCTCCAAGGAATAACTTCCACCATCTGGTGCTGCTGAATAAAGATCTGAATTAAATATTTAACCCGAAATTCAAGGGTGATGGAAAAGAAATAAATTGTGGGGGTTTTCCTTTTCATTTAAGTTCAACTGTAAGTCAGTTATGAATTTATGTCTACTGTAATTGTGTTTGTAATTTTCCACTGGATGATCTTGTAAAATTTCATAGAGAATTCATGAGACTTTTCCCCAGAGTTAAGTGATGAGGAAGTGCAGTAACATGGCTGTAATGCATGGCATGGTTTATTTATATGGAAATTATAGAATATATTAATGCAACTGTTTTATGTCTAAATCAATGACAGTTCAACTACTGGTTCTGGAACATGTGGTGCTGTTTCTGGCTCTGTGAATGTATACATCTCTTGGCTCCGTCCAGCCATGTGCTTTTCTCACCTTAGGTCTTTATGTCACATTCCAGGCAGTTCTCCAAGATGCTCAGATATCTTCTCCCTTGTTGAACTCTTCCACTTCCCACCCTGAAAGCTAAAGAAAATTTCCTTTGGGCTCTTTTCTCAGTCTGTTCCTTATCAATTCCGTTTTTTTTTTTTTTTTTTCCAGGTCTCTTGGCAGTCCTTTCTCATGTGTCTTTCTGTTGACGTATGGAACCTCTATGGGTAAGGTCATGGTTTTGATAAGAGTCCTCTCAAAGATCAGCTGTTAAAGATCCGCAGCCTGTGGCACTGCTGGGGGATAGGGCGATAGAACATTTAAGAGGTGGGGCACCTAGGGGAAGCTGGGTTGTCTGGTGTGTGTCCTTGAAGGGGATAGCAGGATGGATCTTGGTCACTTCTTTCTTTCTGCTTTCCCGCCATCATGAGGTGAAGGCTTCCTCCATTCATTGTTCCTACTATGAGGTACTACCTTGTCACAGGCCCAAGAGCAATGTCAAGTAGCCACAGACTGAAATCTCTGAGGCTGTGAGTCAAAATACAGTTTTTGTCTTTTTTTAAAAAAATGTATATTTTTATTGAGTTCTGTGCATTCAGATAATAGATCTTAATCACATTTAGACCTCCCTCCCCGATCTGCATGCTCAGCTCCTCCCCACTGGATTTCATGCATTCTGTCATATATATTTCCAGTCCAGCATTTGTATTCAGATGTCCCTCAGTGCAAGTTCATCCACTGGACTCTAGTCAGCCTATCTAGAGTCACTCCCTCAAAAAAGATTACTCTTCCCTCACCTCGTAGTAACCAGTTGTCAATAATTCCTTGGCTAAGGTTGGAATTTCCCTAGTTCTAGGCTAGCTTTAGTCTGATTGAGTCAGCATGGGTCTTGTGCATGCTGTCACATATGAGCAAGTTCATATGATCAAATGTTCAATGGCCTGAAAGCCTGTTTCCTTATGTTCTTACATCAACCCTGGCTCTTACAATCTTTCTGTTCCCTCTTCCTCAATGGTCCCTGAGCCCTGGATGGGTGAGGTTTAATGTAGGAATGCTATCCAGGGACACACACTCTGCAGTCTCTTATTCACTAAAACTTGGCCAGTTGTGGCCTTCTGTGTGTATTGCACTCTGTTGTATGAAGAAACTTCACTGGTGAGAGTTGGGAGATGAATCAGTATTCTCTACACCATGTTCCACTGTGTTCGGTGAACCTGAGGTGTAGAAGTTCCATTGTAGATGTACCACTTAGGGTTAGACATCTCTCAGACATAGAGTAATAGCCTCAACCTGTTGTAAATGAAGCTTCTTTGACTAGTGGTATACAATATACTTGTTTGTAATGTAAGGATCCATATTTACCATACAGTAAGAAATTTCACTAGAGATATGTCAGAGATAGGGTTTTCACTAGGATCTGTGACCTCTTCAGCCATGTGTATTTGGCTATATTTACTGTGTCACCTATGAGTTCCCTCCCATCAAGAGGGCTTTAAGTTCAATTAGATTTCTATTGATTATCCTCTAGATAAAAGTGCCACTATTGTACCAATAAAGTCATTGTGGTTATTAGGCTTTAGAGCTGGGTTAGACCACTGATCGATTTTCTCTCTTAGCAGCTTGCTTAGTATCCTCTAGAACTATGAGAGCTATTCTTCAGGTAGAAGGCTTCCATATCAGTTCCAACTCCATTGCTCCAAGTCCTGTGTCCAAAGTATATCCTGTCTTCAGCAATAGGGTCTTTCCTTCAAGTTCTGGAAGGTAATCAAGGGCTGTGGCAATAGCCTGTGTCTCTTGCCATGAAACTCCCCCAATTTTTGTCTTTTTTAAAAAAATTGTTTACTTATTTTTTATTTTATGTCATTGAGTATTTTGCCTGCTTGTAGGTAAATGGGTCACATGGATGCGAGGCTGGAAGAGAGAGTCAGATCCCCTGGACAGTTGTTAGCCACTATGTGAGTACTGGGATTAAACCTGGTTCCTCTATAAGAAAAGCCAGTATCCTTAGCAATTTAACCATCCCTTCTTGCCCCAACTTTTTGTCTTTAAAAATTGCTTTACTTCAAGTATTCTTTGAATAGAAAGCTAACACAGGTTAGAGCAAGTTCATGTTCTTTATATTCCCAGTGCCTACCACGTGGCATGTGTTTGATAGATGATTCTCGAATTTTTTAATGGACTATGATTTAGATAGATTTGAATTTACCTAAGAGACCATATAGTGGGGGTTTTGCAGAACCTTCATCCTGATTTGATTAGATTCCTCCTTCATGTCTAAATCTTTCACACAGAAAAAATTTAAAGTGAAGTATTAGGTGTACATATATAAATAATTACATATAATGTTTTGTAAAGGTAAAGCCTTCTAAAACAATTGGCTTATATGAAGTGTGACTGATGTTTATGTATGTGGGAATGTATGAATGCAAATCTTGGTCTCATGTAGTCAGTTTATCTGTTGAAATGTTGATCTACATAATATTAAAATTTACTACATTAAGTCATACATATAAGATTATTTGCCCTAAACATAGGACTTGTTCATCCTGACATTAATCTGTGAAGTTTCCGTGACTGAATTAACCACTTAGAGAAGGAATCCTTACATGTGGGGTGTGGGTGTTAGTTTGTTATGTGGGAAACAGCATCTGAATCCAGTCCATTTCTTCAAAGCTTTTCTTTGAAACAGATGTGCTCTCTCCTACTGAGGAAAGAGATTTGGGGCAACGCCTTTTGGCTGCCCTGGCTCAGTCCCCATCTGCCTAGCTTTGGGCAGATGCTCAGTATGATGGGGCACGGCTGCACAACGTGGCAACTTGTTTTGTACGAAAGTCTCAAGAGCACTAGCTGCATTCTTTTACACTGAAGTAGTAAAGCTCAAAAACAGTTATCAGGTTGGGTACAGCCATTGGGGGAATATTTGTTTAGCACTGGAGAAGTCCAGGCTTAAGTCCATCTCTGGAAAAAAATGTAGGAAGCAGTTAAGTCTCTGTCTAAAGAACACTATGCATTTGTTGGCACAGAGAATGCTGTCCTTTAGTATTTCCCAGCCTAGAACTCACCATATGGAAATTTATTCTGTTTCCTAAGATCTTTGCAGTTTGCTTAAATATAGTTTTCTAACTTGTGAACAGATATCCCATGTGTTTAAATGATCTAGATGGAGGTGTTAAAAATAACTCATTACTGATGTCTACAAGTCTTATAAAAGTTTGAATTATGTAATCAAATGATTCCGCATTTTAGGATGCTGTGCAAGAAATATGAAATAGCCAGTTTTGACAGTTACTCAGAAGACCCAGATTTAAAGTAGCCTTATAAAACTTTATTTGGTGTGATTAATCATGATTACTTACTCATGGTTTTTAAATTCTCTCTGTAGGTTTAGTTTCGATTTTAATATAAGGACCACACCTGGTTTTCCAACTTGGTTAGGAGGAACCATGCCATGAATACAGTCCAAGCTTTTTCATTTTTTCCAGTGATGGGTCTTTTTTTATTTCGTTACTTTTCTTACTATTTAGAATCCATGGCAACGGTGAACTCCTACATTTTTCTTGGGAATATTCACCAACCCAGTGATTCTACTTCCAAAGGTTATTTGTTGATGATCAATAGATACAGGAATGGACAATTTTCACAAACAGGAAATGACAGGCCCTTCATTTGCAATTTGGAATGTGAGTACTATTAGTCTTGAAGATAATGACACAGCCCTACATCTATGAAGATGGTCAAATGCATTTCGGTGTACTCTGGTCCCCTTCCTTTATTTTCTTAAGGTTTGGCTTTCTGTGTATGAAAAGGAAGCTTACATTTTAACCTGCCCCAGGAACTGTTCTTATTTCTGAAATATTTTCCACATTGCTTATTTAATGGGGGTAGAAAGAGGAAGATATTTTCCTGGGAAGTTATTACATTATTTCCTTATAAGTCTAAATGTAATTTTGAACTTTACGAGTTATCTTCACATCTGGTCCATCATAAATCTGAGTTATTTGCATAAAACTAAAACATACAATTAATACTTATCCCACTGTATTAACTTTATCACACTGCTTAATTGGAATCTCGGACACCTGAGGGACAGAGAAAAGCAGTTGGCTCTTCCCAAGTCACTTCAAGATTTCTTTTCTCCTTTCGTATTTTCTAACCTACAATATATTTAGAGTTCTAAGATAAGCTAACTATAAGGGTAAAGGACTCATTCCAGTTTAAGTATGTGGGATGAGAAGTTTGGAGAAAGGCAGTAGAGACTTATAACGGTTTTCTTTTGATTGTGATTGTGCTTTTGACAAACTAGGGGTGATAACTACTTTTCAAGAAGCCTATGTCAACTATTCAGCTGGTTCAGAGCTGTGATTTACTCAAGAACTTGAACACAGACAATAAGATTAATTCTTAGTGAGTTGAATTATAAAATTAACTTGTCAGGTGCAAGAGTACAGTTAATCAAATACTTGAGTAGTCTGAGACCTGGAATGCAGGAATATATCTAAAACTAATATACTGATTTGACAGCTTTTCAGAAAAGAAGTATTATTGGGCCCATGCAAAATGGCGCCTAGAGGAAGTGAAACTAAACCAGAAGGCACCAAGAGATAAACAAGAATTCCCCGAAATGGGGAACCTGCAAAGAAACAGAAACTTCCTGTGTTAATGAGATGAAATGTAGAAATGCTTACCATAGGAGCAGTGTGTTATTTCTGCATAGGGAAGGCTTCCCCTCCCCTGAATGCTGATAAGGCATTCTTTTTCCTCTGTAGTGACTGGCAGATTTGATTGCCCATGTAATCACCCATGTAACCACCCATTTATGCTATACAAGGCTTGAAAATAACACAATGCGATAGGCTGTTAAGAAATGAGGAAGTGCGCCTGGTTGTAGAGAGAACTGTATATAAGAGCACGCTTGAGCACTGTAAAGCAATTTCCCTGCTATGCCGAAAAAGAGCTGTAACACAATAAAGAGCTGCAACACCAGAAGAAGCCAGCTGTTGGCTCTTCTTGGCCTGACACGGGTCCCGGTTTCACCTTTAGGATCGCCTTTAGGGATCTGGGTTGGGGCAAACCGTGCACGCGATCTCTCCCGAGCTCCCCTCCCTTTGGGCCAGGGCCAGGGGTAATCACAAGGAGGAAGAGGAGCACCAACCTGTGTCTGCTGCGCCCATTGTGACAGCCACGAGGGGATGCGACAAAGTATTTCTAGATATGAGGAAAAAATAATGGGAAAAAAATGAATGATGATTTAAATGGGTGATTTCACTCAGTTCCTGAGTTTTCCCAGCTACACTATGAGAAACAGGAGGACGAATGCTTCATGAAGTTACATTCTTGAGCATTGAGGGTGCTGTGTTTTTTTCTTTTTTCTTTCTTTACTGTTTGTTTTTTTCCCAGACAAGATTTTACTCTGTGGCCCATACTGGCCTTGTACTTGGAATTCCTCTGCCTTAGCCTATCCAATGTTGGGACTACAGGCCTATGCTATTGGTCCAGGGATAGTGGTGTGTTCTTGAACAGTTGGTCCTTGATTCATGATTATCTAACAGAGAAGGAGAAATAGAAAGATGATTTTCTGTAGAGGCAGTCAGTAAACAAATAGAGCTATCTTATTATTCTTGACTGTGGCAGTTTTATTTGGTGAAACATGTCTGAGGTGGTAATACTCACTGTTGACTATTAAAAATTGCTGAATTTTGTATTTGTGCCCAGAGTTTAGGACTTTTATTTTTATTTATTTTATGTATTTATTTTTGATATTTTACTTATTACTTTATGTGTATGAGTGTATTCCCTGCATGTATGCAAGTGCACCTGTGTCATTCAATGCCTGTGTCTTAGTTCTTTAGGAACTAAACCCAGGTCTTCTCTGGCCCCTTTAATTTATTTTTAATGAATATTCTTTAATTGAATTTTTGTGCATATTTCATACGAAATATTTTACTCATCTTTATAAACCCTCCCCCACATACACTCCCCTAGAGATCCCTGCCTACCAGATTCAAGATTTTATGCATTCTTTCATATATGTTAAGGCCTATTAAGTCAAGTTAGTGTACCAGGTGTCCTTCAGTGCAAGTTCATCCACTGGGTCTAGTCATCCTACCTAGAATCTCTCCCTTGAAGATCAACTTCAAGGCTGATGAGATGGCTCACCTGTTAAGAGCAATGGCTACTCTTGCAGAGGACCCAGATTTGGTTTCCAGCACCTACGTGGCTACTAACAACCATCTGAAACTTCAGTTCCAGGGGATTTGACACACTCTTATGACCTCTGTGAGCACTGCATGGCATGGGTGCACTTACATACATGTAGGCAATACACTTATACACATAAAATAAAATAAACAAAACTAAAAAATGTCTTTAAAACAAGATCAATTCTCCCTCACCCAACAGTAATCAGCTGCCAATAGTTCTCTGGCTAAGGTGGGGGCCTTCAGTCCATTCCCCAGTTCTGTGCTGGGTGTTTATCTGAGGTTGCATGGGCCTTGTGCATGCTGACACTATTGGTGTAGATTCATAAGAACAAGGTCCCAGGAGCCTGTAAGACTCTGCTTCCTTATGGTCATGCACCTCATGAGCCTCCCTGGCTCTTACTATCTTTCTACCCCCTTTTCCACAATGGTCCCTGAGCCCTGGGTGGGTGAATTTCAACATGGGAATCCTGTCAAGGGACCCACACTCTGCAGACTCTTGTTCTCTACACTTTGGCTATTTTGGGGCCTTTTATGTTCATTGCACTCTGTTTCACAAGGATGCTTCATTAATGAGAATTGAGAGCTGAATTAGTATTCTCTTTACCCCTTGTTCCACTATGTTCTGTGAGCCTTAGGTGTAGAGGTTCCATTGTTATGTGCCACTTAGGGTTGGGCATCTCACAGACACTTAACCTCTGTGCGTGACCAGTGGTAGAACTCTGTAACAGTCTTGTCTATTGCAAAGAAGCTTATTTGATGAGTGGTGACTGGCTCTGTCATTGAACAAGTAACAGAGTTAAAAACCCCAGAGTCCTTTCTTTCAAGTAGAAGAAGGAAAGACAGGAACAGAAGAAACTATCCAAACTTCATCTTCTTTCCTTGTGGTCTGAAGTCTCCTTCTCCTCCTCTGCCTCTTCATAAACCTCCTCTGTCTCTGCAACCAAGTCTAACGCTTCCTCCTCCGCTTCCACCTAGGCCTCCAAAGCCTTTTCTGCTTCCACTGTAGCCACTGAAGCCACTTTCACCCCTTGACTTGGTCCAACTCAAGGTAACTTTGTTTCCATCATCTTCCATGCCCTCCTTGGAAGCTTTGGGATCTTCTTCACTATTAAAGTCTACAAAACCAAACCCATTGGATGACCCAGTTTCCCAATCAGTGACTATTCCTGCATGAACAGAGCAATCAAATGATTTTTTTCAAGGTCTCTTCAATGGTACCCTCAGAAAGAACTTTAACAAGCAGAGTTTTGGATGGCTGACTTCTTGCGTTTGGCAATCCCCCGGGTCCTTGCAACTCCAGCCTGATTATTTTGTCCTGAATTTTCATTTTATTACAGGAATTTAAAGCTTCTTTAGCATCTTCAAATGAAGCAAACTCTATAAATGTATACCCTTTAGATTTGCCATTTGGGCTTTGGGGCACTTTGCTAAAAGTTGCCTTCTGAATTACTTCCTGAAGAGTTTCTTCTGTTGCACTGTGGGAGAAGTTACTTAAAACCAAAGTTTTTGATTCATCACTCCAAGCACTAATCTTTCTAGCTCTCTCCTGCAAAATAATCTCTTCAGTGATATTGCCTATGGTGAATGAATAGGAGCTGGGTTATTTATAGGACTCTGTCAGGGCTGTAAATATAATCTAAGAGAAAGTGGGCTGTGGCTACCCCTGTCTGTGTGGAGGACACTATCATAGATTGAGAAAATTATATAAAACCAACTGGCCATCAATTTCTGCCCCCTGCTTTTCCTCAAACTTTTTCTCTGCATCTGTGTTTCTGTCTAAATTTCAATTCCTTTACTCTTCTCATCCTGGTTAACCAATCTGATCTCCATGGCATCTTCAGACACATCTTTTAATTAATCCTCAGTGACATTCAAAGGGAGGTTTTTGGCCAAAAGTGTTCTTGCAGTTTGAACTTTTTTTTACTGTCTCTTCCTTTTGGGTTTTCTAGTTTAATTTCATGGCCAAACACTTTTAAACTAGTGAAGTCCAAGGCCTTTTCTAAGTCTTCAGCAGACTCAAAATCAACATAACCAAATTTCTTCTTTGTACCAGTTCTGACATCCACAGCAGCAAGATCATTTTAGCAAAAACTTCACTGATAGCAACTTTTAATTCAGCAACAGTTTTGCCAGGACTCAGGTTTCCAATGAACAGATTGAAAGAAGTAGTTGGTTCTGGACTTTCCACTTTCTGTTTCTTGACTTCTGTTTAGTCATTTCTTTTTATCTTCATCTCCTCCTCCTCTTCCTCTTCTTTCTTCTCCTCTTCCTTCCCTTTCTCTTCCTCTTCCTCCTCCTTTCCTCCTCTTCATCCTCCATACTTTTGGCTTTCACAGCAGCAACTTTAGCAAGAGCTTTCTTTCCTTTGGCTGTGTGATCTCCTTAGGTTCTTCTTCAGAATCATCTTCCTCCTCCTCCTCTTGCTCCTCCTCCTCCTCATCATCATCATCACTGTCTTCCTACTTGGCATTCTTAGCATTATTTGCCCTCACTGGCTGGAGTGACAGATCTCTTTCTATCAAGGGTTGTTACTGATGATTTTGCTTTTGTGACTCCCTTCTTACCAGGGGCTCCAACTGCGTTGACTGGTGTAACTGTCTTCTTGGCTGCTGCCTTTTTGCCTGGGGTGACAGCTGCCTTAGCAGGTATGACAACTCAGCCTTCTTTTGTTTGTGAAACCACCACTTTCTCTGCTGCAGTTGTGGTAGCCTTCCTGTCTTTTTTGCTGAGGGATGACAGCCTCCTCTCCACTGCCGTCAAATTCATCTTCTGACATTTCTTCATCTTCACCGTCTTCTTCCATCTCCTCTGGGGAGGAGTCATTTTCTTGGACTCGCTTTGATTTTTACCAACCTTTGCGAGCTTCACTATGATGGCAGTTGATAGTGATGGGGAATGTGGTGAATCAGGCAGATCAGCCTAGAGGACCCTGAGCTACAGCAATGGAGCCACAGGTACTGAAGACACTGAAGCATGTAGGACTGCCAGCTACAGCAAGTGTCTGAGGCAAAAATGAATTCTGTACTTTCTAGAGCAAAAAGAATCTCATGTGTTATTTTAAACATGGTAGTATCATAATATACCATATGACCCTAGAAGTTGTCAAAGATGAACATATATCTAACAGTGTGGAGTGGATGTTTTACTAGAAGGGAATTTTCTTTATTAACAATTATTATAATGTCACAGAGGACTATTATAAATACGTTATGTAACTGAAAATTTGTGTGTCAATGTTGACATGGTCTGAAGGAGCTTTAGAAATTGCTGCTGTGGTCACATGGTTTTGATTTTGCTGTAGAGAAGTAGAAAATATCTGGGTTGCGGAGTCTTCTAGACTTTCTGCCTCACGTTCCTTTAGCATCTCAGCGGTAACACTTCCTCTCAACTGGTAAGTGGAGCTTGTCTGGGTTTGGACTGAGTTTGAATGTAGAAAAAAGTAAGACAATGACTTTTTTTGTATTTCTTAATTAATGATGTATGAACTGAATGTTCAAGTACATTCGTAGGGCAAACAATACAGGTTACATTAACTGTGGCCTATTTTCTACTTAGTTAATAAGAAGTACATCATATAGAGGCTTTTCTTGCATGTATTAACTGGGCCAGACATGCTGCATTACTTTTACCTTCCCCATGACTTTGCACAACAGATACATATCTGCTTTAAAAATTATTTATTATTTTCATTTTATGTGTATGAGTGTATTGCCTGCATGTGTGTAAGTGTACCCGTGTCATGCAATGCTTGTGGAGGTCAGAAGAGGACACTGAATTCCCTAGGAACTGGAATTATGGATGGTTGTTAGCCACATGAGCTAGCTGGGAATTGAACCTGTGTCCTCTGCAAGAGGCTTAACTTCTAAGCCATTCCTCCAGGCCACAGACCTGCTTTTTGAAAGAGAGAAAGAATCCTAGACTGAGAATTAGTTCTAGATTCTATTAACTGCCTTTACGGCTTCAGTTTCGTCTTCAGAGGTGCTCCTAAAGTGCGTTATTTTTATTCTATATTTACCACATGCATTTATGAAACAGAGATTTTATTTCTTTATTAAAAAATTCTAAATCTTCATGTATTAGTGTTTTGCCTGCACGAATGTAAGTGCACCCATGTGCACAATGCCTACAGAAGCAATAAGAAGATGTCAGATTCCCTAGAACTGTAGTTAAGGACAATGTGGGTATTGGGAACTGAACCCACGTCCTCTGCAAGAACAGCCAGTGCTTTTAACTGATGAGCCATCTCTCCAGTCCTATTTCTTTAATGCTGTACTTGTCCACATAGTCAGGGCTGTTTCCAAGCTCGTAATACCATTCACCTCCAGGATTTAAGAATGACATTCTTGAAATGTTGGGTGCCAATAGTGTTTAGAATTAGATACTAACAATGGTCAGTACACGATGGTCAAGAAAATACTCCTATGTGATCATCTGAGCATCTACATATCCCTGAGGAGGACCAGGTAACCCAAGGAGTACAGTCCTGCAAAATAATCTCTTTAGTGATATTGCCTACTGGTGAATGATGAGGAGCTGGGTTATTTATAGGACTCTGTCAGGGCTGTAAATACAATCTAAGAGAAAGAGGTCTGTGGCTACCCCTGTCTGTGTGGAGGACAGTATCATAGATTGAGCAAATTATATAATGCTGCAATTACTGCATAAACTGATTATTAGGAATAATTAATGTCTTTGTTCTCTATTGCCTGCTGTATAATCTTCTGATTTCAGCTTAGCTTTTAATGTAGATATATTTTCTTCAGTCAACAAACATTTTTAGAGTATGCCACGTGCTAGACCTTGTTGAGAAGCAGTATTCTTTGAACTGAAACATCCATTCTGGAGGAAGGCTCATTAAGATTCAGGAAGTTACAACTTGAAATATTCTGTCTTAGAAGGAGTCTTCTAAAGGCACAGGAAGTGACTAGCTCACAAGTCTGGGAAGTCCTTGAAACTTATCAGATTCCCAAGGCCCTCTTGTCAAAAGATTATACAAGGAGTATGTGCTACTGGGGAGGAAGGAGACTCTCTAAGCAATCAAGCCAACTGCAGGTTGTGCAGAGAGCTCCAGTGTTGCATCTCTAGTGAGTTATCACCCATGCTGAACTGGGCTTTTTAATGGTGCAGCTGCCTTTTGTTCTATAAGTAACTTTGTTCCCATAGTCCTGTAAATAACATCAATAAACTAATTCCAAGTTGGAGTTTAGCAGAATTCTCTCTTTGGTCTGTTGCTGGTGTTCTAGGTGTGTTGAATAGTTATTTGTTCATGTCTCTTCAAGAAAAGTCATACAACAGACCTATATATTCAGAATTGAGGAAAATGGCCCCTTGCCTTTGTTCCTGTGGGTCTCATGTCTACTTGAGGTGGGGGAGGTGGAAAAACCATTTTGGTCAGATGCTTGTAATCCTAACACTCAGGATGCTGAGGCAGGAAGATCATTAGTTTGAGGTCATCCTAGGCTGCACAGTGACACCTTGTCTCAAAGCAAAAAGCTTAGTAGTTATTCTACAGTGAGATATCCATTATAATGGAGGTCTGAGAAAGATCTGATGAGAACATCTAACTATACAATACTCAAGAAAGGAAGCAATCAGAAAATTCTAAGAGGTGACAGTCTGACTCTCACAGTGGGTGAGATAGGAAACTTTCTATGTGGATTTATAAAGGCTTGGAGACAGGAGAAAGGGTGTTTCTTGAGAAAACGATGCCAGGTTTTGTGTGATTGGAGGTCATTTTGGGGGAGTGTGTATGGTCAGGTATTGGAGAAAAAGAAAAAAAGAGATGAAATAAGTTAAGTTGGCCATCAGACTCAGAGCAATTTGATTTCCCAGCCTAGGTTTTGGGGTTTTTATCCTTAGCCAGCAGAAGTCAGTTTGCTGCAGGAAAATTCAGGTTCTTTTGGAAATTAGGGCTTCACTGGAATATCTTGGTCTTAATCATAGCCTTTCTTTTAGGCTAATTAATGCATAGATTTCCAGGTTCACTTACAACTATGTCAGCTGTGATAGTTGATCTTAATAATGAACTTGATGAGTTTTCAAATCAACCTAAATGACATACCTTTGGGAGTGTTTGTGGAGCCATTTGCAGAGAGGATCAGCTGAGGGCAGAACTTGTCCTCAGTGTGCTCAGCACCTTACAAACAGGCAGCCCAGATATAAAGAGGTCTGAGGAGAAGGCACTGCTGCCTGCATGCCTTCCCTTCCTCCTGAGCCAGAATACCTACTGCTGTTGCTGCCCCTTCCACTCATACCAGACTCCAGCTTCTTTGACCTTCTAACAGGGACTGATGAGCAGGGGCTCTCCAGGGACCTTCTAGGTATTCAGCACCAGAATGGGGTGCTGCCAGCTTCATGCACCTGGCTGCTACTGAGTTCTCTGTCTTTTGAGTGTGTAGACAGACATTGTGGTATTATTCCATCCCTCTCATGTAAGCCAGTCTGCTAAATCCCCTTTTATAATATACAGATCCATTCTGTTGGTTCTGTTCAGCAAATATCCTGATTTGTAAGTGCAACCTGGCATGTTCTAGTTTGCCATGCAGTCTTCTGTAAATTTGTCAGTTTCTTTTTCTTTTAGCATGTGATCAACTATGTGTTTCTCAAGAACCTGCTTTAAACTTCCTTGCCAGTTTACAGCCCCTATACTGTTCCAGGCAAGTTAGTGGCTGATGAAAATACCACCAGGAGAGGGCTATCTAAAGACACATTTGGGAGTGTGCTAACTCTGCAAAAAAGACACTTGTCGGGGGTCCCCAAACTCGGTACCAGTCCAGGGGAACCGAGGAGGGTCTCTGCTGTGGGGGGAGGGGGAGAGTGGACGCAGAGTTAAGACACAAACTCTGGGAGCTGAGCGGGAAGCAGGCCAGGCTGGTGGCATTGCAAGCTCATTTATTGAATAGGTACACAAGCTCTTATAGGCCTGGATAGCCAATGATCTTATGGGGTGGGGTCCCAAATACAGCCAATAGTAAGTTTGTCCCCAGGTAGGCAGGTTCTTTCCAGGTGCTGGGCAGAAGCTGGTCTCAGGACTAGCCAGAGCAGAACGCCTCGCCCACAGGATCCATTCCTCTATTCCTCCTAGCAGGTGGCCTGGCTAGGCCCATCCTGCATTGTGCCCTACAGACACTGTACAGTTTAAAAACAAATCTTACAGCCTTACTTTTCAATTTTTTTTTTACAAGGAGTAAGTTATGTTTGGGGGCGGTATTTAAATGCTTTATAGACAAGAAAAAAGCCTGCACAAGAACAAACATCCATTATCATCGCCCTCTTCATCTTCCTTCTCTTCCTTCTTCTTCTTGCTCTTTTCAGCCTTAACAACTCCCCTTTTTTCGGCATCAGGTTTTCCTTTGGCTTCGTAGGCAGCGATATCCCTTTTGCATTTCTCCTTCAGCTCAGTGGCCTTCTTTTTGTAAGGTTGCTTGCATTTGTCGCTGTGTTGCTCCATATCTCCCCCAATTTCAGCCTCATCCATAGATAAGTCAGGAAGCTCTCCTTTGATTTTGGGGGAGATACTTAGAACAGAACAAGAAGAAAGTCAAAGGAGGCCTCTTGGTCTTGGGTGCACTGGGATCTTTGAACTTCTTTTTTGTCTCCCCTTCAGGAGGGATGTAGGCTTTCATTTCTTTTTCATAATGAGACTTGTCCGCCTTTGCCATGCCTTCACACTTTCTGTTTTCTTTAGCAGACATGGTCTTCCACCTCTCTGAGCACTTCTTGGAAAACTCTGAGAAGCTGACGGAAGCATCAGAGTGCTTTCTTTTGTGCCTCCGGGCAAATGCACAAACAACGCATGTGATGACATTTTGCCCCTTGGCTTCTTAGGATCTCCTTTACCCATGTTTAGTTGTTTTCCCTCAGGGGAAAATAGAGTTGCCCAGTACCCGCCCAGCTCCCACCTGCCTTGGTGCTGTCTCTATGAGCTCAGTGTACCACAGTCTATTGGAGACTTAAAAAAAGTGGAAGGTTATCCCATAGAAGTGAAAGACTTGAAAGGAGAGACAAGAATTCAAGGTGGTGGGTCAGTGCTGCCGATATAACTGGGATTTATAACCACAGTCAATGACTGCCAGCATTTGTAATTGTAGGAAACATTACTGGTCTCTTCAGACTGTTCCAGATTGCTGACTTTTCTTCCTCTCAAAATACCATAGCTTTTATTTGATATTAGTGTATCAAATTAAAGACTAGATCAAAGGGTATATGTGTATTTTTCCCATAATACGTGCTGTGCGGGTGACAGCTCTGAAATAAAGGAATATTCTGATGATACTGCCAAGGGAAAAGCTAGTTATCCTCAAGTACATTGATTAGAAAATGTCAAGGCTGGCAAGATGGCTCAGCAGGTAAGGCACTTGCTGCCTTGTATACAAGCCTGGATCACTGGGGTTTGATCCTCCAACTCGTGTGAAAGTAGAAGAAGGCACACACACACACACACACACACACGAGCCCTTCTTGGGAATGTGATCTTCATGACACAACCTCTCTGTTTGTCAGCATTGTGTTGTTCTATTGGCTGCTAAGCAATGAACAGTAGGAAGTAATGCTTGCATCATAGGACTTACATTCTGAATCACGAAGACTATGGAGTAATACATTGTAGTTATTTTAAGTAATTCTTAAGGGAAGGCAAAATTCCAGAGAGTACATTTCACATTTCAGGGTGTCAAACTGTTCAGTAAAACAGGCATTTTACATCATTTTAGATTTTCTTTCTTTATAGCACTAGATATTGTGATGGTTGTCTGAGAAACAGCTGTAAGTTTTATTTCATTACATGCATACCAAGCATAAAACTTTATTTTTAATGGTTTCTGGGCAAAGAGTCAAGTTTTCTGAGACAGGGTCTCACTTTGTAGCCTAAGCTGGCCTGGAACTCACTATGTTGTCCAGGTTGGCCTCAAACATACTGTCATCCTCTTGTCTCACCTGGATTATAGGGATGTGCCACCTTATCTGGCTAAGAAAAATCATCCCTCCCCCCAATCTTTAGTGTTTCAATCCTCAAATTTTTAATCAGTTGAAACTAAATCTGAACTTAAACCAGGATTTTATTCATCTTTACTTCTTCTGCCTTAGAGATTAAGTTGGTTTATAAAGACTAAAAGCAATTTAAGCTCTGTATTTCTGAACTCTTATGTGTGTGTTCTTGGGTCAAGGGCAGGGGGTGTGGTTGGTAAGTAGAGGAAGTGGAGAACAGCACTTAAAAATGCCTCTTAGCCTTTTAAAGAAAGTTCTCCAAACTCTCACTGTTTATTCTTATGGTAAGTGGTTTTCTAAAGTGCTGGGTAGGATAATTTCCCTGAAATTTCCCCTGGATTTTAATGACTTGAAGAATTATTCAAAATTTCTTCCAGAACCCTGACTGGAAGGGTGTGTGGTCTGGCTTAGAGTTTCCCCACTGTTTTTCTGGACAGGTCACATCTCCAGACTCAGCAGGCCACCATGGCTGAGATGTCCTTCCAACAGCAAGCCTTTGTCCTCCACAGCTCCCAGCGGGCTAAGCTGGGGCCTGCCGTGCGCCCTGTTTGGTGCCCGCCAGCTCTGTCACTTCTCCCCAGTGCCTTTGCTGCTGCCTTCATCTCCATGGGAGGTGCAGCTGTTCCTGGACAGGTGCAAGCACCTCCTCAGTCCTGCCCACCCACGCGGCATCCACTCTACGGTTTCTTCTGTGTTTCAGGCCTTCCTCTTGGTGCTTGTGCTCCACAGGAGCTATTTAAACTTCAAAAGCTGGTTCTCCACAAACCATATACAGTCTCTTTTAGACTTCTTTGTCTTTGAATTTGATTGCATTATTGTAATGCAGAGAAATGAATGATCATTATTTTTGGTTTTATAAATATTCGAATTTTTTATCAGAAGTTTCTATTCAACATTTCTAAGCTGTTTTTAAACTGACACATAAAATCTCATGTATCTCTCATGTGTACTACATTGTTTTGAAATATGCATACATTTTGAAAATTAATTAATCTTTAAAGTTAGTATACAAAGTAGTGGGTTTCAATATGGCATTTTTATACATATTTTGTCTTTGTTTCTTCCTACTCCCCTTTCTAGACGGTTCCTTTTCCACAACTGTTCCCGTTCTGTTTTCATGTCATACAACCCATAACTCTTCCTTCTATTCTTAAATTGTCTTCTTTTTTCCTTCTCTCTTGATCTGATTTCCGGTTTAAGATCCATACACACACACACACACACACACACACACACACACACACACCACATATACAAATTTAAATTTGTGTTCCACATAGTTGTTGTTGTTTGAATGTGACATGTTCCCCACATTTGTTTGAATACATCTGGTGCTCCTGTTTTAGAAGGTTAAAAACCTTTAGAAAGTGGAACCTTACTGGAGGAAGTGCATCACTAGTGGGTGGGCCTTGAGGAGTTATTTATTGACCTCATTTCCTGTCTGCTCTCTGCTTGCTGCTTGTGGACACAACATGACCACTTGCCTGATGCTCTTGCTTTCAACTGAATCATATCAAAATTCAGCCTAAATAAATCCTACTTCTCTTAAGATGCTTTTTGTTAGGAATTTGTTAGAGCAAAAGAGAAGTAACCAATGCAGTAGTATTTGTCGATCTGAGTCTGGCTTATTTGGCGTAACAAAGTGACGAAATAGACACACATTACTATATGGTAGTGTGGTCTTTTAAGGAATGTACCTTGAATCAGTTCCTATAGGATGCAGTTGCAATCTGTCTTCACCCACTTTTGCTTCCACTAGCAACTTCTTGTCTTTCTCTTCTGGTTTGGTGGCAGTGACCTCTTGTCTTTATCTCTGTGGTTAGAGGTCTGTGAAGTGAGATTGAAAAAGGGCAGGGAGCCATGATAAGTTGGAGGAAAGTGTAGTAAGGAGAAGCATACTAAGGAATATTGATATTTATGTTCCAGTCTCCCACTGTACTGACCACTCAGGGATCAGTTTCCCTATCTCCCACATGGGCTTAAAGAAACAAATGACTGTACTATATTGTTCTTTCATGTTTTAGTAGTTTGAAAAATTTCTGGAAAGGAAATTAAAAACAAAAAAGAAAGAGGTAAGAACGTATGGGTTCAACCGACAAATTTATACAGATATATATTGAGTATTGGCTATATGCCAGGTGTGGTTAGTATGTACATAAATCATGCAGCTCTTCCCATAGGATTAAATCTACCTATGAGTTACTTCTCCACCTCCCTCTTTTGGAGGTTATTTTCACTACCAGAAACACAGTGACATTCTTAAATTATCACCAGCTTCCTATGACTTGGTTTTCACTCAGGAATATAGTGCATGTCTGGGTGTGTTGTCATCTGAATTCAGGAGGGAAGATTTAGCCAGACTTCAGTTGTCCTTTGCTTTGATTCACCTGTTCTCAGAATCTATTACATCATTTGCTCAGCAAACCTCTGTTTAGTGGTTTTCCTCTCTATATCCCTGTTAAAATGAAAAGAAACCTTGTCAGTTACTTAAAATATAGCCACGTATCTGTGAATTGATAGAACTAATGAACAATGAGATATTGACTTCCTATTTTGTGAATCATGACTTAATGTTGAAATTATCTAGATGATTCTGACCAAGTTCTTGAATATCATACTATTCAATAATGGTGGTTGTTTTTACAGTCAACTCGCTTGGGGTCTATGTGCAAGTCCTATGTAATACTACATCAGTTTGTGGGGGAGGGCTTCATTTATTTTATTTTATTTTTTGAATTTGAGAAAATACATATTTTGGCATAGTAATAATTTAGTTGCTATATTGATGTTCAGAAAATGGAATTCTTTCTTAACATCTGAAACATAAGTAAGATAACGTTTTCCTGAATACATTTAATTCTTTTATTTCTTGAGAGTTTCATACATGAGTACTGTATTTGTATCATTCCCAGTCCTCCTCTCCCCCTCCACGTCCCCTCATGTACCCCCAACTCCCTTACAATTTCTCGTTCTCTTCTTTAGTATTTTTGTGTATATATACACATTCACTTAGAAATATACATATATAATACACTGGGTCCATTTAGTGGGGCTCGTGTGAACCTGTGTCTAGAGCTGCCCCTTGGAGATTAGAACACCTCTCAGGGAGCCAGTCTCTGTAGAAAACTGATTCTCTTTTCCCCCCAGTATCCATTGATTGCCTGTAGCTCTCCATCTTGAGGTGGGACCCCATGAAATTTCCTCCATCCACCTTTGTATGTCAATTGTTTTTTTTCATTACTCAGATCTCATTAGACTCCCACACTGTGGATATTTCAGTGGTTTACTGTGTTGGATGCTTTAGTTGTCAATTTGACACACCTGGGTAGAGGGAGCCTCAATTGGAGACTTGCCTCCTTTGGACTGGCCTGTGGCCATGTCTTGATTGTTGAGTGATGTGGGAGGGTACAGCCCACAGTGGGTAATGCCATCCTTAGGTTGTTCTGTATTATATATGAAAGCAGATTGAGCATGTGCCAGCAGAACAGGCCAGTAACCAGTGTTTCTCTATGGCCTGGGCACTAGTTCCTGCCTCCAGGTTCCTGCCCTGAGTTGGGCTCCCTCAATGATGAATTGTGACCTGGGTGATGTGAAATAAAACAGACCCTTTCCTCCCCAAATTGGTTTTGGTCAGAATGTTTTGTCACAGCTATTGAAGGCAAACTAGAACATTTACCTTTCCTGTCATGTCTAGAGTGCATTAAGTAGGAGCAGGTGTTTTGTCTCTGACTCTTACATTCTTTCCGCCCCCTTTCTATGAATTTCCCTGAGTGTTAGGTGTAGAGGTTGCATTGTAGATGTGTCACTTGTGACTAGGCCCCTCACAGTCACTTATTCTCTGCATTTTGACCAGTTGTGGAACTTTGTAGTAGTCCCCGTTTGTTGCAAAAAGAAACTTTTTTGATTAGTAGTAAGATATACGCTTGTCTGTAAATATAAGAATATGCATTTAAAATACAGCAAGAAATTAAATAGGTCTAGGAAAGTGACAGAAGTAGGTTCTTCTCTATGACCTTTCTAACTAGGTGTAGTTGGCTATGTTTACAGTAGTACGCATGAAATTCCCTCCTACTGAGGGGGCCTTAAGTCCAATTAGACAGCTAGTGATTACTTCAAAGATACTCCAAATTGCCACTATTGCACCTATAGAGATAATTTGCCAGGCCAGTCATTGTTGCAGTTTGTAGACTTTACAGCTAGGCAGGGCCATCGATTGTTTTTCTCCTTCGGCAGCTTACATAACATCTGATATTATGAAAGCTAGTCTTCAGGGAGGAGGCTTCCAGGCAAGTTCCAGCTCAATTGCTCCAAGTCCTGTGTCTAAAAGTATGTTGTGTCTTCCACAATAGAGTCTTTAAAAATTATTTAATTTTCTTTTATGTGTATGAGTGTATTGCCTGCATGTGCACTAGTACATCTATGTCTTATACTGCCCGAGGAGGACAGAAGAGGTGTCGGGTCCCCTGGAACTGGAGTTACGCACAGTTGTTAGTTGCCATGTGGGTGATGGGATTCAAACGTGGGTCTTCTGCAAGAGCAGCCAATGTTCTTAAGCCCTGAGCCATGTCTCCAGCCCCAGCAATAGGGTCTTACTTTTAAGTTCTGAGAGGCGATCCAACACGCCTTCATGATAAAAGTCCTATAAGGGATTGGACTGAAGGAAATATACCTCAACATAATTAAGGCTGCATATAGCAAGCTCCGAGCCAACATCACACTAAATGAAATAAACCTTGAAGCATTTCCACTGAAATCAAGAAGGAGGCTGTCTACTATCCCCACTCCTTTTCAATATAGCACCTGAAACCTTAGCTAGAGCAATAAAACACGACAAGGAAATTAAAGGGTACTAACTGGAAAAAAGACATCAAATTGTCCCTATTTGCAGATGATAAGATATATATGAAATCCCAAAGGCCACACTACAAAACGTCTGGAAATGATCAATATTTTTACCAAAGTGGAGGATACAAGACCAATTTATGTAAATCTCTAGCCATTTTATATACTGATAATAAAAGGTTGCAGAAAGAGCCCATGGGAACACTCCCAATCACAATAGTGTCAAAAAAAGTCTAGGAATAAAATAAACCTAACTAAAGATGCTGAAGATCTCTACAATGAAAACTAAATCTTTTTAGAAAAGGAAGACATTAGAAGATGGAAAGACCACCTGTTGTCATGGATTAGTAGAATTAATATTGTGAAAAAGACCATCCTACCAAAAGCAATTTACAGATTCAAGGCAACCCCAAACAAAATCCCTGTGATATTTTTTCACAGAAATAGAAAAAAAGCTATCCTAAAATTCATATCGAACCACAAAAGACCCCAGATAACCAAAGCAATTGTGAGCAAAAAGAACAATGCTGGGACGATTACCATATCAGATTTCAAACTATATTACAGAGCTATGTAAATAAAGTCAGCATGCTGTTGGCACAAAGGCAGACATGTAGATCAAAGGAACAAAACAGGAGACCCAAACAAGTGCACACAATTACAGCCACCTGATATTTTGCAAACATGCTAAAACATACACTGAAGGAAAGACAGCATCTTTAATAAATGGTGCTAAGAAAACTGGTTCTCTGTGTAGAAGAATGAAATTAGATGCATATCTCCTACTCTGCACAAAAATCAACTCTAAATGGACCAAAGACCTGTGAATGTGAAACCTGAAATGCTGAAACTATTAGAAGAAAACATCAGCAGTACTCTAAAAGATATAGGTGTAGGAAAGGACTTTTTAAATTGGACTTCATTTGCTCAGAAATTAAGGCCAACAATCGACAAATGAGACCACATTAAACTAAAATGCTTCTGTACAGCAAGGGGATACAATCTGTTAAGAGGAAGCCCACAGAATGAGAGAAATCCTTTGCCAGCTATACATCTGATAGAGGATTAATTTCCAAAATAATCAAAGAACTGAAAAAGCCCCAAAGAATCAAGAAAACATATGACTCAATTTAAAAATGGGCTACAGATTTGAACAGAGAGTTCTCAAAAGAAGAAATAAAAAATGGCTAAGAAATGCTGTAAAAAGTGTCGAGCATCCTTGGCAATGAGGAAAATGATAATTAAAAGTACTTTAAAATGCTTATCCTTTATCTTTATCTTATCCCAGTCAGAATGGTTAATACAAAGAAAATAAATGACAACAAATACTGGTGAGGATGTAGGGGAAGGTGAACCCTCATTCACTGCTGGTAAATTTGCAGACTGGTGCAGTCACTATGAAAATCAGCCTGTAGAATTCTTAAAAAACTAAAATATTTACCACATGATCCAGTTATACCTCTCCTTGGCATATACCTGAAGGACTCAATATTGTAGAGATACTTGCGCAGTCATGTTTATTGCTGCTCTTTCTCAATAGTTAGGAAATAGAAACAACTTAAATGTCCCTCAGTCAATTCAGGAATAACGAAATGGATTCATTTACACAATTCAGTGGCAAAGAAAAATGAAATCATGCAATCTGCAGGTAAACAAATGGACCTAGAAATTTCTATACTAAGTAAGGTAACTCAGACAGAAAAACAGGCAACACATGTTCTCTCTCATTTGTAGATCCTACCTCAAAATCCTTGGATATGAATACATTTTGAGGAGAAAAAAGTCATTCTTTACATATCATTGAAAAAGTGAATGTAGAAACTAGACAGGGATATTAGATTTCAGAAAAAAGGATATTATTAAATATATGCTAATTTTCATATATTATATTTATCTGAATATGAAATAATACAAGTATCAGGTTATTTTCCTTTTTTTCAGTGAGCATATAGTAAAAATTGTTTTGCCACTAATTTGAATATAAAAACTCTAAGAGTTTTTCTACCTAATTTAAAAAGTCATCTACTTCTGATGACTCCTATAACTCCTATAAACACTGTAAAATATAATTTCTGTCGACATTTATTGGTCAAACTTAAACAACTGAGAAAATGCCTTGTAGTATGAGAGAGTTTTACAAGGAATTCAACATATGGTGTTTTCTAATTTTGGAAGAGTGTTCTTGCCTTAAATATATGACAATTCCAGGATTTTCAGTTAGGAAGCATGCCTATAATGGGCACAGTATAGAAGAAATGTGAAGAGCATATATCAAGTACCAAGGATGCTGTAATACCTGTATGAGCTAGTCTTCATCTTACCTTCTTCTCTTACAGTGTGCTACCAAGTGAAGAGGATAATTGTTTCCTGGGTAAGAGCAGTAGATCTAAGGGAAGTGGGAGTCAAATCTGAATGCAAAATTATCATTATACTAGAGGCAGAGAATTCATTCTTCCTATTCATGTAAGTCTGCTGTACACCTTCTACTTTATGTATCATTGTTCCTATATAATGCCACAGCCAAAATGCAAGAATTGTCTGTATGGTCAACAAGAGGCCTGATCTCCGCCTATAAAGAGTGATGCCCACCAGAACAGGATCTTGGAGGCAGCTAAAGGAATGTCAGAATCTTCCTTGGTACAAGTCTTATACTTTCAAAGAGGGGAATAAGTGCCTTGCACTTAACATGTGTGTGTGTGTATGTGTGTGTGTGTGTGTGTGTGTGTGTGTGTTTGCATGCACAGTGGTGAACTATCCTCCAACTTTTCAGGAAGCTTGTGGTCTAGACGCAGAACAATCTAAAGATCTGAGCTTTGAGAGAGACTTCCACGCCTTGCTTTACAGAAAGGGGGAAGGAAAGGGGAATTGGGCTTTAGACTTAAAGTGGAGATGAGTCTCTGAGGCAAGACAGGCCAGGTAGCCATCCTGGAAAGGGATGGACTTAAGATGTTCTATGGATAATTTTAGAATCAAAGAGAGAACTGGAAGAAGCCATTGTTACTATTTTTTTTTAATTCCAGAGACTGAAAAGGAAAACAAGCATGCTTGTGAGGTTGTGTGTGGGATAGGAAACAGAGAAATGGTTGTGGGTCTGGAAGACATTGGTATCTGCAGCAGTCTAGAGGTGGAGCCTGGGGGGCGGGCAGTGGGGACTGTGGCTGAGTGTGTGCCTGGCAGGGTCAGCAATCTGGTGGTGAGGAGAATGAAGGGAGTTGTCCTGCTGGCATCTTTCCCTTTCCAGAAACCTTGCCAATAGAGAACACTTTTCATTAAAATTTGGGTGTCTCTCCTCTTAGTTATTGAAGCCTTGTAAAGTTCTTGAATGATGCAGGGCAAGGAAAAGTGCAAGACCAAGCTGGTATGGGATTCTTGAGTTGGTGTTAGTTAGAGTTGGTGAAATGAGAGATGGGATCATTTTTGTGTCCCAAGTGTTATGACCAGTTCCTTTTTATAAATGATGTTAAGGCACCATGGAATTGTGCTTTGCTTGATGGTGTGGGGTCATCCCAGTACTGAGATCATTGTTGTAGGTGACAGAAATCCAGTTTGAATAATATCTTTCTCTTTGTTGTAATTTCTACTTTCAATCTGAATCCATTTAGTGCTTGATCAAAATTTAGTTTTCAGGTGGAAACTCAATTTTCTTGAAGCTATCCCATTGTTGCTCCAAGTATTGCCTTAGATAAAACATAGGAAATTGCAAAAGAGGAAAAATTGTTGTATGCAATTTGCTGTATTTATCCGTATTTGCTGCTACATTCCGTACAATGAGGATGGAAATATGGCTAAGCCTTAGGAACACTGTCCTCCTGGACTGTGGCCAGGCCAGGCTTATGCCAGACTAACTGATGAAATCTGGGCTGGAGGAGTGGAAGAAAGACTACTTATGTGGTCATTTCTTCGTGTACCCTTGGGCAGACAAAAATGTTCACTACAGTTGATAGTAATGATTTTGAAATCGAAGATGGTACGTACCACTTACAAAACAGATCTATGAAGCTACCACAATCTTTTGTTTAAATTAATGAGACTACACAGGCTGCACTATCTTATTCATAATCATAATTGCTGCGTAGTAAAGCTTCAAATGTATCTGTTCCCATTTTATAGATGGGAAAATCATCAGGCAGAGAGGTTCTACAGTTTGCCCAAGGACACACAGCTGGTAACTTACAGAGATGAAACGCAAGGCTTTTCTACCACATCCTCTTCCTAGAGGCTTGGATTCTTAAAATAAATCAACTCTGCTGCTCAGGTCTTTTTCGTTTATTTTAAGGAAACAACATTCTGGATTAATTTGAAGTAACAGGACCCTGAAGGCATACTGACTTTTCAGTTGGACAGCTGATCCTCTGATGGAGCTGTAGCATTTCCATTTCCCATTTGTATGGAAGAAAGGCCATTCTACATGCGCCTCTTTTCTTTTGATTTCTTACTGGCATCTCTTTTCCCCTCCATCCTTCTCAACATTCAAGCCAGATGCCAGTTGTCTGTGTGAAAACGCACTGCATCTCAAATGTATCAAGATGCCAAGTGTATGTGTAATATTGGAGCATATGTGAATGTTCCAGTAAACTCCTGGGGACTTATGTTCCACTGTCAGTGCTGTGCAACAGGAAGACTGTAAATTCCATCAGCTAACCAGAAGACTCACATATGTCTCATGTTTAGAAATACCCCAGAGATACAATGCATGCTAAGCTTGACTTCTGGGTACAACAGAGGTCGGTGCATCTCTATGGAGGCAGTAGTAACTTGCAAAAGATTAATTAATGGGAGTTGCTCAGTTTCTAACACCTTGCTATCATTACTGATCATAGCAACTGGCTCTTATGGAAAAATGTAAAAGCAAGGAACTTAAAGAAAGGAAGAATATGTGGTAGCCAATAAGCACACTTAAAAAAAGAAACAGGCTAGGGCTGGAGAGATGGCTCAGTGGTTTGATTCCCAGCATCCAGATGGTGGCTAACAACCGTCCTTGCATCTGACGCCCTCTTCTGACATCTTTGGGCATTGCGTGACATGGCACCCCTATATGCAGGCATTACAGTTATACATGCGAAATAAAAATAATAAATAAAATATTTTACCAAAAAAAGAAACAGGTTGAACAAGGTGAACAGGGCAAGGGAAATTATTCTGAAGCTGGACAGAGTGGGATTAAATTCTGGAACCATAAGTAAATGTTTTAAAGGACACAAGATAGAGGCTAGACGTTTGAGCAGGGTTTTTATCGCTCCCTCTCCTTCAGCCTCCTGAGATGCTGGTCTCATCATCTTTTAAAACAAAAGCACAACTGAAACCACTCCAGGAGGATTTACTACAGAGAGGATGAAATAAACAAGGTCTTTGTCCTTGAGGCCCTCATGGTTTCAGTACAGAGACTCTCCTCTGTCATAAAAATGCCAACGATGAAAAGCAGGGAGCTGGGGTTGAGGGTAACCTTTCTCCAGGATGGTGGAGTAGACATTCAGCCTCTGAGCTGGCTCACGTCTGGTTGAAAGGAAGTTCTTTTCCTGTACTGTACTTACACTCTCCTTAAAAGCGTTAATAGCTCTACTGGCAATAACAACAGCAACATTGATAAGATTCTTACACGTGCTACACATTTTAATTCTTTTTGCCCTTTGACTTTCAAGACAACTATGATTCCCTGATGTTTCTTTCCTATAATGTAGTCAAGGAAACTGACGTTTAGATAGAGAAAATAGTTTGTTGTTAGGATGCATGGCTGTTCATCCTATGGAATGGCAGTTTTGTTCTACAAAGGGCATAGGTGGACGAGGTGGCTCATGCCTGTAATCTGGTATGTGGGAATTGAGGCCAACTTGGGTTACATAACAAGACCCCACGTCAAAATACAAACAAAATGAAACAAACAGCAACAACAGCAGAAATCAAACAGAAGTCATGGTGTGAAAAGAACGTGTACGCCTCTTCCAACTGTGTGGCTCCTCATCTATCCAGAGCAACCCCACCTCTCCTACTGCTCCTGTGGGATGCTCTTTACTTGCATTGAAAAATCTTTCTGGTGCCCTGACACCTCTCTTCCTAAGGTCCACTTAGAAACTTAAGCCAGATTCATTTACTCAGTAATTCACCATACTGGCACCATCATACACTAATCCTCACTATTATCACACACTGTCCAGTGTTGTGCAATCTATCCAGATTGCATATTCCTTCATGTTGGCGAAGAATGAAAATAACTCTTAGTATCTGCTGCAGTTTACATAATGAACAGTTTTCTTTGTGTTGATTTGAATTGTGATTGAATTGTCTAGGCATTGCTGCTTAACAAATTACCACAAATACAGTAGCTTAAAACAACATATGTAGTATCTTATAATTTCTGCACAATGACAGGTGGACATACGTCCTAACTGGTCCTCTGCAGCTGATGTCAAGATGGTGGCTGAACCCTGTTTTCACCTGGGGGCTTATACAGCAACAGATCTGTGTCTCAGATTACTCTTAGAACTCCACTTAGTACTGTTGGCCAAAGTCATCTCCTTCGGCTACAATGCTGAAGACTTCAATAGTGGTGGCGCCTGTGTACAGAAGGGAGGCTCCTAATATTTTCTCACTGAAGAAAAGGGTTAAGAATTGGGACTGGAGAGGTGGTTCAGTGGTTAAGTGGTTGTTCTTACAGAGAACCTAGGTTCAGTTCCTAGCACCCACATGGTGGCTAACAATCATCCATAACTCCAGCTGTAAGTTGTCTTACACTCTCTTCTGGCTTCCACAGTCCTTACACACACAGTGCACTTACATACACATGGTCAAAGTATTCATATAAATAGATCATTTTTTTAAAGGGAATAAGCATTATCTCATGAAATCTATGTTCTGATTCTACATAGGTTAAATTTGCAAGAAGCAATATATATTTATATTTTTCCCAAATATAAGATATATTTACATAATTATTTTTAATGATTTCTTTTATTTTTTCTGCTTCCTTTCTTTTCTTCTCATTAATTCCAACTCTTTAATTTCCATCCAGTCTTTATTTGTTTCACCAAAACCCAGTGATAAAGATTTAATCCAATTAGTTGAACAAATTGAATGGGAAAGACTTTTCTGAATATTGCTTATTTATTTTTCAGCTTTTATACCTTTCTAAATAACATGTGTTTTATTGGGTCTTTCTCCCATGACTCATTTTTGGAGCTGATCCGAGAAGGAGTTATTCTCCAGACATGGCACCATTGACCCTCATTTCAAACTACATTTTTTATTTATTTTAAAAAAAGATATTTCATTTGCAGAATCCCCACTGAGCTTTTTATTGTGGAAAATTAGGGCCGGTAAATCATCCCCCTCAGAAAACTATAAATTTTGTACAATTGAAACATTCCACAGTGCAAGCTTGGCACTTTGATGAAATCACTCCTTTGCTTCTCATAATTTATGAGCCTCCCTTCTTTCCTTCCTCTCTCTCCTTCATCACCTTGCCCCTCGCAACGAGACTGGGGGTGGTATCTTGACTTTAAATTGCTCAGCAGGAGGTTGAGTATAATATGTGAGTGAATTTACATGAACCCACAGTATTGTAACTTATCCAAAACTATGAACAATAAAACGTTTCATTTTCTCCTGGTAGGAAGAAGGGACATGGGTTGGTCAAGTTGGAAGTATCCATGCACGGTACACTGGGGATGGGCAATGTCCCTGGAAGCCAAGTGACTTGTGTTACAGCCATTGCTTTTCCAGTCTTTTCCTCTAAGACAGACCTCAGTTTTCTCATCTGTGTACTCAGAAAAGGAGTGGTTTATAAGAGATCCTTTTGGCCTTCACATCTGATACTTTGGATTAAAATGGTTCTTGGTTGGTTGCTCCTCAAGGAGTCACTATGAAAGCCAATAGCAGTATCTCAAAGATTTGATTTTAGATGTGCATAGTTAACCATCTATTTTGGTTTGGCTTTGGACAGGGTTTTCATGAGACAGGATCTTGCTGGGTAGCCCAGGGTGGCCTCAAACTAGTGATCCTCAACCTCCTGAGTGCTATGTTTATAGCAAGCATGTACAACCATACATGGAAGTCCTTGCTTCACAGGAGAAAGATCCCAGTGAGGGGAATGCACAGTAGTGGCAGAGAGCAGATCTCTCCTGATTCTCGTCTGCCAGGTTGGCATGGGATGAGGAGATGCTTTAAACTGGTGGCACCCCAATGCAGAGCCTCAAACCTGGATGTTTGATCAAAGCACTGAGGGAATGCAGAGAATCTACTCGTCTGAGTGCCTGCAACTGTGCCAGATACCCGTGGATATTCAATATACCTTTGTTGGAATTCCTAACAAATGCCATCAATGGAATTAAGGATTTTCCCTGTTCATCTTATCCCAGTCCAGGCTATGTGACATCTCCTATCTATCTATCTATCTATCTATCTATCTATCTATCTATCTATCTATCTATTTATCTATCTATCTATCCATCCATCCATCTACCTATCATCTATCTATCTGCATTAGTCTTTACTGGAGCCCTAGATGGGTCTTTTAAGAAGCTAGCTTTTGCTGAGTGTAGTGGTACAGACCTGCAATTCCAGCAACTCACTAGGCTTAGACAGGAGAATCTTCAGTTCAAGGTCAGCCTGGGCTATATAGCAACAAACTACCAAATAAATACATTTCAGAAATTTAGACTATTTACAGCCTTAGCAAAAGTTTTACTGTTGGAGAAACAGGTTAGCATTAGAAGATGCAGGTGGCTCGGCAGAGGATTTGCATTTGAGCTCTGGACCCAGACTTGAGACTAGTAGGACTCTGTCTTACCAGCACAGTAGCTTTGGGCAGATTATTTTTTCCTAATGTCCCACTCTCTTCCATACTAGAGGGGCAATAGTGGTGCCTGTCTCTTGGGGTAGAAGTAAGGTTTCAAAGTGACCATCTATGATTAAGTGCTTATCCCCGTGTAGGTATCCAGTAAGCATTCAAGAAATGTTAGCTGTGATTGGACTAAATTTTAGGGTATATGGGTGTATATATATCAGCAATTGCTACAGTTTTCACTGTTGCCTTAAAATTCAGATTCTGTTGTGGCAATGTGACCATGGTCTAAGTAAGATTGTTACAGTTTAAACTTAACCCTTTCTTTAACTTTTCAGGGTCTGTTTTGCGATATTTGTGTTAAAAGGATATCATGATACTTATTAGAAGAATCTTACCATTTCGGATAGAGAGTGTTCCTTTGACATCTAAAGCATGTCTAGTATCTATTTTTTATAAGACAGAAAATTTCCTTCCTGAGAGCTGTTAGTCATGTCTGTCCACATGTAACTATAACAGAACATACTACTGGTTTAAGATGAAGATCACCAGGGACAGGACACAACACAGTCTAAAATTCTTGAAAATCAAAGTGGAATCTTTCCCCTCGTCTTTGATTTGCTTTTAGGAGACCCGGACAGAACATGAGCTAGAATATGGGTGTTGGGGCTCTTCCCTCTGAATATTAACAGTGTCAATAAGCGATGACGTTCTGGGTGACAAAGTACGAAGGAGATGGCCACCCAGCTCTTGCAAGTAAAATACGATTCGCTTAATGACATTTCGGTCCTAAATCACTTCACAGCAGGCGAGTTGTGGCTGAGGGGCTGCACAGAGACATTCCTCCAGGACCATTGAAAGAGGCTGAATAAGCAGAGAATTATGTGTGACAATGCAAATCAAAGGGAGTGCTCTAGGTATACATATTATTGCCAGTGGCTCCAGGCCCAATAACATTTTCCTCACATGGATAGATTCCCTGGACAGAAAACAAAGCTCTTTCCAAGTCAGAGAACTTTTATCAGATTTACCTCTCATTGTCAGATCACCATTCAGGAAACAAATGAAGTATGCAGCATGATTCAAGTTGGAAGGGGGGCAACTGACAGTGCTCACTGGCTTCTTGTAAACCTTATAAATGTTTGGCCATGGTGCCAAGTCCTTGTAAAGACATCCTGCCGAACAGTCATAGCTGCTTAGTCTTGTGATGTGTGCTCAACACAGCTTAGCCAACAGCAGCAGTGTGGCCTGAGAGTGGGAAATGAGAATGTTACACATGTTTTGGTCTCATAATCAAATATTCTTTCCTATCTTTAAGTCTCTCATTGGAAGACTAAGTATTGTTTTTTGGTTTCATTTTTTTCCTTAAGCTGTGGACTGTATTTTCTATTTTGTTTTAAATTTGTCACAGCTCTAAAACAGAATTAGGTTGTTTCTATATGCTCATGTCTCCTGTTATTTTGGATCTGGGGCATTCCTTAATTCTGTCATGGATATATAACTGCTTGAATTCACATTCCCCTTTGAGTCCTAGCCTGTTGTGCTCTACTAATATCAACTCATTATGCATAGTGAAATGTAACTGTACCTGTGATATGCAATGCCTGAGGAGGACAGAAGAGGGTGCTGGATTCTCCCAGAACTGGAGGTATGGATGGTTGTTAGCTGCCATGTGGGTGCTGAGACTCAAACCCAGATCCTCAGCAAGTGAAGCTAGTGCTCTTAACCACTGAGAGATTTTATTTATAATTTCTTATGGATCTAATAATAAGGATAATATTTGTTGATTACTTACTCTGTGCCAGTCACATTGTATTCAAATTTCATTTAAATGTCAGAAAAACTTTCTGAAGAAAGTATTACTGCTACTTTCATTCTAGACATGAAAAAACGGTTACCTAGGAATGTTAAAACAGCCATTAAAACCAATGAATGACCTGGGCCTGGCGTTTTGACCAGCTTCCTTCACTGTGCTACACTCTCTATCTAGAGTGTTAATTTACAGTTCATTGAATGTGAGACCCTTGAACACATGCATATGACAAACATAGGATACAATTAGAGGATTGGGTGAGAGACTGCATGAAGAGATGAGGAAATACTGCTCAATAGGGTCTTATTGAACTGAATTGGCCCCTCAGGTTCTGTGTTAATGGGCAGTAACACAGGTGGCCCATTCAGGCAGCATTTGGAGAGCTAATTATTGACTATAAATGATAATCTTTTTGTGAAGCTCAAATTTGGACCTTGTGTGTGCTTGGCAAGTGCTCTATCACTGAGCTAAATTTCCAGTCTGGAAAATTTTTTCTTTAAAATAATTTTAGATTCTCCAAAAGAATAATTAAAAAAAAACAAACAGATTTTTATAAAGAACTCTCCTGTCCCTTCACCCAGAAGTTCCTGACAGTCAAGATTTTGGCAAATTTATTTTTATCATTTTTGTCTGTCTATAGATACTCAGACCATGAACAATTTTGACAATAATTGTAGCCACCAGATCCTTTGACCCTTGAATACTTGGGTGTATATTTTCCAAGAATAAGTAAATTATTTTGTAAAGCCATGTGATAATTATTACAGTTGAAATTAACACTGATCTGATGATGATCTCTAGTCTGCATACTTCACATACATTTTGTCAGTTAGTCAATCATCCCAATAAACATCCTTGGGAGGGTTGTCCATTGACCAGTCTAGAGTCATGTGGTACATTTAGTTGCCATGTGTTTTGTAGACTGGAATTGTTTCTCTTGATATTTTAAGCAGAAGTATAATTTAATTGGTTTATAGACTGCCTCTTGATTTGAATTTGTCTGATGTTTCTTGTGATTGGACTGAAGTATAAGCTTTGGGCAGGAATATCACTGAGGCCACAATGTGTTCTTCTCAATACATAATGTTAGGAGGCTTCTGATCTAGTTGCTGCTGATGGCATTGTAAAGTTGTGATTTTTCTATATATTTCTATGTTGTAAAGTTGCATTTTTCACTGGATTTAATTAAAGATTTGATTTAGATGGCAGTGTCCTAAGAATTCGATTTAAATCAGGTCTACCTCAAGCAGCTTTGGTCATTCTACAAGAGTTAGCTTCCTAAATCTTAAGGTTTCAGGACCAGTCTGAGGAAAGTGTGAATTACCTGAGCTATTACCCTAGGGTGTGGTGACCCACACCTTTAATCCCAACACTTGGGAGGCATAGATAGGCAGATCTCTGTGAGTTCAAGTAGCCAGGTGCTACTCAGTGAGACCTTGTTTCAAAAACAAAACAAAACGAAGCAAAACAACCAGGAAACCAAAACCAAACCAAACCAAAACAACTACAATATCAACCATCACCACCACCACCTCCTCCACCACCTCCACCTCCTCCACCACCTCCACCATCACCACCACCCCACCCCATGGGCTCCAATTTGTGCTGTGTATAAACTTCTGGGTATGGGGCCAGTCACCGGAGTGTGGTTGACCTATCAGAAGTCACATCCTTAAAAATATGACTTTTTCTCCCCCAGAAATCATCAGGTTTCCATAGTTCCTCAGCTGGGGGTGGGGGCGGGTAGGGGCTCATGGAATCCTTCCCATTTCATGATATAATTTTCTTAGGAATACGAAATATAGTCTTTCCATATCTCTGGTATGGGTTAAAATGACAGAATTTGAATGGTCAGTGAAATATACGTTAATAAACTTGCCAGGGGCTTGAGTTAGCTTAATTTTGATAATTACCTGCCACGAAAACACAAGGAGCTGAGTTCCACCCCAGAACCCACGTTAGCAGTAAACCTGAGCCTGGTGGTGTGCACTTCTAATCCCAGCACTGGAGAGGCAGAGACAAGTGGGTCCTTGGTGCTTTCTGGCCTGCTAGGTTAGTCTAATTGATAAGTTCCAGGCCAATGAGAGAACCTGTCTCATAAACCAAGGTAAACAGCATCTGAAAAACGAAACTAGAGTTTGATTTCTGGCCCCCACCTGCCTGTGTACTCCACATTCATACACCCTACACACCCAAAATATGAATACACCCCCCCTGAAAATGTGTCAAATGAGATGATTTTAGAAAACATTTGCTTCTAAAAAAGCAACTATCTATCCTATAATTCTCTGTTCCATTTACTTTTTCTTTATTTTAATCTTACTTTTCCCCTGTGACAATTCCTACTTCAGTTTTAAGCAGTTAGTTTTTTAGAGAGCAGAGCAATGAAGTATTGTATAAACAGATAGTGGGGCAGAATGGAAACTTTTTCTATGATAACAGAAATGTGTGTGTGTGTGTGTGTGTGTGTGTGTGTGTGTGTGTGTGCACAGAGCTGCTCTGCTCAAGGCTTTGCAGAGTTCATGCAGCTAAGAAAATGACATGTTTTACTGTGATCATGCTGCCATTTGAGCCTATTGTTGCCATCAAGACTGGACATTTACTATATGTCTATAGTCCCCTGGACAGACCATGGAACTAGAAGTCAACTCTGCTTTATGAATTTATGCTTGAAATTAGATACCAAAGCCACAAAATGGGAAAAAATGAGAATCATTCCTGAGAAGAAATATTAAATAATGCATTCCCAGCATAGGTGGGAAAGGAATAAATTAATTTGATTCAGGCAGTTAGGAATGATGTGTGAAGAGACTTCGATGTCTACTTTAGGGTGGTTTCCAGCCATTTCCAAGAACCTGGGGAGGGTCTGAGTAGGTTGCATGATCTAGTACTGTAATTCTCCTCTGTCACGGCTTGGACCCCATGGGGTGGAATCCTGACAGGGAGACTGCCTGTCTTGGGTAATAATAACAAGCTGTCTTCTCCATAGGCAGACTTTCAGGTGGAAGCTTTATTCTACCACTGCATAACCAATGCAACAAATAAAACCTCCGACTGCGAGGGAAACCCCGAGGGGATCGTTTTTAACGGATGTAAAGGTCATTCAGAATTAAAGACATAATTTCTTAGACCATTTTCCTCCTTATGTCTTTGACCACCTTTTTTTTTTTACCTTAGACATCTCCTCACTATTGTAATATTAAGTGTCTCTTAATAACAAAAGTAAACTACGTGTTATTTATGGAAACTGCATGACGTTAACTTTGCTAATTACATGGTTACTCACTTTCCCAGGACCAGATTACCTCCCATTTGTTTTCAATTGCTGTGCCCTCCATGTGTTTGAAGAGTAAGTCAGAAATAATAAACTGCAGGTTTCCAGGGTTGTCATGTGTTCCTTGTCTAGTCCACACAGGGAGTTTACCTCCTAGATTTAAGGGCACATTCTCTCAAGACAGGATAGAGAAGAGCTTTCTCATTATATATATATATATATATATATGTACATAATATATATATGAGTCTATATAATCACAGGTTCTGTGGGGGAAGATTCCAAATGGAGTTCTGAGGTTCCAGAATTGAACAGTTTTGTTAGTGATGTGTGTCTTTGCATCTCAGTACAGAGCTTCCAACTGAGCAACCCTCCACTGTAGTCTAGCAGGAAGGGAGGGAATGTATCTGTCTCTCTAGATTTGTGTGTAAGAAAGACCCAAGTTCAGATGCCCAGCATAGAAACATTCTAGTGAGGTGAAATTTCTACTGTTGCCTCTTGGGTTTCTGAATATAAATTGGGGATAATGTCCAATTTCTTTTTAAAAGTTTTTTAAATTGAATTTTTGCCATTTCCATACAATATAGATTGATGGTATTTAGATCCCTTCCCCCTTTCTACATCTCCCCCCACTCGCTCCTTCCTAATTTAATATACTCTCATATACATAATAACACAGTTTATAGCATCCGATTTGTGTCCCCAAATGTCCTTCAGTGTGGGTCCATCTACTGGATCCACCAAGAGTCCCATCCCTGCAAGACACTGTTTTTCCCCTCCCAGCAGCCATTAACTGCCAAAGTTCCTTAAGGTGGGTTGGGATTTCTTACCCATTTCTCCACGTCTATGCTGGGATTTTGTCTGATTTAAGCTTCTATAGAACTAATGCATGCTGCTGCCATTACTGTGAGTAAATGACCAGCTGTGAAAGACTCTGTTTGTGGTCATACACCCTCTCTGGCTCTTTCAATCTTTTCACTTCCTTTTCCACAATGATCCCTGGGCCTTGGGAAGCAGAGGTTTGAAACAGGTGTCCTATTCAAGGATAAGCATGTTGTGGTCTCTTGTTCTCTGCACATTGGCTAATTGTGGGTTTCTGTGTTAATTACTGTCTGCTACAAAAGGAAACTTCTCTGGTGAGAGTTAAGAGGTGCATACATCCTAAGTGTAAAGGTTGCATTGAAGATGTGTCATTTAGAGTTAAGTGTCTCACAGACACTTATTCTCTGTGTTTGACCAGTTCTTTAATTCTGTAACAGTCTGAATCTGTTGCAAAAAGAACTTTCTTTGATGAGGTGTAAAAGGTACAGTTGTCTATAAATATGAAGATGCATATTTAGAATAAAGTAAGAAATTACATTGGTCTAGGGGTGTGGCAAAAGTGGGTTTTTCTCTAGGATCTATGATCTCTCCTGCCATGTGTATTTGGGTGTGTACAGTGCCACACATGAGTTCCCTCCCAGTGAGTGGGCTTCAAGTCCAGTTATATAGTTCTTAATTGCCCCCAAGATAAACGTGCCAAGACTCCATGAATAGCAATAGTTTGCTGAGCCGGTTATTGTTCTTTATTAGGCGTTACACCTGATAGGACCATTGACTGGTTTTCTCCCTTGGTGCTTGTAGTATCCTCTGATACCATGAGAGCTAGTCTTCAGGGAGGGGCTTCCAGATCAGTTCCAGCTCCATTGCTCCAAGTCCTGTGTCTGAAGTATGTCCTCTCCAGCTCTAGGGTCTTATCGTCAAGTTCTGGGAGGTAATCAAGGTCTGTGGCAACAGCCTGTGTTATTTTGGGTCTCTTGGACTACCCTGACCAGTAACTCGAGGGAAGGTTTCTCTTGCTTGGCACTGTTTTTTTGTTATGAAGCCTTCAGCTATATACGTGCACTCATATATTTATTGTAGTGTATTTTTCAGCAGGGCTCTGAGCTGATGGAGTTCTACTCAGTGGTAAGGAAAAATGAAATCATGACATTTGCAGGTAAGTGGAAGGGACTAGAAACTGTTGTACTAAGTGAAGTAACATAGACTAAATAAAAGAAGTGACACTTTCTTTCTCATTTGTGGATCTTACCTCTAAATCCCTAATTGTGAGTATATAGCCAGAAAAATGGAAATGAGCCTTGGGGGTAAAGTGGAAAGTGAGAGAGGGGGACAGTAGGAGACAGATATTATTAAGGGGGATGAAGAAAAGCGGAGCACTTTAACTGGAGCGTTAGGGAGGGTCGTATGGGGGAGTGAGAGATAAATCGTGCTTAAATGGTATAAAAACAAGAAGGAAATGTACTAGTTCAAAGTCTTTTTTGTTTCAGTCTTTTTGATACAGGATCTCCCTGTAGCCACAGCTGGCCTAGAACTTGCTACATAGACTAGGCTGGCCTCCATCTTGCAGAGATTCCCCTCCCTCTGTCTACCAAGTGCTGAGATGAAGGCGTGTGCCACCATGCCCAGCTGAAGTCTTTTAAAAAGTTTTATTATTTTTGTTTTATTTGTCCTTTGACACTTTCATACATATATACAATGTATCTAAGATCATATCTACCCTCAACCCCTCCCCCAGATTCCCTCTGGACATGCTGGATGTGTCCTGTTCCTGCCTTCATGTTCTCTTCTATGTTTTATTTTTGCTTTTGTAACCCACTGAGTCTAATTAGTGCTGCCTGCTGGAATGCTGACTGATCTTGTTGGCTTGATCTTGCACAGGTAACCACAGCTGCACTGAGTTCATAAGTGAAATGGCCATGTCATGTCAAGAAGATGCATTTCACAGCATTCCTTCCCATCCCTATCCTCTGGCCCTTATATTCTTTCTGCTCTCTCTTCCTTGATGTGTGTGTGTAGCGGGGGAGGGAGTTTGATATAAACATCCTATTTAGGACCGAACACTCAACAGCCACTTATTTACAGCACTGTGGCTAGTTATGGATTTCTGTATTAACTGCTGCCCGCTACAGAGAGAAGCTTTTCTGGCCAAGGTTGAGAGCAGCACTAATCTACGAGTATAAATATAAATATTTAGGAGGCAGTTTGACAACATGTCCATTCAGCAAAACAACAGTAGTAGGTCCCAGCCTGGGCCTGTGAGCTCCCTAGCCAGGAGCTTTTGACTATGTTTACGATACAAGGCACAAATTCCATCCTGTGGAGATGCCTCAAATCCAATCAGAAAGCAGCTACTTACACTGTAACTTTCCTGCCACTCTTGTACCAGTGGGTACATCTTTTCTGGAAAGTTGTTCTTGCAGCAGAGTTCACTGATGGGTAATATCACTGATGGATTCTCTCCCTTGGTAGCCTATACAGCACTTTTCTCCACTATGACAGCTAACCATCAGGGAGGAAGTTTACAGGTTAGTTCCAGTTTGATTTTTCTGTGACCTGTGACCAAAGTGTGTTGTGCATTCAGCAATAGGGTCTTACCACATAGTTCTGGTAGAAAACCAAGAGCAATAGCAGTAGCAGTAGCCTGTGTTGTTTTTGGGGCCTTTAAGGACCCCTGACCAATAACTCATAAGGAGGTATCTCTTGTAGTCACTGAGATTTTTCACTTACTCATCCATGTCTTGTAGGAGAAGCATTGTCAACCCATGCATACCTGTGTTCCAACTCCTTCCTTTTGTGCAATTATATATTTTAATTAGATTACAAATCAGTGGGTTTTCCATACATCCTTAGCTTTGGCTAGCCTACTCCACCTTTCTTTTCTCTTGCTGATCCCCAATTTCTAACAGGACTCTAGATTTTGAATTAAGTGATACAATATTCTTGGCATAGGGAAAGTTGCTAATGATGGTGCTTTCTTTCTTTCTTTCTTTCTTTCTTTCTTTCTTTCTTTCTTTCTTTCTCTTTTTCTTTCTTTCTTTCTGTTTACTTCAACCTGTCTAAAATGTCTAAGGCAGGAAAGTACGAAAGATAGATATCATGGGCTAGGCAGATACCTCAGTCAGTAGGCACTTGCTGTGCAAGCCTGAGGGCCTGACTCTGATACCCAGAACCCGCATAAAAGAGCCAGGAGTTGGGTGTGAACCAGTGGAGACAGGCAGATCCCTTGAGTTTGCTTGCCAGCCAGTCTAGCCTCCTTGATGATTCCCAGGCCAGTGAGAGACCCTGTTTCATGAAACAAGATGGATAATAAGTAACAAGGAATGACACCTGAGGTTGTCCCTCTGGTGCACATACATGCACAAGTGCATATTCAGCAATACACACACACACACACACACACACACACACACACACACACACACACACATGAGGCAGCTCTAAATAAAGATGAAACCCAAATTAGGCTGGCTATATTATGCAGGAGGATTTACTGTCTTATGGAAGTAAATTTCTTTGCTTAACTTTAGCTCTTCCTTCCTCCCTCTCTCTTTCCCTCTCTCCTTCCCTCCCTCTTTCCTTTCCTCCCTTCCTTAGTTACTGAGTTGCTGCTTTTAGTGAACTGGTCTATTCATTCAGTGCTATATGTCTTTGCATCTTAGCACAAAGCTTGAATAAACTCCCAACACAGCAACCCTTTGCTAGTATCTACTAGGAATGAGTCTGTCTCTGGAGATCTGTGAAATAATTCCTGTGGTTCCATCAGCTGCGTGAGTCTTTGGCTCTGTATATAAATTATTTCCATCTCTTCATTTTTAAAAGGGGGGCTGTGTTTGAATGCTGTTTCATCTCAATCAGCCAGTTCTCTTCAGACACAGTGGAGATATGAAGCTTCCCTCCTCTACTGACACAGCTTGGCCAGATTCCAGCCAGGAATACCTCCAGGATATTTTGCAGTAGGATAAGTTGAAGATAGCCCAGGCCTGCCATCTGTGAGGATCAGTTTTTAGAGTAATAATAAACACTGGGTGTGCAATTGCTGTCAGAAAATGTGGACTTTATTAATTATCTCGTATTTCATCAACCACGACTAGACTCTGTTACTTGGCATTCCCTCATCTGTCGTTTTTATCACAGATCCCCACAGAGCTTTAGCTAACTGCTTTCTTCTACTTCATTGTCATTTGTTTAGTTACTGGATTTTACCGTGATTTTTTTTTTCGGTAAACTAAAGACTAACATCCCTCTTAGTTGTAATGGAAAGAAATCAAGGCTCCTGGATTGTGCGCCTCACTGTGCTCTCTGTTTTACTCTTTGTTGTAGCCTAGACAGTCTAGTACTATCTCTAGACTACTAAATCAATTAGCATATTTCATTGAACCTTAAGTAGTCCAGCCCACTGAAGACACTGATAAAACCCCCACCCTGCCCTCAACTGGGAAGTCAGGATTAAGTGGACACTCACGCTACAATATGCTAAGTGCCATAACTAAAATATAAACAAAGTGACTTTATGACTATATTTATGACTAAAATATAAGCAAAGTAACTTGCTCTAATCAATATGAAGGCAGCCTGAGTTGTTAACTCAGCTCTCTTAATCTATTAGGGTCTTCATTTGGGTGACAAATTGTACAGTCTTCCTATGTGTATGCCAAATTCCATACATGCAATTCATATAATTTGGGGGACAGTCACATGCCTATTTCTCAGGTATTCTTGAGTTGCCTGGCTTTCCTTTAGTGATTCAGATGGTGGTAGAGTAGATTCCTAGTGTGGGCCACCTTTTTTTTACTAATAGTAATACTTTTGGTACCTTTTCACAGCAAAGCCAATAGATAGACATATGTGAAGTATCCAAAGCAAATACTTTCAGTAGCATAAGTCTTTATAAGTATTTTTGTTACTCCTTTGAGTTTTAAGATAAATCTCAAAGAATTAACCAATATTAATATCTTGAAAAAGCATTTAAGCCTCAGTTTTATTATTGTAGAGCTCCTGTACATTTTGTGTTAGGGAAGTACTTCCTAATGAGAATTGCGTGGAGTTATTCCTCATAGCTTAGCTTCAGTGTGAAAATGAAAGCAAATTGGTCATGGAGAAATCTAGATCTGAATTCTATGTGATCCCATATAGGATATATGTTCAAGTGATTTTATATAGTATTCAGGGTTCTCTAGACAGACAGAGTTAATATAATGAATATATTATGAAAAGTTTATTAGATTGGCTTATGTGATAGGGGCTGAGTAGTCCGACAATGACTGTCTACATGCTGAAGAGGCTAGGGACCTGGTAGCCTCTCTCAGTCCACAAGGTTGGATGCTTCACAAAGCCCAATTCAGTGCAGAAGACCCAGAGGACTCCTGGAGAACTGCTGATCTTCAGTCCGTGTTGGAAGCAGAAGCCGCTGGGTTCTGGTGTTAGCGAAGGATAGCAGCAGCAGAAGAAACAAGAGTGGGAAAGATGCACTCACCAGCCAGAAGTGAAGGAAGGCAGACAGCACCACTGTCTCGAACCATTTAAAAAATTGAATGCATTGCTTGCATGTAGATAGGTGCATCCGTGTCATGCAATGCCCTCAGAGGTCAGAAGAGGTCATCAGATCCCCTAGAACCGGAGTTATGGATGGTTGTTAGTTGCCATGTGGGTGCTGGGAGCCAAACCCAGGCCCTCTGCAAGAGCAGCCAGTGCTCTTAACTCCTGAGGCATCTCTCCAGCCCCTTCTTGAACCTCTTACATCTAGGCCACCAAAAGTCCTGCCCACTCTGAGGGAAGATCCCCCCTCAGTTAATCCTTCCTAGAAATGCCCTCACAGACTTTCCCAGAAGAATATCTCTTAGTTGATTCCAGATCCAATCAAGCTGATAATAAGATTAACCATTATACCATATATGTGAGAGTCTAAATGGAATCTATAGCCAAACCAGACTTTATCCATTGATGAGATGCATTCCAGATTTACTGAGCGCTTGGCTATATGTGTAAGCCAGTTTCCTACATACATGAACACAGTGACAATCTACACAGACATATTTCTGTCCCATGGATCTTCTACAGTACACTCTGAAAAAATGACTTTTATCCATTTTTGTGTTCATAAAAGAAATGTAAATTCACACACCGTTCCCCAAATTTCTTTATTTTCTTAACAATTCAAGATCATTAATTTACTATTTTAAAAGGCTACACACCTGTATGCAGTAACGTGAAGGAAAACTGTACCTTACAAAGATGTGGTATTTAGGATTAACTGTTAATTTAGGGGTTCAACTCCAATCCATGGTTCAAATTAATATACTAATTATGTAAGTAGATTTGGAGGGATATTAGTAGGTAAGAGAAACCACAGTTATTAAAGTTGTGCAAGCATGTGATCCTACTTTCCCCAAAGTGTACTAAATGTGAAGATTATATATTATATATAAAATATTTGTTAAAGAGGTAGGGTAAGTTAGCCAAGGTATGTAAGAGAAGCTGGTGCATCCTGGATACCTTGTGATGACTTCTATAAAAAAGTTCTTTATTTATTTCAGGTGCTACTTAGTTTTAACTGTAGGGAAATTTTAGTCTTAGAATCCATGAGACTGGCAGAGAAATACTCTTTTCCCAATCCAGAGTTTCTCATCTACTTTTTCCTTTTTGTCTGTGGGTCAGTATTCCTTTGATGACATTGTTTGTGCCCTCTCTGTCAGAGTAATCATCTTTTATCTTTCATCTTGAACAGGTAGGTTAAACCACGTGTCCGATATTGCCAAATTTGCGGTTATTTTGATTATGTTATTTAGAGTGCACTGTGTGATCATGACCTTCGATGAAACTTCCATTCTGACCCATGGTTATTCAATAGGACCCCACTTGCATCCACCACATAAAAGGAAGAATGGTGCTTAACTGTGACCCTGATTGGGAAAGCAAAACAAACAGGGCAATAAAACCTTTTCAAGCATACTGTCACCAGAAAGCACTGAACCGAGAAATGGCCACTGCAAGTGGAATCCGGAAGTGTGGATTGTAGTAAAAGCATTATTACTTACTAACTGTACAGTCACAGGCACGTCACTTAGTTTCTCGGACACTTAGTGTCCTCTTGTATATTCAAACCACAAGATGCCATGCATTTACCTGCCTTGCAGATGACATGCTCTTAAGGCTCTGGACATTCCTCCAACTCTTCTGTTCAGACTGACTTTTTGGAGAAGCTTTCTCCCCAGAGGATTCGATTACTGAGTTATCTTTATATTCTGCCGCTGTCAGTAGATTTACCATAAATGCTTCCTGAGAGTCTCTCTCTTGAAGAGATTCGGGCTCATGTTAAGTTCATCCCAATAAAAATAGAACCCTGAGATGCAGCAGCTGTAGCACCTCTTAAACCTCTTCAAATAACATTGAGCAACTAAGTGCCTGCTACTGTGCAGATAGTGCCCACAGAAGCAGCAGCAGCCCTCTCAGAGAACGATAACACTCTAAGTGGCTGTCAGGCCCTAGTCATTTCCAGTAGTTCAGGGGATGTTACCTTATCTCCTAAGAATTCGGAAAGTTCCAAGGGAAAACAAATCACATATTCCTTATTGTGTTTTAAAAAATCCTCCCTTCTTACAATGACAGCCAAATCCACTAAGACAACCTTAAACAAAGAGCTTGTCTGATGGGGCTGAGGACTGTCTTTTCCTCATGTTTCTGCTTTCAGGTTTAGGGTAAAGGACTGATAAAGTGATATTTGAAAAAATGAACCCTGATTAGGAAGATGAATGAATCCACTCTTTTCTTTGTATTTCTTGCATAAATGGCTAGTCTTAAAACACATGACCCAAGAATTGAATCAATGGATTGTTCCTAACTTTAAAAAGTTTTTGATTTTTTATTATTTTTATTTTATGTGTATGAGTGTATTACCTGCATGTGTGTATGTGCACCCATGTTGTGCAATACCCACAGAGTTCAGAGGAGGGTGCTGAATCCCTGGAATTGGAGTTACAGATGGTTGTTAGCTGCCATGTGGGTGCTGAGATTCACACACAGGTTTTCTGCAAGAGCAGTCAGTGCTCTTAACCACTGAGCCATCTCTCCAGCTCCTAACATTTTTATATATTACTCATGCACATATATATTTAATCTTGATTCTTTAAAGAGACTTTGAAAAACAACTTACCTCCTTTCTTCTCTGATAAAATGTTTGGCTATTAGGAAGTAACCAGATGAAAAATTATAGAATGTGCTTTGTTTATAAAGCAAAGCTCAGAGGAAGATTTCTTTACCATAGCTCAACAGCTGTTTACTGTGAAAACTTATTTCCCCCTGTTTTTTCAAAGCTAGGTTGCAAGCATCTATTCATTTTAATAAGCAGTGTGACAAGTATTTAAACTGCCAAGTCTCTTTTATAAACATTTCCTTAGGTAAGTAAGATTTTTATGTTCCTTCCCAAAGGGCCAAGTTGACAGACATGGTCTTTTGTTTTATTTCTGTAGAGTTCTGGATCTAAATCCTGAGGTCAAAATACATGCCATTCACTTCCTAGATTTAGTTTTCTGCTTACTCTGAAGGCTGGCCCAAGAGGATCCTTTCTTCCGAGACTTTCAGCGTAGTCATTAGTAACTAGATAAACCTGTGAATGTGGACCATTGCACATGAAAGGTCTCCAAGCAGAGTTTTAAAGAGAGTTTGAAAACCAACCTACCTTCTTTCTTCTCTGATAAAATGCTTGGCTATTAGGAAGTAACCAGATGAAAAATTATAGAATGTGCTTTGCTTATAAGGCAAAGCTCAGAGGAGGATTTCTTTATCATAGTTCAACAGCTATTCACTGTGAAAACTTATTTTCCCCTTGCTTGCTCTTAGATGTGCATGGCTGACTATTTGGTACGATTCAGGAATGCATGAACGTTTTGTCACAAGCACTGTTCTTGATGGAACTCCACATTTCATAATATACCACTCCTATGTATTAAATTTGGCCTCTCCAGGCTCTTTTCTAAGAAAAAAAGAAGGCCACCATTCTGAGAAAGATACTGATACTGTAGTATGCTTGGGTTTATAATAGCCTGATTTCTTTGACAAAATAGAATAGGATGGATAAGCTAGATGACTGCCAGGGAAAAGGTGTTGAAAGAAGAGAAATGAGGCATGGGATGGACCGTGAAGTGCCAATGGGCAGTAGGAGTCAATCTGCCTCTGTGTTTATCAGTGAGGACTCAGTATACCTGTGTGCTGAACTAACTCTTAAAACACTCACATGAGCATTGGCTGAGTATATGCTGAGATTACCTTTCTGGAAAATGACTTGGAAGTGCTTATCAATGGGATATAGAACATTGGCATACTTAGAAACAATACGTAAAATTGTAGAGCTCTATCGTAAAATAGAGTGAGTAAATTTGAGCCCAAAGATGTTCATTGGGACATTATTATTTATAATAGCAAGTAGTAGAGCAAGTTAAATATTTATTATAGGAGACTTAATACTATGGAAATGGACATATGCTGTAAAAGTGACTAAAAGAGTTTATAAAGTATACTAACCCTGTGATCTCAAGTTTATAAAACACATGTGCACATATAAAAGATAAGAATTTACAATGGTTGTCTATGGATGCTGGTTATATCTCTTCATTTCTTTCTTCATTTAAAAAATTTTCCACAATGGTCATTTATTACTTTTAGATAGAGAAAAACATGTTATTAAAAATTCATCCAAGAGCAAATGTTTGTGTCAAAGTTATAAACCTAAAATATGGGTGTCCTCTGAGAAGGCTGGCTATAGCTGAATAGCAATTTTCAGGGTGGATGATTAAAGATCTGTCAGAATCTGCCTTATGTATGGGTCTTTATGTTCAAGGTCTGTGACTCTATATAAAACATCATCTATGTAGCATGAAATTTGGCACCTGATGTTTGGTTTTTGGATAGTACTGTGGAGTTCTATCCTTCTCAGCCCAAAGGCATATTTAACAGTTTTATTTTCATTAGATGTGAGCTTAGGCCGTTAGACTTTGTGCTTTCCATGTTTCACATGTGTCTGAGAGTGTGGGTCTGGCTTCACTGTCTTTGATAATCTTTTTTTCTACCTGGCGTGTACCTCACATCTCTTCTTGTTTAGGTTCTTTTGGTCCATGGTAAATAATAGTTTTTCTTTGAAGCCCTAATGCTACCCCAAACAGATGTGATCATTTACCCTGTCAAATTTCTATGACAAATTTTTGGTATTAAAAAAAACTGTATTATTGCAAAATTTCTATGCATAGGAACTCATGAATCTTCATGCCTTGCCCATCTTAGAGGGATTGATTTTTTTTTCAGAAATCAAGTGTTAGTTCGGTTAACTCAGAGCCTGACTTCCTTACTTTATAAAACTTACATCTGATTCCATCTATTGGCTCTCAAAAATTACGACAAGGAACTGCAACAATGAAATTTTCAGCATTTCTCAATGAATTATCTTTCTATAATAAATGAACTATAAACTGAAAACAGAGGGCTCAGAACTATCAACTAACTTAGCAGACTCTCCACTATGGTTTATTGAGCATCAAGAAAAACAGAAAAACAGACAGGGCTTTAACTTTAGAAATAACTGAATTTGAGGGACTGGAGAGGGGCTCAGTGGTTAAAAGTACTGGTAGCTCTTGAAGAAGACCCGGGTTCAGTTCTTAGCACCCTACCTGGCAGCTAACAACCGTCCATAACTCCAGTTCAGGGTACATTGCACTCTCTTTTGAGTTTCACAGGCATTGTAAAACATGGGTGCACTAGCATAAATTTAGGCAAAACACTTATACACGTAAAATAAAAAATAATAAATAAAATATTCAAAACATAACTGGATTTGAACCTTAGCCTTGTGTCTGGCATACAGAGCAGTCTCTATGTCCATACTGACAAAGGATCCATCTCATCTGCAGCTATCTATATTCTGTTTTTGAGAGGGGTTCACTACGTGTGCCAGGCTGGCCTTGTGTTTGTGGTCTTTCTGTCTTAACCTCCCCAAGTGCTGGAATTACAGACGTTTATTGTTGTATCTGATCTACCATATTTTTTTGAAAAATCAGTACTAGACTCCTTAGATTTTTCAGGGTAACTAATTTCTGGGTCTACTACTCTTAAATCAAAGCTCTATTCCTATAACACTTCCCACTCTCCAAATAGTTTCTTTGAAAATTTTGAGGCAATACTAAACTATTGAATGAATCTTTGTGACAAAAGTCTGTTTTACCATAAGTATATAATCTATGAACCTATCTTATACATAGTCAAAATGCCCTCAGTAAAGCAAGAGGCTTTAGTGGGCTTGAAGACTGGTCGCTTGGTTTATACATCCTCCTACTGTGCATAGTCTCTCTGTTTCTGAATTTCTTTGTCCATTGTTCAGGATTATAAGAATCGCACCTTGCCTTGGAGACTTACTTTAGGTGTAGGATGAGCTAATTTAACCAAATCTCCACAATAGTGCTTGGAATATAGTGAGAAGTCAACAAAAACAAAACCATAGTTCTAGGAAATTAGTTTAAAACCTGGGGTTCTGAAAGCACTGTGCAATCAATGTATCTCCACAACTGCATGAAACTCACTGCAGGGCCTGCACCACCTTTTGAGTGAAGAAGGGTGTGCATGATTTGGAGACTCATGTCTTGCGGTGGTTTGGATTTGTTAAAGCACTAGTTAAGGAACATAAGAGTGCTGAATATGTTACTGGATGCCAGTGAGATAAGGAGCTCTGTGTGAGCAGCAGCAGACTTGAACACTCTGAGCGGACACAGAGGAAGAGATGTCTCTGTCTAAAAACATTTGTCCTTCAACCTTGATATCCCAGGATTCTCCACCCAAACTGCCCAAATGCTGCTGTTTACACAAATAAACAGAAGAACTTCCTGGTAGTGAAATATCCTTGTTTCCTGATGGAATTCCTACCTGTGCTACACGAATAAATAGTATAAAATGAGTGTCCTGCTTGAGTAGGTTCTAAGACCCGGGTTATGTGATATTTAGAAATAAAAGGAATGTGTGGTTTGCTATGGTTATCTGATCTGGATTTTATGGCTAAATTCGTTTGATATTTCAGGGAGTTTCTTCTTAGTCCTACCTTTTTATTTCTCTATATTAAATCTATTTTACTGGCCTATTAGTTTTTGTTATTGTTATTTTTTGCCTTCTACTTCCCATTGCTTGTCTTTCTAGCCCTCTGATCAAGTATCTAGTTCTTCTGTAATCACTTAAGATTCAGTCAAACAGATGATTTAGTGACATTTTATCTTTGATTTTTACTGAATTTTTGTGAATATCACACAATATATTTTGATCATATTTATATCCATTCTCCATCTTCATCCTCCCATCAATACTACTCTGTTTGATTTAAAGTATTCTGCTATATATATTAAGGTCTAGCTAATCAAATTTCTGTCCCCAGATGTCCTTTGGTGTGGGTTTGTCCACTGGAGCCTGATTAGCCTATCTAGGTTCACACTCTTAAAGAAAACTGACTATCTCTCTTCCAGCAGCCATCATTTGCCATTAGTTCCTCAGCTAGGGTTGGGGTTTCTTCCTTATTTCTTCACTTTACGCTGGGATTTTGTCTGGCTTGGGCTTGCATGGGTCTTGTGCTTGCTGTCACCACTGCTGTGCGTTTATATGAGTAACTGCCCAGCTGTATGGAAAACTCTTTCTTTGTGGTCATCCACTACCTCTGGCTCTTACAATCTTTCCACCTCCTCTTCTGCACTGTTCCATGAGCCTTGGGAGGCAGAGGTTTGATACAGATGTCCTATTCAGGCATAAGCACTCTGAAGTCTCTTATTCTCTTCACGTTGGCCGGTTGTGGGTTTATTTGTGCTTCATGTGTGGTTCCCTCCAAATCTCTTTCTATTTTTGATTCTGCATTTTTGTCTTGTGGGATTTCCTCATGTCTGGCGAACCAAGATTGTCCATTCATAATTACATGTAACGTACTAAAATGATTTAAGCGACATGTCTCACAGATGATTAACAACAGAATAAACCAGATTGATCCTTGGGGTGTTTCCTCAAAATATCTGAACTTTAAGATTTTTTTCCCCCCTTGGGTACGTCAGTTTCTTTGGAGAGGAATTTTGTGATTTCTAGAAAGTTTTTGATTAGATGCCAATACTGATCTCAGAGCTGAGTGGGCTCTCACTCTCCAGTCTATGGAACGGCTTCATCGCCCTCTTGGAGAACATGCACCATAGATGATAACACCACTCCCAATCATCAGTCCTTCTTACTTCCTTGTATTCACTTGGATTGGCTTGTGACTCACTTTGAGTCATAGACTATAACAGAATTGATAATATGTTACTTCCAGGTCAAGGCTTCACAAAAACCGTTGTGCATTTTTGACTGCTCTCACATTCTTGGGCCTCTCTTGGGCCACTTTGAATTCTCTTGTTGGAAGATGAGATGTCTGTGGAACAGAGTGGTACCACTCCACAATATAATAATTATTGGGTTCTCCATCCATACTTTCTCTCTTTTCTCTCTTTATTGAAACTCATATATTAATTCATTCTCTGAACATTTAGCAAGAGTCTACTGCGGGCTATGGGCTGTGCTAGCACTGACAACTGCAGAGAACATAACATATAAGAGTTCTTTCCTCGTGCAATCTCTACTGTGGTACTATACCACCAATTGGTCATCCCTGAACACTCTCAACCTTAATTCTAGAAAATATTATCAAGCTGCTCTACAGTGATGTGCACTGAACAGTTTCACTGGGATTTGTAAAGGTGAGCAGTGTTTGATGGAGTCACAGAACTGTCAGGCTAAATAGTGGAAAGTAACTTAATCTCTTTAAACACAGGCTTATCTGTGCTATGTGAATTGCTTAAACAATTAGACTATCTTGTTGACACTTAAAAATCAGGTTTTCCTCTCTCTAATACAATACATATATTATGAATTCCAGTTGTTTGAAAAAAATCTCAACAGATACAGTAGCACTGGGACATATTAAGCAGAAGTTATGGATGCTCTTTGGGTAGGCATGCTCTATATCATTTGCCAAGGATATCACCACTTCCTACTGTAGCACACCTGTCTGTTTATACATTGACATGATCTGTCTGGCCTTTGGGTGTCGGGGTTTTCTACCTGCACTAGAACATGGTCCTGAACCTGTGTCTCCACTTATCTAATTTCATGTTCTTCCTTTATAAACAGTCTTTGTATTTCTTCCCTAATATTTGGGCTGTAGGCATCACTTAGAGAGTCCATCCCAGCTTATACTAGTCTCCAATGATTCCCCTTAAGTTAAATGGTTCATCAGAACTGTGCTCTGCCTATGCACCTCAGTTGGCTCTTGGTGGATCCAGTCCTGCTTATTCCACTCTTTCAAGATAAAAAGGGAATTCAGGTATCCTGAAACCCCAGAGCCCTATGGTAGTTATTAAATTAAGTAGCGTACTGGGAGGATACTAAGACTGCTAAGAACAGCTGAGCTTTCTATTCACGGAAACACACGAAAAGATTGCTTTATTTTCCTCCTTAGGGGAAGAAAACACCCTTCATTCTTCAGATAAACAAGAGGCTGTCCTGAGGAGAGCTTTCAGGGTAGAAAAACCATGTAGGTAGAGGTTAAGAAATCTCGAAATCTTGTCTCCTGGAGGAGACAAGACTGGGGAATGGTTTGGGAGAAGGCAGGAAGCATTGCTCTTGTCAGAATAACAAGTTTTCATGGCAAAGAGAATAAGCAGAGGACTCGAAAGCACGAAACTGACTCAGGAATACAGGGAGACAGCGTCGGGCCATCGATTTGTCCTCTCTTTCTGGGTCTCCTCATTGTTGTCCCTGTGGTCATCCCCTTCCTCCTTCTTTTTAAAGCACAGTAGTTTAAAGCTGGAAATTTCTATCCAGGGAGGATATTCTGGACCTCTAGGCAATGAAGCATAAAGCAGATGACCACTTGGTGGGGATGTTGCAGAAGGGATTGGCTCACTGATGGGATAATTGCCCCACATGATCTTGCATTTCTTTCTAGCCTGAGACTGAGTGCTTGAAAATGTTACACAGGAGATTCCTGAATATTTAAAATATTATGACCCCAGCACTGTGTGTATTTTAACTACCATAGGAGTTCATTTTACTCTGTTTCTATTCATAATAATGACATATCAATTTGTGGATAAATGTTCTGTTTATGTATTATCCTTATAGTTAAATTAGATCTATTTACTAGATAACAATGCCTTACACATCGCTGGAATAAATTTTAGTGCTTTTTGTATAAATTTCTCACACAGGGGTTATCATCAGAATATAACACGTGTTATATTCAAGGCTCCTTTCTAATTATTGGCCCTAATTTTGGTATAAAAATATTTACTCATTTACTCTTTTTATCCTTCCAAATTAGCATAGGAAGATATAATCATGACTTTTTCTGTTATCATTTAAAATTGAGAATATACTAAATCTGGAAAATTCAGTTAGGACAATCTATAATTGAATAATTTAGCCTGATTTTTTTCAGATGGGATGAAACTGAGCTTTATTAATTCTCCTCTCCACAGCCTTCCCTAATAACCTCCATCTGAATTCTGTCCATTTTCTTCCAAGTCCCTGGACCACTTACTGTGTTTTGACTAGAATATGATTACTTGTGAATATGTCTCTTTCCTCTACTGGATGCAAAGGGGAATCTGTCCTGCACATTTCTGTAATTCCCACAACACCTATTGCTTTTCGCTGCATGGAGTGAGGATTAATAGATGTTTGTGGGTTGGAAGAATTTTTTTTCTATCATAAGCTCATTTGCTTATGTACCATGTACTTAGTCCAGCAATGCATAGGATAGTGCTTATTAACTCTCCCTTGTCAATTTGTGATAAACTTGCTTTAGACATTATAGATCACTATCTTTATGTGAAAAGATGACAGTCTTGATGGTTCTGTGTAGGAACAGAGTGAAAAGAAGACATAAGCAATATATATATTTTTTCATAGCCTTTTTCTTATGGTTTGGAGCCACTATTTACAGGGCTTATGTGAACTTCTAAAAACACAAAGGGCAGTTTTATCACCAACTAGCAATGTTGTGATGTTCATGTACTAACTAACCGTTTTGGTCTAAATGTACTCATCTTATGCAGGCATTCTGCATTCTGCCAGCTCTAATGTTCTTTGACTGTGAGTTGAAAAACTCCCTCTCACTCTGACATTGTCAATGTGTGCAACTTCAGACAAGTAATTTAGTCTGTGACTTAGCTTCCTAACTTAGAAAATTAGGGATACCTATCTCATAGGGTTGTGATCAGTGTTAAATATACTAATACACGTGTGGTGCTGGAGCAGGGCCTGACGGGGAATAAACTCTGACTAAAATGTTAGCTCATTTAGTTTGTTGCTTTGCTGCAAGTGTATTAGTCCATCTTCAATGGTAAAATTTCAAACTAGGGGCTGGCGAGATGACTCCATGGTTAGGAACACTGGCTGTTCTTGAAGATGACCCAGGTTCAATTCCCAGCACCCACATGACAGCTAACAACCATCATAACTCCAGTTCCAGGGCAATTCAACACCTTCTTCTGACCTCCTCAGGCATTTGCACAACATGGGTGCATTTACACAAATGCAGGCAAAATACTCATACACATAAAATAAAAATAATAAAATTTAAAAAATAAAATCAAATTTCAAACCAATTCTTGACATGGTCCTTGTACCTGTCACAAGTAATACATCTGGGATTCATGTGGTTTTGTGGGTATGAGAAAATATATCCCACTAGAGGTGGGAGAGAGGAATGGGAGAAAGAAACCAGTAGGTTTTTGTTCTCAAAGAATCTGCGCTCCTATTGATGGGACAGTGTAGGTGTTTTGAGGACAAAATGCCTGGAAGAAAATAATCACATGCAAAATCTTATCTAGATAGGATATCCTAATTAAAAAATTAATTTTTGTGTATGTGTGTGTATCTCTGTGTGGGTATGTGCATGCATGGGAGTGCCTGTAGAGGTCAGAGAGGACACCCAGGAGCTATGGGTTGTTGTGAGTTGCCTGACTTGGGTGCTGGGAACCAGGCATGGGTCCTCTGGAAAAACAGCACATGCTCTTTATCTATTGAACCATCTCTCTATCCCTTTATTTAATTTTTTTAATTACAGAGTCAACTCAGTTTTAGAGTACTTAACCTCATCAGTAGGTTTATGACTGAGAAGGTGAAGTCAAAAGGGTTTTCTGACTAGGGTGCACGAGGCATTGTCCTCAAAGAGGAAAATGTGAGACCACGTCCTGCCAAAGTGACTTGAGGTGAATTACAGATGTCTTTTGTATGTTTCCCTGGTTTTATTATTAGCCTGCAAAGCATGTCTGATTCTCGAACGTGATCCACAGTTTTCCAGTTTTGCATTTTTAACAGAGTCATGATTTAAAGCTTCAAGCATATGATTATGAGATGGTGGTTCTCAACATTTACCACAACCTCCCAGCTAACCATGCTGTGGCCAGCTCTCAAGATTTCTTCCAGGAGGGTACAGGGAATTTCCTTCCCACATGCAGCCCAACTCCATGGGAAAATATTAGTAGTGACAAATGACTCAAATGAGTACTTGAATCTGAGGTAAATCTGAACCTTTGCTCCGCTGTACAAGGAAGCCACCACCAGAACATTCTCCATGAATAAGTTTGAAATACAATAGCTGGACAGTGTTGGTTATTATTTATTAGCCTTTAGGAGAGTTTCTATAATTACTAAGCATACAAGGGGAAATGCTATTTCTTGGAGTTGAGTCTATCTACATTGATATTTATAGATATATTTGTTTCCTTTGGCAAAGGTGGACAAAAACATTTTTGAAAAATGTTTTCTTTCTGTGGAAGAAAAGCAGAATATACTTTTTAAAAAAGCTACCACAGAAGGAATAATAATAGCTTCCATGTCTGAAGACAACAGACAGGCATAAAACATAAAGGAATTATTTTATTCTGGACAAGAGAATTGCTGGTACAGCAATTTTGACCTTGTCAGAGGCTGGATAACTCTTAGGTTTAAAACTTCCACCCCCACAGACAAGTCCACAGAGGAGATAACTGATCTGGGGCTTAGCAGTATTGGCAAGGTGGTGCATTATGGGATTTAGCTATAGAGTGTTTGCTCCCCAAGGAGAGAACTACAGGAATTTTAAGAACTTGCATCAATTCCCTGGTGTAGAAGCAGCATGGCTAAGTATATTTCAAGTAAATCCTCAACTCAACACATAAAGCTGCAGTTCCACCACGCCTTTAAAAGGAAATTAGAACAGAGAAACTAGGCCAGACTGACCCTCCTTGAGACAGATCCATTGTTCACCTCTTCAACTGGCCTGGCAGTGAAGAAATGGCACATGTGAGACACTGCCATTTCTGTCGAGCACATGATCCTCTCTAATATTCTCTACTGTGGCATTGGTGTCAGGCTCTTGGTTTTTCTTTTAGGCCCATACAACATATAGAGATGTAAATTATTTACTCAGATACTATTGATTGACTTAGGTCACATTGCTTCTTCGGGAAATTTTAAAAATAATTATTGTTTCTGTTTTCTTAAAGTCCCAGTCATGATGACTGGATAGATTTTATCTGATGAGTGTAAACAAGATCTGCCTAAGTAAATATAATGCGCTTCAGTGGCATATTAACTAAAGTATTCAGAGTATGTTGTGTTCTATTTGTGGCAACATAGTGGTATGACGGTTAGTGTAATTTATTCATATTGTTGCTGCTCTCCAAATGTAACCTTGGGAAAAATGCTAGTAAATAAACACTGTACCTTCTTCAATAGAAAGAATAAGATTCAATGAGTTTAAACAGATCAAGTAGTATAGCCACATGTATAACTTCATAAACAAGCAAAGTTTACAATAGTGTAGTTGATATCCAGAATTAATGGTGTTGATCCCATGTTAAGAGTTTCTTTGTGCAGTGGGTGTTGGTTAACAGAGAAACCCAAAACTGCTGACTAAGTGCAGAGAATAAGAGCCAGTAGGGTGCTTAGACATAGATAGGACATCAGTATCACCCCTCTCCCTCAAGGCTCAAACAGGATCAAGCTGGTGAACCTTCTAGCATGGAGTGAGGAAGGAATCCATAAGCTCCCACCCAGACAGAAGACCTACTGACAGCTGATAGCTTCTAGGGGAGAGAAAGTCAGTTATCTTTAAGGGCGTGGCCTCTGGTAGGTCCTCCAGGGGATGTCCCCACTCCCATGACTACACCGGTAGCACAAACTGGGTTATTAAAAAAGAAGAAACAAAGTTTGGGGTGGGTGGGAAGATGGGGCTGGATCTGGGCAAAGTTATAGGGTGGAGTGCAGGCAAATATGATCAAAATGCATTGTACAAAATTCTCAAAGAGTAAAAATATTATATTAAAAAGTGTAAATGTTATAGTCTGGAAAGATTATCATTCTTATTAACGTGTGTATAAAGTGGAATCTTGAAAACATGTATGAGGTTTGGGTACCACAGATTATAGGACTTTATCCTGAACTCACTATTGAACTGGACATTTGCATTTGCTCTTATACAGACAATATGTATTTTGAACTATTCCCAATAGGGCAAAAATGCCTTGATTTTCTTTATTCAGGCTATTCTTTGGTCTTCTATTAACTTTTTGTCTTTTACTTGGCTATGGTTAAACAGAGAGATCCAACATGGAAACTTAGCATTTCATATTCTGGTTAGATCTAGTATTTCCCTTGATATATATGATGCAGTGTTACTGTCCAGTGGGTGTCCAGTGAGAATTTAAATGTGATAGGTATGAAAGAAGAACCATCTTTAATTTTGCTGCAATATGATCAATATGTCATTTCTCCTGTGACGGAAACAGATCATAGTACTAGAATATGCTGTCTTCAAAACAGTAATGATACCATGGCAGTTTTTAATGACTTCCAACATAGACAGAAAAACAGAACTCAGAACTCAGGGTGGGCGTGGTCAGAGCATTATACCATAAAATCCATATGCTTTACAGTTGGTTGTGCTGCAGTAGGTTGGAGAAGCTCAGGTATGTTTTGGGTTAGTCCAGCCCCTCAAACTATTTCTTTCAAATGTTTTCTTTCAACCAAATCTGAAACACATTTTGCCAAAACCTTTTTTCCCTTCATTTTTAAAGTCATGTGTATTTAAAGGGACATTTAATCCATATGTTTTGGCTCATTTACACTTAACTCATCAAGATATTGTTTTTAAGAGTTACTTGAGCTCCACAAAGCCTATTTTATAAGTCTTTTCTTCCGCAGTACTAGGAAGTTGTGTTTTGCTGGAAACAGAAATTGAACCCACAAAATAATTAAGTTCGGATGAAAATTGAGGATGTACAAGTTTTTGAGAGCCATCAAACCTAACTTGGAAAGCACATTCTTCTCTTGCAATTTTTTAGTTACTTCTAAATATTAATATGCCTTGGCTGATGCTATATTTGATCATCTTTTAAATCTTTATGTCACAGTTAAATGTCTGAATGTTTGTTTCCCAAAATATCTTCTTTAGTGTAATGGATAAAAGTAAAAGCAAACATAAAAAGAATGTAGGAAGGAGTGAGCTCCAACTCCTTCTGAGGTTAATGCAGAGCTGTGATCTTGAAACTCAAAGATGCCTTTTCTCTCTCTGCTAACTTTTCTATGTGAAGTTCTGCCCAGTCTATCCTTTGAAGCTCTTTCCTCAATGCTTCTCATATGTGGTGAGATATAGTTGATTGGCTCACTGTGTCTCCAACCTTAGAACCTGAGCTTTCGTGTCTCCGTCCCTCCCTCCCTCCCTCCCTCCCTCCCTCCCTCCCTCCGTCTCTTCCTTCCTTCCTTCCTTCCCTCCTTCCTTCCTTCCTTCCTTCCTTCCTTCCTTCCTTCCTTCCTTCCTTCCTTCCTTCCTTCCTTCCTTCTTTCCTTCCTCCTCCCTTTGTATGTGTTTGTGTGTATATGTGCAGGTGTGTGTGTGTGTGTGTGTGCAAATGTGATGTGTGTGCATTTGTAGAGGTCAGAGATTGATGTTAGCTGTCTTTCTAAATAGCTTTCCATCTTATTTATTAATTTTTTTTGAGACAGGGTCTCTCACTGAAATGAGCTTACTGACTCACTAGACTGGCTGGCCAGCAAGCTCCAGGTACCCTCTCCTGCCCCTGTCTACATGGTACAAACACTGGAATTACATGTATCTGCTGCCAAGATACTATGTGGGTGATGAGGCTTGATATCAAGTCCTCATGCTTGCCTGGCAAGTACTTTACTGCCTGAGCCATCTCTTCTGTCTTTCCTCTTCTCTTCTTTCTCTTCCTCCTCCTCCCTTCCTTTCAGACTTATGAGTGGCTGTAGTGATGACTCCAGAGCATCATTTATTGACCTTTAGTGGAATTCCTTTCTCTCTAGTGTTTCTTAGGAAGTTTGAGATCTGAATGAATTTCTGGAGAGAACTATAAAAAGTCAATACATACTTTGTTTAGCCTATGCATAGACAATATCCCTAAGAGTTGACAGGATGAAAAGAAACTTTCAAATGTACAATGACCTGAGGTTATAATTTCATTGTCTTAACAAAGAGTTGATTTTTCTACTCCCTAAACCCAATGTTCACGAAAAGAATTACTTTTCTTAACAAAAATATTTTCTCCAACTCAAATTCATCCACAAGCCCCAGAATTCCTAGAGCAAGCATTCTGGAGTGAGTTGGTAGTCTCATTTTCTTCTCATGTTCAGATAAATATATGAATAAAATTCTACTTGATGGGGTCTGGAGAGATGGCTCAGCAGTTAACAGCACTTGCTTCTCTTCCAGGAACTTTAGTTTTTAGTATCTGATTGGGGTCGCTCACAACTCTCTCCAGGGCGCCTGTGCCTGTGTGCCCCAATCTATACACATAATTAAAACTAAAATATTTTTAGAAATCTAAATCTACTTGAATTAGAAATTATGTGAGTAAAAAATCAATTCAAGTTTTAGTTTATAGCAAACATAAAAACATGTGTTCCAGTCAGCTGAAAGCCATGTGATGTAAATAAAAAACATCCGAGAGAGAGAGAAAGAGAGAGAGAGAGAGAGAGAGAGAGAGAGAGAGACTAAATTGTTTCTTAAAAGTTCGTTTTGCTACAGGAAATCAAGTGTGTTTTATGTACTTTTAACATCTTTTTTTTTAGGACAAATGTGCAGTTTTCTCTCCACATTGTGTGGAGAACAGGCATCATTTGAAGCACAGCTGTGGCTGACTCTGACATCAAGTGTATCAAGTCTAATTGAGTCGTCAGCCGGTAGCTACACTGAAGCCTAGAAAAAATTTCAGGAATTTCCTAATATTTAAATATCTGGCTAGAGAGCAGATGTCTATCATATTGAACTTTTTGAGGTCTCTGAAAAGTTCATAGAGGAAGCTGCTTACTGACCCTAAACATCTGAGAGACAGAGTGATAAGGTAACCTTCTGAAAGACAATATTCAAAGCATGGTTCTATTAATCTTGGCTAATTACTTTAAAATAATAACTTCCAATTCTTTTGAGACAGGGTCTTTGCTCTGTAGCACTGATGAGATTGGTATTTGTCATGTAACCCAGACTGGCCTCAAATTCACAGCAATCCTCCTGTCTCAGGCTTCTGAATGCCATAATGAAGACATGCCTCTCTTCAATTTATTTATTTATTTACTTCACAACAAAACTGTTTCATTAATCTGAATTTACAACCAGTTTATTGTAATGCTATGTTGTAATGCTAGTAAAGTTGCAGAAAACAACTTGGTACTTAGGTATGCATATTTATAAAGATGTGACGCTTTCTAATCTATGCTCTTAATGCCTTGATTTCATTCACTGGAATTTAAAAACCTTCATAAATCAGTTTTCATAAATTTTAATTCATAAAAAAATCAAGCATTCATGGCAGCAAGGATAACTTTTATAGATTTTATGCTCTCATTTGCTTTCATATTGCTGTCGTCTGCTTGAACAGTAAGTCAGACTGAAAATATGAAGTTCTTCAAGTAAACGTAAAATTAGTTGAAGCTATTTTGGAATCTTTTTGTTTCATTTATTAACTTTTAATTATGCAACTTATAAATAGACTCAGGTTATAAAGATATTATAGACATAAATGCAATTTTCTTCAATTACCACCATCAGTCCTAAATTGTTTTTGAGAAATAGCAATAATAAGGAGCTGTATTTTTCCAGACAATTAAAAAAGTATTTAAGATATGTTTTTGGCAAAGACATTTTATCCAAAGCACTATGTTTCATTGGCTGAGTTTTTAAAATGTGATTTTTATTTTAATATATTTCATAATCTACTATTTATAATCTGTTTAGCCATACTGGTTAACTTTTGAATGACCTCTAACACTTTATAAAAAAATGGTATTTTTTTTCTCTTTATTCCTGATCGCTGCATCTCAGTGTTTGGTTTTGGGACATTGAGTAAGAACTGGGTAGGTGATGACACTAACTTATACTAATTAGACATACTGTTTATTTCATCCACTAGCTATAGTATTTGCATAGTTTGAGTGATACTTTATTAAGTTAGAACGTTTTCTTTCTGTTTCTAGTTTCCTAAGATTAGAAAATAATCATCTTAAATTTTACGTTACTTAGTTTTTGTCTTTTTATTTGCCCTCAGAAAATTGATAGATTATCTCTTACTGAACTATCCTTGAATTACAGGTTAACTCATTTTGGTCCTAATGTTAAACTTAAAAAATGCATGTTTATATCTGCTTTGCTAATATTTAATTTAACGTATATACACACGCCTATCTTTATTTGTAAGTATTATTTTGAGCCATACTTGCTTTCCCTGTAAGCTTTGTTTTATTTGGTATCAGTGCTATATGTGCCAAATGGAGAGGTGATGTCTCACCTTTTTCTTTTCATGGTCTGATGAGATGGGTCAATGAGTAAAAGTGCTTACCTCCAACCATGAGTTTGATCCCCAGAACCCACATACTGGAAGGAAAGAACTGACCCCCGCAAGTTGTCCTTTGACTTCCACATGTGTGCCACGGCCCAAACACACACACACACACACACACACACACACACACACACACACACACACACACAATATAAATACATGCATATAAAACATTTGCATAGCATGAGAATTATTTTTTTTTCTTAAAAATGTATAATTCACAAGTAAAAACTTGAGTTGGGTGCTATTGTAGTCTATTTGGCCTGCTAGAGTAAAGACTTTAGACTGGATAATCTATAAAGAACTCAAACTTATTTTTCATAGTTCCAAGGATGAAAGGTTCAGGATAAACAAAGAAAACGAGTCAGTGTATGCTGAAATTATGTGCCCTGACCTATGGATGGTACCTTTTTGCTGTCCTCACATAGTAAAATGACAAACAAGCTCCTTCAGGAGTCTTTTGCAAGGATACCAATGCCAGTCAGGAGGGCCTTCTCCCATAAATTATCATCCAAATGCCCCCTCTCAGCATAATCACAGTAAGGATGAGGTTTCAGCATTTGAGTTTGGGGATCATAAGTATTTGGATCATAGTAAGTGCTATTTGATGTATGAATCTTTGACTTTTGGTTGCATTTCCTCAGTGATTACTTCTTGAAATTTTATACATGTGTACAGTGTGTCTTCATCATACCTACCTCCGACTTTCTCCTTCTAATTCTCTCTCATCTTTCCTCAACACATTGTCTTTTCAACTTCACGTCCTCCTTTTTACTTTTAAATAACTCACTGAATCCAGTGAGTTCTGCCCAGAGGTACATGGGTGTGGAGTCATCCAATTGGATGTGGCTAGCCTAGCAGTAGCCACAAACCTCCAGGAACCTTACAGAAATGGGTGCAGGAAGAATGTACAAGTCAGAGGATGTGGAGAAGTGCTATGAAATGCTGTCCTCTGGACATGACATGGTTGTTACATGTATGAACTCATATCAGATGAGATTACCTGCTGACGTACAAGATCAGGCCAGTTAAAAATTCAGGTTTTGATGTATCTAGCTCTTTAAAAAGCTCTGAGCTGGTTTTGATAATTTACATATTTTGGGGGCATGGATGGGTTCAATTATGTGTTCATCTAGAAATACTGAATTTGCTACATTAAAATGGAAAACATGACATTTCGTTCTTGTATACCAGACTGTAGTAAATTTTATTTTTTGTTAAATTAATTTTTGCTTTATATCAGCAAATTAATCCATAGAATGCTTTACCCATATTACTCTCTAGTTTTTGTAAAGTCTTGCATGAAATTAGTTATTTTTAAGTCAAATAGACATAGAATTTTTTAAACCAAATAGCAATGTGTTTCTATAATGTTATATCTCACTGTAGAATTCAAGAAGTGGTCATTTCAACATGACTTTAATTTTAAGTTCTTTATGCTTCCTCTTCAGATTGGGAGTTTTGGCACATCTCTGTGGAGGGGAGAGGAGTGGAGATGGGGAGAGTTGGAGGCAGAAAAATTGCAAGTTTAAGGACATCCTTGTAGAAATGACTTTTACAATATGGACATGCTCTGGACAAATGATTTTTACTTTACCTTGTAACCATAAAGTTAATCTAGTTTGTTTATAATGTAGACATGTTCACTGACTGAGGTTGGAGCTCTTCTTATAATCTAAAACATGTAGCCTCAATTCCTTATGATCCTTTCTTGCCCCTGCCCCAGAACAATGTATGAATGTATGTGTGTGTGTGTATGTGTGTGTGTATTACATACGAAGCACTGTAAACAGTAGAGATCTGTTGGAAGCAACAGGTAATTCCATTTGTTTTGAAAACAGTAGATGGGATTACATTGATAACATCTGTTTCTGGTTGTATACGTGCTGTCTTAGGTCAGTAGGAATCAGACTGGACATAATCCTTTGATAAAACAATGATTTACTTTTACTTCTCCATTTCATGCTGAATATATTGTTTCAATGAAAGAAAGAATGAGACCTTTGTTCTAGAGCACAGTTCTGGGACTAATATGAAAGAACAGGTTTATGGAGCAGTTTGTGAACCCTTTTGGCTAAAATAGATGCTTAAGAGTTAGGCCTTCTTTATTCAAGCATCACTGTAATATGGTATCATATAGTACCACTACAATTCCATAGCTGCATAATGATTTTGAGGCCAGCCTGCACTACTTAGATATCAAAAATCTCAATGAACAACCAAACAGAGAGATAAATAAGAACAGGAATTAAATTTCATCAAGCTGGATACATTAAAACACACAGTAAATCTAGTAGTCATCTATGTGACTTTGTATATGTGAAATTGCAGGCAAAGGTTTATTAATATATACCTTTTGCTTTAGAGAACATATACTTAGCATAAGCTGTATATTTGTTGAGAGTTTTCCTTTACATATGAGTAACTGCAATTGAATTTGGGACTTTGGCTATTGTCTAATCATCCAAATTAATTAGCAGAATAAAGCACAAACAATACTTTGTTTAATTGCCAGTTATCAACTGAATAGACCTATCAGCTTAACTAAAAACAAAACAATCAACCAAGCAATAGGTCAATGAAACTTTTAACTATAGTTGGCTATACTTTTAATTAATGTAATTAAACAAGTATGTGAAATAACCAGTGATATTTGTGTTTTCATATACATGTTTAATCTCTAAGAATCACCATACTGTATCACAGTAAGTAGCCATTCTGAAAATTTAGTTCAAACATATATCTATATATTGTTCTGCTGTTGTAGGAGTTGAAATTTAACTCATCATGGTGAGAAAGTTCTCTGCTTATCTGACAAGCCTGGAAGGACAGTGAGGATTGTGTGAGAAGAACAGGTCAGGAAATGAAGTCAAGAACCCAAAGTGCTATTCTGTTTAGGTTCAGGGCAGGTGTTTAACAACTGAAATGAGAACTTTGGAGAAGCAGATCTACAACATGCATTCAATATCAGGTGATCAACTTCTGCTCTGTAACATTCATTGAATTCTGGACTTTAACTTTCTTAACAAGATAAATGTCTTCTGTCCTGAGCAAAATTAATTGAGCAACAATTTCTTTCTCATTCCAAGACACTTCCTCAACTGTCCTTACATATTCAATTTTGACTCTGTATCTCCTTCTCTTCTACATATGATGCTTCCAATCTCTCCTCCCAAGATCATTTGTATTACTACTCTTAAAATTTCAGATCAAAGACAGAGGTTAAATACTGAGAGATTACCTCTTTTATATTTCCTTCTACCCCTTTCTTCAAAAAGGTGAAAGTGGAGTTGATGTGGCTGCTCAGTGGGTAAAGTGCCACAGACCCTCACAGCCTGAGTTTGATCCCTGGGTCCTACATGGTGGAAGAAGAAAACTGACTTCCAAAAGCTGTCCTCTGGGCTGATTCATGCATCATGACAATTTTGTGCACATACACTGTACATAAAGCCAAACTGTTGACACAAGAGTAAATCTCTATTTTGTTGTTGGGGGCTCTCTCTGTTTTTGTGTCAAGATTCTGTATATCACACCTAACTCTTCACCTGTGTAAAAGAAGAGAATGATACACAACAAGAAGAAATATCATACAGGAAAGAGAAGAGGAGGACTGAAGGAACATATTTGCATTGATGTGTGAGAGGCAGACTTTTCAGCCTAGATATAACATGTCCATGAGAGCTGAATTTACAAGAGTATCTGTATGTAAAGGCTACCGGTATTGTGAATGCTCCTGTGACATTTGGATTTGATTGCATTATATTACATTGTGATTTCTTTCCCCCTCTTTAAATAATTTTTAAATAAAAAAATTAATTTTCCCCCTCTATAGCCCCAGCTGGCCTGAGGCTCACAGAGATCCACCTGCCTCTGCCTCCCAAGTCCTAGGATTAAAGGCATACACTACAACACAGGGCTAAGTTGTGATTTATGAACATCAGTAACATCTGCTGTATTTCTAAATCAGTAGGAAGAGTTTTCTGTGACTAAATTTGAATCTTATGCAACAAACATCCAGTTTGTAGATAGAACTGACATTAAAAAGTCAGAGAAAGAACATGGACTTTATAGTTAGAGCACCCAGTCTGGAATTCTAGTTCTACATGATTTATCTGGGAAAATTTTGTAAATTATCAAATTCTGAATTTCAGTAGATACTTTCCCACAAATAGTAACATGTACCACATCAGGCTGTGCTGAAGGTGAATGTGATGCACTTTTTGTAAAGCACTAGTAAGGTACTGGTACATAAAGACCTTCTGTATTGACTAATTCCTGTTTGTCTCAATAGCTAAATCAACTATTCTAGAAGCAAAGACAAAGACACTCACATTCTGTTCTGGGTTTGCTTCTTAAAATCTATACTTATGGTAGTTTTCACAAATATTCTGAGCCTCAGTTTTCTTCTTTCTTCTTCTCGTGTATATACATGAGTGGGTATGTGTGCATGCATGTGAAGGCCTGAGATTAGCATCCAGAGTCTTTCTCAATTGTTCTACACTTTTATTCATCGAGTTGAGGTCTCTTCTCTGATCTAGACCTTACAACTAAGGGTAGGTGGCTAGCCAGCATGCTAATGCCTGCTGTACCTATGAGGCTTTTATGTAGGTTCTGGGGTTCTGTACTCTGGCTCTCACACATGAGGCAAGTGTTTTAGACATTAACCCATATTTCCAGCCCTTTAGCCTCTGTTTCCTTAAGTTTAGAATGGAAAAATGCATTGCCCAGTTCACATATCTGTCCTAGAGAAATTTTGTGGCTATCCAATGAGAAAATATGTAGATACCCTGAACAAAACAAAATAAATGGAACACAAAAGAAAATCAAGCCATCTAATTTTAAAGAAGATATTAATTTGGGTACTACTATTGCATATTTTGTATTTACCTTAAAACCAAAATGAGACTTTCAGGAAAGGATTTCTTAATATTTTGTAAACATTTCATAGTCATTTTCACCTCATTTATTGTTGGTTATTTTAGTATGTCTGTGTGTAAAGAGAATTCTGAAAATGAACTTTTTTCTCATCATTTCTCATGATTAACATTTGTTCTTTTACAAATATAATTATGGGACACTAGAAGACCCCTAGCTTCCTAGGAAGCAAGAAAGGACTGAACCTTCTAGAAAATACATCTGCATAATGACAAGGACAAGATTGAGATTTATTTTTAAGGACAGTGAATGGAAATTTTTAAAGGAAAATCAGAGTATTTACCAAAATTAACAAAACAAACATCGTTAGAAGTTTTTTTTTTTTTTTAAAGTAATACCTGTTTTAAAAACAGGACTTGACAAAGTAAGTTTGCTTGAATGGGAGATTTTCTCTATTTATTTATTTTTAATTGTAACAGATTTGGAAAAGAAATAAGAATCAAGCCTCTTATTGGCATTTGGACTCTTTTTGAACAATAGGACTAATTTACCAATGCAGAAGACACATGCCAACTCATGAATATAGCTCTAAAAAGAACACTTTGCCTCCCTTTCCCATCAAATTCAATTACATCTAAAAGTTTGAGAAATTCCAGCTTGTTTCTCATAAGCCTTCATTTTTCTTGGAATAACTCGACAGTGCTTTATGTAATTAGCTGTCCTTAGTCTCATATATAAGCTTTGTGCTGGTTAAGTGGCGAGTCCGTTACAGTGTTCAGAAGTGCTTGGGCGTTAGTGTCTACGCTTTAGGATGGGGCCATGTGACTCACCATGATCTGAGCTGGAACACTCGGTTTTATCCCTCCGCCATCTAAGACTGAGTATGAGGAAGAGCAATTCACCCGTTATAACAACAGAGCGGTTGAGGTAGACAGAAAGTAATTAGTTTTTAATGATCTTTTGGAAGTCACATGAATGGATTGATTTCTGTTTTGATCTTTCTTGGATTAATAGCTGCTTTGGAGTGTCCACTCCCACTCCAGTGGGCATTGTTTCTCCATTTCACGGTCTGGCGCTCCCAGAGTTTAGGTCTTCCTTGGCCCATTGTTCCATTTTGTAAGGCTCTCCCCAGTGTTTTTCTGTTCCTCAGCTTTAAACACTGTGGTGGTGTTTTCTTTTCATTTCTGTAGCTGTTTCCTATTGGGAATTCAGTGGGGTTATTATCACTTCCACAGACTTGCATCCAAATAGGAGGCTTTTAGTGAATTCGCTGCACACTGAGCCCGGCTCTGTTCCTCCTGAGGAGTGAATTTAGTACGGTCTGGTTGTAGTTTAGGTTTCTCCTTTCTTATTTATTTTTTGTTGGCTTAGGTCGAGGCCAGAGAGAGTTTGAGCGCTGCTTAGAACCAACCAAGGAAGCTTTAAGGAGACAGTTTTATGGCTAGAGCTGCTGCTTACACTTAAAGGCTTTTCCCCTAGGTTAATAGTAATTTACTTCTCCTGAAGCTTTGTAATGACAGCATGCCTCATTTTGTCCCAAACTGTCACCCACTCCCTGACACTGCCACTCAGAACTCAGCAGTGCTTTCCTTTTGTTGTTCTCTCTCTCTCTCGATGTCTTCTTTTCCACAAGAAAGTTATTAAAGAAATAACATTCATTTTTGCTTTTGGTCAATCAAGTTATACATGTGTACTTTTGAAAATATTCTTTAAAACATGAAAAATCAGGCAAGATCTCACAAATCTTAGATTTTTAGTACTTAAATCACCATCTGATTTTCCTGTGTGGCTGTATTCCTTGATACACAACTTTTTTTTTTTTTTTTGAGATAAAGTCATTTTGTATGATCCTGACTAGTCTTGAATTTATGACCCTCTTGCTCAGCATCCTAAAGGCTGGGATTATGGGTTTGTGCTACCTTGTCTGAAGATGCATGACTTTTATGGGTCATGCTTTAAAATAATTATTCATGACCTGGCAAGATGACTTAAAGGAGCTTGTTGTCCAACCTGAAGACCTGAGTTCTATCCCTGGAAACCACATGGTGGAAAAAGAGAGCAGACTTCTGCAAGTTGTCCTTAGACTTCCACACGTGCACCGTGGCACATGTGTACTCACCCACATACATATACAGGCACACACATACACACACAGACAAATAAATGAATGCAAAAAGTAAAGTGATCACCTTTTTACGTTAGTAAATATAGATACCCATAGTAAATCTTTTGTTTTTTAAATGGACATGTTCGTACATATTGATGGAGTACATGTGACAGTTTGATACATGTATTCAATGTGTAATGATTCAAGTCAGGATAATTAGGATTTTCATATCTTCAAACGTTTATCATGTCTGTGTGTTTGGAATCTTGGGACTCTTCCCATTGTTTTGAAATAGACAATAAACTATTGTAGGGTATACTTACTTTTCTCTGCTTTGCTCTAGGTATGTCAATTACAGTTATAAAAGATTGTCAGTAAGTTTTTTGTATCTCTATGGTTCTGAGCATTTTCAGGGTGGCTATAAGAGGCAAATAAGTGTAAACTGAAAATGATAAGTCAAATAGTGCCACTTAATGTTCTTCTAGAAAGTAGAAGTGAAAAGAAACATGCTCTTAGCCTAGAGAAATGACTTCTGATGTGAATCCGTAGATTTTCAGAACATGAGCGAAGTACCTGTTACAATAGCTGTGAATTAGCATTTTAGACCTGGGTGGTCAGTGCTGGGATGCTGGGTCTCTCTAGCTCACCCCACACTACTTCTCATGCTATGGGACAGAGAGAGAAAGTAAGGAGACTGGTAGAAGGGAAACTGCAGTGGACAAGCTTGCAGAGGGTAGCGAATGCTGGACTTGTGGGACGGATAAAGACAGGTGAGAGGAAGGCAGAAGGGGTTTGAGTGATTACAGCCATCATTCCAGATAATACCAGGCAGCAAGTGGAGAAAAGGCAGTTCATCCTTGTCATGGGCCTTGGCCCATTGCCTCTTCTGCTGCCAGGAACCTGGTTTCCAGTGGAAGGGGGAATGTGAAGAGAAAGTCAGGACCAGCCCGTCTGGTCCCCGCCCCTGTTGCCAGCAGACGTTCCAGGCTAGGTCCAGCTCTGTCACTCTGCTTCTCTGTGTGCTTACTACTCTCTTTTGGGTTCCATTTCGTGTTTTGTGTAGTTAGTGCTCATCCTCTATTGCCTCCTTTTAGCTAAGCACAGTCCTTTAAACATGTTCGTTTACACTTCTGTTCTAACTGTGCTTTGCAGGGTATTTCTGCTTTCCACTAACCCCTTTACTCTCTAGAGGTCAGCGTCTTCTGATCTTTCCAAGATGAACCTTCAGTCTCACTGAAGGTTCATATTAATGTGTCATCTTTGTGGTTGTAGCATGTTGTTGACAGATATCCCACGTGATTATTTTATTCCATACATTTTATTTCATGAAATGTAAAAATACATTCCATTCACCAAATCCTTGAAAGTCTAGCCTTTGAGAAGAACACTGGCTGTTTTCTGAGGAGCCAGTCACTAAATCTGGATGTGTGTGATAGCAAGAGAGCACCAGCCCAATGGCTATTTTAATAATTTGGAATTTGGGCATTTCTTTTTTCAAAATGAAGGATAGGTCAGTTTCTTACTTCACTTCATTCCTAGCCCAGCACTGTGGAAATCCCCCGCCCTGCTCAGCAGAGCTGTGCAGTTCTAATGAAGACAGTGCAGACTCATCCTGAGATTGCTTTGTGCAGCACCTTGGTCTACTCATTCCAGACAGAAAAGAAATGTCAGAGTTAGCGTATTCAAATTTTGGCTCACTGCTTTAGAAAAGTGGTCTTCTGACTATAGCTAAGCTTCCTCATGGTTTTTATTTTAAATTAATTTTTCTGTTTTATTTTTTGTGTGTATACGTGTGCATATTTGTGTGAGAAATACTTGGTTGTTCTGGTGTGCATGTGTGTATGGAAGCCCTTTGCCAACTAAGCTATCAACCTAGTCCTCTCATGTGTTTATTGATGGAAATAACAGTAATAGGAGTGATGTGAAGACAAAGTGACATTTTATATATACTTAGTAAATTTTTAATAGGAAGTAATTGCTGGTATTGTTGGATTCTTTATATTGATAATCATTAGGAATCATATCAAAATGTTTACATTTTATTTAGGGGGCATTAATCACCTACAGAATATTTATGTGCCAAACTATATAATTGCCAAATCTTCAATAGTAGGTACTCATTTATGTGGGTCAGTGGGTAGGAATAAGAAAATTAGGGGAGGACTGAATTGGGCTTAGAACAATAGGTAGAGGTTGGACTATGAAAAATAAAAATTGAGGTTCAGAGAGGAACAGATTTGGAGAAGAAAAAAATGTAGGCATGACAAAAACGTGTAGTTTTTCAGAACTATTTTTCTGGGTTTATCCTTTCTGTCTTCTTTTGTCTTTTATTAAGTTTTATTCAATTTTTAAGCTATAGCTTAACTTATAGAAAAAAGGATCATAATATTACATAACTTAAAATATTTATGAAACTTATTTTAATGTTTGGCTTGCTATTCAGCTGTTGCTTTGTGAATATACTATTTTGTAGTTAATTCTGGATGACTACAATATGGTTTATGACTTTAGATGAATGAAAATAATAAATATTTGAGAGACAAGATCTTACTATGTAGCCCTGGCTGGTCTAGAACTTGCTATGTAGAACAAGCTTGCCTTGTACTCACAGAGATATGCTTGCCTCTGCCTCCCAAGTGCTGGGATTATAGATGTCCACCACCAGACCAGGTCCAAGAATGAATATTTTTATAGGCCATGTCAAATTTCTAAAGGAAATCTGCATTCTGCTAATAAGTAATAACAATCTAGCGTACTGATGGCTTTTCATTCATTAAAGAAATCATACAATAAATACATATACAGGCTATTACAATGCAACATTATGACCATAAAGGAGACTACAGTCTCCTTTATCATCATCAGTCCTGTTTATTTTTTAAAACATTCTGTTCTTCTTTCATTTTATGACCATGGGTGTTTTATCTGTGTGTATTTATATCTATGTGCACCACATGCACGCCTGGTGCCCATAGAGGCCAGAAGAGGGTATCAGATCCTCTAGATTTGGAGTTCTAGGCAGTTGTGAGCCACCATGTGACTGGTGGTATTTGAACTCAGTTACTCTGGAAGAACAGGAGGTGCTCTTAACCACTGACCAAGTCATCTCTCCAGACGTTGAATAGAGAGGAAAGAAACACTCAGCCTTGTTTTATTCTTTTTGAGAAACAGTGGCAGTATTTAATTTTGATGTGCATCTTTCCAACCATTTTATATTTATTTGTGGCCACAGACTATCCATAGCCTTGACTTTTAAGGTGTGAGCTTTAAATGTAAATTTTATGTTAATGTGTGTTATTCTGTAATTTCTATTTGGTCACCTTGCTAAACTTTTGAATGTACTCTTATGTCTTATGAGATGATTGTTTTAGATTTGGGGGTGTATATGTTCGTGTCATTGTAGATTTGGGGTGCAACATTCATGTCATTTGCAAATAATGAAAATTTCATTTCTTCTTTTCAGATATTTACATTTCATTCTTTCTCTTATTTCTAGTAGGCAGTCATAGCAAGTCTGCACTGGAAAAGGAAGAATCGTATTGGATGGTGAACTTCAAAGTAGCATTACTACTGGAATGGTGTCTTCTAACAGTCGTGGCTAGTCCTCAGCTTTCCCTCATCACAACTGCAGAAGAAGGAGCAGAACTGAAAACTAAGCAAGAAGAGAAACCCAGGAATCAGTGGGTGGCTAAGGAATTGAAAAATGTAGATTAAAAACATAACCAGACTCGTCTGTCTCTCCCCCCTCTCTCCCTCTCTCTGTCTCCACAATCATAGACAGATTAGAGGGTACATTAGTTATTTTTCTCCTTGCTTTGGCAAAAATCACTAAAGGAGGGGCTTATTCTGGCTTGCAGTTCCAGGGTATACTCCATCATGGTGGGAAAGTCATGGCAGCCTGAGCGCAAAGCAGTGGATCTCGGGCAGCTGCAGTCAGGAAGCAGAAGGAGAGAAATACAACGTTCAGACTGCTTTTTCTGTTGAATGTGGCAAATGAAATGATGACACCCACAGTTAAATGGGCCTTTCCATCTCAGCTTAATGTAGATAATCTCATAGGCACACCCAGAGGCTTCTCTTCTTGGTAATTTTAGTTCCTGTCAAGTTGGTAATATTAACCATCACAAAAAAACGCTTAAAAAATCCCAAGATTGTATGAGTCTTCAAATAATAAAATGTAGAAAGGCACTTCTTAATTATACCTACGATTTAATCATTCAAGCCGTACTTACTACCACTTGTGAAAATGCCCTGTTGACTTTCTTAGACTGGTTCATGGGCTGAGTCTGGCCAGTTAGGACACAGAACTCATTGAATGCCATTCGCTTGGCAAAATGCAGAGATGACAGCAAACATCAGGTGTGCACTGTGTGCTTTAGTTTCTTAATTAAATGTAGGGGCAGTTTATTTGACCTATTTAATTACATGCATTCTTTCCCCAAAGTGCTTTGTTTTCCATGAAAGCTCCTGTAATGAAAGGTTTCTTAGTTATTATATGTGAGCATCACTTGGAAGCACATTTAGAGAAACAATATAATGTAGTGTGTTTGAAACTAAGCAGATGTAGGACTGAAGTTTTGACTCTATCACTTATTGGCTGCATAGTTTAGGGTAAATATTTACTTTTTAAAGCTCGCTTTCCCTGTAAAATAAGGACAATGATAGTATTTATTGAAAAGTTTTAAAAAACATGGAAAAGTTTAAGCCATTTAGTAGTTACTAGTGAGTAACCAATAAATACTATTGATAAAAGATATTAATCATGAGCATGAACAGTAAATCTAACAATGGTCAGCATATCACCATGAATCCATGATATAATAAATATAATATTTGTTATTAAAAGACCTAATTTAGTACAATTTACTACTGTAATTGTCATAGTGCTTGATTCAGTATATTTTATTATCTCTAGCATGAGAGTAATGTTGTCCGAACTAAGTGCCATAAACCATATGCAAATATTCTATGATAATTAAAGAGTCACTGGGTGTGGCTCTGCTTCAACATCATGAAGTAAGTATTACAGCAAAGCTGAAAGCAAGTAGACAGTATCTGGTGGCACTTCTGATCTCTGTTTTACAACCAAAATCTGTAAGCCAGCTTCTTGGTGAGTGCTAATCTTTTGGAAGTTAAGGCTGATGCTTCTGGAGAGGAAGGAGAGTGGTTGGTGATGACACAGATGACTTTGTCTAGAAAGGCTACCTGAGCAGTTTTGCATTCTGTTTTCTGTGCCTGGCAAAACCATTTTAAGTGTAGTCACAAAAGTACTACAGCTGAAGCCTTATTTCACAGAACGAATCACTCCTTAGAGAGTCATTTTGATAAGAAGGTTCTTTCCTCCTCTTGCGTACTATTGAGGCAAACTCATGGGGCATCTACCTTGGATTAGAAACTTTCTGAGATGCTTTTAATGTTCTCTTTAGTACTGTCCTAACAGCTATCGTGAAGTATGCAATAGAACTGATAGTTATGGACAAGAAATGTGAGGCTCAGTTGTTTGCCCAGTATTCAATGGGAGAGTTAAGATTAAAATTCTTAGCATGATCCTGTTGGGTGTGAACTCTTCCTATTACTTTGATTTGATGGCTGTATTATATCTTTAGTCCAAGTGTAGAGAAAGGGCACAGGAGGGCTGTTGTCAGCTTAGTGCAGCATTGCCCCTAAGCAGTGTTTGACAGGGGTCAAGGTCTATTGGTTACTGTAGGAGCCTGGTGAAGGGGTGCTCCTGGATTATTGTCAGGGGCCATGGATACAAAACATTCTGTAATTTTCACTATGCAACTGAAAAATTTCTCATCAGAATTACCACTTGTTATTCAGGACTATTCTTCCTCTCTTCTATAAGTGGACTATACCTAAATTAATGTGATTATATATTGAGTTTCTTTTTTGTTTGTTTTTTTTTTATTTGAATGCTTCTTCTGATATAGGAAAACTCAATCTGCACTTCTCCAGTTTTTATTTAGGTTTTTTGGTCTATGTATTTTAAGCAACCCTTGTGATAATACATTAATTATTGTATTTCACATGACAAAAACCAATTTGGACAACCAAACATGGTGGTACATACCTATGATCCCAACTTTCAGAGGTAGGGGCAGGAGGACAGCGATTTTGAAGTCTGCCTGGGGACCCTGTTGCAACTACAACAGAAAGCAATCAAAAACTAAAACCCAAACCAAACCCATGTGGTCACCAGTTATTCACTGCTGGCTCTTCAGTGTCAGCATAGAGTGTAGTTAGTGTAGATTCTGAATGTAGAGCAGAAGAGGTTGTTTTATCTGTGACAACCCAGGAGAAGCATGGATTTGACAGTGCTTACATACATCCTCCCTGCCCAACCCCTGAAATGAACAGAATCATACATTTACTTTTGGCCCCAAGACAGTATCTCAGTGGTCATCATACAAACATCTCATTTCCTGAGTTACAAATGATCCATTTGTTAAGGGCTCTCACAGGTGCCCAGGAACCTAGGAAGGAAAACTCTGCTCCTCGAATCTGGCTAGGGGGCCTTGCTAAGATTCTTTCTCCCATTTAGTGTCTTTAAGTGGGAGCTCTGTTTTCCCCCAATTATGTACCTTGGTGATCTAGTTATTACCAGAGCTGTGATCTATTTCCTATGACTGACCAGAGTTAAAGCATTGTGTCAGACTTCAAGCAGGTACTTTAATTGATCAGAATTGTTAATTTTCATTTTCTATCTGCTAATTGTTTAAAGACCTTTTATTTTTCTTTGTGGAATTTATATATGCAGCGTGGAAAGTTACCATTTATATTACTCAGATATATTTTATTTATCGATTTATCTATCTGTCTGTTTATTTATTTATTTATTTATTTAGTAGTTAGTTGGAGATAGCGTCTCCCTGTGTTTCTGAGGTTGGTGCCCCAGAACACATCATTGCTCCCCAGGTTGGCCTGAGGCTGCTGTCATCCTGTCTTTGCCTTCAGAATGCTGGGATTACAAAAGAAGTTTCTTCGATGAGTGGTGACTGGCATATTTGTCTGTGAATATAAAGATCCATATTTAGCATATAGCAAGAAATTACATTTGTCTAAGGATGTAATAGCTTGGGGTTTTCCATAAGATCTATGAGCACTCTCCAGACATGAACCATGATGCCCAGCTCATATATTATTAATGCATGTGACACTCTTAATGCTGGCACCAACATTTTTCAATTATTAGCTAAAATACTACAAAGTCATTTGAGAAAGAACATCATGCTTTTCCCTGATTTATTTATGAGAGTTTGGTAGGATCCTTTAGTCATTAAAGAAGAGTTAAAATAAGAGTTAAACATCCCTGATTCCTAGTCATCGGCCGTTACCCAACTCCCCATCTTCCTTCTCTCCAGGGACTTCGTTATTCATATCCTTCTATACAATTATTACCTTCATCACAGAGCTCAAGGGTCTGCCAAGTACAAGTTAGGCCAGACAGGAGCCTTTAGAGAACTGCCTCTCTTACTTGGACACTATAGTTCCCACTTTATTAGCACCCTCCTTTCTTTCTTTCCCCTTCTGTTGAGACAGTCTTAAGATGTAGCCCTGGCTGCCCTGGAATTCGCTATGTTGACCAGGCTGACCTCAGACTCTGAGAGCGATTCTGCCTTCGGAGTGCTGAGATTAAAGGTGTGCATAATCAATGCCTGGCCAGTTTCTTTGGGGACGAGAGAGAACGAGAGAGAGAGAAGGGGAGGGAGAATATAATTTTCTAGCTTTTTATTCACTACTCACTACTCTGAGTCTTTCCCACTAAGGTTTCTTGCCTTTTTTTCTGTTATAGGCAGCATGTTTTCTGATTTTATTCTCTTTGATTCTTTCCTCCGTTTGGCAGGAAATTGGGTAAGTTTGATGGTAGAATATGTGTTCTAATGCTGAAAAGCTTAAAGCTGTCATCTGAATAAAACTTTATGACTTTCTGAAAAGTAAATAAGGTTGTGTCATTTTGATATGTTATGCTTCATGCAATTTCATTAAAAAGCAAAGTAAAACAACAATAATCCAAACAAATTAGCATAAAATTAAATCTTTAAAAAATTTTAAAGAAATGGTGAAGAGAGAGACAGTGGTCAGAGATACATTCTAATCTCTAAGTGAGCAAAGAAATCATTGTCTTTAACTTTGGAATGTCTTTGAAAAGAAAACATGCTTGGGAAATCACTGTCTTCTGTCTGGGCAGAATTTAAAATGACTGATACAGGGAGAGATGACACATTGTGGTCACTAAAAGAAGAGATTAATGGGAAATACTTTTCTTAGACTCCAAGAAGAAAATGAAAATTTGAGTGTGAATAGAGAGTTTGGATCAACTGCCTTCCCAAGGTTTAACACTTTACAAATAGAAACAGTTGTTTATCAATAACTGGGAAGTAAGGTTATTGATGAAGCTGGTTTTAAATATTGTTTTGTAAATCTGGCTCTAAATTCCTCAAGTTCTTCATAATAGGAAGAGCAGTTGTAACCATGATAATCTGGATATTGTTTGGAAGGTCCGCCTTGGTTTACTGAATGAATTTAGCTATTATTTGTTATGAGTCAGATCTAGTTTTGTGTATGCTAAGAAGGCACTGAGCTAGGCTCACTATTTTAATGCATGAACTTTTTATCTTCTTCAGTCAGCCTTGTTACAATTCAAGTACTGAAGAAGAAACAGGGATTGACTCTGGTAGATTTATGAGAGAGGGTATAAGGTCTTGTGTTCTGGACTTCTGAGGCTTGGAGACAAGCGATTCAGATATTTCTCCTCCAAATCTAAGAAAACAATGTTATATGATTATTACAATTCTAGATGCTACTAAAAATACAAATACCTCTCAAAGCTCTGCAAAGATGTTTCCTGGCAGCATTGGGAATCTATTGTTCGATGACACATCTTAGAAATATCAAATGCAAATTTATGAGAATTTCCCCTTTAAGAAGGATGTAACATATATATATGACATTACATATACAGATTCTTGAGACAACTGATTTTATTTGTAAAAGCCTTGTAACCTTTATTTGAAATGAATTCACATATAAGATACAAATTGCTTAAACACTCCTCTAACATGTACTTCATTCAGTCCAAACATTGTAAGTTCATGGAAATTATTAGGCAAAACTCTTAATGATGAAGGGAATGGAAAGGACATTATCTGAGTAGTTTTTATCTGAGGCATTCATTAAATTGCAAGATAAAAGCTATTTTTTGTTAGAGTGTGTGTACTTCACATAAAATCAAAATACACATTTTACAATATAAATGATAACATAGCATAGAACAGTAGAGCTCTGAGGATACTGTCACTTTAAGCTTTCTTTAAAAATGCTGAGAACTTTAGCTGGATTAATCTCTTAGTTGCCAAGGGCAGATTGATTTGTTTATAAACTTGTGAAACCCAATCTGCACAATCTGCAAACAACCACATCACAGATAATAAAGTGGGAAAAGACCACTCAAATTGTCAGCCCGTATCCACTCACCACCTCAGTCTTATTAATGTCCAATTTAAAATTTTAAGCAATGCACTCCACATTGCGTGTCTTGCACATTGTATTTTTAAATGATGTGCTGACGATTGTTAACCATGTGTGTTGATGAGGCTGAAAAGACCTGATGTGGGACCAGAATTCCTATTTTAGTGACATACCAAGGCTGGGCTACTGTTAGTGAATTACTGCCACTGTGTCAACACAGAAGCCCCCATCCCACGTGTGGGCCTCTGTGTGGTGTCGGACTGCCAGATGCCAAGCATGTTTACTCCACGTTGGTCCCAGTAATGCAAGAAGCAGAGTGTGCCACTTCCTGGTAGTTAAGAACTTCCCGTAGATGTCTGCCACTTTTTAAAAGCCTCTTGATTTTGGAATAAATAAAAATCAAATTTGTCCACAATCACTTATCTAATGAGCTTTCAATTTACAGTGCATTGTAGCATAGTGAACATAAGTCTGTGTTGGTGCTGGTGGTGTGATAGTGTTAGATGTCAGTAATACAAACTAGGAAAGAGTGTGTGTGTGTGTGTGTGTGTGTGTGTGTGTGTGTATGTGTGTTTGTAGTTAGAGGATGCCTAAAGAATAGGTGATGTGATTTTTTTCCTCCCAAGAATGTGATAGTATTTATAAGTTGCATGTACTATAGCAGCTAAAAGTTTATCCAACACAGCTTAGGCAGAAATATTCTTTCTAGAATTGATCTCAGTTTTATTCTTGAGATCTACTCTGCCTCAATTTGATTCTTTTGATGTTTTAGGTGAGATGAAATATCTAGCAACCCCATTTGGCTTGGCTGTTCATCTGGAAGGATTCTTCTCTTTTCCTCCGTGGCCTCTGGCAGCAAAAGTAAAGGTCATCTACAACCTTGGCAGTCTTGACAGGATATGACTCTGATCTCAGCTTGTTCCTTGTTCCTGATGGTCTTGGTTAAGCAGCATTTTGAACTTGCTGGTGTTGGCCTGAGAATGTCTTTTAAGCATCCTGCTAACTTCTATAACTCGGCCTCGAGGAGAAAATGTAATTTCTTCCAGTCCAGAGCCTTCTTATAAGGACATTAGTTATATTGGATTAAGAGACCATCTTACTCTAGAATGACCTCATCTTAACTTACATTTTAATCATATCTTCAAAACCCTATTTTACTATGAGGACACATTCCCAGACACCAAGTGTTAGGAGTTCAGTAATATTCTTTTGTGGGGTACAATTCACAGTACAGAGACATTTGGGGGAGAGATTTGTGTATTACTTAAGATCACTTGACTATGACCACATTAATAATGTGCTGTACTTCACTGATATTGGGAAAGCTTACTTTTCATACTTTTGTATATCTTTTGATGTGTCTTAGAGTTTTATTTTTAGAGACTGTGATGGTTAGTGTTAACTGTCAACTTGACAGAATCTAAAGTCATCCTTTGCCTCTGGGTGTATGGGGGATTTTCTTGATGACATTAGTTGAGGTAGGAAGACCCATCCATTGTGACATCATTCTCTGACTGGGATTCTAGACTATATAAAATGGAGAAAGGGAACTGAGCAGTGTGCATTCATTCCTCTCTGTTTCCTGAATGTGCATGTAATATAATCAGCTGATTCAAACATCTGCAACCACAGGCTGTCCACCCTGGTGGACTCTATCTTGAACTGTCGCTAAGATGCGCGCTTTCTCCCTTGGCTCTTCTGACAGACTATTTTATCACAACAATATGACAACAATTTTATCACAAAAGAAACTAAGAGCTTATTCACCATAAAGAAGAGTTACCATCCCTATTTTATTTTCATATAAATTAAATTGATTTTTTAACAGACAGTAAACATGGGGTAAAATGCTATTTGGATACATATATACATTGTGAAATATTTAAATCAAATCAAAATATGGCTTGTTAAACACAATTTAATGACAAAAGTTTCAATATACTTTCTTCAAGTTTCCTAACAAGATTGTTATTATTATCAATTTTCACACTACTGTCCAAAACAGCTTCTTGTTTCTATTTCACTGTGGTTTAAGTCCTTATTAATCAACCTTTCCCATCTTTCCTGTACCCTTCTCTAGCCATTCTTCAGTAAACGCTATTCTGTGAGGTCAACTTTTTAGATTCCACATATGAGCGAGGTCATGTGAAACTTATCCTTCTGTAACTGGCTTCTTTCACTTAACATGATGCCCTCCAGTGCTATCTATACTGACCCAAATGGCAGGATTTCATTCTTTGCATACCAGAATAGTGTTCTATTGTATATATGTAGCACATTTTCTGTATCCATTCATCAGTTAATGGGCTCTTAGGCAGTTCTCTTTCTTGCCTCTTGTGAAGAGTGCTGCAAGGAATCTGTGGCCTCAGAGGGCTCCTCAGTGTATTAGTTCATCTCCTTTGAATATATACACAGAAGGTGTCTCACATACATCTGGATCATTTGGAAATTCTACTTTAAATTTTTTAGGGAACTTCCATACTTGTTTCTATGACTGTATAATTTTTTATTTTTGAGCAAACATATATATGAATATAAACACATCTCATATGTGAATATAAACACATCTATATGACTATATATAAATATATAATATTTATAAATATATATTCACATATATATGAATGTAAACATATATATTCACATATATATGAATATAACATATGTATTCACATATCTGAATATAACATATATATGAATATAAACATATATATTCACACACACACACACACACACATATATATATATATGAATGCATGAATTGTTATTAGTTCTCCACTACTCTGTTAACCCTTTCCTGCTCTCTCTAACTTTCCCATTCTTACTGCATTGTTCCTGTCTCTGAACAACAGTAGGCAGGGATTCCATTTGTTTAAACCTTCTCCAGCAGTTATTACCTTAAGTCTTTTGATTCTCAACTGTTTCGTTTTGAGGCAATCTTAGTCTCATGTATTCTAGACTGGTCTCAAACTCCTTATAAAGCCAAGGATGACATTAATCTTCTTTAACAAATATTTTTATTAATTCTTTGAGAACTTCACACAGTGTATTTTGGTCATATTCTCACCTTCTCCAACTCCTCCCAGATCTGACCCACCTCCAAACACACATCTTCCTATTCTTTTTTCCCGCTTCTAGTCCATTATGTATTGCCCAAATACTCTTTGATGTGCAGCCTGCCCTGAATTGTGATTGACCTACCAGGGGTCACCTTAAAGAAAACTCTTTGTCACCCAGGATCTATCAAATGCCAATAGTTCCTCAGATATGGATGGGAACTCAAGCCTACCTACCCCTCCGTGACAGGATTTTGTCTGGCTTGAGCCTGAGTAGGTCTTGTGCATGCTGTCACAATTGCTCTAAGTTCTGTGTGCAACTTCCCTGTTGTCTGGAAAGCACCATTTCCTCTGCCTCTGGCTCTTTGAATCTTTCTGCCCCCTCTTCCACAATGTTCCCTGAACAAAGGGGAAAGTTTGTATCCCCTTTATCTCCTTCACTAGTCTTATTGTTCTGACTAAGGCTTCAAGCAATATTTACATAAGAATGGAGTAAATGACTTCCTTGTCTCATTCCTGATTTTGGTAGAAATGCCTTGATGTTTTCTCCATTTAGCACAATGTTGGCTGTGGAATTGTTGTGTATTTCCTTTATTATGTTGAAGTATGTCTCCTGTATCCCTAGATTCTCCAGAACTTTTTATCATGAAGTGATGTTGGATTTAATCAAAAGTCTTTTTTGCATATAATGAGATGATCATGCATTTTCTGTCCTTGAGTTTATTTCTTTTTTGTATTACATTTATTGATTTATGTATGTTGAATCATCCCTGAATCTCTGCGATAAAGCTGACCTGATCATGGTGGATAATTAAAAAAAAAAATCCTCTTGCATTTTGTTTGCAAGTATTTTATAGAGAATTTTTGCATGTATGTTAATTCGTGAAATTGACTTATAGGTTTTGTTTTCTTTTGGTTGGGCCTTTGGTTTTGGTATTAGAGTAATATTGGCTTCATAGAAAGAATTTGGAAGTGTTCATTCATTTTCTATTTTGCAGAAAAATTTGAGGAGTATTGGAATTAGCTCTTTGGTTGATGGTCTGATAGAATTCTGTGTTCTATTCGTCTGGTCCTGTTTTTAGTTGGAAGATTTTTAATTACTGCTTCCACCACTGGTTGCTATGTCTTTTTAAATTGTTTACTTCATGTTACTTTAGTTTAGATGGGTCATACATATCTAGAAATATATCCATTTTTCTTTTTTAGGTTTTCCAGTTTAGTGGAATACAGATTTTAAAACTATGTCCTGATGGTTTTCTGAATTTTCTCAGGGTCTGTTGTAATGTTTCATTTCATCTGTGAGTTTATTAATTTGGGTCCTCTCACTCTCTTTTGGTCAGTTTGACAAAAGACTTATCAATCTTGTTATCTTTTCTAAGAAAAATTCTTCATTTCATTGATTCTTTGAATTTTAAAAATATTGTATTCATTATTTTTTATTTTACATGTATGAGCATATTGCCTGCATGTGTATAAGTACACCTATGATGTGCAATGCCTGTGGACATCAGAAGAGGACATTGGATATCCTGGAACTGGAGTTATAGACAGTTGTTGCTCACCATGCATGTGGGTGCTGGGAATTAAATCCTGGTCCTTTGCAAGAGAATCCAGTGCTCTTAACCACAGAACCATCTCTCCAGCCCCGATTCTTTGATAGGTTTATCATGCCCATTTCATTATTTTAAGCTCTGATTTTGATTACCTCTTCTCTCTTCCCATCTCTCCTTTTTGGGTATTGTTTATTCTTGTTTTCCTAAGGCCTTCACATTCATAATTAAGTAATTAACATGAGCTCACTCCATTTCCTTGATATAGGCATGAAAACATCTTATGTTTTCATTTTCATTCAGTTCTAGGAATTTTCAGTTTCTTTCTTCTCCCTTGACTTAATTTTTATTCAGTAGTATGCTGCTTGGTTTCCATGAATTTTTTGTACCTTTTCAAGTTCCTATTATTGTTGATATACAATTTTATTCCTTTGTGGTTAGATAGACCATGGGTATTATTTCACTTTTCCTAAATTTATTGAGCCCTGCTTTGTGTCCTAATATGTGGTTGATTTGGGGGAAAGTTCTATGGATTGCTCAGAGGAAACTGTGTTCTTTAGTCTGGAGTGGAATGATCTCTAAATCCTGTTAAGGCCATTTGATTTAGATGTCATTTAACTCCAGGGTTTTGTTTAGTTTTTGTCTGGATGACCTATGCTGAGAATGGGATATTGAAGTCACCCACTGTCCCTGTGCTGGAGTTAGTTTGTGATTTTAAATCTAACAGAGTCAGGAAACATGATAGGGTGATCATTTCTGGAGGAGACATATTTTATTTATTATTTATGTTGCTTTTGATAGGATGCACACATCTGGAGTTATATCGTTAGTGGTGTTTGTGAACCAGTTGAGTGGTGCTTGGTGTTCACTCTTGGGATCATTCTGTGCTGATACGTGAATGGGGTGTAAAGGTTGTCTCAGTTCAGCTAGGGATAGGGGATGGGTGTAATTTCTGAGCCTTTGGGTCCAGGACGGACTCCACACTTTCTGAAGGGGTAGAGTGCCTACTAGGTGAGGAAGCATGTGGACAGGTCAGTATTGATTTTTTTATTGGAGGGACTGGGTAAATCTGATTTGGTGGTAACCAAGAAATCGTGCAAATGTAACTGTTGCCTGAGTCTGTCTGGGCTGTATGCAGGCTGCACAATGTCATTTATTCCTGGGCGTGTGGGCATGGTAGCAAGAGCAGGCGAGGCTCTGTAGAACTGATCAAATTGGAACAGTGTGAAGGTGGAGTGACCAGAGCTAGGCCTTGATATGTGGGATGTCAGAGAGGGAATGTTGGGAACAGGGGACCCCCCAGTCTGGCAAGTGTGTGGAGTGTGTGACAGAAGCTAGGCCTTGGAGTGTTGACATTAAACTTCTGGTCTGCCTGCCTCCGTATTACAACCGTGTACCAGCATGTTTGATTTTATTTGGCATAGGGAGTCAAACTCAGATCCTTGTGCACTCTGGGCAAGCATTTGAGCTACATCCTCCACTCCTGATGTTCGCTATTCTTACTGGGGGAAGAAATACTCATGATTTCAAATGCATTTCTTTGATGATTACCAGTGGCAAGTATTTTTTTCCTCACGTCTTTTGGTCATTTGAATGTCTTTGTTTGACAAATGTCTACATAGCTCTATGGCTCAGTTTTAAATAGGATTCTTTGGGCATTTTTGCTGATGAATTCTTTGAGTCTCCTCTGCTTAACAATTCCTTGTCCAGTGTATAGCTTGCATATATTTTTCCCATTCTGTTATCTCTCTACTCTCTGTAACGATCTCTTTAGCACTCATTTCCCAGTCCATGAAGTAGGGAGGGCTGGAAGGATATCCAAGGTGTGGTGGAGTGGTAGGTGGCCATGTCAACATGAACAGGCTTTATGCTGAAGCCTTGTTCTACCTGCTGCTCATCATGACTGCCCAGCTGTGTTTCTGTTTTCTTTCTCAGCATAAGCTCTTTTTAGGAAGCTCATTAGTCAGATATATTTTGGCAAACACTACTTCCTTTTCTCTTGACCCCTCCACTACCAACCCCCACAGACATGACCAGGCATGTTTAATTCTCAACTGAATGCAACAGACATTTCTGATTCATAAAGCTTCTACTGAGAGCCATAAAAAATATGTTTAAGACAAATGGTAATTAGACCTTCACCTCCATCTCCAATTAACAGCCAAAAGGTGAAATGTAGTAGTGGTAACTGGATGATAGGAACCATTAGGAGACTCTAGTGCAGATATTTCTTTACAATTACAGTTTTGAGATAAAAGTACAGGAAAAAACTCAATCTGTGCAACACATTGACAACCAGTACCTACTAAACCCATTATTGTGATTTTGAAAACATGAATTTGCTATCCTATGGTTAGCCTAAAAAAAAAAAAAAAAGCAAATCATGGGAATTGGGAATCAGTGACCCTTGAGAAAGCAACATTCTTGGAATTTGTGTCTATATGTGTCTATGGTCGTTAATGTTTCTCAAATATGTACAAATGGTACCTCACAGAAGTGTGTTTTGTGATCGTCACATGCTTATCAGACTACCCTTCCGTCTCCCACCTCAGACATGTATTTCAGGGTAGGTTTTCTGACTTCTAATCCATCAGCTGAGATACTCCTTGTGACTTTGGTTTCCAGCTCCATCTGGAAGAACTCCAGCCCAACACAATCTAAACATAGTTTTCAGAAATCTGTGATGTTGGAAAGAAAGGAGGCTTTAGATGATTCTTGTTTTTGTTTGGACTTGGGTCAGAGACTCCCATTTATAGTGGAATGTGAACTGGATGGTTGCAGACACATTTGAGAAGACTGATATGGCTTCCTGAAAACCAGCCATGGAGTCAGGATAGGAGGCCTGGGAGCAGGTTATCACATTAAGAAGCATTTTTTTTTTTATTGGAGAATATTGATGCTGGACAGCGAGGCCACAGAAATTCTTTTACATTGGAAACTTCAGTCCACTCAGCAGGCTGTAAAGTCAGAATCAAAGGCAGGGTGAGCTTTCCTCTAGGGCTTTTCTTAGTCTTTGACCCTGAGCCCAAAGGAATCTTGTAGGGGATTTCAAGTTAAAATCCAAGAACCAAGCACTTTTATAAATGAGCACTTTTGTAAATTTACTTTTTATAAATTGATGAATGGAAAGAAAATATTTCCAATAGTTAGAACTATAAGAACAAACATTAGAAACAAGGCTGATTGCTTTCCAACTGTTCCTTACTGATTACATAGGCCATTATGTAAAAATTGCCATCATATACTTTAAGAACTGTTTAACAAAAGTATGAATAACTCTTGCTTTTTAAAAATCTGAGGCCTCTGCCTCCTGAGTTGGGCATGTACTACCACACCCAACTGGACATGCATTCCAGCATGTACATGTGTGTAACGATCATATTCAGTGTTACAATGCTGGAAATTCAGAATGGCTATGACTAGGTCAATAGAGTATATTCAGTTTCTATAAACACATTTCAAGGGAAGATACTCTTTAGATGGTGTTTTATGGACACTGGTAGCCTGGAGAAGTTTCTTAGAATAGACTTCAGTCTTTGAAAGCTTCACCTTATGCTGTGGTGAATGCAGTCACCTGACTGGGGAAGAGTTTTTAGGTATCTTAATATTTTACACTGGACACCAAAAAATGGAATATCTTTCAACTTGTTTGAAACTCGTTCTTGCTTCGTGTCCCTGTGTGTCATGGAGATGGTGACTCAGATGAACCTGTGTCTCCTCCTGGGACTGTGCCAGTATTTCATGTTTGGGTGGTGAGGAAGGAATTAGATTTTTCATTTTAAATATATAGACTGAAAATTCATGCTAAGTGGAATACAACCTCGTTCCTGGTTTTTACTACAAAATAGGACAGGCATGTTTACACACATTCATGTCTTTAGTGTTCCACCTTCCCATGATTTCTCTTGTCTTACCATTCATTGTGTATAGTCCTTTTCCAGGAATGCTTCCATCTCACAAGGTTTCCCTTCGATGCTACGGCATTTTCCTTTTATTCTAGAATCTGTGTTTAATTTCCAACTCTTTGCTTTTATTCTCATTTTCTCTTGTCAGCCTGGGGTCTTTTATTTTCTGTCTATTGTTTTTCCATTTTTCCTCTTAGTGACCTCTTTCATGTGCTGTTGTACAGTTGGCTTATTTCTTCCTCTGTTCATTTTGTTTTATTCTTTCATCATATATTATGCATCAACAGCCCCCCCACTCCAAATAATCCTGATTCTTACTAGTGTGAACTGTAGCTTCCTTCCTCTTTTCTTCATAATAACACCACTCTATAAATCAATTTTTATACTATTTTGCCCAAACTCTATCACATCTTAGTTTCCTCCAAACTGTCTATAGAAAATTAGATTTACTTGAAAAATATCTTATTTATTATTTTTATTGATGCTTATGAGTGTATTACCTGCATGTGTGTGCAACTGCACCCATACCACACAATGCTTCCAGAAGTCAGAAGTGAGTGCAGATTCCCATGGGACTGGAATTACAGACGGTTGTTAGCTTCCATGTGGGTACTGGGAATCAAAGCCAGGTCCTCTGCAAGAGCAGCCTGTGCTCTTAACCACTGAAACATCTATCCAGCCCCTTTTATTATTATTTTAAACAAAATAGCTGTTCTTTCCGTGTGGAAATGATTGTCATGATGGTGAGAAGGAAGTCATTATGTTGTGTTTTGATCACATTTTGTCCCTTTGCCAACTGTAAAGAAGTCACAGTGTCTCCTTGAATATTAGTTTCCTCATTTGTTAAAGTCAGAAGAAAACTTCCTGGCTAGTCAAAGTGTAGTCACACTAGCCACACCAGTCTGGCCTTCCTCCCTATTGCAGTTCCTGTCTTAGAACTGACATTTTTACAAGATCTTAAGTGATCTGTGGAGTCACGGAAGTTCATAAACTGAAGATCTCTGAGAGTTTATCCATTTAGCTTTGCTGATCAATGCAAACCTATTTTATTTATTTCTTTTTATTTTTCAAATATTTTATTTAAAAAAATTTTATGTGTACAAGTGTTTTGTCTGTGTGTATGTAAGTGCACCATGTGCATGCAATGCCCGCAGAAGCCAGAAGAGGGAGCCCAACCCCCCTGGAACTGGGGCCATCTCTCCAGCCCCGTAAGTAAAATATTGTAATAAGTGAAATAGGTGAAACATTTTACTAAATGAAAAAAATCCAGCAAAAACTATTCTCTACAAGTCATAGTAGAATCATGCAGGAAGTTTTGACACAATGCCAATGCCGTTGAGTGTCCTCTCAGATCAACTTGTTCATAGCTTCTGGGGAGGATATCTTCATGTTCTAGGTGACTTTTCTGAGCAGGCTGCCTTCCACTACAGAATGCTATTGAGCATTTACCTCCTTCCCTGGTACTGTCAGTGCTCTGTAAGTTGTAATTACCACGGAAAAAGAAACTCCAAAAGATTTGCTTTTACCTACTTATTCTCTTTGGAGAATAAGAAGCTGATCACGGAAAGTAACCTTATGTATTTCAAGATCATTCTATGGGAGCAAAACCAATGCTCATGTCTTATCTGTTTTCTCAAGCCTCACTCCGATTGCTGCTAGCAGTGGGAATACTGTGTGAATAGAAGGGTGCAACTCCAGGCGATCTGAGGTTGTGACACACAATTCCCGAAGAACTGCAGGCCAGGGTGGCTGCTTCAGTGGAATGGTTTTATTCCACCATAACTTGGTGCTGATGCTGATTGGATGAGCAAAAGCAGCTCATGCGATGGCTGGTTTTCTGACACTAAGCTATTTTTAATTGTTTCATGTTGTTGAATTATAGCTGATTTAAGAAAAATTGAAACCAACAGTTTTTTTTTTCTTTTAACTTGCCATTATAGTCTTTAATTTGAGAAATGAAGAAGGAATAACCATAAAACAGCTTGTCACAGGGTGAGGGAGTGACAATGGTATTATGTGGGGATTCTTTTATGTTGGAGTCACCCAAATCAGGCCTTGAGAAACCATGTCTTCAATTTGCCATTTTAAAAGATCAAATGTTTTCCATTAATGTTCAGTGATGAACCTAAGTAGATGATGACATTTTCGGGTGATTGAACTGCTTGATCAAAATTAAGAAAAAATGTACTTAAGGAGTTTTTGTTTAATATAGCATCTCCTTTTCTCAGTTTTCACTTTGAAATTTTTTCTACACCATTAAGTTTATCTGAGAAGTCAAAAATCTGTTATTGTGGGACTCGTATGCACATGCGTGCGTGTGTTTCCTAAGATATCTCATTGACAGAAAGATATTTAGAGTAATGTCATTTTGGTCTCTTCTTCAGTGTTACTGCAGCATGTTCAGAAGCAGAGAAACACTAATCTTCTAGGCCACGTGTTTTTCCAATCAGTAACAGAACCCCCAAGCAGAATCAAAATCTGAAGACGTTCTCCAGTAGCTCTGATTCCTCCCTCACAGACTGCTTAGCATCATCGAAGAACTCCACAAGTAAGTCCTCTTAAGCTTATTCTAGCTTGTGTAAAAGTAGGAACATTTTCTTTGCGTGTCTCCTTCTCTCTGGTTGACACACTGCTCCATTATTTGCCACAAAAGTTAATTGCTGCTTAGCCTTTGTAAGTAAATTCTCTGTAGTTCCTCAAGGTACTAAGTCATCACTCCTCATTTGTTTGGACAAAGAAATAACTAAGTTGACATCTTTTTGTCATTAATACATTCTTACTTTCATATTGTCCTATGACTCTATTTAACCTTTGTTTTCTTCATCTTTTTTGTGTTTTGAAACAGGGTTCTCCTTTAGTCTCAGCTGGCCTAGAATTTATTGTGTAAACTGTATTAGCCTCTATCTCATAGAAATCCACCTGCCTTTGCCTCCCAAGTACTGGGATTAAAGGTGTGAGCCACCATGACTGGCCCTATTATCCTCTTTTAAGGGAGAGGAAGGTGAAAATCTTTTCATCGAAAACTGGGTTATGTTATAATCTTAGGGTTGCTTTATTTGGGGGAAAATATTTCTTGACCCATTCCTCATTTTGAAAGAAACTCTTTTTAATTTTCATTGCATTTTTGTTTATTTTGTGTGCATGTGTATGTATGTGTGTGACTGCATGTGCCATGGTGAGCATGTGTGGACATCAGAGGACAACTTGTGGATCCCTGAGACTGAACTCAGTTTGTTAGGTGCCTTCATTTGCTGAGCCATCTCACCAGCATGAAAGAAAATAATTCTACAAATAAATCAAGGCTTTGCCATTTTCCGAGAATTTTCTAAATAGAAAATATATTTTCCAAGCTTCTGTTTAGATAGATGAAGCGATAATGCTGAAAACTGTGGTGCATTGTTACAGAAATAGGGCTGGAACTGGGAAACCAAGCAAATCTTATTATTCTTACTTTGATCTTTAAGGTATTTATATATTTTTAAAACTTTGAAACAGAAATGTCATGTCATGTTAAAATTTAGCTATGCAAAATACAAATCACTCAGTTTTTCTTAAGTTCAATATTATTTATTAATTTATTTTAACAATAAGACTGGTTTTGTAAATGCTGTCATCTGGAATCTTTTGGACTCTAAATTGTTGACACCTTCTGAATTTATATACCTGCTTCTTGAGTCAGTCTGTTTTCCTGGAGACAGCAAAAGTAATGGGCTTGAACTAGTTAGCTCGACCTACAAATTCAGTGACATTTAATATAAGTGACTTCCAGTGCTTAGTTTTTCCTGAGGGTGCTGCTAAATTGTGGTGTAACCACTTCAGTTAGAACATACTCCAGCTTTATGAAAGTCCTCATACCCTTCTAATTCTGTGGAAAATTTAAAGAACAACAATAGGCTTGGTGCTCATTCAAATGTGATCTCTCCTGAGAGTCTTTGGAATTTGCAGTGGGTTAATGAAAACTTCAGTCACTATTCCGGTTCACAAAGTTTCCCCCAGCTAGTGGAATTTTTCCACCACTTCTAGACTTCAGAGGGACGTATGAAATAATGGGCCCAACATTTGGGATGGGTGGCTTATTTACTTATTTTTATTTTTGCTTGCTTTTTAAATATTTGACTTTGCTGAACTATTGACACACAGGTGACTGAGACAATGGTTAGCACTCTGACTCACATCATCTTGGGATCAGAGACCGATTAACTCAAAACCTCAGCATGCATGTGAGTGTGTGTGCTCAGGAGCCTGCCATTTGGGGAAGAAAAGGTGACCTACCCAGCACTCCTAGTGCTCCCTGAAAACAGTGAGGACAGTAACAGTAAGTCTCTACCGTCCTTTCCTGGGGCCCAAGTGGCCCACTTTTAAAGCTCCTTCTTCTAGTAGAATCATTGTAATGTTTGTGTACAGAGGTATCTGAGAATTACAAGCTTTTTGTTGCTGTTGTTATATTGCTATTTTTATTATTTTCCAATGATTTTTTGCTCTTAGAAAAAACCATGAGAGAAGGGGATACAAGAGAGGTCTATTTCACTTGTGGGTCTAAAACATGACCAACTGTAAGAAGATGTCAGACCTTGGTAGGTGGTACATGGAATGGGTCTGGGATACCCAGACATGCTCTGAAGAGGCAACTTTTAGGGTGAATGAGTCTCAATAATTCTTCTACCCTAACACACCATAGAACAATCATATTCCTTTATCTATAACAGGGACTTCCTTATAACACTCTTCCTAAAGGTGGTTCTGGAGATGGGGAAAGGAGGATGTTTACCAGAAAGTTCAATTTGAAGAAATCTTTAGGGTATGCTTTTAGTAAAATAGTTAAGATTCATGAAATTATAAGCATCATTCACATAAAGTAATTAATCTCCCAAAGTGATTAAAGTTAAAGTTCTTGTGGCTTTATTAACATTGGAAATGAGTAGACTATGAATGAATGGAAGGGTTCTTTGTCTTTCTTTCTTTTTTCTTTCTTTCTTTCTTTCTTTCTTTCTTTCTTTCTTTCTTTCTTTCTTTCTTTCTTTCTTTTTAATTTTACATGAAATCAGTCCTGAAATTCAGATTGCCTGCTGTAGGTGAACTATCTTCCTGTGGCCATTGAGAGCATTCTCAGAGAATAATGTCATGATTTATGCTTTTCCTGAGCTTATCCTGAAGATTGGTCTCTGGTATATGCAGGATCAGGGAGAACACACAAGAGAAACTCAAGGGAAGAGTTGCTGAGATATTGGGAATAGAACAAATTGTGCAAAAACAAAGTTATTAAGACATGAGCAAAGTTTATGAAGGCTGCCAGGAATTATGAATGATGCTTATAATTGCATGAATCTTAACTATTTCACTAAACGCATACCCTAAAGATTTCTTCAAATTGAACTTTCTGGTAAACATCCTCTTTTCCCCATCTCCAGAACCACCTTTAGGAAGAGTGTTATAAGGAAGTCCCTGTTATAGATAAAGGAATATGATTGTTCTATGGTGTGTTAGGGTAGAAAAAGGTACCATGGTATGAGAAGCATGTGCGGATATCTGTGTGCCATGAGAACACACTGTGCCCTCATTAACACTGTGGGTTAGCTAGCTACCAGCAGGATTTACTGGGCCTGACAATTCCTGTCTTCAAGAAGCTAATATTCCATTTAGTAGAAGCGTTCGCCTGCTCTTGTTAAGTTTAAGAAAGCTGTTTATAGTAAAAAGTACAAAAGAAAGATGTTCGTGTAAAAATATATGGGTTGTATTGGCAAACATTCTGGGGGAGAGATTAGTACAGTGGAAAAATACTGTGTAACATGTAATAGTCTCTCCTTTCCCACCTTTCTGTCAGGTCATAGATATAAATTGCAGTTCTGGCCTTCATTCACCCTCACATTCTCTGAACTTGAAAGGAATGAGAAGGTTTTTGGAAGGTCATTGGTCTGAGGAGCTCCCCTGTTTTCGTTACGGGGGAATCTTGAATTTCATCTGCCCTGCAAAGCACCATACACACTATGAGGAGTCAACTGGTGAGCAGACCTTGAGATGAAAAGCATATGAAAAATCAGCTTTATGATTTGCTGCTTTAAAAAGAATGGGCTATGGGTGGGTTTTAAATCCCAGACTAGATACATGGCTAGAGTCAGTGGCTCTTTTCAGGGAAACAAGTAACTCAACATCTCCCAACATGTTAGGGAGACTGTAGCTATTTACCGTGAACTGATGAATGCTGTTTGTCTTTTGTTCTCAGATGTCTATCTTGGAATTTGAAGGAATTTCTGATGGTATATCCAGTGATCACTGTGTTTCAGAGGTGACTTGTGTGTGTCTGCAGTCTCTTTCTTTGCACAAAAGAATGTCTAGGAAAATAAGATTACAGGCCTACAGAGAAATAGACAGGTGGGGAACTAATGCTTCTCTACAGAAAGAATGAGAAACCCTGGTCCAGGCCTTTGCTACTAAGAACTTGCTAGATTTGCAGATCCTCAGGTCTGAGTCTGGCTTCAACATTTGGAACACTGACTTAGGCAACACATTTATTTCTCCCTCTTGGATTTCTACTGTTTCTCATTCTAATCATTCAAATCTTGTAGGTTGCATTAAAGAACAGCATTGGTGGAAGGCTGGGTTAAGGAATAGAACAGAGACATCTAGATTTTCTAGTCTAAATCAGGACTTCAACATACAAGAGTCTTCGTCACAGAAAACAAAGGCGCTCATTTTAAAGATGTCTATATTCTCTCCTGGTTAAGCACAATGATTATCAAAACACTAGATGTTTTGTGGTGTGAAGTTTGAATCTGTACTCTTTGACATCTGTTTGGCTGCCATGATCTTCAATTTAGCAAAATGTGGAAACTTCATTATGGCATTCTACTCATATAATAAAGGAAACCAAGTCTGTCTCAGCCCCAGATCCCTAAAGCAGTGCAGTTCCTAACCACATTTTCCTATATAGTACTTTACACACAAACAGTAAACCAAGGTATTGGTTCCCTGCATGTTAACATAAATGAGATTTCCCTTCCTGTAAAACATAAACAGTATCAAGCTTCTTTGGTTATCACCAATTTCTTGAGTAGAATAAAAAGCTGTTATTAAATTTTGATTAAGTAAAAAGGACTTCTTTCTTGATGTATATCCCAATCTTGAATGTTCCTATCCTTCAGAAACATTGATGGGTTAAAGGTGAACCTCACTTGGCTTTGGTTTTTCAGAAGAGACAGCAAGAAATAAGGGCAAACGGAGAAGCAAGAAAGTGAGAGAAGAAGAGAGAAAACGGCAGAATCAAGCACCCTGGTGAATCCTAACCACATCTACTCTTGGTAGTAATGGACAGAGACAAATGATTTCTTACATGGTATGACATCAAAAGGAGTCTTTGATATGTGGGATATTGAGGCAGCGGTCCCAGGTTCACTTCACACAACCCATGCAAAATATCAGCACAACGCTTTCAGCTAATAGAACTCAAGTATTGAAATGTTTTGTAGTGTCTACGTTGAATGTATTAACCACACTGCCTGAAAGCTTTAGCACTGAATGATAACTGAACCCAAGTAACTCCATCAAGAGAGAATGGTACAATATACAAGTAGACTAGGGTATGGAAGAATGAGACGGTTGTAGCTTCATCTACTTTAAAGTATTTTATTTATTACTTTTATTTTATTTGTATGAATGTACTGCTCACAGATATGTAAGTGCTCCCTTGTGTAATGGCCATGGAAGTCAGAAGAGGGAGTCAGATGCCCTGGAACCAGAGTTGCAGATGGTTGTGAACCGCCATGTGGGTGCTGGGAATCGAAGCTGGGTCCTCTGCAAGAGCAGCCAGTGCTCTTAACCTCTGAGCCATCTTTCCAGCCCTGCTTCATCTGTTTTAATATTAGACTATTCAACATCCTCCAACCCTACATACACACTTGGCCATTTTGGTTCTCAGAGGTTTAGACACTTTTTTCATTCCTCAGGGTTTGGCTCCACTGAGAAGTCAGTTGTAGAACCAAAATACCAGAGTGGCTATTTTTGTGATTGGGACTGGGAGCAAGGTGGAAAGGATGCTAAAAAATAGCTGATTTAGCCAATTGTTAGGCTTTCTTTAAATCAACGTGAAAACTTTAGATAAGCATTTAGAAAACAAAGCCACAGAGCTCTATAGATTGGATTTTGCTTTTATGCAAGTGAGGACTCTCACAGTCCTTTAGTATTTCCTGAAACCTGTGAAGTAAAATGTCAGGAAAGGCATTTTATGTGGCTGAGGAGATGGCTCAGCAGTTAAGGCTTGCTGAACAAATAATGAGGACTTAAGTTCAATCCCCTAGCACCCACGTAAAAAGCTCTGTGTGGATGAGCATGCCTGGAACCCCGGTACTGGGATGTGGAGACAGAAGGATTCTGAGGGCTTGCTGGGCTGCCAGTCTAATTGAATCTAAGAATTTCAGGTTCAATGAAAAACTCAGTTTCACAGAATAAGGTGGAAGAAGACAGAGGAAGACACCTGATATCAGCCTCTGGTCTCCTTACAATGGTGTTCAGCCACCTCCCATGTGTGCACACACCATACACACAGAGCACGCAAATTAAAAAAAAAGAATTTTATGCAGTTGTCAATAATATGTGAACATCAACCATATGCAATAGCATACTAATGCCCTGCAGGTATCCTTGGTATAGTTCACTCTGGAAGATGATTTGAACTAAAGTTTACTTGCTATTTAGAACAGTGACTTTTCTGTGTGTCTACAGGAATGAAGTTTTGAAGTAGAATGGTCTAAAGATAATTTAACTATATAAAATTCTGCAATGTTACTGTTGCTTATCAGTAAAGCAGATGCCAGGGCACTAAATAGACAACAGTGATTAACAATATGCACTGGTCTTGATACTGGGTTTGATTCCCAGTATCCATGTCACCTGGTTCTTAACCACCTATTATTCCAGCTCTAGGGGACTCTGACTAATTTAGCCTCCATGGGCACCTGCACTCATGTGTACCCTGTCCTCGTACACAAAATTAAAAACAATAAAAGTAATTCTTTAAAAAAAGAAAAACAGCCTTTGGGGCTGGGGGTGTAGCCCAGTACTTGCTTAGTATGTGAGAGGCCCTGGGTTCAGTCCCTATCATTGAGAAAAGAAGAGGAGGAAGGAGGAGGAGAAAAAGAAGGAGACAGAGAAAAAGGAAGAGGAGGGGAAGAAGAAAAAGAAGAAGAGAGGACGAGGAGGGGAAAATACAAAACATTTCATTTTTCTTAGGAAATAACATCATTAAACAGTTTTTGGCCTGATTTATAATCACTGAACGGTCAATTTGTTCAAGAGGCAAGAATGAACAGATCTTCTCTAATGAAAAACAATGGTACAGAGTTTTATGTAAGTAGATACAATGGAGTTTGGAAGAAGTCTTATCACTGATAAACAACCCCAGGTTAGCGAGCTCTGTAAAGTACTGCTAGCCTTCAGTTAAGCACAGGAGGCTAAATATGAGCACCATTCAGTGTAATCAGCTCCTTTCACCCTAAAGGCCAATGAATTCATTAAAGAAAACAGAATCCATTCCACCAGACGTTATACATGTCTGTCCAGTTCTTAGAAATAAACCACAAGTTAGCTCTGGAAACAGGAAACTAATCCAATTGGCCACTTGAGGGAGGTGGTGGGTTGTCTTGTCTAAAAAAAGGAACTCTACACTTTCTTAATAATGTACAGTTTAAAGAACTTTGAAAATCTCTTGTGACCTGTGGGTAAAAGATATCACAGGAGCCCAGACAGCGGCCTTTTCTGCACTTGGATCGCTCTCTCGTTTTCCTATTAAAATAAAAGGAAGAAGAGATTTACAGAGCCTGTGACAGTCTCCCTGATAGATAACTTTAAGAAGAGAGAAAGAAACAAAGTATGGGAAGTTTATTTTGACAAATCAGCTTTGGTTTCTTCTATGAAATAAATGAGCAAGAAGCCCATTAAAATGATTGTAAAAATCCTTCTTTTTAATTGTTTATGCTGTGAAGGTGACAATACTTGACAACATGATATATGAAGAGTGTATCCTTGCTGACATCAGCATCAATTATAACAAGAATGTGATGATCCTTCATGCTTCACCCTCACATCCAGGTTAAACACAGAATTTGGAGAGAAATCAACGTTAAAGTGAATTTTATCTAGATGTCAACAACTTCTTATTGTTTAATAGTGGGTGAAGAAACATGAGCTGAAAGAGTAAAAATGAACAAAATAGACTAAAATCATTGTATTTCATCAGAGCTCAAGAGAATCATTAACTATTAAAACAGGGAGTTAAATCATTAAAGAAGACCCTAGCACAAACACCATTGACTCATGATCTTTTTTTCATTCCCCAGGTATTTAAAGTAGACTCAAATCTAGATTCATTCCTCTTGAATTAAATGGAATTATTAAAACAAAGACTTCAGAGACTAGATGCAAAAATTATGAGGAAAATGAATATTTTATTTTTATTAATTTAATGCAGGTATGTAATAGACACAAATAGAATTCTGGTATTTATAATGAGAGGCGGTGGAATGGCTCCTCTCTCATTCCCTCCCAAGCTTTGTTGCGAAGATGATACCACTTTTTCTTTAGCTGTTTCTTCTGACATAAAGACCTGGGTAAATAGGCTTCCAAAGAGCATATTTGGCTCTGCTCTTTCTTACATGAGTATGATTAAACTTTAGATATATTCTATTCCTTCCTCTTACAGAGAATATACTCCAGCATCATGAGCTCCTCCCATGTCAGTTGACATACATTTCTTTAACCTCTAAGTATAGTTATCATTTTTAGATTAACGTTTTTTAGCATTGTCTTTCTTATGATGATGTAAATACTGCGTACCATTGAGCTAAGCAACACGAGCTTTTCATTAATTTATTTTTAATTAGTTTGTGTAACCTGCTAGTGACTCTTCTAAATCTAGAGACAAGTATCCAAGTCCTCTTAATATAAAAGTAATAAGTGGAGCTGGAGAGACGATTCAGTGGTTAAGAGCATTGACTTCTCTTGCATAGGAACTGAGTTTGATTCCCAGCGCCCACGTGGTGGCTAAGAACTGTCCTTAACTTCAGTTCCAGGGGAATCCGATGCCTTCTTCTGACCTCTGTGCCATTGCATGACACGGGTGCCCTTACATACATGCAGGCAATACACTTGTACACATAAGATAAAAATAATAAATAAAATATTTTTAAAAACCAAAAGAAATAAGTGATGACTCCCTTTATGTCTAGAAGATTCTTCCCCCCATGCGCTCTGGCTGTATCTTTAAGGTTATAGTGAATGCCTACTGTAAATCTTTTATTTTCAGTTTTCTCTCCATTGTGAAAAGTAGGATTGTCTTTATCCTTTTCTGTTTTTTTCTTTTGTTTCCTATATGTATTTTTTCTGTGTTTTTTTTTTTCTTTTTCTGGAACGTATCTTCCAATTGCAGTCTAAGAAAGTTGAATGGGAGAAACTGTTTTTTTCTACCTTCACACTTGATGAAAGCTTATCTAGGTATTTTGGATAGAAACTATTTTCCTGCAGGGCTTTGAGGATGTCCTGTACTCTCAGCTTTGCTGTTTGGAAGTCCAATGTTATTTTAAGGAGTATTTCCCCTTTAGAAACTTTTAGGATCTTCTTTTTATTTCTAGAACTTTGAAATTTATCCCCGAATATGTTTTTTTCCTTATTAGTTATTACACTGGAGACTTAATGGAACATTCAGTCCGGAACACAACGTTCTTTGTGATTACTGTATGTGTTGTTTTCTGTGATAATACATCCCTTCATTCTCTCTGTCCTTTCGTTCTAGAAGTTCACCTTATTTTGGTACTGGATCGTATATAATCCTCCCTAATTAAAAAAACTTTCTTTAAGAGAGTTCCTAAGTCTCTCATGTTATTTTATGATTTTTCTCATTTATCTTCTACGTCTTTGGATTAAAAAAAATTCTATTATCATTTTTTTAAATTTCAAGAGCCCTGTTCTATTCTGAGAATTCATTACATTAAGAAAAAAGTTCTTCTGTTGTTTCATTAGATGGAACAATGCCTTCATGTGGCCTCCTAAAGGATTCACTAGTTTCTTCAAAGGCTTTATGATAGATACTGGTTGCACACTCCCACTCATCTTTAAAGAAAGGCTTACTCCCAGGACCACCTCTCCTTGTGGTGAAGCCCACATCTAAATAGTGTTCCATATGGGCAATGAGTCCCTGGTCATCTTGGACCAATCTAGTTTAATTCTGAAGAGCTATTCTAGCCACAGAGACTAGAGTGAAAGCTGTCAAAGGCCAGCTTTGTGAAATGACTTCTCTATGTCCCTGCTTACACTTGCTTTTGTCTCCTCTAAGGACATTCCCTGATAAACACTTTGTATGGGCAAGTCGGTTTCAGCATTCGTATCTTATGGAGTCAAAGGTGATTGCTTTTTGCTCCATACAGCATATCTGCTTCTTCTAAATTATATTTATTCTATTCGATTTAGAATTCAACTTCTTTGCTGGTGGCTTTCTAACCTACATGATTTGAAAAGAGCGGAAACCAGTTGTTTCCTGGGTGTCTGCAGATCTTTAATCTTGGCTCCACTATTGCCCCTTTGTCCCTGTGTGGAGAAAACATACTTTAGTAGCAGCTTTCTGGAGCCTAGTTAGGAAAAGGGGTAAGAATCCTATGGTTAGAATAAACATCTTAATGACTAGCATAGGCTTTCATACTGGAACCCCCGCCTTAATTTCAGTTCTGCTTGGAGAAATCTACAAAAGTCGCTTTCAAATTCCCTCAGGAATTCTCTTCACTATTGTTTTCACTAGTGCACAGCTCTTTAAATTGTGGGTCATGTCTCCATATGGGGTCCTGTCACTAAATGTGAGGGTTATGAAAATTTTGGCAATAGTAAAGTATTTCTGAACACAGAGCAGCCAAAAATTAATCCAAAGTCAAATATATAGTAAATGTAAGATGTTTCTGACAGCACTCACCTGTGTTGTATCACATGACTTCACTGAAGCCTAGGTAGGTTCTGAGCACAGAGCAGGCTCATGTTCCACCACACTGTCATGTCACATATAAATGCTGTCTGAAGCAGCTGCTGAGATTCAAGACTGCCACATGCTTTGAATCTCAGTGTGGAAAACAGACCTATTTCTCTACTGTCATTTTTTTCAGTATGTAAGTATACTAGTGTAGCTTTGCACTGTATTGTATATGATTGCTGGTTTTAGAAATTATTTGAGTTATGACTTGAATTCCATAGAAAATTCATTTAAATGAATTTTGGCATGGGATTGGGACAGAATTTCCAACAATTTCTGAAATGGCTTTAAAAATACCTCTGCCACTTTGTACTATGTTTTTGTACAAAGCAATGTTGTCAGTATGGATGATTATAAAATAAAAATATTGAACAACTCTGCAAAACACGTTCTGCACTATCAAATATTCTTGGTAATTCTTTACATAAAAAAAACATGTAGATTTTCTTTCATCTTTTGTAAGTAATAAAACTGTATGCATTCCAAAGATTTGTTTTGAAATAAATCTTTATGATTTATTTTCATTAAATATTTGATTTTTGAATGTTTTATTCACTTATGATTTTTATTTTAGTATATGAATGAATTGCCTGCATGTATGTAAGTGCACCCATCTGGTGCAATGCCCATAGAAGTCAGAAGAGGGCATCGAATTCCCTGCAACTGGAGATACAGATGGTTGTTAGCTGCCATGTGGGTTCTGGGATTCAAATCCAGGTCCTCTGCAAAAGTAGCCAGTGCTGTTAACTGCTGAGCCACCTCTCTAGCCCCATAAATATTTGATTTTTATACCTATTTTATATGTCTACATACATGAGCTCATGTAAAAAAAATCAAATCAGTCAGGCAAAAAGGGTTGTGAACTCCCTGTGAATTCCTGGAACTCTCTCCTTTCAGATGAGGCAGATATACTATATTTTCGCTTTCGGAACTTTGTTGACATGACTTACCCACTGTGGTCTCTGCCTCCATTCTCTTTGTGTGTTTTCACATCTTTTGTTTTGTTTTCTTGTTCTTTTTGAGTGGAATTTGAAAGGGGGACACATCCCCATACTTTGCTTGAACACGTTTGAAGCCACCTGAGGATCACCTCAGCAGCAGCCAACAATGCTCATCTTGTCTTCTTTTTAGAAACATACTTTTTGAGACTGTCTTACTCTCTAGCCCTGACTAGACTGGAACTCACTATGTAGACCAGGATGGCCCTGAACTCACAGAGATCCACCTGCCTCTGCCTCCAGAATGTTGGGATTAAAGGTATGCACCACCATGCCCAGCTTTTTAGAAACATTTCACTTGGCTTCTGGCACATCACCTCTGCTTGCTTTCTTCCTATTTGATTGACTTTTCATTCTTACAATATGATTTTTAACTTTGTGTTTCTTCTAAAACAAAATAAGTATAAAAAATCAAAATATGATAGCTTAAAAAAAATCACATGAACTCAACAACATAACAGGTGTTTGGGATGGAACACTGGAAGACTGAATGCCAGATTTCACACACAGCAAAGGAGAAAGAAATATAAGATAATTTGTGAGTGAAATGGAAGCAAATGCTTCTCAAGGATGCTCAAAACTCAATCAAATAATAGCAAATGAACATTGTTTCTTTTTCCTAAAGTATGAAAATCAAACACCGCAAAATTTGAATATAATTTAGTTTTGTTATTCCTAATAATTAAGGAAGAAAACTTAAAAAAAGATACATACCAAAATGCATTATTTTACAGAGTTTCTTTTTTGATTACAATTTGTTTATATATTCCTATAGACTACAGAGCTTTGAAAACCAATTTCTATACCAAAAACGGCAGTGGAATTTCTGTAAGCCTGTAATGATTTAGATTTACTAGATTTTGAATTACTTCTGAAACTTTAAACTGACTTGGTTCAAACAGAATATACCATGTGACAAAGGGATTGAAAAATAATTAGAAAAATTAGGAGCCAATATAACTTTATTGAAAAAGCTTCAATGATAATATTTCTTGCTTATAGACTTACAAAGTTATATTTCTGGAAATATTTTACTTTGTTCTCTTAGATAATAGCCGAGACTACCTCCTTTGAATATGCATAACAGTTTGAACACACACATGCACTGCAAGCATGAGGACCTGAGTTCGATCCCCAGACTGACTTAAAAAAAAAAGCTGCGTATGGTAGCGTGTGTTTTCACTCTCAGCACTAGGGAGGTAGAAACAGATGGATCATTGAGGCTTACTGACTAGCCAGACTGCCCTTATTAGTGAACTCCAGGCCGATGAATGCCCGTGTTCCAAAAAGTAAAAAAAGTGGACAGCTCCTGAGGAAAGACACCTGAGGTCATTCTCTGGCTCTACACACACACACACACACCTGTAACCTTCCCCATGAACACACATAATTCACATACCCACGTGCACTACCCTTCCCCATGCGCATACACACGTGTATATGTCCTAACCCATGAACACACACACCCTCAAACATCCACATGTATCCCTTCTTATGAACACACACACACACACACACACACACACACACACGCTGAGTCACACACAAAATTACATTTTATGGCACTCAAACCAGAATTTAGTCCAGACATGTAGATATTGTACAGAGTGCCTAAATAACTTGTTCTCAAGTGCCCCTGACTTTATCTTCACTCACTGGTTAATTGATCAGGTTGGCAACAAGGGTACCTTTGGCAAAGCAAATTTAGTGTTAATTATAAAGCAAGTATTTCTTCCATTGGTTAATACAGAAAATTCAAGTCTGGGTTGGAGCTGTAACATATGGAAGCAGGGATGATGCACATGCTTTCCACACAGTTGCAGAATTGCCAGTGGCTGTCTACTTTTATTCAACATCTGCATGCTCATGCAGTAAGGGGAGCCGAGACAGGTGCCGATGCGCCACTCGCTGGCTGCATGGTGCCTTGGTTTATGGGTCCTGGAACTCATCTTAATCTGACTGCTAAAGTTCTGTCCCATTGTCTTTCCATGTAATAAGAACATGGCTCACATGACAAAGCCCAACTAATTACAGAACTTAATTTAATAATGTAAAGCGCAAAGGGTATTCCCTGAGCAGTAAAATCTTTTGTTTAGAAATTTTAAAACAAATTATATTTTACTTTATGTTTTATTATTTGCGTAATAAGCATTACAAGAACACAATTTTCTCAAGATTTGGACTTCTTATTGTTCCATAAATAGGACACACATTTGGGAAAATGAGGTTTTCTTCTTCTTTAAGGAGTGTTTTAGTGATTACTTCTGGCTGAAAACAAAACTCCTTTAGTGCTTGATGCTTCTGGAATCTTGTCCAGGATTATTTGCTCTCTTTTCAACAAGATTAATAACAGAATGACACTGATGAAAACAGGAGGTAGAAATTGGCTAGGCAGTTTAAGGTAAAAAGACCTTGAAGAAAACTGACCAGGCTTGTTTTGGGCTAAAAGCCAGAAATGCCCTTGGGCCTGCTGGCAGTCTCTGCATTGCAGAAGACCAGAGATGCCAGAAGTGTTTGCGCTGAAATGACTCTGGTTTCGTCATGGCCAGAGGCTTGGAGATGCCAGGAAGGGGTCTGTTTTTCACCTTATCTCTTTTCCCTAGAGTAATATCCCTTTTCAGGAAACTAGACAGAAACGGCAAGGGATCTGGACACCTGGAAATGGGAACTGGTCTGACCAGCTCATCCCGGCTTCCCTGTGCTTCCTCCATCCACCAAAGCCTTGTTTCCGGCAGTGATGTTCCATAATATCCCACTCCTGGGGACCCTTCCTCCTGTACAGGGGCTGTACCTTCTTTTCCTCTCTTAAGTTCCCTATTATAAAATATTTCTTTCTAAAACTCAGCTTCTAAAGTCTGTGAATTTCATTTCTTTGAACGTGTGAGACAGGAACAAGAAAGCCACTAGTCTATGGTAGCTTTGGTGGTGTTGAGTCTCTAGAACCTGCTCAAGCTAAGCACAAGAGCCAGGAGAAAGCCTCCATTCCTCTCAGAGACACTCTGATATTCCTGTATCAATTTTATGTCTTTGAATTGAGATTCAGTTTCCGGGTAAAATTTCCCTCTTGCTTAAGGACAGATCTGGTAGAAATGTCTCACCTGAATCTTCCCTGTAATATTCATGAACTGTAATGGCTGGAAGACACACAGTGACCATTTGTCATCCTCCTGTCTCCGTTTTTGATTCTCTTGGTGAGGACCTCACTAGTACTGTCTACCCAGCTTCTGGCTACTTTTAGGAAAGGAAGTATCTGTCCAATGTAGGCATCTTAGGTTTTGTTAGCATTTGTGTTCACTTTAATACACATTCCTACTTATCAAGGAGTTTGTGCTTTGGATCAAGGAGCAAGAAGAATTTACCTTAAAGGGTCAGGAATGTAAATTGCCAGAGGTGAACTCTGACCTAAAAAAGAAGAGTACCATTGTTCAGGTAGGTTTGTGATTGTGGTGGTTAATAGATCAGATTTTTGGCCATGTTGGCTCTGGGGCAAGAAGGGAGTATGTTTCTCAAGACTGGGATTAATGTCAGCATCTTCTGAGTTTCAAATGTTCTTAGACCTGGCCTGTTTCCAGAGACAGTTGGGGTATTTTACTGAGCTAAAGCTCTGATTACCTATACTTTATTTCCTTCATGTCATCCCTTTATTTTAATGGCTTCTGTCAATACTTAATGGTCGGGAATATAATCTGCTAAAAACATAGCAGTCACCTCTTCAGACAGCAAAAACTTCAAGAAAGAACTCCTTGGGGTAAGGAGAATTTAAAGGAAACTGCAGACAGTACCTATATCAATGAATTTATAAAGGATGGGGCAAAGAAAGGAGGCAATCAGCTCAAAAGTATATCTTCCTATACTGTGATGTTACATAGCAACATACATTTTTGAATGTGCAGATTTATCTAAGCAGAATAGATGTGAGAAAATGTCTATGAAAGAGAAATCTTCTGGGGAAGGAAGGTTTCTTGCAGGCACAGACAGGGGTATGCTCAGATGATCCACAAACCCTTCAGAACAGGGGCCGAGGAGTCTGTGAGCAGAGGCTGAGGACGTGGGCAGCATTCTCCTTTGACCCCCTTCCTGATGGGCTTTGCTCCCCGGGATTTGGATTATCCTTACCATTCAGGATCTGGCACAGAGCTGTTGTACCTTGCACCTTGGATAATCAGGTTTAATCGCTGAAGACCTCAACATTTTTTTGAGGACTTTTATTCACTTATCTTCACCTGGGAAGTCTTGAGATGGCCTGATCCTGCTTCAAGTCCCTTTCTAGGTATTAGCTGCTTTCTTTGAGCACCTTGGGCAATAGCACATGGATCTCCTGCAGTACAGGATTACTGCCTTCACTCCTGGTCAAAGAAGGAAGACCGCTTCGAAAATCCACTGTTTGTAGCATCATTTTTTGACTGAGGATTCTGGTGATGTCTTGAGCTGAGAGTGACTTTGCCCAGGAAATGAATGAAAGCACCTTCTTTTGACGCTCAGATCACTTTTTGTATTTTACAATCTCTCTGATCACTCCATATCAGCCTTGCTGCATGCTCTGAGCATACATTTGTATTTTCTGTAATTAAAAAGTACTGCCTAGTCTTGGGCTCAGTCCCCAACAATGAAAATAATTCTAATGCTAATAATAATAAAGATTTAAGAATCATTTCAACTGGGGCTGTGGTTCTTCGTATAAATGAAACTTCATCTGCCCACTACGGGGTAGTGAGATTTGTGACACGTGACATGGAAAGCAGGAATGGCAAGTGAATTCCCACACCCAACCCCCGAGCATCCACACTCCCACACTCACACATTGCAGGCTTCCTGGACTGATTGATGACATTTCCTAATATAGCAGGGGTAAGATGACTTATTTTGAAAATAGAATTAAAACTTTCCCTTTTTAGGAGGAAGCACCACTTTGGGAACACTGTCAGCCTCAAGCACATTAGTTCTTGTGGTCAAAACATTAACAGGGTGCTTTGTTAACAAAATGTTCAGGTCACGATAAGGCCAACAAAGGAACTGTAGGACTTTTATGACTTGAATGTTTCCAAATAGTGCTCTGAGTCAAAAAGACTGAGACTAAAACTTTCTTCTGTAAACAGAGCCTGGATGAGCTCTGGTAAGAATTTTCAGGAGTGGGTAGAGGTGTTTGGGGTGTTGTACTGACCAAAATAAGCCACCTCATAAAAAGCAGGAAACAATTGGTCAAATCACAAAGTGCATAGCTCTCAAAAGACTTGGAATAAAGGGTCTAAGATAGTCTTGTTGGGCAACTTTGGAGGGTGGGGAGCCTTTTAAAGAGATCCTAGGAAGTGCTAAGTGCTAGTGGAGTTTATTGCCCTGCTCATAACAATGAGACAAAATAGAAATTGAAAGGGGATTTTCTGTTCCAGCTCTTGCTCTGGGAAGGCATCTTTAGGAAGCCTTCCTGACAGTAAACCCTGATTGCTTTCTTACTCTGCCACCTCCACATTTTAAACAGCAATTTGAGGTTAACTGCTTGAAGGAAGGACCCAGGGAGAAGGGAGAAGTCTGGTATCACCTACCTGGGACTGATGTCCTCAGTACAGGTCTCAGCTTTGTGTTCTGTTAGTCTAATCATAATGACTCTCTGGGTTTCTGATTTGTCCTCTGTCAAATGGGGGGACGGGATGAAATGTCATTTCGATTTTGAGAATCACTAATGATATTGAACATTTACTAGTGGTATGCTGTTTGCCCTTGTGGATACCCTTGAAATAAGCATAACAGAAAACATGGCTGGGCTTTAAGGAGGACTATGAGACTGAGGAGTCAGGTGTTGAGAAGGATAGCTAATACATTGTGAAAACCTAGGCAAAAATCCAAGTCTTTTTCATTTCTGGTTCATTCTGTACTTCTCAAAATTTGAAGGCATTGAGAGAATGCCACATATTGTTTCCAGTTCTGCATTGCTTAGTAAATACTGCTGACTGACTGACTAAATAGAAGCCTTTAAAAGTATCATAGGTAACAATGCAACCTTTAAGCCCAGAGTGCAATAATGATAATAATTACTACTTTTTGGACTTGTGTACTGTGTCCGAATTATTACTTATATAACCTCAATTATGCACTTTACATTTTATATGATTTCATTATTAATTTTAAAAATGAAGACCCAGGAGTTCATAATGGCAAGCCATGCTGCCACATACTGGAGATGGCACCTAGATGGAGATTGTGTGTCACAGGATGGTAGCCTATGGAGTTTGACCTCTATTCTTCCTGTATTTGACTTGACCTTTCCTCTGTGTGTAACTTTCTCTTACTGTTTCCTTCAGGTCAGAGCTCAGCCTCTTTCTGGCTCAGCTGAATAAGACTGTGGGTTTGGTTAAATGCAGAGGATCTGTGTGTTCCCAGGATGGGGGATCCTGTTCCTGTCTCCTGCTTTTCTGAGGCATTAGGTCAAGGAACAGTGCCGTGGGACCACTGCAAGGAATAATATCTTGGAAGGTCTGGGTTTGGTTTGTGGGGCTAGTCTGAAAGAATGGCGGCTTAGAGTCAGAACATAATTTGAGACTAATTAGAATGAGAAAATTGGACATATTTGAAATTATAGACGGGGACACATATTTTATGTAGAAGATTTTACCACACTTTAAGTATAGAAATTAATGAGGAAACTGAGTCACCATTCATTGCCCTGAACTTCAGGCAATGAACTCAGAAGAACCCATGCAGGGGGAATTAATACTCTTGAGGCTTTGGAAGGCAATTAGTCAATTAATATTCATCTATTCATATTAATGCTGTAAATTTCATTTTATTGTCTGCTTATTTCATTTAACTTAATTTAGATTGCAAAATTACTTATTTATTGATTGATTTATTATTTTACTTATTCCAGAATTTCATACAATGCATTTGGATCGTATTCAGACCTCTTCCCTCTCTATTCCCCTCCACTGTTTCCTCTTCCAATTTCATGGCCTCCACAATTATCTGTCCTTATATTGAAAAAAATTTGTTTATTTTAAAACTTTTGCTTTTTAATGGCTTGCTGATCCTGTTTTGTGCCTCCTTAGCACTCCTGGGTTGGGGTCCATGCCCTGGAGCCTGGTCAACCTACTAGTATTACACCAGTAAAGAAAACTATGTCTCTCAGCATCTATAAGGTGCTTGGGTCTCCTGCCCACTTTCCCCGTCCTTGTTGGGTCCCCATCTGATATGGGTATGCACAAGTCTTATGCACTTATCATAAGTGCCTTGGGTTCATATGTGCAACTACCCTGTGGTATCCAGACAACATGATTACCTTATATTTATAGGTAAGGCTCTTACGATCTTTCTGCGCCTTCTTCCACAATGATCCCTGAGCCTTGGGAAGACAAGGTGCAATTTGGATGTCCCATTTTGGGTGGAGACCTCTGTAGCTTCTGATTCTCTGCACGTTGACCAGTTGTGGGTCTCTGTGTTAATCACCATCTGCTGCAAGAAAAATTTCTCTAGTGAGAGTTGAGAGATGTACTAATCTATAGATATAACAGTAAGTCATGTGAATCAGTTTAATATTATGTCTCTTTAGGAGAATGATAGAAGTAGGTTCTTCTCTATGGCCTGTGATTTTTATAGTCACTGATTCTGTCCTGATAACAGCATCAGGTATAGACTCCCTGCTGTGAAGCAGATCTTAAATTCAATTAGAAGGTGATTGGTTACTCATCTAATTTTCATGCCACTATTGCATCATTGGGCATATTTTCCCAAGCCTGTTGCTATTGTAGTCCCCAAAGTCCACAAATGGCTTTCATTGTGTAGCCCTGAGTGGCCTAGAACTCAAAGCGATCTGCCTGTCTGTCTCCCAGGTTCTGGAATTAAAGAGCCTACCACCATGCCCAGATATTACTTGGTCTTTAATTTCATTAGCCATTAGTATAAAATTCTTATACTTGGTTCTATGTTATTTTATGTTTTCACATATTTAAGCAACATTATGTGTACATAATACATTGTGGGTTCCTGAGACCATTTCTTTCTTCCTGGTTCAGTACAGTTTGAACAGCATTGCTATAATTCAAAGGAATAATTCTAATGTAGATAGTGAAGGTCAGAAATAAAGAGAAAATATGTCAGGAGAATGGAAGGTATTTGGGGGAGGTGCTCTAGAAACATCACCTATATTTCTTTATTCAAAATGCCCTTCAGGTTTAATGTAATATCTATCAAAATTCCAATGTCATGCTTCCCAGACCTAGAAAAAAATAGTTCACGAATTTATATGGAATCACAAAAGACCGTGAATAATCAAAGCAATCCCAAGGAGTGGAAGCACAGCTGCAGATATCACGATACCTAACTTCCAATTATATTACAAAGCCATAGTGATAGGATGGCCTGGCACTAGCATAAAAGCAGACAGAGTAACGGAACAGTAGAGAGGACCTGGAAAAAAACTGTGCCCAATTAATTTTTGACAAACAAGGCAAAATAAATGGTACGTGCAAAACTGGATATCTACCTGCGGAAGAACGATTAATATTAATATCTTTCACCTTGTACAAAAATAAATTTGAAATGGATTAAAGGCCTTAATTTAAAAGCTGAAATACTGAAACTTCTAGACGAAAACATAGGGAATACTCTTCAAAACACTGGAGATAGGCAAGAACCTTCTGAACAGAACTTCAATAGCACAGGCACTAGCCTCAAGTATCAATGGATGGCTTGGGAATGACTTTCATAATGGACATAATATGGACTAATAACTTTTAATTAACCCCAGAAAAAAAACATGTGCTCTTGTGTCTTGTGGCCTGGGCACCTGATATCATTTCCTGGGATTCTCAGTTTGGTTCTCCACCCACAAAGATAATGAATGAATGTGGGTATGCTTGAGGATTAGCATATCTAAGTGCTGAAAGCAAGTGCGCCATCACCATTGTGCACAGTGGAACTTGGGAAAGACACATCACCTTGGGTGAAAGAGGTGTTCTAAAACTAAGGATGAAAAGATCTGAAGGTCTGCTAAGATTATGGTGAATCCAAGCTTATACTTCCCCAGTTGAAGCTGGACAAACCCTTTTGAATAAAATTATGGGTGTGGCTGGACTCAGGACAGAGTTCCAGAAATAGAGTTCCAGCGGCACAGACGATTTCAAGAGACATCTAGGATAACAAATGTCCTCTGAGTTCAGAACCACTCTTAAAAACTAAATTTAAGAGTTAGGTTATTTCCATAATGACCAGTATAGCACACTCCCTCTATAGCAGGAGAGGCACTGTCATCCGGGGGGTGATCAACAGCTATGTAATTGGACTTAAAACCCTCTCAGTGGGATGAACTGATGGGTGGCCCTGTAAACTCAACCAAATACACATGGAGAGGACATAGATGCTCGAGAGAACCCTATCTCTGTCATCCCCTAGACAAATGAAGTTTCCTACCATATAATAAATATGGATCCTTATATTTACAGACAAGTATACAGTACACCAGTCATCAAAGAAACTTCTATTTGCAACAGATGGCAACTACTGCACAATTCCACAACTGATCAGACACAGAGAACATATATCTGAGAGATATATGCCCAGTCCTAGGTGACTCATTTACAGTTGAACCTCTACACCTAAGGCTCATGGAACGAGGAGTAGCGAGAAGTGCATCCCTCAACTCTCACTAGTGAAGCTTCCTTAAAAACAGAGTGTGATGCACACAAAAGGCCACAATTGCAGAGTGTGCACACAGAGACTGCGGAGTATGCATCCCTGGATAGGACTCCTGTAGTAAACGTCACCCACCCACAGCTCAGGGACCACTGTAGAAGAGGGGATGGAAAGATTGTAAAGGCCAAAGCTGGTTCATGAACATAGTAAGCAAAGGCTTTGAGGACACTAGAAGCTTGTACATGAGAAACTGTGGCAATGGTGGCCCGAAACACAGAACCCATGCCAACTCAACTAGACAAGGGCCCAGAGTGGAGCAAGAGAAACTGGTGGTGGGCTGTCCCTAGTCTGAGAACTATTGGAGACTGAGTCCTAGTGGGAGGGGAGAGTATGCCTTACTTACACTCTCTAGATAGGCTGACTAGACTCTAGTGGATGAATTTACACTAATGGATTTGGAGGTTCTCAGAAAAGAGACCCAGCCATTTCACTCTTGGTCATAAACCCAGAAAATCCCATACCTTCCCACAGAGATATTTTCATAGATGTGTTTATTGCTGCTCTATTTACTATAGCAGGAAAATGCAACCAACCTAGATGTTCATCAATAGAGGAATGGATAATAAAAAAACAGGGTACATTCATAGAATAGTGCATCTTTCACTTCTAAAGAAAAATTAGATCACAAAATTTGAAGGAAAATAGATGAACTTAGAATGTGTAATAAGCAAGGTCACCCAACTGCAGGAAGAATAAAAATTTTAAAAAACCTCATGTCCTCCCTCATATGCAGATTCTAGTCTATAATATATATATATGTATGAATGTAATCAAATGTACATGTGGGTTCAGTAGAGCGTTTAGAAAGCAGAACAAGAGGCGGTATTATGTGGTAAGAAGGATGGAGTGCAGTGAAGGACGCAGGACTCATGAACCAGGATGTGAAGCTAATTGCTTTTCTAGTTTTAATTGCCACAGTTCTTTTTTTATTTGTGGTAGGTAAATGCATAAAATTTAACTGATAGTGCAAGCATAAAATCCTAAGCAAAGCTCCAGGGCTTCAGAGTGGCTATTCTAACTGTATAGAAGTTCATTGATTGTATACAGTGTGGGCCTGGGAAAGCATTTGAGTGGCTCTGTTAATCTAGCTGTGTGATGTTCTCATTTGTGAGTTCATTACAATAAAGTGATTTTTATATTAAAAAACAATAAAACAGAACCGATGCTCTTTAGTGCTATCCGTGGAAATGCTAATTTGTTGATGAAGATGAGTACACTCACTGAGACTTGTTTAGATCAGCTCCTGAGGTCAGTATGTTTATCTCTATCCTACTGTCTTTCTCCAGACACTGTCATGAGTCTTTGTGCTCTTCAGGCTCCTTTTTATGGGTGATTCTCTCCTTCTGGAATGTAAGCAGGGATCCGGTGAGCCGATGGCCCTCCTTTGCAGGTCTTAGTTTCAGGTTCCTTTCATCATCTACCTGAAAAATCCAGTGCCTGTAGATTGTGCTTGTGCAGTCTAAAGAGAGGTCCTGTGATTTCTCTTATGTATGCATTTCTAATCAAGAAATTTTCCTGGTTTTCAATACTTAATTTTTCTATCTAATGTTCTTTTATTTTGTATCTTGCTGTCTCTCAGAGTAAAAGCTTAGTGATATAATTAATTGATGAAATTACTAAAGCCACAATGTAGGATTGTGGCTTCAGGGTTTCATTAATTTTCCACCATGACATGTGCGTTTTAGATCCTTCAAAAAGATATATTTTAATCCTAAGGACTTATTTCAGCTCTAAGATTTTGGGGTTCTTTGATTTTTTTGAGGTCACAAAAGACTTTGATAGCTTACAAATAACATGAATCAGCTTTAACAAGACAGGGGAAAGGCGTCCTTGTTCGTTTTCATTTCAGTATTAAAGTTCTATGTACCCTGAGCACAGAAGAACTCTAACTTTGTTTCATTTTATCTAACATCAAGACAAAACACTTCTCTCTCCCATTAAGTTATGCAAGCATATGGGATCTATATTAAAACCATTTGATTCAATAGATTAATTGAATGCCTGGAAATACAAAATGATTCAAAAAGTGGGTATTTGAAATAAAAAGTTGTAGCAGATAGTGAATTTGGAAAAGAAAGGAATAAAATGCTCCTCTGGTTTTATTCAGGTGACAAAAGATAGACTTGTACACTGATAAATTACAACCAAATATCTTTGAAAATTGGCTATTTTAGTTACATTGAGTTAGAAATCTCAAGTTAATTGTGGAATTTTTTTTATTATAGAAGACTTTTTTATATATAGTAAGAGATGTTAAATATCCTCCAGAGACATTTGCAGTATTTAATCACTTTTTCCTTGATGTTATATTTCTTGACACAATTCCAAGTTCTGTATTAAGACCTTTGATCCCTAATGTCCCTCGTGATCTTTAGTTTTCTAATTATGAGTTCATAACATACCTGATGTAATGAGTAGAAAATAATGACCTTAAATTTTGAGTCTCAAAAAATAAAACAAAGAAATAGTCATTTATTATAAAGGTTAGTTATCTGTTCTTGATTTTAAAGTTTTCTCTAAAGGTTAGTTATCTGTTCTTGATTTTAAAGTTTTCTGAAAACCAGAATTAGAACCAAACTTTCTAAACTTGACAAAAGCATCTATAGAGATGCTTCCAGTTACTATTAAACCTATCTATTCAACACTGTACGAATGTTTTAGCCAGCATAACAAAGAGAAAGAAATAAATTCACACAGATTTGAAAGGAATAAATAAAACTATTTAATTGGCAGATTATATGTTCACATGTGAAGAAAACCCCGTGTCATTTATAAAGTCTGTAAAAACTAATAATTGAATTAAGGCAAAATTCAGGCTATCTGATTAATACAGAATAGGCAATTGAATGGTTGCACATTGGTAGTTGTTCTAGTTTGCTTTTCTGCTGCTCCAACAAAACATTGATCAAAAACAACTTTGGGGAACAAGGATGTATTTGACTCATAGGTTATAGCTCATCAAGGGAATCCAAGGCAGGAGCTCAAGCAGAGACCAAGGAGGAAAGCTCCCTCCTGGCTTGCTTCCCCAGCTGGGGTTCAACCACATTCTTATACAACTTAGGCCCACCTGCCCAGTGGTGGTCCCACAAGAGTCGAGGCCCTCCAACCTCACTTAGCAGTTAAGAACAGGCCCCAGCCTCAGACATGCCACAGACCAATCTGATGGAGGAAATTCTTCAGCTGAGGTTCCCTCTTCCAAGGTTTGGGTCAATCTGACAGCTGAAGCTAACTATGACAATAGAAATTAGAAAAAAAAAAAAACCTGAAAAACTATTATTTGCCTTGATAACATTAAAAGAAATTAAACACTTAAAAATGAGATTAATGAAGAACATTTAAGACACTACACTGAAAATTATAAAAGTGCTAAGAGAAAAAAAAGACATGTCTGCTTATTGGTAGATTCAGTATTGTTAAGATGCTATAACCAGGTGTTACAAACCTGTAATCCCAGCATTCAGGACAATGAGGCAGGAGGATCTGAGTGAGATTGGTTCTGGCCTGGTCTACAGAATGAGTTCTAGGTCAGCTGGAGTGGCATAGCAGGACCCTATCTCAACAAACAAACAAACAAACAAACAAACAGAAAATGTTCACTTTCCAACAAACTGATAGCTCTTTTCAAATGAATCTCAGAGCCAAGCATAGTGCCTAATGCCTTTAATCCCAGCACTTGGGAGGCACAGGCAGGCAAGTATTTGTGAATTCAAGGCTAGCCTGTTTTTACATAGTGAGTTCCAGGCCTGCTGGGGCTACAGGGAGACCTTGTCTCAAAAAAAATCTCAATCATAGTCACAATAAACTTTGGTTTTTATTTTGTTTTAGCATTGGGGATCGAACAAATTAAGAGCATTATACATGCTAAGTATATGTTCTACCCAGGATATAACATTTCCCTGATACAACAAACTCAAAGAAATGATAAATTTGAAAACTTTTGAAGAAATTGACAGAATCAAAAATTTAAATAGAAATGTGAAGAGTCTACCGTATTTAATAAGACCAAAAACAATCTTGAAAAAAGAACCAAGTGTATAGATCTACAGTCCCCCATTTAAGGAGTTCATTATTTGACTAAAAATAGACTATTTAGGCCAGATTAAATAGGTTGATGAGACAGAATGCAGACAAGAAATAACCACCTATACAGAATCAGGTGCTTTTTCATCAAGGCACTTAGTCAGTAGAGAATCCTTTAGGGTTAAAGGAATCTGTTCTACAAATACTAGTGGAATACTGAATATTAGTTCAGAAAACGTGAATCTCTAGCATAAACAAAATTATCATAATTGAAATTTACTCATAAATAAAAATTAATTTGAAATATATCATCTACTTAGATATATCAGACTGGACCTTGAAACATCTTGAAGAAGACCAAAGTAAGCATCTTAGAACAAAAAACAGGAATTACAAAAATAAATAGCACAAGATAAACTTCATTTAAATGAACAATTTGCTTAACAAAACACCACGGACAGGGACTAGGAGGAAAAGAACTGATAAATGAACCATAGACTGGGAGAAAAGAGTCTCAATGCACACATCTGAGAAAGGACTCGTCCAGAAAATATAGATCTCCCATAATGTAAAGCAATAGCTGAAAGATATAAAGAAACACTCCACAAAAGAAGATTTAAAATATGACACACAAGAAAGGAATTAAGTATCATTGATAATCAAGACAATAGGATTTGAAACCACAGTGAGACATCATTTCATATCCACTAGAATGGCTAAATAAAACAAGCTGACAATTCCCAAATGTAGAAAGGATGTGGACCAACATCAGGAATCGTTCCAGTCCGACTGTGGAATTAATTTAAATTTATATTTGAGCTAAATTCTGTCAGAAGTGATTTAAGATATATGACAAAATTATTTCTGAATTATTTTATTCCTCATACATTTATCTAACAACTGTGTATTTAGAATTCATCCTGGGTGAAGCAAAGTCTGTGCATCCAAAGGAGCGTGTAGACAGATTTACAAACCGAAGCCTTGCAAAGCCACCCACCACATAGCTAGTGGGACCACATTTTCTTGATGTTCAGACAGAAATATTAATTTACAGCGAATTTCAAAATAAATCTGACAACTTAACGGTTTTTCTTACCAGGAAGTTTTTTATTAAATCAATAATACACATTACAGTTGAGGAAACACACTAAATAAATCTAGCTATTATGTTCAAATCAGCTAGTTCAGTTTGGAGGAAGTTAATATTAAAACACAAAAGAATTAAAAGAGGAGAGAGAAAGGAGACTAGAAAAGGGGGACAGGGAGGTCGGGGGAGACAGTGAGAGAACGGTTGGGTGAAAGCAAAGTAAATTTTCCTGGCTCCTGTGGTTACGTCAGGTTATATACTCACAGCTGGGGATTTGCAGCTAAAATCCACAAATGAGAGGAAACATATGTTGCTTGTTTTTCTGAATCTGTGTTACTTCATTTAGTTTAACAGTTTCTAGTTCCATTCACTTTCCTTCAAACTGCATGATTTTGTTTTTCTTTACAGCTGAGTAGGACTCCATTGTGTAAACGTACCGCATTTTCATTACATTCATCAGTTGAGGTGGTTTCCATTTCTTAGCTGACAAGAGCAGCAACAAACATGGATGTACAAGTACGTCTGCAGTGGGATGAGCTCGCTGAGCATATGCCAAGGAATTGCTATAACAGGATCAGATGGTAGATTTATTTTTAGTTTCAGTTTTTCAAATTTGTTATTTTTACCTCGTGTGTACGAGCACACGGCTTGCTTGTGTCTCCGTGCGCCCATGTCATGCAATACCTGCAGAGGTCAGAAGAGGGAGCTGGATCCCCTGGAACTGGAGTTACTGCCACCATGTGGGTGCGAGAATCAGACCCCGATCCTCTGTAAGAGCGGTAAGTGTGCTTAACCGCGGAGTCATTTCTCCAGCCCCCTGGTTTAGTTTTTTAAGCGTTCTCTCGGCCTACAATGGCAGCGGCTGAAGCTGCCCTGGGTCCTGACCCATGATACACCATGGGTCAACTGAACCAGCTACCGAGGAGACACTGAAGAAGTGGCCCTTGCTGCAATCGCAGAGCCCAGAATCTCTGCATCATGCCCTCAGAGAAGACTTTCAAGCAGCTCCGCAGTTTTGAACAAAGAGTAGAAGATGCCTAGCTCACCTGGGAAAAGTGCCTCACCATGCTCATGGTGACAGAATGATACAAGGGTCAGAAGAAAATGTCTGTCCTAGATAAAACCATGTCACCGCGAGTGAGCTCATTAAGATAATTAGAATGCACTTACAGCCAGTGCTTACCAAGCTTCCTTCCTCCTGGTGGAAAGAGGAAGCATGTGAGCATGTCCATACCCATCTCTGAGGTGTACGGAGAGTGAGAAGGATGAAGATGGCTTCCTGTACTTGGTGTATGCTTCCAGGAGACAGTTGGAGTGAACTTGGCTGTGTAAGACTCAACAATATCCGCAGTTTTTAAAACCCTTACAAAGGAGTACAAAATTACCACCAAGGTTGGTGGGTTCGTCTCTCAGATCAGAAGGTGGGTGCTCACCTAGGGTGTTAGGAATTGTTTGTATGTCAGCCAGAAGAACTGAGCTCCACATGAGTACATTCAGCATCGGAAAACTATCATTTTACCCAGGCTGTCTTGTTCTCAAATTTTACAAATTTAGTTTGTATCTCCATCCTGGTTGCGGAGTTTGCGATCCCAACGGCAGTGAATGAGGGTTCCCCTCCCTTAAAACCCTTGCCATCACTTGGTGTAATTTTTTCTCTTGATCTTAGCCAGTCTGACCAGGGTGAGATGACATCTTAAAGCGGTCTTGATTTGCATTTCCCTAATTACTGAGGCTGCTGAACATGTTTTAAGGTGTTTTAAAGCTATTTTTATTACTTCTTGAGAGGCCCCTCTCCAGATCCATAGCCGGTTTCTTAATTTTGTCATTTATTTTCTTCTTTGTTTGTGTGTTCTTTGTACATTCTGGATATTCCTCTTCCGTCAGATGGTAAAGGATTTTCTCACATTCTGTGGGCTTCCTCTCCACTGGTTTGATTGCTTCCTTTGCTGTACAGAAGTTTTTCAGTTTAATGAGGTCTTACTTGTCAACTTTCGACCTTAATTCCTGAGCAACTGATGTCAGATTTAGAAAGCTCTTTCCTGCACCTATATCTTGTAGGGTACTGTCTGTGTTTTCTTCTATCAGTTTCATTGTTTCAGATTTCACATTGAAGTCTCTGATTCATTTGGAATTGCTTTTGTGCAGGGTGATAGATAAGGCTCAAGAGAGCGGTGCAGAAGGAGAGAGGCGTTATTAAGGGAAAAACGGGGTATTTAACTGTGACCGGAAGAGGGAGGGCTAAACAAGGAACGAAGCGGGTGAAGTGCAAGAAGGAGCTTGAGAACGGGAGAGAGTTGGGGACACGTGCTATTAAGGGGGAAAAGGATAAGGTGGGGATAAAATGGAGAAGGAGGAGAGAGCGTTATACAGGGGGAGAAAGAGGTGGGATAAATAATACTTACGTGGCGTGAAAAACCAGAGGGAAATGTATTCATTCAAAAGCCTACTGAAATCTACATATACAGTGCATATATGAGTGCCTGTCGCTGAAAGCTTTATAACTAAAATCACATGCCAGACAGGAGGAACCTCTCTTCCAGTTGTTGGTCAGGGGAGTTCAAGAGACTCCCCAAATAATACAGGCTACTTCCACAACCCCTGATTTTCTCCCAGAAATCTAGGTTAAGACCTTTTGCTGAAAACAGGACCTACTTCAGATATAGGACTTACAGCAATGGAATTGAGACGGACCTGGAAACCTCTGGCCTGAAGACTAGCTTTCACAGTATCAGAGATACTATGCAAGCTGCTAAGGGAGAAAATCGATTGATGCTGAACTCAGTGGTAAAGCCTAATGACCACAATGATGACTGGAGCAGTAAAGAGAAGCTCATTTATCCTGAAAGAAAGTGGGATTTCTTTGGTAAATAAAGGACGGGCCATTTAAAGGAGAAAGAACAGTATGCTAAAGGAATAACCATGGGAGTGGCAAAGTGGGCTACCTGGTCATCACCTATCCGGACTGGAAAGCCTGTAGTCATACAGCTGGCTCAATCTGCAGCTGTTTAGGGACAACACTCTCTCTCTCTCTCTCTCTCTCTCTCTCTCTCTCTCTCTCTCTCTCTCTCTCTCTCTCTCTGTCTCTCTCTCTCTCTGTTGTGTGTGTGTGTGCGTGTACAATTTTACAAGGGAAAATTGAAGAAATAGCCATGGAAAATGTCTTTCTGTCAATTATTCCCATTCTCCCATTCAAAGGGCTTGGGAAACATCAAATGGGCAATGAAGTTTCTTGAGAAAAATGTCCCTAATTTTGAATGTAATTTGAAAGTCATTGGAACAATGAAGACTGTCAAAGCACTCTACTATGAAATAAATTAACCAGGAGAATAAAGGATCAGAAGATCCGGGTCTTGACTTTTAAGAAGCTTTAGTGAAGCTTAAGTACAAAGTTGCTGCATTACAACATTAAACACATTGTCAATGTGATAAGTTTCATGTTCATAAATGCTCAGAAAATATATTTGTATTTTTAAAATTTATTAAGTGCATGATTGAGAGTACTTTAAATCTTTAAGAAAATCTTGAAATCTTAAAGAAAATCTTGAAATCTTTAAGAAGATCTGTGCCAATTTGATTGGCAAAAATATCTTGTGATTTTTAGAAGGTAGATCTATTAGCATTATGAAACTTTATTTAAATTTGCTTTTCTGTTTCTCAACAAATTTTATGGAAATTGGGATACTAGCTATTTCCTCAAGGGCAAGGGAAAAGGACGACTCATGTAACTGTATCAGATTCTGGGGTTTCTATTCCTTACATTACCCATAAATGTAAAAGTAGATTTAATTTTGCCTGTAGTTCCGGTCTTTGAATCTTTTGGTGTTTTTTTTCTGGTTGGGCAGGGTACAAGTACTTCTGACCTAATAATAAAATAGCACGGTAGACAGAACTGCAAGTTAAGTGCAAACATAATACTTAAAAATATATAATCTCATGTTCCTGCTTATTTCAAAAACATTCACCATTTCTTTTTAACTTCTTATGATCATTACATATTCCACTACTGTCCCTAATGAGACACTGGCAACTATGTTTTTGCAGACTCCATAGCACCTTATCTTTTAAAGTTCTTGCTTGATTTCTTTTAAAGACCTTGATATCTAAAAAGAGCTGTGTGATAGCTGACACTCTAGGTAGTCTAGTTCAACAGTGTTCGTCAACTCAAGGGTATGTGACTCTAAGTGTTTCTTGCATATAAGACATCAATATATTTGCTGGGCAGGAATCTTTGCCAGGAACCTATTGGAAATAGCTTCTAAACTCTAAAAAGGTCTTTTATTCTTCATGTTTTGTTGTCCAATATTTATTGATGAGGAAAAAAAGATTATTACTGAAAGTAAGAACACAGCACAACATCAAAGATGACATAGCCAGGGTTCAGATTGGTCCACCTCATCACTGAGTTATGTTCCCCTTCAGTATAGTGCTTCAGCACCATATTTCTATACAATGGCATAGCCAAGCAGTATATCATAGCATTTAAAAGACACGAAGTCCACTTGGGTTCAAATCTCAGATCTGATCCATTCGTGCTAAGAAACCATGTTTTTTTTTTAATGCTTAAAATTAAAATGGGAATTAAATGAGCTGCACATAAACAGCAGTGCTCTGCAAAGAGCAGGCACTTGGTAGAGAATAGCTCTTCATGTTGTTTGCTTACTTGATGCCAGATGTTAGGTGGTTTCCAGGCAGAGCGAACATTACATTCTAAGCCTTCGCTAGCTCTGCCCATTCAGCCGTCACCCTCTGCTTTGTGTTCTCCAGCTCACCAATGGCACACAGCACTAATCATTTACATGGTAATTATTCACTTATGAAATCATCTCCTGTGTAGTCAGTGAGGTTCTGTCAAGCTCCAATGTCCATTGATTCCACAAATGTATTTGAGAAATTGAATTGTAACTGTTTTAGTACCTCAAACGGGCCAGTAAACAGGAATCTGTTATAGACAAATTAAAAAACTCAGATGCTTATCTTTTTGGGCTTGTTCATTCCCAAGCATTGGAAAGCCGACTACTTTCTGATTGGATTTGAGTAACTCTACAGGAAGGAATACATGTCTGGTACTGTAAACCTATTTAAAAGCCTAAGCTTAGTTGGGTGGGTTATAGCTCCTGGAGGGGAATCTTCTACTGTTGCTTTGCTAAATGGACACATAGCCAAAGTACCTTCTACCCATAGATTAGTGCTACCTCAGCCTTGGACAGAAAAGCTTCCTTCCACAGTGCATGGTAGTTAAGGAAGAGACTCATAACTTGTCAAAGTACTAAGAATAAGTAATTGTCAAATGCTCAGCCCTAAAGAGGACATATATATCACTTGCTTTAAGGCAAAGGGACCCTGGAAGGAGGAAGGAAGCGGAGAAGTGCTATGAAATGCTGTCTTCTGGATATGATATGGCTGCTCCAATCTTAAACACACGCAGCTGCGGATATCTTCAGCATTCTGTCATGTATCTGGGGTGATGGGACTCTTGAGGCTCCACTCTTCCCTGAAGAGCTATTGGCAGTTAGTGATACAAACACACACACACACACACACACACACACACACACACAAAAGAGTAAGGGAGACAGAGAGGGAAGGAGTGTAATGGGGAATGAATATGACCACAACACATTTTTAATATGTATATGAAATTGTCAAAAATATTGCTAAATTTAAAAATATTAGTTAAATTAAAGAAAAAAGAAGTCTGTTTTGGAGGCACTGAGATGATTCAACCGGTAATGTCTTGCCATCAATCCTACCAACCTGAGTTCAATTCCCAGGACCCACATAGTGGAAGGAGAGAACACCTGCAAATTGTCCTTGACTCCCAACACGCTGATCATGAGTGCACGTCCCAACACACATACACACACAAATAAACAAAAAAAGTAAAAGGATTTTAAAAAGGAATATCTTAAAGAGCCTTTGGCATCAAAACCATTTCCCCATATAGCTAATTAATAGTAATGTTTGCAATACAATTTTTCTTAATAATTATTAATGTTTTGTAATAATTTATACTAATACAGCATTTTGGAAATTCCTTTTAGTTTTTGCCATGATAGCTAAAAGATATTTATTGCTTTGAGTTTATGACACTAGGAAATTAATTTTTAAAATTTTAATATATTTGTGTTGCAGAGAAGTATGATGTAAGAGCAGTAAAGTATTTCAGGCATAAAAGTAGATAGTTCATAGAGTAGCCATGGGAAGGATGTAATGGAATTACTAGTTCAAGGAAGAAAAAGAATAAGTACTAATGAAAATCTTTTTATTTTGTTTTAGACTTCACGAGAATGGCATCAAATTGTAATAGAATTAAATTACCATTGTTTGATTCAAAATTACATTTAAAATACAATCAGTGATTACATATTTTGGGATTTATATACTTCAAAATCTTCAAACTTATGTTGGAAGTTTCATATGTCAGCTTGAAAAGTAGAGAAGAAACTTTAGAGGTTATTTTCTGAAATACAGTAGCCAAAGAGATTTCAGGTTCATTGTATAGACTATAATGACTTTAGTTTTCTTGATACTCAAAAATACATCTATCTATCATCTACCACCTCTATATCAATCAATCAATCCATCTAGTTACCCAGTTATCATCTATCTATATCTATTATTTATCATTTATTTTCCTATTTTCTATAATCTATCTATCTATTAATCAATCATCTATCAATCAATCTATCTATCTTTATATTAGGTGTATTTAAACAAATACACTTTACTTTTAATTTTATTTTATCTTTATTTTTATGTGTATGAGCATATGCCTACATGCATGTAAATGTACCCATGTCATGCAATGCCTACGAGTAAGAAAAGGGTGTCGGATCACCTGGAACTGGAATTATACATGGTTGTTAGCGGGTGTGGATGGTTATTAGCTGCCCTGTTGGTGCTCTTAACCCCTGAGCCATCTGTCCAGTCCTACGAAAGTGCTTAGATTTAAAGGACCCTTGCCAGTCCTCTGCTGCTTGACTTTCCTCCTCCTGTGCTTTTGCTCAGACAACTGCTTATCTCTAGTTGATTGTAATTTTCTTACCTTAGAGTTTGTCTTTCTGGATTTCTATCCTAGGATACAATTTACTGTAATTTGAGATTTCAAAGGTGTGAGATTTTGTGCCTGTAATATAGGATCCAGAGGCTGACAATCTCTTTTCTAATTTCTATTGTGTGTAACTACTCTGTGTAACAGGAGTAACTTCTTACATTGTCGAATCTTTGACTATTTCACATTTTAAGGATTACTTTGTATTTCACGTGAGAGAAATGCGTTAACATAATGTCTGATAGCTGCTCCAAATCCCCAAAGATTTCTGTACATTTCTTGGATATTTTAGCCTTTGTTTTCACTATATTAAAATTTGTGCTCCTCTTCATTTCCTTTCACGTAACAGCATTGTTTTATAATCAAGGCTACCATTTAAGAGTTAAGACTGGGATGAAGACTCTAGTGTGTAGGTTTCGTTCTTGTACATACTTCAGCATTATTTCCAATGAAATTTGCACAGATGAAGGTAACAAAACCTTGTACTAGCTGCCTCCAGCTCTCCTACGGTGAAAGCTGGCAAAATCCAGGAGGCAATGAAAGACCAAAGGAAAACATGAGTACAAAGAACATATACCATCTAACAAAAGAGCCTCTCAACGCAAGTGGGCCCTTTCTTGCCCAGGTGAGAAGAAATAATGAAAGCTCCTTATCAGTCACCTTGATCTGGAGTGGAAAGAATGAGTGGTCTTTGAAGCAACCTAATAAGGCAGGATGGACTTGGTGGGAGCGTTTCAGACATAGCTTGCATTCTAGTCGTAACCTTTCAGGACACAGTCACTGCCCTTCTGTCAATTACTGCCACCTCGTCATTGACAAGCCTGATGGGTTATAAGTACATAAATCTTCCAGATGCATGGAAGAGGAAGAAAAAAATACTAGACAATTAATGCTGTCACGATGTTTCAGGGGCAGGAACTAGGGCTCATAAAAAGAGGAAAGCATTGTAGGAAAAGAAGGTTGAGAGCTGATTTTCAACAAAGAAACAAGTCAGTGTGTCCATTTTATGGACCTTTATGTAAGGGTGTTTCTTTTCCTTTTTCTGAGATAGTTTTTAAATGGATCTTCGTGAAAGCTGACAGTTCAATTTTTTTTTTCTCTCTTTCTCCATTTCTGCATCCTGTTATCAGCTCCATCTTCCAGTGGATTCCCGCCTGATTCCTGCCTGAACCCGATCCTAATGCCAGAAACACAAAGCCTTGGTTCTTTGTGTCCACTACATCTATTTTGTCTTTCCACCAGTTAAGACTAAATCCCACAGTGAAACATGCGTAAACACAAGCTAGACGGGATTAAACCACACTGTTTAGTTAATCTCAGTTTACAAAACCCCTTCTCTTTACTGAAAGCCTGCCGCAGAAATTCAGCAAAAGCAATTTGAAAACCAAATGTGAGAACTTTGTGCACTATGGGTTGAGAGGGGCTCAAAAATAGCTTCTTACTTTCCTAGAGCCTTTCTAAGCAACCCTAGAAATATTTTTGAGGGTATAGGATCTCTGCTTAATGCTTTAAATTATCATCACAAGGGAAAAAAGAACACATTTCTGTCCAAAAATTAAGCAGTACCACCTCCAAGAACCTTGACAAACTTAGTTAAAACTAGCCCTCCAACTCATTGTGTGTGTGTGTCTGTGTCAGTACAGGTACACGTGTGGCATAGCACACATAGCACAACACATGTGTGAAGGTCAGAGGACAACTCCTTGGAGTTTGTTCTCCCTTTCAAACTTTATGCGGGTCCCAGGATTTGAACTCAGTTTATCAGCTCAGAATATCAGCTCATGTGGCAAATACTTTTACCCACTGGGCCATCTCACCAGCGTCCAAATCACTTCTAACTCTCATGTTTAGAAGCTTTGTGCTTTTGGATCTAGTGAAAATCATACTGCAAGACTGTTCAAAGTGTTTTGAGTTCTAGAAGGAGCAGCCAGTGATAGTTTTCTGTAGCATGTACACTTACTGGAAGGTCTATTAAAATGGCTAAACAGAGGAGAGTTCTTCTAACAGATACAGGCACCAAGACAATGAAGGACTTAAAGGATGAGCACCTGTAATATGCTCTCACAACTTGATGCCATATGCACCTGGTTTATCGGAAGGCCATGTATGTTAGAACGGTCCCCGTGTACATGTGTGTTGGCAAGCATTTAATTTTGTTTTGAATTTACATTAAAAATGCTCTGGGGGATGGATTTCTTTTCCCCAGTTCTCCTCAGGCTTGGGCTTTGTAGACTGTTCTTTGAAAGTCCCAAAAGATCCTGTTCACTTTGGTCAGAGATAGTTAATTACTCATCTCCCTGGTCACATACTCGGTTCTCTGAAATTGGAATAATTTGAGGATGTTTTCAGAGTCCCTATATGTTAGACTCAACCAGGGGTCCTGAAGTTAGTTCTAAACTACTAGACTTAGAAATTATAGAATTTAGATGATCATAGAACAAAAGCTTTATTTCACTTTCAACTTTATTTCCATGACTGTCACGGATATGTATCATAGGAAACCACTTGGTTGCAAATCTAAGAGGAACTGAAATCAGCAGAAGGTGGGGATCATGGCCATTGGCTTTGGCAGGAGCAATGGTAGAAGGAGAGTGTGTCTGACTAGTAAAAGTAGCAAAGACAACCACAGTTGGTACTAACAAAGACAAACACAACAGTATAATTTCTAGAACATTCCTTTGTGTTTGTTTACATCTCATCTAGAGAACAGCAGAGTTATTTTAACACACAAGATCAGAAACTAAAAAAAAAATACAGGACATTATAATCTCTGAAGTTTACACTTTGCTGTCAGTTTACTGGTGGACAGCATGTAGTGTAAAACATTACTGTTTGGTGTTATATCTCCATCCTAGTCTCGCATGTATTTATAGGGGCATCACTGGCTGGCTGGCCTGATTTTCCCAACTGGGGTAATTCTCTTTATTGAGGGACTGGTTTGTAGGGAATGACTTAAACACATATTCTTGAAACACTCCGAGCAGGGAATGTTTAGACAGAGACTGTGAGATCTGTCTGCTCACATGGTTTTAAATGTAAATCCAAGTAATAATCCAGAATGGACTGCCTGCCAACGTCACGTTCCATAAGAAATTTTGGCATCCTTAACAAATGATGTGTTTATTGATTCAGTGTCCTTGGTAACTTATTTGGTCCATAGACAAGTGCTTCTTTAGATTTGGGACAGCTATGAAAGAGTTCATCATAAATGATTTGAATACTGGCGGTTGATTTTAATGATGGTTACAGTTGAAATTTACTGCTAGAAACAAAAAATTTTGATTCCTATTTTATTCTAAATAACTCTTTGGATAAATTACTTTCCTCAGATAAAATAAAGTATGAAAGCTGAATATTAATAGTTTTTAAGAGGAGATGGAGTTGGGAGGGGGTTATGTTGTGAGGGATCCTGGAGGAGTTGGAGGTGAGTAATAGGGGTGGATATGATCAAAATATATTGTATATATCTATGAAATTCTCAAAGAATAAATAAAAATATAATAATAAAAAACAAAGCTGGCTGTTTCTAAGGAATGCAATCTTTCTATCGTGCATCCTGCATTCTCCCTGTTCTCTCCTACGTACCTCTGGAGGAAACACTGACTTCCGAGACCTGGACAGCATTTCTACATGTGTTCTTCCCCCTGGACTGGTCCTGATTCTTCCAGTTACACAATGGTCTTAGGAAATTGTAGAGTAGGCCTTCTGTCCTGCTTGTGTACAAATGATATTTCACAGAACATGTGTATCGGTCCACCACTTTCCTTGTTTAAGCATTTGATACTAATAACCTCTTTGATTCTTCACGGTAGTTTATAACTTGATCTTTCTTTTTATTCATTTTCCCCCATATGTTACTGTATTTTTTCTTATATTCACTCTCTTTCTTTCTGTTATTTTATTTTGGTGTCTTCTCCTACATGCGCCTCTTTATTTCTTATGTTTAGGGCACTTTCACATTCTTTACTGTACTCTACTGAGCGTACCTTTGGAGACTTACAGCCCTTTCCATGGAACCTTGCCCTACTGCATTGAATTATATTTATTATGACTGCCCCACAACTCCCCCAACCTGCAGGAACAATCTTACAAGTTTATGTTTGTGCTCTCTGGAGACCAGCATGAAGAAGATACTTTGCAAATGTTTCCTGAAGTTCAGGTAATTTAACATTGCTTAAGCAGTTAGTCAGACACAGAAATGGATGAACACAAATTCTTTGTAGCCCTTGTCTACGGTGCAGTGTGTAGCATAAAGTAGGTACCCATAAGGCTCTTTATTTATAATAAAAGTTTGATTAATAAATAATCAAAGGACAATATTATGCTGAAATATTATTTTAGTTTATTGTTGCCAACATACACATATTTTTTGCCTGACTTAGGATAATGTATCCATATTTTGGAGTAAATTTGTTTACTTGCAAAGAGTATTCAGGGCTCCATGGGCCAATCAGAGTCTCATTCACTTTCTAAGGCTTGCCTGTGCCTCAACATAGCTTCTGACTACCTAAATATATTTATTTTTACCTTTCCCCTGTATCTAAGACCATAAGAAGTTTTTGTTTGCATCAAATATACATGGTCATGGAAACTAAAGCAAAAGAAAAAGGAGGCACTGAATATAGAACATATTTTGGTTGCAAATGTCAGCACATTGTTCAATGTCCCTTAGTTTTATGTTGGTTTCCTTAATTCAATATCAACACACAGGCCACATATTTTTAAATTAAAAAAATCTTTAAAAACTAAATTCATATTTATTGATTTAAAAGACAAACTTACAAACATACATAAAGTTGTGGGATTTGAAAAAATAGCAGGAATCAATGAGGTTTCTATTTCAATGTGATTTTTATGCAGTGTTCATCATTGTGTGGTCAAGAGTATTTACTATGAATTTAAACTCTTCCCTGATAGATGACGACATTGTTCTTTTGTAGAACTGTGGTGTCTTTCTCCCTTAATGAAGGGTATGGAGAGTGTGGTGGAATACAGTCAACAGCGTGTATCAGACCGTTATATCTGCACTTATATAAAGGGCTTCCTGCTCTTCAGCAAGCATATGAATTTTTGAGAAATAAAACTGACAGCTGGCCCTATATATGACCCAGCAATCATTGTGGATACTTCCTGGATGAGGCTGCCTGCAAGCCTGGCTTTCTCCACTGGACTGTTTAGCTGCATATGACCTTGAGCTTGAAAGGGCCCCAGGCTCGGTATCATGTTTTGCAGCTTGCTGTTACTCTTTTGCCCTTTTCAGTGATTTTCAAAAGAAGGGCTCCTCATTTTCAGTGCATCAGGGATCCTCATAGGATCCCTTGTACCACATAGGACTTATTCTTCAGAGCATCCTGGAGATGAAATTTGTACTTCTTAACTTATTTAAGAATATAAGAAAGATTCAAAAATGGTAAGTAATAATCTGAGTGCATTAGTTATTTTTCTTTTGCTATGATAAAATACTAGACAAAAGCAAATTAAGGAAAGAAAAACGTATTTGGGCTCACAGCTTGAGGGTATAATTCGTCATGGTGGGAAAGACATGGTGGTAAGAGCCTGAGGTGATTGATCATACCGCATCCACAGGAAATAGAGCAATTTATTTATTCTCAGCACCCTCTGTCCTTGTTATTCAGTACAGACCTCAGCCCATGGAATTGTGTCACTCATGTTTCGGCTGAGTCTTCCTACCTTAATTAATCCAGTCTGAAATCTACCTCACAGGTATGCCCAACAGTTAGTTTTCCTAGCTAATTCTAGAGCCTGTTAAGTTAACACTATTAACTATCACACTGAAGGTAGGGGTTGCCTTCCATCTAAGACTCCTAAATGCAGGAGTATGTTTTGTTACTCATTCAATCCTGGTTACCACTGATTGAATGCAATCCTATTCTTAGGTGATGAAAAACTATTCATACTGTGATAAGTAAAAATTACCTCAAACCAACTTATACTAGTATATCTCAAAAAACCTTGAGATCTATATTTCTGTCAATTCAGCAGTTCCATCCCTAAGATACAGGGCAGAAGGCTGTGCGTGCATGTTCACTGTAATATTATTTCTGATAATAAAGCATTAAAATGATCTAAATGTCCATTTATATATGATTAATTAAATAAAATTAACTCAACTTCATGACACACCAGGCAACTATTAAAATCATCTTGCATATATGTAATATTAAATATTGAAAAATGTTACAGCATTGTGTATAGTATGATCCATTAAAAACGTCTATGCATATATGTGAAGTTTAAGAAGCTATTCTATACAATGTAGTTGTTTGTGGGAAATGGGATAATAATTACTAGAATATCATTGAGTTTCAGATTTTCTAGAAAGAGCTTGTAAAGTAGTAATTATTTAGAATTGAGAAACCAGGTAACTAATAAACCATCATGCATACCAACTTTTTCTCCATTCTCATGGAAGCTCTGCTATAACTAAACATTCTTCCTTATAAAGTATAGCACTGAAGGAAGCAATAATGATTTAAAGAGAAAGCTTCAATGAGATATAATCTTCTTCCCATTATAGATGTTATATACTGCTTCATGTTCTTCTAGCCAGTTAATTCTAATTTACTATTCTCAGGCCTTCCTCTGAAATGCACCCAAAACTGGAGCAGGTGTCAAAGGCATCACCACAGCTGTTACTGTGCCTGGGTGTGAGAGAAGTGGTAAAGGCCCCATCTGTGAGTTGCACTCCTTGCCAGTTTGATAAGCAGTTTCTCTAGTTAAGACTATGATTCTGTTTTACTGCCACAGGAGAAAGATAAACATGAGGCAGTTTATCTATGTAATGTGTTCTTTTGAATTTTCCCCTATAAGGGATTATCCTGATGTAAAGTAAAGGCTACTTAACTCTGGTCCATGCCTTGGGTGGTGACAAGGAAGAAAGCTCAAAATTATCATTTCTGCCAACATGCCTATGTTTCCTGTATTAGATCTTGATTCTGTAGGTCAGCTATAGTGGAATATGACAGGCTGGCAGGAGACCAAACTTGTCTTGAGGTGGCTACATTTCATTTCCTTGAGTGCTGATGGAAGTGAGTTATACAGCTCTTTGTGTCTTTCAGAAATTTATGCCAACATTGTGGAGTACTATGTACTAACAAATGCACAAAATCATACTTACAGTTTTACCTACAGCGATATCAACACTTATTAAGCCACAGATCAGTTAGCATGTTGGGCAGGACCAGTCACTTGAACTTTGGCTTTTTAGTAGAATCTTTATGGTAACTGGATTTGCTAAGGTTTGTTATAAAATATTTATACCTAGGGTTCTTTTCTTTCTACTTTTCCCTTAAACTTATATAATCTTTTTAAAAATCAAAAGCATCTTCATCTAGGAAAGCCTGATATGTATGTATGTGTATATATGTGTATATATATATATATATATATATATAATTTGTTTGTTTTTATTTTTTTATTACTTTGATCTTTTTGAGACAGGGTCTCCCTGTAGCCCCTAGCTGGCCTGGAACAAGTTATGTAGACCAGGCTGGCCTTGAACTCACAGAGATCCACCCACCACTGCCTCATTATTGCTGGGATTAAAGGTGTGTGCCACCATGACTGGCTGTTTTTTATTTTTAAATGAATGTTGGAAATCCTTTTTTGATAGACTTTCACTGTATTGGGCTTTCAGTTTTCAGATGTGTATGGCTGAAGCAGTGTATTTGCAGACAGACAGGATGTAGGAGGAAAGCTCACTCATTTGTTCATACTTTATTCATGTCCAAGGAAGTAAACATTTAGAGTGTTTTTATTCATTTACTTATTTTGCATTTTTCCTCACAGACTCACAGATTGCCCCCTTCACTCATTATCCCTCCAGACTCAATTTCCTCCTTAAAAAAAATAACTCACTAAGTCTAATCAATGCTGCCTGTGTACACATGGATGTGAGGTCATCTGATGGAGAATGGTCAATCTACCAGGGCCTACACACACCTCTAAAGAAAAGGGACTCTCCCCTGGTGTCCATCAACTGTCAACAGCTCCTCAGCCAGAGGTAGGGGCTCATGTGCCCCTAACCCAGCCTTGCTAGGATGTTTACTGGCTTAAAGTTTGTGCAGGCACTCACAGATGCTATGTGTTCATGATTGTAATAGTCCTGTCGTGTTGAGAACACAGTGCTTCCTCCTCCCTTACCTCTGGTTCATGCTGCCACCTTCTGTAATGTTCCCTGAGCCTTAGGAGGACAGGTATGACATCATAGAGATGCTCCTCCCCCTTTCTTGAGAAAGAATCTTGTTTTATAGTGCAGGCTGGCGTTGAATTCATGATCCTTCTGACTCAGCCTCCCAAGTTCTGAGATTATAGGTCTGTGCTACTACACTAGCTTAAAATATATTTTTGTAAGGGTCATGTGCTAATCAACTTTGACATTGGAGTTTCAAACTTGTTTTTAAAACTAAGAGAGTAGTATGATTTGAGTGTGTTCATTCCCACTGAAAACCCTGCTGAGGTTTGTTTCCCATGGTAGCATCAAACAAACTCAAAGGATGTGTGAATATAAGAACCCCAACACATTTACATGAAATTTGTGTCCTACCCAAAGAACTTGTTATCAAAGATACTACTGCTAGTTTGTGGATGTTTCTCTACATGAGTATGGTCTTAACAATACTGGGACAGCTAGTTTTTAAGGATTTCTTTGTTCTGAGCTCTATATTTAAAAATTTACAGTCTGGTGATCAGAGAGACAGCTCAGTGTTTAAGAGTGCTTGGTTTTAGCAGAGACCCCAAGTTCAGTTCCTAGACTCATGTTGGGCAGTTCAAAACCATCTGTGATTCCAGTTCCAGGAGACATGATACTCTTTTGGCTTCTTGGCCACTGCATTCACAAAGCACAAACCCGCACATAGACAGACCCATATATACATAACTGAAAATAAAAATCAAGCTGCAATTCATTTGATTGTTCCTTGTCAACTTGGTCAAAGCTGTGTTCCATAATTTACATTTAGCTTAGATGCCTTGATATAATAGCCCAGTTTATTATTATCAGTTTTTATTACTTCAATAGGTTTATTCTAAGTCACTGCAGCTCAAATTCATTATCATGGGATCTTTGGTGCATCTTCTGGGGATTTGTTAACCAGTTCATTCTGGTCTGACAGGTTGAGTTGGGGACTGAAATTCTGAGCTTCTCTCAGGCTCCTAGATGATATCAAGGTGGCCAGTGTGCGCGCTATACTTTGAGTAGCAAAGGTTATGTTGCTCCAGTTTGGTTAGTGGCAGAAGGGCTGTTCTCTGAATGTTTCAGCAGGGCAATGTGGAAAATATCACATGAAGCTTGGCTGCTCCCAGTCAGCTAATATGAAAAATTTTCTTGTTTTTCTCCCAGTATTGTGGAGATGCTTATTTTAATCTGCCATGGGATATTTATTGAGTGCTGCGTGTGCAGGGCCCATCACACTTACTGTCCTCTTTATCCTCCTTTGGGTCTCTATGCCAAAACACTGGCTTCCCTCAGAGCACATTAGTGTTTGTGAACAGGCTTTTGTCCACTTTGTTAGAGGGTGTCTGACTACTAGCCACTTCTTTAAGGAAAATTCATCTTAATTTAATGGCTCCTTGAATTAAATTATGTTTTTATTTGCATACTACTTACTCTTTTTTTTTTTGAATCTAACAAGTTGGACATTGTTTCTTTGAAGAAAGTAAACTATAAATTGAAGGATTATCTTTCGGTGACACATCCATGTTTCCCTTTCTTGTCATTTGGGGAAACTGAAGGCCTTGTATCATTTACTTTAATGCTAACTTTGACATTTATGTGTACTATCTATCCTAAACATAATCTTGTTTGTCCAGGGCAACTCTTCCTTCCTTTTGGAGTTTATACTCTTTACTTCCTGATAAGTGAGCTAGGTAGAGCTTTGTTTTGTGGTCCTGTACCTTATGTTCACGGATTTGAACACAAGACCAGTTGAATTGCTACTTTGCCTAATCTAAAATAAATTTTTCAAAGCAAGGTTAAGAGCTTCTCACAGGCCAACAAGAGACTTCTCAGGAATTGTTTTATTTGGAGGTAGAAAGGCAAATGCATTGTGTCTGTAAGAAGTAACACCTGAAGATCCTGATTGTGGTGGGAATAAACACAGCCTTTCCAAGACTGGCAGAAATGAGAGATGGGTCTATAGAGGGGGGGAGGGCAGGGACAGAGGCCCTGGGCTACTAGCTTTAGTCAATGAGGGTCTGTATTTCAATTCACTTTAGCTGTTTTTTCAATACTTAAAGATATCATAAGCATAACCCAAAAATTCCCTTTTGGTAAAGCCAGTTTGAGCTGATTTCTTATAATTGAAAGGGGTCTATTTACTATCTAGAACATATTTATTTAGAACAGGAAAGTGGTGAGGCATCTAACTGCCTATCTCGTGACGAAGCTGAGGTCATGGTGTGCAAACTCAATTTGCAAATAAACAGTCAGAAAAAAATGAAGAAATGTAGTTTTTATTTGTCTTTATTTGCCAGCAAGTGCATTATATTAGCAAGTGATACCAAATTTAAAAAATATAAGCTGGAAAAATTATAGTAATTGTCAGAAGTTGATTGAACATGAAAATTTTGCAGATAAAAATGCATAAAGTGGACATTCAATTTAAACAAAAGACATTTATTAAAGAAATAGCAAAATAAATCTGCCTACCTCAAGAAAGTAAACGAGGCCAGGCCATTTGAAGATTGAAAATTGAAAAAGAAAAGCAGCTTAGACTAACTTTAGTGGAAACAAAGGATTGCTGATGAGCAATGACTTGTCTACCAAGAAGGAAATCTATCACTGTGTGCAAAACACAAACCAGAGCACTTTCAAGCAGTGCATCCAGTAACCTCGAGGACGGTAGGAAGGAAGCAGCTCAAGCTCGGGCAGATTCCTGAATCACTTGGTGAGATTTTCAAATTACACATTTGTATTCCTCCCCTTCTCTTCTCATATTACTTTCTAAAATGTTATTTTTTTTCTTCCCTAAATTCTACTCTCAGGCAAGAATCCCAATAAGGCAATAAATTATTAATGATAATACATAATGTTTCTCAGATGTATAGAGTTATTTCAAACACTACTAAAATTGAATCTGATTACATAAGAAACCTGATTCTTAATGAAAACAGAGCAATTTATGAATATTAAAGCACACCTAATAATGCAAATGAAGACAGGACAGTAATATTACTTCCAAATAAGGTCACAGTTTAACAAAAGGACAGAGAGATGCTAATGAAGGAACAAAGAGACAATGGCAAGAATGTGACAACACACCAAGAACAATGTACATTATGTGTGCTAGTAAGCTCTCATAGAAGCATTAGTGGTTGAAAAGTCAGTAAGAGATGGAACTGAGATTTAAGGGAGCAAATCGCTCATTCATCTATTATATAGTAGATACTATAATGTACATTATATTTGTGATTTTTCATATGCTGTTGGAGCTTACTGAGCAGTGGGCTCTGGGGATATCCACCCCCACTTCAGATGTAAGCATATTTATCTCAAGGTGTCTTCAAGGCCATTGCCTGGGTATGGATGGCCCCTGTAATTCTGTGAGACGAGGAAGAGCCAAAGAGCCAAGAATAAAAACATTGCATCCTCGAGAGCAGCTAGAAGATAAACCATTTTCAACAGAGGTTACAGTTGTTTATCCTATCATGTAAAAGTGCCTGCAGTGGGAAAGAGAAGCAGGAAGTTCAGCCATGGGAAGCTCAGCCATGGAGAGAAAGCTCAGCCATCTGATTGCAGCAGCTTCCCCAGCCAGGTTCTGCAGGTTGGTGTGAAAACCTGATTTGATGATACTATCTCTACTTGTTGCTGTTTATTCTTCTGCTCAGAATCTTCACTTAAGAGGACATGAACACTTGATGGGGGACCCCAGCTGGATGTTTTAAGGGGCTTTCCCAGTCAACTTCGGATGGATGTTTTTAGCACCAATTTGATGATGTTTTGCTATCTTTTTTCTTTCTCTTTCTTTCTGCCTTTCTTTCTCTATCAGTCATCTATCTATGACTTGCTATTTATTCTCTTATTTTTGACTTGGCATATAGATAATAAACTCAGACACTCAAAACTGAAAATAAGGGCTACCACAGATCATTCTCCAGGTCATATGAAACAAATGTTGGGTTCATATCTACTATTGTTTGGTTCCAAAACCAATATGTGTAGGAGGATGAACAGGAGACAGCTATTATATGCCTATGCCCATATCTAAAAGACGTCAATGGAAGTCAATACAGATAGTTTACAACACGATTTAGAACTTTTCAGAAATGGAGACAATCTGCTTGCCATATAATAGAATAATGTATTATCATATTATCAACTACTGTTTATGGCCTTTTGAGTGAAATATATAGGAGAAATTGTTGAGGTACAAGTCTTGGAACAGTAAGGAAACATCTTCACTCTTTTCAAACGATCTCTGTCTACAGCTCTAGATGTTCAGTATCGCTCATCAAGAGGACGCTGCTGCCTTGGGAAAGTGATTCTGTTCACTGACAGGTTTTATGAGGATTGTTCCCAGAAGACTCTAGAGTATCCTCAGTACTCCTTACGGTGACCTAAAACATGGAATCCTCTCTCTTAACCTACCTTAAATGTATTGATAATTACTATAAAGTATCATGGCCCATTTTAGTCTCATGGCACAGACTTAAGGAAAAGAAGTGAATGTGAACTTCAGAGTGACAAGAACTGTGGTTCAGCCATTTACTGGCTGAATGTCTTTGGCAAAGTCACTACTGTATCATTAATAAAATGAGATTTACTAGGCCATTTTTAGCTTTAAATTTAGTATTTATTTCATTTTAGATTCTGTTGCATTGAATCTAAAATATTGCTAACCTTCTTAGACTATATCAGATTTTTATTAGATTGGCTAGCCTAAAATAGACCAAATATTTGAAGTCTTTGGGTGAATTATGATTAAACATTTTGGACTTTCAATTATAAAAGAATAAAATAATAAAACTTCCATGTCTGTGTCTTAATCTCAGACATCTGTGTGCCATCCTGGAATTCTTCATGTCTTATTTGCCAAGACACTATGCTCTTTTTTTTTTTACTCTCTGCATTTTCCATACAGTATCTTGCCTTTTGGGGACATGTTGTAAATATATGCCTAAGGTGGCTTCCAAGATTGTATGTATACTGGTGTATGTATACTGTACCTTTCTCTCCCATTAATGGGAATGGACTTTACTCCCATGTCTAGGATACATTCAACAACAAAGATGAAAGTTTTTGCAGAAAGGACTTAGGATGCCAGAACAATTTAATAACTAATTATTTGATTATTAGTTCACCAAATGCCTGGGGTTCACCAAATGAAAAGAGAATCTAGAAGGTTTAAGTGAGAGTGATTAAAGGTGATAAAGAATGAGGCTCTATTATTGATCTGGTGAAGTAAATTGCTGGGTTCTGGGAATGGTCATGGGGCATGAAATGAAGACAGCCATCAGCATTTGCTAGTATTAGTTCTATGAGCAAACAAAAATATTGTAATTCTACCAACACCCCATGAGCTTGGGAAATGATCCTAAACTTCAGATGTATTGATTCTTGGTCATTGCATGTGAAACCCTGAGCAAAATGAGTTGGACTGTGGGTATTGTTTTAAGTGGTGAAATTTATGGTAATTTGTGATGCAGCAATAGAAAATTAATACAACACGACTTTAATTAATTGTCAAAGGACTCATAAAGTTATATCTCCAGCAAGTCCTTCTTTTGTATAGGCAATTGCTCATTTGACATCTCTTGGTTATCTTGAGACTACCTCAGTTTTAATGCGATCCAAACCAAACTTCTGTTCAGTATTATTCTCAAGTTAAATTTAGTTAAGGGCATTTATCCTCCATCCATCTGGGAAGCAAGAACCAGCAAATCATGTTTATACCTTGGTTATTTTCAGTCCTTATGCCAAATACATCACAAATTCAAACTCATTTTATTTCTTTGTGGTGGCTGCTTGAATCCAGGCCACTCAGTGTCCACTCCATCCCCCTTCAGCATGCCTCCCCAAAAGTGTTAAGGAGAAAACATTTACTTTTTATGTAGCTAGGGTTTCTCATAGGGTTTAGGTTGTATGGGGCAGGCATAGTCATGCACATTTTATAAGATTGACACTAGCAACGAGAGATGACTGCCATGTTTAAGGAGCTTCCACCCTTTAGCAAGTGTGATAGTGGAGATGAAGATTAGCTGTCTGGTGGCTGCTAATGATGTAGTTATACAAGATTAGATTAGAGAGATGGTAGCATAGCAGCCTGTTTTACAGTTTTTATGTTTGCCTAAACAAGACCTGCATAATAACAATAGTTGGCATGCCAATATGGATGGGGAAAATTTCACAAGGCCCCACACACAGATGAGAGCTTTGTGCAATCAGTGGCTTTTGAGGGAGGGAGAATTAATATTCCCTAGGGGTCAGGTCCCCAATAGGTTACCCAATCCAAAGCCTGACACATATACACATAACACTACTAAGTGCACTCTCTCTCTTTTTTTTTCTTTCTCTGTCTTTCTCCATATATATTCATAAAAGAATCAAGAAAGAGGTCATGAAGTTGAGGAGGTGTAGGGAATGGTGGAAGGGGAGGACTTGGGGTGGGAGAAGGCAGGGTGGGCTAATGTAGTAAATTCTCAAAAACTAAAATATTTTAATTAAAAAAATAAAAATATTGATACATTCAGACTGCCTGAGAGTGCCTGAATCTGGCCTCCATGTGGTGATGAGCTTCCCAAATAGCACTGTGCCAATCCCCCTACCTTGGGACCATCAGAAGCTCCTCTCACTGCTGCAGGGCTTGATTTCTCTGCCTTCATCAGCAGTCCAGACATTTCCAGCCTGTGTGAGAATGCCTGAATCTGGCCTCCTCCTAGTGAGCTTCCCAAATTGTGTTGTAACTGCTGGCTAGTAGGGCCCTAGACCTTAGAAGAAAGCTTGAGAGTATCTGGTGCCTGACTTGGGCCTTTGTGGGAATTTCCGAGTAGCTGAACTAGAGCCGTATGGTCTATCTGACATAAAATCAAGAGATAGAACCTGAAGCCTAGACTAACCAGCGTTTCATACCCAATAAAAAAACAACCAAGGCACATTAAGAATAGAAGCATAATGAGCTCTCAGCTCAACCAAGGAACACTTGAGATTCATACCAGAACCACAAACAACAAAAGAAATCCACGTGCCAAAATCACAACGAAAAAATAATATGAAACACCCAAATAATATACTACCACCAAATATCCCTACAGTACACAGAATTTTAAGGAACAATCAGAAACATGATCAAAGAATTCAACAAATTTAAAGACCTCACAAATGAACAAATCAAAGAACTAAAAGAAGAAAGGGAAAAACTTCTGAGATAGAAGAAACTTAGGCTGAAATGAAGAAGGTAGTGAAACAGTCAATAAGCCAATGGGAAATGATGGGAGAAAGCCTCAGCAACAGAATGAATGAAATGGAAAACAGAATATCAAGACTGGATGACAAAGCTGAAAAACTGGACTGCTCAAGCAAAGATTACGGAAAATGAAAACAAAACAAAACAAAAAACAGGAAAGGGAAACACTAGAAAGGTGGCACATTATGAAAAGACAAAACTTACGCATCAGAGTTATAGAGGAAGAAAGGACTTTCAGGATAATGGTATTGACTAGATCTTCAACAGGACTGTAGAATAAAATTTCCCAAAATTAAAGAAAGACATGCCCATACAAGGACAAGAAGCACACAGAACACCAAATAGACAGGACCAGAAAAGAAACCCCCCAAATGTATTGTAGAGGAAACAGTAAACTAACAGAACAAAGAAAGATTGCTGAAAGTTGCAAAAGAAAAACAAGTTACACATAAACAAAAACCAATCAGAATTACAGCTGACTTTTCTATGCAAACTATGAAAATCAGGAGAGCCTGACCACAGTACTTTTGGTGCTAAATGATCATAGATGCCAACCCGGAATACTTTACCCAGCAAAATTGTCTATTATCATTGAAGGAGAAAGAAAAATCTTCTACAACATGAATAGGCTGAAAGGATTCAGGTCCAGAAAACCAGCCCTTCAGAGAATACTTGAAGCACTACAAAGAGCTGAAGAAAGGAATGACTATACCCATGGGGGAAACAGAAATAAACTAAATGAAAATATAACTGTGGAACCACAAAGTTAGACCAACAATACAAACAGAAATTAAAATGATAGGAACTAATACACATATTTCAATGATAACTTCATCAGTGGATTGAACTACCCAGTCAAAAGATACAGGCTAGTTGAATGGATTAAGAAACTAAATTCATCTTTTTGTTGTCTGCAAGGAATCCATCTCACCTTCAAGGACATGCACTATCTTAAGGTGAAAGGATGGAAAAAATATTCCAAGCAAATAGCACTAAGAAACAAGCAGGAGTTGTCATTCTAATATCTGATAAAATAGACTTTAAACTAATCAGAAGAGATAAAGAGGGTCACTTTATTCTGATCAAAGGAAAAAGTAACTAAGAAGACATAACAATCATGAACATATATGCATCAAAACATAGTGCACTCAACTTCATAAAAACTGTACTACAGGACATTAAGACATAGATTAATTACAACTCACTAATAGTAGAGGACTTCGCTACCACATTGTCTCCATTAGAAAGGTCAATTGGGCAGAAAATAAACAGAGAAACATCAGAATTAAACAATGCCATATATCAAATATAACCAATTGACATCTACCAAATATTCTACCCAAGCACCAAAGAATACACTTTCTATTCAGTCCTCCCCAATGAAACTTTCTCCAAAAATTGACCACATACTGGGACACAAAAGAAACCCAACAAATACAAAAAAGAGAAATAATTCCATAAGTTATATTTAATAAAACTTAAAATCAACAGCAGAAGAAGCCCTAGTAAGTGCTTGAACTCATGGAGATCAAACAACACACTCCTGAGTGATGAATGGATTAATTAAGAAAGGGGAAATTAATAAAGAAATAAAAGTACTCCTGGAATTAAACAAATTCAACAAATGCAACACAACAAAACCTCTGGGATACTTTAAAAGCAGTCCTCAGAGGGAAATTTATAGCTCTAAATGCCTACATTAAAAAAATCAGAAACGACACAAATAAATAACTTTACATTGCAACTTAAGAATCTTGAAAGGCAACAACCACTGAAACCCAAACACAGCAAAGAAGAAGAAATAACAAATATTAGAGTAGAAATAAATGAAATAGAAAGAGACAGCAATACAAAGAATTAGTGACCCAAGAGCTCATTCTTTAAAAAGGTAGATGAGATAGACAGACCCTTGGCCCAGTTAACCAAAAGAAGGAAAGAAAAACTCCAAATCAATACTATTAGAGGTGAAAGGGAAAGCACAACAGACAACACAAAGATCTGGAACATTATAAGGGAATATTTTAAAAACCTATACTCTATTGAAATTGAAAACCTAGAAGAAATGAATGTATATCTAAAATCATGGGAGTCACCAAAGCTAAACCAAGAAGAGATCAACAGCTTAAATACATATAAGGAAATTGAACAGTAATACAAAGCTTCCCAACTAAAAAAAAGTCCAGGTCCAGATGGATTCACAGGAGAATTTTACCAGACATTTAAATATTACTTAAATTATTCAAAGAGATAGAAAGAAGGGAGAACTCCCAAATTCCTTCTATGAAGCCAGTATCACTCTAACACCAAAACCAGGTTAAGAACCAACCACAAAAAACAAAACTATAGTTCCAAATCTTTAATGAACATAGATGCAGAAATTCTCAACAAAAATACTTGCAAAGTGCATACAGCATACATCAAAAAGATCATCCACCATGATCAAGCTGGCTTTATTCCAGAGATAATGGGATGTTTCATTATATGTAAGTCAATAAATGTCATAAATCATATAAATGGATTTGTATTACTTACTTGTCTGTTGCTGTGATAGGAACACTGACTAAGGAAAGTTATAAAAACAAGCATTTAGTTAGCATACAGTTCTCAAGGGGCAATAGTGCATCATGATGATAGAAGTGGCTAGAGTAGACACAGAAGCTAAGTGCTCACATCTTCCAGCAGGCACAGGAAGCAATGGGTGACTGGAGACTTGGCAAGGCTTAAGAACTCTCTAAGCCCACCTAGCTTCCTCCAGCATGGTCACACCCAAAACAGCGCCACCAACTGGGGACAAAATGTCCAAATACTTAGTGCCTATGAGGGACATTCTCATTCAAACTGCCACAGTACTCAAAGACAAAAATCACATAGTCATCTCAATAGATGCAGAAAAGGCCTTTGATAAAATTCTACGTGCATTTATGTTAAAAGTCCCAGAGGGAATTGGACTGGAAAGAACATATCTCAACATAATTAAAGCTGTATATAAAAATCCTACTTTGTATAATGTTAGATTTCTTAGATATGAAAAATATTCTGGAGAAGCAGTCTAAAGTACAGAAGATTTATTTTGGCTCAGTGTTTTGATGATATCAACCTATAGTTAGCTGGCTCTGAGATGGGATTGAGATGAAGGGGGAGAACAACATGGTGACAAATTCTGTCAGAGGAGAGCTGAGCTGCTTTCGTCATGGAGGCCAGGAAAATGAGGCAGAGGGGAGAAAGGAGTGGAGGGCGATAGGGGAGAGGGAGGAGAGAGGGAGGAGAAGAGAGAAAATGAGATCAGAAAGCCTTACTTCTCAGTTTATACTATGCCTATATGTTGTCAGGATGTATGTCAATAATGTTGTCAGGATGTATACTTATCAATGGATTAGTACATTGCTTAGGTCAGAAGTCTCACAATCCAATCGCTTTCCAATAGCTCCATCTCTGAGCATTGCATAAGGGACCAAGCTGTCAACACACCAGCCTACTGAGGGGACACTTCATATTTAAAATATAATAAATATCAAAAATATTTCTTATTCTTACCATTATGAGGGCCATGAGGTTTCTAATAGAATATTCAGTCTTGCAGTGTGGTTAAGGGTTTCTTTGTTCCAGCTGTAGAACATTCCAGCTTAGTGCTTTGACCATATTAGAAAGTTCATAAGCTACTTCCTATCTTGAGATCTCTCTCTCTTTCTCTTGCTCACACTAGAATAGATGAACTGACACCTATTTTAAAAAAAAAAACAAATAATGAATACGTTTCCTCCATCTCCTCTACTGCTGTTACCACAGTCCATTTACAAGGTGACATTATCCAATTATTTGGACTGTAACAATAGCGTCTTGACTGTGAATCAGTGTGCACACTGCATCCTTAGACCTTGTCCTCTATCTTCCAGTCTTCAGCCTAAGTCATATTTTTAGTATACGAGGTTCTCCTAAAATAGTCAATAACTATCTACCCTTATTCAAACATAGAGCAAACCGTTACCCAGCTTCTGAAGCCTGATTCCACTTCCCTCGCTAGCCCCTCTTACATGGTTCTTCTTCCTTGTCTCACCATACAAGCTGGGAGGTTTTAGTCTCCTCTAGGCACTGTGTATCTGTTGATCACAGGTTTTTGCACACAAATTCTCTTTAAGAAAGACTCCTTCTTCCCAGTTTTTCCTAATTAATATCATGCCTGACCTCCACTTTCTCATGAAGTCTTTGCCATCCTCCCTGGCCTGGTCAATTATCTCATATGCTTGCACCATATCATTTACTCTGGATGAATCCAACCTGAAGAGCTACAATTTTGCGTAATCATTTGATTAATAACTGCTTTTCCCACCATCTGGTTAAGACTTGTGAACAGGTACTATTTATCCTCACTTTCTACTCAGTTATTTACTTTCTACCACAGCACAAGAGGAAGGAGATTGGGAAGTATGGATTAACTTTCATCAATTGTGCACTGGCTGTAAATCAGTACTCCAAATAAACTATCAATCAAAATTACAAATTTATTTAGGATTTATTGTGTCAATGAGCAGAAAACACTTTTCCAAACTATTAAATTTTAGGCAAAGAGCTATATAAACTGTGCTAAGACTAATCTCAAATATTTAAAGATATTATTTTTATTCAGTGGACATATTGTAAACATTAACATTTAAGCTAGATATTCAAGGTATTTGTTAACAGTAAGTACTGTATATATATTAAAGAAAATTTCTTGGTTTGTTTTCCTTAATAATACACAGAGATAAACTGCCATAAGTCCTGCAAGTAAATACCTATAAGATGGGATTTGTTGCCTATCATAGGAATGCAAATATTATAGTAATCAAATAGTCTTTGGGAGTTATGCTTTCAATAGAGGAAGGAAGAGGATAAAGTATTACAAATATATCAATGCTGAGTTAAGTTTGGTGACTTATGCCTGCACACTGGAGGTGAAGGTAGAGGATCAAGAGTTCAGGTTCATCCTCAGCTGTTCAGCTATATAGCAAGCTGGAGGCTAGCCTAGACTACATGGGATCATGTCTCAAAAACTCAAAAATATTAAAGAAAGAAAGCTATACTTGGAGCAGATACATATTTACATACGTACATACATATATACATATATGTATAGAATAAAATATAGGTATATATCTATTCCTAATATAGTTTCTTTCTCTGTTTTTGTTTCATTGTTTCTTCTTTCTTAATACTATATTCCTCATTTTAAAATGTAATGGACTTGATTATAAGACAGTCATTTATTTATTTGTTTTAAAGTACTAATTCTTAGGTAAGTGGTATTATACCTAGCAAAACCCAACAAAAAGATGACGAAAGTCCTTTGTTAAAGCAAGATTGCAATGAAGACTCATACAGTGTTTGCTTCAAGGAAAAAGGCAAATGTGTACTGGCCTTGGAGAACTCTGGGGAATCATGGAGAAGAGGCTTCCTACCTGACTGGCACTGCCACCCTGTCCTATTCCAGGATTTGATTCTGACTGTCAGAGGCCAGTTTAATTCTCAGTTACACATGGCCACCTTCCACTGAAATCAGCCAGAGAGACATATGAGCTTTTTACACAATCTGGATGCTTCTTCTCTGCCACAGAGCCTGAATTTAAACACACTCATATATTCTCACAGGGCATTTTCTGGTTGAACCATATGTGAAATTGCAATTAAAGAGTGATCGTGTGCTGGCAAGATAGCTCAACAGTCAAAGCTGCTTGCTGCCAAGACTGACAGCCTGAACTTGATTCCTAGAACCCACATAGTGGAAGGAGAGCATTGATGCTGCAAGTTGTTCTTTGACCTCCACATGCACGTAGTGGCATGCACACACACAATGAATGAATGAATGAATGAATGAATGAATGAATGAATAAAGTATAACAATATTTTAAAAAAGCAGTCCTTAGTGGGTGAGGTATGGTATGGTTGCACAAATCTGTTATCCTAGAATTTGGGAGGTTGAGGGCAGGAAAATTAAGAGTTCAAGGTCAAATTTTGCCACCCAGTAAGTTTGAGGCCAGTCTGGGCTACATGAAACAGTCTTAAAAAACCAAACCAAACCATAAAACACTGATGTGACACTTCCTTCTATCTGCTGGAAGCAACGCTTCACATGACTTGTGATCCTGTTTCCATTTACTACAGTGCTAGCCCCACTCCACATCAGGTTAGCTAAGGTCTTCCCACTTTAATGCCAGTTACTGACCAGCATATCTGTTGCTCATCTACCTGTGTCTCCATTTTTCTGGATGACAGTTCCTTTTATGTGACACTAGATCTAGCCAAGCTCCCTTGGAAATGAGACCTCTAACGACTAAGTGATCCTAGGGAATTCAGAATGCAATGACAGTTGAGAACAGGTGTCTGACTTGCTTGAAAGATGCATAGAAGCTCCGAAACAGGAGAGCAGGGGCAGGTTACGGTAGGAAAGAGGGTGGTAAGTTTTGTCCTGTTCTGTTTCTCTAAGATCTGTGCTTTAAAAGTCACTGCTGACTCGTTAGCCAATCTGCACTTAATTACCTGTTCCTGGTATATTCCCCAGGCAGCCAGCCCTGTGGCCAGGCTATTCTTCATCCCTTCGCGAGGCCAGTGCAGACCTGGGGTTGAGCTGATCCATTACAAATGCCTTGTGGACCAGAACAATGTATGTGTCTGTGGGGATTTTCACTAAGGGTCAGGATACCAGCCCCAGTACTGATCGTTTTAAGTGGCTTGTGCTCCGAGGCTAGGGAACAGCTCATTAGCGACCCTGGGAGTGTAGTATCCGGAACAAACTGAACCGGGTCTCTCTGCTCTCTGCCAGCACAGGCATTAATAGGAGAAATCACGTCAATAAAAGTTCCCAAGATGAAGCCACAGAATGAGGCACTTATGGAAGATTATAAATATTTTGCCCGCGGTAACTCTCCTCTATCAAACCCACTCCAAGTCTGATAAGCGCTGCTTCTTTAGGGGTCATTAATTTCCCTGAAAATTTAAACAGCTGTCACTTGTGATCCTCCTCAGGTGCTCATGTGGGAGAGATTAGTCCGTGTTTATAAGCGGGTCTGTTCATTAAGGGCCTGCCAGCGTGGAACCCCCTCCGCATGCTGCGAGCCAGGCTACAGATCTCCCACAGATAATTGGGGGCTGCTGCGAATTACACAGAGTGGCTGCTGGGCTCGAGGATGGTGTGCCTTATTAATATCAGCTGGGTAGACTGCACTATTTTAATGACTTCCAATAAACCAAGGCGAACCCTCAGAACTCCCGGAGCATTTGGGCCCTGACAGTTACAGAGACGGCATCGGTTTAGGTTTCTGTAGTTATTGTCAAATTCTTTCTCATTAACATTTGGAAATCAAGGTTTAACACTTTGAGATGGGAGAAAATCTTCCCTGGTGGGCTCCTAAATTCAGATGACTGGTGTTTTTTAATGCCTGCTAAATTTTCTGGCAGATTGAATGAACATCTGCTGTAGTAGAGAAAGATACTTCTTGAAGGTGTGTGGCTTTGAATACAGGAAGTACATTTTGGCAGGTGCTTTTGAAATCAAGGTACTCATGTTTTAAATAATATTCTGGATGTATGTTGTTAAGGGAATTTGGTGTGTTTCTGTATTTTCCTCTGATGTTATTGAGTTCTTGCCAACAAAAATACTGTTTTTTAATTAACAGTTTGAGAAGAATCTCAAAACTTATTGGAAATCCTTTGTTTACTCTGTGTGTGTGTGTGTGTGTGTTGCATAATGCATGCACATGAATATGTGTGCATGCATACAGAAGGCAGAGCAGGATGTCAGGTGTCTTCCTCTATTTCTCTATTTATCATTCTCTACCCCACTGACTTGAGAAAGGCTCTTTCACTAAATAGAAAGCTCACTGCTTCTGCTAGGCAGCTGGATGCATAGCCAGTGGCCTTCTCAGTATCCACTAGTCTTCCTGCAAGACTGGGTTTACAGGTACATGTAGCCACGCTAGCTTTCTATGAGGCTGGTAGAGATTCCAACTCAGGTCCTCGTGCTTGCACTGCAAGTGTGTTTACCCCCTGAACCATTTCTCCAGCCCACATTTAAAATATTTTTAAATAGGTTAGATGATTTATTTTTCAGTCTAATAAGCACATAGATCAAGAAAACATAAAAGATAGTCTTTAAAAGAAGTGACACACACACACACACACACATATATATATATATATATATATATATATTTAGGCAACAAAATGCAATGAGTAAAAATATTTTTCGAAGATTCATTTCAAAATGCTCTCTGTGTTGTGTAGTTTGCTTTTGAAAAACAAGACACTTATGTTCAGTGTTAGAACACTTAACTTTGACCCCAACAGACAGATTTTATAATTTATATTAAATATATATGTATATATTCTTGAGAGCAATCTGTAGGTCATCACTACATGTCAAATTTCAAGAAATAGGTATGAGAAACTCCAAAATACAAGATGTTTTCCTGTTTATTTCCATCTCCGTCCAAAATATTCTAAAACTTCTACCATGTTTTGAGGGTTTGTTTCTACATGCTGCTGACATCGCAGAGCTGAAGGAACACCTGGCTTTACCTTAGTGTTTGTGCCCATTCTTGGCCATGAGCAGTGCAGGAAATAGCCTTTTGTAGAGAGCTCTCTCTAAGTCTGGCCTCCAATTCTATTCTTGTTGAGGCGGTGGCTCCACAAATGGTTCTTTAAAGCATTATTTTATTAATGACTTCTATGCTACTGGGAATTTGTGTATTCTATGTTTCACCTTTGCCTTACTGGCTGATTATAAGAAAAAGTCTCTGTGTATTCATGTCGACAGGATCTAACAGCAACCTTGAGCACAAATAGCATAAACTGAGATACAAAGGGTACCACTAGGTTCCCATCACATAGACCAAGTCTTCAGAACTCACATTGTGATTTCTGTCTCGTTCTGTCAAATCTTCAGCAATGTTTTCTATGCATCTTCCAAATCTGTTCACAGATGCTTTGCAGTTTATTAATATACCAATTTCTATAAATTATATGACTTTTTATAAAATTAAAAATGCATTTTGACATTTTCGTACATGTACACAACGTGTTATGATTATACTCACCTTGTCAACCTGTCTAGTCCTCCTCTTTCTCCTCTTTACTCCCATCTTCTTCCCAGGTAGACCCCTCCTACTTTCATGTCTTTTTTGGTATGTAACCTGCTGAGTTTAATTAGGGTTGCTTGTATGAGTATGGGAAAAGGGCTATTTACTGAGGCAATGGCTACCTCATGAAGAAAATGATTCCCCCTTCCCTGACAACTATTAACTGCTGAAAGCTCCCCCTGGAGTGATGGGGCCTCATGAACCCCTCTCCTATCCATGATGGAATGCAGAAGGACCCATCTTATTAGGTCTTGTGCAGGTAACTACAGTGCTGTGTGTTCATGATTACAATGACCATTATACTGATAGCTTCACTTGTCAACTTGACATACCTAGGAAGAGGGAACCTCAATTTGGGAATTTCCTCCATCAGACTGGCTTGTAGACATGTCTGTGAGATGTTTTCTTGATTGCCAAGTGCTGTGGGAAGACTCAGTCACTGTGGGTGGTACCACACTTGGCAGGTGATCCTGAGTTATATAAGAAATCTACCTGAGCATAGCCAGAGGATCAAACCAGTAAGCAGCATTCCTCCTTGGCCTATGCTTTTGTTCTTGCTTCTAGGTTCCTGCCCTGAGTTCTTTTCCTGGTTTCCCTCAAGGACGAACTGTGATTCAGATGTGTAAGCAAAATAAACCCTTTCGTCCCCAAGTTGGTTTTGGTCAGAGTGTTGTATCGTAGATATAGAGATGCAAAGTTGGACAGCAATGCCATATCCAGAAACCAGTGTTTCACAGCACCACTTCCTATCCTCCAGCTCTTACAATCTTTCTGCTCCCTCTTCTGTAATATTCCTCAAGCCTTGGAGGGGGATGATAAAGATGTCCTACTGAGTTCTGAGCACCCAGCAGTCACTTGTCCTCAGCACTTTAGCCAGTCACGAGCCTCTCCATACACTGCCCACTGGGAAAAGAAGATTCTTTGAACAATGAAGACAGCAGAAATACACAAAGACATTTTTGCTAGGAAGAAAAGGTGTTTCTCCAATGGTTTGTGGCTTTTACTATTAGTTAAACCTTTTCCACTTGTGACCCTTTTTTGCCTGACAAATTTTTATGTGATCCTGAAGATATAGGTACATAAAAGAGGCATTTAACTCAAACATTTACTGATAATAAATCATAAGAAATTTATTGTAAAATGATTTTTACTGTTGATTAAAGATGAAAGTTCATTTGCATACTGAGATTGATGAGTTTATTTTTACATAAAGAATTAAATTTTGGCTGAATATTTGATGTCACAGGACGTAGAACATCTTCAGTATTTTTTCAGAATTGTTTAATAGTTTTATGTTATAGTCAAAAGTACTGAAAATGCTTGCTCATATAAATATGTGGTATAAAATGGCAGGAGAATGTTTAGGGTTTTTTTCAGAAATGATTGAAAATTATGTCCTAATTTGAAGCCAAAATACATTTAACAAATTTTTAATGTAACTCAAGTCAGCAGCTCAGTGTTTTTAAAATCAAACATTCTAGTGGTACACTCTTAAGATACACTAATCTGGCATATGCTGAAGAATATGGCAGAAAAATATTGAAAGTCTTTGTTTTTTCATAATTAAACTCTATTCTTTTTTCCATAATTAAACTCTATTCTTATAAGAGTACAACCAGTATATACAGTTAAAAAACTGCGATCATAACATACAGTGTTTGAAATCTGAGCAGAAGCATTTCCAGCATCGTTGGTGTCATGTGACATCAGAGTATGCACAGTTCAAAGTATGCCTGTGTGTCCAGAAAAAAGGCTGCAGTGATGTTGCATAATGAGACATAGGTGAACATTATCAGAAACACATCGCGTATTTTTATTTTAAATTAATTTTTGGCCATTGCAAGTTTGGAAACTTTTTACTCTTCTGAAATTTTCATGATCCTTACATTCACTGATATGACCCCAAATGAGATCACATGCCCCAGTTTAAGAAGCATGGCAATGGGAAGCAGTTTCTAAATATTTAACATTAAATTTAGTGAGCTGTTAGAAATGACTGACCGGAGCCTAGTATGGCCCTGGATAACACTTTGAAATACTCTATTGTGCATGCTCACATAAAAATTGTCATATTCTTTATAATCCTGAGTCAGTATCTATAATCATGAAATCTATAAGTAAAAATTACAGTTGTCCATTGTTGTTGCACAGGACTGCTGATGGACAGTTGCTGTCTCCCCAAGCTTGGTTGCACCTGCTTGTCTAGGAAAGGAATGGTAAGGAGAGTCAGCCCATACCTCCCAACCAAACAGTCACACCTACTTGCACAAGGCGGAGGGGCTAAGAGTATATAAACTGAAGAAGCAGAGGCAAAGCTCTCTCTGCAAGGCTGTGGGGAAGTCCAATCCACACTTGGATGGAGGCTTTCCAGTGCAGCCTTAGGAAAGGAGCACCCACACTTCAGCAATTAAACCCTCATTCACTGTTCTGTAAGTAATCCCAATAAACTCACTGGTTTCCTAGACTGCAGTTGGTGAAATTGGACCTTACTTTCTCTTAGGGTCTAAGGGAGGAGGGTGCTGGATGTCATTTGTACCTCCCAGAAGGAATTTTAGGTACAATTGTTAAAAACAGGGTAGCCTATGCTTCAAATAGCATTCTTGATTGGAAGCTTTCTGACTGGGATCTTTTTATTTATGAGTAGATAATATTTTAAAAAATATAGAATGTGGATAAAAAATCCATAATCTAACACATTAACTTTTTTCTTTTTAAGCATTTGTTGTGAATTTATTTTGGCATCTAGGACATCTCATTTTGGAAAAAGTCTTTGCAACAAGTGATATTGGGATAATTTCATTTGCACATTCAAATATGCACAATATGCTTCTTGGATGAGTAGTGACTGGGTACTTGTCAAGGAAGAAGGCTGGTCTCCGGAATCCAAGGCTAGGAGGGGGTGGGGACAGCCAAGGTTGAAGGCTGGTCTCTGGAATCTAAAGGCAAGGAGGTGGGATAGTCTGTGTAGGGTCTAACAAACTGTACTAAAAAATTGGTCTAGTCTGAGTGCAGGGGAGCAGGACACAGTGCACATGTCTGGTCTGGATTGGGAAGGTAGTTTATAGATCTGGGGTGCTAAGAGTAGAAGCTGGCCTGTGCCTAAGGCTAGATGGGGAACAGGATGTCTTATAAGCATTTTTAACTCACTGGGCGATTGGCAAGAATTTAAAAAATCTACTTCACATTTCATGAAAGCAAATTCATTTGAAACCAGATATCGTGTTTGAGCAATTTACAGGACTCCAGAAAACTATAGCTCAAAAGATAAGCCTGAAAACAAGCCCATGTAAAAGCCCACTACTGCTGTCCCTGCCATGTTTTGAGACTAGCACTAGCATGTCTGTGTCTTACCTCAGGATACCTAACACACTGACGTTGGTGGAAAGTTCTGACACACAGACTGAATGTGACATACAGAGGAATGATGGTTCTGGAAACCAGATAGTTTGTAACAGGACAGGTTATAAATATGACTTAAGCTAGTGGCTTTCTTTGTGGATGAGCTCAGAGGAAGGAATGTAAGAGATGGAAGACATGGAAAAGGGCTGCAAGTGCCATCTTCTAGGTACAACACAGACATTGCAGGCATGCACTCACAGCAGCTGTTGTAACTGGCACAGGGCCTACACAAGACTGACCCTGTCAACAGTCAGTTGTGGATGGGGTTGAAGTTCATGGGGTCCCAGTCTTTTCTGTTGAGCTTTGGGCTCCTGATGTGTTCTGGGAGAGAGGGAGCCATTGTTTTCAGTTGTGTACCTACAGGTGATTCTACCAGACTCCAGTAGATTCAAACCCCTGGTCACACAGACAGCCCTGGTTCAACTCAGTGGGTTAAAACACTGAAAAAAGACATGAATGTAAGAATGATTTGTAGGGCAGAAGAGGAATTATAGGATAAAGAGAGCATTAAGAGAGGGAGGAGAGCACCTAGAATATATTATATACATGTTTGAAATTATCAGCAAGAAGATTGAAATTGATAAAAATATATTAAAAAAATGGTATTTTATTGAGACAGGGTTTCCCTAAAGCCCCAGCTGACATGGAACTTGCTATGTAGACCAGGCTGGCCTAGATCTCACAGAGATTCTGAGACTAAAGGCTAGTAACCACCACAACTGGCTTGGTAATCTTTTATTCATTGCTATAGCCAAAGTAAGTAAAGTTTAAGTTTTAAAATCGTACTGTTTGGTGACACTATGTGTATATGAAAGTTGCATATCCCACACTCAAAAAAAATCTGTGTGCATGGTTGTGGATATAGATATTTGTGAGGGAGAATTTGATTTTCTAAGATATTTAAGATGACTTGAATTAGAGAGGGAGAGGGAAAGGGAGAGAGAAAGAGAGAGAGAGATTGATTTGTGCTCTTATGTTTTGTTTATTCTAATAAATGGAAAAAATTCCCAAACTCAAAAATCTCAATTTTAAGTAAAAACTTTTATAGGACAGTAGAAAACTTTATTTTCTCTCTCGGATCTTTGGGACTATGTGAGCTTCTAGTGTGACTCTCTTCATCTTTCAAAGTGGGATGTGAGTAACTAGAGGGTTTTGGTGCTTTTGAAGAAATTCATACCCATGTGGGTAGGGCTTCTCACGTATTCCAGCGTGCCTATGAGCAAGGCAGGAAGTGTGCCGGCGTGATGGAGAGTCAGAAGGCACCAATTATGTCTGTTTGGGGAGATGTTATTCACTAACACGCTTCTGTAAGATACGCTTTGTGGACTCTTCAGCATGATGTCTTATGTCACTGAAAATCAGATCTTATTACAGCCAAAAAAATAATGTATGATCTTAGGAATCAAAGCTAACAAATAAGCAAAGTGTGCAAAGCCCATCATTTGTGTAAGCCATGCCTTTCTTGGAAAGTTTCTAATGTTTCCTGTAAGTAGTCATAACTCAAAATGTCAAGTCATCTGGCGCTGGCAAAAATCCACATTGAATCTGTTTCATTTCTTCTTTCCATTTGTTTTTTGTTTGGATTCTCTTTTGATGACATTTATTGCTCCATGAAGTTCATGCTCTTCTTTTTCTCATAATTGCTTTGTTCTCCATGCTCCGTTTCTCTGAAGGGTGAAGGCAGTGTGGAAGAAGCACAGGTAGATAGATCAAGGTCAAAACTTGCCATGTTTACTCACACTATGTCGCCCTGAGTGAGTCACATGCAGCTCTTTCACTGTAAAAGACAATTGCTACTTGTCTACTTGTGACCAACATGCTGTATAGTTGGGACATAATTAGTGGAAATTATTTCTTATTGATAGGAAATCTGAGTTCGTTGTGATTGTGTTCTGGTAAGTCATTTCCAGTATAGAAGATGTCAGGGAACTCAGTTCTCTATCCTTAACATTACCATGGTGTTATTCCCATTTATACAGTCCAAACAATGCACCCTCACTTCTGAATTCCAGAGGCAGGAATAGAGAAAACCACCAGAGAGGTCTGTCATTCATCCTTTGACTGGATCTAGTATTTAGCTGCATATAGCTGTGAGGTGCTGGGAACCTTATTTTGAATGACTGTGTGTCTTGCTAAAGAGAGGAGATTTTATTCTTCTAGAAGGACTGACTGATTATTACAGCTTAACTAACATCATCTGACACAAGAAGACATGATTTCTGCATGAGCTGAAAGGGACACTGCCTAGTGCTCATGTACTTTTGGGTGACCAGAAAACCTTTTTGGTTTTAATTTCTTTTAAATTTGGGAAAATGTGATTGAAGAGATGGCTTATTGGTTAAGAGCTCTTGCTCCTCTTCCAGAGGATTACAGTTCACTTCACACATATTTTTTTAATATTTTATATTAAAAAATAAAATCTGAAAGTAACATCTGAGTATGATAATGTTGAATACATAATAATGAATCTAGATTGTAATGTATTTTCTTCTATTATAATGTGGTTACAAAACATAATTTCTAATATCTTTTTTTAAAGGCAAAAAGTACCAAGGCTTCACTGAAGTCATTGTCTGGTTTGATCTAGAGGGGTTATAATCTCACCTCCATACAGCTTAGTAAAGGTAGAGATACTGTAGGTGAAGAGACTCATAATTATTCTTCCTTTCTTGCCATTTTGCCTTTAATCTGTACAGCTCTATGCTATTCTTGATATAGATTTTTCTGAATTTAATCACATCATGTTATTTTCCAGTTAATCTCTTCTCCCCGTAGGCATGTCTTTATCCTCCTAGAAAGATAAACATCAAAATATCTAACCAATTTCTCACTGTAAGATGGGATTTTATTTACATTTTTCCCATTTATTTAATTTAAAATTCAACATGAATAACTTTTATGATCAACGGCCCACAGTAAATGTAATTTCAAATGCAGTAAAGACTTAGCAGTTACAGTTCATCAGAATAAGAGAACTCTTTCTTCATTGTATAGCATGGTTTCCTCTTGACTGAAAACAGGCTCCTGAAATGAAAGAGCATGGGACAAATGAAAATCCTTTGGGAGGGAATTGGGCCACACTAGATTTACAAGGATTCTCTCCGCTACCCTTGGTTTCCTAATTTATTTTAAATGTTAACTTATCTGTTCTGCAAAATATTATTGGGATACCTTTATGTTAATAATATATTTCTCTATCAATATTTTAAATTCAAAGAACTTAGTACCTATATTTTAGTTCTTTATAATGACAACATCTTCTCAGCTACAATCTCTCAAGTTTTATGATTGAAGCTTGGTTAAAATCAGGTATGTATGTATGAAAGTAAAAGTGAAGTTGTCATGGGAAGAAGTGGTATTAACAGGGATAGGGGCAGATAAAGGAGATTGGGGATACCGGGAATATCCCCAACAGACAATACAGCATTTATGAAAACGTCCTTGCATAACATGGTACCACGTATAATAAAAACACACAATGAAACTTTTTTTAATTTTACAATTTTGTTAATTCTAAATGACCTCAAATCCTTGCCTTCAAGCCGGTACAAATTTGTGTATCATGATGCTTAAATACAGTACATTTTTCTGAGGTAAAATGTTTACTACACATTATGCTTTTATTAAAGCAAACATTATTATAGAATAGAATGAAAATGTAATATGAATTTAAAGAAGAAATAAAGTGCATGTGGTGGATAATTCAAGGCGATTACAAACACGCAGATGAGAACTCTTGGGCCTGCCTGTGGAGTTCTTCTTTTGCTGTTTTTAGAATTATTTTAGTAGGTAAGTTTGAGATGCAGTACTCTGAGTATTTAAAGTTCTCTCAGTTCCAGCTCTAGGATATGGATTCTACCCAGTGTGACTCCTTTAGTGGGTCATTGAAAGCAGAACATGACACAGTTGAACCCTGACACTGGAGAAGTTGGGCCTTACAGTGGAGACTGTGTCTCTTGGTTATATCTGCAGATGAATAAACGGCTCCTTCTGCAGTCTGGTGCATCCTCAGGATTTGGTGTCTTCTTAACTTGAGTTATCTCCAGATGTTCCTCTGTCTCATGGAAAACAAAAAATGTCAAAATGCCTGAGCACTGCCTCATTTCTCAGACTCTTGGACATTAGAGGTTTTTACCCAAATTAGGAGTTCATGCTTTCAAAATTACCAAGTTCACCTCTCTCTCCCCGCTCACTTTTTGGCAATCAAGTACCATGTGGGATATCACTGGCTCTAAACAGTCCTGTTCAGCCAGGCAAGCATGGCTGTTTGCTTTGGATGGATTATCTGGAATTCTGTGCATGAGTTTGGTTGTTTGCAAATGTATTTGGCATCTGAGTCCCTGCTTTGGCTCTTCAGACAGAGCTTGTATGTTACTCTGTTGTGACTGTGTTGGCACCTGCTCTTGTCCCAGGACCTTATTCAATGGTTTATTGCTTTGATTTCTTTTTTCTTCTCTTATTTATGAAGTAGGTTCTTGTGACTTGTGTTATGTTTCCTTTGAATTTGACTTATCTCGGGAAGTTCACTTTCTTGTATGAGGAAGGTTAGGTTTAAAATGGTTTGCAATTGTCCATAAACATTTGATATATATATATATATATATGATTTATATGATATATAGTATATAGGAAGAAAATATGAAACAAATTACAACAAATTATTATCTGTAGTTTATGGTCATAAGAAATGAGTCCACCTCTTCAGGAACATGATTTCTTATTACGAAAAACTGAATTTGGTGAAAATGAATCTATCTACAAAGAAGTAAAGAATATGCCTTCAATTTATTACAGTTTACTCTCTGTTTTGAACTCCCTTTCTGTTATTGTAAGGTAGAATATTTATTTGTGTCTACTGATTTAGTCTATGTTTTGTTACTACAGCAAAATACCCGAGACAGTAATTTATAAAGAAAAATGGTTGGTTTGGGCTCATGATTCAAGCCACAATCAGGTGACTCCTTCTGCTTGGCCTCTGGTGAGAGCCTTCTGTTTGCATCATAGTATAAGAGAGGGCATCTCTTGATGAGGACACTTGTAAGGGCAAAGGGTCACAAAGTGAGAGAGGAAACAAGCAGGCAATCCAAGGAAGCTGAAATCACTTTAGAATAACCTACTCTCACAGTACCCTGACTGGTTGTACAAGAGCTACAACAATCTTGAGAGAATTAACCCAGTCTTATACCCAAACATTTCTTACAGGTCTCAATTCAATACTGTGATATTGAGGAATTTAGTTTTAACATGAGTTTTGGAGAGTACAAGATAGTTATGTAATTCCAAGACCCTAGGGATGAGAAGAGATCTCTGTGGTATGTGTGTGCCATCTTTCCATGAAGAGAGTAGGGCCCTTGGTCAGCACTCCTCACGGTCTGCTGCTGGCTTTCTGTGACTCCTTTGGCTGAGAGAGCTCTTCCTGACACCGAGTCACTCAGAAGCAGGGTGTCCTGCTCCTGCTGGTCACAGGGAGACACTGACATCTCTGTGAGACTCTCCGTGGTCTCAAGCCAAGATACCTCACAGAATCTTTGTCTTTCTAGAAACTGGTTCTCTTAGAGACAGGAAGCATGAGAAAGGGGCAAGGTGAGTGGAGAGAGAATGAATATATATAAGCCTACATATCTAGGGAGAGCTCTTAGATCGCTTAGTGATTCTGGGAGGCTTTATTGGGACCAGATTCCTTTGGTTTCAAGGTCCCACAGAATGTATCAGATCTTTAGGGATCTTCTCTGAGAAGTAGAATATAAAACTGTCTCTCTCTGAGATTTGGGGAACTTTCCCTCCCATCAGTACTCTGTTCCATCTTTATCTTCCTCACTAGAAAACCTTTTTTCTTTTTTAAAGTCAGGACAGGAATCAGTTTATCTTCAACTTAAGACGTCTTTTTAACAAAACCCTACATCAGTCCTCTAAGGGTTGGTGTTCGAGGCATATCTTACCTTCTTTCTCTTACTATTTCTTTGGTTTCTTTTCTTTAAAAACATTTGTTTTGCAATATCTCTCTCAGCTTGTGTGTGTGTGTGTGTGTGTGTGTGTGTGTGTGTGTGTTAGAAAGAAAATAAAGACTAAAACTTATATTGTTATTGTTTTTAAAAATAACCTTAATGCAGAGGAAGTCAGATTGCTGTTAGAATTCAAAGCGTCTCATGAGTTTCTCTAACCTAAATCATCTAGGTTTGTTTTTTTCTTTTTTGAGAATTGCTTATAGGTAAATGCCTATCCGACCCCAAGAAAAGAGAACAAATATCTGAGATTTGATCTACAACTCTCTTAGGCTCGTGACTATTGATGTTGCTCAGTTTTGATACTACACTTGAGTCCGATGACTAGATTATTTCTTATTTCCTTGCTTCCTGGAGTAACAGTCAGTCGAAGCTGACATATTACTTGAAATCCTTGCCTAGTTATTAAAAATATGGATTCTGATATCAGACTAACTAGATTTAAGCCCTGCCTCTTCCATTTATAAATTGGGCAAAACACTAATCCTGGAGGTCAGGTGACTGTGCTGTATAAAGAAAAAATTGTTCTCTTCTGCATATGTACAATTCATGGTGGGAGAAGCTTAGCTAAGTTGAAGTTTTCTTTCTTCTCGTAGACTAGATCTGTATCTAGTATGAGTGGTTACTATAGTTGAAATGCTCAGGCAAGAAGAACAACTGGCATAAGCTTTCCTTCCACCGAGCATCGGGTTGAAAAGGGGACTTTGAAACCAAAGCAAAGAATAGGCTGGCTGAGATACACAAGTCCATTTAGTGGCAGATGCCTGAGTCTGAACTTGCACTGGTAGCCAACTAGGTAAGTGGAAACTTCTGCTTTGAGGGTTCTACCTTCAGAAACTTGATATAAGAGAAGTTTGATTACAGTAGTTAAAATTAAAAATAGACTGCAGTGCTGTAGTATAGTTAGAAATTAGAAACAGATATTCCGACATGAAGAAACAGAAGCACAACCTAGGGTGGAGGCTTCCTTACAGGTGCAAGCCATGCTGCCTAGCAGCAGTTGCCTCTGGAATGTTCTCATGCTGGAGACAAGGGGTCTAGGTGCAAGACGGGGTAGTGGTCACACATTTAGGTCCATGGATGTCTTCAAATTGTTGTGTAAGTTAACACCTCTTCTTCTGGTAGTGCTCATGAAAAACTTGGTTTAATATTCCGTAAGTAAAGCCCAGGTGGGTCTAGACTGCTCCCTGATCTCTGTTCACATAGTTTAAAGAAAGTTTTCAGAGTGTTCAGAAATCAGAGTTCAGCCTCATTACTGGAGTGACTCGGTGGGGGATAGACGTGAATGTTGATAGGGGAAACCCAGGTCAGCTAATATGAACTGGCCTTGAAAGAAGCATGTAATGCAGGATACAGACATAACTTAGTAATATCTTTCCTGGAATCTGTGGAGAGATTTGAGAAACTATTGTCTGTGCAAATAAGAGAACAGACAGTTAAGAAAAAGAAGCAATTTAAATAAATGAAGATATAATTCCAGTAATTGACAAATGGAGTTGCATGAAATAAAAAGGCTCTGCCTAGCAGAGGATAAGGCTAATCAACTGAAGGTGAGCTACAGAATAGGAGATGATCTTAGCTAACTGCCCATTTGGCACAGGGTTCATGTCTAAGATATGTGAATAACTCAAAAAATAAAAAAATAAAGAATTCAAACAATACGATCAGTAAATGGGCTAATGAAATGACCAGTCATATCTTAAAACTGAAGTGCAAATAAACCAATAAACAAATGAAAAAACGTTCAACATCACCAAACACCAGGGAAATGGTAACTAAAACTAGGCTGAACACAAAACGAATACACAGGAATGTGGGTGAGAGATTTGAGGGAAGGGAAGAGGATGGACATGGATGGTGGCAAGGTGAGGGGTGGGCGTGGTCAGTGCCCTATTTGAACTGAGATAAAGTAGGCGCATTTTCAGACATCCAAGACTTAACAAACTTTACCAGCATAGCTCTGTAACTGGAAGACTGTCTTCAGTGATTTCCCCAGTAAACCAAGCCAAGGAGGTCAAAAAGGGAAGAAACAAGCCAGGCCTGGTGGCATAGGCCTTTAATCCCAGCACTCGGGAGGCAGAGGCAGGTGGATCTCTGTGAGATCAAGGCCACCCTGGTCTATATAGTGAGTTCCAGGCCAGCTTTTTGAAACCCTGTCTCAGAAAGATCAAAACAAACAAACAAATAATCAAAGGGGAGAAATGAGACCAAGGATGCAGAGTGCTGTCTGCTGCGTGCTGTGACGATGGGGCAGAGCCTTGATATTTTGTAGGAATATATAGTAGTCTTCAGAAAAGAATAAGGAATCTGAGGTAGTCAATTGCTTTATAAAACATGTGTTGTATCTTCAGCTCTTCTGTAACTTCATGATTAATTTCAAATAAAGACACGAAAGAAATAAAAAGAAAGAAAAAAATTGCAGTCTTGATTAATAAAAGCAAAGTCACCAACCTATGGACCTCTTCCTTCTCCATAAAAATTCCACCCACACCCTTTGTTCCTATCTCTATTCCACCTTCCTTGCATCAGTCAGCAATCGGTTGATCACATCTTTAATTGTTTGTGTCTTGTTTTTTTACCTCTGCCTTGTCAACTAGTATAAACCTTTCATAAAGCACTCTGCTGTTATGCTCCCCAAGCATGGAATACTTCCAAATGCATACTAAGTTCTTGATAGCTATTTGTCGAATGAGCCAACTTCATTATTGCACATATTAGTAATAAGTAAAATGTCATTCTTCACAAAATATTAATGCCAAAATTGAAGCATTGCTTATGATTTGGGATTACCAATTTCTATCACAATTTCTACATGGAAAGAAGTCTACTCAAATACCACTTCTAAGACTGTTGTCCCCTTGGAATTTCTTACAAATGAGATGTCTTCTGCCAGCTCTCCAAGAGAGGAAATATTTTAATTTATAATTTTAAGAATATTAGGAAAGCAGTTTGAAACATTCCTTTTTTTCAGAACAAGATATAAGTAAAAGTTTTGAGGTAAGTAAGAGAAGATTTAAGAAAAGGAAAAATAATTTCAAGATAACAGTTATGTAGTTGGTCAAGATTGCAAATCACAATAAAGAATAAGAGGGATCTGGTGCCAGAGAGATGGGTCAGCAGTTAAGAGCACTGGCTTCTCTTACAGAGGACCTGAATTTGTTTCTCAGCACCCACATCGTGTCTAACATGTGTCCTTTAACTCCATTTCCAGGGGATCTGACTCACTCTTCTGTCCTTTATCGTGGTTGCATAACACAGGTGCTCTTAAAAAAATGCAGATAAGACACTCATACACATAAAATAAAAATAATAAATAAAATGTTAAAAAAAGAATCCAATGAGAAATCTGTCCAGAAGAAAAGTAATTTTTTATAATAAGACATATGGCTAAGAAACCAACTAAATTAACAGTAGAGTAAATGCATGGTGTCCCTCCTCAAAAAAAACAAAAAACAAAAAACTAAAAGTTGTGTGGGGGCAGGACAGTGACTCAGTTGGTAAAGTGCTTGTCATGTAAACTTGAGGACCTGAGTTCAGACTGCCAGTAACAGCATAAAAGACAGGCACAGCAGCATATGTCTGTAACCCCAGGGGTTAAGGCACTGAGTTGATGCAAGTGGATCCCTGAAACGCACTGGCCAGGCAGTCTAACCAGCGGGTCAGATCCAGTTTCGGTGAGAGACCCCACTTCACCCCAAACCCTGAACAAAATGAGAGCAACTAAGACACCATGGACCTCTGGACTTCACATAAATACACACACACACATACACACACACACACACACACACACACACACACACACACACACAGGGCCGTGTGTGCCACTGCTGTTTGTCTGTCAAGTGCTTCCCCTCAGGAGCATAAAGTTAACGTCAGTAGTGTCCTACTTGATTCTTCAAAGAACTACATTTCAGTTATTAGAACTGTTGACCTTTATTTATTTTGGATTAACCTAGACACAAATGGAGCTACTTTTTGTTAGAAGAATAGAAAATTAGTGAAATAACACTAAATGAATAAATTGTGATATAATGTCCAATGGGTAACTCAAGCAATAGAAGACTGTGTTTTAGTTGCAGACAAAGATTAGCAATGAATAAAAACGTGTGTCTTAGTAGTTGAGGGCTTGAAATGTGTGGAGATGAGGAAGAGAAGGAACAAGATAGGGGAGTCCTCATGCTTCACGCAGAAGCGGTATTTGGGTCTAAGTAAAGTTATGAAGATGATAGTCATGTCCACCAAAAATTGTAAAGTGGCTATGAAACATGAGAACTGGAAGCTAAGAATGCTTTGCTTTTCACCATAAACATTCTCATTTGGATTTGAGATTTTAAGTTATATATTAGATGTGCACAGAGAAAACTTGGTATAATGAGTGTCTTGGTTCCCCCGAGAGAACAGGACCTTTTATATTCTTTGTGGCATAAGTTTCAATTAGTTTTTTTTTCTTTCATTAATTTATTTTGAGACAGAGTCTCACCATGTAGCCCTGGCTGTCCTGGAACTCAGGTAGTCTCGCTTCGCACCTGCCTTTACGCCCTGAGTGCTGGGATCAAAGGTGTGTGTCCCCATACCCAGCTCAATTAGTTTTTTTATTGTTGTTGAAATAAGCATTCCTAATTTTGTTATCAAAGAAAAAGTATATAGAGAAATAATATATATGCCATTATATAATAATGTGATGATAGGCAACAAAAATGTTAGAAGACTGAATCAGATGAGAACAGAAAATACATCAAGATCCAATTGGGAGGGGGCCCAATTGAGCACAACTTAAGGATAGAGACAGGTGTTAAGCTTCAGGGGAATTCCCTTTTCAGTGAGGAGAAGAAAAGTGTAAGGAGAGGAGGCAGATACAAATACAAAATATTTACAAAAAATTTGGTAAATGGGTAGATAGTGTCTGTGGAAGCTAAATTGCTAACATTTAAAGAACATGTTCATCTAATGACCATTTAGATTTAAAACAGAGAGTTGTGTCTAATACCTTTGACCTATACTTGAAAGAATTATGATACATAAGGAAAATAAAATAGCCTTATGAAGATTTTTCCAAGAAAAGTTGCATTTTTTTTTCCTTTTATTTTGGATAAGGTCAATGACTAACATGTCACTGATGATTTTAATGACCTTCCTTATCTCCCTGACTTTCTAACCCAGTCTTTCAGTAATGCTTTCTCTAGCCCATTCCTATACAGGCTTCTAAAGCTTTGGAGAGGTAATTGTATCTACACTGTACACGTTTGAGGCAGCCTTATTATATCTGATTATCTATGTATGATGGATTCAGTGATGGAGACTGGAAGAATAGCTCAGTGGCTAAAGCCCCTTCTAAGAAACATGAGAACCTGTGTTGATTTCCAAATCCCACTTGAAAAGCTGGGCATGGGCATGGACCAGTAATCCCAGTGCAGGCAGATAGAGACAGGAGGATGCCTAGGGCTTACTGGCTAGTCAGTGTACTTAACTGGTCAGCTCCAGGTTCAGAGAAAGACCCTGTTTCACAAAGCAAGCTGGTGTGAGACTGAGGAAGGCAACTGATGTTGACCTCTGGTCTCTGCTCAGTCGTACTCGGGTACATGCCCCACTTACGTGGGTACATACACCCACACATGCACATGCACACAAATACATATATAAATACTAAAACATTTAAAATGCAGTGAGATATTAATGGATTTTTCATTTCATAAAGTTATATTCAACTTAAACATTCCCGTCCTTAGCTATGGTTATAAATGTCCTAAATTGGTAAACGTCTCATCCTTGCTATCCAGAAACGACTACTAAGATATGATTGTCAGCCCTGGCGTGGTGGCACATAACTTCAATTCTAGCACTCAGGGGGATGCAGAGGCAGATGAATCTCTGTGTGTTCAAGGCCAGCCTGGCTTACGAAACAAGTTCAAGGTCAACCAGGGCTACATAGAGAGGCCCTGTTTCAAAACCAAAACAAAACAGATTTGTCCTTAGTAAGGCGGTATGGTAATGCAATGAAGGTACCTCTGTATAGTACAGCTGTTTTACTGGGCCAAGTGCAAGTTTGATTTTGCTTTTCCTTGCTTTTTGAAGTTTTATTGTATTGTTTTGGATTTTTCTTTATTCCTGAGGACTTCATACATCAATACAATGAAATATGATATCCCCATTCCATATCCCCTCCCTAATCTCCTGTGTATTCCCTCCAAATTATACATATTTTTTGGTGTGCAAAATAATATTTTGATATATGTATGTGCATTGAAGAGGGACTAAGTAGGCTAATTAACATTCCATTGCTTCACACACTTATTTTGTGTGATGAGAACATATGATACACTTGGAATATTTTAACTCTTTAGTAATCTTTATACTGCACTGCTGTGAACTATTGTCACCATGTTGTACATTTGATCTCTTGAACTTGATTCATCCTAACTAACTGAAATTCTCTGTCCCTTTCACAACATAACCAACCTACTTTCCTATCCTCTTACTGATCTCCAGTAAGAGTCAGAGAAATTCAACCAACCTAAACTAAAACTAGTGCAATGTCTGGCCCCATTAGACTTCTGATAAATATTAAATGTATGAATGAGATGTATGAACATTACTCTTTTGACATAGTAGTGTTCCTTCTGGGTACTAATTTCTAAGTAACAAATGACATATGTCAGTAGAAGTAAAGCTGTTTTAATATGCTCGCAGAATTGTGTAGAGCAAGAGTTCATAAGGCATGGAAAAAGATAACTTTTCTCTGCACCCATGTGTGTAATGCCTGTGGAAGTCAGAAGAGGACCTTGGTTTCTCTAAGTGGAATTAAGAACTGTTATTCATTACATGTGGGTGCTGTAAAGATACTTTAAATATCTTTTCAACTTTTTAATAAAAAAATTCAAAGATACATAAAACTTATAGGATTATAAGCATATTGACCTCAGGAAACTCCAGACAGACTGTTTTATGCAGTCCTACACAATCAGTTCTTGATTGAGCCTGCCACTAGATTTCATTAACACTTACATACCAACCCTCTAAATTCAATAGTTAAAAACATTTTCCATGTTTAATTATATATGTATATATATATTTTTTCCCCTTGAATTACTTAAAAGAAATATGAGAACATGATAGATATCCATTTACAAACATTTGTATATTCTTCTAAGAATAAGGATATTTTCTTGTATAATCTCTTAAAATATTTAGCTTATTTTAAAACTCTTTAAATCAGGTTAACAGGTTTATGTCCTAAAACATTTGTTATTTCTTTTGGTGAAGATTTTCTTTTGTTGGAGCTTTTTGAAATATACTGTACATTATTATGTATAGTAAAACCACTGAGTAACAGTTCACCAGAAGTTCTTGATTATATCTAACTGTAATTTAATGACTATTAGTCAACTTCCCTCCAAATCCACTACTCTAGTAACTATTATTCTACTCAGTAGTAGTAGTTGCATAATATTCTAAGATCAGTACCACATTCAAATCACCTCAGTGTCTCTTGTAGTCTTTCTAAAAATCCAAGAACAAATGCCATTTTCGGTCTATTTTATTTTGTTTGGAAAGAAAGAGGGCATAAAATCAAGAGTTTATTTTTAAAATCTTTTCCTTGTAAAGTATTTTATTTTATCTGTTATCCCTCCAATTTGGATGGAAGTTATATAAGGAGAACTTTAGAAGTAGAGGTTTTGGACATGATTCAGATAAGGAAGACAAATGTGGATCAGATAATACAGATTAAGAAAATGGAGAATAACAAGACATTTGAATCTGAGCAAATATTTTTATCAAGATTCTATCAGCTTTTTTCTTAAAAATACATGCTTGTAAGTGTCTCTGCACATACCAACTGCAAGCGAGCTGTAACAAACCATCTGTTCTTCCATAGTTTTTATGTTCTTTCTATAGACAGGAACCATGGGAATGCTTCTCCATGAATGAGAATCTATACTATGTAGATAGGTTCTCAAACGTTACAATTCATAGGTGAAATAGACATAGCAGCATATTAAAAATAGTATGCTATATGGTAAAACAATTTTGACTAATAAATATTTTGACTTTACAGAAGGCCATATCTACAGACTCGCCTCTCCCCCAGCTCTCCACAATAATGGGTTTCATTTTGACATTTTCACAACTTTATATATGTAGTTTGATCCTATTAACCCTACCCATGACCTTTTTCTTCTTCAGTTTCCTCTCTGTGGTGGTTTAAATGAGAATGTCCCCCATAGCCTCCAAGTATTTGAATGTTTTGTCCCCGCATGGTGGCGTTGTTGGGGAGGTCTTAGAAAGTGTGGCCTTACTGGGAGAAAGGTGGGTTTTGAGTATTCTTAAGCCTTGCAGGTTTTCTGGTCATCCTCTGCTTCCTGTCCTGCTTGAAGATGTGAGTGCTTAGCTTCTGCTCCTACTCTGGGCACCTCATTGTGACTGCTGTCGTGACAGATTCCAATCCTTCTGGAGCTGTAAGCTAAATCGACTCTTCCTTATATAAATTGTTTTGGTCAGTGTTTTACCACAGCAAAAGGACAGTAACCAATACACTCTCCTACTCCTCATCTTCCTTTCTAAATCATTCCCTTCTTTTCATGTTTTCATTATACCTCAAGTCTAGATTCTACATATGAGCAGAAACATGCAGTATTTATGTTGCCGAGTCTGGCTTATTTTGCTTAACATGATGATATCTAGTTCCTTCCATTTTCTTGCAAATGGAATAATGATTTTTTACTTTAACAATGAACAAAAATTCAACTGTGCACATATACCTTGTTTTTGTTATCCATTCATCCACTGACAGGCAGCTAGCTGATTCCATTACTTACCTACTATCAGTTCTGCTACAAGAAATAATAGATTTGTGCTGCTCCCAGCTTTTGTCAGTGAAGCTTATTTTGCAGTGGGTAGTGGCTAGTACAGAGACTGATAACTGATCAGAATGGTGAGTATAAGAAACTAAGAGTGTTCAGCTCTGGATAGGCCATCTAAACACTAAAAACTTCGGCACTGTGTGGACACAAACTATACAGGAGTATTTGAAGTATTTGGTAGATATTTCAGGTGTCTTGCTAAGAGAAAGAACCCTGGCAAGCCCTTAGTTTCTGGATTTAGCAGAACTTAGAATTCTGAACTTGTTAACTGTAAGACTAGATAAGTCATTGAAAACTTCTAAGCCTCACTTACCAAAAGTGATAATAGTACTTGGCTCCATGGATACTGGTAGGGACACAACGAAAACATAGGGTGCAGTCTCTGACAGCCAGGTTCCTGTGAATATGCAGAGCCTCTCTTTTGTTATAGCCATTGATTTGGATGATTCAACATACTGAATCTTGGGCCACCAAACTGAACAAAGAAAAAATAATTACAAATATCGGCTTTTCAAAAAATCATATGCCTCTTGCAGCAGTGAGAAAATGGGTAATTGATCTATTGTCTGGTATCTGGGTTGAATGGCCTAAGAGTATTGAGATTCATAATGCATTCACAATGGCAGATTACTGTCTGGGTAAATGATGTCTGGCCATGCTGGTATTCCTTCCTTGGATGTCTCAATTACATGTTTCCTAGGAAACACCTTTGTCTACACCCTAACCTGAACTCTTTGTTGGTTTGTTCTATGCATGACCTTGACTGCAACCTGGGTCATTTTCTCCAAAACTACATCAGCTTCTACCCCTCCCTAGTTTGAAATCCTGCAGCACTTCCCATTACTCTTAGAATTATAGGCAAACACTGCACTATGCTTCCTGTATCCCACATGGCCTTCCTCATTGAGGTCGTCTCAATTTCCCACTCATCCCCAATACTTCAGAAGTGCTCCAGTCTCAACTGGGATTCTCTGAAGTGAAACCTTAGCTCTCTCCTCAGGGTCTTAGGACTAGCTCTTTTTTGTTTTCTGACCTGAATTGGTTCCCTCTACTATTAACTCCTTCTTATACTTTAGGTTTGGCCCTTCATCAGATTTTCCTAATTTATTAAAAATAGTCACCTAGTCACACTCCCTTTAATCTTTTGAATAGCACGTATGTACAGCTAGTATTTTCTCATTTATTTATGCACCAATCTATCTACCTACTAATATATCTTTCTATCTTCTTTATTATTTTTCCACTAACATGCATGGTAGCAAGAATGTTGACATTTCTTGTCAATTGCTTTCTGCTAGAACTTATACTAGTACTTGGTACAGTTAACAGCCTGAGTAAATACAGTTGAATGAGTGATGGTAGCTCTACCTTCCTCCCCTTTTCTGTTGGGCAGAAGAGAAATAATAGTTTGCAAGACAAGGAAGGGACTAGGATATTCCAAACAGGGAAGGATCCAAAGTTACCATCATCATGCTTTTCCTTAGAAACTGTCTTCTTTAAATGTGAATTTGAAGATAATTTTATGCTACCAAGACATGTTTTCAAGGAAGCCTTATTACACCACACTAGTTATATCATCAGCAACAGTACTTTACAGTTGCTAATCAGATGAAATTTGACTCACTGAGTAGTTGTAGATGTGTTGTTTGGTTTGATCATAATTTGATAACTGTTAATTGTGATATCTGGGGTTTACAAGGCATCTTTTATCTTTTCTTCTTATTCATTTTTCTCTGACCTGTTTTATAAGTTTTACTCATGGATTGGAAATTACTAAGAAGTTGAAATGATCTATTGTAATTACAAGATTCTATGCCTGTGCTTTACTACATTTTCTGTAAAATACTTCCACATTTGTTGCTTAATTAGATTTTTCCATGATATTTTAATGGTAAAATGTGTTGATTTTTCTCTTCTATTTTCAAAGAAGAAAAAAATGCCAGAAATAATACTGTGCATAAATTTATTTTTAAACTCAAAATTGAAAAAAGAAATTCTCCAATACATAGAAAGTATTCTTGGGTTCCTAACATTTAACCCTCTGGTATCTCTTTGCTAATGCTTTTTATTGTGATTATGGTTATTTTCCCATTTCTGTTAAATAGACCTTATGATCAATGCTTTTAAAATTTTATATAACTTTTCCTTTTCTTTGTACTAAATCCACCTAAGATTTTTGGGGGATGTTTGTAACCTTTTTCTGAGTTCTGGGAGCTGTTCTTTCAAGGCCTCTTGCTGTGGCAGAGATAAGCCCTAGTCTGGGTCACTGCTCTTGGCCCTCACTAAGCATGCACCCTTCTGCTCTGAATCTTGTGATCTGTCCACAGATTGCCTTCTAAAATACTCAATAGCATCTTTGTTACAAACTTTTAAATGGTTTCCACAGTGTACTGAGTGAGCTTGGATCTGCATCTATGCTGTCTAACTTTCATAGTACTAGAAGATACTGTGCATATTACTGCCAGAAAAAGGAAATCATCAGCCTTATCCAGCTTTGAACTTAGTAATCTACAGTAACAACTAGCTTGTCAAAATATTCCCACTGGTGCAATAGTAGCATGAATATTATGGGAGTAACTAATCATTATATAATTGGGTTTAAGGTGTGCTTCACAAGATGAAGAGCACAGCTGACACTATTATAAGGGTGAAGAACCTGTGTCTAGATAGGTCAGGCATGGAGGAAAACCTACAACTACCATTCTGCTAAACAGACATAGTACTAAACTAACTCATAATGACTTAATGGTCATACCCACAGATTAGTGTGTCTCTCAGCTTTCACCAGAGAAAGCGTTTCTTGTAATAGATGGTGATTTACAGAGATTCACAAATGGTCTCCGGACAGAGAGTAAGAGACTGTGGAGTACTTAACCTTAAATGGAACACCCTTATCACACCATCTTGTGAGTGGAGAACTATACCTAAATGTTGAACAACACCCATGTCTTGGATGACGACATTCCATAGAGGTTATCCAAGGTCGTAGTATGCCTTAGAAGCAGCTGAGATCCCGTAGTTTGGCTTCCACTCACACAATTGGTTTGGGACCTGTGGATCCTGTGTCTGCCATTGTCACTCTTTCATTCTTGGCAAGGTAATAGACTTCTTTCTGTCATCTTCTCCTGCTTCTTTGGGATGCCCCTTCCACTTTGTGGCCCTGAAGATAGAACCAGGGTCCTGCTAGCCAGCATGTTACCACTGAGCTACACGTCCATCTAAGGGGTGCCTCTTTCTTGCTATATTTTTACCACACTCCTAGACCAAAACTCCTGTTCTTTCTCTTATTTAAACAAAAGCAAATTATCTGCTCTTGGTTTTTCATCTGCATTCTAAAACATTTACCTATTAAACATACTAGTTATATTGGAGAAAAAAATAGTAAGTCATAGTTCTATAACTATGTGATCTAGATTTAGACAATTCCTGTCTCTAAGTCTAAAACATGTATGTCTTGAGATACAAGGCAATAGTTATAATGGGTAAATGTATAAAGAAATCATTAACATCTTTATTATTCTTTCCTTTTTGACTATAGTTTAATTTATTAGAATTTTACAGAACAAAAATCTCTACAAAACATGAAAAACGTCAAATGTGTAATAACTTAACAGTGTGTGAGATCCAACTGTGGCTAAGAGAGCCAATTGGACACAATAAATATTTATTTGCAAATATAGGGCCTAAAATGGGGCAAAACTTGGAAAGTCCAGTTCAGATTAGCATCCAAGTGCTTGGCTACTGATCCTAAACCTTTTCTGAACTATCTGAACTTGCATGTCCTGTACAGAGGGCTGGATGCCTTATGAGAACAGCTTTATCTGGGGTGTTTGGGTATATTTGATTCCAACTGGAACCCAAAACTGCAGAGAGAGGCATAAATGAAGAATAATGGGAGGAAACACTGAACTTCCTCAAACCTCAGAAAGAGTCTTTGGTTAAGTTTGGAGGGAAGGTTAGTGATCAAGAGCAGCTTCTATTGTATCTGGCTGCATTCATCCGCCCTTAAAAAATTTATTTTATTTGTCCAAACAGAAGGTCATGAATTTTTGCTTTCTTTTTGGTTAGACTTATATAGTGAAACATTATTTAAAACTGTGTAACTCTGCTTGTTTTACATGTCACGGGCAGGCCTCTTGACAGCAGAATTTGCTCCAGAGTATCCAAGTATGTCTAACTGATCATTAATGCCTGTCCAGGTATGGCCTTAGGCACTACACCAAGTGGAGCCTTAGAAGAGCTGGTGACACATGCCTATAACTCCGCACTTGGAGGTAGAGGCAGGAGAAGCAGGAATCCTTCTCAGTTACATAGTGAGTTCAAGGACAGCCTTTTGTATCTGAAACCCTATCTCAGAAAAAAAAAATCAAGTTCAAGGAGGGTCATGTACACCCAGCCATTGCAAACATAGCGTGGGCAGGAATAAACTATTTTATTGCCCTTTATGGGCTGTGAAGAATTGTCGTAGTCAAAACACATTTTGGTTTTTTGTCTACTTTTAATGTTATTTCACTAAACACATCAATATTAAATGTATTTTATTTGTTTTCTTGGTGTGTGAAGAGGAAGCATGCTGTGGCTTCCATGTGGAAGTCAGAGAACTTGAGGGAGTCAGTTCTCTCCTTTCACTATGTGCGGTCCAGGGAATCAAACTCAGGTCTTCAGCTTGGAGTTAAGTGATCTTATACCATCTTTCTGGTCCATTATTTCATTTTAGACATACTAATTACACATTAGAGATATGTAAGAAAAATAATATTTACTATTTGTTTATGAGGTGTAACCTGTATGCTCATCACCTCCGCTAACTCCATATTCATGATCTCCCAACTTTAAGGTAGGTATTAGGTAACCTAATTTCTGGTGTAGAGAGGATTGTTTATTTGCACAAGTCTATACAAAAGGTCAACTTCATGTGCCAGCTTGGCTGGGCCCAGTTACAACTGGATATTTCTGTAGAATTTACACATACACTGATGGACTTGGAGTAAAAAAGATCTTCTTCCATTATGTGGGTAGGTCTCATCCTTTCATCATGGAAGGCTAAGCCATCTCCAAGTAAGAAAGACTCCTGTTTTGTTAGTTCTGCCTCTGGATTTCATGGGCAGTATTAGGTCTTTATGGTTCTGCAGTAGACTGCTGTTGGACTCAGATTGCACTTTTTCCTAGATCTCTAACCTGATTTTGGTCTCACTAAATCTCTGTAGACACATAACAAAGTTCCTTAAACCTGGTGTCTTCCTACACATATACTCACATCCATTGGTTCTTTTTTGAGACAGGGTCTTCCTTCTTCGGGTATACCCAACTAGCCTGGAACCAACTATATAGACCAGGCTGGCCTCAGTCTCAGAGATCTGTCTCTGCCTCTCAGAGTGCTGGGATTAGGGGCGTGTACCCTCTACACCACCAGGCCCTGGTTCTCATTCTCAGAAGAACACAGTCTAACACTGCTAGTACATGAGGAAGGCAAATTCAGATCTAGTTCTGTTGCTGAGTTTCAGAACAATACATGGCATCTCATTTTATTTAAATACTTTTTTTTCCTGCTTATCAAGTTACTAACTCAAACTGTGGCTGTTGCCCAGATCTGCCCTCACATGTGGCATACACACCTATGCACATGTTCATGCACTGTCTACTATGTGGCCAGAAAGCTCTGGACTACTATTCTTGTCTGTTGTTTAAGTTTCATTTGTCATTCCTTTCAAGATTCTTGAGTTGCAATGTTAAGTCATTTATTTGTGCTCTTTCTGATTTTTTAATGTAGGCACTTAGAGCTATAAACTTCCCTTTTAGGACTGTTTTTAAAGTGTCCAGAGATTTTCTTGTGTTGTGTTGTCCTTTACATTTAATTCCAGGAATACTTTTATTTCTTTCTTAATTTCTTCTTTGACCCATTCATCATTCAGGAGTATGTTGTTTAGTCTCAATGAGTTTGTGAAGTTACTAAAGCTTCTTCCAGTGTTGATCTTTAAGTTTTATTGCATTGTGATCTGTTAAAATGCATGGAATTATTTCAATTATTTTTGTATTTGTTGAAGTTTGTTTTGTGCCCCAGTATGTGTTCGACTTTGGAGAAAGTTCCATGGGGTGCTGAGTAGAATGTGTATTCTTTTGTGCTTGGTAGATGCCTGTTAGGTCCATTTGATGTATGGTACTGTTTAATTCAGATGTCTCTCTTTTTATTCTCTGTCTGGTTGACCTGTCTAATGGAGATAGTAAGTTGCTGAAGTCCCCTACCCTTAGTGATTTGTGATTAATCTGTGTTTTAAAGTTCTATAGTACTGATTTTATGAAGTTGGGTGCACCACAGTTTGGTGCATATATGTTTATGATTGTAATATCTTCTTGGTTAATTGGTCCATTGATCAGAAGGAAGTGACCGTCTTTATCTCCTCTGATTAGTTTTAGTTTAAAGTCTATTTTGTCAGATATTAAAATGACAACTCCTGCTTGTTTCTTGGTGCCATTTGCTTGGAATTTTTTTTCTATCCTTTCACCGTAAGGTAGTGTTTATCCTTGAAGGAGAGATGGGTTTAATGCAGAAAACAAAAAGATGGATTTTTCTTTTGATCCATTCAATTAGCCTGCATCTTTTGACTGGGAAGTTCAGTTCATTGATATTTAAAGTTATTATTGAAAGAGATGTATTGGTTCTCATCGTTTTCATCTTTGTTTTCATTCTTGGTCTAATTTTGTGTTTCACCAGTTGTACCTTCATTATTTTCTGTTGCTCCTTGGGTATAGTCCTTCCTTTCTCTTTGTGTTGCCTCAAGTATTCTCTGAAGGACTGGTTTTCTGGGCATGACTTCTTTCAGCGTGCTCATTTTGTGGAAGATTTTTCTTTCCCTTTCAGTAATAATGGACATTTTTGCTAGGTAAAGTATTCTAGGTTGATATCTATGGCCATTTAGAACGAGGAATACTTTGGTTCAGGCTCTTCTGCTTTTTGTAGTTTACTTTGAAATTTCAGGTGTAAATTCTGATGAATTTTCCTTTATATGTGACTTGTTTTTCTTTTGAAGCTTTCAGAATTCTCTCTTTGTTCTGTATGCTTAGTGTTTTTACTATGATATGCTATGGGGAGTTTCTCTTCTGGTCCTATTTGATGATATATATGTCCCTTGTATTTGTGTGTGCATGTCTTTCCTTTCTTTTGGGGAAAGTTTCTTCTACAGTCTGGTTGAAGATCTGGTTAATAACATTGTCCTGAGATTCTTTCCCTTCCTCTATGCTTGTGATGCATAAATTTGGTATTTTCATGGTGTTCCACATTTCCTGCATATTCCATTAATTTGTTTTTAAATTTTTTTTTTCATAACTTTCCTTGAACAGTCCAATTCTTCAACTTGATTATCCAGTCTTGATATTCTGTTTTTCATTTTGTTCATTCTATTAGTGAGTCTCCTGTTGTTTCTAATTGGCTTATTGAGCTTTTCACTTCCTTCTTCATTTTAGCCTGAGTTTTCTTCAATATTTCTATATCTTTGGTGAATTCAGTTTGAAGTTTCTCCCTATCTTCTTCTAGTTCTTGGATTTGCTTGTTTGTATACTCTTTAAATTCACTGAATTCTTTGATTGTGTTTATGGTTGGTCTTTTAAACTCTGTGTCCTGGTTATCTCTATGGGGTTCTTGTTGTGGCATTCTTCTATAGGACTGGTGATGTTTGGTGGGGACATATTATTTTGATTTTTCATATTATTATTATTTTTGTTGTGGTTCCGGCATTTGGATTTCTTTTGTTGTTTGTGTTTCCGATGTGAGTCTCAAGACTTCCTTTGTTGAGTTGAAGTCTGATTCTCTTTGTCTACTTGATGTAACTTGGTTGTTTTCTTATTGAGTATGAAAAATCAGTTGGTTAAGGCTTCAGGGTCTCCCTTTTGATTTTATATTGGCAGGACCAGATGGCTCTATTCCAGCTACTCATGAGTTCCCTCAGATGTACAAGTTAGGTGAGATCAGATGCTCTCATGCTCCATCTTAAGGTTTGTACCTTTCTAACAAGCAAGCACAACACAATTTGGGAAGATTGCTGGGCGGAGGCTGAATTTAGGCTTTCTCAGGCAGTCTGCAAAGTCTGAACCCCTACTGAAGTGCATAGAGACCTAGCTCTGCAGCAGTGGGAGGGGCTGAATAGGATACCCATGTGGACGGATGAGCATGGTTTGATTTGGAGAGCTCATAGCCAGGTAGAGATGAGAGGGCAGTCCAGAGATCTGGGGGACTAAGAGTAAAAGTGTGCCTATGTCCACAGCTAGAAGGAGAACAGGATGTGGGATGGGTGAGTTTGGTGTTGGTGCTGTGGTAGGGCAGTGGAGACACAGTGGGCAGGATCAGATTTATCAGGGAAGAAGGCTGGTCTCCATGGCAAGTTGGTGATGGACACTGCCAGGATCAAAGGCTGTTCTCAGGAATGCAAAGGCAAGTTGGGTTGCAGACAGCATGTGAGGATTCTAACAAACTAGCCTTAAAAATTGAGCTGGTCTGAGTATGGATGATCAGGACTCTGCATGGGTCTGGACTAAGAGGGTAGTTCAGAGATCTGGGGTGCTAAGAGCAAGAGCTGGCTTGTGCCAAAGGCTAGAAGGTGAACAGGATAGGGGGCTTGGGAGCAGAGTTGCTCAAGTGATAGGGAGTGGAAAGGTACCAATAGTGACTTCTTATCCATATCTATCTTGGATTTTCAGCAGCATTTTATGCTGACCACACATCCTTCTTCCTGAAGTCCTTTTCTGTATTCCAAAGTTAAGTTCTTATAATTGCTTCTCTTTCTTTGAAGTTATATTCTTAGACACCTATTTCTCCTTTAAGTATTCATTTTTCTTCCAGAATCCTCCCGGCTCTTTTCTTCATTTAATATTCTTCAATTATATTATTTCATCTCTATTCTTTTGAATATTAGATTTTAACATATATATTTTATAGGTATACAAACATTCAGAGAATAATTTATTTGTCAAAAGTAGGATATATTTGTACATATATAAGGAGAATAATATTATTTAACTGTGACCACATAATAGTCATAAGCCTTTGCCATATATTTATACAACCTTAGTTTTTCCTAATAAAAATAATCAAAAACTATAGAACATTTTACTTCATAATTATTTAAAAACAAACATATAATTGCTTTCAAGGAGTAGAGTTCAAGTGCAATACATTATCTGAGATATCCCATTCATTATATTTTAGGACTTTTGTATCTTGTTTTACCTTTTCAATTGATTAAGTATGGACTAAGAAATGAAGTATATTTTTAATATGTGTTTGTATCTGTTTATCTTTGTGTTTACTGTTGCTTTCTCATGAGTGATGCAGAATTAGGTTTGTTGTGAATTCTTTCCAAATCTGCTCTACATCTTTTGTGAATTACCTCATTTCTTTAATGAGATGCCCGTTGCTTGCTTTTTTAAAAAAAATATCTTATGCTTTCAATTCAAACTTAAATTGATATTTAAATAGTTCCCTCCATGTATTAGTTTTCTATTGCTGAGTAACAATTACCACAAGCTTGTCAGCTTAAAGCAACATCTGTTTAGTAGTTCATGATTACATAGGCCAGAAGTCTGAACAGTGTGGCTGGGTTCTCATGAACACAATCTAGGTAGAAGCTGGGCAGAGATATATTTGGATGCTCCAAAGAAAATTCTGCTTCGAAGTTTATTCTTGCTGGCTTGATTCCTTCTGTCTGTAGGACTGAAGTCCTTGTGAGTTTCTTTGTGAGTTGATAGTTGGGGGCTGTGTACATCGAGACAGACTTCAGAACTTGGAGCCTGCTCCTCTTCATGCTCATCAGAAGTAAGATTGAAATTTATTTAATGTTTCTGTTCTTTGACTTCCTCTTCTACCATCTTGGGGAGAAGTTCTGCTCGTCTAGAGCCCAGGTGTTTACAGCATGCTCACCCAGAACATTTTCTTTAATGCCAATTTAATCACAAGAGAGAAATCCAATATATTCAGTCTAGGGAAATTACATAGGACATCTGTATCAGGAAGTAGTTAACTTCGGCACTATCTTAGAATTCTGGTTATTAAACTGTATTATTTTTATGCACATTAAGAAATATAGCTAAGACCATTCATATCTACCTTTCTAATTCAACTTTCAAAATATATTTGTTATAAATAACATTTACTAAGGCTTTTACTTTATATATAAAATAAGCTATTTACAATGTGAGTTTAGCATATTGATTTATGGATTTATAGCAATGTGACTTCCATTCTTTCTGAATATTTTAGTTTCTACTTCTTATTTTATTGTTCCTTTAACAATATTCACCGTGGGGGCTAGAGAGATGGCTCAGCAGTTAAGAGCACTGACTGCTCTTTCAGAGGGCCTGATTTCTGTTCCCAGCACCCACGTAGTGGCTGACGACCATCCTTAACTCCTATGCCCTCTACTGACCCCTGTGGATATTGATACATGTGCACTTACATGCCTGCATATGCATCTGCATAAAATGAGAATAAATAAAATGTTAAAATATATTCACTGTGCTCTCTGTAGGTGTGCTTTTTCATGTACATTTGTGTATGTCTCTTCTGTCCTTATGGGCCTGTATGTGCGTGGGTGTAGGACCATCTAGGGGAGCATGAGCCTCTCAGGTGCTGCAGGAAAAATGAGGAAAAATGACTGTCCCATCCCCAGCAGCCATCAGTTGCCAATAATTCTTCAGCTATGGGTGGGACATCATGAGACCCTCTCTAATCAACACTGGGATTTTGGCTAACTTCAGCTTATGCAAATCTTGTGCACAGGACTGTCTGTGTGTTCATGTGTGCAACAGCACTACCATGTTCAACAAATAATGTTTTGTTGCAGATGTCCACTACCTATGTCTATTTCAATATTTTCACTTTCTTTTCCAGGATGATCCTTTAGCCTTATGAGGAGGGAGTATAGATTCCCATTTAGAGATGAACACTCCATGCTTTCTTGTTCTCTGCATGTTGACTGTTTTTTTTTTTTAATTAATCATTATTTACTGCAAAAAGAAGTTTCTTTGATGAGTGTTGAGAGATGCACTATCTTATGGGTTTAAAAAATAAAACTTAGGGGCAGTTTACTACTTTGTCAATTTAGCAAGATAATAATATTTTATTCTTCCCAAGGCCTACGGTCTAACTGGCAATAGGTTTTCGACTCAGTTAACAGTACCAAGCCTGAATGCCATCTTGTTGAGTGAGCCTCCATCAATCAGAAAGTGATTGACTACTCCCATAGGATTCATATCATTATTGCAACAGTGGACATATCTTACTAGGCCAGTTGTTATTGTAGCTTTCATGGTGTACAGCTGGGTAAGATTGATAATCACATTTCTTCCCTCTGGTATCATTCATAGGGCCTTCAGGCACTAAGAAAGTTAGCCAAAAGATTCAGTACAGGTGGGCACCAGATTGATTTCTCCATGTCCTATGATTCAGCAATAGGTCTTAACCATCAAGTTCTGGGATAATCAAGAGCAATGGTGATAGCTTGCAATATTTGGGGTCTATGGGACCTCCGTTTACCAACTTGGAAACAGGTCACACATACCTGGCATTCAGTTTTCCATTTGATAGCCTGTTGGGTCTGGGAGAGGCACTGTTCCCTACTATAGGATAACTTGATTTAAATTCTTTTCATATATATATATATATATATATATATATATATATATATATATGTGTGTGTGTGTGTGTGTGTGTGTGTGTGTGTGTGTGTGTGTGTGTATACTTATAAAGGTTCTGCAATAGTAAGTTTCTGTATGGAATTTTCAAAGATCTTCAGTGTTAATTATCTCTCCGTACCCCTCCTCTGTGCTGCCATCCCATTCAACTTTTCCTGTTCCGTTGTTTTCTATTTCCTCTTTATACTACCTGAGTTCTTTCTCCCTTCTCTTGAAATCCCCCATGGATCGTTACTATTTTCCTGATTTCTATGGGTACTGTAATTTAAATACACATATGTAAAAATTCAAAGCTACCATCCACATATGAAAGAGAACATATGGTATTTGTGTTTCTGGATCTGGGTTACCTCACTCAGAATGATTATTTCCAGCTCCATCAATTTACTTCCAATTTCATAATTTCATTTTTCTTGAAAGCTGAATACTATTCCATTGTTTATATGCACCACATTTTCATCATTTGTTCATGAGTTGATGGTCAGAGACTGTGTCTGGCTCCTGGAGCCTGGTTCCCAGGTGCTGTAGGTGCGTCAGCAGGGGAAGCAGGGTTCCCTATTTGCTACAGTAAGCTGTGTTTGAATTTTTCATTTGACCTGTTGCCATATCATTTCATGGTATTATAAGTGTTGAGTTTTATGTTTTATATATAACTTTATCTCCTACATTCATTTATTATGCTGCTTTTTCTTTTTAACAACTACTTGCTTATATGGACAACAATTCACCAGGCTTCCAATGATTAATTAACATGAATTGTAAGATTCCTGCTGTGAATCAGGAAACTTGATCTTAGCCTAAATAATATTCATTTTTTTCTACATCCGTTATGAAGAGTTACAGCCTAAAGATATTTTTAAAAGCTAGAAAGTAGAATATAACACTGCAAATATTAAGATTAAAAGGGATACATATTTGGAATTTGTTGAGTTAACTCCAAATGTGATCTACCATCCATGTTCCCTTAAACCTTTAATCTGATTTCCTTTGGAAGAATAGTGTCTATTCTTTTCATAACAAAATATTTATTAACAAATTATGCATTACAATCAGAGATTTCTTCTTGAAAACTGACTTCAAATGATTCAATTGCATACTTTTATTTTATAAGTGGAGAAACTGCGACCCAGGCAAGTCAGATGACCACCCTATCTCCCTGAATCAGGTAACAGATCTGGCTAGACTAAAATACTTTACACGGCTTATGTTTCATGTGATTTATCCGAGACTGCATGCTGCTCTCAATCTGAAAAACAGATCCAAGAAGTTCCAAAATCAAAAAGCATATTTTAGTCACTTAGAATGCAAATAACACTTTGAATCTATAACTTGAGACATTTATTGCCCTGTTCCCACTCAGCATCAGAGCTCTCTAAATTGCCCTTGTATGAGTGCTCATTTTAAGGTTTTGGGTTCAACAACTAATTGAATGTATTGACATCATGTCCTCTGTAGTTTCAAGCATTTTAAGGTACTATGAACTTGTACATTCTAGAAATTCTGTATTTATGTATTTACAAAAAGCCTGGCAGCTGAGTTCTTCTTATGTTAGGTGTCAATATTCTTTTGAGATGGGTCCTGCTGTGCATCCTGACTGGCCTGGAACTTGCAATCCTCCTGCCTTGGCCTTCTGAACACTGCCCGGGTATCAAATCTTTGATATGATATTGATCTTGGAATAAGATTTCCTTCTGTACAATCTGTTAATCCTCTTTTTAATCTCTGTCTTAAGTGACAATAAAAATAAAATTCCAAGTCTCCTACTCTCATGTTTTAATATTAGTCTAACTTTTTTATCAATATCTTCTTAAATAGTCAAAACTTATTTTTTATTCTTTTTTAGACAGCTGTAGCCCCAGCTGCCCTAAATCTCACAGAAATCCATCTGCCTCTGCCTCCCAAGAGCTAGGATTAAAAGCCTGCACCACCATGCCTAGTAAACATTTCAATTTTAATTATCATAATGAACTCTATCATGTTATTTTAATATTTTTTCCTGTCTCCAGTCTATTTCTAAAAAGGAATTGTTTTACAATTGTTTCCTTTCAGACATAATCAGTTTCCTTATAATTAGCATGAGCTTTGTAGAAGCATGGGCAACTTGTTAAGCACTATAGATTTTTTTGTTTACACTCTTTATCCACATGTAAAGATAAAACAAAATCATAAATATGTTGAGGAGAATGTGCTAGACACAAGGAAGCAGGTAAATAAGTCATTCTTATTAATTTTTATTATGATGACATGTTTTTGTGTGCTTTACCTCTTGTTTCGGGCCTGCCCAGTGCTAGTATGAAACTCTAAAACTTTAACTTTGAGCAAGAACTTTAACTTTGTCATTTCTAGTTGTGTCAACTTGGAAAAGTCAGTTACTTAATCAGGGTAAAAGTTGATACATTTAGGGACTTAGTGAGATGGCTCAGGAGGTAAAGAGGTTGCCAGCACATTTTCCATTGATCTCCACATGTATGCCGTGGCACATGAGTTATGTACACACAGAGTAAGTAATTTATAAAAGCTGATTCATTTAGAAAAATATAAACAATAATGCTTTTGCTTAACAGTTGTATGAAATAATTTAATATATGTGCGATATAATGAAACTTTAGGTATAACAAACCTGGCTGTTGAAAGTCTTTGTAAATACTAAGTTCATGTAATCTCCACTGCTGCTTTCAATTTCAGGATTTATAACATGGTCTAAGTGGCTCATCCACCTGAAGATTTTTTTGCTAGTCTCCCATATGCTTTGTGCACTTGTAGAATATTTCACTTAAATTATATGCTCAGAAGTGAACAAATATATACATATTGCTCCATTAATTAAATTATTAAGATGTTCGTGATTAATAATTCATTGGGTTAAGCCTACTGTGGTAAAATAACTCAGTGATAGAAAGAAAGCTCTTTCGTGAAGCTTGAAAACAGACAGTTTTATTTGTTTATAGAAAACGATAGAAGAGGAGCAAGAGAATTTTGCATAATGCCTTCTGGAGCAATCTTAGTCTTTATAATTGCCTGAGATATTTCAAGGTGCTTTGCTATAAATCTGAAGACTTAAAAACATTGTTTTACAGTCTGGCCCACTAAGAATAATGACCTCTCCTGTTCCTTGTTTTTCTGGGTGATTAAGGGTTTCCTGACTGGCCTCAGGCCATCTGCCCTTTTTTTTTTTTTCCAAAGGATTTAGAACTGTATTGTCAAAAAATAATCTCTTACTTTGAAAGATTTTTCTTCCCCAGAAGATAGAAAGTGTTTGCCATGTGTGCTCCAACCCTGCATGAAAAATCGTTTGAGTGATGCTTCTTGCTGATGCTTCAGAGCAGTCCCATCATTTATGCTCCTTTAACTAAATTAGGTGTAAATTATTTCAAGGAGGCCAAAGTTCTTCTCTGTGTTCCTGTGAGGATAATTTCACAAACACACAGCACGTCCCTCCACCCACAGATTTGCACAGGGAGAAGAAAACAAGAAGGAGGGAGAAGAAGAACATGATGGCCAGGAGCCAGTGCACACCTCTCCGCATGGGGTTCCAGCATGTGGGTGATTTTTTAACCAAGCGGACATAAATCAGATTGTGGAGAGCAGTGGCGTTCTGATCACTATGCTGGGAGATGCCTGGATAGTGTTACAGTTCCCTCATTAGGAGGCACAGGATTGAGCTGGGGAGTTGAACTTTTAGCTGTATCAAAATAACTGTGCAAACAAAGAGACTAGAACCGGGGGGTGGGGTGCATCCAAAATAACCCAATCTTTACTGGCTGTTATGTGAAGTGTTCTGAACCCTCCCTCATCCTCAGAGATAATTTAGTTACAAATTGAGCTCCATGGAATCAAGAAGAATTTGATCCATGAATGCTGTGGTTGAAATCTTTGGGGTGGGATTTGGATCTCATTCTTTCTCAGCTGGGACAGTGTGCAGAGTTGCTTACATTCTGAAATCCCATTGAAATTGGGTTCATAATGTTCAGTGAAAACTTTAGTGTTCAGAAACATCTTCTTTAAGCCAAGTGATATAAATGATATATTATTTAGAGCTATGAGGTTTGTTTTTTTTTTTAATGAAAACTGAGTGTGAAATTTGGGTGTTAAAACACAAAATTGGGTGTAGAGGTTAAAAATACAAACCTTCCAAAACCAAAAAGTAAGCAAAAGTTAAATATAACAGACTCATATTACATAGAAGGAAAAAAAATCCAAGGTCAATACAGCTAGCCTGATGCTTTGGGGATGCTGAGGGATGTTTAAGATAGAGTGTTAGCAGTGATTGGGAGATAGGTTGGGTGTTTTCAAGGTCTTTGCCATTTATCTAAAGAATTGAAAATAAAGGCTCAACATATTTGCAAAAGTAGCGAGATAATTTTATTTGAAAGGAAGTGATAGTGCAGATTAGAAAGGGGTACCCTGCCCAGATTGCCAGTGGGCCACATGAGGGAGAGTACTCAAGGGCCTCAGGTTAGAACCCGAATCTTTTTTTATGGGATCTAAAGAAAGGAGAGATTGATTACTAATGGGCATAGATTGGGTAGTTCTCTGTTTCAATTGATAGATTAGGTAATATATTTGTTTTTCCTGTTGTAAACTTGTTTCTTCCCATAATGTATCTGATTTCGTCATAACACACTCAGTTATGAGTAGGCATAACACGACAAATAAGGACTTTTCCCTCAAAGTTCACTTGAAGGACACAGTTTGCTTTATTGTGCTTGTATGCCCAACCAGTTCAGGCTGGATTGCACTTTATTCTTCCTATTCAACATATTAGAAATATATTAATTATAAATTTGTTTGAATAGTAATCATCTACATTTGATTGTTGTGATAGGAGGAGAAACCTCTTTGTTCATAGTGTATACTTGTAGTTCAACGAAGTTGGGAGTCTGAGGTTGCCAGGTGCATGGTTCAGGAATGTGTCGGGGAAGTGCGCATGTGCACGTGTAACTCAGTATGTGCAGTACGTGAAACTTCTAGGTTGCCAAGTCATTGTTAGAAGAGAGGTATGTGTATAACCCAAACTGAGTAGAGACCCAGGGGTTGCTCAGCTGTTCTCTGTGCTTGCCGGACTCCGTGCCTAGTGGAAGTCTGTCTTTAAGTCAATTGGGAGGTACGCTCTCACTTCCTGGATACAAATTGCCTGACTTTTTCCGACCATGATGTACTCACAAGACTAAAAGCAACGTGTCTAACTGGTCACACACGGACCCAGAATCTCTGAAATAATGAAGTAAAGTGAGACTTATTTCCTACAGTTGAGAATCTCTGTTATTCTTTCGGTGAGTAAAAGTTGGCTAATAAAATGTGAGGACAAATTAGAAAACCTTGAGGCTGAGGGTAGTTAGAAGTTTTGGGGAAGGAAGGACTTCTCTGGGTGTACCTTGTATACCATTTTGACCTTTAGAAGCACATTAATTTTTTACACATTAGAAATAAGTTTAGATTAACAGGTTTGTGAAAAAGACCCACGCTGAATACAAACAGAATTTCAAAGAAAAAATTGCATTTTAAATGAATTTTTTAACCATGCCAAATGGGTAAAAAAACTAGCCCCATTAAGTTGAACACAGTATTTTCTCCATATATAAAACTCTTTTGGTAGATTTTTCTTCTTTTCTAGTTATATGAATGTAGGAATTCTGACACTTTTTTTATTGGATTTGGTAAATGAGTAAATGTGCTCATGGTTCTGTGAATCAGGAGTCTTTCTGCAAAGGGAGAACCAAACGTGGAAGAGTGGTGGCAAAGAAAGTCTGGGAGCCTGTGGTGTAGAATGGAATGCATAGTGTAGTCCTAAATGGCATCCTGGGAAGAAGGAAAAATATTGTCAGGATGTTAATGGTGTCATTGATGTAACATATGGGCCATATAGATTTAAATAGAATCAGGAGAAACATTGCGTTATGGTTACCTATGCTAAATTTGATGAGCTTTCTGTAGCTATAGAAGCAGACATTGTTATTAGGGAAAACATGATGAAGGATTACCTTATCATAGATAATTTCACAGAAATGGAATAAAATTTATTCCATAGAAAATGCATGGAATATGAAAATTCATCGTGGCTTTGGGTTGAAACACTGTTTACAACCATTTTAGTGAAATTTGAGGGCAAATTTGACCTGTATGTTATTCTAATAATTTCTAAGTATCAGTTTGGGAAATTATTTCATTTCCCTCATCTTGTTAATATAAGTAACTCATGTTTAAAATTTCTTTCTAAATGATAAGTATCATAAAAATACAGATGCTTGGGGCTGGAGAGATGGTTCAACTGTCACAGAGGACTGGAGTTTGAGTCCAAGCACTCACATGGTAGCTAACAACCGTCCATAACTGGAGTTTCAGGGGATCTGATGGATGTCCTCTTCTGACCTCTGAGGGCATTGCGTGACATGGGTACACTTACACACATGCAAACAATACACTCATACACATAAAATAAAAAATAATAAAACATTAAAACATATGGGTGGTATCACAGGCAAAAATAATTTATGATAAATATGATATAGTGCGTCATATGTAAATATGTCTAAAGGATTATTGACAGGCATTTATTAACATTCAATTTAGCATCTTACACTGATTTATCATTGGACATTGAATGGATGGCAGTGTTGGCAAGGTATGCAAAATGACTTTATATCTTATGTCAGGGTTGAGAAACCTCCTTTCCATTTTACTCTAGGCAGAAAACAATTTTATCAAAGAGGGTTTTTAAAGCTGTCCCGTCAAAAAACAAAATAGCAGAGTTATAAAATACCAGTCTCTCGGAGCAGTGGACTGAGAAGTAAGGAAAGCGAGACCAGATCAGCAAGGCTTACCCAGGCTCACTAATAAAGGCACAGAGAGAGTATAAAATCAATGATGACAAGACTTCCGGAGCGGGTTGAACAAGAACAAAACCTGCAAAAGGCAGTCTAGAGGAGGTAAGCACTACTTCCATACCAGACTGCACAGAGATCATCACAGATTCATAGGAGAAACTGGAGGCAGAGATCAGAATGTGAAAACTGCAGTTTATACAGAAGGACAAAATGTAAGTATACATAGGTATAGAGTATAGACTTGGTCAGCACAAACAAATTCTTTAATTAGTCTTATGAATGTCCTACTTAATGACATATACAAATAATATTGGTGCTTACACCGGACACAGTGTGCTTTATCTATCATCTGGTGTTTGGAATAACCCAAACCAGGAATCACATTCTCTCTAAGGTTGTCACTCACTGTCAATCAATGTAATGTCAGAAAGCTGGGCATGAAAAGGAGAAAAATAATATCCTTATTACATTCTATTTTATGTCTTCCTGTTTTCATGAGTACATACCTTAGATTGATACTTACCAAGTCACTATGTAGCAGAGGATGACTTTGAACTTCTAATTCTGCTTTTTCTACCTTCCAAGTGCTGCTGAAACTATAAGCTTGTGCTACCATGTCTGATTACGCAGTACTGGGGACTGAAGCTAGGGGCTTCTGGCACGCTCTAGGCATACTTTATCAACTGAGCTACATCCCAGGCCTACACCTCTAGTTGGTTATTTTCTAAGTCTTTCCAGAACAGTTGAACTGGTGTTGGGTAAAAATAGTTTTCCAGGAATGGGGATAAGGAAGGAAGGAGACAGAGATTCTCTTTACTGGGTGCAGAATATATCACACTGATATTTCGTTTATTGCAGAAATCCCTATGAGGTTGAAATTACTACTTCTGTTTTATAGATGAGAGAACCAAGTCTCAGAGAAATTAATTGAATTATCTAAAGTTATAGGTACAAGAGAACAGCAATTCCAAAACCTGCCACTTTCCCAGCACGTTAGATCTGAATCATTCTTACAGTGTTCTAACTTGTAATCCTTGACTTCTTCACAGTTTTCAAAGGGTTCAATGTCTAAATAAAAAATCAAGGAACCAGTGCAGTCTGCGTGTGGCTGGGGCAGCTTTCGAATGCATTTTGAAGCCAATATTAAATGTTGATTTCAAAAGGGGCTGTTTATTGAATCTCTGCATGCTATCACACCTTGGGTTCCTTTGGTGGTCTTCTTACTAAGTAATGACAAAGTAGGACATCGTTTATTTTATGAGAACTGAGAAAACCACAGCACAGGGTGGTCTTAAGTTTCACAAAGTTTAGTTTTTGTTAACATAGATTTTTCCCCCAATCCTCAAAGTCACACTTTTGAGCATAAACACAAGTTTTAAGAGTCATATGTTTTCAATGGGCATGAACTCTTCAGCGAGGCCCTCTCTCCATGTTTACCATTCAGTCATGGTAATAGGTTAGACCTGTGATGAAACCCATCAAGTTGTTCTCTGCCAACTTTGCCTTAGATTTAACTTTATGGCTTTTTAAAGTTACCAATAGCTGTGTTATGGAATTCCACAGGCTTGCTGCTTTCTTATTAATTTTTCACTTCAAACACATGAGAATTGACTTTCTTGCATTCCAATATGTATTTCCCTAGGCATGACTGTCTGAAAGGAATTAAACTCAACTAATACTTTTTTCTTTCTTTTTGGCTTGAAACATTCCCAGGGCTTTCTGAAATAGGGGCTCAGGTTGTATTTATGGCCCAAAGAAAAATCCATTTAAATGTATGTTAAATTGCAAAGCCGGATAATGATTGCAGCGTATGTCTATTAAATTTGTGATATTTGGATTTGTTTGAATAAATTTAAATATTTATTAACCTAAATGCTTTATAAATTTAGTCATGATCAGTGTGCTAGCTGCTATCTCATCTCATTAAATATTGTAATAATAAGAATTAAGATAATAGGCAAAAGATATCCTTTTCACAAGGCTATGGTATTTTGGTTTCAATTTGAATTATTTATGGTTATAGTATTTATATTCAATCAAATTATTTACAAATACAAAAGGTAAATAATACTAAAATATTATCTACTCATCTGTGTGTAAATCTTGTAATTTTGTCTGGTATTTCTAGTACCTTTAAACAAATAAAAACCCATAAGGGTTGGCGAGATGGCTCAGCCCTTAAGAGCACTGGCTGCTCTTGCAGAGGACCTAGGTTGTAATCCCAGCACCCAATAGTGGCTAACAACAGTTCGTAATGCCATCCCAGGGTATCTGACGCCCTCGTCTGGCCTCCTCAGGCATTGCATGACGTGAGTGCACTTTTGTGCATGCTATACACATACACAGATAAAATAAAAATAAAGCCCCCAGCCCCCAAAACCCCAACAAAATATATCTGTTAATTACTTCTCACCAGACGACTTTGAATTAGATTTCTCATTCAAGAGAAGAGTCTTTATATATCAAATTCCAGTTAAGAGTGAGAAACTATGTGGTAATATGAATAGAATTAGTTAGTGTAGTATATTACAAGTTGTTCCAGAATATTAGTGTTATGTGAAGCTAGCGATAAACTGAAAGAATGCTTGAAAGAAATAACGAATGTAAGTAGCAGAGTCTCCTAAGACTAAGGTAGATTCCCATGAAGAGTCTTCTTCCTTTAAGCCTGAGATTCAAATCTTCTTTCAGAGGAAGCCTGGATTCATGGAGCAGTAGAAAAAACACTGTGCTGTCATGTTGGTTTGCTAGAAGCCCACCTTCCAAGATATTGTGGAAAGCTGTGCACAGGAAAGCCTCTGGCCAGAGCTAGTCCATCAATCCCCTGAGGAAGGTACCACGGGAAGCCAGTGGCTCCTGGGTGCTGCCGGTGGTCTAGTGGAGGTCCATCGAAGAGAACATGAGAACCAGGAAAGCAAAACTCTTTTTTGCCTGCGTCATCTCCCCAGCGCCCTCTACTGAGAGAGCTACAGTGCCAGCTGGCAAAGTAAAACGCTGAGTTCAGATCTATTTTCACAGAGCCGGCCAGAAGGGTGAATTTGAGCAAAGAGCTATTAAATCAATAACCAGCACAGTATCAGATTTTTAAAAATGACTGAATATATTATAGTTTGATATTAGTTGTAGCTATATTAAATATTATTTTTGACATGGACATTATTATATAATACCATGGACCCATTTGTAGGAATTTTAATTTTAAACCATCAACATTCACTTCAGATGAGTTAAGAGAATAGTTCTACTTCAGGTTAAACTATGTTAATTTCTGACTCTGCCCATGATTAGCTGAAACCTAAAGGCAAGGTATTTCATCCTACATGTCTTTTTTTCTCATCCCCAAAATGTGATCAAAGTAGTATTTCCTTCATTGTTGAGAGGGTTCAATGAAAACAGTGTATATAGCATACAGGTCAGCATTGACCTTGAGTAAAGCTTTAAAAAATACCTAATAATTATTGATAGTTTTATTTTTTTTGCTGCGTGTGTGTGTGTGTGTGTGTGTGTGTGTGTGTGTGTGCTCGTGAGGTTGACTTCAATCAGTTGCCACCTTTCTTTTCTTTTGAGACTGGATCTCACTATATAGCTCTGGCTGGCCAAAAACTCCCTGTATAGACCAGACTGGCCTTGAATTCCAAGATACCTGCTTTCTTCTGTCTCTTGAGTGTTGAGGTTAAAGGGAGTGTACCACTATGCCCGTGATGAGTTAAGGTCTCTCTCTCACTCAACCTGAAGCTTACAAATTATCCAATGGCTTGCTAGGCTTCTCCAGTGCTCGGATTACAAGCGAGTGCCACTACTCCTGACATTTTATGTAGATGTTGGAATTCAAACTCAGGTTCTCATGCTTGCATGACAAACACTTTACTGAGTCTTTTCCCCAGTCCCAGAATTTTTAAAAATTTAGTATTTTTATTGTTGAGATTTCATAAAATGTATTTTGATCATGTGAAAGTCCTCATACTTGCAAAGCAAGTACTCTGTGAACTGAGCCATTTGTTGAGTCCTACTTTTCTACTTCTTAATTACATTATTGCTTAATTAGAAATCACAAATACGTATGAAAAAGTACAACTTTTAGGTAAGGTTACAATATAGCCATGTTGCTAGCTAGCTTCTGGTCTAATGCTTCCTAAATGATTGTAAATATTACATGGCAAAATTTAAATGTGACTTACAAAAAAAACATTCTTCCTTTTGTTAAACGAAACAACTCATGTCAACCCAAAGTGTCAGTGAGTTTTTCATGCAAATAATGATGTGTTGGACTTGAGCTTTCAGAACAGATTAACCTAATGGACAACATAAGAAATGCTAAAATTGAATATAGTATTTGACTAAATTCTTGGACTCACAAAACAGGAAGAAAAATGATTTGTCTTCAGGAAAATTTTAGCAAGGCGCCCAGAATAAATATAAGTATAACTTTGTAAAACAATATCATAGGTATTTATTGAGTATATTCTAAGAAGGTGACAAAGAAGGAAATTACATTGTATTATACACAGCATTTCAGAAGATGATAATATAGCTGCTGAGACAAAAAAGATAGCTTCCATTCTCAATGTTCTTTACTAGGACTGTGTGCAAGCCATTTCACTCAAGTACTGTATCACATTAGTCCTCCTGTTTTTCATCCTGACTTCTCCCATGAAAGTCACCTCTGGCTACCTCAAAGTTCTGGATGCTGGTGGTGAACAGGTAGGACCAACTTCTCCCAGATTTTTGGTTTTGTTTTTGGTTCTGTTGTTATCCTTATAACCATTTTTCTCTATGTCTCTCCAGCTGGCCTAGAACTCTGTAATGTAGATCAGAGATCCATCTACCTTTGTCTCCCAAGTGCTGGGGATGAAAGACGTGCAATGTCACACCTGGCTATACACAGCACTTTCTAAAAGTCTACTCAAAAGCTATTCCTTTATTTTTCATTGTTTATTTCACACACAAGCTGCTTTCTTTCTTCCCATATTTTAAATGTTTTAGTTCTGTACCTAAAATCCTACTTAGTATCCACCTACTGACCTCTATTCTGAAAGCTCAACCTAAGGATCTTGGTTTTGCCTCTCCTTTGTGGGAAAGCACATCACAATGCAAGAACTTAAATCAATTTGTGGAGCAGAAATAACTGAACAGCTGTCTCTATGTATGTTTGACCAAGCTACATGTAAGAGAAGAGGTACATCATGAGGATCACATTTAAGGTGACTCATTTGAAGCTACTTTCTAGTGTAATGTTGAATTTTAAATTAGTGACCCGTACCTAGAACTGGAAGGTGGGGAGCAGAGGAGCCTCCTGGTAACTGGCACTCATCCAATAAATGGCTTGTGCACATTTATTGCCCTAGTAGGCACTTAAATTGAAACTTATGGGAAGCAATAGAGTTCTACACTTTTAGCCAAACATTTATTAAACCAATCTCAAAAGATATACCATGATCCATTCTTTCACATATGTCTGTCAAAGAAATTTGGTCTTTTGGTGCTCTGTGTTTCAAAGAATGATAAATCAGCCTGGCTTGATTACTCTGTTGGCTGCAAAGCTCAAAGGTTGACGGTCCGTTCGGTTTTAGCCACCTGCAAATTTGTGTTCTCTCCCCTAGTTAATCTCACTGAGGCCGTCTTTTTCCAACCACTTTCGTTTTGGTTTGAAGATTATTTTGATCTTTTAGGTATATTTCTTTAGCTTAGCAAGATAATATATATGTGACGTTATGATCTACAGGTGCAGCCCTTCCGGTTTACCTTGGGACCTGAGAGGTTATATGTTCCTTTACATTCAAACAATTCTTAATCCATGATAAAGATTATTCCTGTACTTATAGTAATATTATGCCATCTATAGGCTTTTTAAAAAAATAGCATGACTACACTGAAAAACTTTGTGTGGGCTGGAAAATTTGGAAGGGGAGTAAATGCCAGACTCAAATTACAATAGCAGTGAGAAATTTCACAGCATTGTTGAAACTTGGTAGTACAGTTTGTCAGTAAATAAATCTCAGAAATATAGTAGACATATAGAATTGCAAGTTTACATTCTAAAATACTGTTAGATATTTTTAGTTTGAGAGTTATAGCAGTTAAGCTGTTCAAGTTTACATATATATAAATATTTAATTTTTAGTTAACTTTTAACTTCCCAGATTGTAATTTTTATCTCTAGAAGTTCAATTTTGGGTGCCCAGAACTATGTGAGAAGTCAAGACCACAGTTGGCCACCAAAGGAAGTGGGAAGTCCATTCTAGAAAATCAATCCTTCCAAAACTAGAATCTGCAAATGACAGAAACCTCCCTGATCCCCAGGTTAAGCCCAACACAGATGCAAAGCCACTGCCTTGCACAACCTGGGGCTGTTGGGGAGGAGGTTATGGGGAGTGCAGCTACTCAGAGAAGACTGAAACCACTACCCAACACTGGAAAGTCCTCTGTCCTCCAGTCTGCTCCACCATGAGCTCACCACCAGATGGATGTGGAGCCTTGGCTTATGGCTTGGGACTATAGCTCCAGGTTCACAGGAGGGGACCACATCTCCAGCTCATAGGACAGGGCCACATCTTCAGCTCACAGGAAGAGACCCACAACTCCATATTTCAGGCAAAGGGATCACAGCCACTGTTCCAGGTTCTCAGGAGGAGACCACAGATCCGGGTTCACAGCAGGGAACCACAGCCTTAGGTTCACAGGAGGAGTCTACAACTTCAGCTTTTGGGAGGGGACCACAGCTTCAAGCTTATGGTAGGGGTCCACAGTTCTAGATTCACGGGAGGCAACCACAATCCTAGACTTACAAAAGGCGACCACAGCTTCAGTTCATGGGAGACAACCACAGCTCCAGCTCACAGGAGGGCCCTACAGTTCCAACTCATGGGAAGGGGCCACAGCTCCAGCTCATGAGAGGGAACCACAGCTCTAGGCCCAACTACAGTTTTAGATAATTGTTTCTACAAGCTCTTGTTTATTTTTCCCAAGTAAAATTTATACTGATGTTTTGAGAGATCTATGGGACTCCGCTGACCAAAACTCAATAAAAGGTAACCTATATCCAGCACTGGGTTTTCATTTGCTAGCTTGCTGTGTCTGGGAGAGACATGTTCCCCCATTATAGAGTAACTTCTTTTAAACTCCTCTTACACATGTGTATGTAGCAGGTTTTCTTTTGGCATTTTCAAAGGTGTTTGTGGTGTTAGCTGTCCCTCACCGTGCTCCTTCGGATAGCTTGCCTTCTCGTCCACTTACCCCATTCATCCTTCCTGTGCCATTAGTCCCCTTTGCTCCTTCACACCACCTGTGTCCCCTTCCTTTGAAAACCACCCCAGGCTGTCTTACTGATTTCCCGACTTCTACGAGCACTATAACCTAAACACACATATGTAAAGATTTGATTCTAGTATCTCCACATATGGGAGAGAATATGAGGCATTTGTTTGGGGTCTGTATTGCTTCACTCAGAATGATTATTTCCAGCCTCATCCACTTACCTGCCATTGTCATAATTTCAGTTTTCTGTACAATTGAATAATACTCCTTTGTGTGTGTGTGTGTGTGTGTGTGTGTGTGTGTGTGTGTATGTATGTATATGTATATAATATTTTCATTATCCATTCATCCATTGATGGGCATCTAGATTGTTTCCATTTCTGGGTTATTGTGAATGATAAGACACTATTGCGGAAGTTACCACGACATGACTCATAAGACACTGAGAACTCAAGCTGGTACCCACCTGGAAGCTTCATCTCTCCTGGCTATCTTTCATCATGCTGAAAGTGTCTATAAATGCTACTAGGGAAGATAATTATTCAATAATATTACCCAGCTCTGAACCCTGAAAGCTACAATATTGACTGGCCTGGCAAGACATGCCCACTGTTGTAATAATGGCATGAATGTTATGGGAGTAACCAATAGCTTCCTGATTGGATTTAAAGCCTGTTCCAAAAGATGAAACTCATGATTGGTAACATTAACTGGGCCAAAAGCTGTGACTGATGTAGGACATGGGCCCTAAGGAAAAAAACTATTATTATTCTGCTAAATGGACATAGTAATAAATTTCCACTTAAGTTTTAATCTTAACACACATAGACTAGTATATCTCTCCAACCTCATCAGAGATGACTTTAATTTTGTAGTTGATGATGATTAATGCATAGACCTTCAACTTGTCAACATGCAGGGAACAGGAGACAGTGGAATGCTCAGCTCTAAATGGAATATCTATTTCACACCCTTTATCCCCCAAGGCTTAGGGATCATCACAGAGAAGGGAGTCAGAAGATTGTAAGAGCCATAGGGAGTAGACATCTGTAGTAAAACAATATTTGCAAACAGTATTTGTAAGACATGTCATGGCTGTTATTCACGTGAACTCACAGATGGCTGTGACTGCACGCACAGGACCTATACCAGTTCAAGACAGCTCAATCCAGCATGGACAGAGGAGGGTCTCATGAAGTCCTGTCCCTATCTGAGAATCTACTCTCAATGGATGGCTTCTGAGGAAGAGTTAGTCATTTTCTTCAGGGTTGTGGGCTCTGGGAGGCTACCCACAGTCCAGTAGATGGTCCCACCCCAATGCACATACTGAAAGCACCAAATAGACTCAGTGTATTTAAAAAAATACAGCACATGAAGCTGAGAGGGAAAAGCTGAGTTAGGGGAGAAATTGGAGGGGAAGGAATGGGGGTGAATTTGATAAAAAATGCATTACATATATTATGAATATTAAATAAAATATTTTTAGACAGTCCTGGAGCTTACTTTGTAGACCAGGCTGGCTTCAGTCTCACAGAGATCTGCCTGCCTCTGCCTCCTGTGTTCTATGATTAAATAAAGTATTTTTTAAATGTATGATGAGAGACACACGCTTCCCAGGTATGTTCTTCTAGTCCTAAGTCTTTACTGTATTTGTTGCTATTATTTTGCTCATAGCTTTGCAGCTGTTAAAGCACTTTCAAAATCTCCTCCTTGTTATTTCCAGGAAATTATGGTAAAATCATCTACAACAGAGAATGAGTTGCAAATTGAACTTTTGCTCTCAGAACTTGCATAGAACTACCATTCATTCCTGAATTAACAGCATACTGTAGTCAAATAAATTTTGTTTAGTATGGTGGGCGGAGCATAATGGCACACATCCCAACACTTCAGAAGCAGAGGCAGGTGGCTTTCTGAGAATTTGAGCCCAGCTTGGCCTACATAGCATGTTTCAGGCTTAGCAGGGTTGCATAATGAAATAAAAAAAATTAAAAGGGAATGGAGGCTGGAGAAATGACTCAGATGTTAAATGCACTAACTGCTCTTGTGGAGGACCTGGGTTCAGTTCCCAGCACCTACATGATGGCTAATGACCATTTGTAACTTCAGTTCCAGGGAATCTGATGCCCTTTCTGACCTCCTCCAGCCTGGCATACAAGTGGTATACTTAAATACTTAAATATATTCAGGCAAACATACATACACACACAAAAAATTTTAAAAGGTCAGTACAGTATCGGCATGATGTGGACATGGGTAAAACTCTCTCTCTCTCTCTCTCTCTCTCTCTGTCTCTGTCTCTGTCTCTGTCTCTGTCTCTGTCTCTCTCTCGGGTTCTTCTCACTGGGGTACGTTTTCTCACCCACTTTATTCGATACCACACTTAAACAATAGCTTCCCTTCCATGGGAACAATTACTGGTTAGCTTTATTCCACAAAATTCTTACCAGAAAATGTTTACAAGAGGATTCAAATACTAATTATCCCCACCCCAGTTTACATATGAACACGTAAGAGTTTAGCTATACAAATGGTTTAGTGGTTAAGAATGCATACTGCTCTTACAAAGTGACCAGGGTTTGGTTCGCAGCATTCACGTGGCAGATCACCAACCTCTATAACTATATAGTTCTAGGATATTGGATAAACTCTTGGGGCCTCCTTGGGCATCAGGTACACATGTGGTATATTTACATACATGCAGACAAACATTCAGATACATAAAGTCCAAGTAATGCAACAGATTATTAAGCATTCCCTCCAGAAAAATCCTTATAGTTGCAACTTTACTGAAGGTATTTTTCTTTTTGTTATATATTGTCATCCTTTCCATCACCAGCATTCCTCTGTCGTTATTCCTAGATTTTCATATAGTCACTTAGATATTCCTAAGATTTGGTAGAACTGCCTGGATTGCATGAGGTGGCCCCACAAGTTGGGATTATTGATTCATGTTGTGATTCCTTTGCCAGCCGTTATCTCTGCCTCACTCCACTGTCTTTCCTTTTACTCTAAATTGCCTACTAAACTCTCAAAAGAGTACAGTACCAGAAAATCATCGATATGTATTCTAGGCAATTGTTTGAAACCAATAAGGCTTTTCAGAACTGTTTAAGGAAGATGAAGGTGATTAGTGGAATTTTATTGCAAACCTTCATGAACTAGTAAGGCTTATAAGACTTGACTACCTGGTGATCATCCCATAATAGTGTCTGAGGAAGGAACTGATGTACTGGGTAGGGTGATAGCACCGGGTGAAATCAGTGTGGTACCAGGTCAGAAGAACTGGACTTGCTGCTGTAGATAACAAGAAACCTCTGAGCTGTTCAGGCACTGACGATGTTTTAAAAGACAGTACCTTTAAAAGCGGAAGTGAAGTCTCTTCCTTGTCCTTCCTTGACTTTGTTTAAACGAAGGAGTCCTAAGAGTGTAATTACTTTTATTTTCTTCAGAGCATCAGAGACCCACCTTTGGCTCTGAACTACTTCAGTTATGGATAGTATTTAAGACTATGTCAGCTGTGCCAAAGTGAAAAGAAAGAGTGAGTGTCATTCCTGAGGGCAGGTAAAGCCTGAATAGTAGCATGTGTTCCTGATCATTTTGCTTGCCAGACCATTAATGGTGCAATTCCCACATGAGTGTCTGCTACTTTGGCTCTTCCTCATGATCGAAGATGGCAGATAAGAAACAACTAGGGGAGATACAATCTAAAGATTAATAAATATGAAGAGCTCTACTTGTGTTGACTAAATTGAATTTCTGTGGGCATACTGAGTTTTGAAATATATTTGTGGAAGTTATAGAATATTGTGACATTTTTTGAATAAAAATCTCTGAGAAAGATATCAAGAATTATTTACTGAAAATCTGAAATAATACAAACATTTCTGTGAATTGTAAAATACCTAAATTATTTGACATTTGATATATACTTACACTGTAACTTGAGGAAGTTTCCTGCTGCTTGAGTTTGGTATAAAGCATGTCACATTTCCTTTCTGATGCCCTTGTCCTTTATAGGAACTTTTTCAGTATGTGCATAATCATAATTATAGTTACTTGCCATCAGCACAGCTACTAGAATAAAAACACTTTTCAAAAAACAAATGAATGGTAGTATAGCTCCATAAATTGTTTAAACTTGGGGTTAGAAATGAGAACAAAAAATAATATATGTGAGTATACATGTGTTATAATAGTGCCATGCTATGCATATTCAATGTAAAATGTATGATAAATTTCAGAACTTCTTAAACAATGGAACACTAATATTCTAACGTATTAGAAATTGTTTCATAAAAGAGTCCATAATTAAATGTTTTTAATGATGAATTATTATTTTATTTTCTCTTTCTTAGAAAACCATAACACTCATTAGCACTTTGAAGTTAGAAGTTCTGCCACAAAGAAACTTATTTAACAGAGTTTTCTCTGTTTATAACAGTGCTTCCCAAATTTGTTTTTTGTTTGGAGACTCTGCTTCAGAAGTTATTCGCATCTCATGAGAATCTTAGACTTCTAAGAAACATTTTCTGAGAAAAGTTGGCATGCAATGTAAATAAACAATTTATTATACATACAGAATTACTTATACATAGAATTAGCAGAACATACTGCCCACAGTTAAATGGCAGGCTAGTTTGACATAGGCTATGTACTTTGCAGGTTTACAGATGATACATTGTTTGATACATAGTAGGTACTCAAAAAGTTATCTATGAAAGTGAACTCACTGCAGTATGGAGACACTTCACTCTCTCTACCCTCAGCCTTCAGAAGCCAACTTCCTATAAGACTTCTTGATGTTCTTTTTGCATTTGACAGGACAGTAAGTTAAGTTTATTGTGATCACTTGTAATTGAAACTTTGCTTGGCATATTTTAACTTATTGTGTTACAGCAAGGAGCTTCTTTCTGTGGTTGTAAAACACTGCCTCCTGTGAAACCCTAGCATGCAGAGGCAGATCCCATAGTCAGGAACCATCAGGGGATTGTTTTCTCAAGGTCACAGGATCTCTGCCCATGTTGGAGTGTGTTAGTCTCCAGGGCCACTGCTCTCCTTGGACCTAACATTTTTTCAGCATTCTTTGGCTTGATGGCATTGTCTCTTAGGATTTAGTCTTTGCAAGTGCTTCCTATTTCCTTGGGAACTCAGGTGCTCAAATTCACTGAGTATCTTGTGATACTAAAAACAACAAAACAAAACAAAACAAAACAACCAAAACCCTCTACTATCCTTTTTTTTTAAAAAAAAAAATGTGTATGTTTGTGGTGGTCAGTGACAGAGGATCCCCTAGAACTGGAGTTCAGGTGGCTGTGAGCTGCTCGACATGGGTGTTGAGAATGGAACTCTAGTCCTCTGTAAGAGCAATATGCGCTCTTAACCACAATGCCATTGCTCCAGCCCCATACCACATTTTCTTTATCACTCATCTAGTAACAGACACTTGGCTGTTGTGGCTAGTGCTACAGTAAACTAGATAGGCAACTAGTGCTATTTCATGCTGACTTAAAATTCTCTGGAGAAATAGCCAGGAGAACATGGCCGAGGCATATGAGAATTCCACTTTTAGCTTTTTGAAGAACCTTCCCACTGCTGTCCACAGGGCTATGCTAATCTATATTCCTACTAGCAGTGTTTAAGGACACCCTTTCCCCATGTCCTTGGCAGCATTTGTTGATGTTTGTTTTCTTAATGATAGCTGTTCTGACTGGGCTTAGGTGGGATCTCAGAATAATTTCAATTTGCCTGATGCTGGCTAAGGGTGATGCGTACTTTTTTTAAAAAGCTTATTACCAGTATTTGTACTTCTTTTGAGACATATATGCTGATTAGTCCATTTATTGATTGGATTGTTTGCTTGTTTGATGTTTTGTGCATCATCCTCCTAGATACTGTGTTGTCAGATGTATAATTAGAAAATATGTTCCCATTCTATAGGCTTTCTTGTCGCTCCTTGCTTCCTTTACTGTGCAGATTTTTAAAAATTTAATGCGGTATCTGTTATCAATTCTTGATTTAAATTTCTGAGCTATTGGAATGCTTTTCAGAAATTCCTTGCCTCTTTCTCTGTCTTGAAGTGTTTTCCTTTAACAGTTTCAGAGTTTCAGGTCTTACATCAATGTCTTTTATCTAGTTTTGAATTAGTTTTTGTACAGGGGTGTACTTTCATTCTTCTCCCTGTGAACATCCAGTTTTCTTGGCATCAGTTTTTGAAGTTATCTTGTCTCCATCGTATGTTTTTGTTATTTTTATAAAAAAATAAAGTAACTTTAGGTCTTGGGAATGTAGCTTAGTGGGTAGAATGCTTGCTTAGCATGCATGAAGCCCTGTGTTTGATACCGAGCACTGCATAGCATTCGGTGTGGTGGCACATGGCTGTATTCCCAGAACTTGGGAAGCAGAGGCTCCATAGTTTCAATTCCAGGCCATCCTTCTTAGCTACTTAGAGAATTTAAGACCAGCCTTGGTTTTATTTCAAATAACAAATCAATAGCTGTAGCTGGGTGGGTTTTTTTCTGGGCCTTATCTTCCAGTCCATTGTGTACATGTCTGTTTATGTGTCCGTACTATGCTGACTTTATTACTATAGTTCAACAGTGTAACTTGAAATCAAACAGCATTTTCATTTTTGCTCTGGATTGCTTTGGCTATTTGGAGTCTTTTGTGCTTCCATTTGTATTTTGGTATTTTTTCCTAGTTTTGTAAAGCACATAATTAAAATTTTTATAGGACTTGAACTGGATCCATAGATTGCTTTACGGTAATCTAAGCATTTTCATAGTACCAATCTACCAATTTATGAGTGTGGAATATTTTTCTATCTTCTAGTGTCTTCTCCATTTTTTTTTCCTTCAGTGTTTAAAAAACATCATTGTAGAGACATTTCATTTCCTTGGTTAGGTGAATTCTAAGATATTTTATCATTTTTTGAGGTTATTGTCAGTAGAATTGTTTTTCTGATATCTTTTTAAGTACGTTTGTGCTGGGTATGTAGAAAGGCTACTATTTTGTGTGTGTTTTTTGAATCCCACTTCTTTACTGAACGTGTTAATCCGTTCTAAGACTTTTCTGGTTCTATTTTGCTTTCTGGTGCTATAACAAACACCATGACAAAAAGCAACAGGGAAGGAACGGTTTATTTGACTTGCATTTCCAGGTCGTAATCCATTCTGGAAGGAAGTGAGGGCAAGAGCTTAAGCAGAAACTGAATCAGAAACCGTGGAGGAATGCCGGCCTGTCCAAGCTTTCTTCTACAACCCTGTTCCACCTCCTCCAGGATGGTACCATCCACAGTGTGCTTTAATCAATGAGCAGTCAACATCATTGAGGTGAAATCTTGTGGGAAGTATTTCTTCGGGGTCAGAGCACAGAAGCTGTAGTCCAGAGACAGGGTAGGGGTGGGGGTGGGGGGATAAGGCTGTCAGTTTCCCTGTATTTAATTGAGATATTTATTGGTCTATATTTTTTTGGTTGTTTACTTTTTTATACTTTATCCAGTTTTGGTATTATCATATTTGCAAAGTGAGTTTGATAGCATTTTCCTCCCCAAGTTGCATTTGGTCACAGCAACAGAAAGAAAAATGAACGGCCAGAAAACTCTAGAACCGATTAATACTGCAGTAAAGTAGCAGGATACGAAATCCCTTTCTGTTTTGTTGACTAGGTTGAGGTACACCGATGTCAACTCATCTTTAAAGGTCTGTTGAAATTGAGCAGCGAATCTATTTGGAAATGGACTTATTTTAGTTAGGTGACTTTTTATTATCTCTTTAATCCCAGTGGTTATAGTTCTGTTGTTTATAACCTCTTGATTTAATTTTTGATAGGTCTTTGTGTCTAGAAATTTATCCATTTCTTTTAGATTCTCAAATTTAGTAAAATATAGGTTTTTCAAAGTATGCCCTGAAGCCTTTGAGTTTCATTGACCCCTGTCATAATGACTCCTTTTTTCATCTCTAATTTTATTAAGTTGAGTCATCTCTTTTGCTTAGCATAGCTAATATTTTGTCAATATTATTTATCTTTTAAAGAACACTTTGCTTGATTTCTCTCATGTCTATTTCATCAGTTTATTATTTGGTCTTCATTGTTTCTTTCCAGTGATTTTGGGTTAGGGTTATTCTTGTTTTATAGATACTAGGTGAAATTCTAAGTTATTTATTTGAGATTTCTCTTATTTTGTAATGTGGGAATTTATAGCTATAAATTTCCATGTTGCAACTATGTTCCTTGGATCCCTCGAATTCTGATATTGTGTGTTTTCCTCTTCCCTCAATTCTGAGAAATTTTAAATTTCCCTTTTGATTTCATCAATGACCCATTCATCATGCAATAGTTTGTTTTTTCAGTACCCACAGTTTTGCATATTTTCTGCAGATTCTTCTGCAGTTTATTTCCAGTTTTACTCCATTGTGTTCAGATAGAAAACAACATATTATTCTAGTTTTCTTGGATTGTTAAGATTTAATTTGTGTCTTAAAATATGGACTCTAGATTTTCCTTCCCCTCTTCTGCAAAGGCCCCTGAGAGTTGGGTGAGTGAAACTCGGTGTAGGAGTTCTGTTCAGCGACCCACTTGTGGAAAGATTGTAAGAGCCAGTGAGGAGGGTGATCATATGGAAACAGAATGTTGCAAACTCCCGGGACTCTACTCATATGAGTCTACAACAGTGGTTTAAGCATGCTCAAGACCCATACAAATGCAAGCAGACAATAACCCAGCATGGAACTGGAGAAATGGGTAGCACACACCAATCTTTGCTGAAGAAATATTGGCAACTAATTATTGTTGGGTGAGAATGAGTTAAAGTGAGGGACTCCAGCTAGGCGGACTAGACCTGCACTGAACCTGCACTGAGGGACATTTGGGGACACTGATTTGACAGAAGAGACCTTAACACAGATGAAAGAATGTGTGGGTTCCATTTGGGGATTATAGGAGTGTGTCGGTGGGGAATGGGGTATAAACATGGTTAAGAATGATTGAGATATTCTATATGAAATGCACAACGATTCAATAAAAAAGAACTATCTAGAGAAAGTTCCTTGGTCTGCTGAGAGGAATATATATTCCAAAATATTTGGGTGGAATATTATGATAATGTCTGCTGAGTTCATTTGACTTGAATACCATTTAACTTTGATGATTGTTTGCTCGTTTATATTTTCATCTTGATGACTTGCCTGTTGTGAGAGTGTCTATTGAAGTCACCTGATACTCTTGTGTTAAGGTGAGCTTGTACCTTTACATCCAGTAGTGCTTGCTTTATAAAATTGGGTGCACCAGTGGGTGTTGTGGCATTACTGTTCTTTCTAGGTTGGAGGTGTTTCACACCATCTAAACCCTCAGCCCAAATGCCTAAGGCAGTAGCCATGAACTCCAGAACCACTCCACTAGTAAAACACGAACTGAAGACAACAATTGATAGATAGACTCACAAAGAAAACACAATAATATTCCATGAAAAGTAATTTCCCCTTCAACTTTGAGAAGTGTTGTAGAATAAAGAAATAAAGGTTGTACAGCACACACTAAATACTAAATATTAGCATTAGTTACTTGGCATATGAATGGAAAGAAAGTAATCTGAATAAAACTAAAGAATAGTAGAAGAGCAACAGAGAAAAATAGAAGAAGGAAAATTAAATCTGGTATGACATGGGGGTGGGGCACTGTTAGAGTGAATGGTGTTTAGAAGTCATTAACAATCAAATTTATAATTGAAATTCGATAAAGGAGGGAATGGGAAAAGAGCAAAGGGAAAATAAGGCAGGACTGGGAGAAAGTATGTGGACTGCACACGAGCTACTAGTTAGAGAGTCTACAACAGAGCAGATGCAGAAACAGAACAACAGCAGGTCGAAATGAAACAATATAAAAGGCAGAATCCAACTAAATATTTGTGCAGCAGCAAAAATTTAAAAATGACAAATTACAATGAAAGTAAAATAAAAATATTTTCACACCAGTAAATTCCTCCTTCGCTTATAGCAGCCATTACCGTCCCTCTGCTCTGAGTTGTCTTCCGGATATAACTTTGCTGGTGCCAGTGATGCTCAGTTGCATTTTTGGTTGAAACCCATTTGACCAGACTGGCAGGTACACAGGTACATGGTGTCTTGGTGGAATGGGTACGGGTTGCCTATGAGGTTGAATTTCTGTCCAGGCATCAGCGACGGAAAACCATCTTTTAGGAGTTTCTTACCCTTTAGCATGGTATGTAGCTTTAGAACATTTCCCACCCAGCCAGCTCCTGTTTTCTGTATGTGCTGAGTGGCCTCATTTTCCCATGTGAATTTCAGTGTCCCAGGTGTGATGTGACCACGTCCATTCTTATAAATTACTTTCAAAGCAAGGCATTCTTGTCTTTCTAGGGCTTGAGTTTTCTGCGGTATTACCTTGAGCGTGTTTTATCTACCTCGTCTCAGTTTGGGTCAGCTCTTGTTGAGTGTTTATGTGATTCTGTGGTGCTCTAGTGTTGCGTTGTTTTATGGATGGTGGGGCATTTATACTAGTGAGACGCGATTTGAATAGACGTTGATACTCTTCTGGACAGAGTGGTTTGATTTCATAGTTTCTCTTGGGATCTGCTGCCTCCTTGACCCAGAGTAATAGGTAGTGATGTAAGATGGCGGTGGTGGGTGACTTCCCAGGTTCTGTTCTACAAAGTCTGTGGCTCTGTCATGCAAATTTTATTTCTTGTTGCCTTTGCTTCTAGAAGGTTTCCTTTTTACTTATTTGTGTAAGTGTTATATATGCGGGTGTGTGTGTGTGGGGGGGTGTGTTATCATTCTTTTTCTGTCCAAAAACTTCAGCAAATATCTGCTTAGTGATCACAGATCTTTGAAACTATAGAGGTAGAGATAATCTTATTTTGTCTCCTGGTCCAATAGCACAGCATAACAGAACCAGTATTCATAGTTCTGCATGAGAGCAGAAGTGCTCCAACTATGTACTGATATATGTTATCCCAGAGCACATGTATCTCTGAAGCACAGGCACAAAGTACTTTCTCAGATTATTTGCCTTTTTTTCACTCCAGCACACATCTAAAACAAAATTAATATTTCTTATTTCTTCAGGAATCAAACCTCTATTGGATAAAATGGTGCAATTAGGCTAATGGATTTCATTTTAAATTTGTGATTATAAACTTCAAATAAATTCTAAACAATGTTCAGTAAGTTTGCCATGTTTTTCCTTGAACTCAATGATATAGTTTGAGTCTTAAATGTTTCCGAAATACCCAAGAGTTAAAGCCCTTGGTTCCTAGCCTATGACACTATTGAGAATTGTTGGAATCTTTGAAGTAGGGGTTAGTAGAAGGAATGTCTTCATTTGAGGGAATATCCTTGAAGGAGATTTGGGACCATGGCTCCTTCTCTGTCTCTTTCTCTTTGCTCCTGGGTTGCCATAAGGCAAACGGGCTTCTCTACAGCCATGCACGTTACCATGATGCATTGGGCCACCACAAGCCTAAAGCAGTAGTATCAAGTGACCAAGGACTGAAATTTCTGAAACAGTGAGCCAAACCAAGTTTTCTTCATTAAGAATTATCTTAGGTATTTTGTTTTGGTAACAGAAAACTGGCCAACACACTGAATTTGAAATTCTTTAAGGTTACTTGTTAGTTTTCTTCGCTTTCTAAACTTTTCTCTTTCCTTAGTTTGTAAATACTCTTGGTTAATGATATTTACTCATTTTTTTTAAATAAATGAAAGACTTTAAAATGCCTTCATTTCCCCACCATCAAACACAGGAAAACTGCATTGTCCTATCTTTATTTTTCATCTGTCTGTCATCTTTGAGGAAGTGTCCCTGTTTCACTCAATGGTCAGTGCTTCCAATCTGCCTTCTGTGGACAGGTGGCTCTCCCATTTTTCTCTCTTCTGTATAATTTTTACTTCTGTGCCAGAGCATTTCTATAGCTCAAGCATCTGATATCTCCTCTATTGGAAAAACAATAACATAACAACAAAAACAAATGTCTAAAAGATGGAGGAGGAAGAGAAAGAAAAGGAAACATTTCCTTTAAGCTCCCCCTTTAACTACTGAACCATTTCTCTGCTTTGTGTCATAACCCAGTTTATTCTGAGAGTTGTAGGCCTTGGCTGAGAATGGTGGCAGGTATTGATTTCTGCATTTGCAAGGCTGAGATAAGATGATTGTGCATTTAAGGCCAGCCCAGCTGTATAGTGCAACCATACCTGCAGAAAGAAATCAAAACACAACTATAAATGCTTGCTATGGTTTGAACATGAAATGTACTTCACAGGCTCATGTGTTAAAGCCTAGGCCCTAGTCAGTTGTTGGTGTTTGGGAAGTGGGGCTTTGCTGGAGCAAAGTAGGTCACTGGGGATATTTTGTTCTTTGTCCCTCCCTCTTGATTCCTCCTTCTTGTTCCCTATCTGCCCTGAGGTAGACAGCTTTATACTGTCATGTGCTCCTATTGCCATGACACTACCCAAGCACAGGGAACAAGGAACTGAACCCTCTGAAACCAAGAGCCAAAATAAATTATTCCTTTTTAAGTTGTTTTCTCAGAGGCTCTTGTCATAGCTTACTTCATCTCTGCTTCCTCAAGTGTGCTTTTCAGTCTCCTGTAAGCTCCTCTCACAGATATTCATTGGTCCTAAACTTTATACAATAACACTCAAGTTAATGAACTCTGACTTCCCCCTCCTGTCCTCACCTCTTCCTCTTAGGCCTCTAAGCACCATGCACTATATTAGGACCTTCAACTTTACTTCTGTATCTGTTCTACAGGTTATGTTTCTATCTCTTATTGTCCACTTCTTCCCTTCTTTTATTGAGATTTCAAACTCTGAGATCCTCCTATAACATCCTTCCCAGTGCTGGGATAAAGGCATGAGCCATTGTGCCTGGCTTCATCCTTTTACTATTTTTCAGAACTTGGCTTCTATTTTTCTTTGGATAAACTCTTTCCTCATGTGATTTCATATATTTCCATGATTTTACAGTTTTCTTCAGTGTCATGGCTCCCTGGGGCTTCCGACTTGTATCCAACCACCTACTTGAATGTATTTCATCACTGCTTCAGTTTAGGAAGTGTCAAAAGGTACTGTCATTTGGCAGCTGACTTTTCTCATAAGAGATATAGGATTCTTCCCTTCCAGACCGTCATCTCTCACTAAGCAACCAGGGCTTTCTTAAGGCTCCTCCAAGATATTACAAAATGAGTTCTCTATTTATCTGTACGAGGTAAGTCAAAAAAGGGTCAAGCAAAATCTGAAGCACCAACAGGTGTCATTCCTGCTGAGCAGTGACTGGGAAAAGTGCCAGGGATGATTGAAGAGATGCCTTTAGTAGTCATTGAGGAAAGGAAAAAACCTGACTGCATAACTTCTGGGCACAAGGGATGAGCAGTGATTGTGTATATGTAGGCCAGGATGTGCATCATATGATGACTTCCACATGGCTCCCAGGTACCTAGCAATGTTCTCACTTTGGCCTTTTGTTGGGCCAATCCCATTGCTGTCCATCAGCTCTGGGTCTCCTGACTCACACCTCTAAGCTCTTTAATCTCAGCATTACTTTCTCCCTCATATCTCAGTGTGATTGTTGATCTTGATTGTTAACTTTACTGGATTAAGGTACACCTACATGACTGGTAAAGAAAATCCTTGTATAAGCTGCAGAGCTTTTTACAGAGAAGATTAACTAAGTAGTGTAGAACAGCCCTGAATACAAGTATACCATCCACAGACTAGGAGCCTGGATGGGATGAAAATAGAAAAGGGGGAAGGCAGGTAGGGAGATGGCTCATTTGGTAAAAATGCTTGCTGTACAAGCATGAGGATGTCAGTTTGGATTGTAGCACCCATGAAAAATGTCAGGGATGGCAGCAATAATCCATGCTGGACAGCCAAATCGATAGCTGCAAGTGTGATGAGAGACCCTGTGTCAAAATGTAAAGAAAGACATGAGGAAGATACCAGATGTTATAAAATCTGGCCTACACACACACACACACCTGTGCATACACACAAATATGTACACACAAAATTAAGAAGAGCCAGGGAGCACAGGAAGAGTCTTTTCTATTTTCTGGTTACTATGACACAACTGCCCTGCATTGCCATGCCCTCCCAAACATGAAGGATTGAAGCCTCAAAATAAGCCCACCTCCCTTTGATTGCTTTATTCTGGTTTGTCTCATTAACAAAAAATTCTGACTGACACATACTCCAGGAATCTTTCCTTTCTTGGCTGTTGGAATGAGGACCTGAATTGGGAATGGTTGGAGGCAAAAATTTGATCTGCCCACTATGTGTCCTAAATCATTTGCCCCTACTAGGTGACCTTTCTACATTCTAAGAAGATTAAAAGCCAGGAATCTACATTTTGCCCCCTGAGATTTGGTCACCATCTTTATCTTAATTCAACTGGATACAGTATGCCATGGATGTTTGAATAGGGGTTGGGAGGAGGAGAGAAGTAAATACTGACTTATGATGCAAACTGTTATTTTACTCAGATATCTGCACTAATCAATCATGCTTTTACAATAAAGTCATGTAATCTGAGTGACTAATAAAAGAGATATCATTTTTTCTCATAGTTATAGAGGTGGAAAGGTCTAAGGGTTTGGTTTGTGGTGAGGAATCCCTTCCAATATTGCAGATGGTCACCTTCGCACTGGACCCACACATACAGGAAAAAGTGGACTCTGGGATCGCTCTTTGAAGAGGACACCAGTTCTATCACATTCAGGACTTTATCCTATGACCGAATGTAACCCTAATCACTTCCTGAATGGTTTTATTTATATTGTCATGTGTAAAATTATAGGGTTTTTGCTTTTGTTTTTTGGTCTTCTGAGACAGGGTATCTCTGTAACCCCAGCTGGTCCAAAATTCACTATGTAAACTAGGCCGGCCTCGATCTCACAGATATCTACCTGCATCTGCCTCCTGCATGATGAGATTAAAGGTGTGTGCTGCTACAACTGGCTTTAAAACTGTCGTTTAAACATGCAGGCAAGACCTTATAGCAAGGGCTAATAGGAATCTAAATTATCTAAATCTAAATCTGTTAATATGTAGTAACATTCTTATCACCAAAACTCTCTTTGATAATCTGAATCTCAAACTGACTTATCAGTACAATTTTCTAGCCAGTTGACTGAGCATAAAACTTGAAGCCAATTCTTTCCTTGAGTCTGCTCATTTCCTTTCTCTAAAATATCAAACCCACAGGCAAAACCTGCTTATATCTCCGTAGAATTTCTTGATTTGGTTAGCTTCTCATCTCTATAGTTAAAGCTTTATTGTATGACATCGCCTGGGCAGTTAGTCACTTTAATCCTATCCTTGCTTTCAGTATTGCCACTTTATAATGCATCCGCAATAGTCAGGTGACTTTATCGTTTTGTCAACCAGATTTCTACACGCACTTCTGTAAAAACTTTCAGTGAGTGAGCTTTGTGTAACTTCCTGTAAAATTCAACCCTGTTGTCAGATTCCAGACTGCAAGTCTCTTCTGAAAATTTGAATTCTGTAGTACAAATGTTGAACTATCAGGGGATATCACATGATTTAAATTACAGAAGAAAGGCTTGGGTCTGCTTTTTGAGAAATGAGAGTTTAGAAGCAGTAAATTAGAAGAATGCCTAGAGTAACGGCAAAAAGAGACATGCAGTTTATATGTACTGATATAATACGCAATGCACAGAAATTTAAAGAACTGAAAGGACTGGGCATTAAGAGAATAAAATAGAACATAGTAAAAAGTGCTTGAGATATAGAGGTACAAAAGGAAACTAACACAGAATTATGTGAATGAGGAGATGGACAGGAAGGAAGTTTCTTTACCATGATACTGAATGTATACAATGTAATTCACTCAGGAAGAAATTTAGAAGGAGGGGAATGTTGTGAAGGAGTTCATAACTTCCCTTGACACTTAGCCAAGTTTGAGAATATGGAGAAAACTGAAATGTGTCACATAATTTGGTCGTTGGGTATAGATTTCTGGGGCCTGGTTAAATGAAAGGAAAAGAGAGAATTGGGGTGTTAATTAATGGGAACAAGCAATTGAGACAAGTTTTTTTTTTCTTAATTGCAACTGGGAGAGAAAGAGGTAATAGTAACGGAGACACAAAAGACAAAGAAATCAAGTAAAAGGCAACGAAAGAGAGGAAATAGATATTAGTTTGGGAGGGAGAAGCTTAGTCAAGCAGCCTCTTCTTTTAGCCTGTCCTTGTCTGTCTGGTAGAGTGGGACTGAAACATACTCATGGAGTAGAATTTTGTTTTCTAAATTCAAATGTGGATAATGCGTGTTTACATGTATGTGTGTGTAAGTGAACATATGTACCTCATCTCTGAATTATGAAGCTAATTTTACTTTGACTCGTACACCTTGTCACAAGGGAGTGGTGAGTGGTGATGAGTAGACAAAACTTATTAAACTCTACCATGATATCGTATCCTCTCTACCTCCTTCCTATCCAAACAAAAGTCTGTCTGACTATCATAAGTCAAACTTGAAAAGTTTCAAAATACCTTGCCTCTTCTGGGCTGTCCACTGCTGAAGCCTTGATTGCCTGAGTGACAGTATGTTCTTGCCATTTTTTTATTACACTTTTGACACCAATTCCTTCTTCCATGATTTAGTTCCTTTTTATTTAACAACTCAGCCCTCGTTTCAAGAGCAATTGAAAAACTCACCTAATTAAAATTTACAGATCATAAAGTTTTATTCAGTGGTAAGGCTAATTTTCCTGTAAGCTATTGAATGTCAGAGATTACTTTTCCAGTGGGAGTAACACCCAGGAACATTTTCATTCATCATTAATATGAATTATCACCAACCAAGATACTCAACTGAAAATGCCAGAAAATATTCTCAGTATGTATTGAAATGGCATTATAAGCAAGAGTATTCTCTCCTCAGTGAATAAGATAATTTAAAAAGAAAATGTTAACTCTAATCTTTTTAAAGTCTAAGTAGATGTGACCCAGTCATCATAGAAGTAGCTTAGTGCTTAAAGGCTTCACTGGTTAGCATTGCTCTGTAAAAATATAAATGCATTTGTTTTGAGAAAAGTGAACTGGTTAGAGGAAAAATCTTTGCAAGTAAATACCCGAGAATTAGGAGCAGACTATTTATTTATCCTTCTAGTTGTTTTAAAATAAGATTTGAATAAAATAGGTAAACTTTTCAAGTTGAAAATGGTGTTTTTCCTAGAGGGGAAGCTAGTCTCCAAGGCCCTCCCCCATCTCTCTGCCACACTAAACTCACAAGTCTTGGCCTTCTCTTTACTGTCAGAATATACTCTAGTCTTTTTGCTTCCTTTCTTTGTGCATCAACTGAAATTACTCAGTATGTACGGTTTATCTTGGTTTGTTTTCCCATTTTCATAGGTCAACTTGCTTATCTGCAAAATAGCAATATTAATGACAAGTGCCTCACAGTGGTTTTTGAGAATGAATGATACTACTCCACTACAGAAATTAGAATGTACTTGGTATGGATTAGTCACTTGGTGAGTTTTAGTTTTTACTATTATTATTCATGTCGATTTATGTAACCACATGCTTCTTAAGCACAGAATGTGAGCATTCACTTGTTTATTCAAGTAATGTTGATAAATAAACTTCAGTTCTTCCCTTTCACAGAATCAACAGTTCATAGAATGAGTGTACCATTGTTCTGGGAGCACAGCAGTAAGAAAATAGAGTTCATAGATTCAGAGATCTTACAGTGCAAGAGCAATGATAGTCAGCAAGCCATAAATGCATAGGAATAATATCAGGAAATAAGGCTTTAAATGAAAAATTATTGAGTTGGGGGTAAGTGCAATGCCTACAGAATTTACTCACTTGTTAAATTCTGGATAAAATAAGATAAACATGGAACTTAAGATTGAGGGAAGGAGCAGTTTCAGTGGTGGTAAAGTCTAAGGAGTGTCTATGGGCCCTGAAGGTTAAAATTATGTATGGGACCAAGTGGGCAGCCCTAAACACATATACACATGAGCACCACTAAATGGACTCAGTACAATATATGTGTATATATATTTATATATTTATACATATATAAATGCATGTATGTGTATGTAAGAATAATAATCAAAGAAGAAGACAAAAATTGAAAGAGAGTCAGGGCATGGGAAAAGCTGGAAGAAGACTGGAAGGGATAGAAATAATGCAAATATATAATACTCATGTTTGAAGTTCTCTAACATAAAATAAAATTGAATTTTGAAAAAATTGTATGTGGGAGGTTTCACTGGAGCATCAGACTTCAAGTTCCTGAATTGGAGTTGATTCAGCATTGGCCTTTAATCTGGGGAAGAGTTATATGAAAACTTTTGTAATTCACATGAAACACAGATGTCATAATAAAATATGAGATAAGATGTTGATCTAGATTAGAAATTCATATTGACAAAATGCTAGATATACTATTAAGGCATTCTCATCCTGGAACTTTAAGGCATTTTGTTTTCCTTTTTGCAAAAACAACAAAAATGGCATCAGTTTTAATAAACATCTAAAGTACATCTTAATAAAAATTTAATTTGCTCAAAAACAAGTTATATAATAAAAACACACAGTGTTGCATAACAGTGCCAAAAAAACTAAATAAATATTTTGGAGATTAATAAATTGATTTTCTCTATGAAAATGTATTTGTTTCAGTATGATAATGAACCCCAGTTAGCACCTACTCGAAGAGCATTCTCAGGAAGGCACCTTGCATCATGGTGTTATTTGTGAAGCATTAGTTTACGTCAGCTGTTCTGGTTTGGTAGAGTATCCTCTGGTAACACCTTAGAGCTTCATCGAGAGTGCTTGCCCTAAGTCCCAGGCTTCAGTAAATCCTTACATAACTGCTGTAAACAGAAATGTTTCTTGATGGATAAATAATAACCCTGCATATTTTCTGTTCTTGGTGACATAGGCACCTTGACACTCACTTGCAACACTGTTCATTAGCTGTATTAGAAAGATGAACTCCTGGCTTTAAAATGTAGATTAGAAGGCTTGTTTTCTTAAAGTCAATAGAAGCTTTATCTATATTCAAGATGTTCTAACAAAGAAGAATAACATACTCGAGGATTTATAGAGTCAAGAAATTCACTAAAATAAAATTAGTGTGGAATTAAAATTAAAAATTCATAAATAGGATGAAAGCTTTTATTCTGCAGCTTATATAGATGTTAATAATTGTGTGTGTATGTGTGTATATATGTATGTACACTTGTGTGCGTGCATACGGAGGGTAGAAGTTGACATTAGGTGGCTTTTCTAACATTTATTTTTTAATTGTTTTTATCTATTATTTTAATTTAATTTATGTGTATGAGTATTCTGCCTGAATGTATGTAAATGTATGATATGTGGGCAATGCCCTGCAGAGGCCAGAAGAGGGTGGCAGTCTCCTGAAACTGGAGTTACACATGGTTGTTAGCCACAATGTGGGTGCTAGGAAGAACAAGTATTCTTAACTGAGGAACCATTTCTCTAGTGCCCTCCAACTTAATTTTGAGGCAGGGTCTCTCACTGAACCTGGAGCTCACTGATTGGTTAAACTGGCTGACCACAATTCCCAGGGATCTCCTGTGTTTACTTCTCTAGTGCTGGAATTGCAGGTGTAATTCCAGGGTTGGTACAACCCACAGTTGGCTCCCATGTCATTCAACAATTGAGAAAATGCTGCACAGACATGGCAACAGGCCAGTTCAATGGAGGAAATTCCTCAACTGAGGTTTCCTCCACCCAGGCAAGTCCAAGTCACAACTGAAACTATCCAGCACAACTGACCCCTTGTCAACTTGACACACATCAGATCACTATTAACCCACAACCTTTCCATTTCTTGTTCTCAATGTATGACAATAATGTTAATATCACAATATAAAATAGTACACCTTTAAAGTTTTATAATCTTTTAAGAGTTCAAAGTCTCTTTAAAAAAATCTCTTAGCTGTGGGCTCCTATAAAATCCAAAAGAAGTTACATGTGCACTTAGAACTGGGCACACTTTAGTAAACCCCAAATCCAGCAATGTAGCTCAGTGTTGGATATCTGAGTTTCACTCATCATCTTCTGGGCTCCAGTCACTGGGGAAGCTCCACTTTTCTGGCTCTGCTGTACACAGCACACATAGCTTGTCTCATAGGCTCCACTCCACACCTGCCCTTTGTGGTTATATCATGGTCCTGGTATCTCCATATTAGGGTCTTTACTTGAACTGAGGATAATCCCTCACCAATGGGCTCTTCTGGCCTCTCAGGATGCAAAGCCTTAGATTCTCTCCATGACCTCTTCAATCCTAAGTATCTTCACTGCAGCTGAAGTGAAGGTCGTATCTTCACCAATGGCCTTTCCCAGAATCTAACAGTGCAGGTGTCGGGAGCCATTTGCCTGCCTTGAACTATGCCCTAGTTTTGGGTTAGGCAGAAGTCAATCTCGTGCACAGATGTGCTGTTGGAAGCAGGAGTTTTCATTATGCAAATGATTTACACCTAAGGAGAAGTTTATTCTACACCCAAAACTGAGGTCATGTAGAGATCTTTGAAGGAAACCAATCACATCTGAAGTTATTTTGCCTGTGTTAGTATTGTTTTTGTGTTGAATTTTTCACCCATTGTTTTGTTTTGCTCATTTCATAGTATAAATAGGGGAGACTTAATAAAGGCAAGCTGCTTCAGTGTGACTGACAGCCCTCCTGAGTCTGTCCTATTTTTTTTTCTCTCTCTCTCTCTATATATATATTTTCTCATCCTCACTCCCTGCTTCGAGTGCGGTTCGATTTCTGCTGGCGGGCTCCGGCAGCCAAGCCTCAGCTGCTCTCTGTGACCCCTTTATGCCTTCAAAACCAGTACTATACAGGAGACTCTTACACATTACCAAGTCCTGTTTACAGCTTGAGATGAAAACCCCTGTATGCTGACCCTGAGGAAATACTTCTCAGAAGATTTACCTTGATATGTGGTGTCTTGTTACTCACTCTTCCAAGTTTCTACAGACAGCTCACTGAGTTCTTAGCAGTTTTCCTAGTCCAAATCTCCAAGAGTTCCACAATCCTCCTTAACACATATGGTTAGGTCTATCACAGCAATATCCCACCGTCTGGTACCAATTTCTATCCTAGGTCCTTTCTATTGCTATGATAAAAATATGGACCAAAACCAACTTGGGGGAGAAAGGGATTATTATATCTTCAGCTTACAGTTCATGATGGAGAGAAGTCAATGCAGGGCTTAGGGCAGGAACTGAAACATAGACCATGAAGGAATGCTACTCAATAGCTTGCTCACTTAGCCTGTGCTCAGTCTGCTTTCTTTTTTTAAAAAATATTTTATTATTTTTATGTGTATGAGTGTATTGCCTGCAAGTATGTAAGTGCACCCATGTCCTGCAATGTCCCCAGAGGTCAGAAGAGGGCTTTAAATTCCCTGGAACTGGAGCTACAGATGGTTGTTAGTCACCATGTAGGTGCTGGGAACAAAACCCAGGTCCTCTGCAAGAGCTGTCAGTGCTCTTAACCACTGGGCCATCTCTCCAGCCCCAGCCTGATTACTTATACAACACAGGACTATCTGCCCCAAGGATGGCGCCACCCACAGTGGGTTGAGTCCTATCATATCACTCAAGAATCAAGAACATTTTTGCCCACAGACATGGCCTCAGGCCAAACTGAAGCTAAAAGCACATCCAGTGATGATTAAATTCAGTTTTTATTGAACCTAGTTTACAGGGAAATTAGTCATCTACATTTTTTATTTTGTTTTTGGAATCTTTTATTTGCCAAGTTTGGAGAAAACAATATAGCTTATTTATTTATTTATTAGCTTATCAAACTTCTGAATATTTAGATGATGACCTCTCAAACATTCACAGAGTGTCTGCTTCCACTGATCCATCATCTATTAGGTCATCAAAGAACACATTGTTCCTTTATACAATGAAGGCCTTGTAATGGTTTGCTTGAGAATATTTGAGGTGCACTCTGTGCTTCTTATAAGTTCCTATTAAAGAGAATTAATAGGGGCATTAGCCCATGCTATAGAATAACTTTTTTTCCTCCAGGTATGTATGATCCCCATCTTAGACTAGGATTATCTTAGCCAGTTAGTTATGGCAACTAATTGTTCCAAGAAATACCATAGTTAGGTCTACGGTAACAGTCATAGAGTTATTGATACTTCCTAATTGAAGAGGGGAAGAGTGTGTGAGGGACTGATAGGCATTCAATGTGGCTACAGCATATTAAGTGTAGTCAGGATGGTGAGAGTTGGAGCACCAAAGGATAGAGAACTAAATAATATAGTATTCAATGGGTAATGATAAGGCTCCTGAAGGAACTGCAGTGAAAGATTAAGTGTTTTGGCTGCATTGTACTGAATGACCAGGTCAGACCACTAGTGAAAGGAGGAAGAATGATGAAGGGGCGAAATTCACAGCTTGGATGAATCCTGGAGTTCGGCTTGTATTTAGGTTTCCACATTTCGCACTTAGTAGTTTCAAGTCTTTCAAGTTGAACAAAGTATAGCTTTGCTTGTTTTCAGTTTTACCTAGAGTATGTTATGCCTCTATTCTTGACATCTGACTCTGCATCTCCTCTTGGTACTAAGTTCAGAAGACTCCTTTCATTGATACATTTTTGTTTTTCATATAAATGTGGAGGAGGGTCAGAGATGCTACAGTGCTGTTTCCAGTTCTGTTTATAAGAACATGTAGCAATCAATGTTTGCACCCCCTGGAAGTATGGTTTCAATTTTGTCCTTGAAATATGAGAAGAGTTATGTTGCCAGCACATATTTATCCCCGCAAAACATCTTATTACTAGAGCATACAGACATCTTACGCGGTTTTGCTTTCAATTTTTTTCAAGTTTAGTCTCATCTTAATGGGAGGAATATCTTTTAAATGACAGCATTTGTTACAATGATGAGGTTATTAGCTAAGTGATATCCCAACAGAGTTAGTGTATAGACGTCAGTTATAACACGTCTAAGACTATCAACTGTTATCTTACATTTTGATATTTATATTTGACTATGTTAGGCAACTCAGATCTGGACATTGCACTTGTTACAATCAAAACAAAATCCTAGAATTTTGCAGTCTTAAAACAATCAAAACAAAAGACTTGGATTTTGAGAATTTAAAAATGGTTACATTTTGTACTTTGTATCTTACCAGCATTTGAATGTAGTGATGCTTAATAATCATGGCTTTATGTGGTAGTTTGAGTGAGAATGTCTTCCATAGGCTCAAATATTTGAACACTTAGTCCTCAGTTGGTTGCACTATTTGTAAAGGTTTAGGAGGTGTGAAGTTGCTGAAGGCAGGATGTCCTTGAGGGCAGACTTTTGAGAGTTTATAGCCTTGTCCCACTATCAGCTAGTTCTCTGTGCTTCCTGTTTGTCACTGGAGATGTGAGCACTCAGAGTTTTGCTCTGGCCACCTCCTGCATTAAGACCTCTCCCTCTGGAACCGTAAACCCAAATAAATTCTTTCTTCCATAAGTGCCTTGGTCACGGTATTTTATCATAGCAACAAAAACTAACTAATATGCCTTATAAGCTGATTATAAACATATCCCACATTTATTTATGAAGAACAAAAGGGTTCAAATTTACTTAAGTCAAACAACATGAGGTCTGGATGGCAAAATATGACAAATGTTAGTTATTTTATTTTTCTCAAATCAATTATCTTTTGTTGGAATTCATGTTGAAACTCTTCCTATTTTCATACATCATTTGTAAAGAAATAGTAGTATATAATCCAGTATTTCTACAAAGAAAGCTGTAATGTGAAATATTTCATTATATTTACAATGAGTTACAAAGTTTGTACCCTGGTGAGTTAAGTTCAACAGTGCTGACCTTGCATATTTTTTATGTTTCTTCTTATTGCTATTGCATTTGGTTTTCTTATTTCTATGAAGTCAATGGCACACTTTGTTATGTCATGTAATTCATTACAATACACTCATCTTTGCTTAAGTTCTTGATGTCAGGTTTACTGAAATGAAGAGATTCAGATGTGTTTAGAATCTGAATGAATATAGTTTCTTAAACGTATTCAACACATTATTTTTTAACTATTTCTCCAAGTGTTATGACGTGGGTTTTTCTGCACAGCTGAGGACTATTGAGGACTAATTTCCAGTTAAACTTTTTAAAGTCTAAACAAAGCTGGTGTGATGGCTCAGCAGAGAAAGGCACTTGCATCTAAAGCTGAGGACTTGGTTCTTTTCCCAGGTCCCACACTGCAGAAGTAGAGAATTAATTGCTACAAGTTGTCACCTCATCTCTACACATCTGTGCATCCTTCTACACACAAAATAAATAAATACAATGAAAAATTTTAAATTCTTAACAAATCTAGATTCTTCTTCCAGTATCTTACTGAAATTTCTTGAATGATGTTTGGTAATAATATCCCATTTGAGAAATGTTGAATTTCATGGTATTTTTTCAAAGCGTTTGTCATTATTAACTGTCTTCCTACCCATTCATCGCTTACCTTTCTTCTACCTCTGCTTTTCTGTGTATAGAGTAGGACCCTTGTTATATTTTCATTATGTCTAAGTACTTACACATATATGTATGCCGAAAGTAGTATCTAGACCTTAATAAGAACATAAGTGTTTGGGCTATTATTACTATTGCATTATTCAGTATTGTATTGTTACTTATTTTGAAACAGTGTCTTGGTTTGCATTTTCCTGAAAGCAGAACCTTAACTGGAAGCCCACAGGAAGGTAGTTTATTGTTGTTAGGTTCTGGATGGGGCTGGGGGTTCAGGAGGACACTGAGATGGCTTACTAGGAAGTAAGGAGTTTATTAGTTGTTATTAATGCCATGGTCAGACAGTCAACAGCCTGGTGGGGGTGCCTAGAGGTGAGAAATCAGAGCCCATGAGGCAGAGGAGGAAGCCATTTATAGCCCTCTGAGAACTGGGGAGGTTTTAGTTTCATTCTGATTCCTAGGCAGGAGTAGGGAAATGGATGGGAGCAGATGTCCCCTGAGCCAGTACTGTCTTTGATGTTAACTCACTTCCTAGATGGGATGTCCTGGTACCTGGATTGTAAACTAGCTAAAGATTCAGACAGTGTCTCAGTAGGGCGCCTGTAGGGATATGTGAAAGGGGAAGATGAGGCTGTGGCAGATACTGTGGCCTGAGTACAGGGTAGATTCTGAACTTACATACTTTGTGGAATGATTGCAAGGAACGCATAAGGAATCAAAGAAGCAAATTAGGGAAGAGGAACCCAAACAGAAACATAAAGTTTTAGGTCAGCCATCTCTTTGGGAGTGTATGCATTACATCCTGAAACAACCTGAATTGGTTTTCTTTTGTACACTATTGGTCATAGTCAAGTGGGCTTTAATTTCAGATTGAAAAAAGCTTTAGTATCAAGCTGTTTCAGTGTGTCAGAAAAAGTAAGGAGAGGCCCAGAACATATACCATGGGCAGGAATTGTTAGGTCGTAGCTGTGAAAGGAAAGCACACTGTTACTTGCAACAGGTGCAGTGAGGTGAGGCCAAGGGTGTTTCCCGTGGTGATCCAGAGATATTCAACGTTCACATGTTTCTGGATTTTCTCTTACCTCCACATCATCTTCTCATTTGGTCTTAGGGTTTTAATGTTGTGTGTGTGTGTGTGTTGTATATGCATGTGTGCCTTTGCCTGTGGAGGCCAGTGGTTGACACTGTGTGTCTTCCTCTATCACTCCTTATTTCTCTTGCAGAGTCTCTTACTGAACTCAAGGCTGACATTTTGGCTAGAAGGGCTGCTGTCTCCATCTGCACCCTGCACTGAACACCACATTTACAGATTCTCTGCCGTACCAGACTGCTACCATGAGTGATGGGTATCTGAACTCAGATTTTCGTGCTCGCAAGAGCACTCTACTCATTGAGCCATCGCCCAGTTTTTCTAAAATCAAAATTTAAAGTATATGTCACATAAAGTAAAATACATAAAGTGTATAGTTGGATGTTTTCACAAATGTTCAGAGCCCTCCAAATAATCTCTGGCTCTGTTAAGTCTACCTAGACTCACTTCTAGGCAAACAATGACTAATAAGGATGTGGAGTATTGTTTTGTGTGCGTATTTTCTGTTTTCTTCTTTTGTGAAATACCCATTTGAATATTTTCTTCATTTTTACTTTGTCATCATAATGCTGAATTATAAAACGTGTATGTATTATTTTTTTCTTTGTTTTTTTGAGACAAAGTCTTCCTGTGGCCCCAACTGGCCTGGACTGGGGTCTGGGGCCTGGAACTCATTATGCAGACCAGGCTGGCCTTAATCCTACAGACATCTGCCTGCTTCTGCCTTCCAAGTGTTTGGACTAAAGGCGTGTGCCACCACACCTGGCTGTCTATGTATTTGGGATGTAAATTCATCAGAAATGTGTACTATGAACATTTTCTCACTGTAGCTTACCTTTTTTGTTTTATAATAATCACTAAGAGCAGAAGTCATAAATTTTGATGAAGTCTAATTTATTTGCATTTTAAAAATCTTATTTTTGTACTTTTAGTGTGCAATCAAAAGCATTTTAAAAAAAGCATTAACTTTCAACTCTCAGTAGTGAAATTTCCTCATGCAACAGATGGTGATTAACACAGAAAGCCACAAATGGCCGGAAGTTCAGCATCAGTTATGTTCAACTGTATTTTTCTGCTGAGAGCTACTATTTTTTGAAAGATCCATGCCAATTACAACATTAAAAGATGTCTAGTCTTCTCTAATACTTGGGCAAGAAAGCACTTGCTGTATCATTTCGTGTCCTGGGAAGAGGCACTTTCTTTTCATGGTGCATGTTCTTTGCTTCTCATCATTGATAAAATGATGCTTGTATATGTTCACTGGATCAGGAAAAGAGGTAGAAAGGGAAGGTCTGAGAGGCTTAGTTCTGATTAATTTTCCACATTTTGAAAAAGGGATGGACTCTATTTCTGTCATAAACAATATTATTGGTTGTAGCATCAAAACACACCTTATTTAACAGATTAACTTGATTTTTTGATCTAAGAAAAAGGAGCAAGAACTTTTATGACCTTAGTAGATTGGGGTCTCAAATATTATTTGCTAATGTACAGAGCTGATACTTGATCTGATTGTTAGAGCTTAAATTTCTAAATTTTGAAGTGTATATGTGTGTGTGTGTGTGTGCGCACGCACGTGCACTTCTGCCTGCTTGTGTATTTATGCACATGAGTGTAGTATTCCCAGAGGCCAGAAAAGAGTATTGGATCCCTTGGAGCTGGAGTTACAGGCAATTGTGAACTGCTTAATGTAGGTTCTGGGAATTGAACTTGTGTCCTCTGCAAGAGCAATACAAGCTCTTAATTGCTGAGCTATCTCTCCGTCCCACTGCTTCTTATATTTTAACATGCCAGATTTACCTTCTTTTTGCTACCTTGGAGATGAGATGGGAACTAGAAATGGACAATTTGAAATAACACTTCAAATGACCTATAAATTCAAACAAAATAACAAACTTTTATATTGTATTATTCAGCTTTGTTTGAAGTTTGTAATAGAGGATTTTATTGCATTGTTATCTTTTATATTTTAATATATCTCTAAAAATAGTACAAAGGGCTTCACAAGGGGGTATAGTGTGAATAACTGTACCAGAGAATGAACACATGCCAAAAGATTAGAACTTGTGCAGAAATTAAACACGTAGCAGTCTTGCATTGGATCTATCTGCAAAGCTGTCTCAGCTGACTTTTACCTGGGCAAATATCAATGCTGTAGAAATGTAAATCATCAGCAAAATTTACAGGAATATCATCTAAATATGAAGTGCCAACCTATCTCAGGATTAATGAGACATTTATATCCCACTATGATGTCCCTGGATGTTGACTTTAAAAAAGCAGGAAGAAGACTCAGTAGAGCAACAAATTCCCTCCTATGGCCTTGGGTCCACATGAATGTTTTATTCATTTATTATGATTTTTTAATTAAACACACTTAATTGGGATCACTTTTATAGCCCCTTTGTGCTAATATGCTGAGTTAATTTATTGTTTAACTTGAAAGAAATATTAGTTAAGATCATTTGCTTTGGCGCTAACAATGAATTTGAATTTTGACTACACTTACTAATTGGTTTTCTCACATATGACCTATAGTCGCAGAAACACGATTTTCTCACAGGGGAAACAGACAGAATGCCTACTCTATGAAGTCATGGTAAGGAGCAAATGAAGGGCGTTAAACTTTTAGCATAGTTTATGGCAGATAATGCAGTTAAGGAATAATACATGAATATAACAAAACTTGCTTTATTTTCCAGTAAGGGGTACATTGGTTGAATTTGAGGAAATACACTTAGAGATGATTACTGAAACAACTACATATATGACATGACAAAGCTTCATTTGTCCACAGAGGTATATTTATGCGCATACACATACACAGATGCATATATACAAAGAATAGAGCTTTCTGCAGAAGAAATAAGCAGACTTAATGTTTTTTTAAACAAAGATTTATTTTAGGGGCTGCAGAGATGGCTCGGTTGTTAAGAGCATGTACTGCTCTTGCAGTGGACTCAGGTTTGGTTCCCAGCACCCACTATGGAGAGGGGCTCCTAACTGCCTGTAATTCCAGCTCCAGTGGGATCCAGTGCCTCTGATTTCCACAAGCACCTGCACTCACATTCACACATGCACACATATACATAATTAAAGATAAATAAATTAATGTTTTTAAAGTTGTGTGTGTGTGTGTGCGCGCGCGTGTGTGTGCGTGTCTGTGCTATTGAAAACCAGAAGAAGGTGTTAAATCCCCTGGAACTGAAGTTATAGGCAGTTGTGAGCCAACCCACAGTGCTGGACATTGAACTCTGGTCCTCTGCAAGAGTCATACATGCTCTTAACTGCTGAGCCACCTCCCCTGTTCCTTAATCTGAAAATCAATTTTTAAAAAGCTTAATATTACTCTAATATGAAATTTCTACATTAGTACATTCCAGAAGTAGAAGCAATCAATAGTCCTAGCCCTGCAATTCAGAACTGCACATCTTCATGTACTTTTTAGAGTCCATTAGGGTGCTGGTCTCCTTGTCGTGTGATGCTGTGAATACAGTTTAGCCTGGATAATTTTCAAAGATAACATCACAGCACATCCCATGATTTCATAGACTTCATGGATGGCATCATTTCCAGTGGGGCATGATAGACCCTGTGCTAAAATGACTATCAACACAGGTTAAGATGAGTCATCTAAAAAAAATCTTAAGAGTGTGATTAGTGAGGAGGGCCTTCTAATTTTCATTTAAGTGTTTTGTTACATCACTTGGTATTAGGCTGCCTACATGTCACTGCAAATTTGATTTCTTTATTAAGTTTAAGAAAAAGTTTAACTTGGGAGTGGATGAAACCTAGCTAAAACTGATAGAAAGAAAATAAAAACTTGTAAAGAATACATTTTAAGTTAAATGACTGGAATTATCCCAGAATATTATATATACATATACATATATAATCAGAAAATATACTTTTCACCCTTTCCTCTTGATTCACATAAATTTAATAAAAAGAGTTTTTAAAAATGTGTGCTGCTCTGCATTTTATTATGTAATAACGTCTGCAGGGTACCACTTTTCTGTTTCTCACTTCATCAGAACTGTTTTTCATTTGGTTGGACTGCCTCAGCTGTGATGGTGTTGGAAAAAGGCATCTGTACTTTTGCAATCATCTACTGAAAAAGGCTGTTTCTATGTAACTATATGTCTCTTTGAGACCAAATGGAAGATGCTTAATGTTAATAAATAAGCAGTTTCTGCATAAATAAAGACCAGGCCCCGAGATCTACAGACTTGATTAATTATTTTTTTTCTGTGCCAAGCCAAATGGACTCATAAAACAAGCGATAAAATTGTGAATTGTACACTTAGTTACAAATGCATTCAGAATAAATATGGTTTCTATTTGTCAATACGAATATTACAGTGCTATGGGACTCAACCTTAATCCATTACAATAGGGCAAAATACAAATATATGACCCTGTGTGTAAAATATATTTGTCCCAAAGTACTGTTGGAATAAAGCATAAGTTTGCCTTTGTTTTAGATGCCAAAAATGTGATTTGATGTGTTGGGCTTACCTCTTTTGCGGCCTCCCACTGCCTCCCTGCCAAAAAACAAAATAAACAAACAAAAAAACCCCAAGCCCCTTAACTTTCAAGCTGACCCAATGGGTATGGTATATGATATTTATATTAGCAATGTATAGTTGCCTGCATTTAAGAATATGATTTTTAATAAAGTAGAGCTGTTTAAACATTGGGTGCTTATACTTCTGTGGTCCTAGAGCTGGTGGACTTTTATTATGTTAGCTATGTTAGCTGTTATTTTCTATAGCTATGATATTAAATTGTACCATTTGAATATTTTGCACAAATATTTCTTAACTGAAATCATCTCATTTTTCATAAGAGAGACCATGACTGACCACAATGGATTGTGATTGACTACAAATGATGTAGATTGGACTTTGATATCACAGATTTCTGCTTTAAGATAAAAATGATAGAGAATTATAACTACAAAGAAATTTACCTTGTTCATAAATAAAATAATTTTGGTCAGTGTATGGGATAGTGAAAAGACTTACTTAAACAATGTGAAAAGTAATAGATATGTGTTTGTTTGTCAGTAGCATTTAACGTTACTTCTGTTCTGAATGTTCTATTTTATAAAAAGAAAATACAAACTAAAATATAAATCATTATATTTAACTTAGGACTTTCCCCCTTCTTAATGGGAAATTTTATTTTGTAATCAGAAGACTCAAGCAAGGTATTTTCTTCTTTTTAAAAATAAGTAGGTACCAGTTCAAATTTCATGCCTAAACTTAAGATTGGATTATATTATATGCCTGCTTGGGAGACTTTATACTCCTTAACAGTAGGACTTAGGATAAACATCCAAACCCATCTTTCCTGGTCCACCTGTTGCCTATTTACTTTCCACTTAACAGGCACCTTAGATGAAACAAATTTTTCTGCTTATCGAACAGTTGGTTTCTCATACTTGTCCCTAAACTGTTACAATATTACAGCTACCTGGGAAATTCTGGTTCATTCTTTAATTGCACGTTGAATGTTCCCACTTTTGTGAATCTTTCTCCAGTTTCCTAGTTAGATCTCAGCTCAGGTAAATTTTAGTTCTTCCTACTCTATTAATTGTATTCTCTCTCCGTCTCTGTCTGCCTTGCTGTTTCACTCCATGTGTCTTTTTTTTCTCTCTCTCCTCTCACCATGATCATATTTTAATGTATTCTAAGTTTGCCTAATATTCAATCAAAACTTGGAAAATATCTTTTATTTGCACTCTCATCTCAAATCTCAATTAACATGTGACAAATAAATGAGTAACTAAAAAAATTAAAAGTAGTGAGCAGAAAATTTATTTTCAAACCTTCCAAGGTTTTTATTTATTCTATGGCATCCACATAACCTTTTCTATGTTCATAATCTAAAATGTAGTAAATAGCAAAATAAGGATATAATTCAGGTCAATTTGCTATTTAAATGTTAAACTTTGTTATTTATGTATCTGAGTTGATGGACTTAAAGAGATTTCACTGTAATTCTTTTGTGAAAACAGATATAAAAACCTAGAAGCAAATAATGATGCATAAATTATTCATGAGATGTTTACATGAGCACAGGGTGTCTTAAATATTTTGGAAATACTTCAGATATTCAGATTGTTGAAGTTTGACATTCAATTGCTCTGTAGTCACTTTAGGTCCTAAAAATGGCAAGAGAAACAAAAGTATATACATATACACATATGCATTTGTGGATCTGAGTAAACCTTTTATAACATAGTAATTTTCTTGCCCTATAAGGTTTTCAAATTAATATTCTAAAACAGATGCTCTGTATAGCTTCATGTATTTTGTTTTTCTTAAGAAAAGACATTTACATTTGCATCTTCCCATTATTTATATTTTATAATTGGAAACAATGCTCTCATTAACCACTAATTATTCTAATTTGAACTTACTTCATTAGCTTTTATTCTCTCTAAAAGACCTAAAAGAAACAAGACCATAAATTACTTAGTTGTCACAAAATCAAAAATTGAAAATACATGTTCATTTTTTCCATTGCTACTGTCAATTCATTCCCTTTGGAATTAAATAATGGAAGACCTTCCTTGTCTTTATGACTATTTCTAGAGGTATTACAGCTGCCGTTAAAATTATGTTTACTTTTTGTTTATTTGGGTTTAAAATTTTTTAAGATTTCAAATACCATATATATCTTGAGAACTAAATAAGAACCTAACCATGTTTGCATTAAAATGATAGAAACATCTCTCACTCTAACGAGTAAAAAAGATCATGGGAAAGGTACTGAAGTAGACCACATAAAGGAAGGAATCGAGAACTATCACAACACAGGGGAGTTAGGGGCTCTCTGCTTTTCATTTCTGCTTCTTTTTGAGTGTCAGGACATATACCTGCTAAAAGTTTTAGCATTACATATTTCAAAAAGGAAAGTGAGGTATATGTGACAGAAAAATTATGTGGAGGAATTCTGATTCTCCTCTAAGCATATACACATTCCTGTACCCATTCCTGTGGCCAGAACTAAGGCAAGCTGTGGATGATTTACCTAAATGATCAAATTGTAGGACTTTGTTTTTTTAAAAAAAGAAATGGACATAAGCTGGACTAATGACCTTAATTAACCCCAGAAAAATCATGTGCTCTTGTGTTTTGTGGCCTGGGCACCTGATCTTGTTTCCTGGTAACTTCAATTTAGTGCTCCACCCAAAAAGATAATGAATATTGGTATACTTGAGAATTAACATAGCAAAACACTAAAAGCAAGCACACCAGATTCCATTGCACAAAATGAAGTTTGGGAAAGACTTTTGACTAGATGAAGGCTAGAAGTAGGGCTGAAAAGGCTGGATAGTCTGTTAAGATTAGGGTAGAGTCAAGCTTGCACTTCCCCAGTTGAAGCTGGAGAAACCATTTTGAACAAAATCGTGGGTGAGGCAGGGCTCAAGGACATAGTCCTGGAGACAGAGTTCCAACAGAGTTCCATCTGCACAGTTCCAGGAAACAGATGGTTCCAGGAAACATTTGGGAGAACATGTGTCTTCTTAGTTTGGGCCCCTCTTAAAAATGAAATTTAAGAGTTAGGTTTTTTGTTTGTTTGTTCAGGTTAATTATAATGTTGGTGTAGTAATGCTGCAAAAATAGACAGACAAGGATAATCAGTAGTAAAGGTAGTTAACACACAAAGAAAATCCAATTATCCTGTTCACTTTTTTGCCTCCTCCTGTAACATTATGGACAATATAGAAAAGAAAATGATATACCTGAGGTATTGAATATTTGTATTGCTACTACTATTTTAAAGGTGGAAATAGTTTCTCTGTATAGTATTTCAATGTTTGCTCTGGATAAGGATTATTATGGAAAAACTCCAACACTATTAAGGCCAGATGTCAATATGAAAATTTAATTGAAATATTTGAATATAATGAGTTATGAAATTCTAAAGTGAGATGCCAAACCAAGAGGAAATTTTTCAAAGGAAATGTCTATGAATGGGGTTTCTTTGCTGAAAATCCACACTCTAATTGGGAATAGAATTAGTATAAAAGGGAAAGGCCGAGCGGAAATTTGTAAACAGTCTTTTTTGAACAAAGTTATGATTTATTCTTTGCACAAGGTCTCGATCATATAGGAAAGCTGAGCTGTGGCCTATAGTCGGTGAAAATATAGAACACAGATGATGAAGGAATGAGCGGCTAACATAGGTGTAGAACAACGATCTTCTCTGGGATCTATCTACTGACCTGTGATGGGGTCAAGGATGACCAAATGTGCCCTTGATATATCTAGTTAAGAAAGAGATTTGGCATTGATGATTTACTAAATACTATGCAAGAATGTCCAGGAAAGGTGATCAAGCTCAGGGAGATCTAGAGATGGGTCAACCAGGCCCTCCTGGTAGAGCAAGAAGTAGGCAAGCACTGAAGTTCATTATGTTTATGAGCAACGCAGAGATCGTGTGCCATGAACAATGAGAAGAAATTGGGGTAGAGCCTTTCAAAAACTATGACCTTTCCTCAGATAAGAAAGTAATGTCTTTCAACATCTGCTAGCCCTTGAGAGATAGAAACCAAGGTACAATGGGGCAATCAAGTAAGAATTTCTCTGCCCCAGCTTATCTCTCTTCCTTACATTTTTCTGAAGTGGATTCACAGGTGGCAAGAGAAGAAGCCCAAGGGGAAGAGAGTTCCTACTCCTGTCTTCTCACTTATAAGCTGAATCTGGGGAAGGATTTCTAATTTCGGATGGAGTTGGATACATTAGCTATTATGTGAATTGACATTGAAAGATTTCAAATCTAGAGTGATCATAATGCCTTTCATTATCTAAAAGTAAGAACCATCAGCACAAAGCCGTCTGTGCTTTACTGTAGTGTCAAGGAGAAGAGCACATACTGTTGAACAAATTTTAAGAGGAAGTATGTAAGAAAACTGTTTTCTGATTACAACATTTTAGTTCTTTTCTTAGCACACAGTCCCTTAATTATCAATTTATAAAGGATGTAATTAACTAACCAGTGCTTACAAAGTGACTAGCATCTTGTCTTAGTTTATCAGTCTGATGCATACAAATTTTTTAGACAATACTATTTGTATCTTCATATTATACTTTTGTTTAATTGATCTGGTATGTCAATATAATACCAATTATAGAAACAGTGTTATTGAATTTAAAATGTATTTGAGTCAAAGTCATTATAAAAGGAATACAGAAAAATCAACCTCTAATTGGAACTTGCAAAATATATTTTTACAGATTTAAATGAAAAACAAAATGTCATTTAAATGTTTTAATTGGTTTCAGTTTTACAACTGCAAACCAGATGGTTTCTTTTCAAGTAGTTTACAATGTCTTTGCTGGATAACTGAATTACCAAAGCAGCTGTGATTATTAACATTTACCTAAACAGAAAAACATGTCTGCTATTTGTTTGCTAAGAGTACCTGCTTGTCAAGGAAAAAAAAAACCCTCCATTTATTCTAAAGAGCATAATATTTTAATAAAATAGATTAAATTAAATGTGAGATGTATTTATTAAACTAAACCTCAAAATGAATACTAATTTTGCTATTTTACATATTTGCCAGGTATTAGAATCAAGCAATCTCTCTTACAATTTTATGTGTCTACATTAGTAAATTTTATTTACACTTTTATGTAAAATATTTAATTATTTTAAAAATATTTTATTTATTTATTTTTTATTTCTATGTGTATTCATGTATTGCTTGCATGTAGATAGGTGCACCTGTGTTATGCAGTGCCTAGGTGTGGAGGGCACAAGAGGGTGTTGAATCCCATGGAACTGGAGTTATGGACGATTGTTAACTGCCATGTGGGTGCTGGAAACTGAATCTGAGTCCTTTGGAAGAGCAACCAGTACTCTTAACAACTGAACCATCTTTCCAGCCCCTTATTTACAGTTTTAATGTGAAGAAATAACCTTTGTATTAATATTGCATTTACTAAGTGTCTTTAACTTCTAGCTAAAATGTTGTTTTAGATATAAATATTTCTTCTGGAAACTTCTTTTTCATATGAGCTGAGGTTTTGTAGCTAGATTGACTGCCTAGATTAACTGTAACTAGAGTGCTGGGTGCAATTTTAATTAATTCTCATTAGATGCAATTAAGGAAGGAGAAATTTAAGGGGAAATAATAGGACAAATTAGAACAAATTATAATGTATAAAAATGCCATAGTGAAACGGGCCACTTTGAATGCTAACTTAAAAATTAATAGAAAAAATAAATATGGCTTAATAACAGCAGGGAATAATATTTCAATTCTTTTTTCCCAACAGATACATTCTGAAATATATCTGATTGGAAAATTATATTATGAACATTCCATAACAAACATTTTGCAATCAGAATTCTTAATAAATTTTACTGATTTGATAAAGAAAGTCAGAGGGGCTGGAGTGGTGGCTCAGTGGCTAAGTGCAGTGACAGCTCTTGCAGAGGACACAGGTTTGTTCCCAGTACGGATGTGGCAGCTAAAGACAGTCCATGACTCCAGTTCCAGAGGATCTGAAATTCTCATCTAACCTCCATAAGCAATGTATGACATGGGTGCATTTACATACACGCACATAAAATGAAAACATAATAAACAAATAAATATTTATTTAAAAAGAAAGAAAAAGGCTGGAATAGTGTTTGTCTCACAGGTCTCTGGTTGTCCAGGCATTTTTGTTAATCTGGGATTAGCTCGGCTGATGTTATCTGGTCGCTCTCTGATTCCAGTCAGAGAGCGACTCTGAGTGAGTGGATCATTGTAGCGTGGTCAAGATAGTGAAAACTCATTCCCTAGGTGTTTCTCACACTTCAGGTAAGCTACAGAAGGCTCATGATTAAGGCAAAGAGACTAGAGCAGCAGCAAAGAAAGGCCCAATGAGCAAGAATTTCTTAAGCCTCTGGTTGGGTCACACTGGATAACATTCCATTGAGTAATCAAAGTCATATGATCAAGCCCAGAGACAAAATGTAGGGTGCAATGCCCTGCTCTTGATGGGATGGATTAGTATTTGGGGCCACTCATGAAATCAATGAAGTAATTTGCACAGGTTTCACAGTTCTCTTCCTAGCATTCCTGGGTGTGCATTTCAGACTATGGCATTTATTTCCCCATTTACTTATTAAGGTTGATTCGTTTTCCTTTTGCACCCACAATTGATACCGCAAAAAGGAAAATCTGAGGCCATGTAGTTTCACAAGAATATCTTATAAAGTTTAAATATGAAAGATGTGTTAAGCATACAAAAGTACATCCTCATAACTAAGATTATATAGCTCTATTTTATAATACTTTATTCAACATGTTTCTTGGTTTTAAGAATCAGGAGGAGCAAGAGATCATTCACTTACTTAACATTTCCTCCATTCCCAGGAACACCCGCTCCTGAGGTTGGTATGTGTCAGTGTACATTATATGTGCTTTTTACACATGTCAAACTATACTTCTGTTCACATTTTAACATGCTTTTTACATTTGAAATCAGAGTTATTGTTACTCGACCCAAAGCCAGTGTCCTGATTTTGTGAGGGTCTGAACAGTTCATTTCTGTCCATTTGTCCCCAAGGATCAGATGGACAAAAGGTGGAGGTGAAGCAGTAAAGGAATTTGTTATCAGTATGGCCACTCAGAGGTGAAAAATCAGTCTAGTGATCGAAATTCTGCCCCTATAAGATGCTAACAATGGTGCTGGGGTTATATAGAGAAAGGACAGCATCGAGAATTTAGGGCTTGCACAGGTAGTAGTTTAGGTCATGATCCGGTTGATTGTCTTCTCTGGATTGGTTACACAGAGATTTGTAGGCTTATTACTTATTACTACAATTTTTAGCATATGTTCTTATACATTTTCCAATCTACTTTGCATTTTTTATTGATTCATTTATTTTTATTTTATGTGTATGAGTGCATTGCTTGCATGTATGTAAGTGTACCCATGTTGTGCAATGCCCACAGAGGTCAGAAGAGGGCGGTGAATCCCCCTGGGACTGGTGGTATGGATGGAAATGGTGAGCTGGTGTTATGGACTGTTGTGTGCTGCCATGTGAATGCTTGGATTTGAACCTGGTTCTTCTATAAAATCAGCCAGTGCTCTTAACTGCTGAGCCATCTCTCCAGCCCCTTCTTTGCATTCCTCTCCTTTCCCTTTACATCTAAATCTGTTGATGTTTGTCTAGTTTAGTAGGTATTTTACTGATTGAAATTACATTGATTTACAGGATTAATTTTGGGAGTATATTCATGTTTGTTTACGACTATCCTTCGCAAACATATTATAGTTACAATTTTATATGCCTTTTATTACTGTATGATAGAAGTTATTAGTATCTTAAGGAATTTTAAAAGTATTTTAATTGATTTTTTTGCAAATTTCGTACAACATGTTTTGATCATATTGAGATCCCTCTCCCCCCTTATCTGTGCCCCTGTTACTACTCCACGTCTGATTTGATACACTCTACTGTGTGTGTGTGTGAGACAGGGTCTTCCTGTAGGCCCAACTGGCCCTAGAACTCCCTATGCAAACCAGGCTGGCCTTGAACTCACAGAGATAGTCCTGATTCTGCCTCCCAAGTTCTGGGATTAAAGGTGTGCACCAGCATGCCTGGCTTCATAAAACTTTTAAGGAATGTCTAACACCAATAGTCCACAAAATGGAACTCCACAAAATAGAAAGGGAAGGTATATTAACAAATTCATTCTATAAAACCACTATTACCATAATATAAAAACAACAAAATTACAGACTAATTTCCTTGATGAGCATAGATGCAAAAATTCTAAACAAAATGCTAGTTGAAATCAAGAGCATATTAAGGTCATCATACATCATGACCAAGAGCATTTGATATCAGAGATGCAAGGTTAGCTCAACACATTCAAATCATTATTTACGTTACAGGGCTGGAGAGATGATTTAGCATTTAAGAGAACTGGCTGCTCTTCCAAGGATGCTGGTTTGGTTCCCAGCATCCACATGGAAACAAATAACCATGAGTAACTCCAGTTCCCAGGGATCTGATGCCCTCTTCTGACCTCTGGGAACTGAATGACATAGGTGTGGTTATATTCTTGCAGGCAAAGGACTCATACACATTAAATAAATGAATAAAGTATTACGCTTTATAAATAAAGGTAAGGACAGAAATCACAGGATAATTGCAATAGATGATGACATTTGACAAAGTTTAATATGCCATCATGAACGTAGTCTTGGAGAAATCAGAAGTTGAGACAAAAAACTATAACAAACCTAGAGTCAGCATGATCTGAAATGAGGAAAAATGAGCAATACCTCTAGAATCCGATGAGACTCGGGCACCACTCTACTCTTATTCAGTATTGTGCTTGAGGTCTCAGAGAGAGCAATAAAAGAAAGACATAAAAATGTTACAAATAGAAGAGGAAGACATCAACTTATCCCTATTTACAGAGGACCTGATTTGGTCTCATAGACTCCACCATAAAACTTTTAGACCTAATAAACAATTTCATTGAAGTTACAGAATAAAGATCAACACACAAAAGAAGTAAATATCATATATCCTAATAATGAACTTGCTGAGAAAATATCCCATTCACAATAGCTCAAAAATTATGTAGAAATAATAAGCATAATCAATAAAGTGAAAGATTTCCACAATAAAAACTTTAATATACTCAATAAGAAATCAAAGAAGATACTAAATGTTGGAAAGACCTTCTATGCAGGATCAGAAGAATCAATACTGTGAAGACAGATGTTTTACCCAAAGAAATCTACAGCTTGAAAACCCCACTGAAATTCCAAAGACACTCTTTGTAGATCTAGAGAAATCTAAAAAGACATTCATATGGAAACATAATAGGCCACTCACAGTCAAAGTAATCTTAGGCAAAAGCAACACTGCTTGTGGTTTCACAATGCTTGACCTCAAATAATACCAGAGGCATAATGACAAACACAGCACAATCCTGGCACAGAAGCAGTCATGTAGATCAATGGACAGGACAAAATAGAGGGCCTAGAAATAAGTCCACCGAAATATGGCTAATTAGTATTTGTCAAAGGTTGTCAAATACAACATATACTGGAAAAAGACAGCCTACTCAACAAATGGTGCTGACAAAACTGGGTATTCACCTGCAGAAGATTGCAACCAATCGTTCTCTAATCCTGCAAAAATAAATCCAAAGTGAACCAAAGTCCTTAATTTAGGAGCTGAACTGCTGAAGCTGTTAGAGGAAAACATAGGAAACAAACTGCATGTATAGGCAAGAATTTCTGAACAGGATTCCACTAGCACCATGATTGTGGAAATCACTACGGAAATTTCTAAAAATCTTCAAAATAGAAATTCTCTCTGACCCAGCTCTACCACTCAGGGGTATATACCCAAAGTACTGCTCATCTAACTACAGCGATAGCTACGCATCCACGCTGCACAATTCATAATATAAAGACAGTGGAGTCTGCTAGATGGTCATCAGGTGAACCCATATTGGAAGTGTATCATATATACACAATGGAATTTTACTCAGCTGTAAGGAAGGATGAAATCTGCAGGAAAATGAATGGAATCGTAAAGTATTATAGTAAACGAAGTGATTCAGACTCAGAAAGACAGATATCACATGCTCTGTCTCATACACAGATCCTAGTTTTTATGTATATATGTTGGCTGTGAGTGTGTATGTAGGCTATGAAATGGAAAGAAGACCATGAGAAAAGAGCAGAGGGCTTGAAGAAGGGGGAGGCAATAGAACATGTGACAGGAAAGTGGACAGGAGACCACTGGGGATGGAAGGGTATTCGGAGGATTGGGGGATGGAGGAAGAGATTCAATAAGAACAAATTTTGTTTTAAGATGTCATATTAAAAGCTGGCATTTTGTATGTTAATACAAACAAATACATCTAATTTACAAAAATAAATAAATGGCAAAGAAGGACTTCAGAAAATAAAGATGAGATTTCTTATGGTTGTTAAAATAGAAATGCAGAAAGTTGCATTGACATTTCTTCACAATAATGTATTTTATTTTCAATGGTCATTTAAAAATATTATTCAAATTTTGTTTGTCAAAAGAATTAGATAGTTGTGCTCTAGAGAAATTTTCTATGTTTGCATATTTTTTGCATATTTTTCTTCTTTTTATTGTTTGAAATTTTCACACAAGCATATAATGTGTTTTAATCCCCCCCCATTCCCTCCCCTACCATTCCTTCCTTAACCCCCACCACTCTTTGCTTTCAATATCTTGTGCCTTGTTTCCTTTTTTAACTGAGTCCACTTTGTGCTGTATGGGAATGGGTTTAGGAGCATCTATTGGAGCATACATAGCCTCGTATGTCCCATATCCCTGAAGAAAACTGACTCTTCCTCTCCCAGCACTCATTACCACTAGCTCCTCAGCAGTGGATGAGACTTTGTGACCACTTCTGCCTTTCTATGCTGGGATTTTGTCTGGATTGATTCTGTACAGGTCTTGTGCATGCTGTCACAATCGCTGTGAGTTCTGTCACAACTACTGTGAGTTCATATTTGCAACTGCCGTGTGTTGTGTCCGGAAAACAGTTTTGCTGCCGTTATCTGCCACCTCTGGCTCTTATAATATTTCTGTCCCTTTTCTTTAATGATCCCTGAGCCTTGGGAGGAGGGTGTGTGACAGAGATGTCCCATTTAGGGCTGATCTCTCTGCTATCTTCTAGTCTCTTCACGTTGGCCAGCTGTGTGCCTCTGTGTTGTCATCTACTGCAAAAAGGAACTTCTCTGACGAAGCTTGAGAGACTCACTAATCTATGAGTATAATGTAAGTCATGAGTAGTCTGTTTACTACTGTGCCTGTTTAGCTAAATGACAGTAGAAGGGTCTTCACTAGAGCACATGACCTTTCTAGTTACAGGTTCTTGGGCTCAGTAGCAGTGGCCTCTGTCTTGTGGATTGGGCCTGAAATCCAACCAGAAAATGGCTGTTTCATAACATTCATGCCACTATTATTTTTTTTTTACCATTTTTTTCCTCCAATTTCAAAACACAGTTTACTTAAATCAGAAACTAGTAATTCAAAACTTTTGAGTGAGTCTTAAAAATAGAAATTACTTGACATGTTAAAATAAGTTCAAATCCATTAAAAATTCTTTTAAAAATCCTTTTAGCATTTCTAAATTTGTAATTTACTGTTCTGTGATTCTGAGGTCTTGTTTTGCTGGCTCCTTAATTTCAAATACTTTATTGAAAAATAAAATTTTGAAAAATTAAAATTATTTATCTTGTATTCTGTATTAAATCATGCCTTTATCCATTGTTTTTGTGGGTCTGTTTTAAATGTCTGTTATTTCTCTTATGCTTGATGCTGAGGCTTAGTTTCTTCCTATTTTCTCTAACTTTGCCCTGTAAGTGTATGTCCAGAGAGACTGACTACTTGACATTGGTAGGTTAGCATGAAAATACTACATCATCTTCTATGCAGCCCAATATGTTTTCTTTTAGAAATATTTTTCTGTTTTCATGTATGATTATGATTAAAGAATCAATCATAACATTTAATAACAGTTTTTATTAGAGAATATCTTAGAGAACATAATTGCAAATCACACTGGGAACATTTGCCATAAACAGACAATTGCCTGCTGCATATAATGCAGTAGCTTTAAGTCCCTAAATGAATATTATTTCCTGTCTGAATGGGAAAGAGGCTCAGTTGGGCCACAAAACATGGAAAATGTACTCTGTAGTTGCGGTATTAAGAATCTCCTCCTCTTTAGGCCATGTAACTCATGTTTGGAGACTAAGCTATTGCTTGGAGGTTCACAGGCAAGAATACTACTGAGACTGCAACATAAAGTCCATTTGAATTTTTTACTCATACAGATGTCCAGTAAAAACCCCTCATGTGACAGCGACTGCCGTTTACTATACATTTCTTAATTTTTAGGTAGAGCAATAGTCTGGAATATAAACAGCGTTTTTACCAGTTAACATCTTGTATGGTCATGCATCAGAGTTTTAGCCAATGAAAAACAAGAGATGTGGTATATATGACTTCTGGATGCTTCCTTTATAGAAGAGAGTCATGTGTCTCACAAGTCCCTCTTTGTGCTTTCTTGTACATGGATGTGCTTGCTGATAATCAAGTCTAAGGGTGAGCCCACTGGAAAAAAATTCTCCAATAAGGAGTAAGAGGATCTTACTGCTATCGTTACTTTCTCAATATTAAAAAATGATTTGAAATCAATTATTTAACACAAACCACTTGATGGTTTTTAAGATAGGGTCTCCATGGAACCCCAGATGGTCTGGAACTCTCTATGCTGGACTCTAACTCACAGAGATTCTCCTGTCTCTGCCTTCTGAGTCCTAGGCTTAAAGAGACACAACGTCACACGTGGCACAATTCACTAATTTTAAAACTGGATTTCTTTCTCACATTTTATTGTTAATAGATTGTTCAACTGAGAAATAATATAACACATTAAATTGGAAACTAGAGAAAATATTTCCCTTAATGTTTTTATGCTTTTACTCACATATTGTGGCTTTTCTTCTAGCTCTTTCTTATAAACTTTATTTTTAACGCAGTTTTTATTTTTTGATTTACCATGTTAAGCTACATTTTTATGTAGTTTTGTGTAGGGAATATAATCATGTTTATAAGTGAACATATTGTGTTCCATAAAGAAACTATATTTACTTACCCAGGTATATAATGAAGCTTCAAATTTTTGTGAAAATTACTGTGTGTTTTATTCTGTGTGTGGTGTGCATGTGTGTGTGTGTGTGTGTGTGTGTGTGTGCATTTTTATGGGCATGAAAATGTGCTATTTGTTTGGTGTTTACAGCAGTTCCTGACATGTGGTAAACATTCAAAAATTTTAAGATATTTTGAAATAACTTTTATAATGGTTGAGTTTATTGAATGATCCAGATTAATGCTTTGTTAGCATTGGCTAACTTCATTATTTTTTGGCCTCCAATGTGCTGTAGAAGCTGGATATTTTTGCCCTTTTAGATGTCAATCAGAGTTTAGAGAGATAATTAAACCTGCCAACTGCCAATTCAATGCTGTTCTCTGTCTTTGTGAGAAGCTGAGACTGCAGGATGGGAGAGGGGTTACCCCTCGGTCTGTCTTAGATTTTTCCTCCATTTTTAATTCCTAGTCAAAGTTATTGAATAAAACTAATTTTAGGCTTTCCTAATTCCTTAAAAATTCTTTTTCCTCTGGCTCCTGAAAATGATTGTGACAATTTTAGGCCTAAGAGAAGACACTTTAATCTGGCAAGAAATGGTTAGTTTCTTCTTTTCTTGTCAATTTGTCAACAATGTCATTCGATCTTCTTATGAAATCCTTAAAATCTTATCCATGGAAGTCTGCATCAATTTAAAAACTGCCTGTCATTAAAAGATGCTATTTTATTTTACTTAAAAATAACTCATGATTTATTATGAACCCATCACTGACAGTGAAAATGAAAAACTGGAGTATTTTGTTTTTCTTTTGTCTAGCTCTGTTGCAAATAATGTTCTAGTAGCAATTATTCTTTGAGTGCACAAACTGAGAAAATATTACAGAAAAAAGTTGATAAAGTCTTTTATTTTGTGCTTTTAAAAAATTTCTACCTAATATTTCTTAGCAAGGTCCACTTCTTTTGGATTACAATGTCCTATTTCAGAGACATTTGTTGATCAAGGAAAACACATAAAAAGACTAAGGTTTCTGGCAACCTTAATGGAGATTTGTTTCAAAGCCAGTATCTTTCACCAACACTGGAAAACAGATTTGTGTCCCTTTGTAACCATTCCATTTCTGCTCTGAAAAATGGAATGTTTAGGGAAAGGAAGATAAGGAGATCTGTACTTGGCTGAGTTAAAAGATTTGAGTTATGAATATTAACTAGGAGGCCACACAAGTAAGGTGAACTTTTCCAAAGCTTCTGGAATAATTTGTTTTACAAACAATTGGGCTAGAAATCTGAAGATGCAGGTTCCAAAATTTTGTGAAATTCTGTATCTCATGAATGGTATATATATGGTTATAACCATAACAGAGATACAAAGTTTTTAAAACTGGCAATTGCTCTGTATCTGGCAGATTCAAATCACCAGTTTTGAAGGCCTTAATGAACTAACAGAACAATAATCTTTGCAAACTGCAGAATTAAATTGCTTTACTTATTAACCCTCCCTGTAATTATTTTTTGCTAATATACACAAGAAAGCAAGTTAGGAATAATTGACCCAATCATTTATTTTATTAAAGTGTTTGGGTTTATTTTATTAACCCAAAATTTTAATTTACTGGAATACATTTCTCAGTTACATGCTCTACATGTGAGCACTGTTACAACAATCTATGAAAATCAAATCCCTTTCTACAATTTTGACACACACCATAAAAACACTGAAAAATATTATTTTTTTGTTTTTTTTTTTAATCTTCTTGAGACAGGGTCTCCCTCTAGCCTGTAGACCCAGCTTGCCTGGAACTTCACGATACAGACCAGGCTGGCATTGAACTCACAGCATCTGCCTGCCTTGGCCTCCTAAGTGCTGAGATTAAAGGTGTGCATCACTATGCCTCACTATGTTTAGTTCTTAGTGCACATAATTTTCCTAAGAAAAATTATTTATTTTTATTTTATGTGTGTGTTTTGCCTATATGTAAGTGCACTCATGTATGCAGTGCTCATGAAAGCCAGAAGAAGGGATCAGATCTTCGGGAACTGAAGTTACAGATGGTTATTAGATGCCATGTGGGTGCTGGAAAATGAACCCAAATCCTCTGTAACAGTAGCCAGTGCTACTTCTTAGAAAGTGTTTTCTTCTTAGAAAGAATCCTAAAGTCCAACAATCACTTCTAGTTGGCCAAGCAAGTTGGAACTGAGAACTGACAATTGGTTGTTTAATCATGGAGAGAGCACACAAGTCTGAATGCACTAGTTACAGGTGTGAATAGGAGAAAAACAACTGGCAACACTGAATTTGGCCTATTGTTTCCAGTTTTTCTTTAACAGGCAATGGTTGAAAAGGGGCCAAGTGAGGGTTTTGAAAAGACTGCAAACATAACTCATACACACACCTGCAAATGCAAAGGCATTCCAGAAAAGAAGAAAATTCACTAAAGCAGAAGGAGAGAACTGCTGGGTAAATACATTTTTAAAAGACAGAGCACTGAGCCAAATATCATGAGTGGCTGGGATTTTATTAGTGGGAACACAAGAAAATTTGGTGGTAGTGAAAGTATATGGAAAGTGCCTAAAGGTTGCTTTGAGTTTGTTCAAGAAGAAATGCCATCAACTGAGGATGGGGATAGATTAGAAAGGACGGGGATGTTAGATGAAATCCTGGTGAACAGAAACTATCAAAGACTTGCTAGAGTAGATAGAGCCCACTCAAATAGCTCAGTTTAAATTAAGATGGGACAGAACTAAGTGATTTTCTTTTTTTAATATTTCATTATTTTTATCTTATGTGTATGAGTGTATTACCTGCTCATGTGTAAGTGCACCTATGCCGTGCAATGCTTTTGGAGGTCAGAAGAAGACGTCAGATCCCCTGGAACTGGAATTATGGACACTTGTTAGCTGCCGTGTGAGTTCTGGGAATTGAACTCAGGTCCTCTGCAAGAGCAGTCAGTGCTTTTAATTGGTGAGCCATCTTTCCAGCCTGGGGTATTTAGTTTTCTTAAGCAGGATTGGTACACAGATGCCTGTTTAGAATGGGTTGAGAATTAGCTTAGGCAGGGTTGGGTTTTTCCAGATTAAAGAAAAAAAGTGTGCTAAAGTCCTGAGAAATGCAAGGGGGCATTGTAATGCCACGCAGTAGACTGCAGAAAGGAAGAGACGGCAAAGACTGGGCATGGGAAGGACAGAAAAAGAGGGTACACTGGTCCTGGAGTTGGGGTACTGCAAGAAGCTGAAAAGCAAGAGGAAGTGTTTGAACAATGAGATGACTGCATCAAAGATACATGAAAAAAATAATTGGTGCTGGTGTGATGGCTCAGAAGGTGAAGGTGCTTGCTGCTAAGGCTGCTGCTAAGGTTGCTGCGGCTTGCTCCTAAGGCTCCTCGACCCACGTAGTGAAAACAGAGAATCAACTCCTACAAGTTGCCTTCTGACTACCAGATGAAATCTCCCTACTCCACACACTATAAATAAATAAATATAATTTACAACTATTGAAGAGAATATGAAAAAATATTTGGTTATGACAGGACTTCACCTCTAATCACAGGCATGAGTGATTCATAGGGTAAAAAACAAGATCCATGGCAAAAAGCAGATACTGGAAGTTGTAGGTCAAATAGATATTATCTCCACTCACTATTTAAATGACAATATTACTGCTGACGTAAATATCTTTTTTATCTCAAGGGGGGGGTCTTCATGAGACAGATGAGAGAATTCAGCTCTTTCTGTAGCATTGAGGTGTTATTGTTAAAAATCTGCTAAAATTACCATTTAAATATGTTCATTTTCCTGTAAACAGCAAAAGCCATTCTAGATTCTCTAATTGGTAGCTGTTAAGGCTCTTCCTTGCTGTCTATCTGGAAGGAAAGGATTCCTAGGCAGCCACCTAGCCAGCCAGTGTTTGATACTCAATGGACACCCCAAGAAACCATCCAACAATCACCAGCTAATTTGTACAGCTCCTCAAGGCACTGCTTCAGCTAGGATGGTTTCCAATCATTTGTACCAGATGTTTGCTATCACAAGCCTCAGTGATGACGCTGCACCATTTCCACCTAGATCAGAAGCACTTTTCTTAGTGACTAGAGGTTCTAAAGAGATAGTGCTATGACTGATGTCAACATAAATTCCTTTATGTATGTGGTGTGTTGTGACTGATGCAAACACAAATCTCCAGCTGCATGCAGTGTACACTGTGATTGGTCCAAATATCTCTTCTCTGGCTACATAAACATGCTGTTGTTTTGAATGAATTGGCTTGGTGTCACAAAATTTGGCCCAATAAAAGGCTCTTGCGCACTCTTCTCTTGTTTACGTTTAGTAGTGTGGGAAGATTTGGTTACACAATACAAGAAGCAGCAGACTGATAGTGTCAGCAGAGGGCAGGGACAGGGTTGAAAGAGCTGCTGCATAAGACGGAAGGCAGCTACACACGTGAAGACAAGGTAACTGAACAGTGTGAGGAGTGCCCAAAGCTATAACAGATTGGGTGGTGGAAGAAAAGACAAAAGAGCTGAGGTTGAGGACAAGGGCTGTCAAAAGTCACAGAATAGGAACTGCAAGCCTTCTCTCTGCAAGATTTCCATAGAACTGCCAAGCCATGAAGGCCAGAGCTAAGTGCTTCCCCCACAGTAAAAGAGGATTCTGGCACTAGAAAGACTGGGAACCAGTCAGAGAAAATAACAGTCTCTTCTGCTTTTCAAAAAATTAAAACGTGACACTTTGCTAAATTATTTTTATAAATTTTTCTGGGTAGTTTCATACCTGAGATACATACATCATTTCCACTCCTCACACCTCCCCAAGTTCCCCACCACCGCCTCTCCATTACCCAAGGTGTTTAAACAAAACCCACTAGGTGAATTTGATTTAGACAGACGTTTGAGAGTTATTCGTATAGAAGCACTCGTGATGGAGAAGGTAAGCGCTGGCTCAAGTAATCAAGGCTTCAGTGAAAAAAGCAGTTAAACTAGAGTTAAGGGGAAGCAAGAGGAGCCTTAACAATGAAAGAATGGGGGTATTTGTGAAGAAAATCTAAAAACGTGAAAAAAGAGAATGTAAAAATCAAGAGCAATTATGTAAAAGTGTAAACTGCTTGCTGTTAATATCAGAAAATCAGGCTGAGCTAGGAAGGCATGAGTTCTTAAGGAATCCTAACAAAACATACTTTTCATCCACTTTTTTGTCAGCTGGAATCGGGCCACAGAGCTGAGAGTTTAGAGAACAAGTGAGGCCGTCTTAATAGGTTTCCCAGCTAATCTCACCATTTCCCAGGCCCTGCTGGGAACCAAAAGAAACTATGCTTAGATATTAAAGGAAGCCTAGGGCCTCAGAAGACTGAGCAGCCCACAAGCCTAGAGCCGGCGATTTCCTACCACACGCGCTTCCGGGAGCGAGGCTGACGTCACTGCTGTGCGCCGGCGCTGACTGGCGGCGATTTCAAACCTCGTCCCACTGTCTCCCGGACCTGGTCTGGTGCTCGGCTGCTAGCGTGGCTTCTCTGAGGACCGCGGGCATGGCGCTCTCCACCACAGTCGCCCAGAGGAAGCGGATTAATCGCAAGGCACCCCGCGGGTTCCTCAAGCGCGTCTTCAAGCGCCAGAAGCCACACCTTCGTCTGGAGACGCACAGCGACCTTCTGGTAAGAGTACTGCCTTCTTGGCCCGGGATGGCCCAGGCCTGCCTCCCTCCGCCGCAGGACCAGGTCAGGCCTTCCTGTCCACGACAGGAGGCTGTGCGTGGCATGTCAGGCCGTCTTCCTGACCCTGAGTGGTACTGGGGCCCACGGGAACCTAGATTGTCTGGCGCGTAGTTATCTATTTTTATTTATTTTTTAGACGGGGTCTCCCTGTAGCTCCGGTTGGCCTGGAGCTCACTATATAGACCAGGCTGGTCTCGATCTCACAGAGATCCGCCTGCCTCTGCCTCCGAGTGCTGGGATTAAAGGCCAGTGCCACCATGCCCTACTTGGAGCTTTTTAAAGCAAGGGTGTTAGCAAGAACATTAAGACAGCATCACCAAGTTCCCCTTTACTATTTTAGGTAAAACTATTCAGAACAGTCTGGAATTGGGATTAGTTTACTTGAAAGGGGAATGGAAGATAAACCCTTCACAAAAGAGACTTGGGAATTTAGGCTGAGACATTTTTGAAAAAGGCTTCCTGTCCCCTTTTTCTCTTCTGTTTGTGTTGTTACCAACACACTGCCCTGTTGCATTAGGCTCTGCTAAAGAAGTGTGATCTAAATGTGGACACACAGCTGTGAATTCATTTTCCTGGACAAAGAACTTCAATTCAAGTTTTTAACCGTTAAAACCTATTTATTTGATTCATAATTACTCCAGACATGGTGCTTTCCCAATAAAGGGCCTCGGTCAGTCCACTCTACATTGTTTCTGTCTTGAAATAAATTCAAATTGTGGGCTGAGTGCCTGGAACTTTTCCTTTAAGTATGTCATCCGGTTTAAACCATAGGAGACACTGCCTGTGGATTGTCCCAGTTCAAGTGGACATCTTTTTCTATCTTTTTTTTTTTTTTTTTTTTTTTTTTTTTTTTTGTAGCCCTTTGGAGTTTTTCAACTATACCCTCATCTGTTACCTCCTTGCAAGGTTTCTTTTTCATTTCTTCTTTTCTTTTTTGAGACAGGGTCTCACTATTTGGCTGGCCTGAATGTACTATATATCCAGACTGGCCTGGAACTCTCAGCAGTCAGCTTGCTCTGTCTTCCTACTGCTGGAGTTAAAGGCCATTATACCTGGCAAGATTTATTTTTTAATTATTTGTGTGTGTGTGTGTGAATGCCACAGGGGTACAGGTGCCCTTGGCAGCCAGAAAAGGGTGCTGGATCCCTTAAAGCTGGAGTTACAGGTGGTTATGAACTTTCAGATGTGGGTACTTGGAACTGAACTTGGCCACTCTTCAAGAGCAACAAGTGTTTTTAACCACTAAACCATCTCCCCAGCAACTTTTTTCTCGAGTACTATAGAATTGCCTCCACTTTTCACCTTTTTGGTTTCTAAAGCTACCCCATCCCACCTCCACACAAAAGTAATATTTTGGTAGTGACAGAAGATGTGAGGTGGGTACTGCATTTTTTAATACATTGCTAGGTACTTTATTTTGTTTCCACTGGTTTCTTTTTCTTATTTTTTAAAAAAATATTTAGTATTTTTATGTCTGTGAGTGTATTGCCTGCAGGTCTGTTAAGTGCACCTATGTCATGCAGTGCCAGCAGAGGTCAGAAGAGGGTGTTGGATCCCCTACAACTGGAGTTAGCTGCCGTGTGGGTACTGGGACTGGAACCCAGCCAGTGCTCTTAACTGCTGAGCCATCTCTCCAGCCCCTCACTGAAGTTTCTAATAGAGAAGGAGGTATACCTGATTAGGAATAGCTAATGCCAGCTTGGTAGACATTGCCCAGGTAGCTAACTTCCTGCCCACATTATCCTTTTCTGTCCTAGAGTGACCTATTGATAGATAGATGGACTGTATTTAGTGGGTTGAGCCTAGGTGGCGGGGAAAAGAGGCTGAGTTGCAATCCAGGTCCTTGAAGTGGCAGGGGAGGGGAGTTCCTTTGGCTCCTTGCTGCTCCCAGGTGATATTCTTATCTTCTGTGACTTTTCATTAAACTGTTCCCATTTAGACTAGTATGAAACAGCTTGATTTCTTGCTTATGGTTTTCTGCTCTACATTGGCTATAATATTACTCAACAGGTGTTCTACATTCTCTATAAAGTTCTTTTCAGTTAATATTTTGAATTTCTTTCTGAACTTGATAGTATATATCATACTATCTATTGAGATGCTCACACTGTTCATGGTTTCATATTTTGATGTTTCCCTGTGTAGTGTACAGCTTTATGGGTTGATTCTCCTACTAGTCTGGGAATTTGAATCAGGTCCTTTGTTTTTGTGTGTTTAGCACGGTACCTTGAAGTTCTGAGCACATAGCTATTGGGAATACATGGTAATTCTCATGTAAATAATAAAGGATTGTCAACTGAAAATGTTTTTCAACTGCTTGTAAGTGGGTAGTGCCCTCACGCACTTGGCAGAAGCCATGGATAAGAAAGGTGTGAGCAATATTGGAAATAAAGGGGGCACTAAGTGTTATTCCCTGAGGAAGGATCGAGATAAGGCTTCGGTTCATTTTGCATTCTTTCTTGATTGAACTGTGTACCTTAACTCTTTTCAAGATATGTGCATGTACATTGGATGGCACTCTTGGGTTTGGTTATTGAGTTTGAGTGAAATATATTATTTCCTAAACATATCGTTTGTAGCATATGTTGCATGTATATGCTAAAAAGGGTTTTATATATATATATATATTATATAATATATATATATTATATTATATATATATATATGATCTGATGATATGTGTTTTGCTTTCAAAGATTCATTTGAGTTGCTTACTCTTTGTACATCGGTTGGCAGAAGAGTCCAGGACAAATGCTTGTGAGAACAAGTGTGGAGTCATTAAAAAGGATCACGTACTGTCTGCAGCAAAGGTAAAATGTAAATCCCTTTTCTTGAGCAAAATTTAACTTTAAAAATACCACCACGGCCACTGTCTTGTTAAGATTTTCATTTTGAAATACTTACAGGCTAGCATCGTGAATGAATACACTACAGTCACACAAAGTTAGAAAAGATATGAGAAATGTACCAGTAAGGAAACCTGTTGCATTTGTTTAACAGCATTTCGGAAATGTGTTTGGATATATACATAATCAGCATTTTAATTTAAATTCTCATTTGTTTGTTTAAGCACATAATACTTTGTATTGTAGTACCTGTGTTACTATCTTGTAGAACAAAGAAGTGCTGGCCTAAGTTATAGACCTTGTGGAAGCCAGGGCATTATGCATTTTCTGGCAGTTTTTAGGGGCTTCTAAGTTCTGTTGCAGTTAGAAGCATTGCAACTATTAAAATCCAAATAAATTTTTTAAGGTAATATAAGGATGTAGAGTTTGAAAAGGATTCTGTGTATATTTTATCTAATATTTTAAATTACCTTTGTGTTTGTGTACACATGTATGTGTGTGGGCATGTGCGTGCCACAATGCACATATGGAGGTCAGGAGAGCCTTCACAGTTATGTGAGTCCCTGGGATTGAACTCAGGTTGTCTGGCTTGTCATTAAGTGTTTTTATCATCTGAGCCATCTCCTGTGCCCTAGAGATTGTTTTTATTAATAATTATAGGAGCTAAATTCTTTTAAAAATTTTTCTTGAGATAATTAAGGCTTAACCCTTACATCCTTTTTACATCCGAATATTTCCCTTTGTCTTATTTCTGCAACAGACTGTGCTTTGAAAATTGTATATGAAATAAGTTATTCCATATGAGATGACTAGTCTTGGCCTCCAGTTGGTGTAATTCCAGCTTAACTATGCTGTAGTGGTTTTGTATAACTTTGTATACTACTTTATGATTATGAATGCCTGATTTGTAATAGAAAGCTTGAGTTTTAGAATACTTTTATAAAATTTTATTTTAACTATTTTTATTATTTTTATTTTATTTTGTGTGCATGCATGTAAGTGCACCCATGTTGTACAATGCCTGTGAGGGTCAGAAGATGGTGTCAGATCCCCTGGAGCTGGAGTCATGACGGTTGTTAGCTGCCATGTGGGTGTTGGGAATCATACCTGGGTTCTCTACAAGAGCAGCCAGTGCTCTTAACCACTGAGCCATCTTGCCAACCCAAGTTTTAGAATGTTTTATCATTAATTTGTTTAAAAGAACACCTCAAGTTTGAAACTAATAATTTTGTTACTTTTTTGTTGAAGTTGGAGAGGTTAATGAATGAAAGCGACGATTAAACCAGGCTTTGATAACCTAGGCATGTTTTACATCTGCTGAGAGAAGTAGTTAGAGAAATCTAAGTCAGATCACTTTTAAGGCATCAGATTCTCCTAACCACTTTCCAAAATGACTTTTTATAGATCAGAGGCTTACATATTGTGCTTAAATGGCTATTTAACTTTTTTCTTCATAATTATGCTTTATTTTTCATCGTTATAATATATATCTTTATTCTTTTCCTTTCCCCTTTACAGGTAATTCTAAAGAAGAGCAGAGGTTAAAAGTCAATACATGTCTGAAAATTATATGATGTGTTAAGTAATAACTCTGTAAAGATACTTATGTATCAGTTTAGATTGTGAGTTATTAAAACTGACTACAAATGTATTTTGCACTTTATTTTTTGAGTTATGTTTTATTCATTTTAAGTGGCCGCTTAGTTTACTTCTGCGTTGTTGCTATTGTAAATATTTGATTTATCAGTAGTGAAATCATACTGTATTAAATGCCTTAAAGATATTCACGTCTTAGATTTAAGTTTATGTGTTTGGATTTAGCTATATTTATACAGTGAATTTAATTTCTTAAAACAACAAACAGTCAAATCTAGGTACATTTAAAATGTGTTAACTTTTTAGCACATTCACAAAGCAATGTCATCTTGTTTTGTATTACACCAGCAGCAACAATGATTTATCAACTGGAAGATTGTAAATATTTTTGCAAACCCATTTCCACAAACCAGAAAATAAAAATTGTACAGTCTGCCAGTAAATAGTCTGTGTGATTTCAAAGGTGATGTAGAATAGTTGCTCTTGATTCTTTCTCAGATAATGTCATAGCTAGTCTAGTTCTTTTGTCTTTACCTACAAGTTTTGGTGCAATGTATATTTATAGAAAAAGTCTTGCTGGAATTTTGATGTGAATTATATTTGTTTATCAATTGGGAGAGAATTACATCTCCACTCTATGAGTCTTCCAGTTCATGAGCAGGGAGCATCTCCACCTGTTTGCTTCCTTGATTTTTCTCATCATTGTTTCATGGTTTTTACTCTATACTATATTTTTTTTGAGAGACTTTCAGCTATTTTAGCATAGGACTGCTGATACAAATTTTGTTTGTTTTCTTCATCTAAGAGTCTTGATTTCTCCTTTGGTCCTGAAGCATGGTGTCATTGTACATAGAATTCTAGGTTAGCAATCTTACAGCAGTAGAAAAGTGTTTATCAGTTCCTTCTGGCCAGCCTGCTTTTTGATAAGAAATAAGCCTTTCAAAATGGTTTTTTCACATGAGAATTGCATTGTCTCTTCTTCTAAGATCTCTTTCTGTCTCACTTTTATTTTATTTTTTTGAAATTTGACTATTATTCTTTTGTTAAATTCTATGTACTCAGGATGAATCTTTGGGTTAATGTGCTATTGTTTTTTTTGCCAGGTTTGGGCAATTTTCAGGTTTTGTTCTTTAATGCTTTTGGCTTCATTTGTATTTCTGTTTTTCATATTAGGTAATTTTGTGTTATTTTTAAATTGACTAGTTTTTCGATCTTCCTCTTGTGTTGTTGTTGAACTATTGAAGTGTTTTTTTTTAATATCACATATTTTTTAGTTTCTACATTATATTCTTTATAACTTCTGTACTTTTGCAGATACTTTGTTGTTTTCAAGTATATTTAATTACAGAAATATTCTTATTGGGGCTGCTTTGAAATCCTTGTCTGATAAATTCCAAAATATGTGTTATCTTGGTGTTATTTCTTCATTTACTACTGAATTTGAAATCTTTTTTTTTTTTTTTTTGTATTAGGATTTTTTAAAATTAAAATCTGATCATTTGGAATATCAGAAGACTCTGGGTATTATTTCAATGTTGTTATCCCAGACCTGGTCTGACATTGTGGTAGATGTATTGTTGCACTTCCTGGTTACAGTCAGTTGGAAGTTCAGGTTCTTCATTTATTCTGACACTTGGGGATGCTAAGGAGGGGCTCGCTTTCTACTGATAGTCAGAAATGGGAATTCAGGCTCCGATTAGGGTTTGCTGATGTAATCCTGGATGAGATGAGAGGAACATAGTTATTGCTTCCCACCTTTACTCTAGTGATACTAGAAAGTGGCCTTATGACTGCTGGCAGTGTGGAAAAGCCTACTAAGCCTTCTTTGATACTGCTTAGTAGGAAGGGAAATATCCTCTACCACAACATGAAGATAATATAGGCTTATGTGGTCCTCACTAAGTGGCTAGGCTTATTATTGCTGAGTTGTAATAAAAGATCTATTTCTCCCGTATGTCTCTGATACTTCCCCCGACTTGTGACTGAATACCCTACCCCCACCTACACTTTGCTTTCCTTTCGTCACAGGAGGGGTTTGGGAGAGTGGGGTACTCTTGTTATAGGCTCCTAAGAGTGGAAATATGGACTCATTCTTTGGTGCAAGTAAGGACTAATTTACTTTTCATTGTGTTTGTACTGCAGCTTTTCTGTGCCATATTTCACTTATACGCGAATAAAGAGGCATCCTGATTCGGCATTAATTTTAAGGCCAAGAATAGATCTGAGCTCTGAGAACCACCAGTTCTTCAGATGTCTCATGGAACTTTGTTCTTGAGCCAGGCTTCACTCATTCTTTTATTTAAACAGTATCTCCAACCTGAATTGGGGAGCTCGAAGCTAGGATCCACCTCTATCTCAGAGAAATCTTTAGATCTAAAATATCCACACATCCACACAATTACAGATAGACTTCTCAGTTCTCATTTTTAATGAGAAAAGCATTACTTTTAATGCTTTGATATGTTAAGTAAGCACACTCACATTCTTTCACCATCTTGAGTATAGAACAAAGTGGGGTTCTGAGGGATTAAGATCAGGTGCCCAAGTCACAAATGAGCACGTGGCTTGGTGAACTTGTTTACATTATTTATAACAGTGAATTAGTGGTCGTTTTTCTGTCGTTGTGATAAGACACCTTGACCAAGTAACTTATAGAGCTTATTTGAGCTTAGGGTTCCAGGGAGAGCCCATCATGGCAAGGAAGGCATGGCAACAGAGCTGCTGATCAGAAAGCTGAGCTATCACATCTTCAGGCAGGCGCAAGAAGCAGAGAGCAACGGGAAATCTGGCAAGGCGTCAGAACTCTCAAAACCTGCCCCCAGTGACATCCTTCCAGCAAGGCTATACCTCCTAAAGTGTCACCAAACAGCACCACCACCTGGGGACCAAATGTCCAAATACTTGGAGCCATTATCATTCAAACCACCACTCTACTCCCTGGGCCCCACATGCTCTTTACCACAGAAAATGCAAATGCATTTAGTCCACCTTCAAAAGTCCCCATACTTTTTACTAGTGTCAATACTATTCAAAGTTCAAACTTTTTTTTGAGACTCAAGGTGATCTCTTTAGCTACAAGCCCTGTAAAATCAAAAGATGAATTACATACTTCCAACAATTGAACCAAACACACAGTCCCATTCCAAAAGTGAGGAAAAATACTGGAGCAAAACAAGACAAAATCACCAGGGCAAACACCAAATCCAGTAGCTCCATGTCTGACTTCTGGAACTTTACCTTCAAAAGGCTTAGATGAATCAGTCCCTCCAGCTCTGTTGCATGCAAAATACATCTCTCACTTGGCCTGGTACCACTCTGTGTATGCAGTTCTTAGCAGGTATCTTACCACTCTAGCATCTTCAGTGTCTTGGGGTCTCTATTGCTAACCAGACTTAATCTACACAGCTTTATGCCATGGCCTGTTAGAGCCTCTTGGTCTGTTAGGGACCACACTGGCTGCGTGACTCCCTATCCTCAGCAGCTCTCTGGAACCGCAGGGGAAGAGTCAATGATCTCATCACTCTTGTATGTGTCAGGACTCTAAAGCCCCACTGCCATGTGAATGACACCACCAAGTTTGGCTGTCAGTTTTGACTGGACCTGGCCCTCTTCATCCACATTGCTAGTAGCTTTTGTGGGTTGCAGTTTTCAAGGAGAAAAGTCCTTGGGTTTTTTTCCTTTCACAAAGGTCTTGCCTTGAAGGTACTCTTTCTATTGATTAAATGCTAATCAATAGGCTTCTCCTTAAAGGCTTTAATCTTATCAAAAAGAGCCTCTCCTTCAGCATATGCCTTGGCTCCAGCATTAATCTTCCAAGTGCTGATTTTCGATCCAAATTGTACATTCTATATTTCTTTCTGCCCCATTTGTTCTTTATCACTGTAAATTTGCACACTATTCACGGTTGATTGCAATGCCACTGATTCGATGTTAGGCCGTCTTAAAATTTCCTCCACCAAAGAAATTAGTCCATTCTTTCCGCTTAACCTCCAGCAAACTCTTTGGCTATGGTTAGAATCCAGCCAGACAATCCCAAAATACCTTGGTTGCTGCTTAAGTCTATATTTCCCTCTGGAACTACATTGTTCTGAGCACTACTTTCTTCCAGGGTCCTACTTAAAGCATTCAATAGCTTTTCTACTCTAAACTTGCAAAAGCTTTCACATTCCTCCCCAAACACACAAGGTCAGACTCTTGAGTGCTGTGTAGAGTATTAATTTCTCTCCAATAGATCTTGGCTGTGCTGTGACTTCAAACCTATCTTCTTGCAATTCTTTACGTGGAAAAGAAACAGAGCCAAGAAAAGACCCTCCCTACACTATGTCATAGTCAATCTTAAAATACACATTGAAAGGAAAATGGCTAGTTTCTATTGTTTCAGTGTGGTATTCTTTTAGATTCACATCCACCAAGCTCTCTTTCTCAGAATAGTGACTACAGACAGGATAATACCAAATGGAAAGAATCAGATTTGTAGGTGAGTCCATGACAGCTAGTAGATTGGTGTAGGAAAGTGATCTGTCCAGATTGGAGGGGTTTCATAAACTGGCTGTCTATACTGGCCAGGAAGAATTGGAGGCCATGAAATAGCAGGCCAAGTACTGTGTTTGGCATGTAAATTTTATATAAATAAATAAATAAATTTTCAATAAATTTACTTAGCCCACATAAAGTTTTTTTAATATTTAATTAGTTCATTGTATTTTAAAATCAAATTACACATATAAATTTAATTTATGGTTTCATTTAAAAAATTAGGGGCTGGAGAAATGGCTCAGTGCTTAAGATCACTGCTTCTCTTACAGAGGACAGTCATCACTAACTCCAGTTCCAGCAGATAAGATACCCTTTTCTGGCCTCTGTAGACATTGCACAAACATGGTGCACTTATATACATGCAGTCAAAACACCCCTACACTTAAAATAAAAACAATTTTTTAAAAACAAGTAGTATGCCAGTAATTTGCCATTTTCAATTGGCCCTAAACAACAACTCTCCTTTCAGATGATCTGCTTTGATTTCACATAGGGTTTCTTATGTTAACATCAGCACTGCTGTCTGTAGGCATTTGTGTTCACAATCCCTGTGAAAACTTAAAACCTGGAGTTCCTCCTGAAGTATCTCACCAGTTTTAGAGGGATGCCTTATTCCTCACTTAGAATGTTCTCTTTCTCCACTCATTTTTCCAAGTATTCTCATATTTCTATTGGTAATTATTTTATTGGTTCCAGTGCTTGCTCAGCTATAATTCTAATAGGGGCAGCTATGTCCTTAAGGAATCTGGACTCAGGCAGTAGAATATGACAAAGTGTCTGAAATTCATCCAAGGATACTTGTATCAACCTTATCTTTCCTATCCAAAAGGAACTTTAAGACTGTCGGTATCTATGCAGGCTAAAATCAAACTAATGTTCAATTTGCAACTTTCCAAAAGAGTTTCCTAGATTCTGATTTTAGTGCACAGACAATTAGCATTTGGTTCTTAGTATACTCAGCACTAAAGAGGATAAGTTAAATTGTTTTCTCAACAATAACTTTTTCCTTTATAGTGCTGTTCCAGGAGTCCTAGTAATATATAGTTATTTGTCTTACACTCACTCCATGGATTCTTAACTCCAAGAATTTGAAAGGCGCAGTGAGAATGAATTGTAGAAGTTGTTGTAAGGTGTCAGGGTACAAGAAGAACCACGTGGTACTAGCCCTGAAGTCTGAAGTCTGGAATAGTCCGAATGCACTGCAGTACCTTTGTCAGTGCAGTGTTCTGTGACAAGGTTTTAAATGGAAGAGTGACAGAAGCCACTTCATGTCCATCATATCCTGGCCTCACTTATGTTCTGTGTCACCTTCAAAAGAAACTTCTTTAAATGTTTGATAGTTCTGTGATAGAATTTTACACAGAGAACTTCTGAGGTTGTTCTTTAGATAAGTTTCTCTTTCTTGAAAGTTTCCTACTTATGCAATCGGCTAAAGTTTCTGATTTTCCCATTTCTCCAGCGACTGGTACCACTATTTTCCTCTCAGTATCCAGTAGCTCATCTTTCTCCTCTGCACTGAACTTTCAACCATGCTTACCTGTTATGAGTGCAGGACCCTCTGTGTGTGGCCCTCACCTCCCTCTCCATTCTAAATGTAACTATTTCCAACATCAGTGTTACTTTTTCATGTGAAACAGACCTCTGTGACTAAGTTAACAAATCTATCCAGTTTACTATATGTACAAAGAAATACTGAAGAGGACTTAGTGTGCCTCATAATGCCCTCCAAACCTAAGTATGGGAAATGGAATACTGTGGATACATAAAGCAAAGTTTACACCATGTTATCGTTTGTATCTTGACTGTCTCCCCAAAGCTTGTGTACTGAAGACTTATTTCCAGTCTTAGGAACTTTTGGTAGGAACCTTTAAGAATAGACTGAGGGAAAGGGAGTTAGGTCACTGGGGACATGCCCTCAAAGGAGATAGTGAGATCTTGGTTGCCCTTCTTCCTCTCTCTTTCCTTCTTGGTTGGCACAAAGTAAACAGATCTTCTCTATCACTTCCTCCCAGCTGATACAGTGTGCCACCATGGGCCCAAAGCTCCAGGGTTAAGTGGGCCAAGATAAAGTTTTCCTTCTCTAAGTTTTCTTCTCTTGGGTTTTTTGACAAAGTGACAGAAAGCTGACTGCCACACTACACACTCAGGATGGTGTAAAAGTGTCTCAGTACCACCCTTCATACAACATTGTCACGGTATTTTGTCCTCGTTCGAGGTCAGTGAGAAAGATATTGTTCACAATTACTCATTTTCTCAGAAGTCAGGAAACCAGTTTTCACAGACAATAAACCTAATGTTCATAATCACATTCCAAATTGACTGTGCTGGGAACTTTTCATTGGGTTAAGAAGCTGAAGACAATTAGCCTGGTGATTCTTGAGATCAGAATCATAACTAATGACTGGTAATTTTCAGGTAGAACCATAGGTATAAAATATCATAGACCTCCCTGGGTCAGTCCCTACTTTAAATGTTGTAAACTTGAGGACTGGAAATGATTAAACTGGTATTGTGGCCAAATTACACAGAACAGGGCTGTGGATCTCCCATGTCTGTCAAGTCTTGAAGCCTGGAACAAATCCTCCTGCTTAAAGCCAACAGGTCATGGTGGGGTCTGACTCTGGTGAGTCTACCAACTACTCTCCCACTAAATTTCTCCCAGGAGCATCTGAGACCTGGGCTCTGAGTTTCAGCTGGAGTAGGCTAGAGCTAGAATTTTTGGTGCACCATGTTATATAGAGCCAAGTGGGCTCCTCTATTCATTCTCTCTCTCTCTCTCTCTCTCTCTCTCTCTCTCTCTCTCTCTCTCTCTCTCTCGTGCGCAAATAAAGCATAGACTGGAATCAATCAGGAAAGAGCTGTCAAACATGGAGGGGAGGAGGACACCCACGTCTTACCAGTCAGGTCTTGGTGGTGGGAAGCAAGTACTCAGTCATTGAAAGAATTTGAGCCTGGGAGCTTGAAGCAGTTTCCCATTGCTGCAGTAATTTTCTGATCACCTTCCACCCAGCACTATTGCTGCGATCATGATCTTTGCCTGGAGCTGTCCTGCTGCTGCCACAGACTCCTCCAGTGCTGGGGTCGGGGGAGTTGTCTTCATTCCAGGCTGACTCTCTGATGTAAGGGGGGGGGGTCCCTCTATTCTTTATCAATCAGACCCGACAGGTATGTATTTCTTTGAAATATCTTCTGAACAAGCCTGTAACAATATAGAGTAACTGGACATGACTAGCCCCCCACCCCCCCAAAAAAAATCTAGCTAAAATGTTGAATTACTAAAAAATACAGAAAAAGCCAACAATGAACATGCTGATGTCCTTTCTGGAAGTGCATTCATCTCATTGTTCTACAAGTCTTCCAACTATTCTGCGATATTACCAGTAGTACAGATTCTATGCTCTTGGGTAATAAAATATTAATCTTAACCATGTGGAATTTTAAATGTTATTTTGTTTCTATATTCACCTGAGTCATTTTCTGTTTGAGTTTCTTAGGAGACCTTGTTGTAATTACAGTTTCTTCTTATATTGTTATAGATGAACAAATGCACAACTTATTCTTCAGACATGGCAGGATATTTGGTATAGATGTGATACCAAAATAATGTTTCAGATCCTGAGATTTGATATAATGTTTTCATATATATGGGATTGATTTTATAATAAAATCAGATTTATTCTAAAGCTCTATTCCATTTATTGGTTCTGAGAGCCAGCAGAAAGTAGACATGCTTCTAAAGTATTCAGTCTGTGAACAGATACATATTTTTTTGCCACCTCCTATTTTAGGGCACTAAAGAATGGAGGGCATAAAAAACAATAAAACATCTTTCTTGACTTTTAAACGTTTATGAATTATATAAATGACATAAATTCAGGTTTCTAACATGACTACCTATTTGGTAACTTAATGGCTAGAAAATAGCAGGGCTTTTTTTTTCCATGTACTTTGGTGGATTGCCTGGGTTTCAGCAGAACAGCTTTCCTGCTGGCTTTGCTTGAAGTCAGTCAGACCATTGCAGTCAGATGGTAGCTAGTTTGGAATATCCAAGATGACTTTACTCACAGGAATCCTCAGTGATGATGGCCTGAGCTCAGTTTCCATGAACCTGTTCTGCACCAAACTTAATTATCCCAAGAAAAATTCTCAACCCATGTCTACTCCTGTTTTTCCTTCCTTTCCTTGTGTTCAAATAAATAACACACTAAGTTAGTGTAGAATTGTTTATCTATAAGGGAAAAAACTCAACTCTGATGAAAACCAACAGAAGTTTCTTCCAAATTAACTTTCACTGTTTTATTTCTAAGCCCATAGTTACTTGGTTTTGTGATTGGTAAAGAGCATGCTCCCTATTTAGAATTGTGTCGACCTCAGAAATATCTGCTATTCCATGCATTATCATGACTCCTTTCCTTCTTCAGTATTTGAAAGTACCAGCAGTAGATCTAACAACTACTAATAGTCAGATTTCAGCTTTATTATAATTATTATTAATCTTATGGCATTTGGTCTTTATTTGAACATTTATGAGTATGCTGTTATTCTTCCTGAAAAGAATTCCACAATTCTTCCCCCATTTCTGCTATCTTCTCTATGTTTATATGTAAGTTTTTCTTTTTTACAGTATCTTTATTTTACATGCTTTTACCAACCTTTCAAACTTTTTATTTTCTTTACCGATATCTCAGACCTAATAAAAATTTACCATTTGTGGTGAGAATTTACTAAACAATTAATATTCATATATATGTATACATATTTATGAACAGTTACCTCAAATATGGTATTATAAACTTTGAGATGTCTTTGTAAGCCTTGAAGCAGGTTTTAAATGCCCAGTTTCTTTTAAATGTTTAGAGATGTTTTTACATAGGCTTGATAAAGGTATGGTCCTCAACAAATCTGTTTGTTGGCTTGTAAGAGGCTGAAGGGATAAAAATGTTTATTTTATATAAAACATATCTAAAAGCAGAGGTGAATTACACACTGGAGCAGAAGAAATCATCTTTTTAAATTAATTTATATCCTTAAGTAATAGGAATCATAATGTAATTTAATAATTTTAGCTTACATGAGAAATTATAAGTTATTTTGATAAATTAAATTATTATTTTTAATGATTGTTCCCTTAGTACTAAATACAAGTCAACACATTAATAGTCCCATACAATAAATACTGTGGTTAGACACAATATTATGACAAACTAATTATTTTTTTAAAAAAACAAAACCAACACCCTGATGACAATTCTAAAGAGAATAAAATGTGACTAAAACTTAGAACACACAAAATAGCAACATTTAAAACCTTTCATGAAGGAACACAGAAAACAGTGGTGCCCAAAAGTACCTGTAAAGAGATAATGTCAGAATATTCTTTCCCTCTAGTCTGTCCATGACACTGTAACTAGAGAGGGAAAAGCATAAGTTCTCAGGGAATGATGGGGCAGAAACAAAAACAAGGATAAACACTTTATTTCAGAGTAAAACAGACTTGGAATCATAGTGTAGAAAGGGCACTGGAGGCTGCAGCTTAAGCTTCCTATCCAAGTAGGCTATTAATTTTTAACTGACAATTTACGCAAAACAATGTAAGAATTCAAAATAGTTTTAGAAATCAGCAAATCTATCATATAAAAGATGTCAAATTTCAAAATAATTCCTTTAAAAACAGGTAAATGTCATGCAAACAATGTCAAAACCCAAAACAGTTCCCTTTAAAAGCCAGTAAATATGTAAAACAATGTAAAAAATTTAAATAACTATGTTTAAAAACAGTAAATATTTCATACAAGAAGTTAAAGCTCAAAATAATTCCATTTAGAAACAGGTCAAAACAATGTTAAAATTTAAACTCCAAATGTGGGGGTCTGATATTACCTTTTTAGTCTGACGTAAAAATGCCTTAACTTTTTACAAGGAATAGAAACTGTTGTAATCTCTTACTTTTTTATAAACTTATCAAAAATCTAAGATGAAAACCAAAACAAAAAAGAATAAATTGCAAGAAGTTTGGGACATATGATTAAATGCATGCAGTCCAGGGAATTCCCAAGTTGTCATGGTCCTCAAAATTCAGTAATACTGGTAAATTCCTGGGTGTCACCATTTTGAATGATGTCATGTGGTTGAATTAAGATGATGGCAAGGTTGCATGAGTCACTGCCATTTTGAAAATGTTACTGTTCAAGATGGCACCCAAGCCATGTGGCTGTCCCCATATTGATGATGTCATCAACCAAGATGGAGACCACATCACATGATTGCCTCCCTCTTGGTGAGGTCACTAGCCCCGATGGCGACCAAGCCACAGGGCTACCTTAGTGAGCTCAGCCTATAACATGCCAGGGCACAAGTCCTGTGGGATTTATATCTTTCACAGATTAAATGTGGATGTAGCTTTTAGTTTATTTTTAGAAAGCACCCAGTTAAGTCATACAAATATAGCAAGAGAAAGTTTCCTCAGATATGTAGACCACAAATAGGAAAGCAAAGAAAAGAATTTCATGGTCTCAAACCAAGGAAGGGAGTCCATGTCTGTCACCAGCCATTGCAACTGTGAATGGGAAGGGTTGTCCTCTGGATCCCGTCCTTCCTTCATACAAGCTGTTACTGGGAAAGAAATTGGTGAAGGCACCAGAAAAAAATTGGGGAGCTATGTCCAGTGAACACATCCTTGGACTGTTGCTTTGAGAGCAAGTCTCTCTCAAGCATAGAGTGTGACTCTCTTGTTCACTGAGATTTAAAAATGCGTACATTTAGTTAGAAAAGTAGCTGCCTTGGACCACGTGATCAAAGCACTGGAGGACCATGATGGAGAAACAAACAAACAAACAAAAACCCCAAAGCCTCAGAAAAAGTCCAGGAAATGGCTTTTAAAACCTTTTTTTTTTTTTTTTTTTTCTTTTGTCTGAGAGGCAAGCAGTTAGATAAAGGAGCTCACCTGCTTAACAACTAAATTCAGGGAACCTGTAGAAAATTTTCATATGGCCAACAAATAAATTATTAGAATTTTGGGGTCTCCTTAGGGGTCACCAAGATGACATGAGGAGAAAGAGCATCCCCCAAAGGGGTCTCAGTCTCATTCATAAAAAAAGAATTTCAGAATGGACCCAAACAGAAGCTTTAGGGCAATTTCATTGGAATTTAAAGAAAAATCTTCAGGGAGGCAAGTTAGGAATCTCAGCAGCTGCCTTGAGGAGAATGGAGGGGAGAAAAGAAAAAGCCATCAGCCATACCTGTCGAGAGCCTGCTTGGAGGTCAGATACATGTTGGACTGGCAGCCATGTGGTGGGGAGAAGGAAGTTTTAGAGAAAAGACTCAGAAGAAGCTAGGGCAGCCCAAAGCATTAAAGAAAGCATGTTTAGAAAAGGGATATGAGGAAGAAAAGGAGGAAATCACACTTTTCTGAATAATTTAGAAAAGCTGGCAGACTTACAGAGACCTACATCTTTGCAGTCAGGTGCAGAAGCACTTGGGCCTGGAATGCCATTTTGGTAGTAGCAACAGTAAGATGAAGCAAAGACAGGAAAGAAAGAATTTGGTAAGTTGAACAAGGGTTCGAGGAGGAGGACCATTTGCCTGTGCCGTGGCGGATATCCTTAGGATTTGTGAGAATTTGTCAAGTTTATGTTGGGACCAAGCCGCATGGCGATGAGGCTTGATAGTGTTTCTGAGTCCAAGAGGACAGAGATTTATGAAGCTGTTCAGGAGGTTGTAGTGCAGTCTAGTTCCGTTTGGGTGGAATCCTTGATCAGTCAGCGGAAGGAGAGACATCCTTGAACAAAGGGTGGAAGAAAAGGAGACCTAAAATTAAATTTGCAGGAGGTAAACAGTGCTAGAAAGAATTTCTCGCCCCAGCCCCAGGAAATGGGGACTATAGACAGAAATTCTACCGGGAGAACAAAGACAAAGGGAGAGAGAGAGGAGAGGGTGATCAGAAGACAAGGGCCCAGTGGGAACACACCAGAACTTCCCAGCCATCTTGACCCTTAGAGTGGTGAGAGAAGAATGTGAGATTTGTCCCTCCAAGTCCAGGACAGGGACGGGAAGGTGAGGGCGCTCCCTGAGGAGCAGCAATCCTGAGAGGCGTCCCATTCCTACATGAAATAGCGCGCAAGGCACTTGTCATGGCATCCCTAGAACCAGTGAGGGGCGCCCCAGCAGTGCCTGGGAGATGGCTGGCATACCGGTATAAGGTAAAACTGAGGTGTCCGCCTCCAGAGAGAAGGAAAGACCTCCAGGCAAGAAGGTAGAGGAAGGAGTAAGAGAGACAGAGAGGAGAGGAATGGGGGAGAGAGACAGAGAGAGAAAGAGACGAAAAAAGCAGAGAAATAGGTTAGCCATTCTGCTCAGTGAGTGGAACACTTATCTGAATTCAGTCAGAGGTCGAGGGGGGCAGAGGAAAGTGGTCGAGAATTTCGGGCCTGATGTGGTGAGTGGTGGAGTCAGCAGAGACAAGATAACCCATATCTTGCAGAAATGTCTGGTCAGCAATTTGTTTGGTTGGGGAGAATGTATCGGGTCATCAGACACCCAGGGATCTCCCGGGTTCTCGGTACCAAATGAATGAAAGGGAGCTGCAGACCAAGACAACTCCATGGGAGGCAGGGCAGCAGTTTGGGGCGGGGGGGGGGGTGTCGAACTCTGAGCTGCCTCCAGGAATCAGAAAGACTGCTCTCCAGGTGTTTTGAGAAGGGGTCTCACTATGTAATTCAAGCTGGGCTTGAACTCACAACCCTCTTGACTCAGCCTCACATTGCTTTCTAATTTTCCCCTTCTCTTACTCTTCATTCCTTTATCTGTGTTTAGACATTGTAATGTCCACCTTATTCCCATTCTCTGAAGGACTTGAAACTTGAATCCTTACTCTTTTGAGGAAGTATATGAGCAGGGCAGGATATTCTAATTAAGCCAGCCTAGGCAATTAAAAACATTCTGACTTGCAGGGCATGGTGGCATATGCCTTTAATTGCGGCACATGGAAGAGACAGAGGTAGGTGGTTCTCTGTGATATCAACACTAGTCTGGTCTACATGACTATTTCTAGGCCAACAGTGGTAGCCCTGAGAGGAAGACCCTGTCTCAAAAAAATATTCTGACTTGGTTTAGTTTTGTATTTAAGGGTCTGTACAGTTATGCACATTGTGCCCATGGAAAGGCCTCAAAACAGTTTCTCAAAGGAAGTTCTCAGTAATGGTAGTGTTCATAAGTGAAGATAGAACTGGCTGAAAGAGTAATTCAATTTTTATTTTGTTATGTTTTCTTGGTGTTGTGAATGAATGGATAATGAATGAATGAATAAATGGACAAAAATATGATGCAAGAGAGAAAGGATTTTCTGGTCCACACAAGTGGATAATCATGTGATCCTCTGTGTATAGCTCAAAAATTTTACACCTTTATACTAGTAGACTGAGGATTTGAACCTAAATGGAAAAATGTTCTATGCAGTCTGCTCTCTCTCTGACCTGAGAAAATGGACATCTGGTAGGATCCCTAAGTGACAGTGACCTAAAGACTTGAGGACAGGCAGAAGAGTTGAACCAGAGCGCAAGTTCCACAGCTTGAGGTCCTAGAACTGGACATTACTTAGGAATTCATACTAGTCAGCATTTCTGCAAGTCTGCACATTTCTGCACAAATCCTGTTTTCAGTTACATTATTACAATGTTTAAGTTTTCTCTTGGGGAAAACTTAAGGCCACATGATACCTTCCTGGTAATCACAGGATTTGGCAGCAGAAAATTGCTCCACATTGTTAATAATGTGTCACTGCTTGAAAAAAAAATAAAAGAGGAACACAGAGTACCTTCCTGTGGTAGCCATGTGCACTGCCTGTGTGAGATGGGGTTGTGGGGTGACCTTGATTTTCTTTTGGACAGAGCCACCACTAGATGAATTCATCCCATGTTCCTAGTTCATCATGTGTGCAGACATTTTTAGGTAAGCATACTGTTCTATTTTTGTAGCTGAAGTAATTCTTCCACACATTAGTTAAGCAAATAATTAAACTTTATTTTTAAAGTCTAGTACTTCGGGAGCAAGCCAGATGGTATGTGGGCAGTGGAGGGTATAGACAGGGGCGAGCCCTTTGACCTAGCTCTTTACTAAGTACAATGCTGCATGTCGACAGAGGCTGAATAGACGGTTGTAGATGGAATTTAAAGGAAAAGATGAATTCTTTTAAAAAATGCATATCTCTTAACTAGCTGTTAACACTTTATTCAATAATTTATTCCCCATCCTCCTATTTATAAAAAGTCAAGTTAGACCCTGTAGGCTTGAGCTAGGATTATGTTATTCAAGATGTATGAGCATGCAAGTGGTATCACTGTCTACTTAATTCTCAAGATGTAACTCTTGAATAAAATTTTCATTTGTAACTTGGGTGTGATGGGTCTTTGGGAGAATGAGTCCAGTTTCTGTTAAACACATACTGCAGAAGGTGTTGTTTTAGGTAGCATGCATAGAATTTTAAGACATGTACTGGAAGGCCATCTTTTAATCTGTTTTGCATATGTCAAACACATGCAAACAGACCATTCACTCTGCGAGCACTGTCCAAATATCACAAAGCCTGTTCCAAAGGCCAGGCAATTTCCAGTACTTCTGTCAAAGAGCAAATAACAACAAAAATGTATTCCAAGTACAAGTCAACCAGAACCTTGGAGAACCTTCACAGTAACTTGCTTTTCACAACAACTAGAAGAAACTTTGTGAATAACTCACACTGGAGAGCACATAACCCCATAATACTCAGAACATATTTCCCAAGTTACACATGATGACAAGATAAACATTTACTTAAGAACGCTTTCAAAGGGGGGGAGTGGTATGAAATTACTAGAGGGATCCTCTCCCATCTTTAAAACCCCAAATTAGCTACAACTTGGCTCTATCCAGCACCCTCAGGGGCTGAGTGTTACAAATTATCTCATCCTTTGGTTTAAAGAAAACAAAAAAAAAATTAGTGTTTCCTCCAAAATGCTCCTAATTACAAGTCTTTGACCTGACAGAATGAAGGTAGGGCGGGTGTGCATGGATGATAGTTGCTGTTATTTTTGGTTGTTTTTCACTTTTTGATAATTCAAACAGCTGTCACCTGTCTCCTAGTAACTCGGTGCGTAGATAGAATTATGTGTATTCATTTAGTATTTTTGTATTGCGGAGCATGACTAACTCTTATAGAGTTTTCTAGTATGGATATAACTCCCAGGTAGTTGTTACTGTGTTATAAAACCATGAAACATGAAGGGGCTAGAGAAATGGCTCAGCAGTTAAAAACACTGGCTGCTCTAGCATAGGACCTGGGTTTGATTACCAGCACCTACATGGCAGCCAACAACCATCTGTAACTCCAATTCTGATCTCCGTGGCACTTTACAACATGAGTGCACTTACATACTGTGCAGATAATAAACTCATACACATAAAAATAAAAAAAATGAAATATTAAAAAATGATATATCAGCTTCATTTGAGTAGTTCTATTCTTGCCAATAGTCTCTCATCTAAGAGCTATTAAAGTTAAAATGTCCCCAGAGGTTTTATTTCTCTAGTATTAACTTTATTTCAACTGTTGTAGACAGAAACAAAAGAAAACCAATGTTCTGTTTTAAAGTTCTCTGTTCTTGCATCATAAGGTAAAGCTATGATGACAAGATATTTTATCTATGTTTCAGACTCATTTTAGCTATGATGTATCACATAGTGCACATTGGGTGCGTAAAACAGAGAATGGTCATTACTATTAGATAAAAGGCATGACCCTAAAGTCCAGAATAGAAAGACAGGAGCTATGTGCACACAGCAAAATCCACAGAATGCAGATTGTTAGACATGATTATGTGACAGTTTGAAAATATTATTCTTGATTTCCATAGAGAGAAAGAAAATCATCCTCACATTCTCTTTGGCAAAATGTCATGTGTAAATAAATCTGAGTAAAATAAGTGGGAAAGTTAGCTACATCACTATAAATGGATGTATATTGTATATAGATACTTAAAGAACTTAACCTAGAAGAACTATTCTGTGTGGTTATGTCTAATTTTTATGGCTCAGACAACATTTATTTTTTAAATAAATAATTGGCAGCTACCAGTCTCATTAATTCCAGTTTATTGAGATTGAAAAACTATTTTAAAGTCAATGTTTAAAAATGAATTAGCTATGTTAACTGATATCTCTCAGAAAAGAGGTAGAATGTCAACTCCTCCCTCTGAGTATCATGGAATGTGCAGAGGACAGGCAGCTTCTGTTTCCAAGGAGTCTCAAATGCATGATGCTCCCAGTGGAGTTTCCACAATCTCATAACTGTTTCTTCACTTGAAAAATTTTAAACTTAAATTTTAAATCACAAAGCTTCTACTTTAAATTGTGGAACTACTTTCTGTTTTTAAGATTTGTTTATCATTATTATTGTGTGTATGTATGTGTATGCATGCATGGCCATGCCACAGTACCTTTGTGGAGGTCAGAGGATAACTTGGAACAGTTGGTTCCTTCTTTCCACCAGGTAGGTTTTGGGGAATGAACTGAGGTCCTTAGACTCAGCTGTGAGTGTCTTTACCTGCTGTCTGAGTTTCATTTCTGTTGCTGTGATGAAGTATTCAGAGAAAGGCAACGTAAGGGAGAAAATGACTTTGGCTTGGATTTCCAGAAGGACAGAGTCCATCGTGGCACAGAAGGCAGGGCAGGAAGATGCCGGGAGGCCATCTGCCATGTGCATGAGCAAGCCAGAAGCAGAGAGAACAGGAAGTGAGGTCAGGCTGGAAAACCTCAGAGCTTACACCCACAGTGATGTACTTCCTCCAGCCAGGCTCTATTTTCTAAAGTTTCCATAACTTTCCCAGATTGTGCCACCGTCTGGGGACCAAGTGTTTGAACATGTGAACCTATGGGGACTTTTCATATCAAACCACAACACCACTGGGCAACCTTACCAGTCCTACTTTTTTCTTTCCTTTTACAAGATTTCTTCATAGAAAAGGAGTAAAGTTTATTAAAAGAATACTAGAAGAAATTTTTCTTATACTTGAGAAAGAAACCTATAGTACATGTTTTGGGGAATAAAGGAATGATATTTGCTCTAGTGCTGTCAGACTTTCCATTTAGATGAACTTTAATGATGATTTAGATGAATTTTACCATGGTTTAACCAACTCTCTGCTTCTCCCAAAAGCTACACTGGTTTGTTTTAACCAATGTGGTCTGAACCTTATCCAACATTTTACTAACATTTATCAGTGTAGAGCTTAATATAATTTGATAAGTCAAATTTGTTGCAAATGACACCCACTTGTATAAATATGTTATTAGTGTACAACTGGTATAAATCCAATATTCTCACTAAATGAACTGACATGCCTATGTTTTGACCTGTGCTGGGAGTATGAGTAAATCAGATTATTCTGGAGAAAAAAAAATGAAAGAATTAAAATGTTATTCCATGAAAACTATATTCTTTAACAACAATAAAAGGCATTTTCACTTCAATGTCTAAAATTTGGGTGTATTAAATATTTCAATGAGAGCTTGGCAACTAATGAACTGAGCCTAAATTTGTTATCAGTTAAATATCATTCATTGTCCAGATTGAGCTCATGAGCTCAATCTCTACTTCTGAAAGTTCATGGCTGAAATGACTCATTACCAGAGGAAATGCTTATGGCATGTCTTCAATTTGGAGCAGATTGAAAGGAGATTGAAGTTCAGAAGAGGCGGAGGAAGTGCCAAAGTCCAGACTGATAAAGATTCAAATATATTCTTCCAGATCAATTCTCTGTCATTTAACTAAAAGTAATGAGACTTAGATCTGGTACCTGTATCTCAACTACAAGTTTAGTGATGACAGTAGCTCAGCTATTATCCCTAATGTTGATTGGGGACAAAGTTAAGGGTAACTTAGGTTGAGATATCCCAGAAGTTATGGAAAAAACTAAGGAAAAAGTTGCTAAGTTCTGCTGTCATATGAATCTCCTTTCACAGTGTCATTTTGAGGTCACGAATAAGAATGTCTCATCTCCTGCTCATCAACTAATGAGGCACAATGAGCATATTTTGTTCATTAATTAGATAAAAATATAATTTTATGCAAACATTTCCTAAGATGCTGTTGTGCATGATATTATAATGGTAGGCTCCACAAACGTGGTGCTGTACCATGGGACTTGAAGTTTAGTGTTTGCTGAATTTGTTAATTTAGAAAATTTTCATTCATTTAATATTTGCTTATTTTTTCCTAGTAACAGCAATGAAATGGGAATCTTTGAGAGTCACTATTAGTTGTAGTAAAGACTCTCTGATTCATTAAACTTTAACCACATTCCTGAATCATCTCTCAGTCCCATCTTTGCAATTTTAGCAAAGAATTTTAAAATCCAATTTTAGCAAAGAGCTCTGATTAAGTTGAGTAGACAAGAATACCCACTCTTAATATTTGATTCTTCTTGACATTTGACTGGGCTCCTCATTCCTCATCATCATCCAGATGATGTTTGATCACCCTGGCTTATCTCTACCAAATATTCTTTTAGATCATTTCTCTTACCTGTTGCAGAATTCTATTGACATAGTCCCCATATCTGTCAGGATGGTCCTGAATAAAATCTTTCTTATCATTCTTCAACAGGCATCTTTAGGTATTTTTTTCTTTAAGAGTAGTGATATTTATTCTTTATATTTATTCTTTTTCCATATATACATATATATATATATATATATATACACACAAAATTTGTCATTCTGTATGTTGTTACTTGTTCTTTTTAAAAATTGTTTTATTTTTGTTGAGAGGATCCTAAAACACACTCTGTAACCAGTGTTGGCTCTGAACTCATGACAAGCCTCCTGCTTCAGCTTCCCAACTTCTGGGATTGCAGGTGTGAGCCACCATGTCTGGATCCTTGTTCTTATGGCATCAGAGTCACTTCTGTTGCTTTTGGTAAAATTCCGATTTATGGCAAAAGTGGACTCCACTTTGAGTGCCAACTATCTTTAGATAATAATTAGATGTTCCCTAAACATGCATGCACATGTTACTAAGGTGCATATGAGCCAATAGTTATTCATGATCTAATATTCATCTCTATTTAAGGATTAATCTTAAACATCTTGAACATCTACTCCAAGAATAACGTTGTTTATACTCTAGAGAAATACTTTTCCACTTTTCTTACCTTTTATTCCTGAAACCAGACCCAATTGCTTTTTGAATCCAGTGAATGCCGTCATTCTTTGGAGATGGATACTGCTTCTGGGTATGGGGAAGATTTGAGAAGTATTTGAGTAACCAGATTAACTGGTCAAAACTTTCTTAGCATAACCGCAATGAATTCTTATGAATAAATTGTCATTTAACAGAATTGCCTAACATTTATTTTTTCTAATTTATTTTCCAAATTCAGACTCTAAATATACTCACAAGTTAGCATAGCATAAATAATATTTACATAAGGCCACATGTAATATACCCAAACATGTTATTAGCTGATTAATACATGGACTCTGAATGTTACTATTACTAGTTATTTCATTTTATCAAAATTGATAAAGTACAATTTCAGCATTATTTAAATCATATTAAAAATTTGACATCAATTGTAATTTTTTTCTTGCTTTTGACTCTTAGTAGTCAATTTTATAAGAAGGTGTGATTTTTAAATTATGTACATAACCAAGTTATAATTTGTTTATTTAAAACTTTATTTAATTTACATTTTATTAAAATATTATAGCTTTACATTTTACTTTAAATTCTATTTTTAAAAGAAAATATATTTATTTATTTTATGCATGTGAATGTTTTGTCTGCACATATCTATGTATACCATGTAAGTACTTGGTGCCTGGGAAAGCCAGAAGAGGATATCAGAGTCCCTGGAACTAGAGTTATAGAGGATTGTAAGCTCCATGTGGGAGCTGGGATCAGAATCCAGGTCTTCTGCAAAAGCAGTAAGTGCTCTTAACAAATGATCCCTCTTTCCAGCCCCTATTTTAAATTCTTAAATGATTACTTTTTTTAAAAAATTAAAAATATTTCTATTTAATGTATATGAGTGTATTGCCTGCATGTGTGTAAGTGCACTTCTGCTGTGCAACACGTACAGAGGTCAGAGGGGCACTGGATGCCCTGGAACTGGAGTTATGGATGCTTGTCAGCCACCACGTGGGTGCTGGGAACTGAACCTGTGTCCTCTGCAAGAGCAGCCACTGCTCTTAACTACTGAGCCATCTCTCCTGCCTCAAATGATGACTTTTTAATTAGCACATAATATGAAATTTTATATTATAATCCTGTTTAAATGATTGTGCTGAAATTATCAGAAGAAAAGTAATTTTTAAAGTAAATAATAGAGTACTTAGGCAACTGTAATACTTATTAAATTTGTTTGTCTTAGTACCTTTCTGATTGGAAAGTGGAAACACGGAGATAAAGGGAAAGAAGGAAACGAGAGAGGAGAACAGGGAACAGATGTTAGTTACCGGGAGAACGTGGAGAAATTGGGAGTGTTCAGCTGGGAGGGGACGAGAGAGGGAAGAACACGCAGGAGACCATGGGGGTCGGGGACAGGGATCTCAGGAAGGGGAGGAGGGCTGGAGGTGGATGGGGAAGACGGGGACGCTTGAACTGAGGAGGGACGAGGGATGCTGAAGTGCGGAGAAAGAGGAAAGATGAATAGAGCTTGGGTGGCAGCCGGAGATGTGCTGACTCGGAACGCCCTGAGAAATAGACATACGATATTTGAACTTTAGCCCTTGTGTATAACCAGAGGCTGCATGGCAAGGAGCGCAGTGCCAGACAAGAAAGCCGGCCTTTCAAAATGTTGCATAGTCCAAGAGACCCCCCCTAATATAACAGGCTATTGCCAGAGCCTTTGGCTATCTCCCAAAACTAGAATGTAAGATCCTCTTGCTGAGGTAAGACATACTTCGGACACAGCACTTGGGGTAATGGAACTGAAACTGACCTGGAAAATTAGCTTCCATGGTTCTAGACCATACTGGACAAGCTGCTAGGGAGAAAATCAATCAATGGTTCAACCCAGCTCTAAGACCTAATAACCGTAACATCTGGCACAACGAACAACCTCTATTGGTGCAGTAGTGACACTGTTATCTGGAGGATTATGAACAGCTTCGACTTAAAGCCCTCTAAGGGCAAGGGAACTCATGGGTGTCACTGTCATTATAGCCAACTATGCATGGCTGGAGAGGTCACAGGTGTTAGAGAAAACCCTATCTCTGTCATATCTGTTGAAAAATGGAATTTCCTACCATCTACTAAATATGGATCCTTATATTTACAGATAAGTAGACCATACACCACTCACCAAAGAAGTTTCTTCTTGCAATAGATAGAGACTATTGCAGAGCTCCATAAGTGATCATACACAGAGAATATGCAGCTGAGAGATGCCCAACCCTAGGTGTCACATCTACTGTGGAACCTCTATACTGAAGGTTCATAGAACATAGTGGAACGAAGGGTAGAGAGAAAACTAAAGCATCCACCAACTCTCACCAGCAAAGTTTTCTTATACAACAGAGTGAGGTGCACACACAAGGCCATAACTGGTCAAGTTTTAGAGAATGAGGGACTGCAGGGTGTGTGTCCCTGAATAAGATGCCTATATTAAACCTCACCCACCTATGGCTCAGGGATCATTGCAGAAGAGGAATTGGAAAGAGTGTAAGAGCCAGGGTTGATTCACGAACATACAGAAACAGAGGCTTTCAGACCTTAGAAGCTTGCTCCTGTGAACTGGTGGCAATGACGCCATCGAGCACAAGACCCAATTCAATTAGAAAAGGGCCCCAAGTGGAGCCAGGGAGATGGTGGCATGCTGGCTCTAGTCGGGGAACTGTATGAGCATGATTACTGCTGGCTGAAGGAGAGTAGACCTTCTGTAAGATCTCTAGATAGGGGCTGGAGAGGTGTCAGTGGTTAAGAACACTGAATGCTCTTGTAGAGGACCCGGGTTTGAAACCCAGCATCTACATGGTGGCTAACAACTATCTGTAACTCCAATTCCAGGGGATCTGACAGACATCTTCTTCTGATCTCTGAGGGCACTGTATGATATGGATGCACTTACACACATGTAGGCAATACATGCATACACATAAAATTTAAAAAAAAGTTTTGAAAAAAGATCTCTAGCCAGACTCCAGTGAATGAACTTGTACTGAAGGACATCTGACCTGATAGGAATTAACATGTATGACAGAATTCCATGAGGTTTGGTGGGGTGTGGACAGGGAGTCGTGGAGGGGGAGAGGGTCTAAATTTGATTAAGAAATGTTGTATGAAATGTATAAAAGCTCAATAAAATTATTAAAAAACACATTATATACATGTATGAAATTTCACAAAATATACATTAAACATTAAAATATATTTAAGTAATTAAAAATTCTCAATTTAAAAAAGTTAAAAAACTCATGAAGTAGGGCTTATGAATGTCAGGGGAAGCAAAGATGATTAGCTAACTGGTACTAATTTTCACAGTGTTTCATTATTTGCTCTTCACAAATTATTGCAAATCTGAAGCTATTTAAGCAGATATTTTTGAAGAAGTGAGTACTTTTTCTGCTGGTATTCAACACTGACTGCTGTCACATGTGGTACCATCCCTGCAGCCTTCTCATTTGACAAGTGCTGAGGATAATTTGTCATGGTTTTCTTGTCAGTGCAAAAACTTCACCCATCTCTGCCCCTGTCCTTGTCCCACATCTAATTTTCTTCCCTCAGTTGGGTTTTCTATGCTTTGTTATGGTGATTTTACTACAGGATCTTTACCTTTGATTTTCCCTTTTGATTGACGGTTCCTTTGGGCAGTTGACCATGTTTAAAGTTTGACATGTTGTTCAAATGATGCACTTGACACTAAAGGGGACAAGTTCCTGAACAAAGACATCTTGCTCCAAACCCTCTAGGGCCTGTTCTGCCCAGCCTGTGTCTTCCTGCTTCTCTATTGGCCCATCCTCAAGGTATTTATATAAAAGACCATATGCAAAAGAGATTAATCTCTGCAATACCCTTTCATGACTGAGACTCTTCCTTGTCTGAAAGGATAATCTATCTGCTTTATGTGCTAAGGATTAATTTCAGTAGATTTAAAAGAATATTGATAGTATTTGCATCATCATCATCATCACTACCATCATCATATTCATTTTGGAATTGCCACAACAAATATTTCTTTTTAAAACTATTAGCCCAGTTTTGTGGCACACACTTTTAATCCCAGCATATGCCTTTAATCCCAGAGGCAGGAGGATCTCTGTAAGTGCAAGACAAGCCTGGTCTACATAGCGAGTTCCAGACTGTCTGGGGCTACAGGGAGACTTTGTCTCAAAAACAAATTTTTTTTTACTTATTGTTCTTTTATGTGTATGAGTATATTGCCTGCATGTATGTAAGTGTACCAGTGTGTGCAATGCTGTGGAGGCCAGAAGACGGTGTCAGAATCTCTGGAACAGAAGCTACAAAGGGTAGTTAGCCTCCATGTGGGTGCAGGGAATTGAACCCAGGTCCTCTGCAAGAGCAGTCTTAACTGCTGAGCCATCTCTCTAGCCCCTCAAATATTTCTTTTGATTATAACTGTAATATATGTTAGGTGTAGCTTATTTAGAAAATCACAATGGTACTTTGTATTTCTAGGTACATCTTAACTGTCTCCTGTGCAGTGATTTTTTTAAGCTGATTTTTCCAACAGCCTTATGAGATTATGTTGTTTATGCCACTATTCCACATGTGCAGATATACAAAGAGATGTGAGGAAACAGGCTGAGCTGGGACATGAAGCTAGAAGACAGGACTCCAAGATATGTGATTCCTAATGTGCTGTGTTTTAGAGAAATGATTACCTATAATATATTTTAAACATATGCATCTTTCTCAACACATTTGTAAATACACATTTCCTTATTGATACCAATATTTATAGATAGTAAATTTTTACCCATATTTTGTAAATAATGCTCAGATTGGAAATGTGTGTGTGTTGGAGGAGTAAAGTAACATACTGAATGGAGAAGTTGGAAAAATATTAAATATAAGATATACAAAAAGTAAAAGCAATTGGAGTTACCAAGAAAAATTGAAATAAGGTACAAGGAAATAATAAGTATACACCACTACTTAACAGGGTTCTTCAGTGAATAATATTCTTTTAGTCATAATTATGTAATTTCAACTTTTAGTAACACATAGTAAACATTAGAGAATTGGCTGTTTAAAGAGAAAGAGTAAATGCTTCTAATCATGACAATATAAATATGTAGATGTCAATATTTCAAGATAGAAGATGGAGAGATGATCTGGGTAGATAATATGTTACAATGCTTGGATTTCAGAATTACCACCTTTAAAAAAAACCTTTTATGTATTTATTATTTTTATTTTATGTGTGCCTGTATATTCTCTGCATGTATGTAAGTGCACTTATTTTGTGCAGTGCCCTCAGAGGTCAAAAGGGCTGTCAGATCCCTTGGAACTGGAATTACAGACAGTTGTCAGCCACCAGGTGGGTACCGGGACTCAAACCTAGGTTTGAAACAGTCAGTACTCTTAACAATTGGGCTATCTCTCCAGCCCCCAAACACCATCTTTTGATTGATGCAGGAAGAAATTAATGGGGAAATATATTACTTAAAGTTTACTGAACATAAAATAAAGTATTGGTTACTTATATTTAGAAAAGGAAGGAGAGATTAGAGTTCTGTAAGCAGAGATAAACTTCTATATAATCAGAATGAGTCCATGATGCTACAATTAATAAATTTATTAAGAGATAAAGTACAAATGTACTCTTTTTTATTATAGGGGTTTATTCCTGGTATATGGGTTTTAAAGATCAAATGTAGGGTCTTGAACATGCCAAGAAGCACTCTATCACTGAGCTATATTTGTGAAATACAAGATTTTGTTAGAGGTAAAACTGACCTATTTGAGATTAGAAGGAGGTGTTAACGCGTCGGAAACAATGTGGTTCTTTAAATCCACAATATGCATTTAAATCCAATTAATTTTTGTTTAGTTTGCTACAGTTCAAGAGCAGAAACTCAGTAAACATTGCCAGGCAGGAAACAAAGAATATCTTCTTTAATCTGAATGATTCACTGTCTGGCGAATTACTGAAAAACTTCCTTATGCATATTAAAAAAGGAACAAATCTCAGGGAGGAGATTCTGCCCCCAAAGTAATGTGCCAAGCTATGTAACAGGCAGCAAAGAACCCCATTCAACATTTTATTACTATTTGACTATAATAAACTCAGAGTCCAAAGCAATAATCTTTGGCTCTATTAGTCAATTTCCACAGCTTTTTGGATCTATTACTAGTATATTCCCAAATGTCTCCTGTCATCTTAATGGGTGTCTGTTCTGTAGATAGGCACAGAATGGCCTGTATGTCTTTAAAGGGAAAGATTCCAAATCATTTTTAAATCTTTATTTAATTGAATTGTTATGTCTTTCATACAGAACATCTCAGTCAGTCTTAGTCATCTTTATGCCCTCATTGTCCCCCTCCAACTGGAATCCAAAATTCTTTCATCTGTGTTAAGGTGTATTGTGTCGAGTTAGTGCCCTCAAATGTTTCTCAGTGCAGCTTCATCCACTGAGGTCTAGTCAGATATCCAGAGCCCCTCACTTTAAGATTAGTTCATCCTCACCCAACAGTTAGCAGTTGACAAAATTTCTTCAGTAAAGATTTGCGTCTGCTACCCATTTCCCTAAGTACCAAGCTGGGTTTTTGTCTGCTTGAGTTTGCATAGTTCTTGAGCATACCAAAACCATTACTGTAGATTCATATGAGCAGGGTTTCAGGAGCTCATAAGATTCAATTTCCGTATGGTCACATCTTACAATCTTTTCTCTCCCTTGTTGGCAGTTGTCCCTAAATCCTGTGTGAGTGAAACTTAATATAAAGTCCTGTCCAGGGACCCATGCTCTGCAGACTCAACTCCATGCTTTGACCATTTGTTACCTTTTACTGGCTGGCTGCTGCATGAGGGAGCTTCATTACTGAGCACTGACAGATTAATTAGATTCCCTTTTATATCTTGTTCTATGTTTCATGAGCCTTAGGTGCAGAGGTTGCATTGTAGTTGTGATGCTTAGGCATGGGCAATTCAAAGACAATGTCTGTGTGTGTCCAGTTGTACTCTCTAGTAGTCTCTGTCTGGTGCAAAAGAAACTTTTATGAATGGTGACTGGAATATTTGACTGTCAATATAAGGATACATACTTTGCACCTAGTAAGAAGTTATATTAGCCAAGTGATGTGACAGCCTTCGGAATTTCTCTAAGGTCTATGACCTCTTCAGCCATGTGTATTTGGCTATGATTGCAGTACCACACATGAGTTTCCTCCCATTGAGTGGACTCTGAGACCAATTAGTTGGCCTACGATTGGTCCCAAGATGAAAATCCCACTACTGCACCTGTGCTGATTGCTGTGCCAGTCATTGATGTGGTTATGTGGTCATGAAGCTGGTGGTGGGCAATGGATTGATATTCTCCCTTGGCTATTTGCACAGTGTTCTCCAGAGCTATGAGAGTTAACCTTCAGGGGAAGTGGCTTCCAGGTCAGTTCAAGCTTCATTGCTCCAAATCTGGTCTCTGAAATATGTCGTTTTCGCATTAGGGTCTTGCATTTAAGGTCTGGGAGAACAATCAAGGGTTTGTATAATTTGGAGAGTCTCTTGTACCACCTTGGCTAACAACTCAAAGGAAGGTTTCTCCTGTCTGGCACTGTTTCTTGTTATGTACCCTTCAGCTATGCACATGGACTCATGTTGTATGTGGGATTTGTCATTAGGTTGTTAGGTAATATAATTCGCTCTGGTGTTTTACACTAGCTAGGCATTATCTATCTTCCTGTCTCTCCTTGTATAACCCTACCTCCATGCCTTATCCCTTTAAAGTTCTCCATTTTCCCCATTTCTCCCTTGATAACACCAGTCTCCTGTGGGCCCACCTCTTCTGAGCTCCTTCCTTCCCTTCATCCCCATAATTCCTTGTATAACCCTCTCTCCCTGCTCCCATTCAAACGACCCCATTTTATCTATTTTTTCTTGAGTAATTCCTGTATCCTAGTGTTCTTCTCTCACAGGTTCCTTATTTCCATTTACCTTCCCTGGTTCCTTTCCATTTTCCTTGTTCCTGAAGTTACATCAGGATATATACTCATGAATGAGGGAGAACACATACCAGTTTTTCTGAGTTACTGCATTATTTCACTTAGCATAATAGTTTCTAGCATCCATTTACCTGCAAATTTCTTGATTTTGTCTTTCTTTACCATTGAATAGAAACCCATTGTGTAAATGTACCACATTTTCATTATGCACTAGTCAGCTGAGGTACTAAAACTTAGGTTGCTTCCATCCTTTAGCTATTGTGAAAGAGCAGAAACAAACATAGATGTACAATGTCTCTGCAATGGGATGAGTATTTTGGGTATATGCTAAGGAGTGGTATAACCAGGTCAAATGGTAGATTCATTTTTAGTGTTTTAGAGATTCTCCACACTGCTTTGCATAAGGGTTGCATGAGTTTACAATCCCACCAGCAGTGAATGAACGTTCTCTTTCCCTCCAGCCTCTCCAGCATTTGGTATCATGTATTCTCTTGATCTTAGCCAGTTTGACTGTGGTAAAATGAAACCTTAAAGTGGTTGTAACTTGCATTTCTATAAGTATTCATAATGGGGAACAGTTTTTAAGATGTTTCATAACTATTTTTCTTTCTTTTTTTGAGACTTCTCTGCTCAGATTCTTAGCATATGTTTTAATTGAGTCACTTGTTTTCTTGATTCATTGTTTCTTGAATTCTTTATATATTCTGGATATTAAATCTCTGTCAGATTTGTCACTGGTGAAGATTTTTCTCCCACGCCATGGTTTTCTCTTCACTTCCTTGGTTGTTTCTTTTGATGTAAAGAAGTTTTTAGTTTAATGAGGTCCCACTTGTTGATTATTGGTCTTAATTCCTGAGCAATTGCTGTCTGATTTAGAAAGACTTTCCTACACCTTATGTCTCTTACGTTACTACCAATGTTTTCTTCTAAGAGATTTGGAGTTGCAGGGTTTTGATCCATTTGGATTTGACTTTTGTGATAAGGGTCTAGTTTCATTCTTCTTCAGGTGAAGCTCCAGTTTTGCCATCACCATTTGCTGAAGATGGTACCTGAAATTGCATGTGCTCATGTTTGAGTCTTCAATTATACTCCATTGGTCTATGGGTCTACTTTTGTCCCAGTATCATGCTGTTTTTATGACTATATCTCTGTAATATATTTTCAAATCTGGTATATTAATCCCTCCTGCATTGCTCTTTCTGCTTGGGGTAGCTTTGGCTATTCAGGATCTTTTGTGGTTCTCTATGAATTTTAGGGTTATATTTTCTAATTCTGTGAAGAATGTCGTGAGAATTTTGATTCAAATTACCTTGAATATATATATTGCTTTTAGTAGGCTGGTCACTTTCACAATATTAATTCTTCCAATCCATGAGCATGGGAGGTCCTTCCATCTTCTAGTGTCCTCATCAATCCCTTTCTTTAAAGATCTAATATCTTAATTGTGGAGATCTTTAATGTCAGGTTTATCCTGAGATATTTTATTTTATTTAGGACTATTATAAATGGAATGGTTCTTTGTTCTCTTTCTCTAATTACTTGGTGTGGATTTTTGTGGATTAATTTTGTAACCTACCACTTTACTGAGAGTGCTAATCATTTTTCGGAGGTTTCTGGTGGAATTTTTACCATATCTTAAGTATAATATCTTGTCATCTGCAAAAATGAATAATTTGACATCTTCTTATCCAATTAGTACTCCTTTAACTTCCTTCTTTTATTTTATTGCTCTAGCCAGAGTTTCAGGTACTATATTAAAAAGGAATGGAGATAGCAAACATGAACCAGGACCTTGTCTGTTCCTAATTTTAATGGGAATGCTTCCAGTTTTTCTCCATTTAGAATGATGATGGCTGTGGGTTTGTTGTATTTAGCTTTAATTAGCTTGATGTATGTTCCCTGCAGTCCAATTCCCTCTAGGACTTTTAAAATAAATGCATGTTAAATTTTGTCACAGCCCCTTTCTGCATCTATTAAGATGACCATGTTCTTTTTGTCTTTGAGTCCATTTATATGCTTTATGATATTTATTGACTTATGTATATGGAACCATCCCTGCATATCTGGAATAAAGCCAACTTGATCATGGTGGATGAGAATTTTTGATGTGTGTCTGCTTGTGGTTTGTGAGTACTTTGTTGAGAATTTTTGCATCTACGTTCATTAAGGATATGGGTCTATAGTTTTCTTTTTTGGTTGTATCTTTACCTACTTTGGGTATTAGAGTGATGCTGGCTTCATGGAAGGAATCTGGGAGTTTTCCTGTTTCTGTCTTTTTAAATACATTAAGTAGTATTAGATCTTTAAATATCTGATAGAACTTTGCTGTTAATCCATTTGGGCCTGGCCTTTTTTATATTACGGGTTTGTTTAAGCTGTGGATCTCTTCATGGTTAGGCTTTTGTGATTCCCATGATCCATTTCTTTTCAGTTTTCAAATTAAATAGCATGTAAGTTTTTAAAATATTCCCTTATAATATTCTGGTTCTTTCTGTTGCCTCATGTAATTTCACCTTTCATCTCTGATTCTGTTGAACTGGAGTTGCTCTTTCTTTCTTTTGGTTACTTGGGCTTAAGGGTTTGTCCATCTTGTTTTTTTTTTAAAGAACCAACTCTTGGACTTATTGATTCTTTGTACTGTTTTCTTTGTTTCTATTTCATTAATATCTGCTCTGATTTTTGTTATTTCTTCTTTTCTGCTGGATTTGGGTTTCATTTGTTGTTGCCTTTCAAGATTCTTGAGTTGTAATACTAAGTCATTTATTTGTGCTCATTCTGATTTTTTAATGTAGGCCCTTAGACTATAAACTTTCCTCTTAGGATTGCTTTTAAAGTGTCCCAGTTCTTTTGTCCTTTTTGCTTCATTCCAGGAATACTTTTATTTCTTAATTTTTCCTTTGACCCATTAATCAGTAGGAGTGTGTTATTTAATCTCCATGCATTCATGTAGATATTAAGGTTTCTTCTGATATTGATTTTAAGCTTTACTGCATTGTGGTCTGATAGAATGCATGGAATTATCTCAATTTTCTTGTATTTGTTGAGGTTTGTTTTGTGTCCAGGTATCTGGCCAATTTTGGAGAAAGTTCAATGGGATGAGAAATAAAATGTGTATTATTTGTTGGTTTGGTGGAATAGTCAGTAGACACCTGTTAGGTCCATTTGATGTTTAGTGCATATATGTTCCTGTTATACCTTCTTGGTTAAGTGCTCTTTGATCACAATGAAGTGACCCCCTTTATCTCTTCTGATTAGTTTTAGTTTGAAGTCTGTTTTGTGAGATATTAGAATGGCAACTCCTGCCTCTTTCTTAGTGCCATTTGCTCAGAATAATATTTCTATCCTCAAGGTAATGTTTTCCTTGAAAGTGAGATGGGTTTCTTACAGAAAAAAAAAAAGACAGGTTTTGTTTCTTGATTTTTTTCAACTAACCTGTGTCTTTTGACTGGGGAGTTCAGTCCATTCATATTTAAAGTTATTATTGAAAGATGTGTACTTGTTCCCATCATTTTAATTTCTGTTTGAATTCTTGGTCTCACTTTGTGGTTCTCCAGTAATACCTTCATTGAGTTTCGTTTTCTGTTGCTCCTTGGGTGTGATCATTCCTTTCTTCAGCTCTTTCTATTGCTTCAAGCATTCTCTGAAGGACTATTTTTTTTGGACATGAATTCTTTCAACATATTCATGTTGTAGTAGATTTTTCTTTCCTCTTCAACTATAATAATTTTTGCAGAGTCAATTAGTCTGGGTTGGTATCTATGGTCATTTAGTACTGGTAATACTTCGGTCCAAGCTCTTTTACCTTTTATAGTTTGCATTGAATAGTTAGCTGTAATACTGATGTGTTTTCCTTTATATGTGTCTTGTTTTTCTTTTGCAGCCTTCAGTATTCTCTCCTTGTTCTGTATGCTTAGTATTTTTACTATGATATGCCATGGGGAGTTTCTTTTCTGGTCCTGTCAGTTTGGTGTTCTATGTGTGTCTAGTATTTGTTTGGGAATGTCTTTACTTCATTTGTGGAAATCTTCTACAATCCTGTTGAAAATTTGGTCAGTACCATTACTGAGATTCTTCTCCTTCGTTTATGCCTATGATGTGTAAATTTCATCTTTTCACAGTGTCTCTCATTTCTTGCATATTCCATTCTTGCGTTTTTAAAAAAATTCATACTCTTTGCTTGAGTGCTGTAATTCTTCAACTTTATCATCTAGTCTTGATAGTCTGTTTTGCATTTCCTTCATTCTATTGGTGAGGCTTTCTCCTGTTGTTTCTAATTGGCTTCTTTAGTTTTTCATCTCCTTCTTCATTTCAGCCTGAGTTTTCTTCAGCATTTCTATCTCTTTTGTGAACTCAGTCAGAAGTTTATTCCCATCTTATTTTAGTTATTTGATTTGTGTGTTTGTGTGTGTGTGTGTATGTGTGTGTGTTCTTTAAATTCGTTGAATTCTTTGATCATGTTTATGATTTTTCTTTTAAATTCTGTGTCCTGAGTTTTCTCTGTGGGGTTCTTGTTACAGGACTGGTGGTATTTGGTGGGGACATGTTATTTGGGTTTTTCTTATTATTATTTTTTTTCATTGTGAATTTTACATGTGGATTTCTTTTGTTGTTTGTGATTCTTATGTGAGACTGAAGCCTTCCTATGTCTAGTCAATGTCTGATTCTGTTTATATACTTGGTGTGATTTGATTGTTTTCTTATTGTGTATGAAAATGCTGGTTGGTCACGGCTTCAGGTTCTCTTTTTTTGATTTGATATTGGAGGGACCAGATGGCTCTAGTTCAGCTGCCCATGAATTCCCACAAAGGCATAAGTCAGGGAGAATCATATGCTCTCATTCTCTCTTTTAACGTCTCCTATCCAATAAGCAAAACACAGTGTGGGAAGATTGCTAGGCAGATGCTGAATTCAGGCTTTCTCATCCAGTCTTCAAAGATCTAGACCTCCACAAAATGGCACAGAAGCCTAGCCCTGAAGCCGTGGGAGGGGTTGCAGATGGTACTAATGTAGGGGGATGGGCATGGTCTGATTTGGAGAGCTCACAGTCAGGCAGAGGTTAGAGGGTAGTCCAGCAGGAGGGGCCTGGAGAGGCAGTGGGCAGCATCAGATTTACTAGGGAAGAAGGCTGGTCTCTCTCTGGAATCCAAGGCAAGTTGGTGGTGGGGACTTCCAGGGTTTGGAATCTGGTATGAGGGTTGCAAAGGCAAGTTGGGGGTTGGGACAGCCTGTGAAAGCTCTAACAACCTAGACTGCAAAATTGAAGTGATCTGAGTAAGGGGAATCAGGATGCAGTGGGTGAGTCTGGACTAAGAGGGTAGTCCAGAGATCTGAGATGTTAAGAGCAAGAGAGGGCCTGTGCTCAAAGCTAGAACAGGATGAGGGTGGGGAGAATCCTTTCCTTGTTTTGAATACTTTCTTCCTCCTTTCCACCCCCTCCTGTCTCTCTCTCTCTTCCTTTCCTCCCCGTTGTTCTCTTCTTCCTTTCCTTTTTCCTCCTCTCTCCTGCCCTTCCTTCTCCACTTCTTTTGCATCTTCTCTTTTTCCAGTCAGCTTCTTCCAGGTACACGCATGAGGAGGAATGGCATTGTCTGGAGTTATAGTAACTATCTTCCATATTGTTAAGTATTCTGGAAGATCCCCAGAATGTACCATGGAAGTTCAAAGTTAAGGACAAATATAATTTAAAAGGATATTACATACCTGAGTGAAGCAACCTGATTTGAAATTGGCACATCTGATAATACCACTGTATTAGCTACTTTTCTTAACACTTCAACCAAATACCTGACAAGAAGCAACTCAGAGGAAGAAGGGTCTCATTAGCTTACAGTTTCGTGGTAGCAGTGGACAGTGGCTAGGGCTCCAGCTGAAGTGTGAGGAACTTACAGCTTGTTCCATTTCTGGGACCAGGAAACAGAGAGACTTGGGCTGGAACCTGTCCAGGCTACAAACCACATGTCTTGTCCCAGTGACTTACTTCCAGGAACTAGGCTTCACCTCTGAAAAGCTCATAATCTTCCAAAACACCAGCTGGGAACCAAGTTCAAGCACATGAGCTTGTGGGAGGTATTTCATATTCAAAATATAAAAACCATTAAACATGATCATTTATTTTGAATGTTATTAATAATTTACTACATGTGAATTAGATATTTTAAAATGACTATGCCTTTTTAAGTTTCTTTTATATAAAAATATTTCATCATACATATTCATTGTATATGGTGTGCTGTGTAACATAAGGACACTTTTTAATACAAGCATACTTTACACATCGTGTGTTTTATTCAAAGATAAACTAAATTAAGAGGCTTAGATTTAAGAAAAAGAGCAAAAACCAAAAAAAGGACTAATAATAAAAATGTTTAATTTCGATTATATGTTAGAAAAATTAATAAAATTATTTTGTGCTTTTTTCTAAAAATATACTTCAAATGTTTCTTGTCTCTAAAAACCTACCCTATTAATATAAATTTTTATCTCTTGATCAATTTACATCCTGGCTAATCTCCAAAAATTTCTCAGTGCAAAATGGAAGCTCACTGACTTGGTGATGCATGCCTTTAGTCCCAGCACTTGGGAGGCAGAGGCAGGTGAATCTCTGTGGGTTCAAGGCCAGCCTGGTCTACCTAGTGAGTTTCAGGTCAGCTGGGCTACAGGGAGAGCCTGTCTTAAGAAGAATGAAAAAAGTAAGCTCTAAAATATGAAAAAAATATTGGAAAAATTAAATAAATATCAAATTTTCATTTTCTATCTTAATTTTGAAAATCATATGTAAATTCTACAGATGATTATTACCGCTTGTTAATCTTGGTTTTCTAGTAAAAACTCTCAAAATATCTTTGTTATACTCAGTAAATATATTAAAATATAAGGCCATTCAAAGCCAAATAGTAGTCACATTCTTTTCTGAGTCAACATCTAAAGAGAGAAAGCAAACATGACTTCTGCCTTAGGATTTTAACCTAAGAGCACCACTCTTTGGAGAATTTAAAAGAAGACATGAATTAGTCAATAAAATTAGGTAAGTGTCTTCCTAAACCAAAAACTAGTAAGTCTTCAACTACTCCTCAAACTATTTTGGGTCTTTCAGTTATGACCATGTGAACTTGTCAAAATGCCTAGATTGGTTTCCCAAGTCAGAGAACAGTCCTGATCTAGGATAGTAGTTAATATATTATTCCAAAGATCCAGAAAACTGCCTATGTGAACTTTCTCAACTATTAACTCTGTGAACTTCTTCTAAGCTTAGTACTCCATTGTGAACTTGAATGTTGGATACTATAAAACACATTAGTCAGACACTGACTGACCTAGCAAACAGAATTGAGTGTTAATAATATTTATGACTTTCTAGATTACTTGGCTCCATCTACCTTGAGAGACAGTTTCATTTTGATTGTACAGCAATGTTGCCCCCATTAACAGTAGCATGTGTGCTCACATACATGTACACTTACTTGCACACATATGGACTCTTGTCCCAAGCCAAATTTGCCAATAAATGAATAAAAAAGGTGACTAAACCAAGACTTCTTACAACTGTTTATTTGTCATAAGTTTATTCATGAGCTAACATATACACATACGAATTAAGTGAATGACAGTTGTTTTATTGTGTTTTCAACGTTTTTAGTTGTATCTTAAAAAATACCAGATGCTGTCCACATGATGCCAAACATATGGCTTTTGGCCATGCTCTTGTGATCTGTAGTAGATTGCTATAATGTACAGGGCAGGGGAAAGAAAGCGATTTACAGATAGCCTTGGCCTGAGTTCTTCGCAGCTGGATCTCATTTTGCTGAACTGATGTCTCTCCCCTCCAGCAACTTTTATTTTATCAAATGCTACATATTATTTTTTGAAGTGGTTCTTGTTGTTGTAGTGAATACCACAGATGGATAACATACAGGACATTTGGTTGTCTGTTTTCTGGCTAGGTCAGGACCTACTGTTGTTCATGTTTGGGTGGAGGGTGTATTTCATGAGACTGTCCGAGAAAACGAATGAGTTTCAGCTGTTGGAAAGATAATGTACAGGGCATTGCTTACTTAGTTGACATACTTGTAGGCTAGTATAGTTATTTGGATTTTTAGGCAGTAATATGGTACCTCCCAAGTACGTCATTTTCCTTCTATCTGTTATTAGGCTGACATAAGTTGGAAAGAAGATGAACAACATAAGAAAGAGAATGATTAAATGCTGATAAATATTCAATTGCAGTATGATTGCCTATTTGTTTTTTTGACCTGCCTACTAAATTTTAAGCTTCTTGAGGGTAGATAATATGCTTAGGCTCAAGATCAAAAAGTCTATAATCTGGTAAATAATAGGAAATTAAATATTGGTTGAATGGTTAGATGGAAAATTATGTAAAGAATCTCTACCTGTTGAAAGTCATGTAGGAGGTGGCTGAGAAGTCTAGAAGCTCATTCTGTTTTCTGATCCACCTCCAACTGTGTATTGTTAAAATCCATTCTTTTGCTATTTGACACAGTCTGTTTCTTCCAACTTTAGCATAATATCCTGGTATACAATTGCTGTAATTTACTTAGAACTAGTGGTAATGCCAAGAACTCATGGAACGCCAAGACTGCCTCTATCTCCTTTCTAACTCAGGATAACTTCTTGCTGTCTTGATTGAAGCCATGATGTTGAGATGTGAGGCCATATGGGAGATAGCTGCTATTCATAACTGTAGATGTGGCTGGCCAGATTTAATTTTAAATTAAAATTAAAAGCATGAAGCTATGCTTTTCTTCTTTTCTTTCCCTTTCATTTCATTTAATTTCTCCCTTCATTTTCTTTATTTCTTCCTTCTTTCCTTCATTTTTTCTTTTTTTAAAAGTTATTTATTTTTATTTTATATGTATGAGTGTTTTGCCTGCATGTAAGTGCACCTGTGTCATTCAGTGCTTCATAGACCAGAAGAGGGCATCAGATCCCCTAGAACTGGAGTTACTCATGGTTGTTAGCTTCCCTGTGGGTGCTAAGAACTGAACCCAGGTCCTCTGCGAGAGCAGCTAGTGCTCTTAACCACTGGGCCATGTCTCAAGCCCTGCTCCCACCTTTTTTTCTTAGGTTTCCCCATGAAGTTTCTACCTGGCAAATATTTCTCCAAATACCTCTAGCATTTTTTTTCTCTACAACTACCCACTCGAGCTAACATCCTTGGGGAGAAAGCATACTTTTCCTTTTCTAAAACTTAGTGTGGTGGTTTGAATGAGAAATGTCCTCCATGGACTCATGTATTTCAATCCTTGGTCTCCTGCTGGTGGTTCAGTTTGGGAAGGTTATGGAACTTGAAGGACAGGAAGTTTTGCTAGAGGAAGTATGTCACTAGACTGGGCTTTGAGACTTTATAGTCTTGGTCCACTTCTTGTCTGCTCTCTCTCTGCTTCATGTTTGCAGTTGAGATGTGATCTTTCATCTTTCTGCTCCCGCATCTTGCTGACATGCCTTCCCATCATGATGGACTCTTATTCTACTGAAATCATAAGCCAAAATAAATGCTTTTTGTCTTTAAGTTGCTATTGGTCAAGATATTTTAACACAGAAACAGAAAAATAAATGATATACTTAGTCTCATCCAACTTAGGTGAACTAATTTACATTCTAAGGTCAATTAAGCTGCATTTAAAGTTATGTCCTATTTTCTGGCTTGCTCCACTGAGTTTCATAATGCCCAGCTCTTGAAAATCAAACCTTTCTGCATCCAAGACCTTTACTTATACTATAGCTCTTGAGAACCAACTTTAGAACTCAAAGCCATATATTGTATTTTTTTGTTTCCTTGCTTTAAAAAAATATATTTCTTTAAATGTAAGAGAAAATTCATAGAGTAATGAACAAGAAATCATGTAAAATGAAGTTAAGATTTTTAACATATATAAATTATTATCTAATTTTGTCAAAATAAGTGTCTTGTAAATTTGGAAGGCAAAACTTAGATGGTTTAACTAATATTCCCAATATTTACATATGAAACAATAATTTTAGTGTTTGTTTGACATTATATTCTGATTCTAATTTCATACATGTACAGTGATGGCTTGCAAGGGCCATGTTTCTGCCACACATGCAATGTATAACACACCTTCATTATCACTAAGGCCTTTCTAGCTGCATTTTCTCAGAGATTCCTTTTTTATAATTCATAGGAAATGACAATATATAATTTTATATAAGCCAGAAAATTGAGTTGTAATTCTGACTCATCCCTCTTCTTCATAATTTATATTTAATAAAGTACAGGACTAATTATACTTTAAATCTGTCATGTTTTCAAGTTTGTTTGTAGTGATTCATCAAAGTAGGTGTGGTCCATTATAGGTCTGCTTGGTATCTTACATTCTTGGTCTCTTATATATGTGTGACTGTACTTTGTAATTTTTGTCTGCCAGTTTACTGCTACTGTGCAAATATAACTATCAATAGCAGTTCTTCAAGTGCCAAGAATTTAATGTTTGAATAGTAAAGTATTGCTTTCCTAGTTATATGTCACCTCTGTTTTATATGCATAATTGGACTTAAACAATTGTGTGATCAAGTTTTAAATATGTTTCATAAAATTTAAGCTTTATAAGACAAAAATATATCTTTCTGTCTTGTTTACTTAGTTACTGTGACCTCTACCTGGTGCTTAGTAGGTGCTAAATGCATTCTTGTTGAGGAATTATTAATGAACAAGGTACTCTAATGAATTAAACATTAAATGACAAATGAGACATGGAAGTAGACAGACAGTATTGACATGAGGCTAGAGTAGAGTCCATAATGTTTTACAAGGTGTGACAGAGTTAATTTTGGCCATTGGGAGTGAACTCATGCATGCCAGGCAATTACTTTACTGTTGAGCATACTTCCTAATGCTGAGTTTTAATTTTAGCTTTAATAAAGCCAAATAATGATAATAATAATAATAAATCTAATAAACTCCAAGAAGTTTATCTTTGTGCATATTAATATGTGTCACTTTATGATTATTCTGAAGACCTTATATAATGGAAATTTTTGTTATTCATAACCTAAGTGAACTGCTAAAACTGCTACAATACATTTTTTTATAAGTTTTCCTTAAAATATTTTAATGCCAAAATTATATGACTTGGAATTTGATTTACATAGAGTAACTCTAGTAAATTTTAATGTACAGTAGAACTGATTTTGACTTATGCATGCATTACCTTAATCCTGGTTTCCTTGTGCTCCTTTCTAGTCAATATCCTTGTATCTTTTTCTGATTTAATCACCATGGATTAATTTTGTCTTACAGTTCACTTAAATGTTATCTAGCTTCTTTGACTCAAAACAATGTTTTATATTTAACTCCAGTTTTAGTTTTCTTCAGGAAATCTTTTTATTGCTATTAAGAATGTATTGCAGATTTTCTATTTTAATCCTGATGGACATTTTGGGCTATTACTGAAACTGAACATTTTTGAATGAATATTTCATAGGATGGACACATTAATTTCTTTTGATTACAGAAAAGGAAATATTTGATAATAGGACAGACCTAGATTTGACTCTATTTGAAAATGAGCAACAGTTTTCCAGAGTTACTGGGTTATTTTACATTCCCATATGTAAGGTCTGAGAATCCTGAATAATGCCTCTTCACAGAGTCAGTCTTAGATGCTCCTGTGTCATGTTATGGTTGTAAGTTGCATTTCATTATGACTAGTGATGTGGACCTCTGCTTATATTCTTCTGGTTGGTCATTTATCTCCTTTTGTAAGGTCTCTGTTCAAGTCATTTGCCCCATTTTTAATTCAAAGAGTTTGTCTTCCTACAATTGCATTTGTATAGGTTTTATTTTCTATCTTTTATCAGATATCCATCTGCTGCTTCCAGTTATCTAGTGAGGTGATAGATATTTTTAGGTTCTATTCTGTGTGGTTTTATTTTAATATTCTCTGAGATTATTGAATCTGTGGATTGGTATCTGTAATTAAATCACTAACTTCCCAAGCATTATCTTTCCAAGCGTGTCTCTTTTACTGTTCTCTCTTTTCCTGGCATTCTGACTCCACATGTGAAGGCTATTTGGAACTATCCTACAGCTGTTGGCTTTTTTGTTGTTTTGCATTCTTTGTTTTTCTCTTTATGTTCTACTTTGGACAATGTCTATTGGCCTGTCTATAACTTTACTAATTCTTTCCTCAACTCTGTTGCTTCTTCGATAAGACCATTGAAGACATTCTTCCTCACTCTTGTCATGTTTTTCATTTCCAGTAATTTCACTTGATGCTATCCAGTAGTTTTCATTTATGTGCTGATGTTCTTGATCTCATGCTACATACTGTCTGACTTTTCTCTCAAGTTTGTAGGGCATTATTTGCAGTTACTCTAAATTTCCTCTCTTGTAGTTCCAGACATCTGGGTCACATCTGAGTCTGGTTTTGTTGATTGCTTTGTCTCTTTACACAGCATTGTTTTTAGCTTGTTTCTTTTCTGTCCCCAGAGTTTTGTCTGAAAGCCAGACATCTTGTATAGGAGACATTGAAGAAAATTTATTTATATTTGAAAATGAATTGGGAGAAAGACATTAAATCCCCAACATTATTGTAATTTCAGAGTCGGGGGTGGATTAACAGATGATTTGATCTGTGTCACCTTTTGAGTTAGGTATTTCTTTTGTCTTCTACTTCAGAGATGGCAATTATTCACCATTTCAAACTAATACTTGATAGGTCAGTGGGGGAGGGGTGAGCACTAAGAGTGGCTGTGTTTTGTACTGCATTTTCCTGCCATTCAGAGTCAGAGGTAGGAGGCCTTCTCATTGAATTGTCCTTTTCTCTATTTTAGGGGATGTTGAATGTGTAAGGGGGAGCCTGCACGTTTCTTTCCTACAGCAGAAGAAAGATTTATCTTTTCCTTCTCCTCTATTGAATCTTTTACCTGTGCCCCACTGGTGACAGGGATTTCTGATCTTTTGTTGATGGCATGGGGATTTACATTTTATATTTTATGAGATAGAAAAGAAGACATTGGGGTTAAGGACTGGGATTATCTTGTGTTGAGGCTCTATATCTCTTCACGGCTTTGTTCCACAAAAAACATCATCTCTTAACCTCTCATTATGACCTAGTCTTCCTGATCCACACCCAGGAAAGTGTGTGGAAAGCACTGACTTCAGAGTGAATTCTTCTGATGTCCTTGCTCCTAGGTGTAGTACGCTATCAAGTAGTTCACATTTGCTCTATTCATTAAAATTTGATTTTTTTATCTTTTATGTTTCTTAAATCAAATGTTAGTCTATCCTTGGCAGCACTTGTTTACTTTTTGGTTAGTTAGTTGCCCTGGAACTTGGACTCTCTTATAGATTTTTTTTAAAAGTTTGATATTTTAAAGTCAAGCATAGTGGTGCACACCTGTACTGGATCAAATTTTGAGACCTTTATATTCATCTGCCTTTTGCTATAGTTTTAAGGATAGGAGATGTCTTACATTTTGAATATGTTATACAAAAGTCAAAATAAAATATCTTTTTAGGAATAAAAATGAAACAGTTGTTTAAGGAACTATTCCTTCTCTCTTTCTTTAAAATCAGTTCTTCATTGAGATATAATATAATAGTACTTGATTTTTAGAGAGTTGCACAACCTTCACTATAATCAATTTTAAATCATTTTGATCATATCCCCAAACTCCATTCTTATCAATTAGTATCACTGTTTGTTAAGTCACTGAATTTGTTCTAACACAGTTCTATGTCCATTCATCTGTTGATGGGCATTTAAAATGATTTCATATCTTGACTTGTTGCAATAAATTGCTGTAATAAATGTGAGAGTGTAGAAATCTCTCTGAGATGCTGCCTTCATTTCTCTGGAAGATGCACCTAGCAGTAAGGAAGCTGGCTGACATTGCAGGCCTAGGTCTAATTTCTTGAGATATTTCCATAACAATTCACATTATAATTTCCATTTCTATCAACAGTGTAAAAGGACTCCCTATTTCTTATGGCCTCAGCCAAATTTACTCTTTTATTTTTGATAATTTCTCATTATAGTTTTGTATTTCCTAATGATTAATGATGTCTAGATTTTGGTATATCTGTTAATCATTTGTATATCTTCTTTTGAGGAATGCATTTTTATTAGGTTAATATTTTCTTGCTATTAAAATATTTTAGTATTTTACATATTTGGGATATTATTTACTTACCAGAAAATAGTTAGCAATATATTCTTCTGTTCTGTAGGCTGTTGCTTTACAATCTTTCTTTCTGAGCAGAAGTTTCTGAGTCTGATATACTCCCATTTGGTCTATTTTTCTGCTTTTTGTTAGCTGTGATTTAAGTGTCATATCTAAAATATTACCAATACCGATATAGAGCATTTTTCCTACTGCTTCTTTTTATTACTTTTGTGCTCTAAAGCTTCATTTTAAAATCTTTAATATATATTCACCATGAGGTGAAAGAATCTGTTAGAAGATATTATAAAAAATCCTGCAGAGGATTCTCTATTTGCAAATATGTACTGGTTTACATCAGCTTGTAATCAGTTTTAATACAAAAAGGACTACAACTTAGGTATTATTAAAAGAAGCATAAAATTAAATAAAATAGGGGCTGGATATGGTGGCATACAACTTTAATCCCAGGACTCGGGAAGCAGAGGCAGGCAGATCTCTGTGAAACTGAAGCCAGCTTGGTGTACATAGCAAGTTCCAGGCCAACTGGGGCTATAGGGAGATAATGTCTCAAAACCCCAAATTAATTAATTAAAAAATAAAACTAATTAAAGGCGAAGGATCCATGTTGGTGAGGATGCAGGGAATGGCGAATTCTTTTATCAATTCACAAGACTGTGAGTTTCTAACTCTGCAAATGGGTAGAGTCTTGCTAATCCTGAGATGCTCTCAAAGCATGCTTCCCAAGAATTCTCTATAATAAATCTCTTAAACAACCAAACTTTCCTGAGCTACAAATTTCAAATGTTCTTTTTGGGTGGCGGAACTATGCTTTCGTTTCTAGTCACTCTGCTTTTTGTATCCAGTTCTCAACAGTAAAATCACCCACACCATGTCCTGAATGATTTAATTCCTTGAGTTTATCTCTGTCAGATATTCATACTCTATGTATTCAAACTCAGCTACTCAGGAAGTCTCAGGAAATGGGCACATGGAGACAGTTCTTTGCCAGGATTTAACACAAATGAACTCTAGTACAATTCCCCGTAGAAACCTAATGACCATCAGAAACCTCCTAGTACAGTCTTTACTGCCCCCATTCCTCCCAGCATTGTAGTCTCCTGTGCTCCCACCACAACTGGCCATTAAGCTCCACTTCTAGCACTGTGAGAATGTCCTGTGCTGCTGCTTCAGATTTTACAGATCCCTCCCATGAAGCAATTTCAAAGGATTCTTCACTATGTAACCAGGAACAATTACGGCTGCTACCCCAGCTGTCTGCACCAATTTTCATTGTTGGTCTGGTCTGTCTTCTCTATGTCTTGATGAAAAGGCCCCAGATAAACAAAAAGAAGGAAAACTTACCTGGCCTGGCATGGTGGCACATGCCTTTAATCCCCTAGTACTTGGGATGCAAAAGCAGGCAGATCTCTGTGAGTTCATAGCCAGTCTGGTCTACATAGAGAGTTCTAGGTTAGCTGGAGTACAGGGAGACACTGTCTCAAAAATGCCCCCCACATTAAAAAAAGTATTTTTTAGCCTGTACTTCCTTCCTATAATCACTTTGGGCTTGGGGGAGGGCAGAATATTATGATGGAGATCAACTCTGGTGGACAAGAGTTGTTCATCATCTGGCACTTGAGAAACAAAGAGAGGAAGAGGCCAGGGTTCTCAAATACTCTTCATGACCACACCATCCCCCATAACCTACTTCTTCCAACTCAAACTTAAGTTTCTACCATCTCCCAGTAATACCATAATGAAAGCCAAGTTTTCATTATATGAACTTTAGGAGCACATTTAAGATCCAACCCATCACAAGAGTATATTTTATTCTGAATATGTGAATACAATATTTCCAGCATTACCAAAGTTGATAGGATCAGAGCCTGGGCTCTGATCTAAAAATGAAGATTTCACCACTCACCCTCAAAAAGGTCAATTAAAAATGCAATTAATAGTGAAAAGAAAAAAAAAAACAATGTATTCAATTGGGAAGAGAAACAATGAGGTCTAGTGATCCCCCAGATCTATCTTCATACTCCTGACACAAGTTTAAACTTAAATAGAAGAGAAGAGGTATACGTAGGTCAGCAGTCCAGTGACGGTCCTTTCCAACTCATCATTATTACTATTTCCTCTGTAGTCTCTCCTGCAAGATGGTCTGACAAGTTGTCAGAACCGTGTGAAATCTCTTTCTGGAAAACAAGTGTTCCCTTTGGCTGGCACCAGGTTTCAGCCATTCTTCTCCTAGCATGAAATTCCCAGGAAAATTCTGATTTTTGTTTCACTAGTCTGGTAGCCAAGAAGAAGGGCAAAAGTGTCCCTTTACAATAAGTTCATGCCTGCAAGAATGGTTATACTGTTTACTGTTGAGATTAGCCCTTGGCTATTGAGTGTTTTTAGTAATTTTGTTGAAGGTAAGTTGATCATAAATCATGGACTTTTTATTTTGGGGATCTCCATTTAGCTACATAGGTTTATATGTCTGTTTCTTTATCATATATACTGTTTCTACATATAAGATCATATCATATGCAAGTAGGTAATTTTTCCTTGTCCTTTCTGATTTAGGCACCTTTCAATTCATTTTCTTGTTCAGTTACTCTGGCTAGTACTTTCAGTACTATAGAGAATAATATAGATAGAATAATAGTGGACAGAGTAGGCTTCCTTATGTTCTTTCTTAGAGGGAAAGCTTTGAGCTTCTTACAGTTGAATACAACGTTAGCTCTGGCCTTTGTGTTATGTTCAGGTATATTCTTTTTAAACTCATATTTTGAGAGTTTTATTCTGAAAGGGTATCAAATGAAGATCATGAACAAATACATTTTATAAAATGTTTTCCCCTCTCCTATTAAAAAGATCCTGTCATCAAAAATTTTCTTTATTTTGATATAGTATATCACAATTTTTGACTTGTATATACAAACCATCCCTGCATCCCAGGGATAATACAGCCTTTAATCATGCTGTATGATGCTTGTAATGTGGTGAATGTTATTTAAGAATTATTTTGTTAGAATTTTTATGTTTCGTTATTAGAAATATTAATCTATAATTTTCTCTTCTGTGTTTTCTAGTCTTGTTTTTAGAATAATATTGGCTTCAAACAATAATTTCCTTCCTCTCCCAAATTTTTTCATATAGATTTTAGAAGGATTGGTATTTATTCCTCTTCAAATAGCTTATAGAATTCATCAATAAAACCATCACCCCTGGATTTTGGGGGGGTTAATAGTTTTGATTTCTGATTCAAGTTCTGTACTAGTTGCAGTTCCGTTCAGACTTTCTATTGTCTCATGGTTTAGTTGGCACGTTATATATTGGTAGGAGTTTATCAATTTATGTTAGGTTATCCACATCAGAGTTGCATGATTTTCACTAACAGTGTCTTATGATTCTTTTTCTTTCTCCTACATCAGTTTTAATGTCTCTTCTATGATGATTCGATTGAGTTAAATCAATATAGTTAACTTTATTGATCCTTTAAACACGAGCCTAGTTCCATTGATGTTTGTTGTTCTTCCAGTCTCTCCACCAGCTTTTTCTCCTGGCGTCATCTTCATTTCAGTCAGCTGTTCTGGGACTTAGCTGTTGTTTTCCTCCTTACTTGAAACACTGCTTTCTCTCACTTTTCTTCATCCAGGCAGTTGGCCCATTTGAGAGCTGCCTCTATTTAAAGCAGATCTCTTCCCTCTGTCCTAGTGATTGTTTCATATGACAAACAGGAACACTTCATGAGTTCAAGATATCTTTTATCTCATTAAGCTCACAATCCCAGACCACCCATTACTGAAAGGGTAATGTATAGACATTTCATCTTCATGAAACAGAATTAAGTATTGTTAAGAGGGTAATATTCCTTGAACTGGTCCATAGATTCAAAGCAATTTCCACCCAAATCCGACCTATCTTAATTGGACTTTTGGGGGCAGGTTGTTTCTAAATTATGATGTAATTTCAGGGACACAGAATAGTGAAAATGATATGAAACAAGAAAAATGAAAACACAGAAAAATGAACTTGTAATTTTACTCACAAGATACAAAACATAACTCAATATTAAAGATCAAAACATAAGAACTAAAACTACGAAACGCATAGGATACATTATATGTTTTTTGACCTTTCACTACGTGATGGTTTTTTTATATTTGGTGAAATATACAACTACAGAGAAAAGTAGGTGAATCAGACATCATTAAAATTAAAATGTGTACTTCTAAAACCACAAAGAAATGAAAAGACAACACACACAAAAAAATGGAAAAATGCTTTGAAATAATACACTTCTGATAAAGACTTTTATTTGGGGCATATAAATAATTTTTTGTCCTTAAGTATTTTAATTGAATCTTTGTGTATTTCATATAGAACATCTCAATCAGTCTTAATCATCTTTGTACCCCTGTCCACACCAGAAGCGCCCCATGGTCTTCTAACTGGAATCCATGCATTCTGTCATCTGTGTTAAGGCCTATTGCGTCAAGTTGGTGTCCAAAGATGTTCCTCAGTGAAAGCTCATCCACTGAGGTCCAGGCAGCCTATCTAGAGTCTCTCAATTTAGGAAAATCAGCTTTTCCTCATTCAGTAGTAATCAGTTGCCTATATTTCTTCATCTGAGATTGGGGACTGCTGTCCATTGCCCCAGTTCTATGCTGGGTTTTTGTCTGCTTGAGTTTGTATGGTCCTATGCATGCTATAGGTTTCTATTAGTAGGACTCCAGAAGTTTGTAGGACCCTATTTCCATGTGGTCATGCACCTTCTCACAGGCTCCTACAAAGATATTTCTGCCTCCTCTTCTGCATAGTCCCTGAGCCCTGGGTGAGTGAAGTTTAATACAAGAGCCTTGTCCAAAGACTAGCATTCTGCAGTCCCATAATCTCTCTATACTTTGCCTATTTTTGAACTTTTGTGTTCTTGGCCCCGTGTTGCATGAGGGAGCATCATTAATGAGAACTGAGAGACTCATTAGTGACCCCTATGTTCTGTGTGTCTTATGTGTAGAGGTTGCATTGTAGATGTGCCATGTAGGTCAATTTACAGACACTGTTTGTGTGTGATCAGTTGTCGTATTCTGTAATGGTTCCAATCTCATGCAAAAGAAGCTGCTTTGATGAGTGGTGACTGCAATATTTGCCTGTAAATGTAAGGATACATATTTTACATATAGTAAGAAATTACATCAGTATAGAAATGTGACAGTCTTGGCATTTTCTCTAAGATTTATGACCACTCAGCCACATGTATTTGGCTATGATTACAGTACAACATGGGTTTCCTCCCGCTGAGTGGGCTCTGAGATCAATCAGGTGGCCATTGATTGGCTCCAAGATAAAAGTGCACCAATGTCATAGGCTGTGCTGCTCCTTGATATATTCATTTGGTCTTGAAGCTGGTGGCAGGTCATTGACTGGTTTACTCTCTAAGCACCTTGCATAGTGCTCTTCAAAGCTATCAGAGCTAGCCTTCAGGGGAAGTGACTTCCAGGTCAGTTCCAGCTCCATTGCTCCAAATCCTGTGTCTGAAGTATATTCTGTCTTCAGCAATACGGTCTTATGTTCAAGTCCTGAGAGGCTTAAAGGGCTGTGGCAATAGCCTGTATAATTTTGAGAATCTCTTGGACTACTCTGGCCAGCAACTCAAAGGAAGGTTTTGCCTGACTGGTACTGTATCTTGTTATTAGTCTTCAACTATATATAAGGACTCCTTTAGAGGTATTGTATGTATAATTGTCATTGGGTTGTTGGACTAAATGGAGTCTTTCTGTTTGTTTTTTACATTAGGTAGGCATTATTTGTTTCTTCTCTCTACATCACAGTCTAACCCTTCTTCCATACTCTCCCCATTTGTACCCATTTTCCCTATTGTTCCCTTGATAATATGAGTCTCCTACAATTCCTTGTATACCCCTTGCTTCCCACTCTCATTTAAATACCCTAATTTTATCCATTTCTCCCTTAATAATACCTGTCCCCTATTGTTCTCTCTCAGCTTCTTTCTTTCCCTTTACCTCTCTGGTTCCTTTTCATTTTCCTGGTTCCTACAGTTATATCAGGATATATACTCACCTATAAGGATTTGATTCTAGGATTCACATATGAGGGAGAACATATGTCATTTGTTTTTCTGAGTCTGTGTTACTTCACTTAGCATGACAGTTTCTAGTTCTATCCATTTACCTGCAAATTTCGTCTTTCTTTATTGTGTAGTAGAACTCTGTTGTGTAAATGTGCCACATTTTCATTATTCACTCATCTATTGAGGGACACTTAGGTTATTTCCATCCTTTAGCTATTGTGAAAAGAACAAGTATCTCTGCAATAGGATGAGTCTTTCGGGTATAAGGAGTAGTAGTATAACCCGGTCAAACGGTAGGTTCATTTTTAGTTTATTAAGAGTTTTTCCACGCTGATTTCCACAGGGGTTGAACGAGTTTGCATTTCCGAATGAGTATTCCCTTTTCCCCAGTATTTGGTATCATTTGTTCCTTTTATCTGAGGCAATCTTACTGGGGTAAAATGAAATTTTAACATGGTTTTAATTTGCATTTCCCTCATTACTAACCATGCTGAACACTTCTTAAGATGTTTCTTCACCATCTTTTTGTCTTCTGTTGAGAACTCTCTCTTCAAATCCTTAGCCAATCTTTCAAGTGGGTCACTTGTTTTCTTAATTTTCTTTTTTGAATTAGTTATATACTCTGGGTGCTAAACATCTGTCAGATGTGTCATTGGTCAAGATTTTATCCCACTCTTTGGGTGTTTTCTTCACTTGGTTGGTTCTTTTGAGGCAAAGAGGCTTTTTAGTTTAATGAAGCTCCACTTGTTGATTCTTGACATTAATTTCTGAGCAACTGATGTCTGATTTAGAAATCCTTTCCCACACTTATATCTTGTAGGTTATTGTCAATGTTTTCTTCTAAGAGTTTCAGAGTTTCAGGTCCGTATTGACGCCTTTGATCTATTTAGAGCTGAGTTTTGTACAAGGTGAAAGATAAGAATTCAGTTTTATTCTTCTATGGGTACAGATCCAGTTTTGCCAGCACCATTTGCTAATGATGCTGTCTTTTCTCCAATGAGTTCTCTTGGCTCCTCTGTCAGATATCAGGTGGCTAAAATTGCATTTACGTTGGGGTCCCTCTGCTAAGTGCTGGCCCAGGTGGAACGGAGGGTCTCCACGTGAGAGGATGAGAGGTGCGGAGTCCACACACACGCCGTGGGAGCTGGGTGGAAGCATGCAGAGTGCGAGCCGCAGATAACTCATTTATTTAAGGAAGTGCAGGGGGTTTTATGAGTTTGGTTGGCCAGGCGCCCTATGGGGTGGTTCCCAACTGCAGCCAATAGTAATCCGCCTCCAGATGGATCATCTCGGTGCAGGGTCTTTCCAGATGCAGGGCAGAAGCTGGTGTCATGCCTGGCTGGAGTAGAGTGCCATGCCCACAGGAGCCACTCCCTTAATCCTCATAGCAGGTGACCTGGCTAAGGCCCACCTTACATTATACCCTACACATTTACTCATGTTTGAGCCTTCAGTTATGGTCCATTGGTCTATGGGTCTATTTTTTCTGCCAGTACCGTGGTGTTTCTATAACTATAATTCTGTAATATAGTTTGAAATCTGGTATAATAATCCCCCCCCCCCCCGCATTGCCGTTTGTGCTCAGGTATGCTTTGGCTATCCAGGCTCTCCTGTGCTTCCATGTGCATTTTGGGAAGGGGAAGTTTTTTCCCCTAATTCTGTAAAGAATGCCATGGGGATTTTGATTGGCATTGCATTGAATTTATAAATGGCTTTTGGTAGGATGGTCATTTTCACAATATTAATTCTTCCAATCCATGAACATGAGATATCCTTTGATTTTCTGGTATCTTCCTTTAAAGATTTTAAATTTTAATTGTACAGATCATTAATGTCTTCGATTAGGTTTACTCTAAGACAATTTTTTTTTCTGAGACTATTATGAATGGGAGGGTCTCCAGGTATTCTTTCTCCATTTACTTCTTATTCATAGAAAGGCTACTGATTTTTGTAGATTAATTTTGTAACCTACCACTTTACTGAAAGTGTTAATAATTACTCGGAGTTTTCTGGAGGAATTTTTGGCATCTCTTAAGTATAATATCATGTCATCTTCAAAAAAAAAAAGGGTAATTTAACCTCTTTTCCAATTAACTCCTTTAACTTTCTGGCCTTCTCTTCTTGTTCTAGCAAGAGTTTCAAGCAGTGTATTAAAAAGGAGTGGAGACAGTAGACAGCCTTGTCTGGTTCCTTGTTTTAATGGGAATTTTTCCAGTTTTTCTCCATTTAAAATGATGCTAGCTGTATGTTTATTGTAAATAGCTTTAATTATTTTGAGGCATGTTCCCTCCAGTCCAATTATCTCTAGGACTTTTAACATAAATGCATGTTGTTTTGTCAAATATCCTTTCTGCATCTATTGAGATGAACATATGATTTTTGTCTTTGAGTCCATTTATATGCTTTATGACATTTATTGACTTACATATATTGAACCATCCCTGCATCTCTGAAATGAAGCTGACTTGATCATGGTGGCTGAATGTGTCTGTATGTGGTTTGCAATTATTTTGTTGGGAATTTTTTGCATCCATGTTCATTAAGGATATGGATTCTATAGCTTTCTTTTTTGTTTGTATCTTTATCTGGTTTTATATTAGAATGGTATTGGCTTCATAGGAAGGATTTGGGAGTTCTCCCTCTGTTTCTATCTTTTTAAATAATTTATGTAGTATTGTATATAGATGTTTTTGAATGTGTGTTAGAATTCTGCTGTGAATCCATCTGGGCCTGGGCTTTTTTTTAGTTGGGAGGTTATGTGTTACTGTTCCACTTTCCTTATATGTTATATTATGGGTTTGTTTAAGCTGTTGATCTCGTCATGATTTAGCTTTTATGATTTCTGTGATTTTAGATATATATCCATTTCTCTTCAGTTTTCAAATTAAATATCATATAGGTTTTTAAAGTATTCTCTTATAAAATTCTCGTTCTTTCTGTTGTCTGTTAATGTTTCCCCTTTTATCTCTAATTCTGTTGAATTGGAGTTGCTCTTCCTTTCTTTTGGTTACCTGGGCTAAGGGTCTGTCTATCTTATTTATCTTTTCAAAGAACCAACTCTTGGACTCATTGATTCTTTGTTTTGCTTTCTTTGTTTCTATATCATTAATTTCTCCTCTAATTTTTGTTATTTTTTTTCTTGTCTCTTGGGTTTTGGTTTCATTTGTTGCTGCCTTTCAAGATTGTTGAGTTACAATGTTGTCATTTATTTGTGTTTTTTAAGACTTTTTAATGTAGGCATTTTGGGCTAAAAAACTTTCCTCTTAGGACTGCTTTTAAATTGTCCCAGAGGTTTGGTTGTGTTGTATTGTCTTTTTTATTTAGTTCTAGGAATACTTTTGTTTCTTTCTTAATTTTTCCTTTGACCCATTTATCATTCATAAGTGTGTTGTTTAGTATCCATGAGTTCGTGTGGTTACTAGGACTTCTTCCAGTGTTGATTTTGAGCTTTATTGCACTGTGGTTTGATAGAATGCATGGAATTATTTCATTTTTTTTATTTGTTGAGGTTTGTTTTGTGTCCCGGTATGTGGTCAGCTTTGGAGAAAATTCCATGGGATGCTGAATAGAATGTGTATTCTTTGGTGCCTGAGTGGAATATTCTTAAGGTGTCTGTTAGATCCATTTGATGTATGTTATTGTTTAATTCAGATGTCTTTATGTCTATTCTCTGTCCAGTTGACCTTTGTAATGGAGACAGTGGAGTACTGAATTCCCCTATTATTAGTGAGTTGGGATTAATCTGTGTCTTAAAGTCCTGTAGCATTGTTTTTATGAAGTTGGGTGCACTACAGTTTGGTACATATTTGTTCATGAATGTAATGTCTTCTGGGTTAATTGCTCCTTTAATTGAAATGAAGTGAACCTCTTTATCCCTTCAGATTAGTTTTGGTTTGAAGTCTAATTTGTCAGATATTAGAATGGCAACTCTTTCTTATTACTTAGTGCTATTTACTTGGAATATTTCTTTTTATCCTTTCCCCTTAAGGTAGTGTCTGTCCTTAAAGGTGAGACAGGTTTCTTGTAGATAATAAAAAGATAGATTTTGCAAAACCAGCCCTTCAGAGAATACTTGAAGTAATACAAAGACATGAAGAAAAGAACTGCTATACACAAGGGGCAATGAAAGAAACTAAATGAAAGTATAACTGTGGAACCACAAAGTTAGAACAAGAATGAAAACAGAAATGAAATGACAGGAATCAATACACATCTTTCAATAATAACTTTAAGTACCAGTCAACTGAACTCCCCAGTGAAAAGACAATGGATAGTTGAATAGATCAAGAATTCTCAACAACTCAATAACATAAGATAAATGATCCAAACTTTATAATGGATAAGTAATCTTTAAAAAAATTTATATATCAATTTATATGTATGAGTATATTGCCTGCATATATGTGAGTACACTCATATTGTTTAATGTCTGAAGATGTCAGAACTGCTCAGTCATCTCTCCAGCCCCTCGCTACCCCATAAAATGGACAAATAAACCTAATCATGATTTCTCCACCGAAAGCATCTGGTATTTTCTGAAAATGTTACTCATAAGTTGTCTTATGACCAGACAGTGCAATCGGAGGACAGATCCATACTTTTACATAAATACCTATAATAACATTATTTACAATACCCGAAAATTAGAAACCCAAGTGTCTTCCATCAAGTGAAGCATCAATACATTTAAAATTTGTTGTGTGTGCCTACCTGTATGTAAGTGTACCTGTGTTGTGCAATGTCTGTGGAGATCAGAAGAGGGAGTAAGATCTCCTGGAACTGGAGTTATGGACAACTGTTAGCTGCCATGTGGATTTCAGGATTGGAATCCATCTCCTCTGGAAGAACAGAAAATGTTCTTAACCACTGAGCTATCTTAACCACTCTCCAGCCCAAGTAAATGTTATTTCTTTATGAATCATATATATATATATATATATATATATATATCAATTAGGCTGATGACTTAACTTCTTGAAGTACTTTTTGGTCTATATTAATAACAAAGCTAAAAACTTCTGATAAGTGCTGTCCTTTCTACTGTCTGTAGAAATTCAGAATAAATTCTAGTAAAGCATATTCATGCTCTACCTTTCTCCTGTTAACCATTCTTTATTTATCTGCTCAAAATGAATTATCTGTTTACAAAGTATAAAATTCTCCATGGTAACTTGAAAACAGTTGAAAATATGCAGATTATTAAATGATATATCAGAATATTTTTGAAGTATAAGACTGGATATAAGAGAATTGAAGTCATCAATTACATGTTAGCTTTGAAAGAAATGGGTCAACTTTATAATGAAAATATTTTGGGAGCCTAGAAGAACATTTGGGGTCATCCTTAAAACAAATAACATACAGCATTATCTGGCTCAAGTCCTGATACTGGTATCTGAGAAAAGAATGACAAACTGTTTACTAACTAGTATTGTTATTGTTTGTTTGGGTAATAAAATGTAATTAATATTGTTCTAATAAGAGAGACGTAAAGAGACAGAGGTAAAGAGAGCTACTAGAATGAAATATGATGCCAAAGTAATGGATAATGGAGCAATTATGCAAAATTAGGAAAGGGTGGTAGATAGAATTTGATGTACTCATCCAAGTCTACAAAGAATAAGGTACGACAAAATTTATTTTATTTTACTTTATTGTTGTTGTAGTCATGGCAAGATCAAGTAAAAAAAAGATATAGGGGTATACTAGAGTCTATTAATTAGAACAGATTTTGAATAAAATCTATTATAAAATACCTTCCCTTTGACTTTTTAGGTAGATGGACTATGAAAAGAGAATATTCTAGTTAGCTTCATCTATTAGTCTTGACACAGCCTAGACTCCTCTGAAGGAGTCTCAATTGAGGGATTTCCCAGGTCAGACTGGCCTATTGACATGTCTCTGAGAGGTTGACTTGATTGATCATTGATGTGGGAGGGTCTAACTTACTTTGATTGGCACTCTCCCTAGGCAGGTGGACCTGAGCTATATAAGAAAGATAGCTGAATGGGGCTAGAGAGATGGCTCGGTGGTTAAGATCACTGACTGCTCTTGCAGAGGTCCCAGGTTTGAATCCCAGCCTCCACATGGAGGCTAACCACTGTTGGTAACTCCAATTCCAGGGTATCTTATGCCTTCCTCTGATTTCCACAGACTCTGGACGAGAAGGCTGCACTTATATCCATCCAGGCACAACACTAATACACATTACAAATAATAAATAAAATATGTTTCAGAAAAGAAGGTTAGCTGAGCACGAGCATCTGAGCAAGCAAGAGAGTAAGTCAGTGAGCAATGCTGCTCCATGGTTCCTGCCTCCAGCTTCCTGTGCTGAGGTTCTGTCCTGACTTCCCTCAGTGATGGATTGTGACCCGGAAATACAAGCCAAATAAACCATTTCTTTCCCTAAAGTATTTGTGGTCAGAGTGTTTGTCATAGCGATCAAAAAGTAAACTAAAATAGAGAAATAACTACACTCTGGGCCTAGAAATTTTATCAAATTAAATTGGATATTATAGGGCAAGGTGAAGAGAATGAGGCCTCATAGTCACAGATTTCGGTTTGTGTTCCTCAATTTCTTTTCCCTCCCTCCCCCCCTCCCACCCTCCCTTTTTCCCTCCCCCTCCCTCCCTTCTTTTCTTCCTTTCTTCTTTTCTTTCTTCTTTCTTTCTTGAAAGATAAATTTTATAACATTAGAATTACAAATTTGCATTAGGTAACCAATTGAGCATAGTGTCTTTAAATCAATCAAGGTAATTTGTAGGCTTAAATTACCTTGGCAAAGGGGTGGCATGTCTAGCTGGTTCTTTCTTTGTATTGGGTGAGTGTGTAGAGGCAGGACCAAATTATCTGCACATATCCATATGTTCTTAGAAATGGGTTCTCCTGAAATTTGTGCCCTTCAGGAAAGAACATTGGAAAAATACTCTGTCATTTGAGGAAGTACAATTATTTCTGTTGAAGAAAGGACTTCTTGTTAAGTGGGTCCTAAGGAGGAAAAGATATTTAGGTGAAAATTGCATTAAAATTTAGACACAAGCCAGACATGGTGGTGCATGCCTTTAATCCCAGCACTCTGGAGGCAGAGGCAGGCAGATTTTTGTGAGTTCATGGCCAGCCTGGTTTACATAGTGTTTCAGGCCAGGTATTACTACAGGGAGACTGTCTCAAAAACAACAACAACAGATTTAGACACAGTGATGGCATGAGGGCGTATGTCTGTAATCATAGGAGTCAGGAGGCTAAGTGTTTAGATTCAGTTGTACCCTGCCATAGATACTCCATACTGTGTAAAACAATTGTTTTTCTTTTTGTTCCTTGCTCTGAGAGACTCCATTCCACTTTGAAGATGGAGGATGTCTCTGCACTTTAGTGGACATGTAAATACTGTCTGCCTTTCACTCTGCATTAAGGTATAGGCAAAAAACTGATAAATAACTGACTTTTCAAAGTAGAAAAGTGCCATCCTTTAAATTTGTTAAACTAAACTGGGACTGTAGAATCACATGGACATGCTCATAGCATACCAGGAGAGCCAGACCCAAGAGCTCATTGGACTCACCAGACAGAGGTGTACAACTCTCTCACCTGACTGCCATAAAGAAGATGCCTGACATTGCAATTACCCCTACTGACCTGCCATCTGTCCACTCAGTGTGTGTGACAACAGACCAACAGGCTGAGAAACTCTGACTCTCTCAGTAGCTCCAGCTCAGCTCATTTCTTGCCATTGATGTGACCTACTCAAATGACCACCCATTCACCTAGTGTTTCATTGACCTAGACCTGCTCTCCATCTGTTGGACATTCGACTATCTGGAATGGGTTCTGCCTTTTACTTCTATGGCCTCCATTGCACCTTCTCTGGAGCACAACTCTGACTCCAGCACTTGACTCTATTAAGGTGGCAGCAATACCAGCAGAAGTAGCGAACCTCTAACTTGCTCATTCAAGACTCTGACTGCCTTTCCTTGAATCCCTGCCAGCTTCCCTATCTTAGGCATCTTTGAAATTGCTTGGACTCTGTTGGAGTCTCTTTATCCATTTTGTAATGATTCTGTAGAATAAATATGTATGTTATTTTTTTACTGTATGATATGTAATGTAGATCTGAGAGTTAATATTGTTAATTGAGGTTAGAATAAAAGAACTTATGTTTGCCCTGCCAGAGCCATCAAAGAAACTGGGACTCCTTGGCAAATCGCTGCCAACAAAGCCACCACTCCTTGTGAATTTGTTATTATGTAGTAAATTCTGACATTGTGGAATAACACAAATGTGTTCATTTGTGATTCTGACAAACTGTGCTCATGACACTAAGAGGGAAGGGTTTTCGGTGAAGGCTAATTGAGGCTTCAGAGAGCTACTGAGTATATTTCAAATAACAAGTACTGAGGAAAATAGGAAAATAATTTAGAACCCTATAAAAGCTTCCTTTTATTATTCACAGAGTTTCTTTGAAGGATTGAATATAATAAAAAACTGAAAATATCATCTTCATTTGTTTAATATGCATTGAATGAGTATCTGCTTAAAATATAGGGTAATAAATAGGAGATATTTTCAAAAACCTAAAGGATTTGGAAAAAAAATGTGTACTGTTAGCCTTTGTTAGTTTCTTAGCTTCATACAACTTGTCCTTTGCCATCTAGTAATGCAGCATTTTTGGTAACCATCATCGTGAGTTTGAATACATAATCAATATCTTAAAAATTATCCTTTTAAAATTTACATGATCTATACTATCCTCATGATTATTTGGGAATAACATTTACTGATTTACTGATGTTTGTTGTAAGTTTTAATATATAGCTTATTTATTTATTTATTTTACTCATCCTGCTATATTGTATGCGTATGACAAGACCTTTGACCCTGAACTCTAGAAATCTTTAATTTCTTCTTTGGGCCATGACGACTTCTGACTGTATCATGAAACTTGTTGAACTCTTAATTTCTAACATAATCACATTGATCACTCCTTTTTATTTTTCCTGTCATTTCATCACTTCTCCATACCCTATTAAGATTTTCTCCCTTCTAAGATTCTTAATTGAGCACCACCTTCTTTTTACAACTTCTGTTTCTTTGAATCATGTAATCTAACCAGGATTTCTGTCAGTCTTTTGTAATTTCTTCGACTTTTTCATCGTTGATCTTTTTATAGTAACTGTTTGACAAAACTTCAGTCTTAGGTAAATTTGTCTGTTTGCTTGGCATTTTATTCAAGATTACAGGTGACAAATGCAACGGCACTCAAGTACAGTGTTTAATCAGGGATTATTTTTTAATGAGGACAATAGATTCATTACATTATCAATGTTTTGAGCTCTTTCTAACCTTCTGCTTTGGTGTCACTTGGATTTAATCCTCAAAGATTAACTCATGGTCGTTTCAAGGCCATAAACTCTGTCATCTTTAGACTTACATGCAAAGAACAAACAGGGCAAAAGAAAGAAAGTAACCAGGAGAAAAGTACTCTCCTGTGTTAGGAAAGGGAAATTGCTTCACAAATTTCTTAGAAGTCTCCTTTGTTACTGGTCAATAAGTTACCAGTCTGAATTTCACATATATACACTGCTGCTAGGTTTTTATTGTCAACATCACAGAGCCTAGAGTCACCTGGGAAGAAAAACCTCAGTTGAGGAATTTCCTAGATCAAATCTGTGTTCTTGGCTGTGGGGCACTGCCTTGATTACAAATTAATGTAGGAAGGAACAACCACTGTGGACAGCACCATCCTTAGGCACACTGTCCTTGGCTGTATAAGAAAGCCAGTTAAGCATGAACCTAGGTGTGATACGGAGAGCAAGCTAGCCAGCAAGCAGCATTCCTCCATTGTTCTTGCCACCAGGTTCCTCCCTTGGATTCCTTCTCTGACTGCCCTCAAGGATGGATTGCAGCCTGGAAGTGTAAAACCCTCTCTTCCCCATGTTGCCTTTGGTCAGCGTGTTTTATTACAGCTACAGAATGGAATGAGAACACATGCATACATACATATAAGCTTCTCAGAACAAAATCACTTTTCACTAGCATGGAAATTAATGGGAACGTTGTGAGGTTACCATCAGTACATGTTACAACTATGTTAGAAGTGGAGCTTTCATTTCAACTCTACGAGTAGTCCCATATTTGACTGATTACATACCTATTTGGATTATTCTACTAGAGCTGCTCTAACAAAACAGTACAGATTGGGGGAGTATCTTAAATAATAGAAATCAAAGTTTCATAGCCTAAGAAAAGGTGGTAATGGGTTTTGTTTGTCCTTGGCTTGGCCACAGCTACTTTTGTGTTATGTCCTGTCTTATCTTTTGCATTATGCTTCTGTCTTCTATAAAGACACTGGTTCAATGGATTAAGGTTTTACCCTTGTGACTTTATTTAGTACTGTTTTTGAGATATGGAAAGTATATGTGGTTTGTAGTTTAGAGAATTTACACAAATATTTCTTTTGAATTTTATCAGATTTGTGGCTGTCATCAGTATTTGCAATGACATCTTCTGGCGAAAGGTATTTTTCTGTTTCTATATTTATTTCATTTAAAACATTATACCTTTTGGGGAGCTGAGATGGATCAGTGAGTAAGAGCACTGGCTGCTCTTCCAGAGGACTTGGGTTTGGTTTTGATCACTCACATGGCAGCTAACCACTGTCCATAAATCTAGTTCCAGGAGATCTGACACCCTCTTCTGGTCTCAACAGGCATCATATACACCTGGTACACTTACATACATGAAGGCAAAACACTCATACACAGAAAATAGGCATAAATAAATAAATAAACAAGTAAAAACTAAAAAAATTTGCCTTTCCATATAGGAAGATCTATAAAGCTAACCAATAAGAAAGAAGAATGGACTAATTTGCTTGATAGTCATCATCTTTTTGATCTGTGTTGCTTTTGTACCTGCTTTTTTCCCTGTGTCTTCATTAGATTCATTCTAAACTGAAAGGACTCAGAAAAATTGGCAGCTGACCTTGGAAAACAGCATATTAATGCCCCTTGAGTTACTATAAGGACTCTTTCTTGAATGTTCAGCAGTGAGATGTCTCATAAAAAATTATGGATACATATCCAATAAAATGGTTTTCAAGACAGGATAGAAAGTGACCATGTGAAATACACAATTTTAATAAGAAACAATCAAAGTTGTTACCTTTTTAATCTTTGCTTTACATAGAAAATAAGCAACAGAAAAATGCCTGCACAAATACCTAGAAAATTAACCCATGTCTTGTAAGAATCTGTACTAAAAGAGCATCACACAGCTCTCCTTGTTACTAGTTCCTTCTAAAGAGGCATGGCTAAATTTACATCCTTAGTTACTTCCTGGTCCATGTGTAATGACTACAAGTTTCTTAGGGTTTGGGTAAGCATGAAGTAGGAGCACAAAGTGGGTAGAGATTGTAAAATTCTGTTTGAAAGTCTGGGACAATGCTTAGCTGTAATTCTAATATAGATGTTAGCTCTAGGATGTTACCAACTCAGAACCTTAAACTATCAAAGAGAAAGTGAAACACACTGAGCAACGCAGATGGAAAGGATTTAAGAAGCAGATGAAAGTGTAAACCTGTAGTTTTGCTCACTTAGATCTTAATCTGTGAGTCCTGAGTGGAAGATGTCCCTTCCTGTGTGTTTACTTGAACATTTCTTTTTTGTGACTTAAAAAAAAAATAGCCCAGGTTGGCCTTGAACTCATGGGCCAACTTCCCCAACTTCCCAAGTGCAGAGATTATGGGCTTGTACCTACATGCCCAGCCCCTCATTTATAACTCTTCCAATTAGATATTATTTTAAATATAATATATTTAAAAATTATTTGTTTCCTTATTTCTTTGTATTTTGTGTGTATGAGTGTTTTGTTTGCAACCACATGGGTGCAATGCCCACAGATGCCAGAAAAGAGTGTCAGATTCCCTGGAACTGGAGTTACAGACAGTTGTTGCTGCCATGTGGATGCTGGAACCTGGGTCCTCTGCAAGAGCAGCCCATGATCTTAACCATTGAGCCATCTTTCCAGTTCCAGATATAACATCTTCTTTATCTAGAAGATATGCATAAGTCATTATGACGTATTTGGGAGTTCTGAGGCATAGCTTAGTGGTAAAGCACTTGCTTAGCATATGCAAAGACTTAGAGTTCATTCCCAGCATCACAAAATACATAAATGAATAAACAAATAAAAAAGTTGTAATTGGCAAAAGATAGATAAATACATCAATGGAACACAATAAACAGACAGAAATAATTTCTGCATATATTGCCAATTGAATTTTCACAATACTGTCAAGATGATTCAATAGGAAAGTTAATAAATTCTTGCAGAATAATGCTATGTATATGTGGGCAATGGGGAACCTCAAGAATATTTTAAGGTGTGAATCAGTGGCCATCAAAGTTAGTGTCTATGTTTTCCTCAGTAGTATTTAGTAAATGTGGTGACTATTCTCTGTTTGTTATGGTGGTAATTTCGTACAAGAAAACCCCTTTGAAATATTTTGTTTAATTCTGTTGAGCATCAGTGATTCATATTTCCTGCAAAATAATATATAATCCCCATACAATTTACAACCTGGTTTGGATAGTGTATCTTCTTTGACTATTGAATCAATCAACAACATTTCTGTGCTGTCTACCTTTCACATTTCTAATGATTTGACCTCTTGGGATATCATAGTGGAAGCAGATATCAGGGAAGCTTCCTATATGGCATAGTCATCAGTTGGACCATTAGGGTCACTTCCAAGAGCTTATATCAATCAGAACTGTCTCGCCACTTGTGCTGACACCACTAAGAACTATGTCACATAGTCTAAACCATATTTAAAGTACATATTATTTTTTATTTTCTATAGTATAAACAAAATTAGAAACTTGAAAATACGTAGTAGTTTAATCAACCTAGTGTTGCATAATTATACCACCTGCCCCTCAATTAATCTCTTTGTTATGAAAGTATGAATTTCTTCTAAGACAATTAGCAAAGGATTTTAACATAAAAGAAATTTGGAATTTTCTTTTTAAAAATATGTTCTTTACTATTTTTATTTTATGTGTATGAGTGTATTGCCTTCATATATGTTAAGGGCACCTGTGTGGTACAATGCTCATGGAGGTCAGAATAGGATGTTGGATCCCCTGGAATTAGAGTTATATACAGTTGTCAGCTACCATGTGGGTGCTGGGAAACTCAAACCTGGGTCCCCTGCAAGATTATCCAGTGCTCTCAACTATTGAGCCATAATCAGCACAAGAAATTGGACATTTTCTAATGCATGTGGAATTTATCTGCTAGCCCCGTTAGTTTACGTCCATCTGTCTACAACATTATTACAGTCCAGTTCAGGTCATCCTTTCTCTACTTCATGCTTAAAATTTTTATTTTTAATTAAGATTCCAGCTTTTTAATCAACTAATGAAAAGTACCATTTATCCTATTCCTGCCATATATCTTGTGGGAGTATTACACAGTTTTACATAGTGATGGTGTTTATGGTCTTATAGTAGAACTGGACTTAAAATTAGCAAGATTGTTTTACATCTTTTTTTTTACATCTTTCTTTTTTTCCATATTGATACTTAGCATAAAACTATAAATATGTATATATAGTATAAAACTATTTTTAAATGATTCTAGGCATTATTTTAAGGAAGGGAGAAGAACATAGAGTTTCAAGACTAAACTATATGAGTGTGATCTTACGTTGATCCTGATGAAGGTACTAAATATTATGAACTACAAGCTTTCCTAATCTCATTATTTTCTATTACCATAAATATTTGATTATCAGAGTTAAATTCACTTTCCTAATCTCTGTAGGTTATGCTTTTACATCAATGTTTACTTCTTAGGTGTTAAACCTATTTCCTCTTGGGAGAGACCGTATGTCCCTGTAATACATAAACAACAGGGTTTGATGCAGAGTGTACATATCAGTTGAGACATGTTTCAAAATAATGTTATTAAATTGAGTATATTTTAATACTTTGTTGAAAAAATGAGTCTGATTTTTAGTATCATGTAGGTATACGAATATCTTAGCATCTTCAGAGTTATTTTGTTCCCTTCTCTCCTACACAGAGAGGTCCAGTGGAAGGAAATTTTGGAGAAAAGTGATCTCCTGGAAGCTGTCTATTCAACTCCAGATGTGGGCTACACACTCACTTGGGAACACTTGGCTTTACTGGTGGCAGTAATTGGGAAAAAGAGACAGGATCATGATTCTATACTACAATAAGTGATTCTTATTAAGTACAAGATGGTCTAAAACTATCTCCCCTTCCCAAATGTTTTGGTTCACTTTCACAGGGAAACTGGACTGTGTATTGTCCCAAAACAGAAACAACAACTCTGCCTAAGTTTTTTGTAGTGTAGGGTGAATAGTTTTTCTTGATATAAAATCAGTGCAAGCTCATTATAGAAGTTGATGAAGCGTAAGTAAGAGTATGGATTAAAAACCCCACAATCGCATCTCCCACTCAGAGATCATTTCTACTATTCTTTTTGTTTGTATTCCCATAGCTCTTTGTCTTTCCATTATGTGAACATAATTTTTTAGTTAGCATGACAGCCTACACAATTCATCTCTATTCTTCAGTGTATTCAGTGATTTATTTTGTTTGTATAATAATTTATTTAATCTGTTTCCTATTATTGGAGATTTCCATTTTCCAGAGTCTTTCATTCTCTAGCAAATCTTGCCCTGATTAATGTCTTTGTTATTATATCTTCTTTCAGACCAATGACTATTCCTTGAGATAAGCCCTAAAAAACAAATAAAAAAGTCTATCTTTCCTCACAGACATTCCAATCATAGTATTATTAATTTTGTTTCCTAATTTTCTAAATGAAAAAGAAACATGCTTTATGTTGCATTTATCATTTACCCAATTATGCAAAATATTAAAAAAAATCCTTTGATCACATGTATTTATGTATTTCTTTGCAGGTAAGTTACGTATTGTCATTTTTTACAGTAATCTAAAAATTCCCCAGATCGCATAGAAAACAATCGGTCTTGAATTGTTTCTCTCCTTTTTACAGACTTGTTTCCTCTCCTGAAAGGTGAACAGGAAGTGTGTCAGCTTTGTTATATTTTCTTCTTGCCTCTGTGCCCCATGCTTGTCTTTCTTCTTCCACCATCTTCCTTCCTTGGAGAAGAACTGTCTTTCACTATCAGTTCAGTTCTCTAATCATGGAATATCCGGATTTAGAGTTAATGACTTTGTGCTTGAATCTGGAGTAGGTTCCTGGAGCTTCATTAAGCCTCTGCTCCCTCCCACCTTTGATTTATCAGTGTTGTGTCTTAAAGGTGTAAGGGAGGCAGTACATAATAAATAGATTTTTAAAAAACGAGTGATGGGGGGAAACATAAGTAAAACCCAGTTTGGCATTTTATGACTCCCTTCAGTGAGATGAGTCAGAGTTCAAAATACAAAGGAATGATTTACTTAGAGTACATTTCTATTTTAATGTAGTATTGTAAGTCTGCTTACATATGACTGAATTAAATAAAATATGGCATGGACATATATAATAAAGCAGTATATAACAATACAATTAACACATTTTTACTATTCACAGTGTGCATCTTTGTTAGACATCGATGCCACCTGGAACAGGCTGAGTGTTACATTGCACACAGGTCTTAAAATTTCCTCACTGTTTGGGTCCTGTTGAAGCCATAATGCTATGTGCTCTGGGAAGGGTTTGAACATGCTTCAGAGTATTAGATGCTAGGAGAGGCCAGATGTTGATATCTGTAAATACATTCTTCTGTGAGTAATTTATAAAACAAGAAAAACCATGTTTTCTCTCATTCCTCCTTGCCATTATATAGTGTACACACACACACACACTCACTCACAAAGAACCACAGTAAAACAAGCTGAGGTCATTATCTGTGGAGCAGGAGAATTTTCTTTGATTTTATCCTAAATATCCTTACTACATCTAAACAAGTTTTCAAACAGTACACTATTCATATTACATGAGATAAAAAGCTATTGATTTAAAACTACACGATTTTATAACTCATAGGGTGATTCTAAAGAGGACATTCCTCTGGAATCTGAAATTGATCCTTAAAGCACTTGCTTTCTCTTTTCCCTTCCAAATGCTCTGACCCTGGTGTTTTGGGTTTACTTTCTTTCTTTTTAAGAATATACTTATGTTGAATTGCATTTAAAAAGGAAGTAGAACGAAGCAAGTGAAATTAAACAGAGAATAGCTGAGATTCCCTCATTCTTCAAGGATTTTTCTTAGACAAACAAAATGTATGAAATTTGGGGAGTGTTTCTTCAAACACACCAAGACTGATTATATCAGTTAAAAACATTTCAAGTGCCTCTTAATATTTTCAAGCGATGCGTTCTTCAGTCTAACTATCTGAAAATATTCCAGGCTATAAAATGTTTTATTTTTTCCTTCCTGAAATCTCCTCTACTTCTGCTCACTAGATCCCACCATCTCTCAAGAATACTAACTGCTTAGTAACTTCATTTATGATGAGGGGAAAGAAAGGACATAGAAAGAGCTGAGAAAGAGAAGTGGGATTTAATAGGTGGGCAAAGAGAAACTGGGAATTTTAAGGTGGAATGGCCAGAATGTTAGGACAAATATCAGATTTACATAAACCCAGGGAGGTATTTTAATAAAAGAAAAGCAGTCAATAATGCCAAGAGTATTTCATATTTTACTCATTTGTCTGATTGCCTCCTGATTCAAAATGAAACTGGGGTTTTTCCAGTGCATTTCTATGAGGGTTTAACAAACTGCTTTGTCTGCTTAGAAATGGCAAGTCATCAGGTTTTTCTTCAGATTTTGTAACCTGAACTATTTTTTTAATTTTAGCTAATATATAGGCAAAGAATACAGTCCCTGTTGCTCCAGGCCACAGCAACCTGGAAGAGGGTGCTATGGACATACATTATTAGAAATGAGAAATATTTCCTTGGCCTGCTTTCTCATCGGTTGTTTCCATTTGTGCCTGGAGTCAGTTTTTCTTACTAATATCTGGAATTATACCGAGTAATATTCAAATGCTTTCTGACATATTCTCAACATCCACAGCCGCTACCACCCATGGTGTCTAGTACTGCTTCTGCAAACACTGTTAGCTGTGTGATGTATCCCACATGGAGCTGGGATGCTGCCGTGTGTTGTACTTCCAAAGCTAGGAAACCACTGCCAATTCTTTCTGTGGTCCTAGTAGTATTTTCCCCTATTGTGTGTATTCCAAAGGCTTGACTTGAACTTTAACATCTTATAAAGCTTTTTATTCTTGTTTTTCTTTCATATTGGCAGCCTATATGTCCTTCAAATTCATACATCAGCTGCACACCGAAGACGAATCTGATTGATTTCTTATTACATTACTGCACTGGGTGCTGTTTCTGCTGATCTCCTAGTGGTTTTTATTGGGTTAAGTTCATAAACTTCTCCCATCTATCAAGGAACTCTGTCTGAGAAAGATCTTTGCTTCTTGGGTAAACATCCGTCTCGCCTACTGAAAGCTTCTAAACCTGGGTACATTTATTTGAATATGCACTGTGTATATCACCACCAACCCAGAGTCTTCTGTACTATGGCACTCTCTCTTGACTGTCACGTAGCCACTGCCGTATATATGGTTCAAATTTTATATCTAAAATACCAGTTTTCCTCTACTACTTTAAGCTAGGAGGCACTTCCCTCAGGTGGTCTCACTTTGAAGAGAACTCTGGAGGACACAGTAGTAAAACAGTGATTTCAAGCCTGTTGACTTGGATCTGTGTAAATTTACCAACCTTGATTGTTTTGAGATCCAGCTCTATACGCTCTGGTTTAATATTATTATTTGTTTGTATGTTGTTTTCTTTTGTTTTGAAATTTCTAGACAAGGTCTCCTGTATCCCAAGCTAGCCTCAAGTTCTGTGTAGCCTAGGATGACCTAGACCTTCTGATCCTCCTTCCTCAACCTTCTAAGTGCTTAGATTACATGTGTGTGCCACCACTCCCAGTTTATGGAGTGCTGGGGCTAGTGCTCACTGCTTTATGCATGTTAGGTGAGTTGCTCTACCAACTGAAATATATTTCCAGACCTATCTGTGTCAATTTTTTATCAGTTCGTTGCCTTCAAATTTTTATAGACAGTTTTCAGATCATGAATGATATATTTAATTATAGAAACTAGATAATTACAGTTTTTAGTAAGTTTTCCTCTGAGAACATTTCTACTATTTTAATAGTTTTTCCAAATTCTACAAAAGATATTTCTATATTAACTCCTCTTGTTCTTCTCTCTTGTGACTATGTGTTAGGCCCTGTGCCTAATCTGTCATGATAGATTAAAAAAAAAAAAAAGACAGAGTTATCTGAGAGAAACTAGAAATCCAGAATAGAAAATTCACTACATCCATCAGAGAGCTGGAAGTTCCTTAAGAGAGCAAGCTAGTTCACATCTCAGTACTGCAAATAATAATAGTTAATAATAATAATAAAAGAGCAGGCTGTGTGTCAGCAACTTGCATGATGGACTAAGATATTTTTCCAAGTCAATGTGTTTAATCAGACTCTTGGTATTACACACCAGAAAGCACTAGAGTTCTCCTCTAAACCTTTGTCATTGCTTGTTAGGTACCTTAAAATGGAAGGATATGGAATATGTCTAGAGATAGAACAAGAAAACTCTTTTAGAAATAAGGAGTGAATGTAAAAGAGGAAGGGAGAATGAAGGAGGCATAAGGGAGATCGAGGAGGAAGGGGCAGTGGAATGTAAACAAGGAGAAGAATAATTAAGATACACTTTGTTTAAAAAATACCATTCTGATATATAATACCTTGTGTGTTATTTGAAGTAAAAACAAACTTTAAAAAGAAGTGAAATATGGGTGGGGAATTGAATAAAGCAAATGAAAAATTTAAATACATATAAACAACATTTTGTTTAAGAAAATCAAGTGTAGTTAAAGAAAAAGTGAAACAGCCCAGAGCAAAAACCCCATCTTGGACAAAAGCAAAAAATAACAAAGTTGAGCCTTAGGACTCATTTTTGTTCTTATTCTGAGGGACGAAAAAAAAAAGATCCTAAAATCAGAAAAAAAATGTGCATTTCCAATTCAGTTATGTCTTTCTAAGTTTTTGGTATTTTGGAAGTATACCTTGATATTCTCATAGCAACCATGGTTTATTCATCTAGTTTTATATGGAAAACAGTGTAAACCTTAGAAGCTGATAGTGAAGTGGCTGTATTAGTCACAGAAATTTTCTCTCTAAATTCATCAGAAAAGATGGTAATAAATTTTTCTTCCATGATAGGCAAGCACTTGTATGGCAAAGCAAAGAGCTGGTATGCAATTTCAGCAATCTGATGACTGCGTGTTCCCATATGTGTGCCAGGAAATTCACATTTGGATTTCAATACGACTCAGAGTTATGGTCCTGCTATCCAACACTTTTTTGGGATGGGAATTTACTTGATACCAACATAAGTCTTGCCAAAACTCAGCAGGCCAAATCCTAGTTCTGGAATATGTGGGGACCAAGAAATCAGTAGTCAAATTATGAGGGCTATATCACTTTCAGCCCTCTAAGGAAACAAGTTCTACACAATGGTCAAAAAGGTCATTTTTGAATATTACAGCTAATCTTTTAAAAGTGAAATGTCTCTTTTGTGGCATACACAATACCAAAAATGTATGATTACATTTCCTCTGATTCTGGCTTTTCAGACTTCATTATAACTGGCTAGATATGAACAATTATGCTTACCATCAGAATGAAACATGTTAGTGTTCATTTGGTATATTCAACTGAGTTAGAAACATATTTTATGGCTACTCTGTGTTACAAGTACTCTGGTTAAAGTGATTAGCTTGACATTAAATTTTTTATTGAATACGGAGCTTCTCATCTTTCTTTACAACATTGCTATTAACTTGCAAAATAATGTGTTAAAATTATGGATCATAAAATAAGAAAGTGTAACCCATAGTCAGTCTAAGAATGCTTCTTTTGGCTCCTGAAAATCAACTATAAAAGCCAAATGCTGAAGGAACATAAAAAGTCAATGGTCAAATACTTTAGATTTAGCAAAGCTAATGTCAAGTCATGCAACACCAATCACTATCTGCTCCATCCTTAAAGATCCAGATGACATGCCTCTCTTTCTGGTTTTAAAAAATCCTAACCACATAATTTAAAAATGCAAAATAATCTCAATTATGGTCTCTTCGTAACCTTTGTTAACATTCTAAAACTCTTTTATCTTGTCGTGGTGTACCACAGTTGGCTAACATTCCTCTCACACTGTGAGAGCACAAAGTATCCTCTTAATCTTAAACCATCTCGATATATTGAAGGATGGTTATCAGGAATTGATTTTCTGCATTCAGTTCTTCTTTCTTGTCCTGTGGAATTGTGTTCTGATACCTCTTTCAAATGGAGAAAATTAAAATAGGGTACGCGGTTCTTTTAGTTAAAGCAAGGCATCTATAAAGTATCTTTTAGCTGGTCTTCTTTAGTGAGAATTATCAAAAGAACTACTTATTAGTTTCACCCAGCTATGGAATTTCCTACAATAAATCCAGGTGTGTCCAACCTGTGGCCTTGTATAGGCACAAACACAATCCAACACATAATGGTAAACTTACTTAAAAACCTGAGATTGGTAATTGATTAGGCAGTTTTTGAGCATGAGCCTTGTAGATGACAATGCCATATTGGAGTGTCAGGAGGGAGAATTAATAGTAAGAACTGATTTGTACTACAGGGAAATCCAATGTTCCAAATGATTTATATGATGTTAAAATGGAGATTGCTATTTGAGCTTCTGAAATTTGAATCAAATACCAAAGACAACAACTTTGGAGAATTTTTTTTTTTACTTTAAATTTTATGTGCACGAGTATTTTGCCTGCACGTATGTAAGTATACCATGTGTGTGCAATGCACACAAATATCAGAAGGGGGCGTCAGAACTCCTAGAGTTACAGTGGGTTTTTAGCCCATCTGTAGATGCAGGGAACCAAACCTGTGTCCTCTGCAAGAACAAGCAGTGCTCTTAGCCACTGAACCATTTCTCCAGCCCTGGAAAATATTTTAAAACACTGACTGCTCTTGCAGAGGACCCAGGTTCGATTCTTAGTACCCATATGGTGACTAACAACCATCCTTAACTCCTGTTCTAGGATGACATGGGTGCACTGACAAATATGCAGGCAAAATACTTATAAAATAAAAATAATAGAATCTTAAAAATATTTTAAAACATAATCTCCAAAAATTTACTTCTTTAGAATGTTTTAAATGTCTATCATGTATAATGATATTTATTTTAATGTATGTTTTCTCCATGTGTTGTTAGGCTAAATAAAAAAAAAGAATATTTTTGCTGGATTTTGAGTTAATTAGTGGAGAAAAGAGAAATATTGTTTGAAGATACACACCTGATTTCTTCTAGGCATATGGCTTGCACACTTTCTGGCTCCAGATTAGTGGATTAGTTCACATGGTTGTTGTTTATTAAGATGCCAGAAGTGATAGTTTACAGTTGGAGATTCTGTGTTGTAATGCCATATGAGCAAATGACTTTAATGGGTACTGAGCTTTCTGATTTGTTCACAGGATTTGACTTGTTAATTGGTAAACCACACTAGGTCACCCTACCCTAGTCATTGAAAATTTGTCATTGGTTGTGCACAATGGAGTATATTGTGCCAATAATGACTTATTTAAATGCCAAAAGTTTTTTTGTTTCTTTTTTGGGTGATTGAGTGTCCCATTTCTTTTGAGTAAAGGTTCATGAACAAGTATGTGAAAATTTGCTTGACATGGCAGAAATCAAACAAAAAAAATGTTTTTTAGAGAATTAAAAATAATTCAAATTCAGTAAACATTCAAATTATCTCAATATAAATCTCTACAATAAATTCTTACACAAATCTGTCAGATATGTAGGTATCTATCTTGGATTTTGACTCTGATCTGTCTTAATTCTTCTTTGGCAGCCTTTGCTGAAAGTCATAGCCTTATAACTTGAGTCCAATCAGATAATGAACAGCCTCTTTGTCTCCTTTGTTGGTGGACTTCGTAATGTTATGACCACAGTTTGAGTAAAAGTACAGAATGACATTATGGTATATCCTGGATTTTTATTCAGATTTATGTAATAATTTATTTTATATAAGGATTTATAATAAGAGATAATCTAAATGTTTTCTGAATTAAATTATTTTTAACTTTTAAAAAAGTTTTGACTTATCCACAGATGAAAATACATTTGTGTTTTTACTGAGTAATGGAGACCTGCTTTAATAAACTGTTTTTAATGTTTGTAAGAATGAAAAAGAGTAATTAACATAATACTTTGTAAATTTTTGTAAACTTTGGTTTTTCAGATTAGCAATTTTTGTTTTAATCTCATTTTATTCTTCTTTGAGAGCTAATGACCAGAAAGCAAATCTTCTAGAGTCACATGTATTTAGTTTACAATGCTAATGTCTTAGGCTTGTTTCCTGTGATAAAATGCTGGGCAATATGAACTTAAGGGAAAAAGTGTTTACTTGGTTCATGATTCCAGGTTCCAGTCCATCACTGCAGTGATGTCAAGCTGGTGGGAACTTGAAATAGCTGGTCATAGCAAGCTCATAATCAGAGCAACAGGCAATGGCTTAATGCATGCTTGCTTCCACGAAGCTTACCTTTCTTACAAGGGTCCCCTGCCTAAGGATAGTTGCTACCCAAGATGCACAGGCGTTTCCCACCTCAGTTCACATAATCAAAATAATTTCCCATATACACACTCACAGAGCAACCTGATCTAGACAGTTCTGTGATTCTAGAAGGTGTCAAATTGACAATTAAAGCTAACCATCCCAGCTAATATGCCTAAAGGACTTGGAATGATAAGAAGTTATTTTATAGTAGGAAATTATTTTCAGATAGCAATCTGGCAATTGTATGTAAACAGCTATATTTTTGTGACTTATAGACTTATTAAGTAAAATTGGCTGTGTTTTACTGTTTATTTTTGAGAAAGGGTCACTGTGTAACCCTGGATGGCCTGGAACTTGCTGTGTAGACTAGACTGGCCTCCAACTCAAGAAACTAGATCTCACAGAGATCTCGCTGCCCGTACCACCTGAGAAATGTGATTAAAGGAGTGTAGCACAATAAATAAAATGGAAATTAAAATATGAAAACTTTGGCGGGGGGGAGTATAGTCTTTCTATGTAATCTAGTCTGCTGTGGAACTCCCTAGGTAGCATAAAATGGCCTCCAACTCCTGAATCTCCTGCTTCAACCTCTCTATTTGTTAGTATTACAAGAATGCAACGCTATGTCCATTTAAAAATCACCTTTATATAATAAACATTAGAAACTAACTTTTTTTTCTTTTCATAAAGAAACCTTTAAAATCTCCATGATTAACTGAAGTTTTGTATTATATCCCTCTCTTATCAATAGCCACTTTGGGAGAACATGTGATGTGAATAGCCAACAAAATGCCTTTCCCTCCCTTCTTCCCTCCCTCCCTCCCTCATTCTCACCCTCCCTCCCTTCCTCCCTCCCTCTCTCCCTTTCTCTCCACCTCTCCTTAATTCTCTTTGTACTTACTTTCAATGTTTTACTTTATACAGTACAAATGAAATACCTCTTCAGGGGTTCTCTTTTAATGGAGACCTAGAGTATGTTTAACAAAGTAAAAAGCCTAAGGAGTAATTTTATTTATCCCAACCTTAAGTAAGAATGAAGCTGAGCCTTTTGTGGGGAAAACTGAAAACTAAAGGACTCAAATGACTAAGGTAGCATATAAGAAGGATTTTATATGATCTCAACATGACACAAAAATTCTATCTGCTGATAGAAAAAATGATCACACATTAACATCTGGTCTTCATGTGAATATTTGCTCAGTAATTAGCAGCAGCCCCTGTTCAGCTGCATTCCTATCTGGGAACAAAACATCATAGAGACTAAAAATAAAGACAATAAGAAAAGTAAAAAAAAAAAAAAAAAGCCTGCTGTAAAATAGCATAGTTAATCTACATTATAAATTAAACGGATTGTGTCACTCTCTGAGAACAAAACTACAGCTTTATTCAAGAGATGTACCCAGCTACTACACAGATATATTTTTAAAATAATTATTTTTATGTTTTCAGAAGGAAAGACTAGGATTTTAAAATCATGCTTCTATGACATGGGATTGAAAGAATGATTGAAAATATTTTTGAAAGCATTTATCTATTGATAAAATATATCAATGGAAATTGATAGAATTACTATCTCATGTATTTCTTTAGGGGCATAATAGACAAAATGTGTTTAAAACTATTCTCATGAAGGCAGTGAACATATGTACAATGGAATGCATATTAGTATGGTCTGCATAGCAAAAACATATATTTTTATAAACTCAAAGAAGAGAAAAATGCAAAGTACTTATTACACTGGATGTTCAGTCATTTTTTCCCTATCCAGAATGCCAAAATAAATCCTGTTCTTGAGAACAGTCTGGACTGGCAGGCTTCTTGAGACTGTAGTGTAGATCTGTATTCTCTGTTAAATTATAGATTTTATGGACACACTGTATAGTTTCTCCAAAGTACTGTGGAATATGTACCATATGTTTCTGAAACTGCTTATCTTTTTAATTGGCTGGAGAATAAGCCCAGATGGCAAACACAGGCAGGGCCTGTACTTTAGAGTAAGGATGGAAATATTCTCCAGAGAGCTGAACTTTGCTTGCCAGACACTCTGGGTCAGCTTGAAAGCAGCCGGTCACTGCCTCTAACTTTGGCTCAATAACTGTGGAACAAGAAGGAAGCCTTGATAACTGCCAGTCATTCTCTGGCCCATCAAACTTGTTAAGCATGTGTGCAGGCAGCTAGGGGAGTTTGAGGGAGTGAATGAAGACTACATACTTTTGCAGTTTTTAACCTCTATTATTCTGGCTAAAACATTTCAGCTGATCAATCAATTACTACTACTCTGAACAACTGATAGTATTTAATAGTATGTAAATGTTTGTATCAATTTGATTTCTTACTTTGGCCACTTGAAAGCCTCCGTAGTTAATCAGAACTGGGAAGTTTGAAATACACCTGTTTTAGGTCAAGGGAACTAAAGATTTCTAAATACTCTTTCTGCCTTCTTTTATTTGAGATCACTTTAGTAATCTATAGCAGAAATGACAACATTCCCTGGCAGTACTAAACCATTTGTTGGCTCTTGCCTGCTTTCTGTCCCACATTCAAGCCATTCTTTATTGCTTACTCTGTCTCAATCTCTTTCCACCCTTTGCTACCTTCGGCACAATGTCTTCTACAAAGTTTATTTGTCCATTGTTTTTCTTCCCCATTTTGTTAACATAATAATGCAATGTCTAAATCAGATCTTCTGTGGAAGCTGGATGTAGCTGATCTAGTACATTTATGGACGCACTTATCCCAGCAGAGAAAATAGCTCATTGTTCATTGAATTTATAGATGTTTAATTTTTTGTGTATTTTGGCCTATCTAGGAAAAGTGAAAGTGCTTTTAAAGAAAAGGACTCAACTAGAGGTAAGAATATAGATAATTATAGTTATTATAGTTATATGATTCCTTCACAGTTGGCCTTCTAGCTTAAAGAACATGAATTTTAGACTTGACTCTGTTTTATTATAATGTATTGGGGGTTATTACATTTTAATTATCTTATATTTATGTAATATTTATGCCATCCTATATATTTTAAGAGATAATTGTATTCTAAACAGTCTTCAAAAGGATAATCTCCACCTTTAATTTTAGTGGCTTTGAAAGGTAATATGAAACAAAGTATCGGTTTAATTAAAGAAATACATACAATTATATGTAACAGTAAATAGATGTTTATATAGGAAAGAGAAATAAACTAAATACACTGAATCTGTTTCTGCAGAGTAAACGTTTTTACATAAAGGTCAGAATACAGTGTAATACTTTAGCGAAGTCATCCAGGTTGTCTACTTTGCATTAATTGAACACATTCCATACAGAATCTCTCTAGCTTAATACTATTTGCATAGAGGATTTATAAATACTTCCTAAGCTTAATAAAGATAATGAAGATATTCAGAAACTGTGGCAGATTGGAGGAGAGTTGGAATCAGCTGTGCTTGTATTGAGGCAGCATACTGTAGGTTGACTTTTAAGTATTTGGAATACAGTGGAAGACATCTGAGCCCACTCAGGAAGTATTTGATTCTCCTCCAATGTAACCTTAGTACAATGTAGAATAGGAGGCAAAAGCTGTATTTCTTGGAATCCTTTGAAGTAACGATTCTACTTACAACCTTTGTTCCACTAAACAGAGGCTCTGAGATCTGGAAGTGTATGTGAGCTTTGTTGAGAGGATCTGATCAGGTTGTCAGTTCCGGTAGTCAGAGATTCTTTCGAGTTAAGAAGGGTTCTACATTTCTGGCAGCTGATCTCTATTTTAGGTATCAGGCAGCAAGGTGGACACTAGAATCTCCCAAGGGCCCTGAGGCATTTTTCTTTCTTGTTCCTTGCTCTGCAATATGCAATCTTTTATTTTGTGCTTTACTTTTCATGTGTATGTGTGTATGTGGTGAATATGCGTGTGTGTATGCATGTTCACATGTTAGTGGGCACTTCTGTGCACATGCTTATGGAGATGTGAGGCTGATGTCAGGAACCCTGCTTACTGTCTATCCACTTTGTTCAAGACAGTTTTTAAAAAATCAAATCGAGAGCTCCAGGATGTCTAGCTAGCAAACTTACCTGGGAGAGTGTTCTCCTGTCTCTGCCTTTCAAGTGCTGGGTTCTGGGGATCTGAACTCTGGTCCTCACACATGCTGTTTGTATGACAAATACTTTGACTATGGAGCCATCTTTCCAATCCCCTCATTTCTTTTCAGTTTTTCAAAGATTCTGTATTGTGCCTATTCTCCCTGTGCTAAACTAGATCTAGTGGATTTCCTTTTTTTTTTTCAACTTTAAGATATTTGTTTTATTTATTTTAAATTTTCCTATTTTATTTTTGACAGTTGCATAGATTTATACAATGAATTTTAATCATATTTACCCCTCACTCCCCTCTCTCACCCCCTCTGTCTCTCACAGGCACCCTTCTCAAGGAGTCCTTGTTCCAGTTTTCTGTCTTCTATGTGTATGTGCCCCATTGAGCTTAGAGGTACTTGCTGAATGGATGGAAAGTTATTCAGTAGAGCAAAAGTAAATTCTCAGTGCTATGCCAATGAAAAAAAATGACACCCCTTCCCTAACCAACAGGAATTGCCTCTGAGAAGGGTGGGACCAAATAGCCTCCTCCCTTCATTCATGAAGAAATGTTGAGGGGCCCAGTCTTGCATGTCTTGTGTAGATAAACCACAGCTGCAGCATAGGTGCAATGGCTATGTCGTGTCCAGACAACATCTTTTTATTGCATATCACTCCATGTTTGGCTCTCACACGATTTCTGTCCCCTTCTTTAAACAATGTTCCCTGGGCTTTGGTGGATTGCACACAAGGTTCTTACATGCTGTAACTTTTAATCAAAATTTTTGCATGGTATTAACTAGTGAATGCTTTTTTATTTTTATTTATTTTTTAGTCTTTTGATACAAGGTCTCCCTTTAGCCCCAGTTGTTGAGGAACTTGCTATGTTGACCAGGCTGGCTTTGATATCATAGAAATCCACCTACCTCTGAGTCCTGAGTGCTGGAGATTAAAGGCATGTGCCTCCGTCCCCAGATCTTGGTGAATGCTTTTGGCACAGCAGTATTTAAAACTTTTGCATCTATCTCATAGAGCTTGAACTTTTCCTATCTAGAGTCACTGACAAAAGATAGCCATCTTTTATAAGAAGGCTACATGAGGAAACAAAAAAACTAGTTCAAATGAAAGTTAGAGAAATCCCTTGTTAGAAATAGCTAAGGAATCATTTATTAAATGAGACTTTATTTGACATATATTCGGTCATCATTTTTTATTTCAATATGCAAGATGTATGAATGCATATTTAATATAATCTGATGTATGTATATATCGGGTATTGTACTATAATTTGTGTGTGTGTGTATGTTTGCAGATGGGTACACCTGAGTGTGCATCTCAGAACACAGAACTCAGAACACAACTTCACTGGAATTTCTCAGCCAAGTTCTTACTTTCATTTGTAGACTGTGTCTCATTGGCCTGGACCTTTGCTAAGTAGGCAAGAATGTACAGTCAGCAGGCTTCAGGGATCCACACTCCACCTCTCATTTCCCATCACCGTAACTGTAGGCATATGTAACCACACCCATCTTTTAAAATATGTTATGGGGGTCTAAATTTAGATTCTCATGCTTTCTAGGTAAATGCTTTGCTGACCGAGCCATGCCCACAGCCCCTTAAACTAGAATTTTATCTTACTATATTATCAGGTTAAACTATGTGACAGAGACAACATGAAATTTTTGTAGTTAGCTGTTTGTTTCATTCTAAGAAAGAACAAGTTGTTTTAAATTCCTTAATGCTTCTTTAATATCAACTTAAAATTTTTCTCAAATGCTTCGTAAGATTTTTTTGTGTGTCAAGCCAGGATTCAAAACATGATTCTACAGTTGCTTAAAACATAACTTTATTTTGATCAACTTACTTCATCCCTTATCCTTCTTTGAAATTTATGTGTAAAAGAAACTAATCTGTTCTGTAGAATTTCCCAACATCTTGGTTTTTCTTCATTGTGTTGTTGGGGCTACTGAATATATACTTCCCCTGTGTACACTGGTAAATTTAGGGACTTTTTAGACTTTCCATTCTTTCTCTCTTACAACAAAGATGCTTCATAAGTGGTGATATGCATTTTTATCAGGAGGCACAAATTTGGCTATTTCTCTTTTTATGATGTTATGAAAATGATCCTCTGGATTTATGATTTCTGATGGCTTTTTAAAGAGAGAATCTAGCTATGTATCTTAATTTATTAAGCAACATCTCCTTTGAGATAGTTTACATTGTGGTGGTTTGAATGAGACTTGTACCCCATTGGCTCTAAACATTTAAACAGGTAGTTAGTTGGTGGTGCTGTTTGTTGAAGGCCATGGAGCCTTTAGGAGGTATGGCCTTTTGGGAGAAAGTCTGTCCCTGAGGGTGGGATCTGAGAGTTCATAGCTTTGTCCCACTTCCAGTTTTGCTATCTCTCTGAATCAGAAGCATAAATGAAATAAGAGTGTTGAGCTTTTTGCTCTGACTACCTCCTGCTGACTTGCCTTCCTGCCATGATGGACTTTTATTCCTCTGGAACCATAAGCCTAATAAAATTTTCCTTCTGTAAGTTGCCTTGGTCATGGTGTTTTATCACAGCAATAGAAAACTCACTAGTATAAGCATATTATTCTATTTTTATATATGCTTGTTTTCTTTTCACTGGGTCATGCACACATCATCAGTTCATAAAGCTATTGTGTACCATATGGTTCACTGGTATCTATTATTTAATCTCAGGCACATATACATTAAATTCTCTCACCATTTCTCACCCCTGCCCTCATTATCTGCTTTCTAGTAATTTTGGTTGTGTGAAATTTATTCCATCATTCTTGGGCAATTATTGTATTTCCTGAGTTCTTGTCTGTTCATACAAAATTTAGTGTTTTTATTTGAAGCTCATTCTGACTGCATATAAATTGCTTAATATACCCCCCAGCTCAAATATTAGTATATTATGACCTTTCTCTCATGAAACATTGCTGTTACAAGAGCATGGCTTTCTTTTCTTTATAGGTGATTTTTTTTTTCTTCTACACATTCAAAGAACTGCCTTTTTCCCTTACAAATAAAATTGATTAGAATAAGTCTCAATGTAATATCTTCTGGCTATATTTTTCTAGGTATATGTTTTTCTATTTCAGTATCTATGTCGTTTAAAGCTTTTCTTTGTTTGTGAAAAGCTTTCCTGAGTTTCACATTTTAATTCCAATTCTGTGATATTGTTTCAGTGTCTTCACTGGGACCAACTATTAGGTGACGGTTGATTTTACTTGCCTTTTTTTTTTTATTTCACTGTTACTTTAAGTTATTTTTAATTATTTTTACCTTTATTTTTGCTTATAATTTCCTCTTTCTTAGATTTGGTTATACATTAGGTATTATTCGTATATCCAAAAGCCTTAGCCATTCTGTAAAATGATTTGCTTTTTTATTCTTTCTAGGTTAGTCGTTTTTAAAATGATTTTAACTTTTATTTTTGTCTTTGTTTTTGTCCTCTTTCCAAATCTTCCCTCAACTCTGTTAGCTTATTTCTATTTCTAATTTAAGTATCCTGTGATCATTTTTATTAGTTTTTAAAAATCTTTTAATTTTATTAGAAATATGAAGGAATATTTTTAATCTGTTTCATAGGATGTTTTCTGGTATGGCTCTACTTCAACATGAATATTATTCTTTTTCCTCATAAATACTTGGCATGAAATTTGTCAATAATAAATCCCTTTTCCTGATTTGAACTTTGAAGGATTTTCTCTTATTCAAAGAAAGAGAGGATCCTGTGACCTTCTTCATATTTACTCTTGAGATTTTCTTTTCATTTTCCTTAGTGTTTCTATTCTGCTTTTAATGGTCTTGCCCTCTGAGACATTTCTTCATTTTTTTTTAAGGTTAGGCATTTTTTTTGAAATAAGCATTAGGTTGTTCAATTTGGAGAATTTTTGGTGTCAAGACTCCAACCATGTTCTAAAATCCAGTGGCTTCTTGAACCACAGTCTCTGGAGCTTTTCTCAGATATGTCCAACTGATGTTAAATTGGCTTACTGGACTTTCAACGCTGGCAAAGACATGATGTTTATGAGGTAAATATCTGCTAGTAATTTGGTTTCTGGATCTGAGACTCATCAGAAGTGCTTTTCTTCCCCTTAGAGTTGCTGATAGCATGTAAACTTGATGGCAGGTTGAGTTTTGGGGTTTCTGGAAGAATCATTCTTGGAATTTTGCTGTAGATATTGGCCATGAAGTTTTGTTTTCTTATTCTAGCTTCTCTGTTTTGATTGGAGATTTAGAAAGATTTTATTTTCAAAACCAGACCAATGTTGCCTATACTGTCTCATTGGAAGCCATTAATCAGTTTATTATCAATTTTATTTCACAATGAATTGAATTTCAATTCCTTGAAGTATTATGAATAAGTAAGTTTTCTGCATTTGAGATACTGGCATGTTCGGAATCTATGAATTTAACTTTATGCTCTTTGGAGGTCTTTGGCCCTTGTTAAATGTTAGCATAATATAATTTATTTACTTTAAGAAGCAGTGTGTCCTTTATAAATCTGCATAAATGTATATATACACACAAATTATTATGTTGCAAATATCTATCCAGTATATAACAGAAAAGGCATAACAAATTGCTTCTTTTACAAAGTTTTAAAGATTTGTGTGCCTTTTAATTTAAAAAGGAGACTTGGATTTATTTTTGCTTATATAGGACTAGAGAGTGCATTGCCATCTGAATCATTTCTCTTTTTATCCTAAATGTTTTCTTCTCACCTAATAAAGAAGGGAAGGAATGTTTTGCCAAGCACAAGACCCATTTGGATCTGTAGCTTCTACATGTCAAGCCCACATCCAACACTCCAGAAGTTTAACCTTGTTTGTTTTTAGCTAAAGTGGCTTCCTGTTTCTAAGAAAAGAAAAAAAAAATTCCAAAAGTCTATTAAAAAGATCACACATCTTCCTCCAGACCCAGTGGCACACACAACAAAGCACTTTGATGAATTAACTCCAAATGAATCTGAAAACATAGATGAACTTTACCTGTAAACTACAGTTGGCTTTATAAACTGAGAGAAGGAGATACAGAGAGAGGACAAAATGTCCTAGGGAAAAAGATGCTAGCCTTTGGCCAAACTCAAGTGCTTGAAAAGTTCTGTTACTGCAGACGTGTAATGAACCCCAAATTTGTGAACTTTTGTGTTTTTCCTTCTTATGATTCTATTGTACTCATTCCCACAGCCAACTTCAAATGTCCTTCCTCCTGAGAAAAACAGAGTGGCTGAAAGGTTTGCTTCAACTTCTTAATACTTTTAATCCTTACTTGTTATAATTTGATTACGGAGAAAGATTTTCTCTGTGGGTTCCTATTAAATCACTTTCAAGTTGAAACAAACCAGAAATCCTTTTAAATAACAGCATTGGTATTCACTTTAAGCGGCTCAAAATTTATACAGAAACTGTAGAATGCCTTTTCTAAAATGCTGTAAATGTGCCCAGAGGCTACCGTGAGGGACTTATCCTTCCAACCTAACAAAAAAATAAATAAATAAGTGAATGAACACAATGTTCTAGGTTATGGAGAATAATGTAACGTAACCTTATATCCTTGTTTGTTTATTTTCCATGGTCTTAGATATCTGCATTGATAGAGCTACCGCAAATTAACATTGGAGCTGAGTGTTTAACTCTATATGCTCATTTGTACAATTTTGCTGGGTTTGATATTACAAGGATCTGGCCCAGTATAATCTTTTCATTATATATTGTAACATGGAACAGAAACTTTCATCATGTTTAAATACTTTTCTTGCTATTTGAAATGTGAGTGTCAGGATATTCAGGAATGATACAGATCTTGTACCTTTAAGAAATTTACAGGCTTTTCTTACACTTGAAATATTTGAGTTTTTTTAACCTGGAAAGAGTAACCCAAACTTAAAAAAAATTTGTGATAGCTGAGGCCTGCTACAGGGGAAAATAAATAGTGAAAAGGACAATGAGCACATGAATTTGCAATTTTTTGTGCTTAATAGATGTTTCTAAGGAAATATCTTAAGAATTCCAGTTTCAAGGGCTCAGTTCCACAGATCCAGATTGAGTTGATGTAGAGCAATGCTCCGGAGTCTATACTCTAAACACGTGAAATTTCGTGCTATCTGCAGACCCTAATGATAAATAGCATTATTGGAACTTTAGGAACCTGACAAAGACCGTGTAAAATAACGAGGACTCTTTAGTATCCAAGAAGCGACTGTGCTTCATATTGTGACTAAGAAGAGGAACAAACATTGAAGATGGAATAGAAAACTCTATTTTCAAGTGATAGTGAAAGGAGTCCTTTGCAAGTATGGGAGCTGAAGGAGACACAGAAAGTCCATTCCCACTTCTGTCAGGCTTCTTTTGTCCTAAATTGGGTCTACGGCCTGGGTTCTGGAATACTTTATACTGCATGTCCTGACTTGTTGCTGATTTTATGGTTTATTACTCATGATATGTTTCTCTACTATGTCCTCAGAAATAGCCTTGACCTTTGGCTTCCCTTCTAGAACCATAATTTTGAATGCTCTGGTGATACTACCACTTATTGACTTGAGAACCCGCTTCCTCTAGCTGTCATTATGGAACAAGATCAAGCCTAGAACAGATAGGCCACCTTGGAGCTGCAGTGAAGACTGGTTCTTGCTGGTTATGTTCATTCACTCTTCTACTTCAAGTGCTGTTCATGCATAAGTTGAAATGGCATTTGACTTTCAGAGCCATCAGTACTGTTACTGCCTGTTCCAAGGTCAGTCATCACAGACAGAAAGTCTCTGTCTATGGATCTCAAGTTTTTATGTCCATCATAATTCTCAGAGAAGCTTGTTAAGAATAAGGTTGAATCGATACTCCTGTAGATGAATACCGAGAACCCTGTTACCCAAAGCTCAACCCTCAGAAAGGCAACCTGGGACTTGGCAATATAGTTCTCTGGGAGTGGAGCCCAGTGATCTGTTTTAACAACATAGGCCCCATTCTACTGATTTTGGGTGATGTTACTGTTGACTTTTAGTAATTAAATCTAGTCTGATGTCAGTTGCTGAAATGGAACCTGTATTAAAAATACTCCAATTTTAGGATTACTGTTCTTATTGCTGTGTTTTTATCAAGTTACCTCAATGGTTTTTTAACTGTACCTGAGGTAGACATCTACATTCACAAGTATCCTACACTTGCAGAAGGAGCAACCATGCTCAGTCTCAGCCTGATGTTTCTTGAGGAACTTTCTGTTTAATATGTCTCCTATTGCTTTTCTGTAAATAGCACTCGTCCTGCATAGTGTCCATGATTCAGAGCTGATTTAAGGCCTGATTACTTAATACTTATAAAACCTGTTGAGATCTTCTGATGAATCCCTGGGTCAAGAAAGCATCCGTGTATTTCAGACTCTCTTATCATTGGTACTGTCACAGGTGTTATCATGATATTCATGCAACTCCAAATCAGGTACTAAGACAAAAGAAATGAACCACAGAAATAGAAATAAAACAACACTGACCCTGTTCTTCTGTCTCCTTTCTCTAAAAGTAGCATAAAAATTAGCTAGCTATCCATGTAGACTCTTCCATTTTTCCCACACTGGATGTTCATTCAATCTGCCTTGGTGCTAACCAGAAATTCTGCAGATCTTGTAATGTCTTATCTGTTTTTATTAGAAATTCTTGAGCATGTGCTATGCTTTCTAACAGTGATTCAAATGAAAGCAATGTTATCCTTAGAGATATGAGCTGCAAATATTCACCTCACAATATGTGTAAAAAAGAAACCTGCTTTGATCTCTTTTAAAGATATCACAACTTTTTATTGCATTCTCTTAAAAAGAAAAATGAGAACAAACATGCTCAGCTCCCACTGGGTATTGTTGGAAGGAGTAGGCATATTTGTCTCATTAGAGATGTTATTAAAATTATAATCATTATCAAAGGATCTACCATGTAGTATAATTGCTTGTGCATGTATCTCCTTCCTCACCATATTTTTGTATCTAGAGGGCAAGGACTGGGTCATATTTATATTTGAAATCCCCGCAGTGCCTAGTGGTGCCTTGCAAAATCTCAGTAAATATTTATGAAATTGAAAAGAAGAACGGTCTTCTTGCTCATATCTAAGACTTCTTTAAGATGAAATTTGTTCATTCTGTGTCTCTTTAGCATGCTGTCTTCCAAACTTCCTGCCAACTGTAAAGACAACTCAGAGCTCAGATCTTAAGAAGCTACTTGACTGATGTGCTAGGGCCCCGTGGATCTATTTATCTGTTTTCTCTGTTCTGTCAAAGATTAGGTGAAAGATGAGGTGGCTTCACAGAGAAAATAACTTCCATTGATCTGAGCCCCAGCACAAACAGATCCTGATTTCTTAAAAGTAATCATCTAAAATCCTAATCCTAATTTTTTTTTCAAAAATTCCTATAAATAATAGTATTACTCACTAATGTTGGGAACAGGTCGGAAATACTGAAAGACATTATGTCTACTAGTGTGGGGAAAAGGCAAACTAAAAGAAAATTATTGAAACTGAATAATAGTACATTACTGTTTTGGTCAGTTAAAGCATGGTTCAATATTAACAATTTTCTATGGTTAAAAGCAGTATTTGAGCCAGATGCACCTTTAATCCCAGCACCGGAGAAGCAGAAGCAGACAGAAATCTGTGTGATCAAGGCTAGCCTGGTCTACATAGCAAGTCCCAGGTCAGCTGAGGCTACAGAGAGAACTTGTCTCAAAAATACAAACAAAACAAACAACCCCAGTATTTTGGGGGGCATGGTGGCTTCCAAATACATCCTTCATACACAGGTCCTTGCTCTGCCTTTCAAATAAAAGTGGTTTTTTGTTGTTTATTTTTTTTAAAGTAGAAGACTTAAAAGAATATCAACTGCAATAGCTGAGTTTAGGAGATTAATGGAATCTGTAAACACAGGTGCCAAGTACAGATGAAAGGAAACTGTGTGAGCCATTTTTTAAATTGAATTTTTGTGAATTTCATACAATATATATTGAATTTAGAAGTCCTCCACCGTTTGCCTCTCTCAATATTACCTGCCACCAATTTCATGTACTCTATTATATGCGCCTTTAATCCCATCAGTAGGGAAGCAGAAATAGAACTCTGTGCGATCAAGGCCAGCTTGGTCTACATAGCAAGTCCCAGGTCAGCTGGGGCTAGAGAGAGAACTTGTCTCAAAAATACAAAAGACAAAAACAGACAAACAAAAAAACCCAGTATTTTTTAGGGGGTGGGTTCCAAGCAAGTTCTTCATACACAGATCCTGGTTCTGCCTTTCAATATATCATAGAGTCAAATTTGTGTCCCCAAATGTCCTTTAGTGTGGGTCCATCCATTGGAGCCTGGTCAACCTACCAAGGGTCTAATCCTTAAACCAGGCTGACTCTCCTCCTCTCAGGAGCCGTCATCTGCCAAAAGTTCCTCAAGTAGGGTTGTTTTTTTTTCCTTACTTCCCAATGTTTATGCTGGGATTTTGTTTGCTTGAGCTTACATGGGACTTGTGGATGCATAAGCTCAGAATTGAAAAGGGAAACATTACCAACCCCCCAAAGGAAATTCAGAAAACCATGAAGGCATAGGTTAAAAATCTATAGTCCAATAACATGGAAAATTTAAAAGAAATGGAGAAATTTATAGATATGTAAAGCCTCACAAATTTAAATTAAAATGACATAAATAATTAAGACAGACCCATAACAACCAATTGAGATAGATGCAGTAATTAAAAATTTTCCAACTAAAAAGAGCCCAGGACCAGATGGATATAGCTGCGAATTCTACCAAACCTTCAAAGAAGAACTAGTACCGATACTCCTCAAATTGTTCTATAAAATAGAAAGGAAAGGAAAAACCCCAAACTCTTTCTGTGGGATATTTTTTTTAATGCTGCTCTACTTTTATTTTCTGGTAAAAAGAATACTAATTGACTGGATTGAGGGATGGCCATCAGAATTGGTAAATCAAGTTGTGGTGGGGGCAGATTCCAGAGAAGACTGGTGTGGGATCAATTTTGAGTGGGAAATACACATCCTGAATGTGAGTAGCATTAATCCAATAGGTTCAAAATGGATGGACTTAACAGCTGAATCTTACTGGGGCTTGAGTCTCTGAAGAATTGCATTTATCTGTTTTTGTCTATCATGGACGTTAGGCTTCGGATTGTTTAACTTTTGAACATGGATTTGTACCAGCAACTCACCCAGGGGCCTTCAGGGATGCAATATTGCCTTCCCTGTCTTTCTGAGGTTTTGTCATCCTGAATCTAGAAGCTATATTTTCGCTGCTTCTATACAACACCCTGACACCGTTTAATTGAGTAGGCAGTTTACTCAAATCCTTTCTTATAATGGCTTGTATTTTATGGCTTCTGCTTCCCTGGCAAACCCTGACTAATACAAGAGTTTATTTTTTTATTATAGTCACTAAACAGCATGCACCATATTGGATTCGTTAAGATGAAAATTTGTGGAATTGACTTAATCAGAATTTTGAGGCCTAAGCCTGAAGTCATAACTTAGCGATCAAGATGAATCTTACCACACCGAGTCTACTGAAGTCTCGCGCCTCTTTCTGTAGTGAAGATAAGTCTAAAAACATGGAGGTTTCCTGAAGCCACACAAGATGGCTGCTCCTTCTGCCCATTTTATTCATGGATTTCTTCTTCACCTCAAGAACTAAACAGAAAAACTGGACTTTTTTGTCACTACATTTTCTAATATTCTATTACTTTTCCCCTGCCAGGCTGTCTACTACAACATAAATGGAAACAAAAACTTACTCGTGAAGAGTCAGGCTCATGTAGTATTTTTCTTAACAATGTATTTTTTTCTTTAAGTTAATTTACTATGGTTTATGTAAATTGCAGAATCCATTTAATAGCATTGATGGCTGCATATTATTACAAAGCTTATTTTTCTCCCTGACACAGACAACTTATTTTTTCAGTTTTGGAGAAATAGCATAACAATTTAAATCAGACTATCTTATGATGAATTCTATTTTTCAGAAAATAAATAATTAATGTTATTTTCACTGCCTTAGAAAAATGGATGGGGATATTTCAAAATCAATTTACAAAGCTGCCATAATTCTATACCCACATATGATAATAAAGAATGAGGAAAATTATTTATATTTGTAGTATAGATCCAAAATTTCTAAATGGCATATCAGTGGCATTTCTTCAGTAAATATTAAAAAGGATAATGTACTGAAATTGGATGAGATTCATATTAGAAGTATAATGAAAATTAAATAATAGAAATCCTTCTACATACTCTTCTATATTAAAAATTAATGAAATTTTGTTTTGGTTAGAGTAAGCACACCACACCCTGTGTCTCCTATTGAATGTCCCTATAAAACTTGGACAGAATGCATGGAAAAACTGTTTCAACACTAAAAAGCATTAGCATGAAGAGACAGAGATGAAGACCAGAACTCGATATCTTACACCACGAAATGGGCAGCCAGTTCACTACATTTTCCTTCACTCAAATTCTCTGGATCTAAGACATAACTTGGAATGTTGCTATGCACACTAGGGTCCAGAAAGATAAATATCTAGGGAAAAAACCCTCTAGTTTTAGCTCAAAGAGAAGGAAATAAAATTTATAAATGAGAAAAAGGGAGACAAGAATCAAGAAGTTTTTCTTTTGTTTTCCTTTTCTTTTTCTTTCTTTTTATTCTGAGACAGAGTCTCATATAGTTCAAGCTGGCTTTGAATTTCTTTTTACCTGAGAATGACCTTGAACTCCTGATCCTTCTGCTTCTGTCTCCCAAGTGCTGGGATTACAGGTGTCATATCTTGTTTTATATAGTACTGGAATGGAACCTAGGATGCAGAATAGGCAAGCACCCTACTAATGGAATCACATCTTTACTTTCCTGCACTTAAGATCCCACGCAAACCTATGATAAAGGAGAAAAAAAGGCTTAATGGGGAACCTACGGAAGACCAAAGTCTGAAGAAGAAGAACCTTATGATTGGTGGGGCTGTGACCCTAAGACAATAGCATCAATGTTACACATTGCTCCTCCCACTTTTGTCCTCTTACCATTTGACTGTAGATCCAACCATCAATTACTGATTTCTACACTCATTTTTAAGGTGCAGATGTATAAATTTTATCCTAATATCTAAAATTAAGACTGTAAGAAATGAATTCACCAGTCCACTAGACTGGTCTTATTGGGTACACATTGAAGGCAGATACAAATAGAGCTGCAAAGGCTTTGAATAATAAACTGACATTGGAATCATAGTCCGTAGAAGATAGGTTAGACTGTGTAATGAGACTTTAACCAAGTTGATTTCATACTTACACAACAATACTACTAACATTCTTAATAAGATTTAAACCTATTATCTCAAATTATGCTAATCAAAGTGTTCAGCAGTTAACTCCAAATACCATGGTGTCTTTTTCTCTTTTGTGTTGCTATAATAGAACATTATGTATTTTGCAACTCAAACAGAAATTGATTTTTTTCATGCTTGATGCCTAGGAAGTCTGTAATAAAGAAGATGGTATCTGGCAAGGTACTTCTTGAGATCATATGAAGGGAGAAGGCAAAGTGAAGATCAGAAAACAAAATGGGTCCTTTTATAAAGAACCCACTTCTGCCATAATCTACTCTCTCAATATCGACACTCACTCTTTCATGAGAGCAAGTCCTCATGTTCCAATTGTCTTTCAAAAATGCCTGTTAATACTGATAATGGTTGGCAAGATGGCTTAGTGGGTATATTAGTTACCTTTTTGTTGCTGTGATAAAATACAATGATGAAAAGTGACTTACGGAAGATTTTATTTTGGTTTACAGTTCTAGATGAAGTGTCCATACTGATCGGAGAAGCATGGCAGCAGGCAGCCAGAGCAGAAATCAAGTTTACATCTCCAATGGCGAACAGGGAGTAGAGAGCACAAGCAGGAGTGGGGCAAGTCTCTAACCTCCCCAAGCCCACTCCAGTGACATGCTTCCTTCAGCACGGTCACACCTCCTATACTCCCCCGCTAAACATCACCATCAGCTGGGGACCAAGTGCTCAAATAATTGAACCTGTGAGGAGATCTCTCATTCAGACCTTTACAGTAGTTATGGTGCTTTCTGCCAGACCTGATGACTTGAATTCAATCCCCGAGATCCACATGATGGAAAGAGAAAACTGATTCTCAAAAGTTGACCTTTGTATGTATCCTATGGTGCACATGCACACATGTAATAATAAAATATTTAAAATTTCTATTAAGTTTTCAGCACATGCTTTTTGTGTATCACATTCAAACCATAGCACTTGACATATGGAAAACTAAAAATGTCTTCACATCCGTGGAAAATACAGAAAAACAGATACCCAAGCTGAGATTACAGTAGTGTAGGAATAATCTGACAGACGTATAAAAGCATTGCTATACAAATGCTACAATAAACAACTGAAAACACTTGCAATGAATGGAAAATTAGAAAGATTGCAAAAGACCTGGAAGACATGTCGAAGAACCAATTGTACATTTTTGAAAATAGACAAAAGTAATATCAATAGGAAACAAACAAAACTCTCACTAAATGGTCATGAGACTAGAATGAGGGATGAGGGTCGGTGAACTCGAAGATAGGTCAAAGGATATTACGTAATTACTGTAGCAGGGGTATAGAAATTTTAAAATTGAAATTAGCTTCAGAAACTAATAAAACAACATCCCTAAAATGCATGAAATGAGTGTCTCAAAGAGAGAGACAGAAAAAAGTTGGAAGAAAAAATGGCTGAAATTTTCTGAAGTTTGGTAAATCACAGAAATTCACAGATTCAAGTTCAGTGAACCTCATGCAAGATAATTCCAAAGAAATGTGTGGTGAGGCAGATCATAACTGAGATGTTAAAAGCCCAAGACTATGTGAAAGCTATTGAAATAACCAGACTAAAACAATCATTATTTGTAGAGAAAGAAAGACTTCACCCTGTGGATTTCTCATGAGGAAACTGGAGACCAGAAGGAAGTGGGGCACTGCTGTAAACAGCAAAAATGAAAATAAATAAAATAAAATAAATAGGTGTCAAGGCGGGAATGTGTATTCAACAAAAACATCCCACAGAAACATAGTCTAAATAAAGACATTCTCAAAGAAAGGGGAGCTCAGAAGGCACTCCTACAAACCTGCTCTAACGGAACCAGGAAAGCAAATTCTGCACAGTGCTGGGAGGAAAACTGGAACTGTGAGATGATGGAAAAGCCACAGAAATGGCAGATATTTGGGTAAATAAAATAGTCTATTCTTTTAAAGTATTTAAAATGTTGTGGATGATTGAAAGCAGAAATTATAGGATTATCTAATGACATTTTCAATATATGGAGGTAGTTAAAAGGCATTATAGTCTATATAATCAGGCTAATGAACCATCTATAATGCTAATGCACCTACACCTATTAAAGCAACTACATAGTAACTATATAAAGTATGGATAAAATCACAGTTCATAACTTAGAATGAAGTACTGAAAATCGTTCAAAGAACTCCCAAATTATAGAAACTATAAAGGTATGAAAGCACCAGTTGTGAGCCTTGGAAACTATAAAAACTAGTTACAAGGCAAGATGTGTCCTCTAACGCAATAGTGATTTTTATGGTGGTAACTAATCACATTCCAATTGGATTTGATGCCCTCTCAAAGAGAGAAAACTTATGTCTGGTTCTGTGAACCTGGTCAGGAAACTTTGGCCAGAGAAGTCATAGGCACTAGGGGATCTACTACTAATGTTTAATAAAAAATCATCTTGCCCAACTGCCTTCTAAATTCTTACATCCATAGATGTAAGATATGGTTATGTCCATAGATTAGCACCACACCTAGTCTTTATCAGAGAAGTTTGTTTTTGTTTCTTCTTTTAACTGCAATGGGAGGCGGTTAATGTAAAAACCCATAAATGGTCACAGAACCAAGACTAAGTGACGGGGGAGTACTCAGTCCCAAATGGGGCAGCAAAATCACTCCTTTCTAGCCTCAGGGAACATGACAGAAGAGGGGGAAGAAAGAATGTAGGAGGCAAAAGATAGGGAGGTATGTAGCAAAAAGATGTCCAGTGGACATGACATGGCCATTGTGCTCCTGAACTCACTGCATCTGTGCTATCTGTCTAAGATTTGCACTGGATTAGGCTCCTCAGCATTTCTTTGTGTATTAAGTAGGGCTTATCAGGCTAAACCTTTCTCAAGAGGAACTATTGTCAATTAACATTTTTTGGAGGAGGAGGAGCCACTTTTCTTCAGTGTTGTAGCCACAGATAAATTGCCCTTGTTTTGTTGAATAACCTCCCACCCATACTTGGGCAAATAACTAAGTTCAGTGGGCCATGCACAAAACATGAAAGTAAGAGGAACCTTACTGAGAAGTCTGCCAATAGGAGAAGAAAGGAGATGAGGGAGGAGAATGGAGTGAAAATGACTAAGATTCATTATACTAAGTATATGAAACTGTCAAATAATAAAAATATTTTTGAGGGGCTGGAGAGCTGTTTCAGCAGTTAAGAGCACTGACTGCTCTTGCAGAGGACCTGGAGTCAGTTCACAGCACCCACATAGTGGCTAAGAACCACCCATACATAACTCCACTTCCAGGGGAATCTGATGCCCTCTTCTGGCTTCCACAGCCATTACATGTACATGGTGCACTTACACACATGCAGGCAAAACACTCATACACATAAAATAAAAATAAATGAAATATTTAAAAAATACTCATAAAGTAACAATATCAGAAAGATGAGTATTTGTGAGGAAGAAGGGGACCAGCAGGCGAGGAGGAGACAGGGGAGTGCAGGAAAAGCAAGACTATACCCATGTATGAAAAGCTCATAATAAAAGTTCTCCTCAGGCGATCCTGACACCGTGAAGCTTGACAGACACTGGCTTAGCTACCAAATAGCAACCACAATTGGTGAGTAAAAGTAGTTGATCAGTGCTTCAGCAATGCACTGGCAAGAAAGGACAAGGACTGTGGATGTTCTGCTCTACATAACTGGCCAAATACACATCTTCACAGTCAGGGAAGTAAGAGTCTCATGGCATACATACATGTTGTAACAAACTAATTCATTAATAGGCATCTAACAGACTCAGTGCTGTTTAAGACACTGATAAATCAACAATGAATAAAAACAAGTGATAATGATGCTCTCATGAATATTGTTTTATTCCTAGTGTAGTCAAAGTTGAACACAATGAACAAGTAAATTGTATGTGACGGAGGATCTGGTTGTCAGTTTGACTGGATCTGGGATTAACTACAATCTGCGGGTCTCTCTTGGTCAGATTATTTGATGTGGCAAGACCCACCCTAAATGTGGGTGGCACATTCTGGTGGCAGCACATATAAAAGGAAGCAGCAGAAGGCAAATGGCTTTTTGCCTGCTTGTCTTCACTCTCCCTGGGGAGTTTAGCTATCCTGCTGCTGTTTCACTCTTTTGCCAATATTAGAATCAGCTTCTTTAAGATTTCAACATAGACTGGACTAGCAGCTTTTCTGGAACCCTCCAGAAGTTCAGCATCAGATTGAAACTTCTGAGACATCTAGCTTCATGGACTAAGCAACTACAGGATTCTTGACCTCTCCAGTGTGAGACAGTCATTGCTGAACTACCAATTTAATAAATCATCTTTACACACACACACACACACACACACACACACTAATTCTAATAAGTCACTTTTATATATACATATGAATATACATATATATAATCATTCTATTTGTTCAGTTCTTTTAGAGAATTGTCATATAACAGTATATGTTAGAATATATTATGGGATGGAGTTTGCAGTGGGAGAAGTAGTTGATTATTTAATTTATATTGACTCTTAAAATTGTACATATTATGTACCTGGAGATGTTGCAAATATATGTGTACATTGTGCAATGTTCAGATCAGGACAAATATGGCTATCTAACATTTATTATTTCTTTGTGGTAAAACTTTCAAAATACTTTCTTGCAACTTCTTTGAAATACAATGTATAACCAATATGTGCCATGCTGTACAATAGCCATACAATTACTACCATCTAATGATACCTTAGTGAATATTGATCACACTTTGTATATTCTTCTCTTCAGAGTCTCTGGTAACCAAGATTCTACCTTTTACTTCTTTGAGATTACCTTCTTTTGATTCTATAGAGTGCGATCTTCCAAGACTAACTAGTACTCCTTGGTCCATATGTACCTCATGATTACAATTCACTTACATTTTGGGGACACAGATTGCTTTTATTTCTTGGCTATTGCAGCCAATCCTGTAATAAACACAGGAGTACAAATACATCACCAATATAATGAGTTCATTACCCTAGATGATATACTAAGGAGTAAGTTCACTGGATTATTGAGTGACTTTATTTAAAACACTTTTTGTGGATGCTCCATACTGTTTTCCATGATGGCTGTATTAAATTGCATTCCCCCAATAATGTGTAAGGGCCCTTCTCTCTGCAATTAATTATCAGCTCTCTTTTGTACAGCATCTTTTCTAACTTGAGTGAAGTACTATCTCATTATGGTTTGAAGTTGTGTTTTTCTGGTGATTGGCAATACTGAGCATTTTCATATGTCTGTCAATATTTATGTCTTTTTATAAGACATATTGAATTGAGCCTATTGTTTAAATTATTTGTTGTTTGCTATTGAGTTCTTGATATATTCTAGAAATTAATACTTCTTCAAATAGATATTTTACAAATACTGTACAGATTGATTACATTATTGATGATTTTTGTGTAGAAGCTCTTTTAGCTTGATGTAATCCCATGGCCTAAATTTTCTTTTGTTTATTGAGCTTTGGGGAACTTACTAGAAAATTCTTTGCCCATTCCAATGCCATGAAGAATTTCAAGTATCTCTCTTCTAGAAGTTCCATAATGTCATGTTGTTTATTTGTCTTTAATCCAATTTGAAATGATATCTGAATACAGCAATTAGGAAAGATCTAAATGAGATGATAACATTAAAAAATAACTTCACAAAGTATTACCTGATTAGTGATACCACAGAGTGATTAATCTGCTGAAAGCATAACCCAACATTAAGACTTCAATGGGGGACCATTTTCTCTAGAATTTTTCCCCTTATTTTACATATACTGTGATTGTCACTGTGGACTTTTATCTCTGATTATTTATGACTTTATCATTAATACTAAACCATCTTTTATTCCTTTTTAAAAATTTTCATTCCCAAACTCTGATTCCTGGTATGATTTCCACTGGTTCAGTATTATTGTATTTCTTAATATCTCGGTTGCTGTCAGCATTTTTGTTGTTTTGTTTTGTTTTGTTCTGAGACAGAGTCTCACGATGTAGTCCTTGCTGATCTGGAACTCATTATGTAGACCAGACTGGACCAGAACTTAGAGAAATCCTCCTGGCTCTGCCTCCCAAATGCTGAGATTCAAAGCATGTGCCACCATAACAATTTCTGTTGTTGTCGTTTTTTATTCAGATTTCTGTTACTAAATGAAAAAACTCAGCCATAGAATCTACATTTTATATACATAGTGCTCATGTAAAATAAATATATCAGGATGGTGAAAGGGAAGAGTTGAAAAGCTGATAATATTTTGTGAATATAAATGACTTATCTTAAAAGTCAACCCACAACCTAAGAGAGAGTTATTGATCATAGCTAACCTGCTTCAGGCAGGTTGGATTATAATTTATCTTACAAAAGGATTTGTAAACCAGAATTTGTGTAGTAATCTGAGAACTGAATTATTATTAAGGAAAAAACTATCAAAAGTGAAAATTAATTTTGAGGTATATACCAATTATACAAAATATAGTATGGTGTATTTAAAATATCTTGCATGCTTACAGACAGATTACAGTCTTCCATGTTTGAAGAATCAAGGATGTTTTGGTGATTTCAGGAGCAAGTCAGTGAAAAAATTGTATTATGAGGAAACTTTAAGTCGTATAAAAGTTACAGTGTTGGAAGTAATGATTCAACAGGCCATGAAAAGGTTTTCTGTTTCTTCCTAACTCTGCTTCACACTAATTCCCCTGAAACCCTGGGACTTTGGGATGGTTATCCTCTCAGACTGAAACACTAATTGTGAGCATTAACAACTGTTAGATGCCTCAAAACAAAATCCCGTGAACGTCAACATGTCCCTTCTTCAAACCATTTTTATTTTTAAAGAAAAGCTTTATTCTTTCGTGGTTGGATTTTAATTATTTGTTTTTGAACAAATCCATCCCGTTCTTGTGGGTAATTGTTGTATTTTCAATCAACAAGGATGCAGGGTTGCTATTCACATTCAAACTGGAAGAAAAATGCATTCAAGTGATGACACTTCTGAGTTTAAAGTGTAAACCAAATTTTTCGGTCACTTAGTTCATTATTTATATTTATCATGAAAGTCTCTAAACTTGTAACCACATGTGTTAATGTGGAAACAGTTTGAATCGGGATGGGGGGTTTGTTTGGAATTTACTTAAGGAGAGAATCCTGAATTACACTCAAGACCTTTAAGATTTTAGACTCCTGTTAGGAACCAATGTAACACAAAATTTTTCTCAAAAGCTTTTTAATACTCAAATTATTGTTCAGATAATTTAGCCTGAAGTTTATGGGATTTTGAGTTTGTTATCTATAATTGCTTCCCTGTGTAATACAAGTACTTCAAAGAAAGGGAGACTTGCCCTATCTTTGTAGTTTCAAGTATCAGCACTTTGCCTGGACATTTTATTCCTTTATGTATTACAGTGACCTTAAAAAATCCATGCTTTACCCTCAGTGTCTGAGTCACTAATATCTTTGTCTTCTTACTAAAACTAAAGGCAAACAAAATTGTTCAGTACAGTAGGAAAATAGATTTTATTCAGAAATTATTATAATGGGGGAAAGATATTACTATAGAACTAGGATTAGTCCCTCACACACCACGAATAAATAGGTATTTATAGCCAATGAACAGGGTGTTTGAGCATTTGTGGGAAGTGTCAGTAGGTAGAAAATGAGTCCTAAAGAATACTAATGATAAGGGCAATTCTGGCTGAACCAACTTAAAAGATTCTTGTTGAAGGGAGGCCAGGGTGATCAGATTTTAAATGGACCTAAACTGACTTTGCAGGAATTCTGTTACAGCCGGGCCACATAGATATGACAAGGATAGACACTAAAATTGAGCCTAGAAGGATTTTGATGATCCTTATTAAGGCTTAGTCAAGAAGAAATTGTCATTAAACAGGAGATTCTTTAAAGGCTCAGAGGGGGTCTGAGTTCTCATTTCTTCTGTGTGTGTGTGTGTGTGTGTGTGTGTGTGTGTGTGTGTTCATGTGTGCAGGTACGTGTGTGCATGTCTATGTGGAAGCCAGAGGACAGCCTCGGGTGTACAACTGCATGTGTGTATGGGATGTGCTTGCATGTATGAGTGCATGTGGAGACCAGAGGACAGCCTGGGCATTGTTATTCAGGAAGTTAGCATCTTATATTTTGAGACAGGGTCTCTTCCTGGTTGGAACTCACAGACCAGGCTGTCTTGCTAGCAAGTCCCACAGCTCCACTTGTCTCTGTTCCACCAGCCCTGAGCTTGCGTTGCTTTATTATGTGTTTCTAGGGACTAAGGTTGGGTCCTGATGCCTGCATAGGAAGCATTTTACCAACTGAGCCATCTCTTCAGTCCTACTTCCTCAGCCCTTTGTATTGTGAATGGCACATGACAGGTGCTCAACAAATGCTTTTGAAGGGAGACATTCAAAAAAGACCATGGCAATTCTTGGGTGATAAATGTGTCTGAAATGTTAAGTTCTTTCACACAAAGATTTCTAACATTGGAGTCAGACAGACTGGCATTTTAACACTAAGCCCAACACTAATATTGTGACTTTGTGCAAATGCATTGTGCAATGTATTACAGTGTCCTTAAAAATTCCACATTCCTCCAAAAACTCACATGGTCAGGTTCTTCACAGCTAAAAGTCAACTCTTTGGTATCAATTACTGTATCAGTCACATTTCTGTTGCTGTGATAGAAACACTGACCACAGGAAGAGTTTATTTAGCTTATGGTTCCAAAGGGACAAGAGCCCTCACGGCTGGGAGGTGAGGTGGCAGAGGTAGCTAGAGTAGTTAAGTGCTCACATCTGCAAGCAGGCTCAGGAAGCCAGGCATGAATGGAAATCCCCACAAGACTGAAGAACTCTCTAAGCCTGACCCCAGTGAAATACTTCCTCCAGCATGGCCACACCATATTCTAAGACCTTCCAAAAGAGTGCCACCAACTGGAGACAAAATGTCCAAATACTTAGACATTCTCATTCAAACCACTACAGGCTTGAACCAGTTATTTAGATCTGACATTACAACATGCCTTCCTACTTTTGATAAAGACAAAAAGGTAGCTGTAACAACCAAGATTTCAAATACTTGAATAATAGGTGAATCCTGAAAGAGTTTAAATGGTCATTAAACAAAATTTTCATCTTTTATCTTTTAGGACAATTTGTCTCTACAAGAGTCTCTTAAATTGGACAGAATTCTTTCACCCTTGGAAGCAAATAGTTTGTCATTTAAATGGTATGTAAACAGAATCATTACTGTTCAACACGCTAGACTGGATTTCTTCTATCTCACTTGTTTTGTTTTTTGTTCACCTGTTAGCTCTATTCTGGGGTGGCATGGTGAGATTTCTACAAATAAACTAGCAATCTATTGAAGATTTTATAAGTCCTTGCTAGTAAAAATAAAGCTGTTTGAAATAAAACTGCTACATTATCCGGTTCCATAAATTTTATTTTCCTATATACAAAAGAAATATTAGTTGAATGGCATTAGGAGAAAGGTAGTGTTACACCAGCATGCACATCTTACAAGGCTCATAATCACATTATAAGTACCATGTGGAAGGCAAATACGGCACAGCTGCCATCAGCTCTTTGAACATCTGTTTCTGAAAAAGGAAAGGAAACAACCAAAATTTCTGAAATGAAAGATCTTTAAAATTACTTATTTTTAATTTTATTCTGAGTTTTTTTTGATGATGATATATGTTTGGAAAAATCAAAACTTGAGAGTGTCTTTCTACTGGTACCAATGACCTCTATAACAACTTCCCTATTGATCATAATTACCAGAAGATTTTTTACATCAAGAAATGAAAGGTTTTATGAATTTGTGGGTACAGTCCACTTTCATTTTTAGTTTACTAAAGTTCAAATATGAAAGATAATTTTAACTCAGACCTTGACAACAGTCAACCTGTGCAAAATGTTTGCTTTGTTGGTAAACACTGTGGTTCTGCCTTCAGCAGTTCAAAGTTAAAACCTGGTTTTGTTGCTTGCCAGTATGTTAGGAAGTCAATTATCCTTGCTCCTGCTTCAGGTCCCTCATCTGAAAATATGAATGAGGATAACTCTCCTACGCGATCATACGAGAAGTTCCTAAGAGCATCTGTATAATCTGTAAATATAGTGTATTTGAAGGTGCTGGAAGAACTTTGGATTGATTTGACATCTTCATATCCAGAATCCCAGAACAAAAAAAGACATTAGAATGATCTAGTTGCCTAGGTGGGAAAACTATCACCACCGTGTGAAGGGTTACGGGGTCAATGATGAATCAAAAGCATAGCTAGTATGAAAGCTTAAATCTGTGGTTCTAATGTCTGCTTTTCTTTAAAAAATGTTTAATACCATATATTAAGTATACATAGTAATGAGTGAATTCAAATATTTTCTTAAATGAACATATTTTATTTTGATTATAAAAATGAAAGTGGACTGTACTCACAAATTCATAAAACTTTTCATTGCCCTCTCTTATCCCATCTATATTTCATTTTCTTGTACCCTGGTATATTTTTTCTAGTAATTTTTTTTAAAGAAGAAAAAAGTCAAGTAATTTATGTTTTCTTCTCAGGTGTTCTTTCTATCTACTAGATCTTATTCAGGTTATCTAGTGAGGGCAGTTGGTTATTAACAAGAAAGTACTTCGTGGGGATTTGGGTGTATGTATTGTACATTGTGGTCATTTATACCCAGAAGACTGCATTTTATGAATTTTATGATGTTTCCCATCGTTTTTTTTCTTACAATATTAATGAGGAAAAACTGGAACTACAAAGACAAGCGTCAGAATTTCCTTTAGTTCTGTTGAAATATTCTGTGTGACGGTTAGCTTCAGTTGTCAACATGACACAACCTAGAGTCAGATAGGAGGACTCTCAACGAGGGGCTGTCGGCATCAGGTTGGTCTGTCTGCCTGTGGGTGGGGACCTGTCTTAGGTTAATTGACTTGGAGAGACCAGCCCACTGTGGATAGCACCATTCCCTAGCAGGAGGTCCTGATCTATAGGAGAGTGGACAGATTGAGCTGAGTAGAAACAATCAATCAGTCAAACAAGGAAACATTTGCTTTTCTCTTTGCTCTAGACTATAGATGTGATGTGACTAGCTGTTTGAATTTCTTGCCTTGAATTCCCGACAATGATGGTCTTACCCTGGAATAGTAAGCTGAAACAAACCCCTTTCTTTTCTAAATTTCTTTTCATTGGAATATTTTATCATAGCAACAGAAATGAAGCTAAGGTATTAATATTTGTAAACTAATTTTAAAACTACATTTGACTCAGAACAACGGAGAAATAAATGACTTTTTCAAAGCCTTTTAGTGTGACTTATCTGTGAACATTTTAACTTACCATTTGGAGGAAGAGTCCATCATGGAGAGAAAATGTGGTGGCAGGTCATGGGGTGGCTGGTGGCACTACATCCACAGTCAGGAAGAGAAGGAGAAGAAGAAGAGTTGGGGGGGAGAGAGAGAGAGAGAGAGAGAGAGAGAGAGAGAGAGAGAGAGAGGTTTGTCTCCTTGCCTTGTCTTTTTATCCTTGTCCTTAAGTCTGGGATCTGAGCTAGTGGAATGGTGTTACCCACATTTAGGGAGGGCTTTCCATCCTCAGTTAACCAGATCCCTCATAGACATTCCCAGAGTGGTTTCCTACATAATTCTAGATTATATCAAGTTGACAGTGAACATTAATCGCCACACTGTGTTTTAAATAGAAGAATCTTTTTGTGTTACTTTGTGTATTGCAAAATGGCTTTCACTGGGAACTCATTTCTATTTCCAAAGGCCTTAAAATTCTCATCTGTCATAGTATATAAGACTACTCAGTTGCCAGCTAACTTACTGCATTATTTGTGATGATCACTATACATGAGCCTCTTTATAAGGAACTATTTCTTAAACTAGATACTCTCTTAAAATTCATAAATCAGGTGTTTTAAGATATTGGTACTGACTTATCTATCCACTTATGTAATCATTAAGGTAAAATTCTGGAAGAATCTAAAACAAAATAAGCTTAAGAATGTACAAGTTCAAATAATAAACTGTACAAGTTCAAATGGGTAGACGTTTTAACTTAATTATCTATGCACACTATATAAAGGTATTATACTGAACAAGAAAATAAATCTAAAGACAAAACTCACTAAATAAATGAATATTAGCATATTCAACCATATTCAACACATAACTGTAAGAGCAAACTGTAAGTTAGAGAAAATATAACAATCAAATCTTTGATATTCTGGATTATGTTTCACTTCCTGACTTTGATCTTGTTAACCTTCTCTGTGTTCAGTATATTACAGACAAAATATCCATTATCCTATATGTGGTGAACATTTAAGTTTAAAATTTGCTTTCTTTCTTAACAATTTCACCAACAGTCTTAAAAACATGATATTTATTATTAGAAACATTAGTGACACAACAGAATTACAAACCATTACAACCAAAATAGTTTGGTATGAAAGAAATCCAAAGGAGATTTACTGACTGAAGATGTTTAATAATTTTTAGATGTTCCACCACCAGTCCCTGAACTGACGATTTATAAAATGTATGTGAGCAATTTTATTAAAAAATCACCCAGGCAGTCATTTTAAGAATTGTCAGCAAGTAATGAATAATTTCATTTCATTCTCAAGTACTGCTCTGTGACAAGACAAACATTTATAAATAAGTAACAGACTCAAATTAGTTAGGTGACATGCTCAGTTTTGTGCATCTAGGATTTGAGGGAAGCAAGTATAAAAGTTTGAATTTACATGAGAGAAACAATTGTCTGGTAATGGCATGGCAAGTATGAGAACAAATGTTTAAATCATAGGACTGAAAAATCTGCAAAGAAATAATTTTACTAATTATCTTTTTAGTTTGTATGTTGTTTTTCTTTCTTTCTTTTTTTTCTGTACTAAACTTTCATGCTCTAGAAAGTTTCTTTGCAGAAGCCAGTTATACTGGCTCACCTCATTTTGTTTGGTATGTCATTGCCATCTCTCTTTGTTTCTGACATTGATTGCATTTCTTTGCCTATATATAATCAAAGCTATAGTTTGAATACAACCATGAGAATTCATGGGCTGGAAAATTGGCAGTCAGTGTGGCAGGACTAAGAGGTGATGGAGCCTTTAAGAAATTATTCAGCCCTGGTGAATGGAATTATCCTGTTCCCACAGGATGGAATTAGTTATTGTGATACAAGTGGGGAGAGAGTAATAATGGGATAGTAAAGGTTAAACTTGGTGGGGAGTGGGATGTCAGGGCAGAGGGGAAAGCAGAGGGAGGGATAACAAACACTGAAGGGCTTTTGAAAAGTTGTGTAGAAACACTACTGTAGAAGCTTCCAAAAATAAGTACATATGCATATATAAAAAACTTAAATGAAGATACCCTATAATGGGGAGACAACGGCCTTGGAAATCACCAAAGACTAACAATTAAAATGATGCCAGGAATGAGTTATCTCTTTTGAAGTTGTTATCCAGGATGAGGCCATAAACCCTCAGACGATACTGGCTATTGCAACTGCTCTTAGTTCATCTTTAGAACTTGACAGCAAGGCTGAATTGCTGAAGACACTATACATGTGACTCAGAACAAACATGGAGAAACCAAGCTGGTACTGACCTTGAAGCTTCATCTCTACTGCCCAGTTTTAATAGTATTGGAAGGTGCAATGTATTGCTACTGAAAGGGAAAAGTAGTGAACCTTACCGAGCTATGAACCCTGTGAGCTATATACTAGCAACTAGCCTGCAAGTTATGCTCACTGATGCAACAGTGGTACAAATATTATGGGGTAACCAATGACTTTCTGATTGGATTTAAGGCCTGCTTCAGAAGACAGAGTCCGTACCTAACACTGTTATCAGGGCCAAGAAGCTGTGGCTAGACAGACCACAGGCTATAGGGGAGAACCTATTACTATTATTCTGCTAAATAGACATAGTATTAAACTGATTCCTAATGACTTACTGTTATACCCATAAATTAATGCATCTCTAACTCTTACCAAGAAGCTTCTTTTTGCAGTAGATCGTGATTAACACAAGTGGTCAATATGCAGAAAATAAGAGACTATGGAATTCTCAGCCCTAAATGGGATGCCTTCTATCATGCTCTTTCTTTCCAAGGCTCAGGGATCATTGCTGAAGAGGGGCAGGAAGATTGTAAGAGCCAGAGATAGTGCATGAATAAAAAGAAAACATATTTTCCAGACATGGCAGGGACATTATACATATGAACCCACAGCACTTATCAGAGCATGCACAAGACTTACAGAAGGCCAAGCTAGACAAAAACCCAGCATGGAGTGTGAAGGTGAGCAAGAAGCCCCAGCCCTTAGATGAGGCAATTGATAGCTACTGGGAGAGGGAGACTCAGTTTTCTTTTTAAAAAAAATTTTATTATTTTTATTTTATGTATGTGTGTATTTCTTGCATGTGTTTAGGTGCACTTGTGACCTGCAGTCCCTGTGGAGGGCAGAAGAAGATGTCAGATCCCTCTGGAATTGGAGCACTAATGTTAGCTGCCATGTGGCTGCTGGGATTCTAACCTGGGTCTTCTGCCAAAACATCCAGTGCTCTTACCTACTGAGACATCTCTCCAGCACCAAGAAAATCAGTTTTCTTTAAGGATGTGATGCTGGATAGGTAGACCAGACTAGGGGATGGACCCATTCTAGCAGCATCTGGAGAATACAAATTAGAATCAATAGACCTTAAAAACCAGCAGAGGACATAAAAAGAAGGTAGTAGAGAGATGGGAGTAGATCTGATAGGAAATGGGGAGGGTGTTTGAATATGATCAAAAATCATTGTCTCTTACCAGAAGCATACAACTTAAGTCAATCTCTATTCTTCATAAATTACTGAGTCTCCAGTGTTTTGTCACAGTAACAGAAAATGGACTATAAAACTCGCTAAAAAAATGATTCTATTGGGTGCTTTTCAATTCTTTACTAATATAAGCCAGGTAGAATTTAATCTTGATAACTAAAGTTTTCTCTGTGTGGAGGTGATATCCCTAGATATTGCACAACACTAGATCTTTTAAAAATGGTGTCCATAACCATTCTGTGATGTGAAGTGGAAAAGGAGAATTTGAATTCTTTCTTAATTTGTTACTTAGAGAGACGTGGATAGAAACACATCCAGGATGTTTTGTTTGATGATTTCTAAGGAAAATAGTTCTTTGTTTTCTATAACAATTTCTCTCTTGATATGGCACATAGGTGAAGAAAAGCTCTCTTGTGAAGCCAAATGTCATTGGACATGCCTTTTCATGTCCCATCTACCATCCTCCTATCCCAGAAGCCTGCAGATCTTCTAAATCCAGCCTAACTACAGACAATGCGTATTTTTCTCCATCTTGGAGCAATCCTCTTCTACTGATTTTGTTTCATCACTTTATTTTGTGACTTCTTATTTCTGGAGAACCAGAGTTTATTTTCCCAATTTTTTAATAGAATATTGTTGCCAAATTTGAGGTTATTGATTCATTCTTAGCCCCAGTTGGTGTTCTAGCTCGGTAACCTCATTCTGTCCTCACTTCTGCCTTCAGCAAGTGTCTGTCACATTTTTATCCACAGCTCAGCCTGATCTTGTGAGTTCCATATCCTTACATGGAATACTGGAGTATTCCATGTTACCCAAATTCATCCTCAGTAATAGCAATCTCAACATCTTCATCATTTGCCTCCAACTCTTCCTTCTACCCTTTGGTCCTATGAATCACCTTGTTGCCTACATATACACAAGAAAGTTGGGACACTTCCTCAGTTATTTCCCCTTCAGATTAAGAGCATGTCTACTAAATATTCTTCAGTGTATGCAGACAAGCTGAGAATGTGTTGTGGAGGAAGAGAGAACAGATCTATTTCTTCTGTGTTTTAAAATCCTCTTCTGCCAAGCATGGTGGCACATGCCTTTAATCCCTGCACTCAGGAGGAAGATGCAGCAGATCTCTGTGAGTTCAAATCCAGCCTGATCTACATAGCAAGTTCCAGGCCAACTGGGGCTACAGGGAGACTGTCTCAAAAAGACAAAAAAAAAAAAAATTCTCCTTCAGGGTCAATATTCTTTTTAGTATTCAAAGGTTTCTATTTGAATGTTTAAGTCCTTTCAAGTTTTTTATATCACATGAAATCTTACACTTGTCACATAAGAACTCTATAACTTAAAATAAAGTCTTTTAGAAATCTTCCAGAATCCATTATTTTAGTTTTACTTTTTTCTCCTTGACCCACTGGGAAAATTTTCCCAGTGCTTTTTCTAACTGCTCATAGAATCACTTAATTTGTCGCTTCAGTGTCTTAAATGTTAATATTCTTCTGACTGAATTGACCTCCCACAATGCACAGATGACATGAATGTGAACCAGAGGCCCCCTGTGATCTGAGGGTTGGTGGTAACATCTCTCTTCCATTCTCCCATTTGTGCTTACCCTTGCTATCTTTATGGGATAAAATACAGGACAGATTAGCTAATGTTGCTTTACTTTTCATCATCTTTTCTTTTTTTATCTTACTTATGCACGGAGAAATAAAGTAGGATTAATACGACAAATTCCAGACTACAGGGAAATGTTAGAGGAAGTACAGAAGATTAGTTTATTTTACAATATTTAATTTATTCTTTGTGGGTTGTGAGACATCATCTGTAGTCTGTGAATATGTGAGTGGGAATTAGAAAAATCTCTTAGCTGGCTCTGAAAAGGAACTCTGTGTGTGGCTCTGGACAAATGTCCCGACATCTCTATTTAATTTATCTCATGAGTTATGGTCTCTAAGAGAATCAAGTCATCAATATGAATGACAACTGTGCTAAATAAAGAATTAACTTAAGTTTACTTGAGAAATTAAGTAATGAGAATTTCTTTCGAATCATAAAATATTTAATTTTCTATGGACAGGTCTCCCCTAAAATACCATAGAATAAAATAATGAATTCTACATGACTACTCATTAAAACATCCCAAAATGCAGGAAGGAACTTCCTAAGATTAAATGGTGACTTCTTTGTGAGAGAAAACTTTTATTTCATAAAAGAAGCATTGACTTGATTGGTTTCTTAATTTCTATTAGATATCTTATTTGGGGGGGAATGGGCCTATATGATCAAATTTTACTCTTAGTTTAGCATTTCTGAGGGCAAACTGTGATCTTCTCAATGAAATGTCTCATCAGAACTGATGAGGGATTTCAGCAAGCATATCATTACTCAATGTGTTACATCTTACAGAGGTGCCACATTTATACTGCAATGCTTTTTATTTCAGGGAGCAGGAGAATGACAAAATCTTAATACCATAACACTGTACATAACCTGGTAGTAAGATCATGGGGTCTATGAAAGCTCTCTTGATGTGCACCTATCTATATACAGACGGAAGGAGTATGACTAGTAGAATTTATAAATAAGTCAGCACAAGCATAACACTGCATCAGCTCAGAGGTGTACTTAGTTTTCCTTGCCCCATTCATCTTTCTATCACATCTGGTGCAAAATACTTCACTGAGGTCTCTACTTTCAGATCATCTTACTTCAAACACAGAGTTCTTGATTTGATTATTTTGCATTATTTAGTTGCTATAAGTAAGTACCAATTTCTACTGGCTGCATATTTAATAATAACTGTACAGTTTAGTTTTAGTGCTATTGTGGCAATGAATTATACTTAATTTCATTATAATTTGCACTTTTAAGGTGACTAATGAAATTAGGTACATGTTCATATGCTTATCAATTAGATTTATTATTTGGAAAGTTTCCATTGATGTCTTTTACCCATTTTTTCATCATGTTATTCTTTCTCTTTACTGGTTTATGGGCACATACACACACGCACACACGCACACACACACAAACACAAAAACACACATGCCTATATTATACATACATGTAGCAATAAGATTTGTTTCATATATATAGGTGTGTGTGTAAAATGTGCATCTATTCAAGCTTGTGATTGTATTTTTACTGTTATCAGTGACTTTTAATAAATAGATTTATTGATGACAATTTAATATATTAATCTTTACTTTATGTTGAGTGCTATTTCTATGTTGGTTAGGAAATGGCTACCCATCCTGGGTAACACCATGACCATTATCTCTGTTTTCTTCCTATTATTTAAGTCCTTATTGTCCTTGAATATCAACTTTTATGAATGGTATTACATAAGGATTAAGTGGAATTTTACCTCATATGGACATGTAATGTCATGCCATCACTCATTAAAAAATATAACCTTCACACAGTCAATAGCAATGATTTTTAAAATCAAAGCAGAAAAGTGTTCTGAGTAAATCTATTTCTGGAATTTCTAATTTCTTCCATTGTTTAGTCATCTATTTTTCTGTGTTCACTTATCATTAGAATAGTTATTTTTAGACTCATTTCTGATATTTAATTATATATGTCATCCAGCCTCGTGGGCTCAGCAATGGGTAATCAACTGAAGAAAATGATTCCCCATCTCCTAAAATCTATCAATAGCCAATTGTTTGGCAATTAGGAGTAAGGTCTCATGAACCCCTACCTGTTTCATGACTAATTGACAGGGACAGTCTTGTGTAGACCCAGTGTAGATAACTGAAGCTATTGCAAGTTTATGATTGCAATTGTTGTATTGAGTCTAGAAAATAGTGTATATAGCCCTTCACTGTGTCTTCTGGACTGCTCATAGAACTCATTCTCTCTTCTGCAATGTTCTCTGAGCTATAGAAGGGATTCATGTAAATATCTTGTTTAGGGATAAGCATCCATCACTTATTCTCAGTGACTTGGGCAATCATGAGTCTCTGAATTCATCTCCATTTATCACAAATAGACTTTTCTGATTAAGACCAAGAATAGCTTAATCTGTGGGTATAAAAGTGGAGACTCAGAAGGCAGTTTAATGCTATGCTGATTAGTAATATACTACTTCTAGGACCAGCATTATCTGGCCATATATCAGTTTCCTTTAATCTCTCACTTGTTTTTTTCTATTAGGGTTATAAGATAATAGGCTTCCATAGGACTTTTCACATGTACCTTGTTTTTGTTAATCCTGCCCCCACTGTGCATTGTCATTCCAATCTCTATCCATGCTTAAATTTTTCCAACCCCATTATTCTCACACTTTAATTTGCTTTTATCTATTTTCAACTATCCCCTCTCTCTTAAGGCAATCTCTTTCCATCACCTTGATGTCCTAATGGAAGTTTCATGGCTTTCAGGTCCTCTAAGTTAAATACACAGAAGACTCAGAGCTAGGAGTCACATATGAGAGATGATATTTAATGTTCATCCTTTTGAGTCTGGGTTAACTCACTCAGTATACTTTTTTTTCAATTTAATCCATTTACCTGCAAATTTCAATTTTCTTTATAGTTGAATAAAATTTAATTGTGTATATGACATATATAATGATATGATGACAATATAATGATAATGGCTGATTATCATTAACCATTCATTAGCTGATGAACATCTGGGCTGATTCCACTTCCCAGCTATTGCATAGAGAGTAGTGATGAACGTGGCTGTGTAGGTATCTCCTTCTTATAATATAGAGTCCTTTGGGTAGGTGCTCTGGAGTGCCTGGGTGATACTACTTTTATTTCCAATATTTTTGAGAAACCTCCAGATGGATTGCTGAAGTGGCTGTACTAGTTCACTAGTTTACATGCCCACCAACGTGTTTTTTTTTACTCCACATCAATGCAGCACTTGTTAATATTCTTGATAATAACCATTCTCATTTAAGTGAGGTGGAATCTTAATGTAGTTTTAATCTGCATTTCCCTGGCGACTAAGATTACTGAACACCTTTTACTGTCTTTCTTACTAAGTTGTATATTTTGAGAACTCTGTTTTGTAACCCATTTTTTAATTCGGTTGTTTGTTTTCTTGGTGGTTACTTGTCCATCACCTGATGGACATCTAGGTTTCTTTCCATCTCCTGGCTTCTGTGAAAGGAACAGGCATGAGCAAGGATGAACTTTAACTTTGGCTAGAGTTCTTTGGACATATACTCAAGATTCATATAGCTGGATCTTGAGGGGGACCTATTTTTAGTGTTTTGAGGAAAATCCACATAAAATTTCCATAATGACGGCACCAATTTTCATGTTGACCAACAATGTATAAGTGTTCTTATTTTCCCACATCCTCACAAGCATTTGTCATCATATTTTTTTTTATCTTAGTCATTCTTACTGGGATAAGATGAATCACAAAAGTTCTTGGGCTGCTGAGAAGAAAGTGTGTCTTTTGATATTTTAGTGGAGTGTTCTGTAAATGTTCCTTAGTTCAATTTGATTTATAATGTCACTTAACTCCAGCATTTCTCTATTTGGCTTTTGTCTGGATGACCTATTGGTGACAGTGGATACTAAAGTCATTCACTACCACTGTGTTTGAGTCAATGTTTAATTTTAGACCTTAATGAGTTTCTTTTATGAAGTTGGGTATCCCTATGTTTGCTGCATGTTTTTGGATTATAACTTCTTCTAGGTGTATTTTTCCTTTAATGAGTATGAAGTAATCCTCCCTATGTCTTCTGAGTAGTTATTGTTTGAAGTATACTTTGGCAGATATTAGAATACCTATACCTTCATGTTTCTTTGTTCCACTTGGAATTAACTTTTCCCATCCTTTTACACTAAGGTGGCATTGATCATTGATGGTGAGGTGTGTTTCTTGGAGGGAGCAAATCAGTGGTTCTTCTCTAATTCAGTTAGTTTGTGTGTGTCCTTTTTACTGGGGAGTTGAGACAATTAATACTGAGAGTTATTATTATCTAATGTTTATTGATTCATTTTATGTTTTTTAGTGTTGTTTTCTTAGACCTCTTCTGGTTAACTGCCCAGAAATTATTACTTATTCTTTTTGCTTTTACTCCCTCTTGTGAGGGTTTAATCTTTTTGACTGAAATGTTCCACATAATACTCTCTGTAGAACTGTCTTTATGAACATGAATAGCTTAAATATTTTTTATCATGAAAAAGTTTTGTTTCTCCTTCAATTCCATCAGATAGTTTTTCTGGATATAAGAGTGATGGTTGGAATCTGTGTTCTCTCATGACGTATAGGATTTTATTCCAAGCCCTTCTGGCTTTCATAGTCTCCATTGAAAAGTCAGCTGTTATCCTCATGAGTCTGTCTTGATCTTGATCTTTCACTCTTGCAGCTTTCAGTACCTTTTATTTGTTCTGTATGTTAAATGGTTTGACTATTACATGACAGGGAGTCTCCTTTCTGGTCCTGACTATTTGCTGTTCTGTATTCCTTTTGTACTTTGATAGGTATTGCTTTCCATAGATTTGGGGAGTTAAAAAAAAATTTTATTATTTTTATTTTATGTGTATGCATGTATTTCCTGCATGAATTTAAGTGCACCTGGTTTGTGTAATGCCCACAGATGTCAGAAGAGAGAGTCAGATCCCCTGGAGTGGTAGTTATGGATAGTTATTAGTCACCATATGGATGCTGGGAACTGACCCTGGGTCTTCCACAAGAGAAGTAAGCACTATTAATCACTGAATCATCTCTTCATCCCAAATTTGGGAAGTTTTTTCTCCTATGATTTTGTTAAAAATACTGATGTGTGTTTGACATGGATTTCTTGTTCTTCTCCTCTACCTATGATTCATAGGTTTTATTTTTATATATTTTTTATATTTATTTATTTATTTAAATATATTTTATATATTTATTGCTTTTATTTTATGTGTATGAGTGTTATGCCTGCCTGTGTGTAAATGCACCATGTCCTTCAATGCCCTTGAAGATCAGAAGAGGGCATCAGATCACCTAGAACTGGACTTACAGACAGTTGTTAGCTTCTATATGGGTCTGGGAATTGAACAGAGGTCCTCTGCAAGAGCAACCATTGTTCTTAACTGCTGAGTCATCTCTACATTCCTGGTTTTGTTTTTCACACTGTCCCAGATGTCCTGCATATTCTGTTCCTGGATTATTTTTGATTTGACATTTTCTTTGACTGAGTGATCCAATTTCCTAAGCTTGTCTTTAGTATCTGAATTTCTCTGTTTCATTTCTTCCAATCCTTTCTACTTCAGACACCTACATGGTGGTCAACAACCATTCATAATTCCAATTCCAGGAATCTGATGCCCTCCTCTGGCCTCCATGGGACTTGTACATGGTGCTCTTTCTTGCCTGTAGGCAAAAGTCACATATATAAAATAAAAATCTTTGAAAAGAGAAAAAGAAAAATTTTGACAAAAGCCTAAAAAATCATAAAGGTGATCAATAACAATACATGGATAAATATTCTTTATAATTTTTATTGATTAATTTTGTTACTTGAAAATTTCATGTGTGTATGTAATGCATTTTGATCGATACCTTCCCACACACCCTGTCTTCTCTTCCTTCCATCCTTATCAACCACCCTTGACTTACCTCTACCAGTCCCATTTCCAGATTCATGACTTTTGATTTCCTTTTATTTTCCAGAAGACAATCCGTGTGTCTATTGGATTCTAACTATCCACTGGGGGCTGGTGGGTCACCAGTGAGTACACCCCGGAGAGTAGTATCTTCCTCTTTTCCTGATTCTATCAATAGCAACTAGCTCAGCAGTGGGGATTTGGACCCTCTGAGCACCCATTCCATCCATGCTTGGCAGGGCCATTCTTGTGCAGATCTAGGGTAGGTATCAGAATATGCTGTGAATTCATGATTGCAATGGCTGTCTTACCCGAACACATGACATTCCCTAGCCCTTCTCCCTATTTTCTGCTTCCTCTTCCACATTCCCAGTCTTAGAAGGAATGGTATAATGACTTGTTCAGGGCACTCATTTGCTCCTTATTCGTTGTACGCTGAGCAGTTATAAATCTCTGCAGTCATCATTATTACTGGAAAGAAAGGTGACTCTGATCAAAGCTGAGCATTTGTCTATTTTTGTTGCTTGTATTTTTGTAATTATATCCAAGAAACCATTGCTTATCCAGTGTCAAGAAATATTCATCCTGTTTTAATAATTTTAGGTCTTTCATTTTTGCATTTCATCCATCCATTTTATGTTAACTATATATATATACATATAATTTATAGTAACGTAAAGTTCCAACTTGACTTTTTGCAATACATATTCAGATTTTCCAACACTATTTGTTGAAAAGACTGTTCTTTCTCTATCAAATGGTTTTTGAACCTTTGTCATATTGTATGGCCATATGTTTGAGGGGTTATGTTTATTTCATTAATGGCTTCTTTAATTTTTAGTAGACATTTGAGAATCAGTATCTTCCCCAAAACCAACTTAATTAGAATTTTTTACGTGTGTGTGTGTCTGTGTGTGTGTGTGTGTGTAATGTGTGGGTAGGCAGCTCTGTGTGCAGGTCAGAGGACAACCTCTGGTTTTGGTCCCACCTTCTGTGTTGTTTGAGACAAGATCCCTTCTTTGTCTCTGTGCACATCAGACCAGCTTTCCTGCAAGCCGTCTCAATATCACCGTTAAGAGTTCTGGAATTACACATGTACACTATGTACACATGTACACTACCATTTCAGGACTTACATGGGCTCTAGGTACCTAAACGCAGGTCCTCACAATTGTGTGGCACATGCTTTGTGGACTGAACCATCTTTCCTGTCCTTAGATTCAAAATTACTGTAGTATCTAATGTTCTGAGTCATATACGTGGCAAATACCTCAACTTATTTGTCTTTTTAGTTTGCTTATATTCCTTTGTGAATATCACTTTAAAGACATGAAATAAATGTTTTCCTTTGCAAACTCCAGTATAAGTTAAACTTATAAACTTCCTCTGCCTCCACCCTCTGAGACTGCTGAAAGCTCTGTTCAGTTGTGGCTTCTTGCTTCCATCTCTACTTGTTTTATCAACTTATTGCTTAACTCCAAATATGAATGAGCAAATCTTCTAGTGAAATATGACATTGAATATCAGGTTTATTTCAATATTCTTTACTTCTGAAAATTTGGACTTTCAAATACTATTTAATTATTACATTTCAGCATGCGTTTTGTATATGTTGTCCATTTTAGTCTAGTTATTTTTTGTGCAATACTTTTATTTATTGTAAGCCATATTATAGCAAGAGAGAAAACGGTATCGCATTCTTTTAATAATGAATTTATCTCAGACATATTTACTGCTATGAGATATTTTCTATTTTTTACCTCCTTAGCAAATCTTTTGTTATAAAGTTGATGCTTTCTTCTGGTTATTGTATTTTTCTTTTGATATGAACATTATATACTTTATCCTGATTATCTTAAACTATAATGAAATTAAATCTCTTTTATTTTTATTTGTTCATGTTTTGTTCTTTGAGATGACGACTCACTATGTAGATTAGGTTAGCCTCCAACTTCCATTCCTAGTGCCTCGGCAGCTCAAATGCTGGGAGAACAGGAGTGTGCTACCACACGCAATCTAATCTCTTTTTAAAAATTGATATTATTTATTCTATACTTAAAAATTTTGTATGTATATGCGTGGCATGCGCATGTGCATGCATGATCACATGTCTGTGTGGACACGTGTGTGGAGGCCAGAAATGGATGTTGTGTGTCTATCTTGATCCCGCTCCACTTTATTCACTGAACCCAGGTCTCTTGTTTTTGCCATTTCAGCTAACCCAGCCAGCCAGCTTGCTCCTGGGATGCCCTGTCTCCCCCTCTTGAGTGCTGGTATTCAAGGCAGATCTCCATGCTTGCCCAACTTTATGTGTGTACTGGGGATCTGAACACAGGTCCTCATGCTGATGCAGCAAGTGCTTTATCCACTGGGCCATCTCCCTAGGCCAATCTCTATTTCATTAAGAATCAATTATGTCCCACAATAATCAAGGATAGATTTAATTTAATTTCACTTCCTTTCTCCTTCATAAGTATTCCTTAATTAGTTAATTTATTTTTCTTGGGGTTTAGCTTCACACTGTTAAATCTGCCATCATTTCTGCTCTAACACATTATATTCTATTGCAAAAAATATGTTTTGCAAAATTGCTTTTTAGAAAAAGCAAGCCTTCTGAGAACAGGGCTGGAAAAAGGTAACTCAAAACCAATGTAAACTGTACGGCTAATGAAAACAGTAATTAGTTCCTGATGAAATAATGGAGAACAGAGGCAAGCAGCTGAGGGTCACTTAAGACAGTCATGGTAGACATTTACAGTTCACATAACAATGACATTCAAATGCCATTAGTACTTTAATTCCAGGGGGTCTTTAAGTACTAAGACAGTTCAGTTGGAATGGATTTGCCGGAGAAGCACCGAGAAGATTGTTCACAGGGTAACTTCTGTAAGCAAAGCAGAGGCTATGCTTTTGGTGTAAATGCTTATTCCTAAGTTTCCACCAGCTATGCTTACTGGCTCCTAACAGCAAGATAGCTGAAAGTTTTTAACATTCTGCTGAAACTTTTCATTATACTCTTAAAATTCTCTTCCTCTGTTTTTTAAAAGAAAAATCAATAACAATCTATGTGATTTCCTTACTTGTTGTGCCCTTGCTATAATTATCATCTCTGAGATAACATGCATTGTAGAACTGTGAATTATAGCAATAAAGCTATGTCCATGCTGCTATGGCTTGGATTGGCACCTTTAAGGTAATTTTGATCTCTTCTTATTAAACAAACAAATAAGGAAATAAGGGTACCCTATTGCCAATTACACCCCATTTCCTTTGACCTTTCCTTGATTCCTGTTGGCATTTTATTATGCTATGCAGTCTTAATTGCTACTTATTTTGTTAATCATTTTCCAGTTATTGTATCTCTGTCATTTTTTTGTCTGCCTTAGTTCTATCTTCTAGTATATTCTTTCTTAGGAACTTATAGGGACTATGTTTATTGCATTTTTATGTATGAAAACATTTATATGTATGCTTGAATAATTGCATGTACATAAAATTATTGAGCCAAACTTCTATTCTTAATACTCATTTTCCATCTCTTTCATATTCTACATTCCTTTCTGTTATGAGTGTGAGGCTAGTCATCTCTAATTCAACTTGTCACAGGCTGAATTTGATAACCTATCACAGTATGTATCTTAACATTTATTTACCTCGATGGGCAGACAATTGTTACTTTCTTTTTGGAAACTTACATTTCCTAGACTTCCTTTAATTTTTCCTCTGCCAGTCCTTTATTTCTACGTAATATCTGTGATTTTCATTTTCTTCTAGGTTTTCAAACTACAGAATTAATAGAATAAAATGTTTCTAATATTTTCACAACAAAGAATATAGCATATATTATATTATATATGTATAATATAATAATTATAACTAGTATACTGTGGATTCCAAAATAAAATTACCTTTTATTATTAAGATGTTGAAAACTGTATTTAATTAAAAATATAATTGCAATGAATTCTGTAAGAGACATTACTTTGCTAGACCTACTTGACTCTTAACTACTTTTCCTGTTTCCTTCTGAGCCCCCCCATTTCCCACCACCCACTTCTCTTTCTCTTTTCCTTTGGGACAGGCTCCCGTGGCCTGTGTTACCCCATCCATCCTAGTTAGCTTCAGCTGCCAACTTGACACAGTCTAGGTCATCTGAGGAAATCTTAACTGAGGGATTTCCCAGATCAGATTAGCCTGTGGCCCTGTCTGTAAGACATTGCCTTGATTGATGAGTGATGTGGGAGGTTCCACCCCACTGTGGGCAGCACCATTCCTAGGTAGGTGGGCCTGGGCTGAGCATGGGCTAATGAACAAACACCCGAGTGAAGCAGGGCTGGTCCATTGTTTCTACTTTATTTTCTGCCCTCACTTCCTTCAGTGCATGAGATTTGGGAGTTTAAGCCAAATAAATCCTTTCCTCCCTAAATTGCCTCTAGTCAGAGCATTCTATTACAGGAACAGAAAAGAAACTTGAGGATTGCCCAAGCTACCCCACTTATTCCTCCCCTGGAGGACTGCAAACATACACCTCTCCTGGCTCCTTTTCTTTCTTAATGGATCCTAGGATATGTTAGCACAGCCTGCTTGGTGGGTAACTGACTCGACAATATTGTAATGATGATACAAAATTAAGAACTATAAAATTTATATTTTTGTCATTGTATACTAAATGGCCATTGAATAGACAATAGTTTAAACATGAGGCACTATGGTTTAAAATACTTTTAAAATAGAATCACTAATCACCATTAACGTTGCTTACCCCTCAGTTTGAATGATCCTTCTTTTTTAAATAATCAGTTACTTAATCATGAAGTATAATGCAAAACAATTTTCTATGAAAGATCTCAGCAGTTGTTAAAATATTCAAGAACTCTTTTATAATAACAATCCATATTTAAATTAGATAGTAGTTTCTGAATAATTTGGCAGCCTAGAGTATTTAGAATTTCTCTATACTAATATTTGCAGGCAAAACATGTAAGAAACTCAGAATAAAAGTTAAACTGTTAAAGATAGTCTCAGACCTAATGATTATTTACCTAACAGTTTTGATGGGGAAAAATGACCAGATCTTAAAATTATTAACTATGAAATCACAAAAATTTTGCTATTGAATATCAATCAACTGAACCAAAAATTGTTAGAGAGGAGCAATCAATGAATAATTAAAAATGTGCTTTTCATAAAATGAAAAGTATTAGCTATGGCTGGGCTTGCTGTCACACACTTTTAATCTCAGCTCTCGGGAGGCAGAGGCAGGTGGATCTCTGTGAGTTCAAGGCCAGCCTGGTCTTCATAGCGAGTTCCAGAGTTCAAGGCAAGCCTGGTATTTGCTTTGGAATTTTCAATGGAAGTCTCTGATCTAATCCCAGGCTAGATTTGATGATCTTCCCAGTGACATGCACATCATTGCCACTTTAGAGATCTCACTTCAGGTTTTTAATAAATAAAATTGATCTTATCCTATATATTAAATCAAATAGTCAAATTCTGATTTATAATACTAGTCCATCATTGATCATGTTTAAGTGTTCTAGAGACATGCATAACTAAGTTAATTGCTCTTCAACTTTCTTTTTATGTTTTAAGTAAAATTTTCATTTATTTACTATTTTTATTCTATTTGTATGAGTGATATGTGGTCTGAATGAGAATGTCTCTCCAGTCACTCCACTTCCTGGGCCTGCTTGAAGATGTGAACACTTAACTTCTGCTTCTGCTCTAGCCACCCCTGCCACTGTGCCTCCCTGCCATTATGGATTTTTGCCCCCTTGGAACTGTAAGCTAAAAAGCTATTTCTTTTATAAGTTCCTTTGGTCAGTGTATCTATCACAGCAACAGAAAGCAAACTGATTCAAGTGCATTGCCTATATGCATTTAAGTGCACTCCAGTCATGCAATACCTACAGAGTTCAGAAAAGGGCATTGGATTCCCTGGAACTGGAGTTATGGACTGTTGTTAGCTGCCATGGAGGTCCTGGGATTTGAACCCAGTTCCTCTGCAAGAACAGTCAGTGTTCTTAACCACTGATCCATCTCTCCAACCCCTCGACTTTCTTTTTAAACATTTAGATTGCCTTCTTTCACATACCCTAGCATCCTTCAGACTGAATAGCAGTAACTGCTTTTTTCCTAAAGAAAAATGATGTGACTTGTCTTTTTTCCCCACTCTGTGCTCCAATGATCTGGGATTCTATTAAACACATTGGAATTATAAATATGGAATAATGCAATGGCAATGGATTATGACAAGAATAGAGCAGATTAATATACAGTATACACATTTTGGGATCACATCATACATTTAAACAAACAAACAAACAAAATAACCTGCTAAATTGCAGTTCATTTATGATTATCTAGGGAAGCATGATCTATATCCTCTGCATTTAAAATGTGTATAGGTTTTAAGTGCAGATTCTGTTTGGCTTCAAAAGGTTAACCATATTTCTCTCAATTTTCTTGCTCTTTGAAATATTTGTGAAATGATTAACTCATTATTTTATTTATACTAAAAACTGAACCAACATAAAAATATAATTCTTACAAGGGTGTGTGAGAAAGTGTAATAACTTTCTTCCCAATTTGGAGAAACATCTATAATTGAAATGTACTCCATTCCTGGCTTTTGGTTATTGATAAAAATCCTTGAACAAACATGAAAGTCTGGAATCTTAAGAGACATCATGTAGGGTGGGATTAATCCACTATTTGTAACTGGTTCACAAAACATTTAAGAGCAGTGCAGGTGCATCTTACCTATTATCAACAGACACAGTTATCTCCCTTTTTCCAGATAATGTCCATCAAAGCAGTGGACATAAATTCAGTTATATGATGTTTCTATCTTCTTGCCATTTTAGCACCTCTTTTAAAAAAGGAAATAAAGAGGACTGGTTTTAAAGAGCTTATGTTCCTTTTGAGATGCCTCAGCTTCCCTTTATTTTGCACATATATTTCAACAATCAATGCAATGCTTTTCACTGAAATTAATTTAATTTTGGTAAACCTGAAGCTTCTTTTCTTCAGAAAATCAGAAATGTATTTGTCTATGCAGGCTGCTTTTCCTGATGATGTATATTAGTAAGCATTTATAAAAACTCCATAAATACTTTTATAGAATTCACTAAACTCACTAAGCCAAAATGCAGCTTTCTAGCTCAAAAATTGACTTAGTTTCCTATGTCCTTTGTTTTGTTTTGACTGCTTTAGACCTTAGCATAGTCCTTCAAAACTTATTATCTTTTCCAGTCCAAAAGTATTTTTGTAGAAGGTGCCGAAGGAAGCAGAACCATGTTTGTTTCCATTGTCCTCTGCCAGGATATTACCATATTTTGTGAATCATCACTTACCATTTTCATGTGATTCTAATACACTTCCCCAAATTTCTCAGTATTTCCCCTCGTATTTCATTTTAGTCTCTGAGTTACAGTCTTGTATTATAAGAATATTTTTGTTCTGGTAGTAATTATTCTTTAACTATACAATGACTCAATATTTCTACACTCACACATAAGTATCTGAACATACGAGATTTTCTATCTATCAATTCATCTCTAATTTATCCTTAAACATTTTGCAATTTACACAGGACAGTTAAAAAGTATTTATGCTAATCATGCAAAGATGGTTCTTTCTCAGAGATTTGTTCTAAAGATCCTAATAAAATTAAAAATGTAAAATTATTCTCAGAATGACTTTTACAAATATGGACATAATCTGGAAAAACAACTTTTAACTAACTTTGACACCCAAAAATTAATCTTAGCTTATTTGTAATGTAGACACGCTCACTAAGCATTGACCTCCTCTTGTAATCTAAACAACTTAATTTCTTACAACCATTCCCGTCCCCATACCCAAAATAATGTAGGTATAGGGTGTGTGTATATGATGAATATAAAAAGCACTGAAAATAACAGTTATTCAATGGAAACAAGGAAGATAATGAAGATTATCCCATTTATGCTGTAAACAATAGATGGGATTTAATTGATAATTCTGTTTATGGTTGTATGTATGTGTGCCATTCTAAGTTTGGAAGGGTTGGAAGAAACATAATCCTCAGAAAAGGGTCTGACTTTTACTTCCCTATTTCATGCTGGATGTACTTCTTCAATAAAAGAAAAAGCTAGCCCTTGTTTGGGAGGACAGTTCCAAGAGAAATGTGAAGGAACGGGCTCTCCAGTTCGGCTCAGCTCTTTCCTGAAATGAATGCTAAGAGTCAGGCTGTCTTTACTTAAATATTACCATAATGTGGTTTCTCACAGTAAACCCTGCATTTTGGTGCCCCATGGGAGAATTTTCTCCCTGAGGGTACTAGGCAATGCTTAGACTCTCGTAAGTTTTTAGTGACAAACCAATGTTTGACCCATCAAAGTGAACAATAAATCTATTGTGCCGATTAAGTCAAAGCTGGAATTTCTTGAAGTAGCTGAGAATAAACTATAATAAGAATTTGACCAGTAAAATCTGAATCAAAAACATATGGGCAAACAAAAATTTCTTTCATAATCCAATCTCAAATATTTTGTTGGAAGAAGTTCCCACAAGTTTGTGGAGGATCTTTTAAAATTTTCTTATAACGTCTAATTTTGTAGCTTCAAATATTTTGTATTACACTCAGTAGTGATAGGCAAATTATCTATTATCCTAGGCCTAAGGAAGGAGTTGGTCTGCTTCTTTTTTCATCTTAGGGTGTGGCTGTCCCATGGGTGGTTCCAAAGTTCCTGTAACCTGGAGACTGAAATTTTAATGGGAGCTTCCCACCCAACTGTATTGTTTCTATCAAAACAGGGCATTACATAAGTTACTTTTACTACATCTTTACACCATGACATTAGTAGTAATAAATTTTGTTGAAAATATTTTAATGATTATATAAGTTAAAGTGGGTCTCAGCTCCCTTAAGGGTTAAACTAATAAATATTCCCCTTGATGCTTTTTTTTTTTTAAAGAATAGTAATTTCTAAGCAAGCATGATATGAAAATGTTCAGGGTGAATTGCCCTTTTTAAGAGTGCTATAAGTCTCGTCGTCTGGGTTAGAAAAGCCACATTATAATTTACTACATGTAATATTGGATCAAGTAGCTATAATCTAAAGAATTCAGGAGTTAGAAAACAGTGTCACCTGAAAGAATGGGAAAGGAAGAGGATATTAGAATTCTTTCTCTAACTGGAACATGAATTCAAAATCAGTATGATGAAACAGAAACAAAACAGACAGACAATAAAGGAGTTTTAAGGATGGAAAGGGTATTCTTTTAAAAGGGGCTTAGAGATGAAGGACAGGCACCCAGCACCACACATCCAGCCCCTGCACTGGCTCCAGCCAGGTTCTTTACTCAGCCCCACTAGTTTCTTCCACTGTCTTTTGCCCTGAGGGAGGGAGCTGATTGGAAGGCAGAGGAATTAGGTGCAGGAGGAACGAAAGTTTCAATAAGAGAGTATGATAGCTTCTTTGGAAGTTCCTCCTCTTTTCTCTTTGAGAAGTCTTTCCGTGGAGGACTTCAGTTTGAATAAGGTTTTTTTTTTTTTTTTTTTTTTTTGCAGTTTATTAATTTTTTTTTCAATTATGTAGCTCCATTATTTTTACTTTCTGGTGACTATTTTTGTAGGTTTTCTTGTTTTCACATCCTAGCTCTATTTCTGAACTGTGTATGTATACACTCTAATACAATTTGTATAGTTTTGCATTTATTTTAAATGTACTTTGTCCCATAAAATTAGTTTTCCTTCTTAAGTACTTTTCTTTCTGTCTTGTTTGGTTTTTACTATTAATTCTAACTCATGCTGAATTGTTTCCTTATACAATTGATGACAATTTCAAACTTGTGTTCATTGTGGTTCTTGGCTAGGACTCCTATGTAACCTGGGTTAACGGCATACCCCTTTGATTTCAGCTTTTACCTATTGTCTTCATAGTAAAGTCAACAAGATAAAGTTAAAATTAAGCTATTCATTTGAAGTTTTTCAGTTCATCAAAAGATCATAATTCAAACTTCAGATTCACCTCAGGCCTCAATATAGAATCCTTGGGGAAGGGAGTTGTCATTGTTGTTTGACCATCTAGAGCTCTGAGGAAACTTAAACCTTAATATCTCTCTCTGAGGGGGAGAAAAATGTTTCTAGCCCATCTTTTTATGAAAAAAATGGGTCTAATGAGAGTTCTGGCTTCATCGTGTTCCAGTTTCCTCTCGTGGTACCCAATGTGCTTCAGACTTTAAAGCCAGAGCCCTTGTATTATAAATTCTGACTGCCAGTGCAAAACTAACCTCATTCCTTAGCTTTATTGCCTTCTATTTGTAGAAGCTGCAGATTTGGTTAATTGTTATTTTGTTCAGTTCTTACTTCCCCTATTCCCCAACAAGAGTATTTCCCTTTATTTCTTGAAAATATTTCATATTTCTATATACTCTTAGGGGGATAATTTCAGAAATGACTTCTGTTCTTCCATAACTGGAAATTTCTGCCATCCCTTTTGATTCTTTTAACTGTCAATTACTCCTTGCATTTTTGTAGTTTCATATTTTTCCATGTTCAAACTTTATGGTTTTCATTATTTTCTCCTGCTTTTTTTGAATGTTTACTTCTTGATTTCTTCTCGGATCATTTTCTTTTTGTGTTTAAGAATGATTTACTCTCTCAAATAAAACAAAGACTAAGAAGTCACCTCCATACCTGTGTACCAAGGGGGAAAAAAAAATCACAAACCTTTCTTGTTAAGTTAACAAATTGCTCTCTGTAAACCTAGGTTGGAACTAAAACAATACCATTTGCAATGGTTTCAAATTTTCATGGCTCTGTGAGATGCAGCTTTGCAGTTTTTCCTGGGAAATTCTTTATCTGTGGTGGCTTCTGCAATGGGTGCTTGCTTTGTGCAGAATTCCCAATAATACCAGCTTTCAGCTAATATAAATATGTCTCTATTCTTGATACCTTCCATCAATATTTTTAGGTATAAACATTTGCCTTAGTTCCATTTGTTTATAGTCTCCTCCAAAATTATACCACCATAATCATAATAGACACTAAAACGTGAATTAGAAAGTCCTAGAACAAACACAGAATGAAACAAAAATGCTCTCACATTTTTTCTCAGTGAGTGTTCTAGGCTGATGGTCTAGTTATGCATAGCAATTCAGCATCTTAAATGATATCCCATAGGCAAACTCGAACAATTCTTTAGAATGCCTATATAGAAAAAATATGACTGAAAAATGAATATAATTCATTTTATTGGTATTTCCTTTTGAAAGCCTTCATAGAATTCATATGTCTACATGCCTGATTTTAAAAATTTACCTGCTAATGACTATATAATTAGATTTCCTATATTTTGTGTTGTGAGTAATTCTACAATGAACATGGGAGTAGAGACATCTCTTCAACATGCTAGTTTCTTTTTTTAAGACAGATATCTAGTAGTCAAGATTGTTGGTTCATATGGTAATACTATTTTCAGTACCTTGAGTGAACTCTATAGAATGTTCCATAATTTTGTTCTAAATTAAATTCACATGAAATGAGTGTAGGGTTAGCTTTGAAATGCTAATGTTTTAGCTTCATTCTCTTGTCTATAACTCTCCAGTTGTCCCAACAGAATTTATGAAAGAGATTGTCCCTTCTCCATGTTCTGGTCTTAGCAACCTTCCCCCCGAAAAGAAAATTGATGATACATGTGTGGATTTATTGGTCTATGTGTCTGTTTTGATGACAGTACTGTGCTTATTTTTATTACTATAATTTTAATATATTTTTGAACTCAAGTACTATGACATCCTTAGCTTTGTTGTTTGGAGTTCAGGCTAATTTGATTATTCAAGATTATTTGTGGTATGAAATGGAGATTTTTTTTCTTTTTATGTGAAAACATCATTGGAATTTTGAAAAGGATGCTATTGACTCTCTAGATCCCATTGGCTATTATTAAAATTTTGATGTGAAATATCCCTTCCAGACTTATGTGTGTGTCCCCATTTGGTCCCCAACTGATGGCACTGATAGGGGGACATGTGGAATCTTTGAACTGTGCTTAACTAGAAGTAGGTTGCTAGGTGTGGTGGTTTTGTATGAGAATATTCCCCATAGGCTCCAAGTATTTAAATACTTGGTCTACATTTGGTGGCATTGGTTAGGGAGGATCATGGAACCTCTAGGAGATGTGACCTTGTTGGAGGAAGCATGTCACTGAGGATGGTGTGAGAGAGAAGGCAGCCATGTCCCATTTCCAGTTTCTCTGCTTTCTGTGCCTGCTTCAAACTGTAAGCTCTCAGATTTGTGCTCCCCTGGTTGCCCTGGCTGCCATCATGCCTCACAATCTTGATGGACTCTTATCCTTCCAGAACCACCATAAGCTTAGTAAACTCTCCCTTCTATAAGTTGTGGTGGTCACGGTGTTGGTGTCAGCAACAGAGAAGTAACCAGTGCTATAGGGATAAGCCTTGGGAGTGAGGTCTGCTTTGGATTCTGGCCAAAGCTCGCAGCATCTTGTCAACTAAGATGAGAACAAGCCACAAGGAAAGCAACTGCTTCAGATACCACCCTTTGCTGCCAGGGACCTGTGAACCAAAATAAACCTTGTGTCCCTTAATTTGTTTCTGTCAGATATTTTGTCTTAGTAAGGAGAAAATTAATACAGGAAACTTGAATACTTTAATGTTATTGATTCTTTAAATCCATTAACATGATATCCTTTCATTTCAAAGCTTGTTTCTTTTCTCGTTGCTGCTGTTTTTCTTTTCCTTCCTTTTTTTTTTTTTTTTTTTTTGTGTGTGTGTGTGTGTTCATTTATTTTTACCCGTTTATTTTTGAGACAGGGTCTTCCTGCAGCCCCAGCTGATCTGGAACTGGCTATGTAGACCTGGCTGGCTTCCAACTCACAGAGAACCACCTGTATTTGCTTCCCTCTGGGATGTCCTTTTCACATGAAGGTTTTACTGTATTTCACATTATCTTTATATATAAAATGGTAAGAACTTAATATACTAACCTCAATATTAATTATACAGTAACATGGTGCTGTATTTTTTTCTATAGTACATGATTTTATTTTTATTTTGTGACTAATCATTGTCACCTTTTTTAATCATAGTAAAAATATCAAAGATGGTGAAATATGGTTATGATCCTGTGTTAACCATCATCAGATATTTGATAAAAGACATGAAACTTTTTTTCATTATTTAATTGAGAAAACTAGATTCAACTTGCATAATTTGAATTTGGAAAGCCTTTACCAAAGATATCATTTACTACATGTGAATATTATATTTTATTCTGTTAAGTTTTAAAAGATTACGAAGTTCGGGTCAAGATTTCAGAATACTATTGATCAAAGCTGGCTTTAAAATACTTGATTTTAACAGGTGTAAGCATCACATTATCCAGAGCATTCCATCTGATGCTAAATAGTTATTTCCTCCCCAAGGAATGCTTAGTAGAATGAAGCAGTACTTTATATCTGGAAGGGAGATAAAAGAAAAAAAACAACAACAACCTCCCTCCTATTTCTTATGATTTCATCGGAGGATGTAGAGAGACCAGATAGCAGCAAATGCGACCTGCATAGGTCTGATTTCTCAGTCATTAGGTAGCTTTTGAATCTGTGTAGTGAGGAAAAAAATTGCCAAACAAGCGCATTTAATTTTTCTTCCACAAACAAGAATACCAAATAATTACATCTCTGTGGTGAGCCTCACCATCAGTCCAATATTCATTCATTCTTTGAAGCAAGAGCCTTCCCCAAACAATTTTTATTCAATGGAATAGTCAAAGGTGAGAAAAGTTTCCTCACCAGTCTTAAGTATATAGAGGCGGTAGTAACGGACAGGACCGCACCAGCCCTTTCAGTTTTTAAATCCAACCCAGGACACATAGAACATCAAAGGGGTCAAGGATAGGAGAGGTTTTGTATCCTGACGTGTCTTTTTCTCTTTGTTTTAGCTGATCCTATCTGCTTCTAAGAGTGTGGCTTGTTCTGTTCTCAGTGTGTTCACAAGTCACCGAAGGAAAGATTAAACTTGCGGCTCCTTTCCACGTGTTCAGTCCACTGTTAAGCGGAGTTAGGTGGAAAAGAAATTCTATGTGATATTGTACAGAATGGTGGCTACAGATAGCATTTCAGAAAGGTAGAAAAGCAGGGTTTTGAAAGTTTTGAGTCTTGGGGAAATGATAAATATTTGAAAAGACATATATATATATATATGTTTTACCTGATTTTAAACATTACACATTGTAAACTATTGAAAACACCACACAGTACTATATTCATATGTGTGTACTTTTTGTATTCATGTGTCGGAAGTAAACTAAGAATGAATGAATGAATAAGAGGAAATATTAGCAACAGACATCTACAAACACTGTCATGAATAATGTTACTCCGTAATCCACAATAACAAATAAATTATTTAAAGATAGCAACATTTAAACATTTTGTTATGTGTTTATCTCTTATAGGCACTTAGGGAGTTAAATAAAGTCAGTAGTGTCTATTCCTCAGGGTGGCTACAAAGCTAAAGATTGCATAATCATACAGAAAAGGAAGAATATAGGGCCTGATCCACAGCAAATAACAGAGCTTCTAACCACAGCAGTGGCTTAGTCAATCTTCTCTAGGTAAGGTGTGTTTCTATATTTCCTAAAATATTTATGTATTTCTTATTTTTTAAACCCAGGGCTGAGCAAGTGGCACACAGTACACTTTGTTGATTACTGCATTTCATGATGTGGCCTACATCTTATGCTGTGATTTACCACAGCGGAACATGTAGATATTTAATGAGGAAATAGCATATTTAGATATGAAACATAGCCAGTCATTAAATCTTTGGCATAGTTTTAGGAGAAAACGGTTACAGCCCTTTAAAAATTTCTTCTAAGGTACACACATATTCCCAGAAAGGCAGTTCCTAATTTAAAGCATACAAGCAGTTTTAATGTTAATTAAACAATTACTGTATACATCACTTTTATTTTTGACTTATTTGTAATTCTTGAATGTACTGAAAATATTTTAGTATTTTAGTCACAACCCAAGTATAGATTGACATGGACATTTAAACTTTTTTTTTTTTTTTTCAAAATTAAGCCAGAGAAGTTAAATTGCTTTTGTGCTCTGAGAACAGCCCAGCTCTGTTCATTATAGTAAATGGGGGAGTACAAACCATTTGATTGCTCTTTAACCTTTCACTATATTGACAATCTGTTACTGCCAAGCATCAATCCCATTCTTCTCAGAAGGTGGCTTGGCATTTTGGAGGTATTTTCAATCTAGGGAGATAAATCTGTGTCTCCATCTGGATTGACCAGATGAGGCTCCCTTCAGAGCCAATTAACACTTTACCATGGGGTCACCTCCCCCGCAGTTGGAGGTGCTTTGCACCTCCAGGGCCACCATAAACTGCCTCCACAATGCCTCCAGATGCTGCAGCACTGGAAACCAATCAATCATGTATATAAGTGGTTAGTGCACCTACTCCAGGGTCCTAGAAGACACACCAGGAGAAGTCTATGACTTTCCAAGCCAGGCCTTTCTGAATATTGTTTTGTGAGGCTCTTCATGGCTCGACATAGACTGAGAAGGATGTTTGTGAAACAATGTAAGGCAAATCAAAGTTAAGGGGCAAGACTCCAACATCTATTGTTATAACTTCTTGACTAGTTAGACTAGAGATTCTTAAGAACCTCAGGAATGGGAACTAAAAAGCCAAAAGTTGATATGGAAAACCATTAAGTGTCCAGTCTAGGGAAACAGTTATATGTGACACACCTGGGAAAATATTTAAAGTAGAGCCATGGCATTCTAATGCCACAGAAGGTGGTCTGGGACATTCCTCTGTGATATCCTGGCTTTCTCTGGGATGTCTGTAATTATTTGTATAGGGGTTCAGATTAGGTTCACAGATTTCTTAGGCTTTTCTACACAGGCATTTCATTTAATGAAGCAATTCCCTTAACTCTGCCTTAGCTGGGAAAGAATGCAAATTAAATATTCTTTAGCCGTGAGGATGGGAGGGGTGACAAGTGAAAGGGAAATAAAGAAAACATAAGCATGGGGTGCCCAGTGAGACCAGGCACTCTCTCAGGTGGCTGGCTAACTAGCTCAGCCTTTGTGTAGACACTGTCTGCTTGTGGGACTGAGCTTAGAGACAGAAGAATGACAGTCTGGAGGAAAAAAAGAAAGACAGTAATTATGGGATGCGTGCGATTAGTGCGGTAGCCAGAGAAATTAAGCCACAAGTCCTAGGAATCTTCCCTTCTCTATGGTACCTGCAGAGGGAGAGAAAAGACCTCACTGCAGAGTTCAGTTGGAGTCTACTCCCTGCCAGCTCGGCTTGATTGCTTTCTGGGTTACCTACTGTGGAGGTTCAGCAGCTCGACCTTCCTTTCAGCAGAGCTATATTGTCCTGCCCTGAAAAAAGAGGCAGATTAAGAATTTACAAGGATCCTTCCATCACTGGCCTCTGACAGGAACTCTCATGGAGCTGATTTTTCATGGTTCAATTTGCCTGGGGGCCAAGATTCTTATCAAAATGTATTCTGTTAATGTAAAGCAAGAATGCTGTTTTCAGAAATATCTAACTTCCATTAAACTTTGCCATTTCTTCCCTGTTTCAGTAAGTGACATTCTTCCTGGGCTACTTGACTAGAATTGATATTTTTTGAGCATTCCAACATTTGAGTTCAGGTTTATATGTCAAGAGTAAACCCTGACAGTTAAGAAATTTATAATTATTTTGTGGGCAGCAAACTATGGACTGCCTTTAGTCAGAGATATTCACAGCTATACCTCAGGTTATTTCAATGGTTTCATTTGATTTAAATATTTCAATTGATAGCAATATGTTTACAAAATTGAAAAAAAAAAAAGAGAGCTATCTATTTAAATCCATCAAGCCAGGACGAAGCAAAAATAAACTCAAACTATAAACGGTTAGTTGGATTGTTTTCTTTTTTATTAATTAATTTTATTATTTGACAATTTCATGCATGTAAATGATATAACCATGATATAAACATAAATATACATATATGTATACACACATAAACACATATACATACATGTTAATATATTTCTTAGTTCTGATCAGATTGAGTCTTTCTCACTATGTCTTCTGATTACAACTGACTTTGTTTGGTCGTTTATAAGATCCTTAATCTTATCGGTATCAATGGTGAAAATTTGAGGTCATGCTGGTAAATGACGTAATTGTGCTGTATGTGCTACTGGAACTTTAAAATCAGAAGATTCTTTAATATTGAACATTTTATTAATAGAGCACATAAGAAACTTGTTGCTATTGTACTAAAGATAAGAAAGGCTAGCAGATGAACTATAATGCTCCAAAAGAAGGAAGTAGAATAGCATTGTGCTCTGAAGAAACTGGCACTGCCTGTCACAGTAACATCCAGAGCAGAGGTCCTCATTAGCTCTGAGCAATAATGCCACTGCCTATTGGTGGTTTTCCGTATAATAGAAACTAAATTAATGTAGTCATTTCTTTAAAATATTTTTTTAATCTTTAAATTTTATTTTATGTGTATGGGTGTTTTGCTTGTGTCTGTGTACGTGCAATACGTATGTACAATGCTCATAGAGGTCAGAAGAGGGCATCAGATCTCCTGGAACTTGAGATAAGGACAGTTTATAAGCCATCATGTGGGTGTAAGAATCGAATCTGTGTCCTTTGCAAGAGCAACCAGTGCTCTTAGTTGCTGAGCCATGTCTCCAGCCCCTAATGCACTCTTAATGGTTTACATGTTCTAAACAAGTAACTTGAGACTTAATTTTTGCAACCTATTTACTGAGAACATCTAGGATGAAATAGAGAAATGATGTTTTATGTAGGGATACTTCGTGTCAGAAGGATAGTCTTCTAGTAACGAATGCACCATGATTTGTTCTATTACAAGACCCTTAGATAGAACATTTTGGTTTCTGCTATCAGACTGTGTTGATGTCAGGTCTAAAAAGAGTACTTCAGGGAATGGCCAAATGATGATTTGTATTAGCCTGCCGTCTCTCATCACATCCCTCATCTTTTCTTTCCTCCTCACAATTTGTGGAATGGAAGTAAGGAATTACTGTTCAGCACATCTGAATGACTTTACTTTTAGATGCATTTGTTAACTATTTATGGTAATTTCAAATGAAAGAATTGCGTTGTTCAATTTAGTTATTTTATAATATTCATAATAAAGGTTTAGAATTCAGCAGGCTTTCTTAAAGAGTTCCTTGTTATTGTCAAAATCTTGTCAGTTGATTGAGTCATCTTTCTTAGAATCTAGCAGGTAAAGCTTCAGAGACATTACCTTTTATGGCTTGCTTCACTTATATTTTTGCAAGATAATTTTATTTTAAGACACCAAAACATGATGCTTGTATTCTAGTAACAAATATTTCAATGAGCTGGGTAAGTTGCAGAATCTTAAAAAATGGGTGAATGGAATGTTTTTAGAAGGTGAAAATCAGTTGGTCTATAATATATCATATTAAGAAGACAAAATAAATTGGTTAGGTAAAAATACGCGTTCAACTAAAGATTACATATCTAATGCTAAAGAATCACATTAAAAAACTGTCTAAAGATTATGTTGGAAATGGTTATCTTTCAAGATCGCATAGTCAGAAAAGAAGGCTGTTAAACTACTGCCAAGGGCAAAGGAAGGAAGAATAGTAACTTCATGTTAGTTGGCTGGGATAGACATCTGTGTCGAGATGTGGAGCAGTGGAGGGGGGAGCATCTTGTAATGTGCCAACATACAGCAGAGTTTGCTAATATGATTAAAACTGAACCACACAGTGAGCTTAAATCTGTGTTACTATAAAAGCAAAAAAGAAAGAGAGCCAAGGACAGAAGGACAAATGAGGAAACTGACTGTCTATAGCTTGTACACACTTGTGTGCCATAAAGAACTTTCTGACATTCTAACAGAAACACTCTCTGTGGAGCAACGATAACAAGAGAGATAGACATTGATGGGAAAATGACATCATCACCCAGAGCCAGAGTCTCAGATTATACTGGTCTTCAAAGGCACTCTAATCTTATTCTGTTCTTTTATTTTTTTTCCCCTCCTAAGTTAATGCCAGAAGTAAAGGAAACACAGGGACACTTGTTCACATCAGTTTTTCTTGCTTGACCTGGAAACCAGTAAGACAAGGGCTTCTCAGAGTCATAGATGAGGGGTGAAGTTTTTAAATATGTGAGCTCAGACAGAGATAAGGACAGTAGTTGAAATTAGCATTATACATGCTCTAACAAGGATCTCAATATGTGTCAAATGCTTTGAGAGAACCATGAATCTATATCAACAGTTTATATATGAATGCAGATTTATTGCTGTTGTTAGAACAGTCTATGAAAGAAAAAAGGCTGCCTCCACTGCTCTGAAAAGTCTTTTCTCCCTTTCAAACTCAGGGCTTGGCAATTTGATCTTGTATAGATCATACTAAACAGCATTTTAGCAGTTTTCATTGTGCAATAAATTCATTTAACAATAAATGCAGGGTACTTCTACTTTCAGACAATTGGTCATTATGTGAATTTCCTAGGGATCGGCAGCATCTCACTTTAGACACATAGCATAAATAATCTGATTCCTCACTGAGAGAGGTACGTAAATTGAGAGTCTGGAAGTTTAGTATAGCAAAATTCCACTGAAAAGACTCATCAAACTGGCATTTGGTCAAGTCTTGTCTTCTTTAATAAGGACCATAGATTTGAATGGCTCTAAATTCAAATGACAACCACCTTCTCAGCATTAAATGTTTATATGGCCCAAGCTAATGTTTTAATTTCCTATTTTTGCATCCTAGATGTCTATCTGGGAGGAGGATGTGTATTGTGTGTTCTTTTCATAGTAAACATTAAGGAAATTACTTCCTATACTTTTCATGAACTTTTTAATGATTAAATAGGGATATGTCCAATGTGAACTTGTGAATGTCTCTTTTAATTGTCTAGCATGAAAACCTTAATGTACAAGTGAACTATTTGAATTTCTATTTCATCCCCACAACAGAGTCTTTAATTGACTATTATTAATCAAGTGTGATAATTTATTGTAATTTAAATGAAAACTTTGTCACTGTAGATTTCTGAATTAGGTTCATGTTATTAAATAGTCTCCACCTGTTAAAATAGTATATGATAGTTGTGGAGGTCCTTACTAAAACTTCTATACTTCAATTATTCATTTCTCAAGCTAGTTTTAGTTATTCAGTAAGACTCTAGAGTCCTGTCTTTGGTTATATTCTGCCTCAAAAAGTGTTGACCTATAAGAGAATGTGTTCATGTATGCTGATTTGAAACTGGTATGTGTTTGGCCAGAATTCTAGATGACAATCATACAGTAAGTCAGATGCAAGACTCTGTGTTCTTGAGTAACATTTGACAAAACAAGAGTTGGAAATGGGAGGTTAGAAGATAAGTTGTAGGAAGGTAGCTTTGACAAATTACAAAGGTTGTTCTAGTGTTTTCTAGAGAAGCAGATCTAAAGAGATGATGGATAGACAGAAAGACAGACAGATAGGGAGCTAGATGATAGATACAGAAAGACAGCTAGATAGGGAGATAATGATAGACATATAGACAGGTAGATAGATGTTATATGATAGATAGACAGATAGGTAGATAATAGATAAGAGGAGATTATTATAAGAACTGGCTGATATGCAAGTTGAGAAGCCCGATGATCTGCCATCTATAAACTTGAGATTGATGGAAGCCAATAGTGTAATGGTATGTGAGTTCAAAGGCTTGAGGACAGGGAACTCTGACATCCAAGGGCAGGTTAAGATGGATGAATAGATGGATAAATGGATGGATGATAAGAGAGAGGGAGAATGAATAAATGAATCATATCTTTACAGAGATCTTTCTATGACTCAATGAGTATCCCTTAGCTGAATTTCTCACACAGAGCAAATGAACCATTGCAGTAGTGATGTCTATAAACATGTTCCTTCCCTGGTCACTGCGCTGCCGTCTTTCTTTGTTCCGTGTGTTTTTAGCTGACATATATCTTTGCATAATTCCTTTTCCATTATTCCTATGGCGACTGTACACTTGGATATCTTATCATTTGTTTCCCCGTTGATCTTTCCTTTGCTCTCCCATCTTCAAATTCTTCAGTGTTTGCCTCAGGAAACATTCCTTGGATCTCTGTGCTCACCTTCTTACATTATCTTAATTTGGAACCTAATCACACTCTTTCTAGACAAAGCCAGTTGACCCCTAGTTTCTGCAGTCTGTCTACGCTATACTTGACAGAATCTTCTATCCCATCTATCCATGTCACTTCCTATCCAATTTTACCTTGATATTGTCTAGAAAATAATACCAAGTCAATGTTTCAATGTTTTCAAGATTCTTGAAAAATTCAAAGTTCTCAGTGACATTCCCCTGTTTAAAAATCTTACTTAAAAATATGAAGTTCTTAGGCTTATTCAACTCAGTGTACATCACAGTAAAAGCATGAAAAGGTTTGTCATGTGATATTTCTGGTTTGAGTAGTCATTTCTCAGGTCTGCCTATAAAACACACAACAAAACTAATCTTTGTTCTTAATTGGGACTACCTTTATAGTTATAGACAGGACAGAAAGCATTTAAGACTCCTTCGAAGAAAGATAAATAGAAAGGACAAACTTCTTCCAGTTTTCCTGTAACCCTTTTCACAGGGCTGCCAAATGACTCTGTTTGCCTCACACCAGGGGTGTGTCAGTGATGTATTTTCACAAGTGCTTAAACACCAAGATAAAAAGTGTAGTGTGAGTGTCAGAGGTGGAGTAAACAGAAAGCTGTACTACTTGCCAGTTTTACTGAAGATAAATAGTTTTGGTTTGTAATAACAAAGGATTTCCATATCTCCAAGTCAGCTACTTACAAACCAGGAAATTGTTCTCCAGGAGACCCCAGACTAGAACTGACCTGGCCCAAGGGTGGTGAGTGGTGGTCCTTCTGGTGCAAAGACAACGTATGACAAAATTCTGACATTGTTATCCAAGTTTTCATTTTGCTGATCCGAATTTGGAATATAATCTTCACTCCCTTTCCCGTTTTAACCACCAGTTTTCTTTCAGTTTTCTATTTTACACCAGACCTAAGTTTTACATGGTGAGCCAAACCATACGCTATCCACATTCTCTTTGATAACAGAAAAGTATGATGGCTCTAAATTTTACTATAGCAAACCATAAGACAGCTAACTGATATATATATTTCTATTTAATATTATATATGTATATTCTCTTTTGATAACAGAAAAGTGTGATGACCCTAAATTTTTTTATAACAAACCATTTTTTATACAAAGAAACAAAGTCCTTATAATTGCTGTGATAAAGTAAAACTCCTTGTAAAATGTTTTCATTATTTAAATGCTCATAATTCCTGTGGAATCATTTGACATAGATACAAAATCTTTCTAACTTTAAGTCAAGAAAGGGGTAGAAATGAAGAGACGTCTTGGAATTCAAGAACACCTAATCCATTGACAGTGAATGTTATCTAAAGGGGGTTAAAAGACATCAGACTCCCCTGTGTGCTGTGCATGGAGCATGCATTATGTGCTGTCATTAAAGTATTCTTTTCTCTGTTAAGCAAGCATCTCCTGCTGGGACATCTCTTTGGTTTAGTGAGACTCTGTAGTTACACATGAGGTGTGTGTTATCCGCTAGAAATTTCTCCACATAAAAACCTAATGATTTTGTCTTAGTTAAGTGCCAGTGCTTTAATCAGATTATTTGAATCATGAATTATTACTCTGGTAAAACATGATTAGAGAATTTTTTCCTTCCAACTGTAAACGTATTACTTGTGAAAACTATGATCAAGAAAATGAATACACTTAAAAGAAAAACAGGCCTTACCGTGGGCAATAATTCTGAGATGCTGAATTAGCTCTCGTTGGTTAGTTTCAGGCTTTCAGGATTACCTTGAAAACTGTGCACAGTGTTCAGTAATCACTCTTTTCTTTTTCCTTCCAGAACCTGAGTTTGAATCCATCAGAGCTGGACTTAAAAAAAGTATTTGAAAGGGTAACAAGACTGAATGCTTTGAGAATGCTAACCAAGATACACATACAGAATGTATTTCTTTTCACCAGGATTAAAACAAATTATTATTTTTTCTTTCTTTCTGAGAACATAATTAAAGAAAAGCCTAGTTACTAATCAAGAATTGAACCAGTCAATACATAGAGCTACTTTGATTAATTAAACCCATATCTTTTCCCAAGGCTTCTGAAATATAACAGTCATTGAAAAACTCTCAAGATCTTTTTCATCATGTGAGATACTTATTTTCTTCTCTGTAAGACAAATTGCAACAGTTTCTTTTATGGAGTGTGTATCTCCAAAAAGAAAGAAGGCTGTGAATTTTGAAAATGGAATTGGGTCCTCTCTTTGGGGTTTTGCTGACAGCAAGCTCAAAGCTTAGTACATTTGGGCCACTGCTATTCTAGAATGTCTAGTTCACAGGCGTGTTCTGTATTTTTATGATAAGTCATTCATGTATTCTACTTTTCTCTGATTACTTTAAGATTACTGAATATTTCCCAACAGCTGAAATTTAATCTAAAAATAACTTTAGGCATTTTTTTGCAACTTTCCACAAGGTAAATGAATAATAGCTGCGTTGGTGTGTCTCTTTGGTTCATGATGATCTGTTAGGAGACTAATAAGTTGAAGAGCAAATCCTCCAGTCCTGTATTATTCCAGTACCTCTCTCAGTCTTCCCGATATACAACCCACATTAATAATTCTGCATCTTTCTGATATTAGAATACGAGTCAGTGCCACAATTTGATCCTTCTCCAGTAGATTCATAGACAGATGGTTATAGTAGATCAAATGAAATCTACTGTCTGTTCATTTCCTCCTTGTACTATTTTCAATGACTAAAAAGAGTGTGTCTGAATTTGCATATGTGCTGGGCATGTACTAAATATGGTCAGATATTGGGAGAGCAATGCATTATCCTTCCTTTACTTTTTAAAAATTTCCTTTGAGAACTTATGTAATTATAGCAAAGGACACAAATGATATAAGAAACATATTATTACTACTTTCTCAAGTTATCAATCATGTGTTGCTTTTAGTTCAGAAGTTTCCAGTTCCTAAAATATGGATTTTACAAACACTAATTAATAATAAATTTTTAAAGCCTTCCTTTCTTTAATCTTAGAAATTGAATTATACTGAGTGATCTAGATGGGTCTATGACATGAATTTTACTAATTTTCTGCAAAGAAGTACTAAGTTGAAGAATTCGAGCACTTCAATGATGACGAGAAGGGCTTTTAATCTGAAAAATTTAGCAAAGGCATGGGAAGAAATCAGTTTTCATGGTGGTACATTCCTTTATCATTTCAGTTTTCTTTTGTACTCTTTTTCTTTTTTTGAGGACATCGTCTATAGTGCTATATTGTGCTTTTTCTAGTAGAGCCATGTTTTAAATCTTAAAATATTGTAAGAAGATGTCTTTGAGTATGTTTTATTATTAATAAGTTGAGTAATTCTGTCAGTGAAGTGGTAGGAGACAAATTTGAATTAATTTAAAAGCAAGAGTGTCTGAGTCTGCTGGCCTAAGTCAAATTTCATTGTTCTCCACTTGGAAGAAGAGATACTGTGGCTTTGCCAACTTTAAAACACAGTTCAATGAAAATTTGTCATCTCCAAGACTTGAGCAGGTCTAAGAACTGTTTGGACTAGCTCAGGGGCATGACTCTGCGTTTGCTTTTTTTATTGCTTCAGTTCTCATGGTTATTCTGAAGGGAAAAGGGGGATTTTGCCAAGGAGTCTTGTTTATATATCATAAGCTACCTTTTCTACCAACAAAATAAGTATGATTTATGATTCCTAGGAAAGAAATGGACTAAATTAGGAATTCATGAAATTAATTTTCTCCTTTAGTGTGATTCTTTCACGAAATCTGTTTCCTTTCAGTATACTAATACTAACTGTATTTAAAATGATCAATAATAAAGCTTGCTATTGCATTATCACTAATTTGAGTGCTCAAATGTGCATTGCCATGGCCTACCTTTATCTTTAACTGAGCTGCTGTGTTCGTTACTGCTGTTTCTGACCATGTTTGGGGTTCTTCTGTGGTTGTTCACAAGGGTCTCCATGTGATTAGGTCGCCCTCATTTTCTCAAGCCTGGTGATTTCCTAGTTTTCAACAGTTGGAAGGCCAACCTAATCTGCTTGTCAGCTGGTAGATCATTAAAATAATTTATGATGATAGATCACCATGTGAATTTTGGCATGAAGTGCTGACAGAGGTCAAATAATTTTGTGACATTTCTATGAAACTGGCCTTCACAGTCTCCTGCCCTTATTTTGTGAATAATTGCTGCTGGTTCTTTAATTTATGAAGGTGAAAAGCAGGATGGAATTAATGACACAACCTGTTTCCTTCTCAGAAATGATACTACCAATACTACTTTGGTTTAGTAATTATCAAAATTCACAATTGGAGATTGCTGTTTTGACAGACTCTATGCTATCAGTATTAGCAATTCAACGTAGAACACTTACTCTCAGATTAGAGATTTTAGGGAGAAAGGAAGAGTAGGACTACTTTTAAAAGATACTTTTTATTGAACATTTATTGAATTTCATATAGAACATCTCAATCCATCTTCATCGTCTTTGTACCCCCTTTCCCCACCTGAACCCCCTCAACTGGAATCTATACATTCTTTCATCTGTGTTAAGTTCTATTGTGTCAAGTTAGTGTCTCCAAATGATTTCAGTGCAAGTTCATCCACTGAAACCTAGTCAGCCTTCCTAGAATCCCTCGCTTTTAGAGTAGGATTACTTTTTATTATGGTACTTTTTGGATAACAATGTATTTATTTTTAAAAATATTTTATTTATTGCTTTTACTTTATGTGTGTGAGTGTATTGCCTGCATGTGTGCCATGCAATGCCCATAGAGGTTTAGAAGAAGGCATTGGGTCCCCTGGAACTGGAGTTACAAGCAGTTGTTAGCTACCATTTGGGTGATGGGATTCGAACCTGGGTCCTCTGCAAGAGCAGCCAGTGCTCTTAACTTTTGAGCCATTTCTTAGCCTGCAGTGTGTTATTTCAATAAAGACTTGCAAACATATAAATGGTTGAGGCCAAATTATGTTGTAAAAATGGAATCTAACACATTCTAGATGAAACACAATATCAAAGACTCTATCAAAGAGTCTATCCCTGTTTATTTAGGCAGATGGTAAGATGGTATGCGTACTGGTTCCACTAAAGTTCTATTGACGATAGTTGAGTAATGTAGCAACTTTATTTTTTAAATTAATGTATTTCTTTTCAAGATTTCATACCCTTTGCAGCTATTTCAGTTCATTATGATTGCTTTAGGTTTAAAAAATAAGGGAATTCTGGGATTTTTGTGCTTCAAGCTTCTTTGGGGGTTTGTGAGCAGAAGGTTTGAACACTGGTGCTTGCCTGGGTTCCTGTTTGCTCCACTCTTCTCCATCCTTTTAATTCCATCACTTTAGATCGTCACTAAAGTCTGAATCATTGTGCAGCAGCCTTTCTGGTTTGGGCTCTTAAATTGGGAATTTCTCATATGTTTTCTCTAGTTCAGCTATGATGTCCTACTGTGGCGAAAGTCTAACCCTTCTGTACTTCTGGGATTAAAATCTGCATCTTTTTTTACTGACATAGTTATTTCAGGTGAAAGAAATGGCCTTTTTCTCCACATCTCTTTTTTTCTACTTGTTATGAACTTTATTTTAGTTAGAGAATCACTGCATAGTTCAGACTGGCCTGGAACTCACTAGATAGCCTAGATAATCCTTGAAATAATAGCAATCTTCCTGCCTCAGCTTCTCCGTGTTGCGATTAACCATAAGCCAACATGCCCCACTCCTCTGCATCTTCTAAATAATTTATTTGTATGGGTTTTATAAATTCTGGATTATCAGAATTTTTCTCTTCTAAAATCTGACAAGGAGAGACCATGTCTTATAGGTACTAAATATAGACTCTCATGCATGAAAATAGTATTTATTAAACTGACATATATATGAACTATGTGGATTGAAAGGAAACATCTTACATTACTTCAGAGGTCTTTTGCTATGCTTTATGATAACCTCTGATTTGGGAGCCACGGGGATATTGAAATTAGCCAATGAGAGAAATGGAGTTAATATTGAGGAAGTCAAACTGGCAAAATTGCTTTGATAGACAAATAAATGTACCAGAAAGAATTAAGATCAGGAATGGTTTACACCTGGGCAGAAAATTGGAAGCATTTTCAACTGATAAGCAGCAAATCAAACAAGAATGATAGTGAGTTTGGCAGGGAAAATGAAGCCCAGTGAGTAACCATATAAAGAGGAGGCCATTGGGTGGGAGAAAGCAAGGTTCTTGGTGAAGAAGCCACTAGGAAAACTGTGTAGCCAGAAGAACTGCACCTTTAGTTTTTATTAGCTCTTTTGTCATAGCATGAGTTCCAAACTCATCAAATTACTTAGAGAAATATAAAAGGAGTTTTCATCCCATTTTCTCATAAGATATTTGTTTAGTTTTTATTCGTGGATAAAATATTTCCGAACTTTAGTAACTTTAAAAATAATTTTTTAGACTACAGTTATCTATAATCTAGAACCCATAGTGATTTCATTTCTCAAATAGTGCTTTTGAAGGCATCATAACACTTGATTTGAAATGGCTCCAAGAGCTAGAAGTCCATGTTCTTGAGACATACTGCTGTCAGGTTTGTGTTTTAATATGTGTAGTTCAGGTTCAGGAAATGGAGGGAATATCCTTAAGGTAAGTCCCTATATTTTCTTATCATTTTCTATTTTCAAGAAGACAGCTGATGATCTCTCAGTTTTCCTTGCTTACTGATAACATATTTTTTTAATATAGTATATTTGGCAACTGATGTCAAAACCTCCTAACTTTTAATTGAAAATTAATTTTCAAAATGGCTAAATTAGTCAAAATCTCATGATTCTTAGAAGCAGGTAGTAACAGTTGAATACTAGCGTTTGAGAGAAAAAATTATCATGAAAATAGTGTGAGAGTCTGCTTTTTCTGCCTTATGCAGAATTTATGTTGAGATTTCAAGGTTTAAAGACCTGTATCTTAGCAAAGAAGCAAGGGCTCTCTTCTCCACTACGCTTCGGTAGATAGAAGCCCAATGACAGAAAGGAAGATGTTTAATTATTGTTATTCATAACATATTTTCATATGCAAATAATATACTTATTGTTTATTTGTATTGAAAATATATAAATCTACTTTAATTTATTTATCATCTATAGATATAAGATATGTATACATACGCAATTCTGTCTGTCTTGATGCTTTTAGTGATTTCTTTTGATTAGATGATAGAACTAATGATATAAATTAAGATCCCTTAAGTCTTTGGCTGTGTTGAGAAGTTATGAACACACGCCACTACAGTCTTATTCTAATATTATTTTGTATGACTATGATGATATTCTTTGTTAGAGGAGTGAATCAAGGTAAATAAAATCTTTATGAGCCACAGTTTCATAAATTTAAAATTAAAGTGGCTTCACTGAACCACTAAGAAGAATTATATGCATAATTCAGAATACTTACTTTATTGTGTAGGAGAATACATAATATTCTTAAGAATATTAGACCATCCATATATTTAGAAATTTTCTCTACCAGATAGAGGGTAGTATTCTAAACACTGAACAAAAGTGATAGAGTTTCTTCTGTTTTGTGGTTTGGACTCTTGATAGTAAGTGAAAATAGTCAAGCTATAAGTATGAGCTATGTGCAGTGAAATGAGCAGTTTGAAGGAAGAGAAATTGGGGCGGTACCTTGATGGGTGATGGTGTGAAATGAATGTTCTTCCCTGTGGTTAGTCAAGGATGATGTTTCTCTATCTCTGGATAGCATGAAAGAAAAAGTCCTAGAATTACCTGGGAGCTAAGTTTGCAGAAGGAAGCAGCAGTGAGGGCACACCTGAGCTTGTCTTCTAGGAAAAATAAGAGGCCAATGAGATGGGAGGAGAGTGGCAAGGGTAAGGACTGAAGGAGACAAGGCCCAGGGAACCTGGTGGAATGTCACAGTATATGCAGGGCCTTGAAACTTTTTCTAAATGAGCTGGAGTTCATGCATACAATAGTGACAGGCTTGAGCTTCTTTCTGTGAAGAAAGCAGACTACAATGTGATTGATACCCACAAATCACAGTTACCGAAATACTTCATAGGAGAGATGAATGAAATCTCAACCAGAGTGACAAGGATGATATCGGGGGGAGACAGGGGTAGGAGAGATAACTAATGCTTAGGTGATATGCAAAACCAAAGGGACATGTACTACTTAACAAACCTACTGAAAAACACACATATAATAAAATGTCAGTGCATATAGCCAAAAGCTATATAACAAAAATCACAGTGCCAGGCAAGGGAAACCTCTCTTTGAGTTTTTAGTTATGGTAGTCCATGAAACCTGCCCCCGCCCCAATAATACAGGTCCTTGCCACAGTCCTTGATTGCTTCCCAGAACTTGAAGGTAAGACACTGCTGCTGAAGACACTACATACCTCAGACATAAGAATGCAATCATGCTGGAACTGACTTGGAAGCCGCCTCCCTGAAGACTAGCTCTCATAGTATCAGAGCATACTATGCAAGCTGGAGAGGGGGAAACCCAATCAATGATCCTACCTAGCGGTATAGTCTATGAATAACAACAACGGCTGGCCTAACAAACTATCTCTATTGAGGCAGTAGTGGCACTTATACCTTGGGGATAATCAACAGCTGTCTAAGGCCCACTTAGTAGGAGGGAAATCACACATTGTACTGTAAACATTACCAAGTACACATGGTTGGAGAAGTGGTCGACCCTAGAGAAGAACCTATCTCTGACACTTCCCTAGACCAAAGTAATTTCTAACTGTCTTCTAAATATGTATCTTTATATTTCCAGACAAATGTAGCTCTCACCACTCATCAACATATGGAGACTATTACAAAGTTCCACAACTAGTTAAACTCAGAGAATAAGTGACTGAGATGTCCAGTCCTAAGAGATACTTCTGTAATACAACCTTTACATCTAAGGCTCAGGGAACATCTCAGAAAATGGGGCCAAAAGAATGTAAGAGCCCCAGGGACATGACACCTGTTACTAGTTGATGCATTCTAGACATGATAAGAAAGTGCACTAATGAAATCTCCATACGATGTTGGTCTAACGAGATCTGCATAAAGATAAGACAAGTTGATATGCTGTGCAGGAGAGCTTTTGTTTTCATGTGACATACCTGGGTTGAGGGAGCCTCAACTGGAGAATCATCTCCATTGGACTGGTCTGTGGCCATGTCTGTGGGGCATTTTCTTGACTGATGAGTGATGTGAGAGGGCCCAGTCCACCTTGGGAAGTGTCACACCTGGGCAAGTTTCCTGTGTTGTGTAAAAAGCAGGCTGAGCATGAGCCAAGGGAGCAAGCCAGTAGGCAGCCTTCCTCCAGGGCCTGTGCTTCAGCTCCTACCTCCAGGTTCCTGTCCTGAGTAGTATTACCTTGGGTTCCCTCAGTGATGAACTGTGACTGGAGTGATGCAAGTCAAATAAACCCTTTCCTCCCCAAGTTAGTATTGGTCAGAGTGTTTTGCCACAAATGAAAGCAAACTAGAACACATGCCAAGGTGGATGGAGGAAGTTTCACAGGGTTCTACCACAAAAAGAAGAGCTACTGGAAATCAATGGACACTGAGGGAGGGAGAATTAGCTTTCTCCAATGTCCAGCTCCCTGAGAGATAAACAGGTTCTCTATCTCAAGTGGGCAGCTCTAAGCACAGATACACATGAACACCACTAAATGAACTAGTGTATTTTATATATATATATATATATATATATATATATATACACACACACACACACATATATATGTATATATATTGTGTATATTTAAAAAATGTGTATATATGTGTAACAATGATAATCAAAGATGAGAACAAGAAATTGAAAGGAAGAGGGAGGACACGGGAGGAGTTGATGGGGGACCAGGAGAAGTAGAAATAATGGGAAGATTTTTCTATGAAATTCTTTCTTATATCTAACCCAAACCTCTCATGAAACCGAGTCAGCTTGCTTTTCTTCAGGCCCTGGCAGATGGACTTCAGCAGGATGAATGATTTATCATACATTGTTTTTAGTAATTCTCAGTGAGTTGTCACTATAACTCATCTGTATTCAAAATCTGTTTTTAATCTATGGAGGATAGGTCACTAAAACATTTTATACTGTCTCCTTTTCTAAATTTTGAATTTATTATAGCTTAAGTAAAGACTCCTACTCTTAAGATTAATATACAAACAAAATACTGTGAAAAACAAGTTCTTGGTAAAACATACATTGTTTTCTAAATATTATTTTAGTTGTTCTCAAATGAACAATTTAAAAGATTATTTTAGTGGCATATCTCTTTCATCCCTGCATTTGAAACATAGAGGCAGGGATTTCTATAAGATAGAAGACATTCTGCTCTAATCTACGCAGCAAGTTCCAGGCTACCTGGGGCTAGAGGGGGATCTTGTCTAAAAAGAAAAAGGAAAAAAGAAGAAAAGAAAAAAAAAAGAAAGAAGAAAGGTGATTTTTAATTGACAGTAATTGCTTGTGTTTGGGGGGCACAATGTGATGTTTCATGTCAACTCAAGGTAGTTGTTATCAAAGCACCTCATCAACTTATTTTTTGAGGTAAAGAATTAAAAAAATTTAGTGTTTTGTTTTGTTTTTTTAACAAGTTAGAAATAAGCAGCACATTATCATCAGTGTGGTCTCCACATACTACAAAATGTCACTGAAACTGCTCCTGCAGTGAAACTGAAGCTTTGTGCCCTCTGGTCACCATTTCCCGTTCCTCACCCTCCCCTTGCTGGCCACTGATAGGCACTTTTGTACTCTCCATTTCTGTGTGATGAACTTAAAATCTTTTCCCCCTAGAAATGAAATTGCCTTTTTTTTGTGCTTGGGATATTTCACTTAATATGATGTTCTCCAATTCCAGCTATATTTTTTGAGTGACAAAATGAACTGCTTTTTATCTGTCTAGTATACGCCTGGGCATATCTGCCAGTGTTCGACTCTGTGCTTCTACTGTCCACACTTAGGCTGCATCTGTGTCTGGGCTGTTGTGGATACAACTGTGATGAGCCTGAGAGTGCAGGTGCCTCTTCAACATGCTGATGTGGTTTCTTCTGGACGTACAGACACAGAAGTGGGACTGCTGAGTCACACAGCAATTCTGTATTTGGGCTTGTGGATAACTTTCATACTGTTTTCTGAAATGGGTTAGCTAATTTGTTTTTCCCATTAACAGAGGATAAAGATTCTCTTTTCTTCACATCCTCCCCAACATCTGTTGTCTTTTTGATATAGCAAAGAATAAACTGTTGCATTTTAAATGACACAAAAAGAATTTATGTCAAAGACTCATACTAGAATCATGGTATCTTTTAAAACCTACCTGATTTATTCAACTATTTTCTTAATTATAGATGCAAAAATAAAACAGACCCAGCTAACATCTAAATGATGCAGTATAAATTTGTTATGAAAAAATGTACAGTTTATCACAATGTACTGTTCAGAAACTCAGTTTCTGAAGTGGAAGAAACTGTCAACTAAAAATAGCACTGTACTAAGTCTTCTGAGTTCTCCTCCTGAGTTCACAGAGTTTTCTCTTAGGCTTTAACATTGATGATGCTCCCCAAAATTAACTTTATTTAAAATCTCAGTAGTGAAGCTGAGCAAAAAAGAACTGTGTGTGTGTGGGGGGGGGGGGGATATAGTGTGTGGTATGTGATGTTTATGTGTGGTGTGGTGAGTGTGGTACAGTATGTATGAGGTGTGTGTGGTATATGGGATATGTATATGTGGTAAGGTGTGGCATATGTGCAATGTGGTATATGGTGTGTGATGTATGTATATAGTGTGGTATGTGTAATGTGTGTATGTGGTGTGTATGTGGCTTGGTGTGTTATGTGTATGGTGTTTGTGGTGGTGTATAGTATAGTATATGTGTGATGTATCGTATTGATCTGGCATGGTATGTGTGCTGTGTGTATGTGATGTGATATGTGTGAGTGGTGGTGTATGGTAGGTGTAGAATGTGTGTGCATGGTGTGTGGGTAAATATACGTGGTATGTGGAATACGGTATGGTGTATGGGTGTCAGGTATATGTGTATGTATGTGAGGTGTGTATGCGGTGTATGTTGTGTTATGTATAGCATAGTATAGTATGTGGTGCATAATGTGTGTTTCATGTAGTATACATATGTGTGATTGATATGTGTGTCATGTGTCTGTGGTGTGTGATGAGTCTGTGTGTGCAGTGGTAAGTTTGGTGTGGTCATGCTTTATCATTCTTTTTTGCTGTATTATTTTCACTCTCAGAATCATTTTTAAATGCTTGTGTTGCTTTTGGTACATTTGAGGGCCTTTGAGAAGTATTATTTAATACACATCATTTGACACACAATCTCAAATCAACAATGCTAAAAATATATTATACGTGGAGCTGGAGAGATGCCTCAGTAGTTAAGAGCAGTGGTTGCTCTTGTAGAGGACCCAGGTTCAGTTCCCAACAATCTCATTGTGGCTAACAACCATATCTAACTCCAATTGTAGGGGATTTGATGCCGTTGCCTGGCCTCTGTGGGCACCGTACTGCATGCACAGGCACACACACACACACACACACACACACACACACACACACACACAGGCAAAACACTCATATACATAAAAATAAATCAAAAAACTTTAATGTTATGCATTGATATATAGCTATTTTAGACATCTGACATGAAGATAAGTTTTTGTTCATTGGGAAAAACATCTATGACTTACAGAAAATGATGGCTTTTTAGTCCTGTCAGGTTAGAAAGATGCTAACCTTTCTGGGACTTGCCTATTATGGGCTGAGCTCACCTTTCCTGTATGGGCCTATAAACAGAGACTTGTTTTCATGGAAGTTTCTGGAACTGAATCCAGTTCTAAGAGTGACAGAAGGGGCTTCCTCGCACCAGGACACTGATGAGATCCGTGATAAATAGTGATATAAATAAGGCAGTGGTAAAATCAGTTAGGTGTAATGACAAGTGTTTAAAGATCGTTCTGCTGTAAGAGAGCAGACACTCAGGTGCAGCTACCCCACTTCTCCTTAACAGCTGTTGGGCTTTCCTTTGCTGCCCTGACTGAAAGGACCAGAGGTCTAAGAGCCAGTAGGATTAGCATTATGCCAGCACTGGCCATCTTGAACACTCTGCGGACACCTTGAGACATCTATGCCAAGTCTGAAGCCTACTTCCCTGGCTCCTGAAGGTGTAGCCTGAGCCAGGGCTGTTTGAAACACTATGTACTGAACTTTTGCTATTCTAAGTCTTGATGAACTCTAGCTGACTCTGCAACCATTTCCACCTTGGCCGGAGTGAGAGCATTTCCCCGATGGAATACCCACTGCTTGTTCGGAGTGATCCCAGACAGTGGCTGTGACGGTCCCAAACAAATGGCTGTGTTTGGTCCCAACAGCAGTTTCCAGGCTTTGCTACTGAGTCAGCCGGGAGGCAGCTGTGCTGCATCTCCTCATGTTGCCACCGCAGGCTCTGTGGACAGGCTTCTCTCCAGACCGCTTTTTCTCCCTACTTTCAGAGGAAGGTCTGAACTAGTCCAGGAAGAAAAAAATAACACACAACAGAAGGAGGAGGTGGCAGCAACCCTGAAGACAGGGACTCTGACACGTGACAGGGTAACAACAATTGTAGCATCTGCTTGACAGCCGAAGAGGTCCCAGAGGCTCGGGAGGCAGTTCTGGCAGCTTGTGTTGGCTTCCGATGGTCAATGCTGGGTTCTGGACAGCAAGCACGAGCGAGCACCTGGCTTCTGAGCTCAGTCCTCAGCTTGCCAGTGTGGTCTGCTGACAACCTCTCCTTCACAGAGTTGCCTGAACAGTGAAGAAATGGTCACAGGACGGCGATGTGCCTGTCTACACACCCACAGAACTGGCCCACCATCCAGGCAGCGGACACCCTTGACCATTGATTCTCACCATGACCAGGGCAGATTCCCTTGTCCTGAGTCCCTGGGTCCTGAGGCTCCCACGTTGGCTTCCTGGTGTAATCCTCACAGAAGTGGTCACCCTACAGACATCCTAGAAGCCGCTGAGCCGCGGAGGGGTGAAAGGGCTCGAGCAACTGCCTGACTGCAGAAACAGCAGCTGAACAGTTCCGGAGTGTCCAGGGTAGGAAGAAGGAGAGTCCGGAGAGCTGCTTAAAAAAGGATGAAGCCGTAAGAAGGCGGAGGAGAGTTTGCAGACCCTGGCTCTGGAGAAGCTCCAGGGCTTCTGCGTCTTCAGAGTCAAGGGTCTCAGAATCCAAATAGAACTGTTATACCACGCACCACTGCCCTGGAGGAGGACTTAGGTCCCATAGCTGAGGCTTGAACGGGACTGTAACACTAGAGGGCTATGTGAGACAGCTTCCGGCCCACTGCCTGCTGCCAAGTGTGTAGGCAGGGAAAGAACCGCAGGAGAGCCATTTTGAAGAGCCTCTTGACTTTACAGGCTTTCTATGGTTAGAGCAATCGAACAACAGCCTGCTGTCTGCTCACACTGCCTGGTGCTTTGTTTTCCTGCGGGGTGATCTTGACTATCAATGTAACATTTTCTCGTTTTGAAGTACCCACAAGTTTCTGTGCCTCTCTCAGCTCTTGTTGGACAGAATCAACATTACATGCGTATCTCTGACTACAGAACGTGTCTATTCTTTTAGCAAAAGTATTGTCTTTACCTTCGAAATTTTTCTTGATGCCTTATTTTACATATATATATATATATATATATATATATATATATATATATATATATGCTGTTCTGAACTGAACTGGCTTCAGGCCACAAATATGCATGTGCAAAGGGCCCTTGTTATAAACTACAACACTGGTAACCATGTTTATAGCAAACTTATATATTGTTTGGTGAATGTTGAGAAAACAGCAAAAAGAAAATGTTTCCCAAATGAGGTTTTGGCAGGCACATGACCCAAATATCATTACTAGAGAGGGAAATTTTTTTTCTGATATTGTTCTGTTTTTTATGAGTCTTTTTCTTCTTACTCATTTTCTGTATGTGTTGAAGTCGCCTTGTCTGAGGCATGGAGTGGAAACTTTGGCTCATAAAGATCAGGAATTTTTCCTCCACTTGTTAGATACATTTATGAAGTAAAATTATTTGTTGGGCTGTTAGTTTTCATTACATATAACATATAACGGAGTTAATTTGAGACATGAACTTAAATAACCCTTGGGTGATTGCCCAGGTGTGAAGACTCCTTTGGGATTAAGGGTGGATGATACTGAATTCACAATAAACTTTGTCAGCTAAAAGGAGCCTTTAATTCCTTGGGATACATTCCTAAGTCTGGTTAGTAACTAGTCCATTCTGTTAATAAACAAACTTCACAGATTCAGAGGTTAGGCTTGAAAAACAACGCCTAAAATTTAGCACTCTTTATCTTAACACTGATTGAATCTATTTTAGATATGTCTGAAGCAATAACTTTTACTTTATCCTAATTCCCCAAAGTATAAAGTTCTTGAAGAAGAAAGCTTCTTGAGGCATAGCTGTAGTTTTCTCGTGAATTCTATCCTTTTCAGGAATCAAGGAACTTTAGAATGACAGTGGGGACAGAATTCATTCCTGAAGGAGGGAGATGCTGACTTTCTCAATGTGTGTGATTTCCTGCATGATTTCTACCATTGCATGTCCTCCTCATTCTGCTGAGCAGAAATAATCATTGTTTTGGTTATTTTTATTGTGGCTAGTTTGTTTTCATTTAATTTATTTATGAGCATTATTCTTAATCTTAGAACAAAATGAAAATAGCATACTGAAGAGGAATGTTTTGTTAAACCCAACATTGTTTAGCTTCCGCAATATCTAAGGTTTATGATCTACTGAGTACATTGGATTTGGGGAGAGGGAGTAAAATTACTTTCTTTAACTATGTAAAAAAGAAAGAAAAAAAATGAAAGGAAGCAAGCAAGCAAGGAAGAGAGAGACAGAGAGAAAGAAAGAATTTTAGTGGTCAGTTTACATATGTGAGTCTAAGTGAGGAAAGAGAGGTAATATCCCTTTCCAGTGGACGGCCTAGGATGTTTCTCTGGATAGCAAAGGAGCTGGCAGATTCAGCGGCACAAAGGTAGAGAGTTCTATGTGTAGTGGTGAAAGAGAAGGAAGCCAGTGTGAGGGGTAGAAACCTGACAAGAATATCTGAGGATGCTACAGCAATGCTACTGGATAAAGAGCTTTGGACATTAATGCTGCTGGTATAACCCTATGATACTTCTGATTCTTTTCTTTTTTTTTTTTTTTTGAGAAGATGTGTCAGTGGACTGGGTCACCATTGAATCCCAATGCAGGGAGTCAACTGTAGAAATAATCTAGTGTGACTCAGGATGATAGCTCTCATTTCCTCTCAAGAAAATCTCCAGTTCACTGTGTACACATATACCATCCTCTCCCAGAATAGCCAAGAAATGCCTGGTCCATAGAAAACATCCCTTTATCTTTAATGGCTAAGTCTCTTTAAAACTATAGGAAGATCCTGAGCTACTGTGAGAGAAACTTCAGCAGGAAGTGTGGTACAAAACTCTGGGCAAGAAGAACAAAACAGGGTATTTTGAGTGGCTGTCTGGAGACTGCTCTCTCTTGCCCTCTTCGGCTTTATTTATTTTTTTCCCTGTCTGCCACACATATAACTTTCAACCAACACTGGTACTTTTGATCATCTCTCAGCCTTTAACATAGCTCACTGCCTCTGTTAATTGTTGCTAATACCTGCTAACCAAACAAATGTGCAGTCAATTTAAGTCTACAGTTTCCTTCATTTGGGAGAAATGGTGGAAAAATGGTTGATTCACTTATTATATAAATTATTGTCAATAAAACTTCAAATTATCTCCAAAGAAAAACACGTATGTTCTGAATTTGGACAGGGTAGATATCATTATGACATGAATATCAAAGTACTTTGAGAATATTAATTTGAATTACTCATACATACTCAGAAAAAGAAAGTATTCATGGAGTTTCAAGATATTACTGCAGTTTAAAAAAACTTTGTTTTTAAAAGGTTCTTATAATCTTTTCCTTTACACATTTATTCTGATTTTATTTTTGGACCATATAGAATCTAATTATCACGTGGTTATTCTTCAAATATTTGAAATTTTCACGTCTCCCAGACATTTTTCTTATAAGTTAAATAAATTTATTTACTTCTGCTATTTATCTTATAATGTCATAGTTAGCTTCAGCTGTCAACTTGACATGAACCTAGAGGCATCTAAGAAGAGGGAATCCCAATTAAAGAACTTCCTTCATCAGACTGCCCTGTGGCATGTCTGTGAAACATTAGCTTGATTGCTGGACGGTGTGAGAAGGCCCAGCCCACTGTGGGCAGTACCGTCCCTAGGCATATGGACCTGAGCTGTATCAGAAAGACAGCTGAGCAAGCCAGAGGGAAGAAGCCAGTAAGTAGTGTTCCACAGTCGTTCAGTTCCTACCTGAGCATTCTCTCATTGATGGACTGTACCTTATCAGCTGAAATGAACTCTTTTCTTCCAAATTTGCTTTTAGTCATTGTCTTTATCACAGAAACAGAGAAGCAGCTAGAACAAACATGTTTTTCAGACACTTTATCTGTAGTTACTGTTGGATTCACTCATCAGGTATTTTCTCTAAATATATGTCAGTAGAATGTAAAGCCACACGTTAGTCAGTATAATATTGTGCCACTTGTAGATAGGTATTCCACTTCGATTAGTATACCCTAACACTGAATTTAGTTAGTTCTGTTTTGTTTTTAGTGGCTACATATTATTTTGTTCATGTTGAATTTATAATAAATTTTGTCTTTTAAATAGGACATCTGTTCAGTAGCATATTATCTTGAAGAGGTGTTATTGTGTGCTTTTAAAATATATGAATTAGGGGCTAGAGAGATGGCTCGGTGGTTAAGAGTATTGACTGTTCTTACAGGGAACCTGGGTTCAATTCCTAGTACTCACATGATGGCTAACAATCATCAGTAACTCCAATTCCAGGTAACCTGATGCCCTCTCACCTCCACGGGCATTGTACAACACGGGTGCACCTACCTACATGTAGACAATACACTCATACACATAAAAGAAAAAGAATATATAAAATATATTTTAAAAAGAAATAAAACATATAAATTAGTAACAGAACTGAGTATAATTTACTCAGTTATTCTTCAATTCATTCATTAAACAGTTATCTGCAAAATTTCAGGTACAGAAGGTGGAAAGTTGTTAGAAAGACAATGCATTATCTTTCTCATGAAACATTTGTATCAGAGTACCATTAAACATCCACAATAATCAAATATCCTCTCATACTAAAGAATAATTTAGCCCCAGATATTCCTTTGGGTATCTCAGAACACAGCTCTCCTAAAAATTTATCAGCAAATATATAAATCTGCATCTGTGTCTTTTCTCAAGTAGTTGACAAAAATTCAAACACAAATCTCAGAGACTTAACACTAGACAACTCATTCTTCTGGTTGAATTTTCTCTGTTAATACCCAGATCACAGCCTTCAATTGGGACCTAGTTTCTTTAGTGATACTCTCATTCATCCTGGACACATTTCTTTCTCTCACAATAATATGTTAAAAGACTTTGTCAACTCTCTCCATAAAATCAAGATACATAGAGCTTATTGTCTTAAAGGGTAGTAATTCATAATATCTCAAATATCTTCTATAGAGGAGTATAGAATGTACTATTTTGGAAGTCTTTTGAAATTATGAATCACCTTCTGTATGTTGGCAAACTGTCATTTTCTAAGGATGTCCACAAATTATTTAAAGTATTTTCCTCAGCATCAATTTCTAATATGGGTTATTGCATTTCTCTGTATTTGCTTTGGGACCAAGATGATTAATGTGGGATTTGCATTCCATGACAGAGTCTAATATTCAATGTTTAGCAAAAGAGAATAGTGACAAACATCCTAGTATATCTTTGAATGCTCAGTGGAAGTCCTGAGATAGATTAAAAGCTTCCTGAAGATACCAACCAGATACAAATGGAGGAGAAGTTAGGCTAGTTGGTCACCAAAAGAGGAGAGATTCTTTAGGTGGAGAAATCTTTTAGCATTTCAGACATAACACATGCTACAAAGAAAACTGGAATGCCAAGAAGTTTGAGATATGTTTAGAAAATAACAGGTAATGAAACCAGAGTATGCAGGTTGTCCAAATGGTTACAAATGTAACTGAACTTGTGACATAATTGTGAGTGGCCTTGATGAGAAGCCAAAGATTACTTTATCCTGCTATGTGACTTTTCATAGTATAGTCAGTAAAAAGAAAAGACAATTTACATTTAATTAGAATGCTGTACCACCCAGACCTGTGAGTCCTTCCAAGCCTGTGAGTTCCCCCAGACTGTTGAGCAACCCAATACCAACATTCCTTGAAAGCCATTCCACTTCCAGTCCTGTTGGGGTTGTTCAGTCTTCTCAGCAGCCCATCTTAGTCAGTTCTACAGTACCTCACCTGCCTTTGCTGCTATTCTCACACTTCCAGGCATAGCTGAGGTTGAGCAACATTAACCTAGACAGATCCAGTCAAGATTTGCAATTGTGCATTTTCTTATTTACCACCTATTGGAATCACTCTTCTCTCTCCAATCAAAAATTAACATGGGCCTGTTGGACAGCCTGCTCACCTAGCCAATCCAGGACCATTCAAAGTCTTTTCTGGAACCACAGGCTCAGAAATTGCACTTACCCCCAGCTGAACTGAAACCACTTCTTACACAATTTGAACATCAATTCAGAGTAGCCCCCAAACTGAACACCTAGCACCACTCAGCAGGACTATCACCTGAGAGGTTGGGGTAACATCAAACAAAGATACACTCACTCAACAAAGATGAGAACAGATATCCATACCAAAAACATTCCAGATGTTCAGATCCCTTTGCAAAAACACAAACAACATGAGTAACAAAGGGAATGCATCTCCTCCAGAAATTAATATTCCAAACATAATGTTTCCTAAGAAAGTCAACTTAGCTGATGCACAGCACAATGGTTTCAAAATAGCAGTTATGAATATGTTCAGTGACTGGAGAAATGGCCCAGAGGCTAAGAACACTGGCTATTCTCACAGAAAACCTAGGTTCAAATCCTAGCACCATCATGGCAGCTAACCAATCATCTGTAGCTCCAGTTCCAGGGAATCTGATGCCCTCTTCTGTCCTTTGTGGGCACTACATAGCATGGGTCCACTTACACACATGCAGGCATAACACTCATACACATAAAATAAAATGAAAACATTTATAAATATGTTCAAGGTATCAAGCTAGTGCTGACTTCAGAGCTTCATATCTACTGGGTACAGTCCTTAGTGCTGGAAGGTGCTATACATGCTACCAGAAGGGAAATAATAACCATCAACCCTATTCATCTGTGAATTCTGCAGACTACAAGAACACCTGGCCTGGAAAGATATGCCCATGGGTGCAATAGTGGTATGAATATCATAGGAGTAACCAACTCTTTAATTTGATTTAAGGTCTGCTTCATAGGATGGAACCCATACTTGACATTTATATCAGAATTAGGAACCTGAGGCTATACTGGTCACAGGATCTAGGGGAGAACCTGATACTAGTTTTCTAGTAGATAGTTATCCTAATGACTTATTTTATACTCATAGATTAATGCATCTCTCATAAGGAACTAGAGAAGGTTCCTTATCCAACAGATGGTGATTAACACAGAAACCTACAGTTTGACAATGTATAGAGAACAAGAGGTTACAGAGAGTTTATCCCTGAATAAGATGCTTATATCAAACTTCTGCTTTCAGAGCTCAGGGATCTTTTAGGGAAAGGAGGTTGGAAGACTGTAAGAGCCAGAGGAGGTGAGTGACTATAGGAAACAAAGTTTTCCAGATAACTAGTCAGTTACTCAAATGAACTCACAGCAACAGTTCACAGCAGCACAAGTCCCATATAAGGTCCCAGAAAAAAAATCTCAGCATAGACATGAGAAAACGGTTTAGAAACCCCAACCAAACCTAAAGGAATTGTGGCAACTGCTGGCTGCTAGGACTGGCGGAGACAGTTTCTTCTGAGGATGGGATTCTTTATAGTTAACCAGGTGCCAATGGATGGACCCATACTGAAGGAAATTTGGGGGCAGTAATTAAATTCTATAGGCTCTCTCTCTCTCTCCTCTCTCTCTCTCTCTTCTCACCCCCTCTATATATGATCACATTAAATTGGGGGGAGACAAAGGGGAGGTGTGGATAGAAGAGGGAAATATAAGCATCATCAAATTATATTATGTGCAAATCACAAAAATTCAGTAAAAAGAGCTTAAGGTAATTCAGCAATTTAAATTCTCTTTAATCATAAAAGCCACTTGGTAATTAAAACCAGGGATGAACGTGAGACATCTGTTCTTAAAGCCTTGGCCTAATGCGTCACTACCCTGAAATTGTAAGAGAATGGTTATTGTTCTATTGTCCCAGACCTTCTCTGGTTATAAACATTTCAGTATCAATCTAGGCAAATAAAGAGAGTTGGCCACAAGAAACATTCTTTATCCTGATAAAAGGAAAGTTGTGAGAGGAGAGATAAATAATGCTTCAGATGGTATGAAACAAACGGAGGGAAATGTATTAGTTCAGAGTCCTACTGAAAAATACACATACAATAAATATATAAGTGCATATATATAGCTGAAGGCTATAAAACATAAAACACAGTGCTAGGCAGGAGAAATCTCACTTTGAGCTGTTGGTCAGGGTAGTATTAAGAGATTCCCAAAATAGCACCGACTACTGTCAGAGCCCTTGATTGCCTCCCAGAACTTGAAGGTAAGACCCTATTGCTCAAGACAGGACATACTTGGGACACATGACTTGGAGCAATGGAGCTAGAAAAGACCTAGAAGCCTCCTACCTGAAGACTTGCTCCCATGGAATCAGAGGATATTGTACAAGTTGCCAAGGGAGGAAATTAATCAATGGTCTTACCCAGATATAAAGCCTAATAAACAAAAATGACCAGCCTAAAAAACTATTTCAATTGGCTCAGTAGTGGCAGTTTTATATTTGGGATAATCAGCATTTATCTAATTAGAATTAAGGCCTGATTAAAGGGAAGGAACTCATGTATTGTACTGTAAACATAGCCAAATACACATGACTAGAGAAATACCTTTTCCACATCCCTAGACTAATTTAATTTCTTACTTTATTCTAAACATGCATTCTCATATTTACAGACAAGTGGACAGGTATAACTTTCATCCTTTATTCAAGTAGTTTTTTTCAACAGATAGGGACTTTTAGAGTCCTAGAACTGGTCAAATTCGGACAATAAGAGTCTGTGAGATGCTTAATCCTAAGAGACACATCTTCCATGTAACCTCTACACATAATATGAATGTAGCTCTCAATTCTCCTTAGAGAAGTTTCCTTATACAGAGATGGTGATTAATTAAAAAAAAAAAAGCCTACAATTGGCCAATGTGCAGAGAACAAGAGGCTGCAAAGTGCTTTTCTCTGAATAGGACATAAATCTCAAACCTCTGCCTCCCAAGGCTCAGGGATCATTGTGGTAGAAAATTGTAAAAGCCAGAGGGGTAGATGACCACACGGAACAGAGCCTTCCAGACAACTGGTCAGATACTCATATGAATTCACAGCAATGGTGACAACATGGACAAGTCTTATGCAAGCTCAAATCAGACAAAATCCCAGCATAGACATGTGAAAGTATGTATGAAGTTTTAAACCAACTTAAATAAATTTTGGCAATTGATGCCTACCGGGAAAGAGAAAGACAGTGTCTTACAGAGATAGGACTCTTGATGGGCCCAGTGGATGGATCTACATTGAAGAACATGGGAAAAGGACACAAGACACAAATCAGACTCTCTCTCTCTCTCTCTCTCTCTCCATATATATATATATATATATACATATATATATATATATATATATATGCCAGTCCATTAAATTGAGCAGGGCCAGTGGAGAGAAAGAGAGGTACTCATGATGGGGGGATCTAAATACCATTGAACTATATTGTATGAAAATCACAAAACTTCAATTTAAAATACATTAAAAAAGAAAATTAAGCAAAAAATAGATAACTAAATATGTTTAAATAACTCAAAGAGAATGTGAATAAAAGACTGAATGAAAACTGTGGAAACATAAACAGTTGAATGAAGAAACTAAAGTAATTCATGAAATCAGAACTCAATAAAAAAAGAAAATCTCTAAAGAAAAGCAAAACTGAAATAAAACTGTAAATGGAAAGCTCAGTAATTGAAAAAAAAAGCTCCGAGGAAAGGACCAAAAATAGATTAGAACAAATGGAATAGAGAATATCAGATCTCAAAGACAAGGTTAAGGAAATGGATTGCTCAAAAAGTGTCAAACCTAAAGTAAACCAGGAATGGAATACATAGAGCCTGTGGGACATAATAAAAAGACCAGACCTACAATTCATAGGTATAGATGAAGGAGAAGATATCCAGGTCAAAGGTATCTGAAATAATTCTTACAAAATTCTAGATTAAAATTTTCCAAATATAAGGAAAGAAATACTTATCAAGGTGAAAAAGACATACAGGACACCATGTAAACAAGCCCCAAAAGAAACTCTCCATCTCATATAATATCCAAATATTAAAGTACAAAGCAAGGAAAATGTATTGAAGTTTGTGAGAGAGAAAGATCAAACCTCATATAAAAGCAGGCCCATGAGAAAAAGAGCTGATTTTCCATTGAAGACTATGAAAGTCAGAAGGGTTCAGATCAATGTACTATAAGTCATGAAAGAGCACAAATGCTATCCTAGGTTACTACAACCAGCAAAAGTATCAGTTGTAATTAAAATATAAAGCAAAACTTTCTAAGATAAAAAACATATTTAAAAAAAATTATGCCACAAAACCAGCTCTACGGAGGGTACTAGAAGAAATACTTTGGTCTGAAGAAAAGATTAAATACATCCAAGAGAGCACAAAGAATGAATAATTCCAGGGCAGTCAACCATAAAAGGGATCATAACAGAAATTAATAAACATTGGTCAATGATAACTCTCAAAATTAATGCTCTCAATTACTCAAGGTGGTCTCAAACACATATCTTCCTGCTACAGCCTCCCAAGTGCAGGAGTCACAGGAATGAGTCACCACACCTGGCTCCTTCTATGTCTACTAGTGTGGTAACCAGCCTGAGGTGGCATCCGTTATTTCCGAATGTTTCTGGTACACACATGTGTTGCCACTTTCCACATCAAAATAGACTGACCTGCGTAACAAAAGAACATTATGGAAATGATGACTTATAATTTTTGAAACTGATTGTAGAAAGCACTGGGATTTCACTTTTGCTCCTATAGGGTTAGTTGCAGTGTGAGAAGCCAGATACCATATCACAAGGACATTATCATAAAGACCTGTAGAAACATGTATGTGCAGCCCAATCCCATCAACAGGCACTAAGTAGCCAGACATGTGAGTTAGTTAAGCCTTCACATGACTGGAACACTGCTGGTGTCTTGACTGCACTCATGAGCATGAGATCCTCAGTCAGAAACACTCAAAGAAGTCATGCCAACATGCTTGGCAAACAAACTGAGTTAATGAGCGTTTCTTATGTGTCAGCTGTTGAGTTTACAAGTAACTTGTCATTACAAATAAATACCTAATATAACTTGCTTACCTGTTTAGATTTTAAGTCTTGCACAGCGAATTTATTTCCTATTCAAATGAGTTAGTCATATTGAATTAAGGTTTCTCTAGAAAATATCAAGTTTATATTTTATGTAGAAAAATGTCTTAGGTCAGCCAACAGTTTCTTAACTGCTTCAGTCTGTTTCTGAATAACAATAATAATGTCATTTATGAAGGTGATATTATTGCTTAAAATTTCATTATGTTTTATGTGATGATGGATTTAAAGCAAAAATATTATTCTTATGTTTAGAAAATGTGGTCTGCATTTTCATGTTATTCTAGCCATTATATCATGGATATTTCTATGCAGTTCTTATAAACAGACACTGAATACCTTCTTCACTCTTATGGCTCCATCTTGACTAATAAATTATTCTACCTTTCTTTTTCTTGGGTTAGGCCCAGACCAAGGTCTGTATTATATATTAGAAAAATGGGGATGATTTTCTTTATACTATGTCCAGTAGAACACATATGATGTTTCTGAAAGGGGTCTTATCTTGGAATGGTTCTCTAAACAATACAGCACACACACACACACACACACTTCACATGCACATAATATAACTGTTAGTTTTTTGTTTTAGGAAATAATCCCCTGTATTTGAGTCCAAAACCATAAAAATTCACAGGAAAATGCCAAGAAAGTAAGAAAAACTACCAATAATAAGTGTTATGGGTAGCATTCTGACAACATGCTGATGGAGTTATTAAAAATCTATGATGAAGTCCCTGGTGTGAGTGAAAAAACCATTTGGTGTGATCTGAAATAGAAACCTTTTTTTTTTCTGGCCCCCTTGGATGCCCTTGAAGCTGAAGAACATGGAGGGATGGCTTGGGTGGCCTCATGCAGCTGTCATCCAATGGCACCTCAGCACTCAATGAGCAGCATGGCAAAGAGTTAAAAATTTGGAAATGTTTGCATCTCTAGCCCCAGAAAATACACTCCAGTGGTTCACGTCCTGAAGCATTCTACACGATAATTCAATGCCAGGGTCCCAGTGTATGTGCTGACTGCAAGTTGATGTATACTGCAGAATATTCTAGTACATGTGCCTATTCTTGAGTTATTCATGATGAAACATGAATAACATACAGAAATAATGGTACAGTTCTCTAAATGAGATGGTTAAAGCATGTTAAACTATGCTAAAAATTTCTATGTGATGATGTTAAGTTATACTGCAAACTCCAAGTACTCTTTTGTGTGAAATTTTGTTGTAGTGCTATTGACAGGAAATTTATGAATTCTTAGCATGAACTCTAGGTTTGTGCTCTGGGATGTGAACTCCATGCAGCTTGTCGATAACAGCCCTATAATAAACCACTATTAACAATAATCCAGCCAGTTCAGAGGACTGGCTAGATAGAGGAGTCTAGGTTCCCCTTTACATGATCTCACCAACCTTTTCTATTCAGTTACATATGACTTGTCACACTGTTTGTTGATATAGCCTCAGAACAACATAAACTATTGTTCAAATGGGAAGAAACAGACTTTTCCCACAATGCTCTTGCTTCTACACCATGGACCTAACAGAGGAGGAGAAAAGTCTTGCATGATTTTTTATTTTATCCAGTACCAGAGTGAGAATACTTACTCTGTAAGCAATGTTGTGCCAAATGAGGCAGTTTTTGCTCTATCAATCAACCCATATTTATTGAGTCTCCATAACATGTGAGATGTTGTGGGTACAGTGCATTTGTGGGGGAGGTGTATGTGATCTTCCCTTGTTTTAAAGTTTCAAAGTGTTGAATGAGACATAATATAAATCTAATCTATTACAAATGGGAAATTTTAGGATGCTGTATGTATAGGTGTCAAGGCAAAGGGGAAATCGCTAGGCTTTGAGATTCTAGCTTATTGATATTAAGTGCTACCTCTTTTATTTATTAATTACACGTACTCCTTGACAATTTCACACACACACACATACACACACATATACATATGCCATTCTGATTTGTGTGTAGAAATCATGTTTCATTTGTAGTAGGATGAATTTGAATGTACATGTAGACACAATTTATATCAGACATTGGGATGGTACCACCACCCTCTGGAAATGGTTATTCAAGTCAAGAGGTGGTGTGGCATGTCTTTAGTAAGAGTTTGGAGAATGATACACCAAAGTACCTGAACACAAGGATTACTTGTGGAGTTTTAAAGAATCTGATGCCTGGGGTACTCCCAACAAAATAAAACAGAATCTCTGGGGGTGAGACCTAGACACCACTGCTCCTTTAAAATTCCCCAAGTGGCTCTGTGTGCTACAGATTTAAGAACCACTAGGTTATAGGTTTCATAGATTTCCCTACAAGGACCTAAAGTTGCTAATTTTACCACTTTCAGAGGGGAGAAAATGGCCAGGCTTCTTTGACATTTTATTAGTTACTTTCCTTGTTGCTGTGACAGAATAACCCAACAAAAACAATTTAGGGAAGGAGGGGTTTACTTTGATTCATAGTTTGGTGGTAGTCTGTCATGGCTGGGAATACATGCCAGCAGGACATGAGGTGGCTGGCACATTGTGTCTGTACTATGGAAGCAGAGGGATGAATGCTGGTTCTCACCTCGCTTTCTCCTTTTTATTCAGTTCTCAGAATAATGCTGATTGTTATTTTAATGTGGAAAACCCTCAGATTTTTGTTAGTTGATTTTATAATTTGTCACTTTATGGAAGTTATTAATCATTTCATTTTGGGATCTCTTATGTACAATATCATATTGTCTACAAACAGTGATAATCTGACCTCTTTCTTTATAACTAGTACTCCTTTTTTAGGTGTCTGCATCTATTGCCTGCATGCTTGTAACCGCACCCGTGTTGTGCAATCACAAGGAGGACAGAAGAGGGCATTGGATACCCTGGAACTGGAGTTATGGACAGTTGTTAGCCCTCATGTGGGTGTTGGAATTTGAAACTGGGTCTTCTGTGAAAACAGCCAGTGCAATAAAGATGGCTAAGAAACACCTTAAAGATTGTTCAACATACTTAGTAATCAAAGAAATTCAGATGAAAACCACTTTATAATTCCATTTTACCTCAGTCAGATTGGCTCAGATGAAGAGAATAAAAGATACCAAATGCTGGTGAGGATGTGGAGAAAAAGGGACTGTTCATTTACTGCTGGTGAGATTGTAAACGTACACAACCCCTATGGAAAGCAGTGTGGAGAGCTCTGGGGACACTAACCTGACACAATAGATCTCAACACAGATGAAAGAATGTGTTAATTACAGTTGGGGAGCTATAGACAGGTGCCGGAGGGGAAGGGGTATAAAGATGATTAAGATTGAGATGCTCTGTATGAAATACATCATGATTAAATATATATGTATATATATTTATAAAAACTAAAAATTAATTTATCATATGGTTTGGTTATGCCACTCCTTGGCGTATACCCAAAGGACTCATCCTACTGTACAGATACCTCTACATACATGTTTGTTGCAGCCTTCTTCACAGTGGTTAAGAAATGGAAACAACCTAAATGTCCCTCAACTGATGAATGGATACTGGAAATGTGGTATCATAATGTAGTTTTCCTCAGCAGTAGGAACAAATGAAATTATGAAATTTGCAGGTAAATAGATGGAACAAGAGACTGAAATACTAAGCGAAGTAACACACAGAAAAGCGAGCGATGTGTGTTCTCCCTCATTTGTGGAGTACAGCACCAATCCCTTATATTTGAGTATATATCCTGACATAACATTAGGAGCCAGGAAAATGAAAAGGAAACACGGAGATACAGGGAAAGAAAGAGTCCGAAAGAGGCGGAAAGTAGGGAATCAATGTTACCAAGGGGTTGTGGAGTCGGAATGTTCTGCTGGAATGGAAAGGAGGAAGGGACATGCAGAGGCCATGGTGTCGAGGGAAGAGGGAACTCAGGAGAGGGGGGAGGGTTGGTGGCAGGTTTTATTGGGGGGAGGGTGGAGATGATGGCGAAGCTTAGACTGGGAAGGGAGGAGGGAGGTTGTATGGAGGAGAAAAAGCAGAGATGAGCGGATCTTGAGGAGCTAGGGATGCCAGAGGAAATGTGTCTGTTTCAGAATGTAGAGAGCCGCGGATTGCTGCATCTTAAAGATGGCACCTGCTCCCGCCCCCCACCATCCGGAGGTGGGCGCTCTCTGGAGCAAACAGCTCCATAATTGGCTGTGGCTGAGGTCTGGCCCTGCTTCCGCCTGTGTGCGCCTATCTACTTTCACCACGTAGTAGTTTGGGGTTGGCTGGCAGGAGGGAATTTAATTCTGTGGCGGGCTTTCCCCGGGAGGAGAAGAAAAAGCAAGGAGAAGGAGAAGCAGTAAGGAAAGGGAAGAAAAAGTTAAAAAGTTAAAAAGCCAAAAGGTTGTTCAAGGTTCCTGAATAAACTACTTTTGGAAGAGTCCGGGGTCGCGTCTTCCTTACTGGACGAGACGGGCGCGACATCAGAACCCTCTGAAAAATACACACATGGTGTCTGAACATTATTGCATATGTATACCTGGGGGCTCTTTGGCAAGGAACACAATGCCAGACAAGAGAGACCCTCCTTTGAGTGACTCGTCAGAGTAGTCCAAGAGACTCCCAAAGTAGCGCAAACTACTGCCAAAGCTTTTGCTTATCTCACAGAACTCGAAGATACGACCTTACTACTGAAGATAGGACATACTTCTGATACAGGACTTGGGGCAAGGAAGTGGGAAGTGACCTGCAGGCCACCTCCCTGAAGACTAGCTCTCATAGTTCTAGAGGATACTATTCAAGCTGCTAAGGGAAAAAATCAATTAATGGTCCAACTCAGTCCTAAAGCCTCATAGCCATAAAGACTGGCACAGCAACCTACCTCTATTGGTGCAGTAATGGCACTGTTATTTGGGGGAGAGGTAATCAATAGCTATCTAATTATCCTTAAAGATCCCTCAGTGGGAGTGAACCCATGGGTGCCACTATAAACAGTTAAATACTGGAGAGGACATAGATTCTAGAGAAACATTATCATAATCTCTAGACAAATGAAATTTCTTATCATATGATAAGTATGGATCCTTATATTTAAAGACAAGTATACCGTATACCACTCATCAAAGAAACTTTTTTTTTGCAACAGATGGAGGCTACTGTAGAGTTCTATAACTGGTCACATACAGAGAATATACTTCTAAGAGATGCCAAGTCCTAGGTAACATATCTACTGTGGACCCTCTACACCTAAGGCTCATGGAACATAGCAGAACAGGGACTAAAGAGAAAATCAATGCATTTCTCAACTCTCATCAGTAAAGCTGCCTTATATAACAGAGTGTGATGCACACAAAAGGCCTCAAGTGGTCAAACTTTAGAGAATAAGAGACTATAGAGTATGTGTCCCTGGACAGGACTTCTGTATTAAACTTGACCCATTCATGACTCAGGGACTATTTCAGAAGAGGGGGCAGAAAGATTGTAAGAGCCAGGTAGGTCCATGAACATAGGGAAACAGAAGATTTCAGGCCACTGGAAGCTTGCATATGTAAACTTGGGGCAGTAAGTGGCACCAAGCACAAGACTCATGGCAACTCAAGGGCCCAAGGGCAGACAAGGGCCCAAAGTAGATTAACAGAAATAGGCTGTAGACCAGCCCTAGTCTGGAAACTGTTAGAGTCTGATTAGGATGAGGGAGGGTAGACCTTACTTACGAACTCTAGATAAGCTGAGTAAACTTCAGTGGATGAATTTACACTCAAGGACAGTGGGTACAATTGTTTGACTGGACAGGACTTAATATGCATGGAGAACACATGAGCTCCTGTGTGTGTGTGTGTGTGTGTGTGTGTGTGTGTGTGTGTGTGTTTATGTGCAGATGTGAATGGGGAAAGGAATCTAAATTTGATTAAGAACTGCTGTATGAATGCACAAAAGCTCAATAAAAGTGTTTTTAAAATTCAAGTTATGAGAATGGAAAGTTGGCTCAGCCATAAGAGCACTGGCTGTTTTGGTAGAAGACCTGGTTTCAAATCTCAGCACCCATATGGCAACTAACAGCCAATGGTAACTTCAGTTCCAGGGGATCCAAAGTCTTATTCTGTTCTCCAGGGACACTGCACACACAACGCAGGTGCATTTACATGCATGCAGGCAATACGCTCAGACATATAAAATAAAAATAAATAATAATTTTAAGTTCAAATTATAATTGCATAAGAAGATACACATCGATTATTAATGTAGTTCTTAGTGAGTTTTTGGTCCCTTCAGATGGTTGGTGTAATAGCCATTTCGCCCTCTATTCCTGAGTGGACTATATTATTTTATATACAAACCACGATAGCACTCTCCTGTTGATAGACATTTTTCTTATTACCAATTTTTCTAAATGTAAATAAATTCCATTGAACATTCCAGTACAAGTTTGTGTGGCGATATTTTCATTTCATTTTTGTAAATATCTAAGAATGAAATTGCCCGTCGGTTGCAACAGTGAGAAACCACCACTTTTTCCCCGTAACTGCGCTGTTTCTATATGCCTGCTGGCACTGATTGAGTGAACCAAGATGCGTTGCATCTTTTCCAGTCTTTGGCCTTGTAAACCTCATTTAATTATGCTTTTAATTTTAGCTGTTCCCTCAAGGGTATCGTTGCAATTAACTGTGGTTTTATTAGTAGTTCTCTGATGGCTGGCAATGTTGGGTATCTGCATGTGAACTTGTTTGCCACTAAGCACTTTTTGGTGATGTTTCTGTTTAAAAAATTCCCCTATATTTTTATTTGCTTGACTTATTTTATTTAGCTTTTTAACTTATTTGAATTATCTCAGCATTAGTTATTTTCAAAATGATGCATGTGGGAAAAGATAGGCGTGCACATGTGTGTGTCTTTCAGTTTAGGTCTTATTTTTCATTTTCTTCATTATGTTTTTTGATTAGCAGCAGCTTTTAACTATGATGAACATACTAGCTCATATTTTTGTGTTATATTCATTTATATCTGTGTCATTCTGTGAAACTTCCTCATCTCCAGATAACAGCACTGTTTTCTTGTAAGAACATATATCTTTCAGGGGTTTTTAATTTTTTTTGCTTTATTTCTAATTTATGTGTAAATGTATATTGCATGCATGCATGTGAGTGTACCTGTGCCATGAAATGTCTGAGGATGACAGAAGAGGGTGTCAGATCCCCTGGAACTGGAGTTACAGAAGGTTGTTAGCTGCCATGTGGGTGCTGGGATTTGAACCCAGGTCTTCTGCAAGAATCTCCAGTGCTCTTAACTGCTGAGTCATCTCTCCAGCCCCATCTCTCAGGTATTTACATTAGCCCTGTTAGCCACTAGAATTAGTTTTGAGAATGGTGTAAGGTATGAATCAAATTTAGGAATTTTTATATGTGTAGTACTAGTAACACTCCGTTAAAATATTTTTATTTCTCTATTAAATTACATAGGAAGTTTTGGCAAAAATTTATTGTACGCATGCTTCTATTTCGTTTATTCTGTTTTCTGTTGGGTTTATCTATTTTTATCTTTATGTGACATTGCATTAATTTGTACACACTTTATAGTAAATATTTCAGGTGAATAAAACAAGTTCTCTGCCTTGCTTTTTCAAGACTGCCTAGACAAATTGAGCTTAAAATATTTTCATATAAAATTTAGTTTGTCAGTATCTTAACAACCCCATTGGATGCATTCTGAAGAGTTTATATGATTTTAATACATTTTATAGTATTCCAACATTGTTATAACTTTTCACAATATTGAATACTTTCAATAATGCTTCCAGTGTTTATATTTTGCTGAATTTATTTTAGATTCTTTATATTATTTTTACATGAAATTAATGTGCCATATTGTATATTTTGTTTGCTCAATACTTGTATATTTTTTCCACAGTTGACCTTGCATCCTGAGACCTTTTTGGATACACTTACTGGATGTAGTGAAGAGATTGTGTGTTGTGATGAACACTCTGTATTTTGTACTTATTTAATCATATAAATAAGGTTTTATTCATTTTGTGGCATTCTTTGACTTGTGGCATTCTTTGTCATGCTTTGTTTTCCTTCAGTAGACTCACATATACCAAATAGAATAGAATAGAAATGGTTTTCATGATGGCTTTATCTTATTTACAATTTTATAATTTAAAATTAGAGATTTTAGACATTTAAACATTGACTTTGAGGTAAAATGTCAGGGATAGGCTTTTCAGATTGTTATTCATGATACAACTTGATATAATCAAATACCAACTTTTTAAAGCAAGCAGGTTACTTTTTTCAATTAGATTCTAAAGGTTTAAATTGTATATTTACATATATATTTAAATGTACTCTCTCTACTTGATAACTTTTTAGTTTGCTGTGTTCTCCCTGTAAAGAACTAAATCATGATTCATAACAAAACGGGGGCCTAAGCATGTGGCTCAGTAGGTAGAGTGCTCACTGCGCAATCATGAGGCCTGGGTTTATATTCCCACAATAAAGAAAGCTGGACTTAGTGGTATACATGGTTATCCCAGATGTGCTGAGGAGGTGGAAGCAGGTAGATCTCAGGAGCTTTCTGGCAAACAGGTTGAGCCCAAAAGCCAGCTTCAGGTTCAGGTACAGACCCTATTTAAAAAAAAATAATGTGGAAAATGGCAGAAGACATCAGATGTTGACCTCTGGCCTGTAAACTCATGCACACACTATCTCAAGCACATAAAACCTCTAGCATATATTTTTCAAATTTTTAATACTGAATGAACTGAGTTTTACCTTCCCAGATATTAAGTCTCCCAGAAGTATCAGTCTGTGGCTGGTTTCTGCAATAGGACTGCATGAGACTTAACACATGGATCATGGATTATGTGTTTTGTGAAGAGATTCTATCTGGACGAACTATGACTTACTAAAATGCTGTACTTGAGGAAAAAATAATAATGTTGAAAGCAGATAATCCTAAATATGATATCAAAGATACTCGGTAAAACATTCCTCACCTTTCTGGTACCTGGTGTTCTCAGAGTAGTCAGTGCATTGTAACAGATGCAAAACTCTTACTAAGATGTGTTTAGGTTTCGCTCTTAAGGTCATTTTCATTTTCTACAGTTTTATCAGATTAGCAGAAAGATGATCTTTGATGCTAGATAGCATAATACACTGTCAACTAGTTAAGGAGAAATTGATTTGCTTTATGTATATCAAGATTTGTTCTATCTCAAGTGCTGGTAAATAGCCTTTGAATTATTTAGTTTGGAGAAACAAAATACAGGAGAAATCAGATTCAAGTTACACTTAAAACTATCTCAGGTTCTCATTGTGTGTTCCAGCTATTGCCAGAAATACCTGTCGTTAGAGTTTAGATCTCCAAGAACTTTAAATTGCCCAAAGAGTAGCAGTGGTAGAAATCTTCATAGGATGCTTGTGAAGAGATACAGGAGAAAGCCCAGGGCTCATTATCTGCTGATCTGCCCTTCTTCATTGAGCCTTAGATGCTTGTCACATTTGATTTGTTCCCACCAGCTGTTAAGAAATCTTGTTATAAACCTTTGAAATAAATGATTGCAAAGTAGCTATTTTCTTACTCCAATTACATATGAATTTTATTCATTATATTTTAGATATAATAATGCTACAATATTAGAAATATTGAAATGAAATTATCCAGAGCACTTTTGTAGGCCCTTGGGAAGACTGATGTACCAACAGGAAGCTAAGAAGCTATTAGATGTGCCCGGTTTTTGCTTTGACCTACTTTCAGAATATATTTAGCCTGTCTTCAAAAGGCCTCATATCGTTTGTTTCATATCAAGAGAGATAAAAGCATCAAATGATTCTACTATGTCTTTAATAGGATTGCAGATCTAAAGGGCAGAAAATAAAATATGAAACATTAAAAATAAGGCCTATCAGGAAAAATTTTATTTAAGGGGACAAACTGTGAGAAAGAACTAGTGAATTCTTTTTAGGGCAATAAAAGAGATGAAGGATTAATAAGTAACATTTTCAAATATGAAAATTCAGTTGAGATGCCAAGTCAGGAAGCAGGACCTAATAAATATCTTCATATTGCTGTGTGATAATATTAAACACAATTGCTCTTAAACTGCCTATACGTCACCAGAAATTATTTGTTTTTATTTGGATAGCAACACATAGAAAAATCAATAATATTCATACAAACTAGCAGCAAACTATGTAAAAGAGAAGCAAGAACACTATCTTAATTATCAATAGCTGGAAAAAAATAAAAAAAAAAAACCCTTAAGAGTAAATTCAACCAATGATGGGAAAGACACATACACTGAAAACCACAAAAAGCAGATATAAGAAACTGAAAAAGAAAATAAATGGAAATACATCTTATGCTCATGGATTAGAATTGATATTGTTAAAATGCCCATATTATTCAAAATTTTCTATGGGTTCAATGCAACCTCTATAAAAAATGTTAAAATGTTTTTAACAAAAATGGGAAAAAATAACCATAAGACCAACATGGAATTACAGAAACCCTGCATAACCAAAGCCATCATGAGAAAAGAGAATCAAGCTGGGAGTATCACACTAGCTGACTTAAAATTTATTTTAAAATTATAATAATGAAAATATCAGAGTACTGGGCATCAAAACAGACACACAGTTAGAGGTAATAGGATAGAGAAATTAGAAGTAATTCCATTCATTGGCAGTTAATTTATTTTTTGCCAAAATGACAGGAACACAAAATGAGTGAGTGTCAGTCTTTTCAATGAGTAGTATTCAGACAACTAGGTGCCCACAGATAAAGAATACAATTAAACCTCAATCTCACATAATACTAAAAGAACACAGAAAATATATTAAAGATGTAAATATAATACCTGAAACTTTAAAGTACTATAAATACTTTCAAAACAGGAGAAAACATTTTCAAATCATGCATTTATGAAGACTTAAATGTAGCATATACAAGAAACTCTAACAGTTCAAAGTAAGGAAGAAAATATACCAGTTTAAAAATGGCAAAGAATCTAAATAAGCATTTTTAAAGAAGATATGCAAATGGATTCAACACCACTAATTATCAGAGTAATACAAATAAAAACTCCAATGAGATATCATTTCAACCCTGATCAGAAAGACAAAAGGAAAGAGGTGAGGATGGGGAAGAAAAGGAACACTTGCGCACTGTCAGCAGTGGGTATGCTAGTGCAGTCATTGCAGAAAACAGCAGAGCAGGCTCACAAAGAGAAGTTATTCAAAAATCCCCTACTGACTGCATATCTGAAGACACTGCGATCAAAGTTTTAAAGAGGTTTCTGCAAATCAATTTTCACAGCATTATACACAATAGCCAAGATGCAGAATTAGCCTAGTTATCAGTGAATGAATGGATAAAAGAAATGTAGTATATATGCAAAATGAAAGTGTTCAGACTAAAACGGAAAGACACCTGTCATTTTTGACAGCATGGATAGACCTGGAGGGCTTTATGCTAAGAGAAACAAACCAGAAAGAGAAAGACAAATACCAGGTGATCTCACTTGTATATACAATTTGAAAATTTGGAAATTTTTTAAATAGAGGGTTAGAATGGTGGTTTTTTGGAAACGTTGGCTTAGAGAGAATATTTGGTAATATCCAAAGGACTCAAATTAATATATTATAAGAGTAACAGATTTAAAGAGCTGTGGTACACAAAATAATCACAGGGATAGACACATTTTATTTTTGAGATTGCTGAGAGAATAGATATTAACAGCTATTAAGTGTTTTCACTGCAAAAATAATAAGGGGCTGGAGAGATGGCTCAGTGGTTGAGTGTGCTTTCTTCTTTCCCAGAGGACCTGAGTTAAGTTCCCAACACTTTACAAGTCAGCACATAACTACCTGTAAATTGAGTTCCAGTTGATCCAATGGCTACTCCTCCCAACCATGGCCTCCTGCACACACATGTGCACATAAACTCACAAACATATGCATAAATTAAAAATAAATTATCAAATCTTAAAAGTAAGGTAATACATTTACAAGCTAGTTCAACATATTATTCTACAATGTATGTAAACTTCCAAGCAACTTACACTATATATGCAAATCTTATTTAAAAGATAAAAGTAAAGAAATAGTAACTAGAGAAAACTGGGTGAAAATTTTGGAGTCACTAACTATATTTTTATTTTTTCTACTGTAAATTTACTTATTGTTGGTTGATGAAAGTGCTTCTTTCTTTGTTGAAACAAAATAATACAGGTAGCACTATAGGTAACATATCACAAATGCATATTTGAAAAGTAGAAGGTTTGTTTGGTATCAGAAATCATGTTCCAAAATCCCTTGCCTAACATGACTTTCCTTATTGGGTAAATGAAATGCAGTTGGTGTGTGAGAAAACAGTGTACATTTTCCTGCTTTAATAAATCTGTAGTAAATGTCCAAGATATGCAAGTAGTAAATTAATAACAGATTTAGGGAAGAGCAAATGGTTTATAATTTTATACTATTTTAAGGCTTTAATTATGGATTATAATTAGAAAGGTAGTATAAAGTGAAAGATATATGCTTTCAAAATGAATAACTTAGTATCTATGTGACCTATTTTGTTACTTTAAAAATAATACATTGTTTCTGGCCAGAAACATGAAAAAAAGAACATTCCGAAAGAACATTTAACAGAACCAAGAGTAAGCAGGTCATACTCTGACACAGTATGGTTATTCTTAGTTTGGCATTAATTTATGTTAAAATTTTAATGATTATTTATTTTTATTTTATGAGTGTTTGAGTGTTTTCCCAGCATGTATGTAAGTGTACCACCTGCACACAATACCCACTGAGGCTAGAAGAGGGCATCAGATGCCCTGGAACTGGAGTTAGGACAAGTGTGATCAGCCATGTGGGTGCTGGGAACCAAACCTGGGTACTCTGAAAGAGCAGCCAGTATAGAGCCATTTCTCCAGCCCCTATTAATTTGTATTCAAGAATTAGAAGTGCCATCAAAAGATACCCAAAACTGAAGGATTGCAAAAGTACTTTAGCATACTCTTTCTTTACTTACTTAACATGCTCAGCTTAGTGAAATTTATTACATATTATATCTGAAATGCAATCATGTAACATTTATAAAGTCTATACAATACCACTTATATCAACTACTATTCTGTTTTTTGTCAAATAACAACTGTTATATATAAATTCAGCGGTTTGTGTGTTGAAAAGGTGGTTACACCTTCAGTGACTGCCAAGAGAAAGTCTTGCTGGTGTCACAGGTCAAATACAAATGTGAGAAATATTTTATTCAATATCATTAAACAATTGACTAGGCCTCAACAAATCCCAAAGGAGCTATATAAGAAATTCTGGTTTTCATGAATTCCTGTTATACAGCTCAAGTAATCATTTCATTTTTTACATAAGCATTGGAATTACAGTTTAGTAATTTCTGTTCTAACATCTTTCTCGTGCCATCTTCTGAAGCAAAAGAATAGTGGTTTTTGTTTGATAACTCATCACAATTCAGTAAGCATCCTTCTTTATTAAGGTAGAAAATAATATTCTGAACATGTTGCACAGTTGTAGTGGGTAGGGACCACCATTGTTTGGTTCTCCAGAAACACTCTTCTTGTTAAAATATGGAAGTAATTCAAGTATTGTGGTGTGTTATACACTTTAAGTAAAAATTTTATACACATGAGGATATTTTTTAAATTTATCATATTTTATTTAGTTATTTATTTAGTTGTGTGTTTGTGTGTGTGTGTGTGTGTTTCTGTGTGCCCCTGCACATGTTACAGTATGTATGTGGAAGTCAGAAGACAACTTGTGGAAGTTGATTCTCTCCTTTTACCATGGGAGTCCCAGGGATTGATCCGAGGTCATCAGGCTTGGTGGCAGGCTCCTTTACCCACTGTGTCATCTCGCAAGCCCTAGATGAGCATACTTTTATTTAAATAAAACAACAAAAACTAATTGACTCCTATGATGCTGGTAATTTAAGAATAAATTATTCACATTTTGCAGTTTATTGTTACTCAAATTAGGGTCCAGTGACCAATATCATTTTAATCATTGAGCTTTCTGGAAATGTAAGAAGAGGAGTGGGCACTATTCTTGATTCTTGAATAGAAATCTTTATTTTAGTAGGATCCTTGAGTGGTTTGTAGGCACTTAAGCTTGAGATTCAAGTCTTTCATTTCTTTTATACATTGGTGAAAGTATTTAAGGTTTCCACTCAATTTCTTCTTTAAAAAGAAGCATTTGTGTGCTTGCATGTTTGCCCACATGTACATATGTGCACCATACATATCTAGTGCCTGCAAAGGCCAGAATATCCTATTCCCCTGAAAGTGGAAGTTCTGGTGGTTGTTAGCTACCATATGGGTGCCAGGAACCAAACCTGGATCCTCTGCAAAGGCACTAAGTGCTATTAACCACTGAGTCATCTTTCCAGCCCATTCTGTTCAACTTTTAAAACCCCCATCAATTCAGTTCTGGGCAAAATTTGGAGAGTATGTGCAATTTATTTACTTTTGCAAAAAAGGTTTTAGCTTGCCCTATTTCAAAAGGAAAATGAGACCTCAGGGAGTAGTGAGTTTTTACTTTTAGAAAAACAAGGGTTCACCATAAGAGCAGAAGGCAGGGACACAAAGGTCAGAGAGAGTTTTGTGTTTACTTCCCAGACTTTGAATGTAGGTTTCCCCATAAAATGTGCAATACTTGGAAGCCAATTTCCTAGGCAGCCTGTGATGGTGCTGCTCAGATGTCGATAAGATGATATGAATTTTCTTGAGAAAAGTATGCTATAAAGCTTCCAGATAACTGCACATGAGATTCCAATAACCATGAGCCCATTGTCAAAAAAACCTTACAATACAAATGAGGAAATGAGGATCTCAAAGTGAGAGTGGAAAGAGAGAACAAGTGCCTAGTTCAGAGCAACAATGATGGAACTAAAGGATACACAGACATAAATGAAAAAAGACCCTGAAAAGGGGGATTGCAGGGAATAGATGTGACCAGGCAGGAGATGGGAAAAATGGGGACGTTTGGCAGGGAGGAGAGGAGGGAGAGATATGCAGAGGGTCACTCTGTGTGTTGGGGGGGAGTCAGGAGAGTGGGGATGGAGGGAGGCAGCGGCTAATGGGAGAGAGTGGGGATAATGCAGGTGGAGGGACTAGGAAGGGAGGAGGAGGTCTGACAGGAGGAAAGACAGTAGAGAAGACTGAACCTTGAAGGACTAGAGAACCCAGAGGGAAATGTGATGCCGCTGAACCCCCTGAGAAATGCAGTGTGTAAACGTTAGTGCATCTGTATCCTTGAGGGCTGTTTGCCAAGACTACAGTGCCAGACAGAGCTACCTCCCTTTGTGTGATTGGTGAGAGTGGTCCAAGAGACTCCCAAAATAATACAGGCTATCGCCAAAGTGCTTGGAAATCCCCTAGAACTAGGAGATAATACACCACTGCTAAGGACAGGACATACTTGGGATACAGGATGCAGAGCACTGGGGCAGGAGCTGACATGGAAGATTTCTACATGAAGTTTAGCTCCAAGAAGGCCAGATGATAATAGGCAAATTGCTAAGGGGAAAAATCAATGGTCCAACCCAACCCTAAAGTCTAATGACCGCACAAACTGGCACAGCATATTATCTCTACTGGTACAATAGTAGTACTCTCATCAGGGGCATAATCAACAGCTATCTAAATGAAATTAAACCCCTCTCAATGGGAGCAAATTCACACATAGCACTGCAGACTCAGCTACATAGACAAGATGGGAGGGGCCTTGTCATCTCTCTAGAGAAACGAAATTTCTTACCATATGCAGACAAACATGTGGCACACCACTCTTCAAAAAAGGCTTCTTTTTGCTACATGGAGGCTACGGCAGAACTTGACACCGGGTCAGACACAGAGAATATATGACTGAGCGATGCCAGGCTAAGTGACATATCTACAATTGAACCTCTGCACCTAAGGCTCACGGAAAACAGTGGAATGAGAAGTAGAGAGAAAACTAAAGCATCCCTCAACTCTCACCAATGAAACTTCCTCAAACAATATAGTGTTATCCACGCAGAAGGTCACAATTGGCCAAGATGTATAGAATAAAGACTGCAGAATGAGTGTCCCTGGATAGGACTCCTATATTGAACCTCACCCACCTATGGCTCAGAGATCATTGCGGGAAAGGGGACAGGACATTTGTAAGAGCCGAGGCTGATTCATGATCTTAGGGAAACAGAGGCATTCAGGCTACTGGAAGCTTGTACATGTGAAATTGTGGCAACAATGGCATTGAGCACAAAAACCACACCAACTCAAATCAGACAAGCGTCCAGAGCGAAGGGATAGAAATTGGTGGCAGGAGAGACCTGGATGGAGACTGAGTACTACTGGGACAGGGAGAGTATGCTTTACTTGCTTTACTTAAGATCTCTAGGTAGCCGGACTACATCCCATTGGATAAATTTGCACTAATGGACATCTGGACACTAATGCGTGACTGGATAGGACTTAACGTGTATGACAGAATACATGAGGCCTGGCTGAGGTTTGCGGGGATGAGTGGAGGATGGCGTCTAAATTTGATTAAGAACTGTTGTGTGAAATACATAAAATTTAATATAAATTAAAAATAAATAAAAACTTAAAAATATCATTCAATACAAACGAAAGAAAAAAAAACTATAGGAACTGGCCCCTTCTAGCAGCATCAGTTGACAAAAGTTCCTTAGATTTGGGATGCATTTATTACCCTCTTTTCTATGTCGATGGTGAGACTGTGTCTGATTTGATCTTGTTGTCACCATTGCTGTGAGTTCATACGAGTAACTGACCAGCTGTCTAGAAAACTCTGTCTCCTACAGTCATCCACCAGCTCTGGCTCTTACAATCCTTCTGCCTCTTCTTCCTCAATGATCCAGATCAGAGAATTTTTACCTTACCATTTGTCCTGTGTTTATTCTTTGTCTATATAACCACAATATGATAGTAATGAAGTAGAGAGGTAATGCTTTAAAGTTAGAGCGAAAAGATTCACCATCTGTTTTATGCTTCTTAGATTTTCACATCTGCATCAGCTATGGATAATAATTTCTAATACTTACATTGTCCTACTTGGTCTAAACTATTAATCATGTTATTTCTGATTTTTCCAGCCTATTAATTACTTTCAAAATATCTAGCATCATTTAATATCTACCTGCCGACATGAATTAATAAAAGTTTCAATGAGATATCTAAACAATGCAATTGCATACTGTATTCTGCCTTCCAAATTGTATACTAACAGATAACATAGGAATTGACTTTCAAAATTTTATTTCAAACTAAAATTTTAATGTAAGGACCATGAATTTTAGGTTCACAGCATACTTTGTGTTCACTAGATTTATTAGTGACTCGTATGCTAGTGCACCCTATTTTTAATACTTGGTCTTAGATAGGCTGTCATGTTGGATCTGGGGTCAACTGGTCCCTCTTTATTGCTCACTATTCTAAATAAAAGGACTAGAAAAGAGCTTCAGACTAAATATCCCCAAATTTCAGGAACACAACACTGTTCATTCAAGTTGTTATATAAATACACGTTAGTACAATTCCATTTTTGCTACGCACTAGGCTAAGTGCTTTGGGAGTAAAGAGATTAAATGGAGAGAAAATAAACTTCCTTCCTTTAAGGAACTTAATATATGCTGGGGGTAATTAGTCAATATTGCTAAATAATTATAAACATGAAGCTAATAAATAATTACATAGTGAATCCTTGCTGCTCAACCTCAGAATTTGGCACAAGCTAAGTTTCAGGCCTGTTACCAGTGCCTTGTACATTACTATGAAGTTATTCATCATATAACAAAGGGAATATATTCTGAGAAATATATTGTTAGGTGATTTACTACTATGTAAACATCACAGAGTGTGATAATGTAAATTTGGGGATTATGTAGCTACAGAGAGTCTATATGGGATTACTTTGAATATGCAGTTTATTTTTAACCAAACTATCTGTATGTGGCATATAAGTATAGTTTGATCCTGTGGTTTATCACCTAAGTAGTAAGGCAATTCATTAAAACAAATATATCCTGTAGCTCAAACAATTGTTAATATTTTATATCATTTTTAATCACAAGGAAAGACTCCATACATAGTATAGACTATAAATTTCTTTGTTTATGTGCCGAAATTATATAATTCAATATAAATGCAACTTATCAATGCAAAGGAAAATGTGTTCAGATACTGATAATTGCTAAGGCCTTTATATGTATCTATAAAACAATGCTTAAAATTGGCAAAAAGTTAAATAAACATGAAAGTCACTTTTACAGGATAAATGAAAAGAAACAGAATGTTACCCAAGCAATTTTATGAAGAACATAATATCTCTCTGAGCCAAAATAATCATAAAATTTATTCACTATGAGGTAGAATAATAGATTGGGTTATGGTTTAATTCTAATCTTATAAAACTTATTTGTGTACTTGTACTTATGAGATTGAAATTATATTTAAGTATTGGTTTTAAATTTTAATTATTTAAATTTGGCAACTTATCATAGAAAAAAGAAATTTTATTTTAGATTGCTTCATCTCAGGAAGATGAAATTCACTAAATATCAACATTGCAACTTCAAAGTATGATAAGAAAGAATATCTCAGAATCATGTGCAATGATATCCATAATTGCTTTGCTGCAGAATTAATACAGCATGTGGAAGACAGCGAAAAGGAAACCAGAACAATATATTTGATATATATTTTATTCCTCCATGTTCAAACACAAGGAAAGAGGTGCCATAAACATTCTTTAAGACATATTATTAATCAGTTTTGACTCTATTGGGCATTGCTGTTTTTTATTTTTGCTTTTTAATTAATTGTACATAATAATGGGTTCATTTTGGCATTTTCATAAATGTTCCTAATGTGTTACATTCACCCCTGTTGCTCTCCCTCGTCCCCTATAGCCACATCCATTATTTTCCCTCGTCTCCCTCCCACTTCCATTCAACCTTAACCCTTCAGTTTCCCAGCTAGGCCCCCTTTTTTCGTGTCTATTTTTGTTTATGTTCACTGAGTTTCATTTGAGGTATTTGCAGAAACATGTGCACCATACCTGTGAGGACCAGTCGACAGCCCTATATCTACGCACATCTGGGCAGCACTGCTTAGACCCAGAGGCTACTAAAGATAAAAAAAAACGGACATGAAGTTCAGAGGGAGATGTGCTGGAATGGGGAGGGTTGGCAGAATACTGTCCATATGTATTTGAAGCTATGATGCAATTTGAAATGGCCAATTGAAAGGAAAATAATGAAGTCTGGAGAACAACTCCTGGTCACTCCAACCTCAGGAGGTAAGAGAGAAGATGAGACTGCCAGGGAGGGAGATGGCCTCTTGGAAATTCTGATAGTTTGTCTTCGATATGTGCAGTATGGACTTTAAATAGAAGTGTAGGTGTACTGGATTGTTTTAAATATAGTAAGGACATGTTCTGTAAGCTCAACCCTTGAAGCACATGTCTATGTACAGTAATGCTGTTAACTGTAGGAACAACATTGAGTGGCAGCTCTCTAAATCTTACTCATTTTGTGTAACTGACACTTGTTCTCTAATAAATACAGTCTGTTTTTCCAGTTATTGCTCATGGTCTTCTTGACCAAAGCTGTGGTCATATGCATCTCTTCGATAATTATCCTCAATTGTACATGGTGCTGAACATGTAAAGTTCATCTAAAATACTGAAGCTACTGCTTTCTTCTAAGTCCCCCCCCCCAATGGCCAAGATAGTGATGCCATTCTTATTGCTATCAAGAATACAGTGGGGGGCAAAAGATGTAGCTCAATTGGTATTGTATTTGTCTAGCAAGCATCAAACCCTTAATTCGATCCCCAGCACTACATAAAACTAGATGTGGTGGTACAAATCTGTAATCCCAGGAACTTGAAAGGTGAAGACAGGAGGGTTAGGAGTGAGTTCAAGGTTATCCTTACATATATAGGGAGTCTATGGCCAGCCTGGGATACATAAGACAAGTCTTTTCCCACCCCCCAAAAAGAGGGACTGGAGACATGGCTCAGTGGTTGAGTGCACTAACTGTTCTTGCAGAAGACCTGGATTCAAATTTCAGCACCCACATTTGGCTAACAACGTCTGTAATTCCCGTTCCAGAGGAACTGATGTTCTTCTTCTGTCATCCTCGGACATTACATGACAAGGTTACATACATGCAGGTTTAAAAGAAAGAAAGAAAAGGAAAAGACAGTACATCCTCAGTTCCAGCCACCACAACCCTTGATGATCCCCAAGCATTCTGAATTTCTCAAAATTATTTTGTTTGTTTTTCCTAATTAAAAAAACATTTAGTTCTATACTTTTCAAACATTTTTTAATCAAAATTTGGACCCCCTCTCTCATCCCTCTCTCCCAAGCCCCCAGCAGACCCCGTTATTCCTCCGTACATGTTAAGTCCTATCTAGTCAAGCATTTGTACCCAGATGTCTTTTGGTGCAAATTCATCCACTGGAGTGTGGTCAGGCTATCTAACAATTGTAAGTAAGGCATATTTTCCCTCTCCCCGCAGTAATCAGTATCCAGTAGTTCTCAGTCTAGGTCTCGCCTACCACACATTTCTATTTCTCCTCTCTGGGCCCTTTGTCTAATTTGAGTTAGTGTGGGTCCTGTGCTTAATGCCATCATTGCCACAATTTCATGTATTAAAACTTCCAGTATCCTGAAAGACTCTGCTTCCCTAAGTTCATGAACTAGCCCCGCCTCTTACAACCTTTCTGTCCCCTCTTTTGCAGTGATCCCTGAGACATGCCTGGGTAAGGTTCAACACAGGAGTCTTATCTGGATAAGATTTCTTATTCTTTAAAACTTGACCAATTGTGGACTTCTGTGCACATAGCTGTTATTTAAGGAAGCTCACCTGTAAGACTTGAGGGATGATTTAGTTTTCTCTCTATCTCTCATTCCACTGTCTTTTTCCTAAATGTAACGTTACAAGTTAGGCTTTCTGCTTTAAACCAAGTTTTACTATAAACCCATGTTCCTTAGCTCCAGTGCAGCCTATGTATCAAAACAAGCCTACATATGTATTATACATGTGCTATATGCCTATTAAATATTATACAATATACTATTATGCCAACAAATGCAGAAATATGTGTATAATGATAATCTTAGAGCATCTTTAAGACCATGAGAGAAGCCTAGTATTTGGAGTAAGAAATCAAATTAAGTGCATTATCTTACTTAGAAACAAAGCAGTTTCTAGAGAGCCTAAATTGTGACAATTTTGGAGGAGATCCTTTTTAACTATAGAAAGTTATAAATGATATCCATTGACTCCTAAGCTAACTTTCTATTTCTTTCTGCCCTTCTCTCTCTCTCTCTTCATCTCTCCCTTCCTTCCTCTTCTCTTCCCTCCAGTCTCCTCTTCTTTCCTTTGTTCTTTTCCCATTTCCCACCCTCCTCTTCCTTTCGTTTTCTTCTTCCTCCTCCTTCTCCCTCTGTCTCTCCTCTCATAATTGGTTATATACTCAGAGCATATAATCTATCTCATAAACTTGTGGTATTGATTGACTAACTAAGCTTTTATAGCCTAGTCCACTATTTTACTAAGGCATGTTTAGTTAATGGTGTTTCAGACTTCTTGAGTCCAGAATGTTCTCTCTTTAAAAAAATATCTGGTTCTGTTTTGACTCTTTCAGTTCAAGTCTAAACTATTATTTTAGTCCTTTATGATTCATGGTTTTTAGTCACAGACGCTCTAAATTGTATTTTTCTTTCTTGAAAGCATGCTTTAGATTTCTCCCCCTAGCTTTTGTTATGAAATCTAAAAATCTTAACTAACTGGAAATTGCCCTGATTTTCCAGGTCATTGGCAATAGTATAGACAAAAATACTTTCTGTGTCTCAGATGCCACCTATGACATCAGTTAAAATAATAATGTCTCAAAACAATTGCTATTTACTAATTTTCTCAATGAAGTGATCATTAAACAGCATAAAGGGATAAAAGTGCTTTTAAAACTGAGCACAGTAGACATGCCACAGTGATACTCAAAAATGTCCATATCTACAGCCATATTCATCTGTCTATCTACATTATCTCTCTATATCTTTATCATCTATCATCTAGCTATCTACCTACTTACTTATCATCTATCTGTATATCTATCTATATATCCATCTATCTCTATCATCTGTAATCTATTTATAAATAATTATCATAGATCATCTGTCTGTCATCTATTTATCATCTATCATCCATCTATCTATCAATCCATCTATCTACACATCTATCTGTGTCTTTATCTGTCATATGTGATGCATTTATCATCTATCATTTATCTATTTAGCTATCATTTATCTACCTATCATCTATGTATCTATTATCTATCTATCATCTAACTGTCTATTATCATCATTTCCTTCTCTACTTGAGAGTAGATCTAGTTCAGTGAATTTCGAAAGCAAAACAAAACTCTTTGTTTTGCTGAGTTAAATTTCTAATGACACCCAGCTTGCTCTGAGTAGAACTTGTGTCTGGTCCAGAACAATTTCTGGGCACACCATTTCCTTTGAGTTTATCAATGCAGCCTTGCTATTGACTGACTTTTCTCTGTTATACTGTTTATTTTTCAAATAATAATTCTAAATATCAAGATATGGAAGTTTATAAAATCTGCTATAACTTCAGACAATAGACTGAACTTTACATAGTTCTCTAAAACTTTTCCATCTTGTAAAATCTAAGTTGCAACATCACAGGAGATGTACATAAATAACTTGGTATTTATATCAGTTAAAGAGAAGTGTGTGCTTTGAGAAACATACACAGAAATGCTCTCCAGCATTATATTGCAGGACAGGAAAAAGTTTAATTTTTAAATATAAATACTGTTGAACTCAAATCTCCCAATTCTAGTTTCTGCTCCCAGTTCTAGTTGTAAAACATCATTGTTGCTATGAAGTTCTTTTCTCTTAACTGGATCATTTTAAAGATTTATTTTATTATTTCTCCCCCCCCCTCTCTCTGTATGTATGTATTTGTGCACATAAGAGTTCAGGTGCTTGTGGAAGCCAAGCTTGTGGAGGTCAGATCTATGTGGAGCTAAAGTTAGAAGCAGTAGTGAGCTGCACCGCATCAGTGTTTGGAACTGAACTCAGGTCCTCTGCAAGAGAAGTATGTGCTCTTAACCACTGAGGTATCTCTCCACCCACCTCCCTCGAACTGAATTTTTATAGATCTAAACTTCACTAAATACTTCATTGCATCTTGAGTGGTGGTTAGTAATAAAGTTAATTCCTTCTTTTTTAGCCATTGTCAACTTTATTTTATATTGAAATATCCCTACCAATAATATGTTCTTTGGATACAATAAAAAGATTAATTATGGCAAAGAGTCTGGCAAGGCGATCTAGCTGAGCTGCAGGGATGTGGCCTCAACCCAGGCCAATTCTCTAAGACTCAAATGCCCTTTCATCTAATGTCAATGAATTTTTTGAAACAAATGTGGGAAATTATGAGGTTTTTAGCAATTACCCAGCGGATATTATTTTCATATTAAAGAATGCATTGAACTTTCGTTACCATTTACTTCTTCCTCAGTCCTTTATAGGACTTCAAAAAATAACTGAATTTAGAAGTTTTTGTTTTCTTACAATTACTCGAGTGTGTAATGTCTGTTTCAAGTTCATGTTGAGTACATTTTGATAAAGTGACTGTTTAATAATAATGATAAATAATAGCAAAAATGAAAATAATAAGCATTTGTGAAGGAGTTTTGCAAAGCACCATTGCAAATAGATGTGATCTATATTACTGAAAGATGCAGCAGGAAGCGGCCAAGAATGGAAAAACCCATTTCATGTGGAATAATGTGAAATACAAAAGGAATCATGATTTTTATTTAACTATTTTTCATGATTAGGTCTTCACTTATTAGCAGTTTTAAGGGAAACAATCCATTGTAGAAGCTTGAATTTAAATTTGCAAATTCTTGGAAGTGGAATTAAATTTGACTACTTGACTATCATGGTCAATTTATGGGATAGTATAAACATGAAGGTGCAAATATGAAGTCATTTTTTCCTTCCAATGTTTCATCTTATTTTTTTTATTTCTGTCAATTTCATAAATGATATACAATATCTGCACTCCCCTTTTGAGCCACCACCAAGTTTTTTTCTGTATATATATATATATATATTACAAGTGGTGGTGGGCTGCACCACATCACTAGAATCAGTTCAATATTATATCAACTTAGCAGAATAGTGACATTAGGATTTCTTCCATGGCCTGTGGGCTGTCTAGCCTCAGGTACCTAGGCCCGATATCAATGTCAGGTATGGGCTCCATTCTATGAAGCGAACCTTCAATCCAATTAAAAAGTACCTGGTTACTTTTATACTATTCATGTCACTTATTGCACCAGTGAGGATATCTTTCAGGACACTGTTATAGCTCCCAGAATTCACAAGCTAAATATTCTCTCCAGGGAGCGCCTTCCAGCACTATGAAAGCTAGGCAATGAAGAGGCTTTGAAGTCAGCACCAGCTTGATTTCTCCTTGTTTGTTCTACAGTTCATGTTAATAGTGATTTAAGTAATAAGGTCTTGCTATGAAGTTCCGGTGGGTGCGAACTTTGGGTGGGAGCCCTCCTTTCCACATCTTTCATTTTTATAAAGCAAAATAGCTTTAAGTGGAAGCACACACCTCTCTTGATTTTCCTATTATTCCTTCTGACCCTTTACTAGCAAGCCTTTAAGTGGAGGGGTCTCTTACATACTTCATGTTGTTTTTGCAAGCAACTATGGGAAATACATTATTTACCTAAGCACAGATGAGGAAGATGCTTTTCTCACCTGATCTGCTTATTGAGTTCATTTGAACTACTTGTCCCTGAACTCTTGCCATGACCTCTCGATGAAATATCAGATAGCTGGAAGCCAGTTGCTTTCCACATTGAACACTGTATCATAAAAGGCATACCTTTACTGCCGCTAAAGGAAAGAGCATGGGCAGATTTGCTGTGGCTTTCTTTCTTCTTTTAAAAATATTTTATTTATTATTTTTATTTTATGTGCATGAGTGTATTGCCTGCATGCATGTAAGTGTACCCATGTCGTGCAATGCCCACAGAGGTCATAAGAAGGTATCAGATTCCCTAGAACTGGAGTTATTATTGGTTGTGAGCCACTATGTGGGCCCTGGAATTTGAACTCTGGTCCTCTGCAAGGAGCTTAACCACTGAGCTATCTCTCCAATCCCATGCTTGGACTTTCTGTGTATGGCTCTGTCTCCTCACTCTGGTTTATACATTACATTCTCTACCTTCTAACATTTTATCCCTCTGTTCAAGTAGACAGGTGTTCCATAAACAGATGTTGAATGTGAAAGTCAGATGAGTCTTAGTTGTATTCAATTGATATGCATATGTAGCTCCAAGGTAACTTCACAAGCATCTCCAGTCTTTTGTGCATGGGTTGGTAAGATGTTCAGTGAAGGTAATGGATTTCTACTGCTGTTTAATAGAGTGTCTGTGTATTTGGTGACTGTTCTGAACTGAAATTCTCAGATCATCTTGTTAGCAAAATTTTGGAAAAAAGTTCTTATTTTACTACTTGCTTTCTTTTCTGCTACTTAAGGAATATAACTAAACTGGTGTCAGGTTTCCCTTTGCACAAATGAATAAATAAAACAAAGATAGTTTTCCTTTGAACTATTTCACCAGAGCAAGGATGTAAGGAATTCTTATTATTGCTCAGTGAAAGTGTACTGTATTATTAGGATTTGGATGGACCCTCATGTTACTTTCATTTTTTTTCTTTTCCATTGATAAAATTCCCCACTCTGGGATTTTTTTCTACCCTAACACACAGCCAACATCTATCTTTCAGGACTGACTATGTTCTTTATTTAACACCTCTTCCTCTGTCTAAACAATTTATTTCAAATCCTTTCAAAACAAACTTGGAACATTCCTTGTTTCCCTTCTCAGTTGACAAGCACTGATGGATGGCGAATGTTATTTATAATGAATACTTCAGGACATGGAAAAGATTGAAATAAGAGTTAGTAAATTAACAAAAAATCCTATCACTTAAAAAATTATTGTTGTTCTTTGAAAAATTGTTTCACTTAAAATTTTGTAAAAAAAATTCTAATAAGAAAAGCCCATTGTAAATATTTTATATTACATTAGCCCTCTAAAATTATATGCTCTTTGTCCATAATGATAAATAAAAGTGATTTTTGTTAAAGCAGTGGTATATTTTGAATATATTATATAATGTTGAAATAATGACATCATTTATTTTTTATTTTATAGAAATGTGGAGCTAAGATTTGGTTGAGAAATAAAAATGATTTTCCAACCACTCACCTATTTTGTATGAGCCACTGAAATCATGTTCCATGTAGCAGATAACACTTCTTTTAGTAATTCATTATTTCTCAGATAGACTAAGTATTAAATATGTAATATGACTTGTAGCATTTTCCAAATAAAAATTATTTCCATAGGTAATCTCATTCTTGAAAGTTTTATAAGTAACTTGTTTTACAAACATCTTGCTAGTTTGAATTAGACCAACGAGATGGCTCAGTGGGTAAAGGCACTTACTGCTAAGCCTGATGACCTGAGTTTGATTCATGGGACACACATGTGGAAGGAGAAATTGTCCTCCAATCAACATGCTTTGACATACACAGACGCACAGACATACAAACAAATAAATGTAAAAAAAGATTAAAAGCCCAACTCCATGCTAATTTGAATAATACTTTTCCTTCTAAGCATTTGAATATATACATATATATGCATATGTATATCTGTATAGATATATGTATATGTGTATATATACATTCTGGTGATGTGTATATATGTGCATTGTCACTTTCTGTGACAATTATAACTATATCATGAGTATTAAGCAGAGAAACTCAAACATTTGCATTTAAAAAGATCTAGTCCATGGTACAGACCTTTAATCTTAACACTCAGGAAGTAGAGGCAGGTGGATCTCTGTGAGACCGTGGCCAGCCTGGTCTCCATAACAAGTTCCAAGCCAGCTGAGCTACAGGGAGACCCTATCTCAAAATAAACAATGGATAAACAAACAAAAAGATAGCAAGTAGTAGTACTGAGAACAGCATTGTTGTAATAGTAAATCAGCATATAATGCACTGATAACTTTCATTTCAGTGAGATATGCTAGTAATAATCACAAGATCAATATAAGAGCCAAATTGTGACACTATAGAATCTCAGACGTCTTCATTGTGCCACAAATATGTTTCTTGTGATTTTGGTAACTACATTCCTGTATTTTATATTCCAAATTCAAATTTGTGCACATAAATTAATCTATCTTAAACATTTGTTTCATTCCAATTTAATCCTCTAGTTCCCTTAGGAAGTTGTTTTATCTGCCCCTGCCCCTCGCCCCAGTGGTACCCTTTCTTTTCTTCCATCTTGGACCTTTTCATTAGTGTATGTCAACAAGTTTCAAAAACAACCACTTAATTCAGTCAATTCAGTGAAAAAGAACTCAGTCAAGTCAGTTGCTAGGCTCCCCGTAGACAAAACATCCAGCTGATTGACTACATGTTGTGCTTACCAAGTGTTTGTTTTGGCATTATTTAGACACAGCCTTTGTTCACTTGGCCCTTCTCTTCCATTATTGAGTCTGCTCTAATTGCTTTTGTATTATCTTTTTTGGCATTGTTTTAGCTTCTTCCTTCTACTCCGGATTATTTAAACAGTTCTATTTATAAAAAAAATGCATTCTTTAATTGATCTATTTGATATGTCCTCTAACTGGTTTAGCACAAAGCATATAGGCTATTTATCTTGATATTCAAAGTCTGTGCTCAAATAACTTCAGTCAAAGTTTGAATTGGAATAAAATCCAAGGCCATGCTTATTTATTTTTAATATCTGAGCCAAATTTCTAGTACTCTTAAAAATACATGTATGACAGCAGAGAGAAAATGAAGTCAATTATCAAACACTTGGTACTGATAACTTTATGATTTCCTTTTATCCTTCTCTTAGGTGCAGTGGTACAGTCATGGGATCTATTTGATAAAAGTTTGTGCCATTTCAAGCATTTTTTTTTCCTGCTCACTTTCTAAGTGTACACGCACAGGAAAACCTGGCCAAAGCCAGATACACATATTCAAACTGAACTCAGTTTGAAACTTGAAGGGAAAATTACAGCATTCCCTAAAGTCGCCACCCACACCTGCCCTTTTGACTTGCATCAGTTAGCCTCCTAAAACTTAAAAAGAAAAGACACCAATGAAAACAAAATCTTGTATTTTTACCACCATCCACAAACCTGCTGCATCTTCACCAATTAGCCTTGTACCATCATGAATGAGGAAGTCTGTCTGCAACTGAGGCCAGCTCTTCCAGCCTTGACTGGCTCAAGACTTCATCTCCTCCGTCCTGCTAAGGTATTGCCACATTTTCCTCTTGCACTAGTTTCTCCATCTCAGTACCATAAGCTCATATATATCCTCACATCATCATCTTTAAAGCACAAAAACATAGCGTCTCTTGATCTCATGCTTTCTTGTGGCTTTTGATCTAGTCTTTTCTCCTTAACCTCAAAATTCTTAAAAAGTGAGATAACAATCTACTCTCTCTTCCTTTATTTTCTTACATTTTTCTTCAACTCATCCAAAGACTTAAAGAAAATAGTTGCTTCTTGGTTTGTATTTTTAGAGAGTTATTAAAACAGAAACAAGTTGGGTAGATATATGCTCTTAAAAAGACAGTGTAAAATTTTTATTCACAATGTTTCCTAAGGGCTGGAGAGGCGGCCCAGTAGTTAAGAGTGCTTGCTGCTGTTTCAGAGTACCCAAGTTTGGTTCCCAGAATCCATATCAGGAACATGTAACCACCTGTAACTCCAGCTCCTAGGACCTGATGCCTTCTGGTTTTCACAAGCACCCAGGCACACGTGACAGACACTCAAACAGACAAACACACATACACAAGAATAAAAACAAAATTTATCTATTTAGAAAGTATTTTTTAATACACAAGATTTCCTCAAAGTAGATTACATTGTAAACATTTTAGACTCCTCTAGAAATGTCAGTGCTTAAGATATGAAGTTTCTGGGGCTAGAGAAATGACTCAGCAGTTAAGAGCACTAGCTGATCTTGCAGAGGACCCAGGTTTGATTCCTAACACCCACATGGCAGCTGACAACCGTTGTAACTCCAGCTCCAGGGGATCTGATGCCCTCTTCTGACGTCTGTGAGCGTTGCATGACATGGATGCACTTACACACATGCAGGCAATACACTCATACACATAAAATTAAAAAATAAATGAAAATATTTTTTAAAAAGAAGTGAAGTTTCTATTCCAAATCCATATTGTGGTGCTGTAGAGGAAGGCATTTGGAAAGTGTTTTGTTAAGATAAGAATGTCTTTTTATTCTTGTTGGAAATTTTATTGATACCTTAAATGTTAGCAATTTTCATCAAGATTGTTTTGATATTAAGAACCTTTGTGGATAGCTATCTCTGTTTTTAACCATGTCCTTAATCAGAAGTGTTTTTTGGGAGTGGCTGTCAACTGGAAGGAGTCCAGAATACATTCCTCCAGATTTGCAGAAGAAGTTTGGAAGAGACAATAAATCTTTGCCTTCTTGCAGCAGCACTTTGTGGGTAACAGTGTTGATGTCCAGGGCCATATAAACATGCTGCAGGACCCAGCACGCACCAAGGTGCTGTGCTTGTTCTTCCTGTTCTGAATCTCATCCTGCAGGTGGCTAATGATGTTTTGACAAAAACTTTTATAGCAGAATCTTCTTGTTTCAAATATCACCACTGAGGCGACTCCTGTTTCCTTGAAATGATTCTAATTGGCAGGTGAGGATGGAGTCCTGTCTGTGGTGCCCATCTGACTCCTGTTTTGTCTGGCACAGTTAACCAACTGGTGCTGCTCATCTTGAAACTGGGCATATCATAGTAAGTAGGTGGATTTATGGGGTTTGCAAACAATTTCTCACATCCTAGTGCATCAAATCTTCAAATATTGATCATATGGAATTTTAGTAGAGATTATCCAAAAATTTAGAATGCTGTATATATTAAATCTTAGCAGGGTTTCAGATAATATATACACTAAATGAAGTTCCTAAAAGAGGCTGCATCTGGGGCTAATGTGGTACCTGCATGGTCTTCTGCCAGCTGTAGTCACACAGCATGGGTTTGCATGATACATCCTCCTGAAAAGAACCAAATCATCAGTTACTTCTTTGAAATGGTGTATCTGCCAGGAATAGTGTAAGTTCTTTCTAATGGAGTTCAGTTACACTGTAGTCCAAACCACTAACAATAAATAAACACTATTTATCCTGGGATAAATTCTGCTACCATGTACTAAACATTATGAAGATATCCTTCTTATAAACTTGGTGTCGTGGATATTTTATAGAAGACAGCTTTCCTGTTGTATATGGTTCAGCTTCCAAGAAGGTGAAACCTTTACTTCCCTCTTTCAAACAAGTAAATAATGAAGTGTTATGGGAGACTTTGGGGTTATATATCTCTCAGTTGATGGTGAGATTTGTTTTAATAAAATTAGTCATTTAGTTTCTTGACTTGATGTTTAAAAATATTACTATTAAGATTTTGTGTGTTTCATATAATAGATCTTAAATATCTTGAAATCAATATCTGAGAAATGATGGGACCAAGGGATTCCACTTCCATCCCTACTGTGTAGCAATTTGAGAATTTTCATTTTGTACAATGAAGCTTGCTAAAAGCAAAACCAAAAATGGGAAAGAGGACTGTGAGGGGGAGATCTAAGACTGACCAAAAGACTGTCTTAATTTTCTCCTGAATATGAAAGTTCTGAATAGAGAAGACTTTTCAATTACAAAAATAAAATGTAAGAGAAGCATCAAAGTAGTTGCTATACTGAAAATTCTGAAAAACCCCAAACCACATTTAAAACATTTAAAAAATTTGTTTAGTGTAAATTAATAAAGTTTTGGTTATCTGTGATCACAATTTATCAATAAATGAATTTATTTTATATTCTCTTTTAAAGAGATTGTCAGGTTATTTTTTAATATTTAAATCTTTGGACAACTGAATTAGAAAATAAATGAGGAACAGTTCAAATTCTAAGTTAGACTTGTATCTGGTTATAGTTTTTGTACTACCTATAATTAATGATGAGTTAGGAGCAAGGAATATTGGTGTTTATTTTATGTTCTTACCTTGGAGAAGTTTAGGCTAGTAAAGCTTTTGTAATTCTAAAATGTCCCAAAGTATAACCAAACCAAATTTATGCACTACAGTTGACAGTCATAATCTTACCATGACACTTCCCAGGTTGTCTGGGTAGCAAGATCCCTTTTAGCCTAATCCATTCCTCATCCACCATCACATCTATTCCCTGCTCCTCGCCACCTCCACAGATCTCCCAAACACATATCAAAGGACTCCTGGGAAAAGCTGCTAAAATACAGTTTGCGGACATTAGTAGTTAAGACTGGTATAAGTTTTGATGATCAACTGTAACTTATAAAACATACAGACCAATATGCATAATGAATATTAGACATGACAATGTTAAAAATTTATGCCCAAATGTTCACTTCTTTTTAAATTCTTCAATTTGTATTGTCTTTTTGAGACAGGGTCTCTGTGTAGCCACAGCTGATCTGGAACTTGCTATGTACACCAAGCTAGTCTCCATGTCACAGATATCCCCCTATCTCTCTAGAGTGTTGGGATGTTGGGATTAAAGGTGTGCACCATCACACCTGACCCAAATGGCCACATCATTATTGTTTGGGCACTATTACATACACAGTCCATTGTGTTTTCAGATAGATAAATAAAAAGGGTGAGAGAGGAGTGAAGATTATGGAAACAGTGAATGGCATTAAGATGAGTATACATCCTGGGGTCTCATATTGCTAAGAGTACTAACTCTGACAATAATAATCATACTTCTTAATTATACTGGAACTGAAAACATTACTGGGATTCCTAGAGTCTCTGCTGATTTTTACTTCTTTCTCTGCAAGGAGTTCTCAGTTGCATTCATTTTTGGAAAAGAGAAAGCCACAGGTTAGGAAAAACTTCATTTGGCTTTGTCGAGACTTTTGGCATCAATTTGCCCTTATTCCTTACTCTCATTCCTTCTTGGCTCCGTTCCCAGTCCTAGTCCATTCCCACTTCGTTTGAGCGTGGTGTTATCCATTAAGTTTCATATCCTTTAGTTTCTTTTGGCTGATACTTTAACAGCTATTGCTTTACACAAATTTAAATAGTCTCAAAATGATTTACATTTTCTACAGAAGTGAAGTTGTCACTGAATACCCCAAATTGCGGCATTCGATTAGCTTCCTATCTTAATGCAAGTAACAGACTAAGAAAAGTTTCATGGCTTGATTTGTGGCAATGTACAGCAAATATTAATGGAAAACATATTTTCATAGATTGAAAATTTTACTTTACATAATAAAACAACATTGTCACAATGTAATTCTTTGAACTGGTTTTTTAATGTCAGAGTTAAAAATTCAATTGGTTGAGTACTTACTATATGATGCTTTTTATATTATATCCTAAAGCCATCATATCTACTCTATATTAATGTAAATAATGAGTTGCTGTTTATGAGTAACGAACATTGAATTTGAGGGGCCAGGAGAAAGCATTTGGGTTGATGGGAAAAATCTGTCTTGAATTGTTCATCAGAGTATAGTAAAACTTATCATGCGAAACACATAAAAGACTGATTTTCATTCTATAAATTTTTACTTGAAAATCTTTCTTTGGATAGCGGTCATATTAATTTTTCAAAATATCAGTATCTTGTATTATGCCATTTCCTTTTAACTGCTTTTGTTATTTTTTAAAACATTGGAAAAATTTCTGGTCTTTACTTGGGTTTGAAGCAATAATCCTATTACATATAGCGCTCTCTCACTATTTTGTTTAAAATGGGATATTAATGTAACAATATACACAACAAAATAGATATTCCAGGTATAACTCTTGCCTTTCCAAAGATTTTTTAAACTTACAATGTTTATATTTTAATTTTATAATTTTAATTTTGAGATTTTGATGCAACATGGAACAAGGGGTGAAGACATCACTAATGAATCTTTCATCTCTCAGTAATGAAGCTCTCTAATGCAACAGAGGGCCAGTAACAGAAAAGGTACAAATGGCCAAAGGGTGGAGATTAGGAATCTTCAGAGTGTGAGTCACTGGATAGGACTCTAATATTAAGTTTCCTTCACCCAGGGCTCAGCAGCCATTGTAGAAGAGGAGGCAGAAAGATTGTGGGGGCAGAAAGAACCAGTGAGGAGGTGCGTGACCATATGGAAATAGAATCCTCCAGTCTCCTTGGACCCTGTTCATATGAACTTCCAGCAATCATTTTGGCTTGCTCAAGACCCATGCAAACTTAAGCAGACAAAACCCAGCAAGGAACTTGAGAAATGTGTAGCAGACCTCATTCTTTCTTGAAGAAATATTGGCAACTGATTACTGTTGGGTGAAGATGGGCTAATCTTCCTAAAGTGAGGGACTTTGGATAGGCTGACAAGACCTCAGTTGATGAACCTGCCCTGAGAAACATTTGGGGACCCTAACTTGACACAATAGACATTAACAGAGGTGAAACAATGTATAGATTCTAGTTAGGGACTATGTGTGAGTACCAGTGTGGAAGGGGATATAAAGATGATTAGACTGATATGAAACACACAATGATTCTATAAAAAAGGAGGAATCAGAGAGAATAAATACTTCAGCATATTTAAGTATTTTCCTGAATTGCTCACTTAGGAAGGCTGCAGTTAAGAGGGCAAATTCTCCTGAGGAATGGATTGATTTTCTGAGACTCTCCAATCTTCTCATCCTAGTCACTCCCTTCCTTTCTTCTTGACCAAAGGAAAACAAAGCACAATGTATCTGCTCAGAGACAAAGTTGAGGTCAATTTTTGCAGAGAAAGGCGGAGTACTGTATCTTCCAAAAAAGACAAAACAATGTGTCAGAGAAAACAAATGGAAGGGGCTTGTGGACAATTCTCTCCAACTTATTCGTGTTGATTTTTCTTCGTGGACCCTAGATGTTTAGTACTGTGCTTGTTCCGCTGGGAGAGAGAAACAATGAAGTACCTAATATAGTGTTTGTTTGTTCGCTTGTTTGTGACAGGGCGTCCCTGTAGCCCCAGCTGGCCTGAAGCTTGTTTTGTAAACCAAACTAGCCTGGATCTCGCAGAGATCCACCTGCCTCTGCCTCCCAGGTCCTGGGATTAAAGGTGTGTGCTCCCATACCCAGGCTCCTAATATACTCTTACCTGTAATACTGGGAGTAAGTAAAGTATAAGAGAGGCATCTTCATAGTATTAGAAAGTAACTAGAATTCCTACTAGCATCTAGTTCTAGATTAGTATCATGAAGAGAGGGAATCTATTTTTTAGGATAAGGAGTTCACAGAGGGCTAAATCAGGTAAAGATTAGCTCAAGACTGAGTGAGGAGAATACCAGAGGTGGAAGGAAGATACATATTATAGACCTGCTTTCCTAGAAACTTTATTAGTCACCATTGGGCAGCAGTCACAGAAAACTTTCCTTTTCCTAAGATCTGGGAATGTGATTGTTGCTTTAATTCTCCCCGTGGGAATTAGCATGTGTTTGTAAGGCTTATTAGAGGTGCATGTGTGTGGGGAAAACAAAATGAAACACTGTGTTGACAAGAGCTGTCTGTAAATGTCTAGGTTTGGACTGGCTCCACTGCTCCTGGCTTCATGCTCTGGCATACTCAACTCAGGTCAGAAAATGTTACTGAAAGGCTTAAATCAACAATTTTTGAAGAAGAAAATGACAAATATGTTTCATTAAGTGGAAAAAATTTACATGAAAAAATATTGGTGGCTTCCTTTTTTATATTTCCATGGTATAATTAGAAGACTTTCATACTGAAAATGTTTTATTTTTAAAATAATGTCTCAAGCCCCACCGGCCATGAAATCCCTAGGTAGTAGAGGATGCCTCGAGTATCAGCTCATCCTTATAGGCATGCACCACTATTCCTGGTTTTATGAGGTGCGGGGGATTAAACCCAGGGCTTTCTGCATGCTAGACAAGTATTCTACCAACTGAGCTACTACCTCAGCCCTTTGCTGAAATTCTGAAATGCAATAGGGGAAAAGCAGGGAAAATAATTGTGCATCACATTTTTCTTCAAATGCGACCTTGGGTAAGGTTTCCCTGAATTTGTAACCAGATTTTTATCCATGAAGAGAAAAGTTAAGGCGCCAAGAAGAGAATTCTTTAATTTGTTTATCTGAACAAAGTTTATGCATAAAGACAGCATAAAAACAATTTGAAAAAAAATTGTGATTCTTCTATACAGAAGCTATATAGATACATGTACCTTTTCCATGGGAAAAACTTTGGAATATAGTTAATATCAAACTGTTGGCACTTCGCTATAGACTGAAGAAATTTAGATTAGGAAGAAAGTAGATACAAACAAACATATACACTTGCTTCTTTCATTTGAAACAGTACAAACTACTTCTGAAGATAAAAATAAAATTCAAAAGCCAGTACCTGAATTTTTGATCCAATCATTTTTCTTAATTTAATATGAGAGTAAAATTAATAACCACATACCTCACAGTCAATAATATAAATAAAAATATATAAAATAATATATCCACATATCTTAAGAGTGATTTAAGACAGATAGAATGTTATTTAAGACAGATATTTAAGACAAAAGAAAGTTATTTAAGACAGATAGTCAGTTTTCATTAATTTGGAGATGTGCATAAAGTGAACTTAGATAACTAATAAAACTTATAAAATTGTGAAATGAATAGCCATTCTAACTCAGTTCTTCCAAATGCAGGTTGCTGTTGAAGTTTAAGCAGAGAGGTAATGAAGATAAAAATGGTTGTTCACCATTGTTAACCATTGTTGCTCTATAGGTTGGCAGCAAGTTTGGCTGTCACTTCTGGAGGAGAAGGCAGTCTTGCCATTCAATGGGTCAGTGTTTTCTAATTCAGAGTAGGTGGTCCTCACAAAGAATTACCTCTAGGAAGCCTAACTTCCAATGTAGCTTAACTTCCAAAGCTTATCATCTTTAATTTTTAAAATATTTTATTCATACTTTTTTATGTGTATGTATTGCCTGCATGTCATGCAATGCCTGGGGATGTCAGAAGAGGGCATTGGATACACCTGGAACTGGAGTTATGGGCAGTAGCTAGCTGCCAGGTGGGTACTCTGATTTGAATCTGGGTCCTCTACAAGAGCAGTCAGTGTACCTAACCACTGAGCTATCTCTCCACCTCCATCATCTATCATTTTAAAAGTTTTCTTGTACTTTCCATTTTGTTTACATTGAGAGTTTTAGTTATTTTGAAATCTCGGGCTTTTATTAATAAATGAATATTCAAATGCAATAATACTTGAAATGAGTATTGATGTGACAAAGAAGAATTCACTGTAATTCTGACTGTGAATTGTCACAATTGTGAAAATACGCTAAAAAGCTTTAAAATAAACTTGGATTAGGATTCACCCAGCTTTTAACATTAAAACTTTATTCTATTAAGTCCTCTGTGATGGTTACTGTCATGTACTGATACGAGGTTGTGATCTGTGACAAATCCAGATGACTTTTCTAGGCTGGGGTCATTGTTTGTTGAATCCCATTTCTTTATCTTTTTGCATAATCAACTTATTTTAGAGGTATATTCCAGAATGCCATAGTAAATTTATGTCATGCTCCCTTTGCTGTTCTTTATTTTCACTGTCGCATTGTACTAAGTAGAAGCTTTTTAAAAACTTCTTGGATCACCTTTTGCTCATTTTCTTCTTGCATTTTTGGTGGGTTTTCTTAAATTTATGCTCACACTTTTGTCTCCTCAATTTTCTAAGAGTGGATTCATGAAGTTTACATAGGGTAACATGCTGGTGAGACATTTTGGTGGGTGAATTTCACATTGGCACGGATGAATGGGGAGCTGGCTATGCAGATGATCTCAACATGGCAGAACAGATAAGACTTTCCTCTCACACTATTTGCAAGAAGATAGCATCCAGGACAAGCATGCTATAATTAAATAAAAGAACTTGGCATTACCCAAAGCAATTTTAACCATCTTTCAGGAACTTCTGAATTGTGTACTGAAGAGTGAATGGGCCATTGCTACAGTCCATTGATCTCCCGAAATACCTAACATGTAAAGACACTCAGCCATATTTCAATTTGCATGTTCATTTCAGTTGGTACTTTTTTCTTCCAAGCCAGACAGAAGAGAATTAGCATTTAAGAGAGATAATTTGATCATATAAATATGATTCAATAAATATCTATTAAAATATCAAAGATGGCAGGTTTGAAAGTATAATGGCCAGATAGAAAACAATGTAACATGATATCAGTGGTCAAATTCATGAAGAAATGTGTTTGTTGATTGTGAAATAAGTAACATAAAGAAGACCCATTGTTTCAGTCACTTTCTGATTGATGTGATACAATATACTGACAACAGCCACTTCAGGAAGAAACTATTTATTTTCACTTGCAGTTCATCACGGTGGGGAAAACATGGCAGCAGGGGGAAAGACTTGGTGGCAGGAGCAGGAGATTGGATAGTCAGTCACATTACATTTTCACTTAGCCAGCAGAGTGAAGAGGAAGTAGCTACAGTCATAGCACCTCAAGGCCTGTTCCTAGTGATCTGTCTTATTTAGTGAGGTTCCTCTCCTCCACAACCTTATCCAAAGGCACACTGGCTAGGGGCCAAGTAGCCATGAGCTTATGGAAGACATTTTAAATTCAAACCACTATATCTATATAACAACCGGGGTTTCTCTGTACTTAGATGTTGATTTAGGGGTTTCAAATTTTGTCAGTAGACAAGAACAGAGTATAGTTCTTGATTTCCAGTGGATATCACTACTAAAACATTTGCTTTAGGTACTCAGGTAGGAAATCAGGCTGCCTACATGAGGCATTGATAACTAGTTATATTAATAATCAATGGAAACATAAGCAAAAATGAGATAAAATTCCTAAAACATAGTTCAAGAAATAGGATAATATAATTTAGCTGTGTTCAAAATAGCTATCATCTGGTATATGGAATTCACCATGGTGGAAAGTTACATTCATAGACATCAAGGACACTGACCTTTTGAACCAGACAAAGCTTTGATCTAGTGATACAATATACTGACAACAGCCAGTACCCTGGATACTCCATGGATGTCAGTAGCTATGAAGTCTTCTTGGGATCTCCAATGGATTCTACTCTGCATAGTCACTAAAAGCAAGCTACCAAGCTCACTCCATCTGTAATCTTTTATTTTTCCAGCAATGTTTGAAGGGCTATATCTTCAGAATTGACTTGAACTTAACAGAATAATTTGTCTCCAAAATTTTAGCAGTTTTCTGGGAAGATGAGACTTTTCTCTAAATCAAGGGATAATTTTTGTCATGAAGTTTCTTTCATTCTTGGTTTAAGAGGATTAAGAATGAGCTCATGGAAAATGAACTCAAACTTATATGAAATGAAAGAAATATGAATTAAATACAGTTAGAAATGTCTAGAGATTGAGAATATTTGAAAAACACAGACCATTATATGTAGTAAAGGGGATGAATTTCAATTTCTAGGAGATACTTTGGAAATTCACATAAATGTACACACATTAATTTATTTAAACTACTTAATATATCTTGATTATACTTTAGGTTATGAAAACAATCAGAGAAAGGTAGAATAAATACAGATATTAAGAGTAATTCAGATTTCTATTCTTCTAAAACTTAAATTCTTCCAATATTATTAGTTTAGCAATCATGGTACATTCAAAAGACATTAATTTGTTATTATGTGTTCATATAAATATATATAATGAACATAAAATGACATATGAAACCACCCATAATGTGTTTTTACAATAAAACCTAACCAGGCATGGTGGCACACACATGCAATCCCAGCAGTTGGGAGACTGAGGCAGGAACATTGCCACAAGTTGAGGCCAGCTGGGCTACATAGTGAGTGCTAGACCAACCAGGGCTATACAGAAAGTCCTCTGTCTCAAAACAAACAAGACTATATACACACACACACACACATACACACACATATATATAAGTAAAATCTATATGCCCATATCATATATTTCAAGTAAGAAATATATTTATTTTGTTAAATATAAATGGTAGTTTATAATTTTCCTAGAAAAATCATGCATTTACTTTGTTTATATTGTGCATCAGCACTTCTTTTTATTAGACTGCTATTGATCATCTCCTTTGTTATGGGCACCGCTTTAGGGAAAAATGAGCAATATGATATGCCTCTAATATCATAAAATTTACTGTCTAAGGGAAAGACAATGAAGAACAATCAAAAAAACTTTCCACTATCAACTGAATAATAACAAAATATCATAAGTTATACTCGGGGCATGTAATAGGAAAAATAAAACCAGTACTATGATAATTATCAAAATCTAACTAGTTCTCAGAAATAAACGAATAAGATTTACACATGTATTCAATTTAAGTACTTCAATGACTAGTATCAATGTGTGTGTTGACTAAGCATGACTTTGAGAATAAATAGTCACTTCTGGAACAGGTATGCCTGTGTATGCGGGCTTCATCACACCAATATATGAGAAGCTATATAATAAAGGCAAACAATTACAGAGGGCAAGAGTACCAGAGGAAGGGTTCAAAGAAATGGCATTTCAAACAGAGTTCTGAAAGATAAGTGAGGTCCCTGGGTGAGGAAGATCATAAGAGAGATGCTGAATTGAAAGCAAGTAAGAAAAGGTAGTCCATCTGAGAGTTTGTGCAGTTGCACTATGATGGAACGGGTTGGTTTTAAGAGTATTCCAGACACTTTTAAATGATAAGAACACACATGCATATTTCTGTTTTCAAAATGGTATGTATAGCACAACATGGAATAGGGAACATAGATTCATGCATTTAGTGTTCTGCCTTAATTACACATAAAATGTTCCAAATATGTGCATTTAGTTACAATGCTCTGTGGACATACATGGGTAAGGTGAATATCAGACACCATCAAAACGTGCTCTTTACCCAGGGCAACTAAATGATCTGCAGTTACAACAGCAAAAGAAATCTGTTTATTTACAGAAACTGGGAAAGAGGCCAGTAATATATACCCAAGAAAAGTGAAATATACACTCAAAGCAATGCTCTGAGCATTTGCTGCCCAACCCCCAACTCCATCCTTGTCACTCAAATGTTCACAATCAACTTTCTAGAAAGGAGTAGGGTAGTGATGCCTTGGTGTCTTAGATCATTCACATTTTGAATTTAGTCTTGGTGATGGCTGGACAACATGTTCTTTACCTAGCTTGTTGATAAGACAATCTTCCAGAATCAGTATTATCTTCTCTCTTTTTCTCTTGTCAGCCACCTGAAATTTCCTAATGTCACTATTTGACCCCCAATTAGCTGTTGAGTAGTTTTGGAAGTTAACATTCTCACCCATATCTATTTCATTAGCACTACTCAGAAAATACAGGGTCTTTGAGACACTGTAGCTGTTCATGCTCAGTCCCCTGAATTCCCATGTCTAGGTGAATTTCCTTAAGGTACTGGAAAGTAATCATCAACCTTAGCTAGCTGTGAACCCTACAAGGTACAATAACAGCTGTCTTAAGAAAATATGCCCACTGGTGCAACAGAGACACAGATGCTGTGAGAGTAACCAACAGATCTTCTGATTGGATTTAAGACACACTCGACAAGATGAAGTCCATACCTGACCCTTTATCAGAGCAAAGAATCTGTGGCTAGAGAAGTCACAGGTCATTTTGCTAAATAGAATTAAACTGACTCCTAATGATTTATTGTTATATTCATAGATTAGTGCATCTCTCAACTCTCACCAGATGGATGTGAAGGTGGGTGGCCCCTTCCCCACAATCTCTCAGTTCTAGCCAGAGAAGTTCTCCTTACAGTTGACAGTGATTAACACAGATACCCACAACTGGTCAATATATGGAGAATAAGAGACTGTGGAGTGTTCAACCCTAAATGAAATACCAATATCACATCCTCTCCTCTCAAGGCTCAGGGATCATTGCAGAAAAGGAGGGAAAATTATTCTAAGAGTCAGAGGTGGTAAATACAAGGAAACTATATTATCTGGACACCACGGCGTTGTACATATGCACTCACTATGCTTGTGAGAGCATGCACAAGACCTGTGTAAACCCAGGCCAGACATGGGTCCAGCATGGACCAAGGAGGTGGGAAGAATTCCCCATCCCTAGCTGAGGAGCTATTGGCATTTGATGGACGCTAGGAGAGGGAAAGTCATATTTCCTTACTGTTATATTGCCTGGTGGATCATATACCTCACCCCCAAGAGCATTTTGGAAATACAGATTAGATGAGAGGCCTTAAAAAATAGACAAATAATAATAATAATGAAGTCATTGCTGGGGGTAGTAATGTGAGAGTGTAGAGGAGGTGTGAATATGACCAAAAGATATTGTATGAAATCCTCAAATCAATAAAAATCCTGAATAAATGACATGAATAAGGGCCAGTGAGATGGCTAAGTAAGTAAAGACACTTGCTTCTCAGATCTGGTGACCTGAGTTCAATCCCAGAAGCCCCCATAAATTATAAGGACAGAACTAATTCCATAAATTTGTCCTCAGACCACACACACGCTGAAGCACATGTTTACACTCACAAATAATGACTAATTAATTCATAAAAAAGAACACGTTTGGAACTAAACGTCCTTAGTTCTTCACCTCTTCACAGGATGTGAAATTAATTTTTCATCCTATTATCTTGTTTCATTTTTGTGATTGGATCCCCAAAGCTGCTTCTTTACTTTCAGAGAACTTGATGTGCTTAAATGAATAGAGTGAAGAGTCTTCTGAAGCGTATTTTTTGGTGCTTTACTTACAGAAACTACAAAAACTGTTACAGTTGGGATGCTACATGTACTGGGAAGGCAATGAGTTTGATTGTTTCACTATATATGAGTTTCTGGTTGATTGTTAAGACTAAGCTTATAGACTTTGTGGAGGACTAGCGGGGACTTTGACATTCTCTGTGAAGACGTGACCTATCTGAAGTACTGTAGCAGTGTTAAGATGGTCTCTGGGCAGCTGTGTCCCTGCAGCTGCTTGTGAACCTTATTCTTTTTCCAAAGGTGAGCACTGAGGACAGTAGCAGGGACCAGACAGAACTCATTCTCCTTTAGAACCTGGCTCTAGTGGTAGGAATTCTATTAATCAGTGTGCGATCTTGCAGCAAGAAGATAGCTTGGCTATCTTCCAGCTTGCTGGCAGAGACATTCAGTTAGCTTAAGTGAAGATGGGTAAAGACGTTAAACAGTCTGTCAGACTGCCTGGTTGGAGGCTACTTCTAGCGCAGAGAAGCATGAATGTCCCAGGAGAAACAACTCCAAGCTTTAGGGAATAAAGGGAAATGAGTTGTGACTTATGGAGCTTTAGCATACTAGAAATAGAGAAAAACTTTATAGCTTAGACAAGGGGTTTGGAACCTTATGCAGTTTTAAAGCGGCCTCTACTTGTGATTGTCTTGGTTACTTCTCTCTTAGAAACTCTCCATGATGTGTGTTATGAAACCAGTAAGCCAGGGGAATGAGAACCTTTACTTACACCAGCTACTGAGGATTCAAATACACTATTTTCCACTCTCTAGAACCATATCCTTGGGCAGAGAGGAAGATGTTGCCCAAGGTAACCCCAAGCTTACACAAGGAAATTGACAGCACAGTGCATTACTTTTGAATGTTGTAATGGTCAATGGAAATTTTATTTACAATAGCCAATCTATGAGATTGTCTAGACTGGGATTTGATGGAGATCTTGGTTTACTAACCATAAGTGAAAACACAACAGTGATACTGATTATTTATGATACTTTTATCTGAATCAGAAGTCCAGTGATTATCTTCATCCACATATTGTGAGAATATTTTTCCTCTAAGGTAGTGATTTGGAGAAGAGTTGGCCAAATTTTTATTTCCTAACTTTAATTCCTCCAGTGTAACTGACTCCTTTCTTTCATTCCAGTGTCGCTGGCTGTTGAACCATGAAGACAATAGAACACAGAATTCACAAGAAACACTGTTGAATGAAAGGAGAAAAATCATGGGAAGGCCCTAAGTCAAAGTATCCGGAGACACTAACTAGCCTGGAATTGGAAACAGGTCAGGCTTTATCCTTTATTTTGTGCCAAACTTAAATCGGCTAAACTATGTTATAAACATAAATCATACATGAATGATTAGTACCCAGATGGCTAAAGCCAAGGTTTGTATGATTTCAAAACTCTACTATAAATAAACGGAATCTTCATATTATAATGCAAGAAAGTTATGATTGCTGGACCTTTATTCACAAGAGGTAACACTGTCACAAGATATGGATCTTTCCGTATTACATTTTCTAGTTGTCATATGATATTTTGTGTTTTAGGGGTGGGAAGAACTTTTAAGGAAGGCATGAGAAGTTCGTTGTAAGCAGTTTTAACTTGAGCTTTCCGGAAGTTACTGAAAATGATTCGACTTAAATTTTTAAAAATGTAAACCCATGAAATTTAAGTTTGTTCATTGTTATTGCTTGAGGGACCCTTATTCTATCTGACTAAACTTAAAATAACTATGAGAAAAGGGGAAGCTTGAGTATACTTTGATCTTAATATAAGGAAGGGGGCAAAAAGAAAGAACATCTATGTTCCTAAACTACCCATAATAGGCAAAATATCATTAGTCTCTTTTGGAAGATAATCTTACTAAGCATATGTGTCTGATTTTGTGATGGTTGATTTTTAGCTGTTATTTCTTCCTTACACTCTATGTGGTACCTCTGTTTTGACTGTGAGTTACCCTAGAGAAGATTACTTGGGTTGTAGAGACAATTGTGTCCACCCTCAGTGTACTGTGCCATATAAGAAGAGATGATTTAATCATGTCATGATGTCCCTTTTCCTATTTGATCTTTTTCTAAAATATGTACCTACAGACATTCATGAAAAGTGGTACTAACTATCCACTATCACATCAGAATTTATGTTTGGGAGGCATGGGTTTTACAAGGAGCTTGTCTGTGCTGCAGTGAGGACAATTCACTAGCCATATGTTAAGGATAACATCTGATGCTGATATAAGGAACATTTTCATCCATCAGAGCTCCACAAGTGATTTATTATCCTGGACTTGACAAATGCTTTCATCTATTAAGTATTAAATGTGTTATAAGAGATGTAGAAATAAATAAGATACTTTCTTGGAAAACATTAAGTTTGCATATTATGAGAGTGATGAGTGTGAAGAAAAAGAAGAGGAGAAACAGGAGAGAAGGAAAGAGTGGGAGGAACCAACTGAGTTTAGAACTTCATGTGCAGCCTTCCTTTTTAAAAACACTTGTGAAAAGTTGGAAACTTAATATTCTCATTTTATAGATGATACTGAATTTCCAAAATTTAGTTGCACGGGGTAATGAAATTGACAGTCTGACTTTATAGCTGAAATTGAAATTCATGTAAACAGTGCTTCTGACTTTCCCAGTATGACATAAGGGATCCAAGAGCAGAGATTGGTGGGTTGGAACCCTAGGGTAATGATGCTAATGGCTATCAGACTTGGGTGGTTTCATTTCTGTTTTTAAATTCTTACATGATATATGCTATTTGGTTTATTACTTAATCTCTCCATACTCTAATTTAGTAATGTTTTAATCACATTCCTTTGATATAGAGAAACACAAAACTTGAGTTAAACAACAACTGCATAGTGTGTTCTGGCGGTTCTCCTATTCTCACTTTGGCTTAGTGAGGTAGGAATCATAGCTGTGGGCTGGTCCTTAACTGAAAGGCTTTGCCCAGCCACTGTGCTTCTAACTTTTCCTGTGGCTGTAGTTTTGGACCCCACCATGTGCTAAAATTTATTAAACAAAAAACTTGACTCTTGGTGTTGAAAGCTATATTGGGACAGCCAAGCAGGTCCTTGAATGTCCTAGTGATGCCAATAAATTCAGCCAGAAAAAATCTTTTTAATAGTTTCATGAGTAACTGGTATTATGAGAAGAGACCCACACAGAAGGCAGAAGTGTAGGGTAAGATCAGTCTTTCAAGGGCTCAACAGGGGGAGTTTGCTCTTCCTACTAAACTCCACCTGCAGCCTAAGCCGAGGGAGCTGGTGCAGACTGTGCATTCGCACTGCGTGCTTCCTTTATGTATTGTGTGGGATCTGATAAATTTTTCAGGATCCAGTCCAGCTGTGCTCTCATCACATTGATTTAATGGCCCTTAAGAGAAACCATAAAAGTGCTTTCTAGTTAGCAGGACCCAGCTGTTTCTCATGGTATTGCATAAGACATCAAGCTGAGTTAGCTATAGATTAATGATATTAAAAATTCAACTTTTTCCATTCCTTTTCTTTTTGTACCAAAAAGATTTAGAGCAAACATGTGATTTGTTAATTTAGGTTCTTAGACCCAAAGGGAAAGGACTTAAATGGATTATCTTATTTGATCCTAATAAGCTAATTGGGGCCCCAAAGAGAATTGAGTTATATTAACATATTGTATATGTGTGTGTGAGAAAATGAATGTGTGTATGTATGTGCGTGTGTGTGTGTGTGTGTGGTGTGTTCCCAGTGGTTGATGTGAAGGTTAATGGCTGTAAGGAAGGCTCTGTTTTCATTGCCAGGCAACAGTACAAGAAGCCAACAAAATGATTGGAGAATTGTCAGGCTCTCTGATCTGATGGGGTTATGAACTGTGGAGGTTAGTGTGGAATTAATATCTGTGTCGACTTACAGTGCCATTCATGTCGTTTGAGCCCTTTGGTTGTGTAAGCAGAAAGCGACTGATTGCAGTAGCAGGCAATCTGCTAAGTATTAAATCAGGGAGCGAAGCAGCCTGTATGAAGAAAGCTTCTCAGAAACAAAGCAGACATGGAGCACTTAGAGCTTTTGTACAGCAGGTACTACCAGGCAATGGAGTCCTGCAAATACAGTAAAGCATTTTCTCATCCTTTTTAAGCAATGGAAGATGTGTATCTGTGAAGCGATAGAAAGAAGAAACATTCATTGTTGAGCTATGATTTTAGTATTTTACCAAAATGTAGCTCCTGTGTTCATGAGTGAACTCATGGAAATAGGTCTTATGGAAATAGGTGACTGGAGAATTAATAATTATTTGAGTATTTTCAGTGAATGGAGCTGATTGTGATGGCCATTATTTAAACAGGACCACATAAACATGGTTCTTTATCATGACTACAGGATGAATGAATCCTTCACTGAAAACTACTAAAAATCTTAAACACTAGTTTAAATGGGAGATACTTACTTTTGTCCAAAGGTGTTGCTAGATAACGAACAGCATTTTCTTTAAAAGCTCACTTTTACAAATCAGAGCCATGCATCAAAACACAGAGAATAGTAAGCATTTACAAAACACCTAGATATATTTCTATGTACTCAATGTGTTCTGTGGTTGGACTTTGTACTTCAAAATTTTATGTGTTGGAAACGTTATCCCCAAATTCATTAATTCATTGCATTTTGGAGACTGGACCTGTGGGACATAGGGTTAAATGAAGTCATGAGGAGGAGGCACCCATGGTGTGATTAGTGCTTTTATAAAAATAGAAAGAGAAACCCCAGCTGACATTCTCCCAAACTATTCTCATGTAATGACATGTTATGACAGCAAAAAGACCTTTTCCTCCCATCAGGCAAAGCTGGTTCCATGCCCTTAAATTTCTACTCCTCCAGAGCTGTGAGAAATAAATTTCTTTTCTTTGAAAATTATCCAGTCTGTGGTGTTCTGTTATAGCAAGAGAAAACAGACTAAGACAATGTGGTTTCCAATAATAACACTTTTATGACCCATTTCAAACTTCATTTGATTTAAAAACATCTAAAAGTTATAGATTTCAAACTTAAGAACTTTTCCCCCCACAAATTGAAGCACTCTGTTTTTTAAACGTTGTTTTTGGCTTGAGATAAATGTTGTTTTGAAAAAAAATATCTGTTGAATATCTATGGGAAATCTAATGAGGAGCTCATAGGACGACTCTGATGGCTAGGAAATGCCATTGTTTTATGAAACAAGCAACTGAAGTTTGTGTACCTGCAATGCTTTTCCTCTGGGAATTAGATATCTGGGTCCTTAACAGACACCTACAGACATAACTGCAGCCAGAGAACTACTTTGACAAGGGGTATTTTAAGGTCAGTTTTCTGTAGCTGCTGTTTCTGCTTAAGTGTCATGTAAACCAGTTCCTCTGTACTAAATAACATTAACTTGAGGAATCAAAGGATTAGTGGCCTAAACAGACACCAACAGGCAAGATCTTCGCTTTGCTAGATACTTCTGTGGGAAACAGTAGGCTGTGCCAATATTTGCCATCATTACAACTCTCACCAAAGCTCTAAACGCAAAATAGTGTTCCTCAGTGGCGATGTGTGCCTTCTGAGTGTGCCTCCTGTGGTCTGCTTAGCTTCAGTAGTCAAGTTTTCCTTTGCTGCCGTGAATGGAGCAGCCCAGGTTCTCTGTAGCTCTCTTGTTTGCATTCGGCCCTGGATTCAGAGTTCAGAATAAGAAAGCGGTTGGCAACTCACGGCAAGTGAGTTAGAAAAATGCCAGGCTGATGTAACACAGGCTTCTCTTTCACTTGAGAATGAGAGTTTAATGTCCCTGAGACTGTTATACAGAGGAATTCATTATGGTTATCTTATGAATGATGGGTTTTGAAAAATAATGTTTGTGCTACATATTTCTGTGCTTTAGAAAATGCATTACAGGAGGCAAACAGCCAACAGCACAAACCACGTTTAAGACAAAGTAGGACCAGATCAGCACAAGCTGAGTTTGGTGTATTAATTTAGGTTAAAAAAAACACTGTGTCATATAGCGCATGAATTTTTGGGAATGGTGCCTGGTTAGGCACTGGTTTTTAAAATTTATTTTTTAAAGACTCCTTCCTTTTTTCCTTTGTCCCATCATGGTTAAAAGAATTATTTTGAAATTATCCTGATTAGTATTTTTCTATTTGCTCATTTAAAAAATAGAAAAAAAAAGAGGAAGTAAAGAACTGACCCCACAAATACTATTTCTGGCCTAATGTCATGTCTCCTTCCAAAAGAACTTTTTCTCTGTGTAGGCTTTGAAAGCACAATATGATCATACCAGTAGCAGATCAATGTAGAAATAAATGAGCATAATTACTACTGGATTCGTTTTTCATTTATCTCTTGGTATAAGCATTTTTCATACATAAAATTAAAATATTTCCAAGTTCTCTCTAATGTCAAGATTAAATAGTAACACTGCAGTGTGCTGCATTATTTAGTTAACAGGAAATCTTTCACCAGGCTTCATTCTTGCAGCATTTTTGAGGTCCTGGCAGAATGCACATGTATGCCCATCTCCTTTCTGGTTGTTATGTGTCAACTTAATGTTCTGTCAACTGAAGATGCCAATCGTCTGTTGCCATCTCTTGTTTCCTTGTAATGTTCTCCTTTAGGTCCCTTCTGAGAGTCACATTTCAGCAATGGACACATGCTACATTTCCTAAACAGAAGAATAATGCTGGGCAATTAACAGATAATAAGCTTTTTTTAAAGTTTTGGGGTTATCAGGTGTGGAAAAGAAAACATTAAAAATACTGAAAAGATTGTTTTATAATATATTGAATAATATAATATTCAGTTATTGACATGTGCATTGTTCAGCTTTAAGCTCATTTTAATCTTCACCCTTATTTGTTCACTTTCTCTCTTTATTTTGGAGACAAGAGCTCACTGTACATCTGTGCCATAATCCTACTTCAGCCGTCTAGGTGATGAGATTACAGGCATGCATACCATGCTAGGCTCAATTTTTTACATTAAAACATAATTTTTGCATGTATTTTTTGGAATGAAGTCTTTAATAATAGTTTCTGTGTTAGAAACTATTATTAGCTCATTAAATATGTCAGAGAATTTTCTGAAAGGCACTATGTGAAGAATTTATGTATTCTTTTAAAAGTAAATGATAGTGTTTATTTTCTATTTCCATGAGAGACAATTTGATGGATTATATTTTTGTTGAAACTTATTCCTTTCATCCAAAGTCACAAGCTGATTGTGACAACATATCACTTTTTTCTATTTGTCATTGCTATTCCCATTTTGTATTTCTGACATTTTTGAGCAATACCTGTTTTTGGCATACACCTTTGTGCATTATCTTGATAGAGCTTCTAAAACTTTGATTAACTTTACTGTGAAAACTTTGTGTTCTTCTATATGTTATGAATTTCTTCTCTTATATTTTTATTTCAGGTCTTCTGCTATGTTTAATTTTTCTTTTCTATTATAAATTTTGTTATTTGAATGTTTCCTTAACACATGCTCTTCTAATAGAAACAAAATTCTCTTCTTTCCCCAAACAATGCCTCTCTTTGCTGTTCTTAGATGTCTCTGCAACCTTAAAATTAATTTTGTTACACTAAGATATTATTTAAATTTCTATCAAAATTTATAATTTTCTGTCTTGATATTTTTTTTCTGACAGTTTCATGCAATTATACAGTGAATTTTAGTCATTTTCACCCTATTACCCTTTCACACAGCCTCCCTCTTCTGTTGAAAGCTTTCTTCTTCCCAACAAGCCCCATACCCACTTCCTTCTTTTTGTGTATGTGAATCTGTCCCACTGAGTCTGCTGCTTAAGGTTTCTTGCATGAGCATGCATGGGTAGAAGGTTATTGACTGGCAGCTTACCAGTGGGTACACCACTGAAGAAAATGACATCTACTCCACAGCAAACTATTAACTGCCCTTAGTCCCACAGGGATGGGTGGGACCTCATGAGCTTCTTGCCCATTTATGATGAAATGTTGAGGGGTCCAATCCAGTGCAGGAACTGAACAGGTAACCACAGCTGCAGTCAGTTCATGAGTGCAGTAGTCATGTCATGCCCAGAAGACATCTTTTTTTGCAGAATACCTCCTTTCTTTTACATCATTCTGCCTCCTCATCTATGATGCTCTCTGAGCCTTTGACGAGGTGATGTAGATATCCCATTTAGAGTTGAGCACTCCATTGCCACTTTTTCTTTTCACTTTGAGTCTCTGCTATAACCGCTGTCTGCAACTACAAGAAGCTTCTTTGATGAAGGCCGAGACTATTTTCTGCCCAGAAACATGAGTTTTAGAAGGCAGTTTTACAACATGTACATTTAGCAAAGCAATAGTAGTAGGTTCTCTACTAGGGCCCATAATATCCTCAGTCATAGTTTCTTGACAAGGTTTACAGTACCACATATGGGTCCTCTCCTGTGGAGTGGGCCTCAAATTAAATCAAAATGTGGTTGGTTACACCCATCATAATTATGGCACTATTGTATCCGTGGGCACATCTTGCTTGTCTTGTATTGTTGCTTGCAGGGCACATAGACATGAGATACTATTGATAGCTTTCCTCTGCCAGCATCTTGCTTAGCACCTCCCAGTGCTGTAAAAGTTAGACAGCAGGAAGGAGGTTACCAGCTAAGTTCTGGCTTGATTCCTGTGCTATGTGTCTTGTATTGCTGCATGTGTATAGATGAAGATCATATAACAAAAACATAGTGCCAGACAGGAGAAATCTAAGTGTAGTCTATGAGACTTCTGAAAATAATGCAGGCTATTGCCAGAGCCCTTTATTGCCCTTCAGAAATGGAAGGTAAGAGCTTATTGATGAAGATTTCACATACTTTGGATACATGACTTGGAACAATTGAGCTAGAATTGACCTAGCAATTGAGGCCATTTTCTATTCCTGCATACATTTTAAGACAGCCAGCAAAACTTCCTCATGCAACAAAGGATGGCTGACACAGAAAGCCACAACTGGCCATAGGGCAGAGAATAAGAGACTACAGTGTGTGTTCCTGGACAGGATGCCTGTATTAAACCTCTGCTGCCCAGGGCTTAAGGATCATTATGGAAGAAGGGGTGGAAAGATTGTAAGAACCAGGGGTGGCAGATGACCACAAGGAAGCAGAATTTTTCAGACTGCTGAGAAGTTGCTCATATGAATTTACAGCAATGGTGACAGCATGCAGAAAATCCATGTAAGCACAAACGAGACAAAAACTCAGCATAGAAGTCAGGACTTGGATAAGAAGCCCCAACCTTAGCTGAGAAACTAATGGCAACTGATGCCTACGAGGAAAAGGAGAGTTGCTTTGCTTTAAGGGAGTGATGCTACATAGATTGACCAGGCTCCAGTGGATGCACTCAAACTGAGGAACATTTGGGGACAGAATTTGGCTTGGGAGACTTTAACATATATGATAAAATGCATGGAATCTGATGGTGGGGCATGGGGAGGGGTGTCTAAATATGATCAAGATGTATTGTGTAAAATTCACAATAATTCAATTTAAAATTTAAAAAATAAGGAAAGAATAATGACAATTGAATGTTTTGTCTCAAGGGCCTTTGGAGCCTCCCTGACCAACAAGTCATTGGGAGGTACCCCAGACCCACACTGGGGTTTTCATTTAATAACCTGAAGCTTCTGAGAGGAACATTATCCACCCACCTCTGTTCAAACTTTTATTTCAATTACAATATTTAATGAGCATATAAAATACTAGGTTCCCTGTTTTATTTCATACATATCTACTTTGGGCTATCCCTGTCGCCTCTTCTCTCACTATTTAGGAACATTTTCTAAATTTCCAAATAGAAATTTCTTTTTTAAAACACATTTTTATTTAATTTTTGCAATATCCATACAATATAATTTGATGGTATATAGACCCTTCTCCCTTATCTGCATCTTTCTTTACTGCCCCCTACCCAATAATGTACTCTATTTAATGTACTCTATTTTATAGAACACATATGGCATATAGAATCTAATTTGTGTCCCCAAATGTCCCAAATAGCAACTCTGATCATTTGAATTTATTTTCTAAATTGCACAATGTACTATATATTATGATAGTACACATTATTCAGTTACATATTCGATAGTATACCAATCTTTTGTTTTTTAGAATGCCATGTTTTACTTTTAAATTAGCTTTACAAAGTTTCTACGTGAGATTTTCATATGCGTTTCAGTTTGGTTGACACTCCCCGACTTCCCATTTCTCCCTGATCGATCACTGCTTTCATGTGCTCTACTGTACTCTTTCATCCTGGTGTTACCCAATTCCACTTTGTTATGCTAGACATCTAATTTTTGACATGTGTCAAAAACAAGCACTGGAAGCAAGAGCCTGTTCAGCAAATGGTGTGGGCAATAGCAGATGTCCACCTGTAGTGGGTGAAATCAGCTCCATATCTCACACCCTGCACAGAAATCACTTCAAACTGACCAAAGACCTTAATTTAATCTAGAAATGCTGGTAAGGAGTCCACAGATCTTTTAAGTATAGAATCATGTCATCTGAAAAGAGAGATAATTTAACTTCTTCCTTTGAAATCTTTATCCCCTTTACACCTGTTTTGTTTCTTATTTCCCTAGCTAAGACTTCAACCACTATATTGAATAAGTGTAGAGGGAATAAGCCGTGTTGTCTAGTGCCCAGTTTTAGAGGCAATAGTCTCAGTTTTTCACTATTTAGTATAATATTATCAGCAGGTTTATCACATATAGCCTTTATTATGGCATTTTCTGTCTATTCCTGGTTTCTTCAGGACTTTTATCATGAAAGCATGATGAGTTTTGTCAAATGCCTTTCCTGCCTCTATCTATTGGATCGTAGACTTTCTGTATTTAAGTCTCTTAATATGGTGAGTAGCATTTATTTATTTGTGTATGTTAAACCAATTTTATATCCCAAAGATGTAAGCAATGTGATTGTGAAAGGTCACTTTCTTAATGTGGTTTGTTTCAGCCTGTGATTATTTTGTTAAGAATTTTTATATCTATGTTCATCAGGGAAATTGGTCTGCAGTTTTGTGTGTGTCTTTACCTAGTTTTATTATTGAAGTTGCAATTGGTTTTGTAGGATACATTTGGTAAGGTGTTCTCTTTCTGTTTTGTGGATTAATTTCAGAAGAGTTGGCATTTTATCAGTTTGAAAATTTATTGGGCTCCAGCTACATGCCTGGGTTTTTCTTTGTGAAGTGAATTTTCATTACTGGTAGGGTCTTCTTGTTTGTTATGGATTTATTAAGGTTGTTTAAATATTCTGGCCTAATTTCAGTGAGTTACATGCATTTAGAAATGTATACATTTCTTCTGGTTTTTCCAATTTGTTGGAATGTATTTTCAAATAATTCCCCAGTGATGGTCAGGATTTCATTGGACTCTGCTATAACATCCCCTTTGTTGTCTCTAATTCTCTCTCTTTTAGATAGTTTGGCTGGGGATTGGTGAATCATGTTGGTCTTTTCAAAGAACCAACTCTGTGTTGTTAATTCTATGTATTACTCCTCTAGTCCCCATTTCATTAAGTTCTGCCTGTGTCTTTCTTGCTGTCTGCGGCATTTGGGTTTGGCTTCTTGCTCTTCTACAGCTTATGGTACATCACTCGGTTATTTATTTGAAATCTCTCTGAGTTTTTTAATGTTAACACTTACAGCTATAAACTTCCCTCTCAAGGCTGTCTTGGCTGTATCCCAATGGTTCTGGTAGGTTGTTCTTCTTTTCATTTGACCCTAGGAATTTTTTAATTTCCTCCCTGTTTTCTTCAACAAACCACTGTCCATTCTAAATTGTGCTGTTCAGTTCCAAGTACTTGTTTTGTTTTCAGTTCAGTCTTATTGATTTCTAGTTTTATTCCCATTTGGTCTGATAGGATTCTGGGAATTATGTTGATTTTTTGTATTTATTAAGGCTTGTTTTGGGACTGATCATTTAGTTAGTTTTAGAGAAGGGTCTTGCACTGCTGAGAAGAATGTGTGTTCCCACTTGTTGAGTAGAATGCTCTATAGACACCTATTAAGTCTGAATAATCTAAGGTTACTTTGAGGGAGTGGAGGGAGTATCTAGATGTGGGTGGGTATTACCGTCTCTCACTGTTTTTACACCCAGGCTTATGTGGTCTTTTAGTGTTTGCTTTATGAAACTGAGGGCCTCATGATTTAGTGCATAAATATTTACAATAGTTTTGTCTTCTTGATGAGTTGTTGCTTGTAATGATATGTGATGGCCTTCTTTATTTCTTCTGATTAGTTTTGGTTTCAAATCTGCTATATAGGATGTGAGAATTACTACACTAGTTTGATTACAGCTTCCACTTGCTTTCCAAACATTGACTCTCTGTCTACGGATGATTGTTCTAACTATGTGTGTTTATTGAAGACAGCAGATACCTGGGTAATATTTGCTAATACAGTCTATTAGTCTGTGTCTGTTAATTGGTAAGTTATGAACTGCATCCAAGTTCATAATTCAGATAAGTTTAGTGTTTATAATTTTGTTGTTTGTCATTTGGATAGAGTGGTTAACTATTAGTTAATTTCTTCTCGTGGTATTTTTGGATGTTTGTTGCTTTTCTCTGTTGGACATAATTGGTTCGTTTCCCATATTCTCTGTTCATCTGTTACCCTTATAGATTGTATTCTGTTCTGGGTTCTTGTATGAAACTTTTTTCTCCCTCTGCATATAATATTCCTTATATAATTTTCTGCAGAGCTGGCTTAGTTCTCATGGGTTGCCTTAACTTTTGATTGTCCTTAAATATTCTTTTTGAAATATTTTAAATATACTGTTTTAACAGATAACTTTACTGAATATTGCAATCTTGACTGACAGTTGCTTTTGGAATATATCAGTCCATACTCTATTAGCTTTTAGCATTGTTGAGGACAGACTGTTCCATTGTTTTTGTCTCTCTATGTTAGTGGACATTTTTCCCTTATACTATTTAATGTTTTGGTTTGCTTTGTATTTTTATTGAATTTTTGTGAATTGTATATGATTGTTTCAAGTTCTAACCATGTACCTTCAAACTTCACAATTTCCTTTTTAAAGAGCTGATTAATATCCTATTGTATATATGTACTATACTTTCAGTATGTTCATCAGTTGATGGACATCTAGGTTGCTTCTATTTCTTGGTTATTATGAAAAATGCAGCAACAAATGTGATCAAAAAGTATCTCTGTAGTAGGTCTTTGGGGTATACATCCAAGAATGATATGGCTGGATCAAATGTTAGACTGATTTCTAGCTTTTTGAGGAATCTCCACAGTGATTTCTGTAGTGACTCCACCAGGCTGCACTCCCACCAGCAGAGGATAAGAGTTCCCTGACTCTACATCCTTGCCAACATTTGCTGTTGTTGGGTTTGGATCTTAGTCATTCTGAGCAGTGTAAAGTGAAATCTCAATTGACATATTGACTATGGCACATCATGGAGGGGTTCTTCTCTAGTCATGTCTACATGGAGTTCTAAGTGCTTTCTATATTTGGATGTCAATTTTTTTCTAAGTTTGGGAAATTATCAGCTATAATTTTAAAGAAAATCTTGAGCAACTCATTAGAATTTTATTTTCTCACTCCTTCTTCTGTCCTACAAATTCTTAGGTTAGGTCTTAAGTGTCTAAGTTTTGGCTGGGTACAATGATCTTTTTCTGTATATGTGTCTCTATATTATTCTTTTGACTATTCCTCCATCCTTCTTGTTAATTCTTCTGCTAGGTCTTGTCTACCAATGATATTTAATGTTGTGTTTTTATTAAACTATTGATTGATTTCCTGAACTTCTATTTGCTTTTCCTTCAGTGTCTCTATTTTCTTGATGAATTTTTCTCCACTAAAATGTTTTTATTAGAAAATTTCATTCATGAATACCATATTACATCATTTCTACCCTTCTTAATCCCCTCTCCAACTCCTCCCACATCAATTTTAATTCTAAAGTTCTTATTTTTTTCATTCATTTTGCTAACTCTTTTGTCTGTATCTTGAAATGATTTCACAAGTTTCTTTTCCATGTCTGGTATTAAATTCCTTTTCTGTTTATTTGAGCCCTCTATTGGGTGAGTCCTTGAACCTATTTTAAAATGATTCTCTGAAATCCGTTTGTCATGGCATTTCAGCTAGTTCGTAATATTTGTTTTCTGGGGTGGAGAGGCATCATTTTGTGGAGTTGTCATAGTGGAGTGCTGTTTCATGCACTCTTTCATGTTTTGTGTTTCTGTTGGTTTATATGTGTCCTCTGGTTTGTAGCTTTTCCTCTTTTGCCACTGTGTTTGGCTAGTTTTGAGTGAGGCTTGCTGGTAGATTGCATTTACTTGCACTTCACCTCAGGTGGAAAGAAGACTTCAGTAATAAATGATGGTTTGACAAAGTCTCAGTGCGCTCCACAGAGGAAGATGCTGTGATCCTCTGTCCTCTGGGAAGCTGGAAGGCAGGAATAATAATGTGCTATCTGTCTGTGCTGGGTTCTGTTTTGAGTGTCAGCTTTCTGTCGTTCAGCATCATTTACACTGAGGTTCCTTAGTGCAGTTCATAGAGTCTCAGCTTAGCAGGAGTGCTTTGCAGGTGGCCTGCTGCCTCTTCTACTTCAATGGCTAGCCACGCCGCCCTGCTTTCAGTTACCCACTTTTCAATTTCTATCTTGTTCTCAGATCTCCAGTCTTGTTTATTCTTCTTGCATCCCCATGTCTCACACTCGTTAGGTGTACTCCACTGGCTCACTCTGGGGCTGGTCCATACTGATGCCACTGTGGTGGCCTGATGTTCTGGGCCCTGGTACCTCGTCTGCCTCCTGGCTCACCTCCAGGTCTGTCTGCTGCCAAATATGATAATGTTTTGAAAGCAATTGAAATATGATTTGTGTTCTGTTGTGTAGTCAATTTTTTAAAATGATTCTTACGTGCTTGAAAGAGTATTAACTCTATGGTAGTTTGATGCAGTGCTTTAAAATTTTTTTCTTTACTTTATGCCATTCAAGTAGTTTTTTCTACTCTTGTCATGGAAGGGTTCTTGCTTTGTAGCCCAAGTTGACTTTAAACTCATTATGTAGTCTGAGCTGGCCTTGAACTCTTGACCCACATCCTCCTTCTGGCATTTAATAGGTAAACTGTATTATTGTAATTGGCATCTGGATATTACCTACATTAATATATGTTAAGATATCTGTTTAAAATATATAAGTATTCATTGAATTGTATATTTAAAGACTGAAAATTAAATAGCCACATATCAACTCAAGGTGGGTTTTTTTTTTTCCCAATTAGTTTGTGATAAACTGTGACAATGTTATTGATTGCTCATAAATATTTTGAGTGGTGAATCTGTAGTGTTATTTATATAACTAATTCTCTTTGCTGGAGAAATAATAATGGTTTTGGACTGTGCTTTGCTTGGGTTTTATTTTTTTGTTGTTGTTGAGAAGTATTCTCAATAATTTTGAAATAATTTTATACTTAGGCACAAGTTGCAAAACTACAGAGCATTTGTACATGACTTGAGACCATTTTTCCCCAAAGTTAACACCTTACATAGTTACAATCCAATTATGTTAATACTGAGCGAATACCATAAACTTACTGAGAAATATTATATAAATTGTGCCTAATTTCTCTGTATATTTCACGAACTGTCATGTCTTCTCACATGTTATTTTCTATGAAAATTTATCAGTCCTTTGTTTTATGATTATGAAACTTTTGAAGAGTATTAGATAGGTATTTTGTAGGATGTTCTTTAATCTTAGTTTACTGGATGCTGCTAAAATTGAGATTATATACTTTGTGATGAATATCATTAAAGCATTATTGCACCTTTCTAAAACCCATCTTAATTGGGTTCATGAAGAGTGATATTAACTTTGACTGCTCAGTTACAGATAGTATTCTCTAAGTTTTTATACTGTAAGTTTACTGCTTCTGTGTGTGTGTGAATGAGCTTACTGTGGGAGCATACTCTAAGATCATGAAAAGACCTTTGCAATATTTTTTTATATTCAGTTTTTCTAGCTATAATGATAACTGCCTATAACACAAAGGATAATTTTTAAAATCCTGTGTGTTGGGGGTGGTGCATACATCATGGGACCCACGTGGAGGTCAGGGGACAACCTCAGATTCAGTTCTCACCTTCCAGCTTCTTTGGACAGTATCTCTTTCCAGGAGTTCTCCTGAATCTGCCTCCCATCTTTCCTTAAGAGGGCTGAGATCACAAACTCCTGACTATCTTATCTCTGATTTTTATAGTGGGTTCTAAGGATTTGAATACAAGTCTTCACATTTGATAGTCTTTAGTGGTCATTTTTTTATTTCCATCATTCCTTATGCATTCATTAATTTGAAGGGTGTCTTTGTCACTTCTGCTATATATCAAACAACTGCCTCCAGCTTTAAGCAACTTTGAATCTAGTTTTTGCCTCCAGTACTTTACAACATTCATGTAGTTCACAATCCCCAGCAGGTGAGGGTTTCTGTATTTACCGGTTCTTACCAGATTAGAGCACAGTTCAGTATAATAGCTGTCTTTGCCATCTTCTGAGAGTACTGCTGATTTTGCTTCTTTTCTGGTTTAACTTTGCTGAGGATATACTGCTTTCAGCAGTCTGGCTTCATTTATTCCTCAATTAGACCAGTCTAATTCTTCTTTAATTACTTGATCACAGTTGAAATATATCTGAGTCAAGAGGTTTGGCTGAGTCTGCTTCACATTCTACGCTTCAAACTTCTTGCCTCTGAGTATCACTGAATTCATTTAATCCCCTCAAAAATTTTAGAACATTTTCCAGTAACTTAGTCAATGGAAAGATTATTCATGTTACTCAGTCTTCTAGGTTTCCAGGAATTGAACATATGTATGAAATTTTAGGCTTCATTAGTCTTAATTAATTCTGTAGAATTTTGCCCTATGAGGAAAATCATGAGTTCAATAGCAGTTTAAGTTTTTCCATACACATTATTCCTTTTTTAATTTTTGAATATCAAAGATCATTTTCAAACAATTCAGTTCTTTATGTCATCATCAACAGTCACGATGATGATGAATTTTTTTTCCAGTCTTTTTGAGACAAGGTCTCCCTGAAGCGCCAGCTGGCCTGGAACTCACTATATAAACCAAGCCGGCTTTGAACTCACAGAGGTCTCTCTGCCTCTGCCTCCCGAATGCTGTGATTAAAGGCATGTGCCACCACACCCAGGAGTTTTGATGAACTTGTGAAGAGAACTAGGATCCTCTTGGATCCCCCAAAGCATAATGGTTTTGCACCTTCTACATCTGAGTCCTCCATGAACAGTATGCTTATCTGGGGTCCTTACATAGGAGCAATGCAAAGATAAACTAAACTGATGACAGAAGATCAACAAAGATGATGGAAATGAAGATGTCTGTATGTCAAGGGAAAATCTCCTATAAAATAGTCTAACAACTGTTGGTTGGCTTAGTTGTGGGTGATTCATGACAACATGCTGTGTGATACTGTAACTTTTAATACAACAAACCTGTAACTGTTGTTTTACATAGTTATTTTTACTTTATTGCATTTGATTAAGGCAATTGTTAGGATCTGTTATACCTCAATTCTTTATGTTTTTAGCCCTCTTCTATCTTCATGGTTATATTACTGTAAATTAGCTAACACATATTCATATCTCTGATGTTGTTACTAATATTTTCATGAGGTATTTTATAAAAATTCTTCCTTTAATGCCTACAATTTATAAACCTTTTTGATGTGTTGGTAGTTTCTCTAAATAAAGCTTAATAAAGCTCTTAATAAATTTCAAAGGAAGTTAGAATAGGAAGATACAACTGTGAATCCTAAAAGCATCCTAGCATAGGTATCATCTTAGAACAAACAGTGTTCTAGAACAAGCAGTATACTAGCACAGGCAGCATCCTAGTCCAGATAGTATTCTACTAGAAACAGTGTCCTAGCACAAAACTCATTATAAAAGAAATGCTGGTAATATGAAATTAAAGAAGATACAAGCTGTGAACCCTAAAAGCATCTTAGCATAGGTATCATCTTAGAACAAGCAGCCTCCTAACACAAGCAGCATCATAGCATCGACACCGTCTTAGCACATGCCCACACATATCCATATACACAAAATCTTTAAAGCAATCAAATCAAAGTTATAATAAAGGTTTCATTGCTTGAATTTAATCCCAATTTAAAATGTTATTATTTCTATATGTTCTATAAATTTTACTTTATTCATCATAGATAATGTGTTGATTATGCCTAGGGTAAGAAGTAAATATCACATATGTACTTAAAAGCTTATGAACCTAGATATTACTTAACATTGCAAGACCCTATGTTATTGACTCAAATGTGAATTGCAGTCAGTGGTATCATGGTTCTGAAGGAAGGGAATCTTAAGAGCTAAAATGGTGAAAAAATTGTAAATGAGAAGAGAACAAAACGAGACATGTGTAGGATTACCAAGGAAAGGTGGCAGATTGTTATTCCAAAGGAAGAAAGATATACGCAATGTGAATGAGATTAAGGTTTAGGCATTTGTGTAGAGGACTGGAAGGGCCCAACAAGATTTGACTGGCTGAAAGACAGACAGTAAATACCAAATACAGAAACTGAGAACTTTTGTTCTGGAGAGGGTTATATGATTCTAAGTAATTCTAAGCCTTGATTTCTTCTTGGGGAGAGGAAAGGATTCCTGATAACTGGAAGAACAATTAGGCAAATACACTTTGAGGTCAAAGTGAAGAAAATGAGGAAGAATAATTCTTAGTGTAAGTAAAATAAGGTAAGAACAGGTCTTCCCTATTCATGCTGAATTTGCATAGGATAGTGAGGAATAGGAATCACAATGGAAAGAAGGCTTGTCAGATAGGAACTAGAGTCCTTCTGAAAGATAATAGTAAATGATAAATGGAAATGTGAAGCTTCTAGAAGTTTGTGACTCTAGAAGTATGCAACTTCATTTTCAATTAGAGAGGAATTAGAGAAGCATGGCGTATTCACAGTGCTCTCTGTATGTTTTAGTTCTTTTAAAGACCCGTAGTTGCATATTAACACTAGAAAAAGTTTCTCCTACATTATTTTGCTCATAACATGTTTAAAGAAAGATTTGAAAGTCAGGTTTCAACATGCATGCATTAGCTGATGAATAATAAACCATCACCCCGCTTTCATTATTTCCATAAGAACCTGCAACTTGAGGAGCCTGGTGTCATGATCATTGCTACCACTGCACTTCCTCCTTATTCTACTCTTAGAAAAAAATCCCAAATGTGGCTCTGGGAACCATATGCTCAGTTTATCTGGTGTTCACGTATTGTGCTAAGTGACAGACATCTAAGATATTGAAGCTTCACAGAAGTCTCCTGCAAGATGCTTCGTTTTGATCTTCATTGACCAGATGAGGAAGCTGAGGCTTAGAAAATGGAAATGCATTAGCTTAGATTATAACCATATTTTCAAATACATGTGTATTTGAATGTTTCTACAGTCAAAGACATATGCCATATATATGCTCCAACTAATGCATTCTCTGATTTGCATATTATTTTCTAAAAAATGGATGAAAAAACAACCTTCTGTTATGATGGATTTTTTTTCAAAAAAAATTTTTTTTTGACAAGTCTTACTTAATTTTGGGAAATTTTAATGCTTACAAGACCTCATTCATTCATTTTATTGATTACTTTTGCAATATGCAACAACTTTTAATTTTGTGACTAATTTTGCCTTAAATCCTTTCATACTTGGTGTTAGTAGAGTTATCAATGTTATTTTATCCCTTAATCTTTTTCACTAGGGTTATTAGATATCATTTAAGGGGCCATATTTTTAATGTTTTAAACTAGCCTGGGAATTTGATTGTTGATTTATTCTACTTATATTTATTATGATGGCTGATTAAATTTTACTTACTTCTACTGTCCTAATCACACAGTCCTCTTTATTAATGAGATAGCTCTATAAGTTTACCTTGCAATGTCATCTAGGTTTGACTTGTTAAAATCAAACATGAAACAAAAAGAAAGCACTCAAAATGAGCTAAGATAAGACTGTTCTCTGGAAATATCTCAAAGACAACATGGACATGTGACATCGTTTCATGAAAGGTATTTAAAAAGAATGTTGCTATGGAAACATTGTGCCCTTGTTACATTTCAACCCTTTTATTCCCCTCCCTTCCTCCCTTCCTCCCTCCCTCTCTCCCTTCCTCCCTCCCTCCCTCCCTCCCTCCCTCCCTCCCTCCCTCCCTTCCTTCCTTCCTTCCTTCCTTCCTTCCTTCCTTCCTTCCTTCCTTCCTTCCTTCCTTCCTAATAGAATTCAAGTATGTTGATATAAGTGTAACCAACTATCATGGGCTACTGTTAGTCTTGGAACTGAACCTAGAACCTACCTAAACCAATCAGCTTGTCAATGAGGAAAAAACATGTTTTTAAGACACAGATTGTAATGAGTCAAATGAAAGCAAATTGCTATCTTTCCCCTGGTGTCGATTAGACAGTGGATTGGTTACTTTTCTTATTTCTATGACCAAATTCTTGACACCAAGAAACTTATGGGAAGAGAGGTTTATTTTGACTCACAGTTTCAGGCATAGAGTCCATCATAGAAGGAAAGGCTTGGCAGAAAGAACAACTCATGGCGCTAATAGCAAGGGGAGAGGTGGCTGGTGACATCCTTGCTCCCATAGGCTCATAGACATCTCATAATGCAAAATGCATTTAGACCAACTTCTTAATTCCCCATAGTCTTGCAGTTCCAATATTATTCTTATTCTATGGTCTCTGTGAGACTTAAAGATAACTCCTGTGAACCCCTATGAAATAGTCAGCAAAAATAACATTAAAGCAAAGTATTTTCTTACAACATACATTTGCACAAGCTTAAGAGTCCCTTTCCAAAATGGAAACATGAAGAAACTCAGATCAAAACAAGAACAAATCCCGACAGGGAAAACACCAAACCTTCCAACACACATCTAGTATGGAGGGCTAGTGCTGGTAAAAATTGTGCCTCGATGCACTTTGGTGGCCCTGTTTTTCTGAGTCTATTGCTTTAGGCATATGTGGCATCTCTTTTGGGATGGTTCAACAAGGTGCCTACAGATTTGCTGTGAACAACACATATTACTGATATCTCCAGCATCCAGGGCTCTTCAATACAATTAAAGCTTCACCTTTACAACATCATGTATAGCCCACTCAGTGTTTGGCTTTAGCAGCTTTCTGGAACCTTGATGAAAGACTCTATGAGCCCTTATATTTTGTGCATTTTCAATACCAGCACCATGTGGAAATGCGGCTATCTCTGTTGCCAACTCTTGAGATGGCTTGCCCCTCCTAGTTTCCTTTATGTTGCTATGATAAAATATTCTAACCCATGGAACTTTGGGGAGGAGTTTATTTTATTTCACCTGACACTTGTTGATTACCGTCCATCATTGAAAGAAGTCAAGGCATGAATTCAAGGCAGGAACTTTAAGACAGGACTCCTTGCCATTCCACAAATCATTGCCTCGGACCAAAGAATTCATTTCACCGCCAAAGTAGTACATCAGGATCCATGAAGAATGCAGCTTGCTACCTGACTTGCAGGCCAGCTCACACTCTTTATATAGTTCAGGACTACCTGCCTAGGAATTGTATTGCCGACAATCAGGTGGGCCCTCCTATAGCAGTTAACAATCATGACAATACCCACAGACATACATTCAAGGTAGGATTCTTCAGTGTTCTTGGTGTGAGCCAAGAGCTATTGGGTTCTTTTAATATGGCTCTCCTTATGGTCTAGTGGTCATAGCAATACTAGCATTTATTCTGAACTGTGATCCATTCAATATTCTAGCCCTTCTAACATTTAAAATAATTGTCTACTATACAATTTTGTTGGATATATCTAGAGTGGTATTGCTTTCCCAACTGGACACTGATTAATAAATCCAGGTAAAAATATGATAGATTATTTTAATATGGAAAGTTTATACATCTTTGTTCTATTGGGACCAACAGTGGACAAATGGATTGTTTTGACCGATGAAATGGCTAAAACCATGTGTCATATTCAAGCAGAAGCTTAAAGAGGCATTGCTGTGCTTTACATGACAGTAGCTAACCTTATCTTCCTTTACAGTATGACAAGAGCATCAGTGTTTCAAAGAGATATGCATCAAATTGGATTTTGAAATGCAGACATCATCCTAAGGCATAGAGATCTATGAAGGCCATATAATAAAAATAAGGAACACATTTGTTATTATGAGCTATTTATATACGTAATTTGTTATACCGATATAACTTAACTTAGGTAATTTGAGCCTTTTTTTAGATATTAGGTTTGAGAATAATTAGAATGAACCTGAACAGTTATGCAGTCTTTTCAATTCTGAAAAATTCAGTCATCAACTTAGAATATTGCTTCCATCAACTCTTGAACTTTTTTTTCCTGGTACTCAAATTAGAAGTATGTTCATTTACTAATTATATTCCCTTCATCTTTTAACCTCTTTCATCTCTTCCATATGGATAACTCTGTATGCTACAATCTGAACAATTTCCTCCATCTGTCTTCTACTTCATCTTTGTATGATGCCCTCACTATCTATCCATTATTTAATGACTACTTTTTGCCCTATGAAACGTCTACTTGCTTTTCAACCATTGCTTGTAAATTTTATACACCATCCTAATTTTTCCTTTTATTTGAATTCTTACTTTTCCCTTGATTCACTTAGAGTACCTGTACTTCAGAGTCTTCCTAGCATGTTTCCATTTTTGTGAAGTTAAAATCTTCTGCTTTTCAGGTCAATGATGCTCCTCACAGAGAATTATTTTCTCATGTTTGCAATTTTGAATAGTGAGTCCATTTTCAATGGAATTTCTTCCCTTCTAAGAATGTTCTGCATACTAAATTATTATAGTATTAATCAATATGTTTATATTTTCATAGTTTAGGTGCTATAGATATTCACGGGACCAGAACTAATTTCTATATGAATATAATTTTGGACTTGAGAAGAAAATTTTAGATCTCATATAAATCATAAATGTGGAGTTTTGATTTTTTTTTCCAGAGGAAATTTTCTTCACCTGGATTCACAAATAGAGGGACAACTCTTTTATTGGACAAACTGTGTTTTAAATTTCATTTATTTATTTATTTTATTTATCCATTCATTCATTTGTATGTTTTACTTGCATGTTTGTAAGTGCATTATGTATGTGAAATGCTCATGAAGGCCAGAAAAGGTTGTCAGTAAACCCTGGAACTGGAGTTACTGATGGTTGCTAGCCACAGTGAGAGTACTGGAATTGATCTCAGGTCCTCTACAAGAGCAATAAATGCTCTTAACTGCTGAGCCATCTCTCCATCCCCAGTTGAACAAACTTCTACTGATAAAGATATTTTTTGGTTTTTGTTCACACTGAAATGACTTTCTACAGATATATCAACCCTATATCTACCATCTGAACAAAAATTTAAAACACAAAATGTCAGTACTTTGTGGTAAGACATTTCCAGAAAATTCTTACTTGCTGGAACATTTTAAAAATTAATTAATTTTGTTCTTTGTCAATTTCGTGCATGGATAAAATGTGTTATGGTTATTCTCCTCCTGTCCTCACTTAACTCCTTTCAATCTCTTATTCCCTTCCCTCTTCTTGACTACAAATTTATTTCCCATACTCAGAGCTTTTTTTTTTTTTTGTGTGTGTGTGTGTGTGTGTGTGTGTGTGTGTGTGTCCCACTGAATATAACCAGGGCCGTTTGTGTGACCTTGTTTTTGGAACAATCCATTAGAGTCTAATCTTTGTTCCCCAATCATTCTTGAATGCAGGTCTATCTATTGGATTCTGTTCAACCTACAGTTCATCAAACCCTTAGAAAACTGACTTTCCCTCTCTAAGCAGCTGTCAATTGACAATAGATCCTGAGCTGGAGCTGAGGTTTCTGCCTACCTCCCCATCCACATTGGGGCCCTGTCTGGGTTGGGCTTGCACAGGTCTTGTGGATGCTGCCACAATCACTGTGGGCTCATATGTGCAACTACCCTGTGGTGTCCACACAGGTCTCCTTGAATTAAACTATGACCTCTGACTCTTACAATCTTTCTGCCTTCTCTTCTGTAATGACCTCTGAGCCTTGGGAGGAAAATGTATCCTGATATAAGTAACATAAGGCTGAGCACTCCATAGTCTCTTATTCTCTGCACACTGAACAGTTTTGGTTCTCTGTGTTAACCAGCATCTGCTGCAAGATAAACTCTGGAAAGAGTGGAAAAATGAACAGATCCATGTGCATAGCAATAAGTCATTGTAAGTCAGTTTAATACTATGTCTATTAAGAAGAATAATAGTTGTAGGATCTTCTCTATGATCCTTAACCTGTTTAGCCAGATTTTTGCCCCTGATAAAAGTGCCAGATAAGGGCTACATTTTGTGGAGAACGTCTTAAATCTAATCAGAATGTGGTTGGTTATTCCCATAACATTCATGCCACTATTGGACCACCAGTAATATTTTGCCAGGCTAGTAGTTCGTACATCTTGCAGAGTTCACAGCTGCATAAAATTGATGATTAATTTTCTCTCCCAATTGCATACATAGCGTCTTCTAGAACTATAAAAGCTAGACAGTAAAGATGAAGCTTTGAGATCAGTACGAGCTTAGCCTCTCCTTGTTTGTTCTACAACATAGTCATCAGCAATAAGGTCTTATCATCTCATTCTGGTAGGTAACCCAGAGCAAAGGCAGTAGCTAGAACTGTTTAAAGGGTCTATGGGACTCCCTGACCCCATTCTAAAAGAGAGAATTCATTTCTGGAAGTCGAAATTGTATTTGCTAGCTTTTGGTATCTGGTAGGACTATTGAGCTCCTGTAAATACATGAGGCTAGAGGGATGGGTCAGCAGCTAAGAGCATTGGCTGCTATGGCAGAGGACCCAGGTTTGGTTCCTAGCATCCACATAGTGACTAACAACCATTTATAACTCCAGTTCCAGGCATTATACAACATGAGTACACATCCATTTATGCAGATACAACTCATATACATATAAAACAAAAATAAAGAAAAAAAATTTTTAAATGAATACCCACTTACAGCCACCTGATTCTTGTCAAAGGAGCCAAAAACCACATTGGAGAAATGACAACATGTTCAATAAATGACACTAGTCAAACATAGAAGAATGAAACCAGAACCTTATCTCCTGGTCTGCACAAAACTCAACTCCAAATTGACAGAATACTTCAACATAAGACCCGATATCTCAAATCTAATAAGGGAGAAAGCAGGATATGTGCTCAAACTTGCAGTACAGGAAAGGACTTTCTAAACAGGACCCTGATAACACTAGCGTTAGGACCAACAACTGACAAATGGAACCTAATGAAACCAAAAAGCTTCTGCGCCACAAATGACACCATCATTCAAGTGAAGAACTATTCTACCGAGTGGAAAAAATCTTTGCCAGCTCTACATCTGACAGAGAGTATCTAGAATATACAAATAGCTAAAAAAGGAAACATGAAAAAACAGCTACAGATTGGGGCAATGAAACAGAGTTCTCAAATGATGAAACACAAATAACTGAGAAATATTTCACATAGTGTTCAACATTTTTGACTATTAGGAAAATTCAAATTAACATGACTGAGATAAAAAAAAATGCTGCCAAGGATATGAGGAAAGAAGAACGTTCATTATTCGCCCACTGGTGTGAGTGCAAACTGCTGCAGCCACTATGGAAATCACTGTGGTGATTCCTAAAAAAGCTATGAATACATCTCCCTGATGATCCAGCAAAACCACTTTTACTCATAAGGACCACCTTACCCAAAGGACTCTATATCCTATTTCAGTGATAACTTTTTATCCATTGCTGTTGTATTCACAATAGCCAGTAAATGAAAATACAAAAATTATAAATCCTCCAGGTATATTGGCAGAACTGGAAACAATAAGCCTGAGTGAAATAACACAGTCCCAGAAACACTGTGCATGATCTCTCTCATAATTGGAAGCTTTGAATCTTTACATATGTGTGTTTCAATTGGAAATGTATAGGGTCAGGAAATTAATAAGGGACCATGTGCCTGGTTCATGGGAAATGTAGTGATATAAAGGGGGAAGAAACTAAGGGGATATGAAGGATTAGGCAGGACAGAGGAGGCAGCAAGGAGCAGAGAGGGATAGCTAACACTAACGGTCTTTTGAAAGGCCATATGGAGACCTACTGCTACAGAAGCTTCTCAAAAGTAGTTTGATAGAAAAACAATGACTCTGACTTCGGATTGGAATATTTAATCTCTTGATTAATAAAAGTGCAAAATAATCATTGATAGAAAACTGGTTACTACTGAGAAGACTTGTTTTCTCTGTCTTGTAATTCTTGGGTTCATTTTTTTCTACCATGATGTCTTTTGAGTGATGTATTAGTATGCTTTAATTCTTTTCTTTGTTTCTTTTGAGTATATTCTAGATGGAGTTCTTTATGGATCAACTGAGGCTTACATAAAAATTTTCATAGTCATAATAAGATATTTTAAGTTGATGTCAATTTAACCTCATTATATACATAAGCTCTACATTTTGAATTCCCCCTTCCCTAGCGCATTGTTATTGAAGTCAATGTATATAATTTTATACTGTGTATCTATTAACAAGTTTTGTAGTTATTCTTATTGCTGTATGTTAACATTAATATTAAAATTGAAAGTGGTTGATGCAATATCATATCACCAGACCTCAATATATCTATTTTACTTAGTTTTATAGGTTCATCTGCTTTTGTTTTGCTGTGCAGAATCCTTTTCCTTTTTACTTGAACAGCTCTGTCTAGCATTCCTTTGAAAGCAGGTCTACTAACTCAGCACTTCTGCTTTCATCTCTTCTTTACTTATGAAAGATAGTTTTGCTGTAAATAATACTCTAGGCCATCTTTTTTTTTTCATTCAGCTCTTTGTATACATACTGTTCTGCCTGCAAAGTCTAGAAAGTCTGTTAACAGTCTTGGAGTACTCTTTTGTATGCAATAATTTGCTTTCCTGTTGCTGCTTTAAAAATCATCTTTGTTACTGACTTGGTCATATGATTACAATGGGTCTCTGAATTTGGGGATGATTTTTACCTAACTATATAACCAAATGTTAATCTTATATTTTGAGATCATTTAACACTATTTCAGTTTGTTTAAAATGTATACAAGTTTACTAGGGCTTGGGCTCCTTTTCTAATCTCAATATAATATATTTAATCCCTCACGACCCTTCCTTGCCTTACACCCAGAATAAAATAATGTGTGTGTGTGTGTGTGTGTGTGTTGTGAATTGAAAGCATTGCAAGCAGTAACTATTCATCCAAAGCAGTAGGTACCCTCCCAAAGTCTTGCAAAAACCAGGTGGGTTTAGATTGATATATGTTTGTAGAGGTCAGAAAGGAAAATTTTTCTTACAAGAAAAATTCTGCTATTTCTTCCCCATTTCTTGCTGGATATATGGTTCAATACAGAGATCAAGGTCTTTGTTCATAAGCACAGTTCTATTGGACAGAGCAAGTTCTCAGAACAGATTGTGTTCCACTCTTGGTTGAAATAGATTCAAAGAGTTTCTCTTATTCCAAGCATCCTGTAATGTGGCATTGCAACACAACATCTGAAAAATTTGCCTCCTTATTTGGGGTTCTTTTGTCATTATATACTCAAGTAGTTAATGCCACAGACTCAGAAAATGTCATGCCTTATTTCTTTAGAAAAGTTTTTGAGCTTTCTCTTATTCTCTAACTTTTATTCTTTTTAGAATGTGTATTTATACGTATGGTTTCCTTTGATAACATTTCATCAGTCCTTTAGAGTTTCTTCAATAATTTTCAGGATTTTTCTTCAGGTTTCCTGAATCTTCTTCTGGTTAATGAAGGTGTCAAACTTATCTACTGTAACTTACAGGCCAATAATCATGTTTTTCACCTTCAGAATTTCTTTTTATATTTATATTTCTGAATTGATATTCTTCTTTTTATCTATGTTACTTTCCTGTTTTTTTTAGTTGTTTTTCTTTTTTTTCTTCCATTTCCTTGAGCTTTTACAAGATAAATCATATTGAATTCTTTGTCAGATAATTATTAAGTCTCTGTCACCACAGTCACATTAGGCATCTATCTCTATGGGCTCAGGTGAGAGAGTTTCGCCTTTTCCTCGATCTGGTATGTCTTATAAGTTCTTGAGCCTGGTTTTCTTCATATGATTTTAATATATCCAAATATTTTTACACTCCCAATTCATACCAATAAATTTATAAGGTGCTACCATTTCCACTCCTAGGGATAACTCATTAATCAGTGTGTGTTTCATGGTTGGTGCAGGACAGAGAGTCAGTTATGTCTCTTCCAAGGTACAAAGTCATTCTCCATCCTCGAAATGGAGTCAAAGGCTGTTAGTAAAATGGGTTTCTCAGGGTAAGGCACAGTCTGCAAAGCTACTGTTTTACACAATAAAGCAACTTAAAGGGAAGGATACCGCCTCATTTCAATAGTCTCAAGTCCGTAAAGATGGGTTTTAGGGGAGCTATTTCATTTTTTTTACTTCTGTAGTAAATCCTTGTTTCTTCAGTTCTTTTTGTAGGTTTGAATTGTTTTCTGAGCAATTGAAGGAGACTTTTCTAGTCTTGACAGACTGCCTTTTATAGGAAAAGACCCTCAGCAGTCAGCCTGGGTATAGATTGTAGGAGCCTCTGACACATGTTCTGCACATGCGCCCTCTCCTGTCTTCACCCTGCCTCCAAGAAAAAGACTTTCAGGACGGAATGACTCTCTCTTTCTCACAGAGATTTGCTATTTCCAGTCAGTTGTCCACACCTGTGCCTGCTGGATGCATAACTGGCTTCTCTCCTTTCCCAGTGTTGTATACCTGTGCTGAAATCAGGAAAACATACTCCCATCTACTTTGTTCATAACTGTCCCTAGATCCCTGACTATCCAACACCATCCTTTTGAGGAGAACCCAAAACACACCTCTGTGCCACTGCGCTGAAAAAGCTGGGATATGCCTCTTTTTTTCTGAATGAAAATCTTCTGCTAAAGCACTCTCTCTTGGTACTGAGATGGTCCAATCTGGGTGGAAAACTGATAAAGTGAAATTGTTCCTCTTATTTGTTTCAGGGCAGCTGCCCTCATGTACGTGTGTGTAGCCGGAGGGCTTGGATGATTGTTGTATGTAGTGTATGCATTCATGCGCTTACATGTGGAGCAAGGAAGATTATTGAATGTCCTGCTCTGTCAGGCTCCTCCTTATTCTCTCGAGACAGGGTCTCTCACTGAGCCAGCAAGCCTCCAGCCTTCCTCCTGTTTCTACCCCTACAGTTCTGGGGTTATAATGGAGTACCTGGCCATGCCCCAGCTTTTTACATGGGTGCTGGGGACTCGGATCCACATGCGTGTGCAGCAAGTGCTCTTGCCATTCAGCAATCTCTCTAGCACTCACTGTATTCGTCTGGGGTACTGCCACAGTTTGTCTGGATTCGGGACCTGCCATAAAGGATTTTTGTTTCAGATAGGGCTATTACATAAGTGTTCTTCTGGGGAAAATGCCTAGAAATAATTCTGTTCCATAATCTTGATGACATCACCTCTTACATTCTTAGTGAAATATTTTTCATTATTGTAATTTTTGATTTGAGTTCAACAAATTTTCAAAAGGCACACAGAATTAAAAATAAATTTTTAGTATTCTCGTAGAAGATAACATATGAGTCATCCTCAAAGCAATGTAATTTTGAACAACTTTGAATATCAGAGTGTTCCTCAATCGATTTAAATCAAAGTTGAGAACTCAAGTATATCTGCAATTCCCTGAGGAATCCATATGTCTCAGTTTGAGAAACAGAATCTTAGGTATTGATTCCTGTGAAAGACACCGCAGTATAATACTTTATAAAATATTACACAATCGGGCTTGACTGAATTTCATTATTTTAGCAGTTTTAGGGCAGCTATGGTTAGAAATAATGATGCTTTTGTTCAACTTAATGGTAATTGCATGCAAATTTTAGGATCTACTACAGGCTTGCTACTTGTGGTAAACTTGTGGGAGGAATTATGCTTCCTTTTACTCTTCAGGAAAACTTCAACGATCAGGAGTCACTAGCTGTCTCAAAATTTCAGGTCTGGTTGTCTTCTCAAATTACTAGGAAATTAGAGCAATATCTGTAGCAAACTTGAAAATTATTGTACAGCAAAAGCTGTTGTTTGGCAGCACAGTTAATGCATAAAGCAGTGGGATGGAATAAGAAGAAGGGAGAAATCAGAATGTTGTACAGTTACCTAACTGGTATTATCCTGAAGGAGAAAGAAAGAAAGAAAAAATTTTAAAAAGGATATAAAGAAAGCTGGTCTCAATTTCTCTTCCACGACAAGAAATTATCTGTTGTGTCTTCTTTAAAAAAAACTCTTGGGGGTAGAGAGATAGCTCAGGGGTTCAGAGCACTGGCTGTTCTTACAAAAAATCCCAGTTTGAATCCTAGCACCCACATAGTGACTAACAGCCATTAGTAAGTTCAGTTCCAGGGGATCCAACCCTGTCTTCTGTCCTCGTGGGCATTGCACAATGCAAGTGCATTTACGTACATGTAGGCAGCACACTCATACAGATAACATAAAAAACAAAAATAATTTAATCTTTTGTTGATGATTCTTTACTCTCACACATGGACTAAGTTTGAAATAAATTTTCAAGCCCTGTAAAATATATCTATATTTTCTTTACTAAATCACTTTATTATGGATAGAAATTAATAATACAGAATATGGAAAGGCAGATACAGTGCAGTTCTGTGGATCCTCTGACAGTAGCCTTCCCTGTAACTCAGTTAAACTAAACAATGTATTGGAAGTAAAATAATGCTTACAAATAATGGGAAATTTTATACTATTTCATACCACAACTTCTTTTAAATTAGTAAGTATGTGTATTTATCCAAAGCTGTTAAAAGCTTGCATGACATCTATCATCTTTTATTATATTCAACTTATATACAACTGAATATTTTAAAGGCATTTTGAGGATTCTAGGACTCATTCTAGAAGACACAAATAAAAAAAACTATGTTTCTTATTATTAAATTGTTCATCATGCATTTTATGCTCAGACCTAATAGTAAATTTAATAATTTAAATATATTACCTTAAAAATAGGTGTCTCTGTCCATATCATACACTGGATCTTCTAAACTATACTTTACTAACATATGCACTGGTTGCACTTTAGTGCCATTCTGCTGTTAATGCTTGCAAGGCTAAAGTCTTCCTATGCCAATGCTGCCACTTTCCCATAGAGAGATTTTCCTATGTATGATAGTCACAGAAGACACTGGAGAATGCTGGGTGAGTTTTTGGAATTAGATTTAGTTCATTTCTGATCAAATGTCAGTTAGCTTTAAAAAATAAAACAAAACAAAAAACAAGTAATATTTTAACACACAGACACAGACAGACAGACACACACACAACATGTTGTTTCCAGCTTTGCAAAGTACAAATGTATTCTAAAATGAAACAAATGAGTTTTCTTATGCAAAATTGCTTTTACTATAATCACACATATGATAAATACTTAAGACATATTATTTGTGCTTATCTCAGACTAGAGAGAAACCAAATTCTATATCTATATAATATAACTTTTCTGTGCAAATTCCAACACTGAAAATTTGGTTATATATTACATCATCACATACTATATAGATTAATTCTTTGTGTATATTTATATATAATTTAAAATAATGAATAACTTATAATTGTATAATGTAAATTATAAAAATAATTTAATCTTTTTCTTAATCTAAATATATTTGTATACTATAAAATGAACAAATACTAAGATTTGGGAAGTTTACTAGAATTCTGACATAAATTCACATATTCTAAATTTATCTCCTTTACTTTTAAGATTGTTTGTAAGTTGCTGATAAATTTTGCTAAGTCTTTGAATTAAAAGCTTAAATAAAACTTAAATAATAGGGACCATAAAGCTGGCTCTGTGGATAAAGGCACTAGCTACCAAGCCTGATGAACTAAGTTTGATTCCCAGGATCCACATGGTAGAAGGAAAGAACTGACTCCCATGGATTGTCCTCTGACCTCCACATGTCTATCATAGCATGCACTCACTCATACACACATACCTGGCACAAAATAAACCTGGCTCATACTTGTAAAATGCTGAAATGATCATGAACTCCTGAACTGCTGTCTCTTCCTGCCAAGGGCTAAGATTACAGGTTTAGGACACTATGGTTAGTCTACTTATACCAATTTTAATAAATCTATGAACTTGATAAGAACCTTGAAATAATAGTAGCATTATAATAATCTGCAGGTTATTTAATTTGAACATTTTTAGGATTGCATAAAAGGAAATACAGACGTTATCTAAGATTCTAAAATGTACTATAAATGCTAGGGGAAGAAAAGGCCTATAAAATATTTTACTTGGATTTAAAAATATTAAGTGCCTTGTAGAAATGCCTGCCAACAAATTAATTTTTTTCATGATGAAATGAACTGAGAAGACATTCTTTATGTTAGCATTAAATGAATAGATAAATAATCTAATAATTTACAGTACAGGTCTTCATAATGTATGGGATCAAGATTCCTTAACTGCCCTCAGTGGGTGAATCATACTAATGAATTATATTTTAGCATTAACTGTACAAAATGATAATATTCGTGGTGTTATCCTAGAGAGCTGGATATCAAAATTTTACTCGTTCAGAAAACAACCATGGTGCCATTGAAATGCAGCTAAGGCTGAGCCAAAGCATTGAGCCAAGAGATGTCAGAGGTTTGAGTTCCACCATCAGAGACAGCACATTAGTGTAGCAGAGTGGAAAATGAAACCCCACAATTAATGGTGGCTTCATGGTTTGATTGATGAAACTGGAAAATTCAAAATGCTGAAATAAGCCAGTGAATTTGAAGAAAGGGAAATAAAGAAAAAGAGACAAATTGAGAGAGTATATGAAATTAATGGATTTGACACAACTAATTTTTTTCTATTAAAATTAATGTCAGACCTCAGACATTATGAAGAGAAGAAAACTATCGGATTTAACTATAAGAAATTACTGATAGCTTGCCCATGTCAACTTACAAATATTTCTAAAGCACTTAACTCAGTGTCAGCCTTTAGTAAGGGTTCAATGTGAGGTTCCTCCTCACTTTTACTCGTATAATGTAAGGTGCCATTAGTTTAGCTTCTATATTCATATTCTTCAGCTCAACAGAGATTCTGGCTTTTTGAACTTCTGTTGCAAAAGAAATGCTTATTGAACATTTGCAAAAGTCAGAAGCAAAATGGGGACTTTCAGGGATGGGTAGACCAACCATCAAATAGAACAAAATATCTCTGACATCTAAGGCTCATCCACAAATATTAGAGTATTGCAGGCCAATCAATACTATGTCCTATGTTACTTTGTTGTTGATTCCACATTCAGTGTTTTAGAGAAAAAAATATTTCTGTGAAGAATATGAGTCTATCCTTAGGGTTTCAAGCACCACTAGATTCCCAGTTGAATATTGTGATTTGGATGTGAATTGTTCCCTGAAGTCGCACGTGTATGAAGACTTACTTGGTTCTATTTGAGAAAGTGAAATCTTGACGCTCCCTCTCCCTGGAGGAAGGGTGCAACAGCAGACTTCGAGGTTTATTTGTTTGTTTCAATTTTTTATTGATCTTTTATGCATTTGCTACAACAAATTAGATCCCATCCTCCATCCCCCTCCCCATGTGAAGTCCTATCCAGTCAAGCATTTGTACCCAGATGACCCCTGGTGAAATTGATTTGCTGGAGACTATTCAGCCTATCCAGAGATGGTAAGTAGGAGATACTCTCCCTCATCCACTATTAATCAGTCTCCAGTAGTTTCCAGTGTAAGGCTGGGCTGACACACATTTCTCTCATTCCAGTCTGTACCCTTGTCTGATTGAGTTGGCGTGGATCCTGTGCTAGGTGCCACTATTGCCACAAGTTCATATGTGCAAGCTTCCAGTGGCCTGAAAGACTCTGCTTCCCTGTGTTCATGAACCACACCTGGATCTGTCACAGTCTTCTGCCCCTTCTTCAGTGGTCCCCGAGTCATGGGTAGATGAGGTTTAATATAGGAGTCCTAGTCCTATCGAGGGATACACACGCTGTAGTCTCTTATTCTTTAAAACTTGGCCACTTGTGGTTTGTGTGCATCACACTCCCTTGTATAAGGAAACATCACTGGTGAGAGTTGAGGGGTGCACTAGTTTTCTCTCTATCACTTGTTTCACTATGTTCCATGAGCCTTATGTGTAGAGGTTCAACTATAGATGTATCACATAGAACTGAGCATCTCTAAGACGTATATTCTCCATGTCTGAGAAATTGTGGGATTCTGTAGGAGCCTCCATCTTTTGCAAAAAGAAGCTTCTTTGATGAGTGATGTAAGGATCCATATTTAGCATATGGTAAGAAATTTCATTTGTCTAAAGATATGACAGAAATGGGGTTTTCTCTAGGATCTAGGACCTTTCTTCCCCCTCTGTCTTCCTTTATAGTGAGGACTAGTTTTGGGTTTAAGCAATAAAATGAAAGCTGGACCATAATTTAATCATCTTCGCCACTGCTTTGATCCCTATGTGCACATAGCTCCCTCTGATGGACTGATGTTTATGCAGTGATATTTGCTCTTTAAAGAGATTGCCAAACAAGATTTCCTTCTTGATATTTTTCAGTCAAAAGACAGAGGAAAATGTTTTTAGCAATTCTGCATTTGTAAAAATCTTCTCAATGGTGGTTAAAAACAAAATGGTTTGTATAAATCAAGATTTTGCACCAGGTCTTAATTCTGGTTGAGAGGGTTGAGTCCTTCACAAATTTGCCACACTGACTCCCTGACCCCAGAGATTCAAACTCACAACCCAATTAACGAAGAAGTTTGAAATCTTATATGGAAGGAATCACGATGATTTCTGATAGCTACCAGATTTCTTGTAACTCTAATTTTAATATGATAACAGAGCCTACCTTTTCAAATGGGTGAAATGTGCAGACAGTTTAAATGATATTTGCAGATAAAGATGTGGACTAGGAATTTCAGGGCTTGGGAAATTTTGTATCTATCATAATTAAAGTAACAAAATTCATTCATCAATACTTACTCCATAAAGTGTGATGCGTGAGATTGAATGCCTTGTTGAATTCTTTGTGATCTCTCCTTGTGCGTTTTTCTCTAATGTACTGATTTTTATGCCATGTTTTTTTTGCAGTATGCTATAATATAGTAATAATAGAGCGCCTACATTGCCTATGTTGCTCAGACATCATATGACTATAAAGGAAAAAGAAACTGAAGTTACTTTAATAAATGCTATTCATCATAGAAAACCAATAGAACATCATAGGATTCAACTAGGAAGAAGATGAGTTAGACCTAAAGAGGTTCTGTAATGAGGAACTATTATGTCAATCGGTAGCTAAGGATGCTCTTATCTTGGTTTTCTTCTGGATCTATTATGTAGGGATCTGCTTCATAACTCTGTGCTGACAGTGCTTATTCTATTGCATCTGTGAAGTTTTTCTGTGGCCTTAAAATCTGTCCCAAGCCTCAGTAATGTTCAATGTCTGATGCTTACAAGGATATTTTTGTTTGTTTGTTTGTTTGTTTGTTTTGAGACAGGATCTCATTATATAGCCCAGGGGTTCTTGAACACTGGAATCCGGTCCTTCTGCCTCCCAAATAATAGAATCATAAGCATGTGTCAACCATGCCAAGTACCCACAATAATTTAAAGTGATTTAGGTGTCTTGATTCCCCACTTTCAGAATACGGTTACTTCCAACCATGTCAGGTGCACACCACAGGGCACTGAGAGTTGTTAGAGACGGGTCAATATCTCCTCAGTAGAAAGTGTTTGTCATATTCTCCAGCAAAGGGCAAGAACAGAACATTAGTCTGGATTTTATATTCCTATTCAATGGACAAAGAATTTCTGGGGAACAAAAAACAAAATGGTCTACCTCTGGCATTGAAAATTAAGTTGGAAATCAAGATTAAATAATAGTCTTCAATACAAAATTGGCATGAGTGGATGACAGAAAATCCTCTAATTCAGTGGGATTATTCTGTCAGTTTCTGTTCCATGGAGTTAGCTATTGTGAACAGTTTTCTCAACTGCAATATAGATGCATATCTAATTTATCTTAGTTAAACTCTCCTGTCACTTTTACCTGTAGCTAAATGAAATTATGATAGAAAGTTACGTTTCTAAAAGTTTCACTTCATTTTGTAGTTTGTATTAGGTTTTAGAACTTGCATACACACAATATTCAGTTGTATGAAGCAAATTTAGAGCCAGCAATAACTAAGCTTTATCAATGTTTCCTGCTAATAGTGGGACTGGTCTTCAGATTTGTTAAGACTTGGAAAAGTAGAGGAATAATTAATTATTGGAGAAGAAAATACATAGCATTTTAAGTACATTAAAACCAAATATTATAAAATAATTTTTAAAATACAAAAAAGAAAAACAGAAAAACTCCTCTAGATAATGTCTATTTTTTCTAAGATGGCTACAGATGCTGGTCAGCCAGCACCATTGATTGAGATGTGCTCTCTTTTAAGACTGAAATGGACAGTAACTATACTGTGTTGTTACAAGTAAATTCCATTCTGATGACAATGCTAAATTATTAATGATACCATTAGCTTTGGAGCACATAAAACACTTATTTTTTCTATATTTTTATCTGCTGAGACCATCACTAAAGCTAATCTCAGATATTTCTTTCATCATTTAATCATTTATGCTAATAATCCACTTTTCATGCCACATTTGTAAAGAAAAGAAGTTTAGAAAAGTGAATGGTCATTATGTACCTGCTGAAACAAACCAGGTACTTTGTATAATTAAGCACGCTTAACACTACAGCAGCTCTAGGCTATAGAAATTATTGTATTCAGAGGAGAGAAATTAAGCCTCTAAGGGAAGAAAAATCGTCCAAAATCAAATTGTCCAAAAGTTGGAATGAGGAGCTGAGCAGGCCTTTTCAGAAAAGCAAATTCTTTTGATTATCTGTGTTCTGTCAGTGATTTCCCATGTCTTATATCTGACTGAAACTGCTCAGCCTTGGGCGGTTGTTCATGACCTGATTGATGTCTTGCACTGAATCGGCCTTCTCACTGCTCTCACATGAAGATTGTTTTTTAACCATCTATCGGCTTCTACTTCTGGATCTTTATTTTATCCACATTGGAGCCAGAGCTTAGAATCTCTCGTACAACCCCAAACTCTAAACTCTCCGTGACAGCTGCTTTCCTTTCTGTAAATTAAATTCCCTGCTCCTCTTAGTCGTTGCCGTACTGTCTCTCTTTCTTCTTCATGTGGTCTGATGTAAACCTGTCTCTGCAGGCCTGTCTGCTTGGACTCCTTCCTTCTGCAAACACCTTCTGTGCTATGCCTGTCACCTCTGTCTCTCCCTAACTGACTTGAAAACGAACTGCTTCTCCTCCAGATGCACTAAATACTGCATAGCTCATTACCATTCTGGGCCTAGTGCAGAGATCTATTTTATCTAACAATATTTATTTAGCACCTACTTTTATGAATATTTTGTCTTTTCAGAAAGAAAATATGTAGATTTTTTTGGTACATAAACTATAAATAACCTCTAACATAAAGACAGATTTTGCTGTAAATGAGAAGATACATTTTTTATTTTAATGAATAAACACAAATTATACTATTTTTATTACACTGGTTAATAGAAAGGAAAGAGAAAAGATTTTGTACCTGGAAGAAAATGTATTTTCAAGAATATTCTTTAATCAGTTCTTTTGCTATCTCTGTTTTTCTTATACATATGAATGACATTAATTAAATGTTCTGAAAATGAGATATTCATGTACCACATTTGGTTTAGAAAAAGAAAATTCCCAGTAATGAAGTAACACAGTGACAAAGATTCTACGAAAAAAGAGCCGGCCTTGGGTCTCATGGTCTTGCTGCCAAACTGAGGAGTCATCCAGTGCTCTGTGGTTTCAGACACCATTTTTCCAGTTAATTACTACTTGCCTGAGACAGTGTAATTCATGTTTTCTTACATTTAGCTGCATTCCAAAGCATTTCCTAAGCCTTTCCCTAAGCTTGCTTTCCCATCCTCAGTCTGAAGGCATGAGGCGAGAGGGGATTTCTGATGAATATGCTAATATTTTATCTTGGAATGTACATAAGGAGCATTTTCACAGAGAAGTAAAATGGATTTAGAATAGTGGGAATCCAAGTAATTTCTTCCAGGAATCTTCTCTGTTGAACATCATATGATCTGTTGTATGCCTGCCTCTGTAGACTTTTCTGTCGATCATCTTTCTTCTAAACTTGGATCACATTTACTTATGTGTATGTGGAGGAAGGGTGTATGTGTCACAGTGCATGTGTGGCAGTCAGAGGACAACTTGCAGAAGCCACTTCTCATCTACCATGTGAGTCCTTGGTATTTAATTCAAGTATTCAGGCTTGGAGGTAAATGCCTCGATCTGCTAAGCCTTCTCGTGGTTCTTTCTTCAACAGTACAGCACCACCTGTCTCTCATTACTTGGTTGAAAAGGGGTTTCTTCTCCTGATGCTGTGACATACTGAGCTAGGGATTTTGCACTAGGGCATGTGGAGGTTTCTGCCTGGCTATTCTTCTCCTACTCTTTACCTTTTCTGAACCTGTGGTCTCATAGTCTGCTGTCCCATCCACAAGAATCTGCTTTTCCAATGTGCCTCTAAGAACTAGACTTTGAAAAAAGAGAAAAGCCATTCAAAGAAAGGAGAGTCAATTACCTTTTCAAAATTCATCCACCCCATTCCCCAGATAGGACTAATAAAATGTATTAGGCATTTGATCCAAAAACATTTCAAACTTGAAATTCAGCAACATCCCAGAAATAATCTACTTTTCTATGATTCTGAACTCAAGCTTTCTGAAGGATTGCCTGAGTATATATCACTTCATGAACAATTTGAGGTGAGGTGATGGTGTAATTCGCCAATCTTGCATTGTGAGTATGCTTGACTGCTAAAACCCAGTACCACATCATCTCTGTCATCTGCAAGGATGCCTACAGTCCTTCCCTAGTTGAATATAGCCATTTTTTTCATTTCTTTCTTTAGAGTTCCGTTGCATTGCAGTCAGATGTGGTGGCACATGTCTTGAATCCCAGCTCTTGGGAAGAAGAGACAGCCGGATTTCTGTGATTTCAAGGTCAGCCTGGTCTACACAGCAAGTTCAAGTTCCAGGCCAGCTGAGATTACAGGGAGATGCTATCTCAAAAAGACCAAAAAAATATTTCTGCATTGCAATATGTGCATTGCATAATGTTGCACAATGTGCAACTAAACATTAACCTACAATGTTCTAATACAGACTCAGAGATGAATGAACAACCACAAGTAGACATATTTATACCAATATCATATATTCTATCATTTGAATTCAATTATGCCTCCTACATCACTAAAATGTGGGAAATTTGATTTCATTATTGTTTTATTTTGTACTAGAAACTTTGATAGAAACTGAGTTCTTTTATTAGATGCTTGCCTACTTCCTATGTTTTCAAAACAACCACTTCTAAAGTGAATTATAAACCCTGGAGGAATGAGGCTATATATTATATCCTCTAAACTTTATCTAAGTGAATTCAATTTTTGTTTGGTTTTCTTTGTTTTGAACATCAGAAGTCAATGTTCTTTTGTTGAATGAAGGGATGAATTAACAGAGGAACACATTTTGCTTTGAACTGCTCAAGTAATGAACAAAACAAAAGGCTTTCTTGACTATCAAAAACTCCAGTTATAATCTGATATTAATGCATTTCCTTATATGTGATTGATAGTTCATGAGGAACTAACAAACCCAATCACATACTAAGAATTTTAGGTAACAAAAAATACGTTATACTCAGACCTTGTTTTCCATGAGCTTTCCATCTATTGAAAACTTGAATTGAAAAACTTTAATTTCAAAGCTAGAGAGATCTCATCCTAGAAATTTATGCCAGTATCAATTAAAGATATTTTCCCTCCAGTTTTCTGAAGTCAGAGTGTACAAGGTCCTGCAAATCATCTGTCTAAAGAAACAAAACCTAGAGTAAACCTTACAAATAAATTCCCAAATTACCAACCAAAACATTTCTACAAATCAAACATCCCTCCTGATGTCCCAAGAGATATGTAAGAATTCAGAGAACAGAGGGCTGGATTTTTTTTTACCTGAATTCATAGATTTTCTTGTCAGTACTGCTTAGCCTTAACTTCTCGGACAGTGAAAGTGCCTGAACAAGAAAAGGAGGAACCGTGCGGATGTGTAGGATTTAAGGTCAAGGAAGCACTTGCTTTGCCATTGCAGAAGCACCAGGGCATGAAGGCGTAAGAGTTTCACTGAAGACACGCATCTGCCATTTTCCACCTAAAAACGTACAACTTTGCTTCTAACACTAAGTGGGAAGAAGTTACTGACAGTGTCAGCGGTCTGAAATTTATGAGGTCTGTCAGAAGGGACGTCTGACTTCCCAGTTAGACAAGGATCAGTAAGAGCTAATTCACATAAAGCCACCCAAATTACAAAACGTGAGAGCTCCTGTCCTGCTTCTTCAGTTACAGGAGCCAGGCAAAACCGTTTTCATAGAATTCTCAACTTGTGGTAAGAAATACACCCCGAAGATCTTATTCAACCCAGCACTGTGATTTATGATACATTCAAGACTGCACATTCTTTCTTTCCTTTCATAGATGCGTCATGATTTTGTTTTAAAAATCCATGGATTTGCCTCTTTCCACATTCCCAGAAATAGTTAGATGTCTACAGTATGTTCACAGCCCCCTCTCTCTAGTTATCTGGGAATTTCTGCATGCTGGAGGAGGAAGGAAGTGGTGTGAGCACCAAACCAAGTGACTGCTGGCCATCTGAATAGGCTTTGCTGCCGGGGCCCAGTAAAGATAAATACTCATCCATCCAGCGCCTTCATTTCTGTAATGTCTCCCTGTCCAACTTAATAAATGCTTTCTTGCTGGTTTCTTGGCATCTCTTTGAATGAGGAATGTAAACTGAAAAGGCCTAGGAGACTAGAACTGGCACAAAACTCTATGATGAATAATACCAGGAGACATGGAGACTAGCTCAGTAGTCCCATATGCGGTGCCACAGTCTACCAGAGGACAGATGGATTTGCTGCCTGGGACAGAGCAATTGCATAATTTGCAGATGCATGAAAAGAGTGGAAAAAATAAGAACAGAATTTCCAACCTTATGCAACTGGAAGTATAAAACAAGAGATTTATAGACAGAATCTTAAGAGAATTTAAAACTTAATAAATAGAACCATTAATGCATATTTAATCTCTGGCTATTGAAAAAGGCAAAAATAATATGGGTGTTCTAAGAACACTGAAAATTTGAGAGAAACAGCCATCAAAATTGGAGTGACACTGTTATTTAGCTACCTCTGTATTTATATTATGTCCTAGACTATTAATGTTTTAAGACCCTCAAAATAATCCCCTGGAAAATTATGTTCCTTTTCTCAAGTCAAAGAGAATTTTTTTTTTCATAATGCTAAAGTGCCTGACAGACTTCCATTAAAAATTAATTCCCCAAAGAACCATTCAATAAATTATTTTTGTTTCTGGTGTTATTTTCTCTTATTCAAGACTTTACTTAGTATATCATGTTAAAATCTTACCACTGAATCAGAGTTCCCAGGTAATTTTAACTATTTATTATTTCAGACCAAAGTGTGAAATTACCTCAACAGATGGAAGCAAGAAGCCAGAGGGAGAACTCACATGAGAATATCTTACCGCTGAGGTTCCTGGAGAAGCATAGTGTTACACGTGGTTGCATTTACAAAGATGTCATACTATTGGGGTTCTACCAAATCTCAAACAGCGAACCCTAATATAAAGAGAAAGTTTATTTCATGTTACAGCTGGGCTCAGAATAGAAGGAACAATAGAGGTGGAACACATTTTCCTTGTAGGATGTTCCTTGGTAACTCTTCACACTCTGTCCCTACAGCCTATTGGCCAGACAGAGGCTGTTAACCAAGGGTTTGGTAAGAACTTAAAAGTGAATATAGAACAGAGAACATAACTGTGGCAACTGAAGGGAAAATATCACTGTGTGCCACAATAAACAAAAGCTAAAACTACCTGTGGATTTTAATGCAGAGTATGCCCATTTATAATGCTCATTATTGCTCTTTAAAAATAAAAATAACTTTTCTAAATTTTGATAGGGTATCAGAATTGTATAAATTTGTATTTCATAGGAGGTAGTTACTGTCATTACAATGTCCTCACTTTTTATACCTGTTTAGATCATGCGTAATTGGAACATCCTAATCATATACTAAAGTAAGTAATCCTGTAGTTAGCAACATTTCAGGTAGCAGTCCCAATCCCTTGATATTGATAGAATTTCCTTAAGTTTCAGTTGGATTCTCTTATTTACCTTTCATTTATCTTGCCCCCTTGTTGCTCAGTCTCCATCAGACGAGATCTATATTATGATGACTATTAATTAGTCTATGTATGTTGGGAGGGTCTTTCACTTTGGTGAAGACAGATGAAGAGGTTCATTTGAACAACCTGGAGGTGTTAGCTTCTTATAGTCAGTGTTGCTTCCTTGAAGCAGGACCAACAAGTCAGTCATGGTTCATATTCACTAATTTCAAAACTTAAACACAATTCATTAAATTGCCATTAAAAGTGTTATTTGCAAGTATTCATTTATGCCTACCATATTGGGTATACCATAAATATATTTGTGAATAAATTATACTTATTAAGACTGTAATCATATTTTAATACCTATCATAGTGAACAACAACAAAAGGAAATATGAATTTATCTATTTTTACCAAGCTAAGAAAAAAATTTAGAGCCAACTTAATATGTATATATGTATATAGAGTATCCATCAATTCCACTTGGAATATGGTCAGTGCAGCTGTGGAACACACACAAATTTAAGACAGTGTTTAGAGCATACTTGGATTCTAGTGAGTATAAGGCACTAATCTAAAATAATTCATTCAATTGTACTTTTCCCTCATTGAGTCTCTTTGCTTTAGTGCTGTTCATACATTATTTATTTCTGTGTCACAAATTACCCTAAAGCTTAATGTCTTGAAAAATCAAGCCTTTTTATCTCACAATTCCAATGAGTGGTGTGTACCTGAGCATCTCAGAATGCAGTCCAAGTGTTGACTGGGACAACATTCATCTTAAGGATCCCCTGAGAGAGAATCTGCTTTCAAGGGTAGTCAGAAAGTTGATTCTTGCTTACAGCATCAATTATTGACTTTGTGGGCCTTTTCATAGCAAAGCTCACAGTTTGGCAGTTCAGTTTGCTCAGAGTGAAAGTAAACCATGAGAGGGAACTTCACAGAAGCCACACAGATTTTTGTTATCTCACTTTGAAGTATCTTTGCATCATTTTGCCACTGTCTATTCATTTGAAGGGCATCATTAATTTCCAATCCACAGTGAAAAGGGGAGAATGGCAGAAAACCAGAAGGAGCAAGACAGAGAATGAGGACATCCTAAGAGACTGCCTACCATAGTTCATGAAGCAGGCTGACCTGGAGGGACACACACACTCCTTGCTTCCTCAGACTTTAGCTAGAATCTATGTTCTCAACTTCCTAACTGTATCAATTCAGACTTGTCTTCAGCCTCTACTGTGAAGATTTTTAGATCCATAGTAGTCTATTCTATCATCCCTCTTCACTATAAGATAGATATAATTATTCAGGTCTGTTGAGAGGATTAAATATATTAGCCATGTGGGAGACATACAGAAACTATTTCTCTGTCTTGATAGGACTACCATAGCTGTTTGTAAATTCAAGAAAAACGACTCTCCACAGTGACTGGCCATGAACTTCCAAGGTTCAACACTGGTGCCTTCTTGTAGAATATCCAGCATATTTATATCTTCAGAATTCAGTAAAAGTGGTGGTTATTTTGGACAACCTTCTGTCAGAAGCAAAATATTGTGACCCAACTGAAAGGAGATTTTTTTTTTAATTTTTTTCCCCTCTCTCTTCCTGGTATTCGAGTTCAGCCAAGATACAGCAATTTCTCATTATAGCCAGTGACTAGTTAGACCTCTAAATGGTCTACTTTGTACTCAGCACTGACAACACAACCAGATTGTTTTGATAGTTTCTCGATGTTACATTTCAGAAGGGAGCATGGACACATGGAAACACGTCTGAAAGAATGACCAGATTGGTGAACGTATTCTAAAACTAGCCACATGTCATATGAAAGATGAACTGGGACAAGAATATTTAACTCTGGTAAAATGGTTAGGGTTGGAGTTGGATCTTAGTTCTGCTCCCTAGATCTTAAAAGTTCACTTGCCTCTTCTAGCATTATGTTTTCTGAATCTGTAAATATACAACAATGATTAAATTTTATGGCACTATCATAACCTATGCATTGAACAAGTTGCTTTGTATATGGCATACATAAGTTTTAGATTGCTGTGCTTGTTTCATATGAGGAGGTGCCTTGTAGCAATGTTTCATCCTCTGCCATCGAGTTCTTCAACATTTTTGTTGGCAACTTAAACCTGTATAGAGTATCTTTTCTATTTTTTGAGATTTATTTATTTCTATTGTGTGTGTGTGTGACTGTGCATTTGTGAGCAAAAGTGCGTTCAGAGTTTAGAAGAGGGTGTCAGATCCCCTGGTGCTGGAGTTACAGGGAGTTGTGAGTCATTTAATATGGGTCCTGAGAAGTGAGCTTTGGTCCTCTGTTAGAGCAATATGTATTCTTAACCATTGAGTCATCTCTCCAGTCCTAGTGAATCTTCTCCACCTGAAGCTACCTGCCTATTCTATTGACTAAAACCATTATTGTAACTTAATTAGCAGCCTACTAAAAGCTGAACTCTAAACGAATACTTTGGGCTTTGAAATGCCTAACAAAATGAAAAAAAAAATAGAAACCATCTCCTTTTCTTTACAAGTTATTTTTAGCAAATTAAAAGACCAGAGGAAAACTAAAAATCACAATAAGTGGCTGGAGCCATGACTCTCCAATTAAGAACACTGGCTGCTCTTGCAGAGGACCAGGGTTTGGTTCCTATCACCCATATGGTAGCTAACAACCATCCTTGACTCCAGTTCCAGAGGATTTGAAAACCTCTTCTGATCTCCATGGGCATTGCATGACACAAGATACATTTACACACATACAGGCAATACAGTTATACACATAAAATAAAAATAATAAATAAAAAAGTAAAAATCATAGTAGGGATTTTGTCTTACTTTCTATTACTGTGATAAAAATACTGGCCAAAAACAACTTTGGGAAGAAAGGGTTTATTTAGCTTACAGCTCACAGTCCATCTTCAAGGGAGGTGAAGGCAGGGACTCAGAGCAGTACCTGGGAGGCAGGAGCTGAAGCATGTATAGGAACACTGCCTATTGACTTCTCCCCCAGCCTGGGCTCAGTCTGCTTTTTTTATACATTACAGAGCCACCTTCCCAGGGGGTGGCAAAACCCGCAGTGGCCTGGTCCCTCCCATATCACTCAATAATCAAGAAAATGCTCCAAAGACATGCCACAAGCCAAGCCAATGGAGGAAATTTCTCCGTTGAGGTCCCCTCTATGCAGGTGTGTCAAGTGGACAACTGAAGCTATCAGCACAGATGTGGAAACATCATCAGATGCTGCTATCCAGTCAAGAATTTGAACCCAAATGTCCTTCAGTGCAAATTCATCCACTGGAGTCTAGTCAACCTATTCAGAGATGTAAATAAATAAGGCATACTCTCCCTCACCCAGTAGTCACCAGTCTGCAATAATTTTCAGTCTGGGGCCGGCCCACCACCTATTTCTCTTACTCTACCCTAGGCCTTTGTCTAATAGAGTGGTCATGCTCCTACGCTTAATTCCACCATTGCCACAAGTCACATGTGCAAGTTTCCAATAGTCTGGAGGCTTCTGCTTCCCTGTGTTCATGAAACAGCCCTGGTTCTTATCATCTTTCCTCTCTCTCTTCCTTAATGGTCCCTGAGCTGTGGGTGGGTGAAGTTTAAAATAGGAGTCTTATCCAGGGACACACAAATCCACAGTCTCTTATTCTTTAAAACTTGGCCAGTTGTGACCTTTTATACGCATCGCGCTATGTTGTATAAGGAAGCTTCACCGGTGAAAGCCGAGGGGCGCTTAGGTTTTCTCTCTGCCACTCATTCTGCTGTGTTTCATGAGCCTTATGTTGAGAGGTTCAAATGTAGTTTTGTCACCCAGGACTGGGCATCTCTCAGACATATATTCTCTGTGTCCAACCAATTGTGGGATACTGCAATAGCCTTTATCAGTTGCAAAAGAAGCTTCTTTGATGAGTGGTGTGCAGTATACTTGTTTGTAAATATAAGAATCCATAATTAGCATATGGTAAGAAATTTCGTTTGTCTAGAGATAGGACAGAGACAGGGTTTTCTCTAGGATCTATCCTCTCCAGCCATGTATATTTGGCTAGGTTTACAATGCCACCCACAAGTTCGCTCCCACTGAGAGGGCTTTAAGTCCAATTAGATAGCTGTTGATTGATTACCCCCAGAGATAAAAGTGCCACTACTGCACCAATAGAGGATGGGGATTGACTTTGTACGTTGGTGGATATGTTATGGTTACTGGGCTTTAGGGCTGGGTTGGATCATTGATTGATTTTCTCCCTTGGTGGTTTGCATATTACTGTCTAGCATTATAAGAGCTAAACCAGGTAGAAGGCTTCCAGGTCAGTTCCTACTCCTGTATGGAGTAGGACATATGCCAAGTCCTGTATCTAAAGAATGTCCTGCCTTCAGTATTAGGGTCTTATCTTCTAGTTCTGGGAAATAAGAGTTTTGGTGAAAACCTGTGTTGTTTTGGGAGTCCCTTGGACCACTCTCCCCAACCATCCAAACGGTAGTCTCTTCTGTTTGGCATTGTGTTTCTTGCCAAAGAGACCCAGGTATTTGTATGCATTAATGTTTAGACTGTATGGCACTTCACAGAGTGTTTCAGGGGCATCACATCTCCCTCAGGGGTCCCTAACCCCTCAAGATTCATTCATCTCTGCTCTTGTTCCTCCCATTTGTCCTCTCTCCCTCCCCATTTCCAGAGCCCCCATTAAACCCACCCTTCCCCTAATAACACCTGCCCCTCGCTATTCTCTCTCTCTTGACTCCCCCACCACACACACACACACACACACACACACACACACACACTGTGGCTTCCTACATATCTCTGCCTCCTCTCCTCCCTGTCGAACACTACCACGTTCCCCAGCTCCTCCTGGAAACGTATGTTCCCTACTATGCCTCTCTTTGGGGTTCTTTCTTTTCATTTATCCGTGTATCCTGTCCATTTCCCTGACTCCTGGTGTCACATCAGGATATGTACTCACATATAGGGGATTAGTTGTGCAATCCTCAAGTGATAGAACATAGGTCACTTGCTTTTCTGTGTTTGTGTTACTTCACTTAGTATAACTCTCTAGTCCCATACATTTACCTGCAAATTCCATAATTTTGTCTTTTTTTACTGCCGAGTAGAACACTCCACTGTATAAATGCACCACATTCATTATTCATTTTTCGGTGGAGGGACATTTAGGTTATTTCATTTCTTAGCTATTGTGAAGAAAGCAGCAACAAACACAGACACACAGGATGAGTCCTTTGGGTGGATGTCAAGGAGTGGTATAACTGGATCATATGGTAGATTCATTTTACTTTTCTGAGAGTTCTCCTCGCAGCTTTCCACAGTGGTTGGATGAGTTTACATTCCCCCCAGCAATGACTAAGAGTTCTCCTTTTTCTACTTCCTCACCAGCATTTAGTGTCTTTCTTTGTCTTTATCTTAGCCATTCTGACTGCAATAAGATGGAATCTTAAGGTGGTTTGTACCTGCATTTCTCTAATTACTAAGGATGTCAAACACTATTTAAGGTGTTCTTTAGCTGTTTTTATTTTTTGTTTGAGAACTCTTTGTTCAGGTTTATAGCCCATCTTTTTATTGGGTCCTTTATTTTCTTGTTTATTTGTTTTTTTGACTTCTTTGTATATTCTGGATATTAATCCACTATCGGATGCATAGCTGGTAAAAAATTTCTCCCACTCAGTGGGTTTCCTTTTCTCTTCCTTGGTTGTTTCTTTTGCTTGGAAGATATTTTGTAGCTTAATGAGGTCCCACTTCTTAATTGTTGACCTTAAGGCCTGAGTAGCTGATGTATGATTTAGAAAGTCATTTCCTATGCTTATATCTTAGAGGGTATGGCCTATGTTTTCTTCTAGCAGTTTCATAGTTTCAGGTTTTTAGTGAGGTCTTTGATCCATTTAGAGTTGACTTTTCTGCAGGGTGAAAGATAAGGGTCCAATTTCGTTCTTCTATAGGCAGAAATACAGTTTTGCCAGTACCATTTGTTGAAGATGATGTCTTTCCTCCACTGTAGGTTCTTGAACTCTTTGTCAAATATCAGGTGACTGAAACTGCATGTACTCATGTTTGAGTCTTCTAATGTGTTCTATTGATCTATGGGTTTATTTTGTGCTGGTACCATACTGATTTTGTGACATAGCTCTGTAATATAATCTGAGATCTGGTATGGTGATCCACCAATATTGTTCATTTTTCCCAAGATTGCTTTGGGGTCTTTTTTGATTCCATATGAATTTTAAGATGATTTTTTTAGGTCCATGAAGAATGTCATGGGTATTTTGTTTTGCATTGCACTGAATCTATAGAGTGCTTTTGGTAAAATGATCATTTTCACAATATTGATTCTACCAGTCCAAGAGAAAGGTAGGTCTTTCCATCTCTTAGTGTCTTCCTCAATTGTTTTCTTTAAAGATGTGAAATTTTCTTTGTAGAGATCTTTAATGTCTTTGGTTAGATTTATTCTAAAATATGTTTTCTGAGGGTTATTGTGAATGGAAGGATTTCCTTGAATGTTTTTTTCATGATTGTTTGTTATTGGTATATAGAAAGTCTACTGATTTTTGTAAGTTGATTTTGTAACCTGCTGCTTTCCTGAAAGTGTTAATGATTTCTGACCCTTTTCTGGTGGAATTTTTGTGATCTCATACATATAATATTGTGGGTGGTTCTTCACCTCCAGCATGGCTGTTGTGCTCCAGCCATCCCAGAGAATGGAGGACGATGGAACAGGTCCTCAGGTGACTCAGAGTGCTGCTGGAGGAGTTCCCGAGACACTGCATCAGTAGGCAGTTCAGTTATTAAAACCAAGGCAGAGGTTTATATAGGGAGGCCTTTCTGGCCATTACAGAAGGTGGGAAAGTTAAAGGTGGGGTCTTTAGGTAAAGGCAGGAAGGTTGTAGGGCTGACATGGAAATTAGGAATGAGGAAACGAAACGAAACCCAAAAACCTGGTTCTGGTCTGAGCTGATCTTTGTTGGGGAAAAGAAGATTCATATCTACAGGGTGTTCTTGGGGCCAGGTTATTGCATCAGGCAGAGCAGGCCAGACTCCTACCATCCCTGCAGGGTATCCAAGGTTGCTTGGCTTTGCTCGATACCTTTTACGATAGACCCAGTCCCCACATAATATCATACTGTCTGCAAGTAGACATAACTTGACCTCTTCTTCTCCAAGTAGTACTTCTTTAATTTTCTTCTCTTGTCTTATTGCTTTTGCAAGAGTTTCAAGCACTATATTGAAAAGGAGTAGATAGATCCCTGTCTGGTTCCTACTCTTAATGGGAATGTTTTCAGGTTTTTTTTTTTTCATTTAGAATACTTTTGGCTGTGGGTTTATTATATAGCTTTAATTATGTTGAAGTACGTTCCCTCCAGACCAATACTTTATAGGACTTTTAATATATATGCATATTGGATTTTGTCAAAGGTTTTTTCTGCACCTATTAAGGTAACCATGTGATTTTTGTCTTTAAGTCCATTTGTATGTTTTATACTTATTGATTTACGTATATTAAATCACCCTTGCATCTCTGGAACAAAGCCAACTTGATCATGGTGGGTGATCTTTTTGATGTGTGTCTATATGCGGTTTGTGAGTACCTTGTTGAGAATTTTTGCGTCTATGTTCATTAAGGATATGAATCTATAATTTTCTTTTTTGGTTTTATCTTTACCTGGTTTTGGTATTAGAGAGATACTGGTTTCATAGAAGGAGGTTGCAAGTTCTCCCTCTGTTTGTATCTTTTTGAATAATTTAGGTAGTATTGGTTATTGATCTTTGAATGAATGATATAATTGTGCTACAACTTCATCTGGGCCTGGATATTTTTATTCAGAAGGTTTTGTATTATTATATTAATCTCCTTATTTGTTATGGATTTAAGCTGTTGATTTCTTCTTGGTTTAACTTTCTTGGTGTCCATGACTTTAGAAATTCCTCTTCTTTTAGATTTTTTAATTTAATGGAGCATAGATTTTTTTAAAGTATTCCCTTACAATGTTCTGTTTTTTCTTTCTTGTGAGTGTGTGTGTGTATGTCTGTTGTCATGTTTCCCCATTTGTCTCTGATTTTGTTATTTTGGATTTGCTCTTTATTTTGGTTAACTGGCTAAGGGTCTGTCTATCTTCCTGAATGTTTCAAAGAAACAGCTCTTAGATTCATTGATTTTTTTTTCTTTTTTGGTATTGTTTTCTTTGTTTCTATTTCATTAATTTCTGTTATTTCTTCCTATCTACTAGGTTTTGGGTTGGGTTGTTCTTTTCTACAGTCTTGAGTTATAATATTATGTCATTTACTTGTGTTCTTTATGATTTTGTAATGTAGGCAGTAAGAGCTATAAACTTCCCTCTTAGCACTGCTTTTAATGTGTCCCAGAGGTTTTCTTGTGTTTGCATTTTCATTTAGTTTCAGGAATACTTTTATTTCTCTTTTACTTTCTTCTCTGATTATTCTTCATTCAAGAATGGGTTGTTTAATCTCCATGAGTTCATATAGAGCTTCCTTTGATGTTAAATATAAGGTTAATGCACTGTGTCTGGTAGAATGAATGAAATTATTATATTTTTTGAGATTTGTTTTGTGTCCCAGAATGTGGCCAGTTTTAGAAAAACTTGCATGGACTCCTGAACAGAATGTGTACTCTTTGGGTGCTTGGGTGGAATATTCTGTAGATGTCTGTTAGGTCCATTTCATGTCACATGTCCTTTAATTCATATGTGTCTTTGTTTATTCTTTGTCCTGTTGAATGGTCTATTGATGACAGAGGGGTATTGAAGTCATCTACTCTCACAGAGTTAATCTGTGTTTTACATTCCTGCAGTACTGTTTTTTTCTGAAATTGGATTCACCAGAGTTTGGTGCATATATGTTGATGATTGTAATATCTTCATGATCAATGTTTCCTTTGATTAGAATGAAGTGACCCTCTTTTTCTCTCCTGATTAGTTTTAATTTAAAATCTATTTTGTCTGATATTAGAATTTCAATACCTGCTTGCTTTTTAGAGCCATTTGCTTGAATTTTTTTTCCATCCTTTCACCCTAAGGTAGTGTATATCCTTGAAAATGAGATGAGTTTCTTGAAGACAACAAAAAGATGAATTTTCTTTCTTGACTCATTCTACTAGCCTATGTTTTTTGACAAGGGAGTTTGGGTCATTGATATTTGGTGTTATTATTGAAAGATACAGATATTGGATACTGTTGTTTTAATTTCTTTGTTTTTGTGGCCCTATTTTATATTTCCATTATTATATCTTTCTTAGTTTTCCTTCTGTGGCCTCTTGAGTGTACTCATTCTTTTCTTTGGTCCTTTGTATTGCTTCAAGTATTCTCTGTAGGGCTGGTTTGGTAGACAAGATTCTTTCTGTCTTTTTGTGTCAGGAAATATTTTCCATCCATCTTTGACCATAATAATCTTTCTGAATAAAGTATTCAGGGTTGGCATTCATGGTCTTTTAGAACTAGGAATATTTCAGTTCAGACTTTTCTGTATCTCATAGTTTGCATTGAAAAGTCAGCTGTAATTCTGATGGGTTTTCCTTTATATGTAACTTGTATTTCTCTAGCAGTTTTCAGTATACTCTCGTTGCTCTGTACAGGTAATGCTTTTACTATGAAGGGTCATGGAGGAGTTTTTGCTCTGGCCATGTCTAATTGGTGTTCTGTGTGCTTCTTGAATCTCTAAGGGTAAGCTTTCCTTACTTTAGGGAAGTTTCCTTCAGTTATCCTGCTGAAGATCTGTTCAATGCCATTGGCTTGAGGTTTTGTCCTTCCTGTATTCCTATGATGCGTAGATTTGGTTTTTTCATTTTGTTCTACATTTCTTGCATTTCCATTTCAGTGCTTTTAAAACTTTTACATAGTCTTTGTTTAGGGAGTTCAGTCTTGATATTCTGTTTTCCATTTCATTCATTCTGCTTATGAGATTTTTTTCCTGTTGCTTCCAATTGGTTTATTAAGTTTTTCAATTCCATGTTTGCTTCCATTTGGGTTTTCTTCACTATTTCTATCACTTTTTTGAAATTTACTTTTGAAATCTTGAATCGTTTTTGATGTTTCTAAGTCATATTATTGTATATTCTTGAGCTTCCATCACAGCAACTTTCTAAAATTTTACTTATATTCTCATATCATAATTTAAGTGAAACAAACATTGTGGTTTATAGTTATTAAAAGGAGTATTCAGCCATATTTTCTCAGGTTGTGTAGGATTTGTTTCATCAGTACTTGAGTGGAGGATAATGTAAACACTAATCGTTAGGCCGCAAATATGATTATAAAGTTTAAAATTCTTAAGACGTGGAATATGCCTTAACTTAGTAAAGATTTTAATTTTACAAATAACAGTGAGGTGGAGCTACATAAAGGACAAGTAAAAATATTTGATAAAATATGATAAATATATAAAGAGGTAAGGAGATATAACCTATTCATAAGAATAATCCTTAGCAGAGAAAACAAAAATTTTGATGTGAACCCCTGATGCTTATCTTTATACTTCAAGATATGTTCAGAATACTTGAGCCTAATATAAAAATCCACAGATTATATGGAAAAATAAACCTAAAATAGATCACTAGACTTAAAGGGCAGAAGAGTTTGTCAGGAGGAAAAGACACAAAAATCACCTGTAATAGGAAAATCAGCAGACTGTATCAGATAGCCCCATAGTAGCATGTATACTGTTCAATTAAATAAAATCCATGAAATTCAACAAAAGAAAATGTGACCTATAACATTTTATATCCAGCCAAATTATCTTTTGAATAGTATATATTTAAATAATTCTTTAAGTGTTAAGACTTTGAGGGAAAATCAGAAGTAAACTAGCCCTCACATAGAATCAAGTCTGCTTAGAGATAGTCCAATTTTTGATTGCATTAAGGTGATCTACCTTCAGCCTGTTGGTGTCAAAACAACACGAATGCACTCTTGAGGAAAACAACATTATTGAGAACTTCAAATTAGCTCCACAATTATTCACTTAAAAGAGCTATCATATAGTGAAAATGAACCAGGCAGATAGGGGCACAGGGTACATGAAGGAAAAACTTACAATAGGCACAGAACCCCGAGAGATGTTGATAATAAAGTCATCAGTAGGTAAGAATTGGTTGTTCTTGAAGTTCTGTGAATTTAAAAGATACATTAAGCCTTTGTACTAGGGAAAAAGAAAAGGTATCCTGTAGTTTTAGAAAGCATAGAGACTAAATGAGATTAAATTATAGAGGGGAGAAAGGGCAAGAGCTAAGTAGATGAAAAGACATATCTCTGGAATAATCACTACTGGGATAAAGTAATTTAATGTATTTGAGAAGTAGGGTGTTTGTACAGTCTCACAAACATTTCCCCAGCTGTTGTTTCCTAATTAATAGTAGAAACATATATATTTATACTGTGAAAAGATCTGACAGATTTATCTTTAAAAACTGATTAAAGTTAACATCATTAAAAGGTCAAAGAAATAGGTGCCTTTTGATCTCAACTGGGAAAAAGATGCTGTTTACTGAGCTTCCTTAGAAGGTACCAAAACATGCCTGTTATTCAGTAACATGAGCCTGACAATTTAGCATCCTCAGGGAGTCAAAATGACTGGAATTCACTAACCTCAGTTGTGAATGATGCCAGCAGCCTTCCTTCCTTCCTTATAGAAACTAAAAGAAGCCAGCAGATCCAGGGCTTACTCTTGAGTAAAGAATGAGGTGGAATAACACGGTTGAACAGTGTTGTGCCAGGATATCCAACTCTGTTTGTGATGTGTAACTCTTTAAAGTCTATGTGATACATGGTTACTATGTTACTCTAATGTCTTTTCTTTTCTGACATGTTTTGATATATTTTTAAAAAAGAAAAGATGGCTTATAGCTATATGTTTAATATGTAATGCCCTTATGGAAAGGCAAAATTGGGAAACTTTTAAAAGATCTTTAAACTCTGTATTCATTTTATTCAAGTATTTCCAAAAGGAACATTTCATGAGCATATATGATAGTGAGCCTCTGTTTGCAAATGCTTGAAAAGTGGTAATCCTCTCCATAAATATTTACAGAGGCAACTGAGCACAAAAGAGTTCCAAACACATGTGGTAAGGGTGTTCTACTAGCTCATGGAAAGCAACTAAATCCTTAACAGTTATTCTAATTCAGGTTTTATAAATAGACATCATGTATTAGAAAGCTCTTCCAAATATCTCCCAGTCAGCATGTTTAATATTGTAAGCTTTGCAGGAGCTGTTCACATATGCTTGCTGTATTAAGTACTTTTCTCATCGCTATGACAAAATTAAGGAAGGAAAAGTTTACTTTGGCTCACTGTTTGAGGGGACAGTCGTAGCAAGGAGGGAATGGGTCAAAAGTGACTCTAGCTGTGATGGCAGAGTAGAATGCAAGTGGACAGATGGCATCCATAGTTAGGAAGCAAAGATATAAATGCTGGTGGTCAATTCCCTTTCTTTCATCCCTCCTATTCAACCTGGGCCTAGACCATGGGATGGGGCCACCCACATTGAAGGTGGACTTACTTTTATCAATTAAACCTCTTCGTAAACTCCCTCAAAGACACACCTAGAGAGGTTTCTCCTAAGTGTTTCTAAACCCAGTCACACTGACAAGATTAACCATCACACTTCTTCAGATAAAGTAGTTGTTACATTTTAACATTTAAAGGTTTCCTACTTATAAACATTTTAACATTTCCTTTATCATTTTATATATTTAAATACTTACAGAAAATCAAATAAAAATGTATAGTACATGCACTGACATACCTTGATTAGGTTCAACTGAAACAAACTTGCTCTATGAAATGATGTGGGTATTTTGAAAAGTGCTTTCTCCTGGGTCTTGTGCTTGTCTTACTGTGAACAGGCAACCTAGCAGTTTGTAGACCAACATTGTTCCAGGGACCACATTTCCAGTACCACCATCTAAGACTCCATTTACTTTTTCTTCTCTTCCTTCATCTTAGTTACGATACACAAATAGTAGTCTAAACTACTTTGTCCCTTGAAACATTTTGGCCTGAATGTACTTTTCCATTTTTTCTTTTATGCTCTGAATATGTGTTCTCTCATTTTGCCACATCAGATTCCGCAAAAATATGTCTCTTTCCTTCCTTTTCTCAATTATTTATCTTGACAGATGACCACATTTCCTGAGATCAAGCTGACTACGTGGCTATTTCACATATGATCGTGTCATCATTTTATTCTCTCCTCCTTTTCCTCCGTTTCTCTCCACACTCTTACTTCTCTCCCCTCTTCCTCTCTCTCTTCTTTTACCCTCATTCTCTCTGTAACAAGTAGAGGTTGAGTGTCTACTCTGATTCTAGAAGCAGAGATCCATTCAGAAGGAAGTTACTCCAAAGTCCTATATTAGAAGCGGTAAGAAGTTCCTCTCTGAGCACACACACAGTTATTGGAACAGGAATGCCACTATGGGGACATAGGTAATTCTTTCACAGGGTTAACATATATGGTGAGAAATAATCACCTCCATAAGTATAGAAGATAAAATGGTACAAGATCTGCTGCGTACCATCTTAAAAATTAAACTTTATTTTTCAAAATGATGTTATTAATTTAAAAGTCCAAAATCTCTTATTAAAAGTACTTCATCTTATTGAATTTAAGGAACCAAGAATAATCCTGTAACTATTAATATTTCCTTCAAAAAGAATTTAAAATATCAGACCCTACGTTGGATTCATAGTCATATATGTTGTTTTATTTTCTATACTAGAGATTGAGCTCAGGACCTTGTGCATATTAAGCAAGTGCTCTACCTTTGAACTCCATCCTTAACTTCTCTCAGTTTTTGTTGTTGTTTAGAGATAAGTATTCATACCTGTTTTCATTTCATTAATATGGCTTTTCCCATCAAACCCATCTATTTTTGTTAAATGAAAACTAAAATGTCTTTACATTTATTTACATTTTTAATATTAAATATGCTGTTAATATTTACTTTTTATTATTTTGGCTTTAATGTTTTCATTTAGCTCACTAGTCTTAAATACATGACAGTATTCTTTTTATTTTAAAATTTTCTCTAATTTGCAGGGCATGGTGGCACATGCTTTAATCTCAGCACTCAGCACTCACGAAGCAGAGGCAGGTAGATCTCTGTGAGATCCAGGTTAACTGAGGATACAGGAAGACTTTACAGAAAAAAAATTTTTTTTCTCTAGTTAACAATATCAACTTTCACTCATTATGCTTATTGGGAAAGGAGAGATGATTGTATCAACAAATGAAACAGTCACATTAGATTGTCCAGTTGTTTAAATATGCACTATTTCATAAATGTTACTTATGTATTAAATTTTTTAATCAAATTATTCTTTCTCTCAATTTGTACCTGAATAGATACTAGTGTCAAAATGTTTTGGTGATTATTTGGGGGTTCAATTCCCAGCACCATGTAAAACTGGATATGTTACAGTACAGCTGTAAATGCAGCATTGGGGATTTTGATGCTAGAGGATCGTAAGTTCAAAGTCATCCTCAACTACATAGCAAGTTCACAGCTAGCCTACAGGGTATGACACAGCGTCTCCAAAAAAAGAAAGAAGAAAGAAGAAAGAAGAAGAAGGAGGAGGAGGAGGAGGGAGATTTATAATTCCATATGATCCATTGCCTCCAACTAAATACAGGCTTGATAAACATAGGTATGGTTCACTTTTCAAGTGCTTTTAAAATTCTATGCTAAAAGAAGTATTTCTCATTAAAAACTGAACCTATTTTTGAGGGAGTTGAGACTATTAATATTGAGGGTTATTATTAACCAAAGTTAATTCCCCTTATATTGATTGATCAGTTAAAAAGACACAGACTAGCTGATTAGATTTGAAAATAGGATCTATTGATTTGCTGCCTCCAAGAAACATACCTCCCCATCAATGAATGTATTCCACCACATAAACAGACTCAAGAAAAGAAATCATATGATAAACACATTAGATACCAAAAAGGCCTTTGCAAAAATCCAATATCCATTTATGATAAAACTCATAAAAACTGAGGGATACAGAGGATATATCTCAGCATAATAAATGCTATGTACATCAAGTCCATCAAACTGAATGGAGAAAAGCTCAAAGCATTTTCATTAAAATCAGGAACACCACCAAAATGTCCACTCTATTCATTCTTGTTCAGTATAATACTCAAACTCTTAGATAAGAAGGAGATAAAGGGGACATAAACTGAAAAGGAAAAAGTAAAAGTATCCATAATTTGTAGATGATGTGATTCTATACATGAAAGACATAAAGACTCCGCCTGAAAACTCCTAGAACTGGTAACATACCCATCAAAGCAACAGGATAAAAATTGACACCTCAAATCATCAGCCTTCCTGTATAACAATAACAAACAAACGGATAATGAAATCAGGGAAATTATTCCATTCACAATAGCTTCAACAACTGTAACATCTCCTGGAACAAATATAATCAAGGAAGTGAAGGACTTGTACAATAAAACGTTTAATCAACAACTTAAAAAGACCCATAGCAAATAAGGAAACTGAAACAGCAATACAAAACCTCTTGACTGAAAAAAAAATAGATTCACAGCAGAATTCTACCTAACATTCAAAGAAGATCTATATCCAATATTACTTAAATTATTCAAAAAGATAGAAACAGAGGGAGAACTCCCAAATTTCTTCTATGAAGCCAGCATCACTCTAATACCAAAACCAGGTAAAGATCCAACTGAAAAAGAAAACTATAGATTCATTATATAATTAATGAATATAGATGCAAAAATTCTCAACAAAATACTTACAAACCTCAAACACATGTACATCATAAACATCATCCACCATGATCAAGTCGGGTATATGCCAAAGATGCAGGAGTGATTCAAAATATGTAAGTCAACAAATGTCATAAAGCACATAAATGGACTCAAAGACAAAAATTACAGTCATCTTAATAGATGAAGGAAAGGCCTTTGACAAAATTCAACATGCCTTTATGTTAAAAGCCCTAGAGAGAACTGGACTCTGGAGAGAACATACCTCAAAATAATTAGAGCCATATTCAAAAGAACCTACAGCCAACATCATTCTAAATAGGGAGAAACTAGAAGTATTCCCATTTAAATTAGGAACCAAACAGGGCTGTTCACCATCTCCATTTCTCTTTAATATAGTGCTTGAAACTCTTGCAAGAGCAATAAGACACAATATGATAAGAGAAAGAAGTTAAAGGAGTACTCGGTGGATAAGAAGAAGTCAAATTACCTTTTTTTGCAGATGACACAATATTATACCTAAGAGATGCCAAAAATTCCACTGGAAAACTCCTAGAAATGATTAACACTTTGAGGAAAGTGATAGGTTACAAAATTAATCTACAAAAGCCAGTAGCCTTTCTATATACTAATAATAAACTATCAAAAAAAAAGCATTCAAAGAAACCCTTCCATTCACAAAATCTCAGAGTAAACCTGACCAAAGACATTAAAGATCTCTACAATGAAAATTTTAAATCTTTAAAGAAAGAAATTGATGAGGACACCAGAAAATGGAAGGACCTCCTATACTCATGGATTAGAAGAATTAATATCGTGAAAATAACCATCTTACCAAACATAATATATAGATTCATTACAACCCCAATCAAAATGCCCATGACATTCCTCATAGATTTAGAAAAAATTTCCTAAAGTTCATATGGAAACATAAAAGACCCTAAATAGCCAAGTAACACTGACCACAAAGAGTAATGCAATGGGGATTGCTATAAAAGATTTCAAACTATATTATAGAACTATAGTGATAAAAAATAGCATGGTGCTGGCACAAAATAGACCCATAGAACAATGGAATATAACTGAAGACTCAGACATGAGTACATGCAATTTCAGTCACCTGATATTTGACAAAGGGGCCAAGAACACTCACTGGAGGAAAGATAGCATCTTCGGGAAATGAATTTCCACCTGTAGAAGAATGAAACTAGACCCTTATTTTTACCTTGTACAAAAGTCAACTCTAAATGGATCAAAAACCTCACCTGAAACATGAAACTAAGAAATTGTTAGAAAAAATACATTGGCAGTAACCTAAAAGATATAGATGTAGGTAGGAATTTCTAAATCACACAGCAGTTGCTCAGGAATTAAGGTCAATAATGGACAAGTGGTACCTTATTAAACTAAAAAGCTTCTGTACAGCAAAAGAAACAACAAAGGAAGTGAAGAGAAAACCCATAGAATGGGAGAAAATCTTTGCCAGTGACACATCTGACAGAGGTTTAAAATCCAGATTCATATAAATATATATGTATTTAATATATATATAAATAACTCATAAGCAAAGAATCAATAAAATCAGTAACCCAATTAAAAGATGGGCTAAGGATCTGAGCTGAGAGTTCTCAAAAGAAGAAATAGAGATGGCTTAGAAACATCTTTAAATGTGTTCAACATAATTAATAAATACAGAAATGCAAATTAAAACCACTTTAATATTCCATCTTGCTCCATCAGACTGGCTAAAATCAAGACAATAAATTGTACCAAATGCTAGAGGATGTGAGGAAAGAGGAATGCTCATTCACTGCTGGTGGTATCGTACACTCAACCCTATGGAAAGCAATGTGGAGAACTCTCAAAAAACTAAAAATGAATCTACTTTTTGATGTGGTCATAACACTTGTTACCATTTACCCAAAGGACTCATCCTATTGCAAAGACACTTGTACATCAATGTTCGTTGCTGCTTTTTTTCTAAGGGTTGGAAGCAGTCTAAGTGTCCCTCAACTAACCAGTGGATAATGAAAATGTGGTACAGTCACACAATGGAGTTCTACTCAGTGGTGAAGAAAGACAAAATCATGACATTTGCAAGTAAACAGACAGAACTAGAATCTGCTAAACTGCTAAGTGAAGTAACACAGAATAAGAAAAACAAAAACATAAATTTCTCTTATTTGTGGATCCTAGCAACAAGCCCTTATTTATGAGTATGAATTCTGATGTAACTTCAGGAACCAGGAAAATGAAAAGGAACCAGGGAGGTAAAGGGAAAGAAAGAACCTAAGAGAGAAGAATAATAGGAGACAGGTGTTACTAAGTGAGAAATAGATAAATGGGAGGTGGGAAGAAGGGTTATACAAAGGACTATGGAGATAAAAGGAAAAAAGGAGCTCAAGAGAGATGGGGCCATAGGACACTGGTACTACTGAGGGAAAACGGGACTCTTTCATTGAGAAGGCATGAAGGAAGGGCATATTAGTGTAACAACCTAATGACAAGTTCTGCCTACAGTGTCTGCATGAGCCCATGTGCCAGAGTGGTCCAGGAGATTCCCAGAATTGCAGAGGTTATTGCCAAAGCCCTTGGTTTGGGGTGCCTCTTAGAATTTGAGGGTAGGACCCTATTGCTGAGGACAGGACATTCTTTGGAGACTGGATTTGGAGTGGTGGGGCTGGAGCTGACATGAAAGCCACTTTACCTAGGTGCTGGCTTTCTTTGCTCTGGAGGGCACTATGCAAGTAGCTGGAGGAGAGCATCAATCAGTGGCCCAACACCAGTTTCAGGACCAAATAGCCACACTCATGACTGGCACAGCATTTGACACTGGTGAAGGAGTGGCACTTTTATCTTGGGGTCAATCAATGACTACCTAGTTGGTCTTAGAGCCCACTCAAGGGGAAGAAACTCATGTGTGGTACCGTAATCATGGTCAGATACACGTGGCTGAAGAGGTCATAGATCTTAGAAAAAAATCCCCTAAAGCTGTCACATCCCTAGACTAATATGACTTCTTACTAAATGCAAAATATATATCCTTATACTCACAGTTTCAGTCACCACTCGTCAAAGAAGCTTCTTTTGCACAAGAAGGAGACTAGAGGATATGACAGCTGGCCACACACAGATATTCTCGATGAATCGCCCGTGCCTGGGAAGCACATCTACAATGCACCCTCTACACCCCAGGCTCACTTGGAACAGGTGGTGGAGAGGACGCTGATGAGTCTCTCAAATCTCATTAATGAAGCTCCTTCATGCACAAATGGCCAGTAGCACAAAAGGTCACAAATGGGTAAATCACAGAGATTAGGAATCTGCAGAGTGTGGGTCCCTGGACAGGAGTCTTATATTAAATCTCACTCATCCAGGGCTCAGAGGCCATTGTGGAAGAGGGGGCAGAAAGATTGTAAGAGTCAGTGAGGAGGTGGGTGACCATATGGAAATAGAATCCTACAGGCTCCTGGGACCCTGTTCATATGAAACTCCAGCAATGATTTTGGCATGCTCAAGACCCATGCAAACTCAAGCAGACAAAAATCCTTCATGGAACTGGAGAAATGGGTAGTAGACACCAACTTTGCTTAAAAAATATTGGCAACTGATTACTGTTTGGTGAGGATGTGCTAGTCTTCCTAAAGCAAGGGACCCTGGGTAGGCTGACTAGACTACAGTGGATGAACATGCATTAAGGTTATTCGGGGACACTAAGTTGACACAATAGACCTAACACCAATCAAAGAAAGTCCAATTGGGGGACTATGGGAAATGCCAATGGGGAAGTGGGTGTAAAGATGATTAAGACTAATTGTAATGTTCTATATAAAATACACAATGATTCAAGTTCATAAAATTGTAACAAAGTACAAAAAAAGTTTAAGACAATGAAGAAAGAAATTGAAGCACATACCAGAATATGGAAATACTCCCATATTCATGAATCAGTGCAGTTAACAGTGTGAAAATGACCATCCTACCAGAAGTAATCTACAAATTACATGCAATTCCCATTAAAATTTCAACACAATTCTTCACAGAAATTGAAAAAATAATCTCAAATTTCATATGGAATCACACACACACACACACACACACACACACACACACACAGCCAAATAGCCCTACACAATAAAAGAACTGCTGGAAACATTACCATCCTTGATTCCAAGTTATGATGCCAGAGGGCTGATAAAAGCATCATGATACTGGAATAAAATATAGACACTTTGAGGACTCAGATTTAAGTCCATGTATTACAGCCACCTCATCTTGACAATGGTCCTTACACACTGCAGAAAAGACAGCATGTTCAACAAATGGTTCAGCAAATATCAACAATAATTGGATAACTTCCTGTAGAAGAATGAAACTAGATCCATATCTCCCACCACACACAAGACTCAAGTCAAAATGAAGGAAATCAACCAAGACTCAATATCCTGAATCACATAGAAGAGAAAGTAGAGAGTACACTGAAATTTATAGGCAAGAAAAGGACTTCCTGAATAAGACTTTTATAGCACAGTCCTTAAGTCCAATAACTGACAGGTGGGACCTCATGAAAATAATATGCTTCTATATAGCAAAGGACACCATCGTTTGAGTGAAGAGGCAACCTACAGAATGGGAAAAAGTGTTTACCAGCCATACTCTTACAAAGGGTTATATATCTAATATATATAAAGAACTCAAAAAACAAAACATCAAAAAAAATTTTTTAAATGGGACAAGGAGTGGAATAGGATGTTCTCAGATGAGAATGCAAATAGATGAGAAATACTTAAGGAAATATTCAACATCTTTAGTCATCAGGGAAAGGCAAATTGAAACCACTTTGAGATTTTATCTTACCCCACTCAAAATAGCTAAAAACAAAACACAAACAAGGACAAATGTTTGCAAGAATGTGGGAAAGGGGAGTTCTTTATCACTGCTGATCAGAGTGCAAACTGGTGTAGCCACTATGAAAATCAGTGTGGAGATTTTTTCAAATGTTAGAAATCAATCTACTATATGACCAAACCATACCTCTCTGGGACATCTACACAAAACTCTATTCTACTACATAGATACTTGTTTGCTCCTGAGCATTGCTATTGTATTCATCTTGCCAGATAATGGAAACAAACTAGATGTCCATCAACTGATGAATGATAATGAAGATGTAGTATATTCACGCAATGTGATTTTTTTAAGCTGTCAATAAAACACCAAAGCATGAGAATCACAAGTGAATGGACAGAATTGGAAGAAATCATCCAGACTGAGGTAACACACGCCCAGAAATACAAATGTAGCAAGTTCTCCTTCCTAACTGTATGTTAGCTTTGAATTCTTAGATATACATGTTTCAATTGGAAAATTCAGAGAGGGCAGGAAACTAATAAATGGTCAAATGTAAGGTTGGGGGGAGCATCATGGGAAAGGAGATAGAATGCAGTGATATAAGGTGGGAAAGAGGAACACTAGAGTAGGAAACGTCAAATGGGGTGAGGAATGGGAAGGCAGAACAGAGGAGAGAATGGGGAGCAATAACTAATACCAGACGCCTTTAGAAAAAGTCACATGGAAATCTACCTCTATAGAAGTTTCTTAACATATACACATCTACATTTTAAAGTGAGAGTAAAAAGACTTACCTTATAACAGGGGTCATTGCCCCTAACAGATGCCATAGGGTAACAAAACAAAACTTTAATGCCAGAAATAGGCTCCTTCTCTTGAAGCTATTGACCAGAGGTTCCATAGACCCTCAAACAGTACTGTCCATTTTCCTTGCTTTTGATTAACCACCAGAGCTCCTTGGTAAGATGTTATTACTGAAGATACTATACACATGAGCTATAGAACAAACAAGGAAAAATCAAAGTGGTTCTGACTTCAAAGTCTCATCTCTGCTGTCTAGCTTTCATAGTGCTGGAAGGTACTATGCATGCTACCAGAAGAAAAAAATTAACCTTATACAACTGTGAATCCTGCAAGCTACAACAGCAACTGGCCAAGCGAGATATCATCCATAATGCAACAGTAGCACAACTGTTATAGTAGTAACCAATCACTCTTTAAATTTTTTTAATTTATTATTTTTATTTTATGTGTATGAGAGTATTGCATGCACGCATGTAAGTGCACCTATGTTAGGCAATGCCCAGGGAGGTCAGAAGAGGGAGTCAGATTTCCCTGGAATTGGAGTTACAGATAGTTGGCAGCCGTGATGTAGGTCCTGGGAATCAAACCCAGGTCCTCTGCAAGAGCAAACAGTGTTCTTAACTGCTCATCCAACTCTCCAGCCTCCAGTCACTTTTTAATTGGTTTAAGGTCTGCTTCCTAGGGGCATGTGACTTGACAGGCTCAAGTCAAGTAGTATTATGGTACTAAAAAGATAGACTACTAAAGGCAACTCCTAATGATTTGTTGTTATACCCATAGAATAATATATCTCTCAACTCTCACCAGCAAAGCTTTTTTATTGTAGCATGGCGATTAACAGAAAAACCCACAGATAACCAACATTCAGAGAACAAGAAAGAACAGAATGCTTATGCCTGAATTGGGAGTCCATATCAAATTTCTGCCTCCAAAGGCCCAGGGATCATTGTGGAAGAGAAAGTAGAAAACTGTAAGAGCCAGAGGTATTGGGTGACCACAAGGAAATGGAGCTTTCTAGACAGCTGGGCAGGTACTCATGTGAACTCATGACAATGACGTTAACATGCACAAGTACCATGCAAGCTCAAGCTAGAAAAATATCACAGCATAAACACAGGGAAGAGGGTAAGAAACCCCAACCCTGCCTGAAGAACTGCTGGAAACTGATGGCTGCTGGGAAGAGAAGAGTTGGTCTCTTTTAACGGTGAGACACTTGATAGGTTAACCAGGTTATAGTGGATGGATCCACACTGAAGGACATTTAGGACTACAAATTTGACTTTATAGGTTATAATATATGTACAATAGAGTACATGAAATTGGGTGGGGGGTAGGAGTTCAAATAGGGGCGTGGATTCAAATATGATCAATATATATTTTTTAAAGTCTGCAAATGTTCAATTTTTAATAAGGAAAAAATAAAATCTGTTGTCTTTTTAAATTAATTTTCTCATTTTATGTGTATGACTGTTTTACCTGCATGTATGTAAGTGAACCATAGGCATGGAGTACCTGTGAAGGCCTGAATAGGATGACAGATACCCTGAAACTGGAGTTACAGTCTGTTAGTTGTCATGTGGGCACTGGGAACTATACACATGTCCTCTGGAAGAGTAGTCATTGCTCTTAACTTCTGAGCCATCCCTTTTGGCCCAGATCTGTTACCTCTTATGAGTACAATGTTAGATAGCTAGAAAGCTATTATTTGATGCATGAAACATTTGGAAGAATAAATCCTAGTTTTTTTGTTTGTTTGTTTGTTTGTTTTTACAGAAATCTAAGAAGACCACAACCACATCCAGCCAACAAAATTTGACTTCTTCCTTTCCTGTCCTGAAAAACTCATTTGGGTCACCTCCCAGGGGGTAAGTATAGTTTGCTCTGTGATGACTATTTAGAAACTACACTCCTGAGACCACAAATTTTAATCTTACTGATATTTACATCTATTTTTAAATTTTAAAAATGTTTCTTTTGAGCTTTTATACATTTTATATAACAATTCTTTATCAAATTTAAACCCTCTCCCCAATCCCCTCTCCCACCAGATCCCATGCATTCTGCCATACATTAAAGTCCTATCCAGTCAAGCATTTGTACCCAGATGTCCCCTATTGTAAATTCATCCACTAGAAAATAGTCAGCCTATCCAGAGATCGTAATTAAGACCTACTCTCCCTCACCCAGTGGAAATCAGTCTCTAGTGGTTTCCAGTCGAATGTCAGGCCACCACCCATTTCTCTCAGCACTCTGGGCCCTGACCTTATTGAGTAGGCATGTCACTATTGCCACAAGTTCACATGTGCAAGCTTCCAGTGGCCTGAAAGCCTCTGTTTCCTTATGTTCACACATCAACCCCAGGACTTACAATCTTTCCACTCTTGCTTCCAAAAGTCAAGAGTGGGTGAGGTTTAATATGGAGTCCTATACAGGGACACACTCTGCAGTCTCTTATTCTAAAAAACTTGCCTAGTCTGTGTGCATAGAACTACGCTGTTTAAGGAAGCTTCGCTGGTGAGACTTGAGGGATGCACTAGTTTTCTCTCCACACAGTCAAATGGGTCAACAAATACTGAAGAGAAATACACCAGGCTTTAACAACGCATGCATATCACGCAGACCTCAAGGCAGCACGGCTGTATGTTCCATTGCAGAGTAGAGTTAGCTCTTCAAGGAACAGTACATTAGAGCCTTCACAATAGCATAGCTTAAAAGAGAGGCAAACAAGTGGTCTGGAAAGGGTTGAGGCCAGAGCATCATGATGCCATGGTTAGCCAACTTCATATGCACATATGGAAAGCAATTGCAGTCCATGAACCATGAAAAATTGTAAATGTGGCCTGTGGAGAATAAGACCCCTTTATATCTGACATTATATTGACCAGGCTCTTGCTCTCCCCTCTAGAGAGGCCCTGCACCCTGCTCTGTAAACAGAGAAGGAAATCAGTGGCTCGCTCTTGCATGCAGGAGGTTGGCAGCTCACCCTGAACTTGCTTTAGCCAGAGCATACCCAGGCGTCATGGTCAGTGGGTATCTTAGAGCTTCAAAGGTGAGTCCACTGCTCAAAGGGAGACATTTCAATGACCCAGGATTCCTGGCAGATTTTATTTCAGTTGCTGGAAGTTTCTCAAAAAGGCTCACAAGCTCTCCAGCTGCCTGGAGAGTCTGTGAAATGCATGCAGCGGGGCTTCCAGACAAGGCTTTAGAAAGCAGCTAGCACCACAGAGCCAGCACAGTCTCTGCATCTTGATTTCACTAGAACAGATGTTATCTGCAAGCAATTAACATACTTGTCATCACCAGTGAAACAGATACAGAATTCTTCAGGTTGTTGCTTTAAAAATTTTTTTAATGCACCCTAAAGAAAGGTGTTTGTGCTGAAAGCGAAATTTTCACATTAGCATTAAAAAACAAAATTCACCCAGGAAAGTTGCATGTGTCAATTTCTCAGGTCTTTTTTTTTTCCAGTTTTTGGAAAGCAATCCTAAAATTATTATTTTTTAATTATTATGGAGTTAAACATATCATCAACAAAAATATTGGCATTTATCAACTCAGTTATAACATGTAATTGGGATTATTGTCTCTCTTCCTGTATTTATGGATAGAACTTGTCATTTTATTTATTTTCATCAAATTTTAATACTTTTAAATAATTTTTATAGGTTTCTGTGTAAACTAACATCATATGATTTGTAATGTTTATATAAATATCAAGTAGTGAAATATTGATTATGTTCTCTGTGATCAGTATGATCACAGACAGTTTTATACTAGTCAATGTATAAATGTTCTAGAATAGATGATAAAAGCAAAGTAACTGAAGTAACATTTTTGAGTTCTTAAACTGCTTAAAAATGCCCTCAAATACGTCATATATTATGTTTATATCATACAGCTACACCTTTGACATTAAATGATTTTCTCACATTTCAACTCTATTCAGGTAATCCTTAGTTATTACTCTGACTAAATTCATGATTTTATTTAACACTCACTTATATGAACACATTTTTTTAAATTAGTGACAAGTGGAAGAATTCAGCCTCTGATCACAAACATTCCTACAGAGATTGAATAAGTTATTTTTTCTTTCATAGTCTACTTAAATTAAGGTAACTGGTGTGCTCTCAGGACAGTGTCTTTGCTATAAGCTCAGCTTCCGTAGCTTCACAATGTAAACTAAAATCACAGAAGCACATGCCATGATGTACATGTTCCCTCCCAACAGTGGTATGGATCTGAAGTGATGAAATGTTTACCGCTATTGGAATGTACCATGTGACAGAACAATGAAACTACAGTCTGATGCCCTGGGTCAGTTTCATAGATCTACAATTTATTAACTGGTGACCTTAAACATAACATGATTTATTTTGTTATTACTTAGAAAGACAAGATTTTTACCTAAAAGTCATCATTTTCCCTAGAAAAATGACTCAAGTTGTATCACATTAACATTTAAAGCAGGATAAACATTATCCACTTTTATTGCTTTTCTAAGGAATTTTTTCCTGTTCAGTTATATCAGAATTCCCCCCTGGTGTCTGCATCTTCACCCTCATCCCCCGTTAAACTGTCCTATGAGGAGTAAGCATTGAAATCTCTACAAATACCAATGACTTGAAACTTCTAAAACCAGAGTGTGGATACTGAGAGTTTCTGTCTAAAGCGGGTCAAAATCCTAATACACTTGTATAATCCCTGTAAAGCACATCCTGACCAGTCCTTTAGCAAAACAGGCAATGCATCGAGGTTGCTTTTACATGTTTGTGCGTTGGGGAGGAAGGGGAGTTCAATTCCTTCAAAAATGTCTTCTCAGCTTCTACTACAACTAAAACTTCTGGTTTGTCTGTGAACTTATAGATTCATTCAATAAATGTTTGTGAAATAACTTCTACAGGGAAAGCGCTGTTGAAAGCATTTTCCTTACAGCAATTGTCAAGACAGGCATAAACGTCCTGCCTTTGAAACCAAACACTGATGGATGAGAGAAGAATTAAAATACATAACCCATAATTAAATGAAGAAATACTTTTAGACACTCAACTTTCCAATGCGAGAAATCAATATGGAACCACGATGGAGATTAGCAGATACAGGAGAGTCCAGATGGAGTCTGCAATGGGAAATTTAAGATAAGGCAAGAAGGATGGGAAGCCTTGTGGCCAAGAGCAAGGCCGAGGTTAGAGGGACCCAAACCCATAGGTAGACCAGAGCATGATAGACACTAACAGTTCTCAAAAGGTAATGTGGGTGAGACCTGCTGAGGAAAAAGGAAAGTCAAGAAACAATCTATTAATAACAGCAGTGATATGATTGGCTAATACGGGTTGTTATTGCAAGGCACTAACAACGAATTAGCACTTTGCACAGATTAGGTAGCAAAATATTGTGATCAAATATTTTACAACTACATTCTCAGAGAAGTTTATGTGGGTAGTGCCCTAACCATGATGTCACTCATATGACAGGATGTAACTTTTGTTTTATCACAATAAAGAGCCATTAAAAGTTGTACAAGTGGTAAGATGCATTTAAAAAACAAACACTTTTTTCCATATTCGTTTATTTTTATTTTATATGTATGAGTGTTTTGCCTGCTTGTATGTAAGAGCACCTGTGTGGTGCGTTGCTCTCAGAAGAAGGTGTTGGATCCCTTGGAACTGGAGTTATGAATGATTGTGCTCTTAACAACTGGGCCATTGCTCCAGACCCAATGCTTTTTATCAACATAAAAACATACCATGTACAGCAGGTGACAGTTGATTGCTTCCTTTATCTCTTCATGTCTAGTTTGTTGGACACCCATAATTTTGTCACCCCCTGGGGAGAGCAGAGCACTCAGTATTCAGCACTGCATATTGTGGATGCTTAATTAATTTTTATTTACAATTTTGTGTATATGAGTGTGTGTCTGGTCCATGAGTATGTGTACATGATTGTGTGCATGCTCACGTTTCTGTTTGTGTATGTAGAGGCCAGAGCTAGATGTCAGTCATCTGCTATTGTTCTCCACTTTATTTTTTGAGACCTAGCCTCTCACTGATCTTGGAATTTGCTGACTTGACAAGAAAAGTTGGCTAGCAAACTCCAGGGAGCCTCTTGTCTCTGCTTTCCCAGTGCTGGGATTTAAGGCACCTGTTTTGGGACCTACCTTCAGGTCCCCATGCTTCCATAGCAAGCACTTTTCTGACTGAACCATCTCCCCAGCCCCTGAAATTAATTTTTATTAAGCAAATGTCTATATTTAATATTTTCAATTTCCACTTATTTGAATTATTCAGATTATTGATGGTCAAACTTATATTGGTTCTTAAACTTTTATCCCATAAATTCATTCAAGGTTCCCTTTGTCTTAGCTAAGATTTTAATAAGAGGGCATGTGCATATGTGCATGCATTGATAAGCAAACATTATTTCTTTTTTGCCTTTACCACAACTACTGAGTACAATTCCACAGTATCAATCTGTTAGGGTTCCGCTAACAAAACACCACAGATTCAGTAGCTAGCAAAGAACGGAAATTTATATCTGACCCTCAGTAGTTTCTGATGTCCTAGCAGATTCAGTGAGCATTAAGGGCTAGTCTCCAGGTCATAGAAGGCACATTCTGTGTTCTTACAAGACAGGAGGTATAAGACAGCTCTCTGGGGCCTCTTTTACAGGAATGCTAATCCCATTCATGAGAACTTTATCTTTATGATCGATTCATGAGAACTTTACCTTTATGATCGAATCACCTTTCAAAGGCACCCATTCAGACAGTACTGAGGAAAAGTAGAGCTGGGGCTATAGGGAGAGATATCTGGCAGGAGGCCACAGAAATGAGAGGAATGAGAGACATCAAGGCACAGGGCAGCAAAGAAAAAATGGCATCTCTTAGTTGTGTTCTCCACTGCAAAGCCTCCTTGTCACTCAAGGACCCTCTTCTCCTTTAGAACCTTGCTCATTAAGCAATACTTATGCATCTTTCATACTTCAGAAATCAATAATTTGTAAATCAGCACTTACATCTATTTTATTAGATATGGGAAACTGAGTATTTCAGTGCTGGTGAAAATAATGTTTGTAAATTAGAGAAATTTAATCTTTTCCTCATCATTTAAAATTACACCCGGCTTTACAAAATAATTAAGAGCATAATCTCATTTTTATCACCAAGGGGTCATCTGAAATTTGCTGATTTTTAAAAATTTATAAAATATATCATTGGACCTACAAGTTACTCAAAATGAATTAAAGCTAGCTAGATTTTGCTATTATAACAAAATTATTCTTCAATATCAGTGTGTGGAACTCTCTTTTTTCCCCTCCAACCCCTAAGCCCTCTTAGTCAAACCGCTCTGCTCCTTTTGGCTTCTATAAAATGCTTGGCTTTAAAATAACAAGTCAAATACTTATGATTCTGTTTTGTGATTTGCTGCCTCCATTTTGCCATTCTCGAGCTATTGTAAGTCCTTGGTCATGACAAAGGGGAGGAACAGGCCAGGGCATGCTGGGGGTGCCTGGGCATGTCAGGCAAGCCCGTGCACAATAAGCCTTTGCTCTGAAGGCAACACCCACCAATAAGAAGGCTCCTTAATCCACCTCCTGTCAGTTTCAAATATATTTGGCGCGTATGGGCTTCCTTCACCAACCATAGTGTGACCCTGCATTTCTCCTCCCCTCAATAAAAAGTGCCTGGGACCTCCCCTCAGGGCTCTCAGCACTGATACACTGCATTCGTGAGGTCTGAGAGTCCGAGCTTAAGATTGAATAAAGGCTCTTTGTTTTTGCATACACTCCAGATTCCTTGGTGATCTTTGGGAGTCCTTCTCTGGGCATTACAAGTGCTTTATACATTCATACATCCTAGACTCTAGTTTGCATGGTCTGGTAAAACAGAGGCTGGGGCATTTTGTATCAGGAACAACTGAAACACACAGCACTGTTGGCTGCTGGGTAAGGGAAAAATAGAGGAGTATCACCAGGGGGATTTTCACCTCCTCAAATTGAGTGATACGTATACTTTTTACTCTCATTTCACTGACTAAGACTAGTTATAATCTTGAACTTCACATGGTAATCTTGAACTTCACGGTGATAATGAATAAGAGTGAGGAGAAACAGCTCAGTTGAGCATCCCATGCTCTATAAAACTGCTCAGACATCATTTTGGAAAGGTAACAAGCTGAAGGCTTTTAGTTGATAGCTTAGGGATTGTATTTCTCTTTCAAGTCTGGACTGTATTTCATTGCTGCTTTTCTTCAGTCAGGGTGTAGTGAGTGTCATCCAGTCACCAGAAGCACCAGATGTATTTCTACAGTGCTCATTCATGTAGATTATTAAATAAGCAGATGCCATTCCTAATTAGGAATCTCTATTTCTTCCTTCCTAATATAAAATATACCAAGTCGTTTTCAAGTTAGGGATTGTTTTTTTTGTTTGCTTATATATTTTCATGGTCGTAGTTTTAGCTAAGATAGGTAGGCTTAGAGTTGCTGAGTGTCCCAAGTGATTGATTCGAAGTACAAGTTCAAGAAATGTGAAGTCATCTTCCAATTTTTAAAAAAGATGCAGTTGTGCTGATTCCCAAGTGATACACTGTGCTGGCAGCATCATCTGTGGGTGTCATCATTATTGTAGCATCGAAGGTTCAGGCAAATGCTCAGCTGTGTTTTCACTTATTTTGGAAAATTGGATTATATCAATAAATTTAAGAGGAAAACATGTCTCAACTATGTTTAAAAACATCTTTCAGATATAGTTCTCACATTCAAATTGAACATCACTGTGAAATGTTTCTGGAACTGTTGGACACCCATCTGCAGCATGCTGTCAAAGGAATTACTGTATCAAATTTGAGGTTAAATTAGAGGTCTTTTGTGTTCTCTTGAATATTCCGTTTATTCCTAGAGACCTTCTGTTTCAGAACCTAACATGTTGATGAAGTGTTTTTTCTTTGTTCTTCTTTTCTTTTCTATCTTTAAATATTATATCCTAACTTGAGGAATGAGACATCCTCTGGTCACTTTTACAAAGAAAAGTTGGGGCAGGGAGTGATAAGATGGCTCTGAAGGTAAAGCACTTGCCACACAAGTTTGATTATTAGAGTTTGAACTTGACGGAAGCCAAATAAAGGTAGAAAGAGAATCACTTCACAAAGTTGTTCTTTGACTTCCAAATGCATGTGCCATGGCACATGTATCCCCACCCCTCCACAAACACACAAATAAAATTTTAGAAAAGAAAGTTTTCAAACAGATAGGAAAATTTCACATAAGAATCAATATCATATTCCTTAAAACTAAACTTCAGTTGGGGACCTTGTTTACTATACCAAACTATATAAGTTACATATTTTCTCACTAAAAATAGAAACTATCAGTGTAGAAGTAACAAAGAATGAAGAAAAATCAAGATTTAAAGAATACATAAATCACTCCCTAATTACACTACACTCACGCATACCAAATATAATATTTTTAAATAGTTTATTCCATATTGATATATAAGGTATTTATAATAATTTTTCAAGTAGAAGATTTTGAAGAGCCTACTGTAGATTTTAAACTGTATGAAGAAGTTCCATTACACATAAATGATGAAGATATATAGAAAAAAGAAAAGTTATATGGTGAACTGTCTTATCAAACATTATTTACTATCACGATTTCCTTAAAAAATAACTAATAAAGCCAGGCATGGTAGTACAAGCCTCTAGTTCAGCATTCTGAGAGACTGTTACAAGCCTTGTCTCCACAGTGAGTTCCAGGCCTGCTGGGACTACAGGAAGACCTTATCTAAAAAGACAATAATAATAATAATAATAATAATCAATAAAACAGAATAAGGAGTTCAAAATAATATAGGCCTTAATACATATGTCAGAGTCAGTGTGGAGAACACCAGGGGAAAATAACTACTAAAGTCTATGCCTCATCAGTTGGTTATCCACATGGAAAAAATTAAGATGGAATTCTGTGTCAGGTTAAATTATCAATTTTTGGTGAACTATAATGCAATATTTAAATATTACAGAATTTATAAGGAAATACCATTTTAGCATCATGATATAACTTTTCCTAACACAAACACAAACTCATAATGAGTGTACATCAGACTTTTATATTGATTGACTCTGCTCCCTAACCACTGGAAAGGTAGCGATGCACAATGGGAGGACCAAGCACAGGAGGAGTACGGAGAGGGATAACTAACATTAAAGGCCTTTAGGGAAGAGCCATATGGAAACCTACCCCTATAAAAGCTTCTTAATGTATATAAATTCACATCACAAAAGGAGGTTAAAAGGAATTATCTTATAACGGGGGTCCTTGTCCATAATAGATACCACAGGCTAGCAAAGTAAAAGCCCAATTCCAGAATGGACTCGGTCTTTTGAAGCTGTTAAACAGGAGCCCTATAGACAAACAATACTGGCCAGTGCCTCTGCTCTGATTACTCACCTTTACTTCAGAGTAAGATCCTATTGCTGTAGACACCACAGACATGAACTGTAAAACAAACAAAGAGAAATCAAGTTGGTGCTGACTTCAGAGCCTTACCTCTACTGCCTAGCTTTCATAGTGATAGGTACTAGGCACTGTTGCTGGAAGAGAAAAGTAATCGGACACACCTTACCCAGCTGTGAATCCTGCAACCTATCTACGATAACAGCTGCTCTAGTGATATATATGATCACTGGTATTGCTATAGGAGCAACCGACCACTTTCTAGTTGGATTTAAGATCCGGTTCATAAGAAGAAATCCATATCTGACATTGATATCAGGCCTAGGAACCTGTGGCTAGATAAGTAACAGATCATAGAGGAGAACATAATGCTTGTTTTCTGCTAAGTAGATATTAGATTAAATTAGTGTTATTGTTGTAGTGAGTTATTGTTATATCCATAAATCAATGCATCTCTCAATCCGGACCAGAGAAGTTTCTTTACATAAAAGATAGTGATTAACACAGGAACTTACAATTGGCCAACTTACAAAGAATAAGAGGCTGCAGGGTGTTTATCCTTGAATAGGACACCTATATCAAGCTTCTGCCTTCCAAATCTCAGGGACCATTGTGGAAGAGGGTGTGGAAAATGGTAAGAGTCCAAGGTATTGGATCTACACATGTGAACAGGGTTTACCAAATAGCTGGTCTGTTACTCATATGAACTCAGCGCAATGATGACAGCATGTATGTTTCATGACAGCTCAACCAGACCAAATCCCAGCACAGATGTGGAATGGGGGTAAGGAACCCCAACTCTACCTGAGGAATTATTGGCAATGGATGGCTCCTAGAATGGGGACAGTCACTCTTGCTTAAGGGTAAGACTTGGTAGGTTAACCAGAGTTAACTACTCCAGTGGATGGATGCATACTGAATTTGGGGACAATGATACACAAATTTGACTCTATAGGCCATATATATATATATATATATATATATATATATATACACCAGAGTACATGAAAGTGTGTGGGTGTTAGGGGTGGATACAGGGATACAGATAGAGAAGGGGATCTAAATATATTCAAAATATACTGTATGGAATTTGAGAAAAAAAATCAATCAACATACTTTTAAAAATATATCTTGGGATTTTTTTTTTAGTTCAATAACATTAGCTGGTTGAATCATACCCCTCATTCTAGAGTTACCAGGGAGAAGCTCAACTATGTGAAATGAATGCATATTGCATTATTGTCAACTAAAGGAGTCTAAAAAATAGTATACAGTGGATTAATTCTCTGAGGGACAAGCTGGATGGAAGAACTGTGGACAAACCCCTTCCTCTCAGGCCGCGTGAAACTCACGCAGGACTACGTTGAGGGAAGAAACAGGAGGAGCTGGGAAAGTACTACATCCCTCCCAACCAGCCCATTGGCCTTGAATGTAAGATGGGGAGGAGCTAAAGGCATTTAAGCTGAGAGTGCCATAAGGTGGGCCCTTTTTTCCCCCTCCTTGTCATTTTTGGAGGAACTCACAAGATCCAAGCCTGATTGTGGATTTACTGGTTTAAGTTATGGGGGTGGGGAAGGCGCCCATTCTTCTGTATGTAACCCCTTACCCAGTGCTCTGTTAGAAAGTCCAAGAAAATTAGCTAGAATTTGCCTAACTGTGAGTTGGAGAATGTTTGTCTCGTTTGTTGTAGGACCAGGGGAGTAAGGGACTAAACTTAGTTAGCACCTTCCAGGATGAATCTTAGCGACAAATGGTTAAAATAAATAAAAGAGATTTGCCTATCAAAATGAATGAATAAGAAATAAATAAAAATAAAATTAAAGAGATTACAATACACATTGTCTAAAAAGCATGTAAAATATATAAAACCTCAAAATAATAAGAATAATTTTAATTGACAAAAATATAGCGCAAGATGCTGTAGAAATGCAAGGGACTAATTAACATAAAACTTGTTGAATTTCTTAGTAACAATCAATAGTTAGGAAAAAGTAAACTAGCATCGGTTATATACTCCTTCATATTCTCTAGAATGGCAAATTTCTATTTTTGTGCAAGTTTTGCAAAGATTAACACCAAAAGAAATTATAATGTATTTTCTTAGGAGTTAAAATGAGTACAATCACTTAAAAAAGAAATGATTCACCTTTAGGTAGTAAAGTTGAACAACATATTTTACAACCAAGCAATTCTTGTAGAAATGAATGTATGTTAGAGCACTACCAAAGAAAGACATAGTAGGTCAAATGGACACAAAAACCATTCCACAATTTGGTAGATTGATGGTTAATTTCCTTCCAGAAATCAGTTTATATGATGGTGGAGGCTATGTAGATAAGTCCAAAATCTGTGAGGCAGATCAGCAGAAAGAGTAAGCTCAGGATCCTTGGATACTAACTGAAGTTACAGTTTCTGTGTATACGTTCTTCCTCCTCAGAAGGATCTTCTTCTCTGGTTTTAGAGCCTTTTAATTGATTAGATTTATTACACCCAGATAATTGAGGATAATCTTTCTAAAGATATGATAATAAAACCTACAAAATTCCCCATAGTAATACTCAGAGGTATTATCAACTTCTGCTCCTTTTACTTCCATTTTGACACAAAAAAATACAAAAGTAGCTGGGTGTTGTGGTACATGCCTTTAGTCCCAGCACTCCTGAGGCAGAGGCAGGAAGATCTCTGGATGTCTGTGAGACTGGGACCAAAGTCTCAAAAAACACCCAAACCAAAACCAAAATCATACAAACAAAAAAAGAAGACAAAAAGGAAGCTAACTTGTAATTGCCTTTGGCCTGGAACAACATGTATGCACAAAGGACAGGAATTTGAAATAAGATGCTTTCTAGTTTAAAGTACAAATCATTTACTTTGTAGAGACTAATTAACATCATTTCTAACCAATGCAATTAGAAAAGAAGAATTTATAAAATGTCAGGCCCATGATAAAATTCGTAAAGTCTATTTCTTCCATCTATCTGGTGGAATTTTACATAATGCCAAAAGTAGTTTTCTATAGTCTTTTCTTTTCTCCCTGATCTAAGTAATTCTTTTCCCAGAGAGGAAAATTGAGGAGGCCAGACCAACATATTAATTTAAAAAGATAAAAGGAAAAAAAAAAAAAAAACCTTAGGTTCTGGAGTTTTGTTTGTTTAGAGGTTTTGTTGACTTGTTTGTTCTTTTGTTTTTTAGCATGGTGACTGACAATTTAAGTAAAGGTAGTCATTGATCAAGGCAGAGTGGTGCCTGCAATCCCAGTACTTGAAAAGTGGGTATAAGAGGGTTAAGTGTTCAAGACCATCAGCTGCGAGGCAAATTCAAGGCAGTCTGGGATACACGGAAGTTTGTCACATAAAATAAGCAAAATTCTAAAACCACTATCCCACAAATGAGGATGAGACCCAAGAAATCTATATTAGAAAATGATGGATACTTTTTGTTACAGAAAGCAAACAAGAGAAAGGGCAAGACACGTTATAAAGCAAGAAGTAAAAAAAAAAAAAATGAGTCTATATATTTCAGAGCCCTGATCCTTTTTGGTATACTCAGTGATTCCCATCTTGAGAACTATCAAAAGTTAGTACTTAAATTCTCAGTGCCAAGACAGAGACGAAGCAGGATGAGAACATGAAACATTTTGCTTTATGTTTTTTTTTTTTTTTTTAATTTTACGGAACTAAGTTCTCTACCTTATTTCCTTTCTCTCTTCTTTAAGAAAGTATTTAGCCATTTTCTACTATATTGCATATATTATAAAATGCATTATTTCATTACTTGTAGATCATATAGTTTTGATATTATCTTTGACAACATGTTGTAAGTTGTAATTAATCTACCAATTAATTCGTTGAACTTTTTCATGTAGGTTCTGTGTGAAGTTTTGTGTATTTTTCTTCAGACACGTGGCATCCTGGAAGGTATACAATAATCCACTACAATCCTATCTCCGAGGATGTGTGAACTCAAAGAATGGAAATGATAGATGATTTAGAAGTTAGAGGTGAGAAAAATGAGGGAAAAAAATAGAGAGGACGTCATGTTCCCAAAATCTTAAGGGTCAAGGTTAGAGCAAAAGAGAAGAAATAAATCCATGTGGGAGATGAAAGAGTTGAAAGAGAAAAGGACAGGAGAAAAAGTAGGAACATGATGTTTTAAGGTCAGAACACCCTCTTGGGTAATTTCTAGAAAACATTGCTGGGAGTATAATGGAGACAAATGATCTTGCTGATTTAATTTATTGGTTCTACGATAGTGCAAAACAATGGTCCCTCACTGGAAATGGCCAAAATCAGGACTACTCTAAGAGTCCTGACCTGACTATATCCTAAACTGAAAAAAAATGTTTTATAACTTGTCTTACCAGTAAACCACAGCCTTTGAAGGGTGTGTGGGACATAGCACTGCTTCTCAATGGGTGATGAATCATCAATGGTTCAGCCAAGGTCAGAGGGCCAGTGCCAGGTGATCCTTGTCTCCAGTCTCCAGTGACTTAGCCTTTCCAACACATTATATATGCCTGGGGTTTTCACTATTTGGGGAACTATAACGGGCTTAAATTTTCATTTTAGAATGTTTTGTTTCTTAATTTTAAGAATGAAAAAATTAAAAGGAAACAATGGTAGACCTGTTCAGCAGTTTCCTAGTTATAGAAATTAAGAAGAAGGGCCACAGAGACAGAAAGTGAGAGTGACTAAGTCTGTGAACAATCTCATGTGGCTCTCTGTCACGTCAGCAAGTAATACACACAGGAAACTGAAGGTCATTCACACAGAAAAGTCAAATATGGTGCAGAATGGAGTAGGATTACAACTGCAGTACCAACTTCTGGAGTTTGGAGGTGGCTTTCTGGAACAATGAGTTGAGGGAAAAAATCAGAGGTCATGAATGAGATTTATCTAGAAAGTAGGCCTGACTGATTAAATGTCCTGTGTGGACTTGGGTGGAGATACCACATTATGAATACCACAAATCATCAATTCTGAACCATCCTATTTTGTCTAATTGCTTTTTACATCATTTGGTAGACTATCTTGCCTGGCGGAAACCAGACAAAGTAGATAATTAGTATACATTTGTTGAATTAGCTTTTGTTGAAATAAGTGCTTAAAGCAGGGGCTGAATGCATATTTGCTGAGTAACAAATATAATGATCAAAGATCTTCAGGGCTGGCTGATACACACACACATTCACACATATCTACATGTGCATATTAGGGTAAGGGAGGGACAAGAAAAGGAGAATAATGATAAAGAATCACCATATAGGATAGCATACTCTGTGACTGCATTGTTTAGAAGGGAAGAGGAAGAGAGAGATTTCTTGATTCCAAAGAAAGATGACTGACGGCCTCCCATGTCAGTGGTCACATGAAAAAATGTCATTTAATTGCAATATTTTAGAAAAGTTCAAACCAGTCTGCATTTGGAAAATTTTGGGGGCTGAAGTCAATTAAAAAGTACAAGAGAAATAGGTCAGACTTGTGGTTTGAGTGGTTACACTAGTCAATGACATGTGGGACACATTCTTGGATGGAAGAAAATATCACCCAAGTTTAGAATTCACTGAATCCTGTGGTTTTTGAGATCTGAACCCAACCTGAACTTGCCTATGTTGTGTATTTTCTTGGCAAGTTTGTGTGTGTGTGTGTGTGTGTGTGTGTACGTGTGTACGTGTGTGATTCTAAATCTTATAAAATTGTTGCGAAGTAAATTGGAAAATGTCTTTACATTCTGATGAATTAACTGCAAATAAATTAATATCTACAGGATTAAGTTCCTATTAAAATATATGAAGATTTAAAAATTGAAGGGCAAGACAGTTAGAAAAACATAGTTTAGGTTTTACCCAAACCAGAACATTTGTAAAAATAGTTCAAAAATATTAGATCTCAAATTGCGGTCCAGCTCAAAACTTTAAGTTACATTGTTTCCCAATATTCAGATTCCCTAAGATCCCTAAGCAATAGAAGGTAAAACTATTGCTCCTCCGGGAAGAGACTTTCAGTTCTCTGATTTTGTTCTCCTGCTCATTCATCAAACCACAATGGAACTTGTCCTTGGTTGGATAACGTATATGGCCACCATGTGAGTTCTAACAGCCACCTGGGAGAAATGATTAAAATCATGTGGCTAAGCTCTTCAAAACATATAGAAAAATTGATATGTCTGTTCCTGTGGGAGGAAAAGAAATCCACATGAATAATGACCTTAATGGAGCCTTGGGTGTTGCTCCAGTCCAGTGTGTATTCTGTAGTGCAGCCAAATTTTCTAATCCGAAGGACTGTGCTGCTGGCCAGCAGGAGAATATAATAAATGTATGGATATAGGACATTGTTTGCATGTGGTTTTGTGAGAATATTCTTTTAAAGGCAATGCTTTTGTTCTTTCCTTAGTTCACTGTGTTATTTTACATTTTAAAAGAAGATAACATTTTAATTTAATAAGACCAAATAAAAAGAATATAGGTTCTTGAGATAAGATGTGATTGTACTATCTGGATGAATTTAGGTAAGCACTATACACAATACATGGTATTATTAAATAAATCCTCTGGGAGAATGAATGAATGAGAGAGACACTAAGCTTCAGATTCTAATATAAAAGATAATACTTTAAAACATGATGGCTGTGAGACTGAGATTTTATACAATTTAAAAAATATAGGCAGTCAAGAAATGTTTGTTTTAAAGTATTTGTTTTTACTGAATAGCTTCAGAAATTTCAATTTATCCATAATTTATCCATAAATTATCCATAATTTATCCACAAATACAATTTATCCATGAGTCTGCTTCATTTTCATGCAATTGTGGAAATTATTAGGTATTCTATGCAAAGTACAACATAATATAATCTCTTTTCCTTATTAAAGGATCTTAACCAATCTGGGAAGTTAGAAAATGAATTATGCTTTGACATCACAGGAGAAATGAAATATCACGTCTCATGGTTCTCTGTCAGTACTTTCCTTTCTTTCTTTTTTTGTTTTTTTGAGAAAGTGTTTCCTAGAAACCCAAGCTGGTCTAGAACTCACTATGTAGACCAGGCTGGTCTCACAGAGATCTGATTGCCTCTGCCTCTGAATCCAGTGTGCTGGGATAATAGGGGATCCCACCACATCTGGCTTTACCAGTATTTTGGGTATATGATCATTCAGTATTGTTCTTTAGTTTATGGCAAAATCAGCTACAGTACTTTCAAATACAAAGTAAATTTTTGGTTTTTGTTGCATAAGTTTTGAACTTTGTAAGGATTGGATAAAAAACAAGATTCTGGATTCTACAGACAAATTTAGCAAAGAAACACTATTTTCTGCTCTTTATAGTCCTCACTTATGAGTCTATAGGTCCTGCTGACTGCCCAGAACACTGTATCTATTCTTGATGACAAGGATGACTGTCTTTAAGTGTAGAGGATGCTTGATATTATAAAGTTTCTAAGAAATTCCTATATCCACATAGGTCATAGTCAGTTATACAGTGCTTTGAGCATTCAGGAGAGCTTATCTGACTCTTCTCTCCTCCATTTTGGAATTTCAGATCCCAAAATATGACCAGTAACTGCTGGTCCTTAATATAAAGCTATCTGAAAACTCATTCTTTTTACATAAGTGCCTCTGCTTTTATTTCTTTATTTGTGTGTATGTTTGTGTGTGTCTATTCAGTCTAAATTTTATAATATTACAGTAAAGTCAGTTGGAAAGATACGTCTTTAAATACATTTTGATGAATAAATTGTAAGTAAATCGGTAATTGGTAACTAACTGCACTTTGCCAACAGCGTCTCCTTTTACAGATCCTGTGTTCGTTCTTTTGTGTTTACATTTTCTCTTTATTGCTGCTACTGCCTTTGTCCTTAAGACTGTCCTCAGTTCAAGGTTTGAACTGTGAATGACTTCTATCTGGCCTTTCCTTCTCTTTTCTCAGATCTTGTAAAGTTCTTTCAGTGTCCTTTGACTGCTCAGCTAGTAGAACAGAGGACTATAATCAAGTCCCTTCTGACAGGACCATAATTATGACACTTTCTGTAATTACTTGGAGTTACTTCTTATTGTCTGCTATTATAAAACCTAGGGTTCTAATTAAGAGATCTGTAGGAACTTTGAATTGAATTTTAAAAATCTGCCTTAGTCAGATGATTGTTTATGCCTTTAATCTCAGCACTTGGGAGGCAGAGGCAGGCTGATCTCTGTGAGATGAAGGCCAGCCTGGTCTACATAGTGAGTTCCAGGTCAACTGTGGCTATGGAGGACCCTGTCCTTAAAAAAAAAATCTGCCTTTATTTAGCTATAAAGTGTATCAGTGAGGTAAGACTCTCTGATGACCTAGTTGAAAATGCTCAGCTACCTAAGAAAAGAAGAAGCTTCTCAGAAAGAAGTGTCATTCCTAAACACATTAGTATGAGGTGAGTCTCAGGTAGATACTGCTCAAAGATACTCTAGAAGATGGAAAATTATGCATTCAACCTGGAACATTCTAGTTCCTAATGGCAGGCCACAGGTAAATGTATGCAGTTGTAACCAAAGTCTTTTAGATCATATTGCCAATATCATCTTCATTGTGACAAGGACATAGCCACTAACTTAATATAAGACATTAGAGGATGTATTTGTCCAACTTTGCTTGCTCATCTTCATGTTGACAAAGCAAGTATCTGGTAGGTATGTGCAGCGCAAACATATCAACATGAAACTTTTCCTTGCCTCTGTGGTAAGGGTTACTGTGATGAGTTCAGTAACATTATATCTACTTACTACCCAATGTCCTGACTTAGGCACTTTGGTGGGACTGCCTTCCATAGTTATTCAAGTACCTACTCTCTTATTGGTGGTCATACACTTCCACTTCCTAAAGGCTGGAAGCAGCCTCCAAGCAAAAGGTGAATCCCAATTTGTCTACACAATCACTGGTTCCCATTCACATACTAGTGACTCTAAAGCAGAAACTCTCTAGGCCTGTGAAGGGTAAGAATGGTCTGCTGTCTCACAAGAGAATCTTCTTTATACAGAGGATGCCCACAGCCAGCCAATGTGCAGAGAACAAGAGGTGACCAAGTGTCTATTTCTGAATAGGACGACTGTATAAAGCTTCTGCCTCCCAGGATTCAGGAATCATTGCAGAAGAGGAGGCAGAAAGATTGTAAAGGCTAGAGGTGGTGGATGACCACAAGGAAACAAAGCAGCTCAGATAGCTGATCAGCTATTCAAATGAACTTAACAACAATAATGACAGTACACACAAGTCTCAAGCAAGCTCAAATTAGACAGAACCCCGGTGTAGACATTGGGGTAAAAAACCCCAACCCTACCTAAGAAACTACCAGATACAGATGGTTGTTTGGAAGGGTAGTCAATCCCATTTAAGGGTGAGACTGTTGGTAGATTAATCAGACTCCAGTGGATAGACCCACATTGAAGGACATTTGGTGACACAGATTTGACCTTATAAGCCATATACATAATTAATATCAACATACTAATATATAATACAGCATATACACAAAATAGTGTGCTATATTATATAATGTGTACATGTATTTTATAATCTGTTATATGTATATTAATATATATATATATATATATATATATATTAAATTTTTTAGAGCACAGCCTGCTCTGGAGTAAGCCTCAGAAGAGTCCTCATTATGGCATGTGCTATGAATAAACTGCTCCCTTTTAGGGCCCAACTTGTTCTGTGTGTTACTTCACAGGACACTGATGGCTTCCTGAATAGAGCTAGCTACAGATGAGGGGGTGGCTGTTAGTACTACTGACCTTGTGATCAGGTGGATTAGATACGGATTAGATCACCTGCAGTTGTTCTACCTTTGCTAAAACACAAAACATGAATTTGAGAATTAAATTTCCTATTACTTGAACTATCTCATAGTTTCAAGCAATACAATATTGAGATTAAAAGCTGGAGCTCTACAGACAACAGTCATGTGAACCTCAACTTCGCCAATTCCTCCATGCATGAATGTGAAGAATTTAGCATTACCTTCCTTCAGTGTTCATATGTGTGTTATGAAGAACAAAAGAATAAGTACGAAATAATGAACGAAGAGTTTGGACTGTAAGTTTTCAAAAAATATCAGGGAAAATCTTTATAAAAGACAGCAATGCAACTGATACATGGCCAGGTGATTGAGTCATTGGGAGAAAATACAAGATTTTTGCCAACAGAGATATTCCAATTTTGTACATGCATTTTCTTTGAAATGAGTAAATGGGCATTTTGGTGCCCACTTCAACCCTATGTATGTTAAAATTTACCTGAGTCATACTCTCTAGGTCTGACTATCGCCTGGCACTGACAATAATGGGTCTTTGAACCTTAAAGTGGGAAGAGTGCTGTTGCATTTATTCTGATCACCCCTCTGTGGGCCCACGCAGTTGATGATGAGGTGTTCACTGGCTGCAATAAAATGAGAACATCAGGAATGGATTTTTCATGATCAAAAATTTTAATTTAAAGGAATGTTCTTGATTTTGAGATCACATATATACTATATTTGTAGTTCCTCGGTTAATTCGATTCCTTTTCCTTATCTTCATGAAATGTGAATTCCAAATTCTTTGCACTGCACTTTGCAGCCAGTGGCATCCAGTGTGTTTCTCGAGTTTCAGTCATCTGGTTAGGTCCTGAGCACCCCTCCTACTTGAGAAGATCATGCATAGCCAAACAAATTCCACTTCCCAGGCATTAGGGTTTAAAAAATAATTGCTCTGCCTCCAAGCTGTGAGGCTGCCCCATGAAACCTGAAAGGGACTGTCCTCTATCTTCCCCACAACCTTTTCGGAGAGGGCTGCTTCTGACTGGTCTTTCCATAGTTTTCTGCTGAGTTCTTTCTGAGTCCTCCAGGCAGTGGTGACAAAAATGGGAACTTGCCCTTTCTCCTTATGTTTGTTCCTAAGATGTTCAAAGCAATGTTATTTGGGGCACTGACATCATTTATTTGAGTCCCTATGGTCGATTTCTCAGACCTAATCTATGACTAGAATGAACCAGAGGGTCAAGTTCATTAGGCATGCCTGACTCTCAGTCAAGAAAACCTTTTTTAGTTAATGACTTCATGATGTCTTGTTAAATAGCTTTGGTAAAGCCACCCCAGCTGTACCACTCACCACTGAGTCTAAACTTCGTAACAGATAGACTATAGCTGGGTTTTATTTTTTCAGAAGCTACAAATATATTTTCATCATCCTGTCCTAGCAGTTTAACAAATATACCTGAATCTTAGCCGTTGGTATTAAAAGCTTCTGTGTTTATTTCTACCTTTGTTTAGGAAGGAGTTTTGTTCTTTTTTTTGTCATAGTTACTGAACCCAGGATTTCACATGTGCTATTCGAGTGCTCTACTCCTGAGCTACATTCCAAGCCATCATCATTTAGGAAGTTTTCAATATTTAAGTAATACCTAAAGATCTAGCCTAGAGATTTTTCCAGTTTTTCTTGGTTAAATTACATAGTCTTTGTAGAATTTGTCATTTTTACATATAAAACATAGTCCCTAGATCCTATGTTTATTAGATTGATTGGCATATTAGAAGGATACATAATAATGTCAAAACAGTAAAAAACCTATATATAAATTGGGTATTTCAATCAGAAATATTGCCTCTATCACACTGTTCCTAAGATAGAAGCATATGAATATGTTTGATTGATGTAATATTGCTTTGAGTGAGTATATTCTGGAATAGTTTCCTTTAAAGACATAAAAACTCTTAAAATGAAAACATATAACTTATTGCTATATTACTAACTATGTGCTGAGTTTTATTTGGTTAACTTTCTGGACTGTAGTCATAAAAGGAATGTAGCACATTCACAATTCAATCATAATAATCACCACATTCTTATGTGTACATTCATAGATGCATAGAATCAGAAATAGCATAACATCAGATGATGGGATATGTCTGCCAATCTCATAAATAATATTATTTTCTACTACAGTTATCCTTTTCCTTCTGGCCTTTTACCCCACTAGTGACAGGGACGTTCAAATGACTGTTCACACTGTAGCTTTAGTTGAAGTCATGGCTCAGTCTCACAGAGGCACAACTGACAATTCCAGATGTCTATTAGTCATGGAACCATGGAGTTAGACCCCACTGATCAGTTTGTAAGCTATGGGCAGATCATGTAATTGTCTTGCCACCATACACGTAAACAAAATGTATGTTCTGTTAGTTCAGAGCTGAAGCTAGACTTCAAATGCTAGCTTAAAATCAAATGTAAAGCATAAAGAAAACAATAAAAATATAAAATGTATACAGTTGGAGAGAGAGAGAGAAGTATGAACTCTGAGAACTTAAAGGAAGGTGACAGCAATGTAGAGGAGAGCCTGGCTTTGGTGGTTGTAGCTTTTGTGTCACCTACACAGCTGCAATTATGTCTAGCATTTGACACTAGTAGACTGAACTTGCCAGAGGCTTGGAACCTTGTGGATCTGTGGCTCTTCAGATGTGCTTCTCTATTGGAATGTGTTTCTGTTTGCCTTTATTTGTTTTTAATAATAATAATAAAAACATAAAGAAGAAGTTTCTGCCTTGGTAGATTTTCTTTGGAATTTCAGAAAGGACTCTTGAGGGCTCTATGGCTCTTTAGTAAGGACAAACCAAAGCTTTGAGTTCATCCTAGTTTGAATTCCAGACACTGAAGAAGCCAACTTTAATTATTATTATTGTTGCCTACAGAGTTGAGCCTCTTTCTGATTATTCAGGTTTATACTAATCATCTTCTTAAATATTTTGCTCCCCACCCCCTAGCTAGCCCAGGGCTGCAAAACAAAGCAAGAGAAATTTCACAATAAGATTTCAGAGGGGCCAAGTGTTGAGTATTCATGAGGGGTTCCTGTGATGTAAGTGATTTATTGGGAGAAAATCATTAATAAAATCAGGGCCAACAGTGATGAACAAATCTCAGATGTGCAGAAAGAATTATTGCGTGGGGAAAGATGGCAACTGAGATTAGAAGGGGTAGAAGAGTTCTGTTATAGCATCTGACTTTCCAAACTCAATGAAATGCAGAATCTCAGAAATGTAAGGAATCTTACAGATTTCAAATCCAACCTTAGTCTCCTGCAAAAACGAGCGTATTGATTTACAATATATTAATCAATTTCAACTTAAGTTCTGTCTCACATGGGTCAAAAGTTATTGCTGTTTAAATTGAACTAATTTGACCAAAAAGATATCTTTTTGGAAACGGTGCTAGCCCTCAAGCCTGATAACCTGAGTCAGATCCCAAGGTCCCACACACTAGAAGCAAAGCATCAACCCTTGAAAGTTGTCTTTTGACCTTTACCTTTGCATGTCCTTGAGTGCATTTGTGTGCGAACACACACACACACACACACACACACACACACAAATAAATAAATAAATAAATAAATAAATAATAAACTCAAGAATCACAGTTGTGCCTTCTGAAGTTACTCCTTCATTCCTGAATACCTTTCAGTTAATTGTTAAACATAGTTATTAACCCCTTCTTTTTTTGTCTAGAATCCTAAATTCCTATAAGTACTCCTCTCTTTTAAATTAATGTAAGTCAAATTAACATTTATTGAATGTAACCATTAGTCACACACTGAGAGGGTTCTCAGAATACAAAGATGATCAGGAGGCTATGGTCTTCAGATCACAATAGGAGCAAGGAGTCTAAAGAGCAGGCATCTGATCTTACTGTACTACAACTTAACTAATGCTAAACAAAGACTTTCACAGACTGGAGAATAACCAAGGAGTGCTTACCTTTGTCCAAGAAATCCATACCTAAACAATAGCATTTTCCTGAATGAAAAATTAAGGAAAAGTAGTTAAGTAAATAGCTGTGTGAAAAACAGCTGTGTTACAACAAATGAACACCTATGATGAAATTTTTGATATGAAACTTGAATGGACCTGGAGGTTTCATAAGCATGAATCACCTAGGGGCTTTTTTCCAGTCTTCTAACTTATCTTGAATTTCCATCTCCTCCTAAAAACTTTATTCTGTCTTTTATAATTTAAGAATAATTCTACTTTGCAGAAAAAGCAGTGAAATAGGATTTGAGAATCTTTGTTTTCTCACAATATTATCGAATCCTACACCCTCTTAACTCGTTTTCAGAGTTAAGAGTTTACTCTCTTCTTAATTCTAGCACCGCAAAAGTTCTGAAGCACTTCCACTCTTGCACCCTGAACTCATCAGCAATTTTCTTCCTAGCCAGCCTTTTCTATTCCTGCCCATTACTTACATGTAATTGTTTACTCTTTCAATTTTTCTTCTGTTTCTCTATGTAAAATACTTCTTTAAGGAACTGGCAGAGATTTTAAAGTTAACTATAATACTTGCAATCTAGTTTAATGTTCTACTTTAACTATTGAATTATTGTTAATGGTTCCAAGGGCTTTTAATGCATTATTCATTTAAGAATTACAATAGCCCTATAAAATGATCTTTAATACTATTCACAATAATAGGATGAAGAAAATACAGATGAAGAAAGAGGTTCTGAGAGGACAGGTAAATTGCTGTAGCATTTTCTTCAGTGTTGTCTTTTTTAATACAACCATGCAAAAAAAAACGGTGCAGTCTCTCCCATTTTTATTACCTTGGTCTTAATAGAATTGAAAATGAGAACATTTTACTTCTAATTTCTGGTGTCAATTTTTTTGTATTCTTGATTCTGGAGAAATCTATACAACATCTTTTTGAGCATTTAAAAAAATGAATAATTGTTTATATCTTTATTTTGTAGTTTTTATTTTATGTATATGAGTGTATTGCCTGCATGTATGTAAGTGCACTAGTGTCACAAAATGCCTGCAGAGGTCAGAAGAAAGTGTAAGATTCCCCTGAGTGTAGAGATACAGACAGTTGTTAGCTACCACGTGGATGCTGGGAACTGAACTCAGGTCCTAGGCAAGAGCAGCCAGTACTCTTAACAGATGAATCATCTTCCCAACTCTCTTTTTTGAACATTTTGAGATGTTATTTTTGGTTTTAGTCAAATATTCACTGAATACCCCTAAATGTCACCATATGCAGGTAATCTACAGGTTTGATAGGTGTCCAATAAAGAAATTTTCTTAGAAACTGGAACTATTTTTGAAAAAGAAATGTAATTTAACTTTAATTCTTAGATTTTGTGGTTTTTATTTACAAGTCTTACTTCTATTAATCCTTAGTGTCAAATTCAGAATGCCAAAATAACAGAATCTAAACTCAAAACACAAAATTAAAGATGATTAAAAATAAACATGAAGTTTCTTCATTAACTCTGAAAATCAAGTTGTCATTTTCTGATCTCCCAACTCCTTAGGCTCTCAGGCATTCATCCAACCCAGGGATGACCACTAGATAGGTGCCCATCTTACCATGTCCTTAGTTTTTAAACTTTGGTCTTTACTTTAGACCTAAAAATAACTAGAGTTTGGGATCATAGTTAAAAGAAGTTTTGGCGGATGCTAAAGTCTCAAATGGGAAATTCTGTTACATTAACTTTTATAAGATGTGAACAATGTGTTTTTTCAAAGTAAAAGACACACTTAGGAAGATTGGATGAAAAGGATGGTGACTTATTGGAAGGAACTAAGGGGAAATTGAGCTGGAAGGAGAACAAACAGAAGCAAAGTTGGAGGCTTTGTTAAAGGCAAGTACACTTGTTATTAGTCTGCATGATATAAATCTTTTTGAAGGGAAGTAAGCTCACAAAGGCAGGGCAGTGTCTGCCTCTCATTCCTGAGAACAAGAGGGAAAAAAACGGGCGAATACACATTCTATCAAATGACAAGCACAGGAAGCAAATTATATTCTGCTAACAGACACAGTGGATACCAGGGACATTGCAGTAACTCTGGAGGAAAACAGAGGGTGCATTATTGTAGCAGATATATAATTTTGAAATGATCTCCTCTATAGCCTAGAACAGAAATCACTAAGAACGATTTCTAGTCTTAGTCATAATTCTCTTATTTCTTTCAATGTGAAAATGCCTACCAGGCATTTCTTATTACAAGCGGAAATAATGTCCTTGTCAATTTCAGAAGAGGAGACAGGACTAACTCCCTGGGAGAAAGAAGCGGGGAGAAGAAGGTGTGAAGGGTGTTGAGGTGAAGGAATGCTGTTTTGGCATCTCATCCTTGTCACTAACAGCAGGTGCCACAGAGGAAAAGACAACCAAATAAAGGGCAAGAAAGCCAGGAGAGCAGACACAAAGGGGTAACAAATCCCTCTGCCCTGTGCCTCATTAATCTTGTCAGAAATACTTGCTGTTGAGAAAGGCTAATCTTCTCACTACTCAAAGGAGCCTCCCTCACAAGAATGTTTTAAAAGTCTGGTATATCTAATGACTGAGCCATTTAATAAATGACTTACTTACGTTACTATAAAAGCTAGCCAGCAGCTGTAAGCTGCATGTAAAGCACTAAATCCTTTACCTGACTTTCTAAAGGTTCTTCTAAATCATATTTAGTGACAGGCTGAGGTACACAGGAATCAGGATTTAGTGGCAAGGCATACTTCATGCTGTTTCGGGTAGGTCAGGAGGTCTGACTTGGATTTCTTCCCAGTAACCTGATCTAGGTGAAGCAGCAGGTTATAAATGAAAGTCAGTTTTTGAGATCTTCTGACTTTAACCATCAGGGCTTTTACAGAGACCTGGAAAGAAACAGGAAAAGACCTAGAAAGAACAAATTCCGTTGACCAACATCATCAAATTGCAATTACTCTTTCCTAAGAAAATATAAGACAGGGTGCAACGACTTACAAGCTAAATACTTGTATAGATTCTAAGCTTTAATTCTCATTGTTACCCAGAATAAATGCCTAAATGACTAAAAAGTGTTCATGTGCTTTACCTAGTTCATAAAATCATAGAACATTTAATTTTGACTTCTCTATGGGAAGTTTCTAAAAGCGCCATACATTTTCATTGCTTACAGTATGGAACTAGCTCTCCACCACTGTAAATCATAGGCAGAAAAGAGAAATAAGAAAATGGAAACAAAGGAAAGAAAATATATTGAAGATCTGTCACATGCAAAGTATTGACCTTTGTCCCATACTGCTCACAGCAACTTGGTGAATTATAAAACCTTCTCTCACAGTCACAAAAGATAGGGAAAAAATAGCATTTGATTCTAATTTTGGCGAATTTGAAAGCTTGAGTTGTTGTTCTGGAGTGAAATTGTTGGTGTTTAAGTAAATCTTCCAGTGTGCTAAAGCCATATCTCATTGATAGCTACATGATACCAACATGTGGCATGACGAGGCACTGATTTATGGAGGGCTTCTAAGGATTGTTTGGTCTTTATTACTTTTAGTGGAGAAACTTTGGGATTAGTGTAGCCTGATAAATCTGACTTCAGTTTACAAAATCTCAGAAGATCCCAAGGCTGTCACCAGAGCCATTAGTGACACTTTCCTTTCACTGGAAAAGGGACAAAAAGTTTAGCTACATTGTGAGTCAGCATAGGAAAATCATGTGACTTGTGATTAAAATGAATTTTCTCATATTAAAATACCAATAACTATAACAGAGACGTGGGATAAAGATTGACAAGGTGTTATATGTAAAGCACATAAAGCAACTCACAGCTTAATGAAAGCTTTAAGGAAATACAAACTTTTGTGGTAATCCAATGGACTTTTCATGGTTGCCCACAGGCTAGTTGATTCCCATTCTGCAAGATAGATCTTAACCAGATTCACAATCACAGAGTAAGCATTGATGTCTACTATCCTCTTAATGTCAATTTAATTGCTTTTACCTTATATTCCACGAGTATGATTTAGTAATGAATAAAATAAATATATGAAACCTATAGGCAATAATAAGCTGATTATATTTGCAAATACAGTACTCAGTAACATATTTATAACTAGCTCAAGATTTTTGCCCGCATATATACGAAAACAATAAATGAAACTCAGTTTCCATATACTACATATCATCCCTCCTTTTTCCCAAAATAACTAATTACTGGGAGACTTCATGACCATAGTCAAAGAACGAAGTTATTCCTTTACTGAAAAACTTTTTATGGAGGTTTAAATGTGCTTCGAGAATGCCTATACTTATCTTGCCTGTCCCACACGGTGAAATGTCCAATTGTATTTTTCTATTTACTGTGTGCTGGGGGAAGACAGACAGGTACAGATTAGGCTATGCGGTGACTAGAGGCTGGAAATTGAAAACTCCCTGATTCTCACAGCCCAGGTGTGGCGCAGACAGCCTGAGACTCCACATTTCCTCACTGTGCCCTAAACATGACCTTAATCCTGACATAGAAAGAGAAGTAACTCCTCTGTGATGGGATACTATTGGCTAGCTCTGTGGGAGAGAGCTGTCTGAGCATTGGGAATGTATCCCATTGCTCTCCCCTGTACAGTAACATGTCAAGTCTCTCCAAGTGTACCTGGACCCTCTGAAGCCAGAGAAAGGTTCAAGTTAAACTGTGGTGATCATGAGCCTCACTTTTTGAATTTGTTTCATGAACCAGTGGGAAGATGACTTAGATCAACATTCTTCTTTCTATTTAATCTTGAAATCAGTTTGCAAAGAATTATCTTCCAACCCCAGAGGGTTTCACCCAAACAAACTGCTTTTTCTATTTAGTCTCTATTCAAATAAATAAATATAAATATGTATGCTTATATACAAAACCATCTAAAACAATTACCTATCAATGAAAAGCTTCCTTCCCCTTGCATTGCTCATTTTTTTTATATAGTTCATGTCTTTGCCAGTTAGAAATCTAAGAATAGTAACAAAATACATTTTCAGCTATTTTAAGGAGTATAAATCCTTTTTATTCCTTTAAGGCAGATGGCCATGCCTCTAGTCTTTAGAAAGTAAGATTGCTTTCATTTCTTCCTTCTGTATTTCTCAAGACTGAATGACAGAAAGTGATCAAGTGATCAAACCAGGGAATGGAAGATTTTAAATAAATGGAATTTTCTTAACCAAAATTTATTAAAACAACATGGCAGATCCTCTTCCTCCTCCTCCTCCTCCTCCTCCTCCTCCTCCTCCTCCTCCTCCTCCTTCTTCTTCTTCCTCCACCTCTTCCTCATCCTCCTCCTCTTGGGACTGGCTAATAAACTTTAATTTTAATTTTAAGTTTTTTAAATTAACTTTAATTAATTTTATAAAGTATTCTTTCAGCCATTTAATTAAATCTAAATCTTCTATAGTCTAATTCAAATCTTATGTAATATATCTTCTTCTTTGTAAGAAAGTACCATTTGGGGCAAAAAGTCATTTCTCTAATGTTCACCTTCTTTTCTGTAGTAAAGCTCCAACATGCCTTTGGCTCTCTGCAATCATTTCTTCATCTTTCAAGGCATTCCAAAACTGAGAACAGAAAATGAAGAAACAGTCTGCTGTTAGGCTTGTTTCTTAGATGGTCGGCATCCCAAATAAATGTGGCAACTTAGCAGAGGTAAAGTGGTCCCTATTACCCGTTGCTCAATTACTCTTTAAAGGAGGACCAAAAAGGTCAGGTTTTATAACATTGTCTTGTCAGGAATTTATATGTTGGAGAGTGTTCTAAGAAGTTGTTTTAAGTAGTACAAATAATAAGGATTCATTGTAAGATGATGACTAGTCAGGTTTCAGGTCAGTATACTTAAAAGGTGACTTTCAGGCCCTTCTCAAAATCTTGGCCAGGATCAAATAACTGTTCATTGGCTTTGTGGAGTCTAGTGTTGTAGGTTGGCTTTGGGCCCTTTGCCTTCCGCACAGAAGGTCAACCTAAGTATTACCCTCTCAAGCTCTAACACTGAGGAAAACATGGTTCCATTTTCATGGACACGAGGAAGACATTCATTTTTTTTTTCACTTTTTAACTAGTCCCTTTATGACCATTCCGGAAATTTATTTTCATTAGTAACTCAATTTAAAAATGTTTACCAAGTCACCAGACTAAACTAATATCTAATGCCTAGGTGTAGCTCAGTGTGAGCCAAGAGTGCTCTTAGGAAATGCCTTTGCTTTGTATGAAACAGGAAAAACAGGACAATGTTCTTCATGTCAGATCAGATTTTGACTGGTATGTGCTTATCCTTCATATAACAAGTGTATTTTATAAGAAAAAACACAAGGGAAATATTTTTATTTATTTTTATTAGTTGTACAAAAGCCATGTTGGCAACTGAAGATGCAATAAAGTAAAGTTGCCTCATGTGGTTCTTATTATGGACTCAAACAGAGATGGAAACGGAAAGCGCACACCAATCATAATTCCATCTGGCAAGAAGAACAAGAAAACGTGGCTCCATTTTCATTAGGAAAGAGGCATGTATTTCATGACATGGTCAAACCTGGCTCTAAAGGCACTCAGTGCGCTTCCGTACTCAGCTCCACTCTAATGCCAGGTCTATGGAGAGAAGTCAACAGAATCACTGTGACTCAGAAAGTGAAGGATGTCTCAACTCTGAACAAGTCTTAGGACAATATCAGTAGGAACTATAGCACCGTTCCTTAGCAATCTAAAAAGAAAGCATACAACATGTGATGCATTGCAGTATCCACTCAGTCCATTGGCAGCCAGTAAGTTCACATGCATGAGGGTACCAAAGCTTCATTCAAGAATGATTAGTCTTTTTAATAACCACACAAACCTGTTCAAATGCTGAATGCAACAGACCATAATAACCCTTGGGACAGTAAGTAATACCTGGTCATTTGGGCCTCTAGCAAAGTAGTCACACTTGAGAAAATGAGTTCTTTACTAGAAAGAAGATAAAGCAAGCCCTGACAGTCACGGCTGTTTCTCTGTGCTAAAATATTCTATCCTTTCATCATGACATGGTATTGCTTTTTAGTTTTTTGTTTTCCCCCTTAAAACCTGCTTATGAATAGATAACTTAGTGGTCATGCCACCCAGAAATGAGTCTCCTGATTTTTGACTTGTGTCAAAATCACCAGAACTAGGATGGAACTATTTTCCCCACCATGAATTTGATTGCAAAGTATGGAGAAATGACAAATTCATTCTTTCCTTATTCTGTTAAGTCGACCTAAGATTTAATGTATAATACTGCTTTATTTATCAAGACATTATAGGAGAGAAGACAAGTAAAATAAAATTATTGCCTTTATAATTCTAGTAAAACATCTGTTCATTTGGTAAATATATTTAAAACATACAGTCAATGAGGAAGAAATATGTGTTTTAAAAAATATTTTATTTATTGTTTTTATTTTGTATGTATGCATGTATGTAAGTGCACTTGTGTCATGCAATGCCCGAGAAGGTCAGAAAAGGGAGGCAGATTCCCCTGGAACTCGAGTTACAGATTAGCCACCATGTGGATGCTGGGAATTGAGACTGGCTCCCCTGCAAGAATAGCCATTATTATTAACTACTGAGTCATCTCTCCAGCCCGTATAAGTGTTTTCTTAATGAGAATTTTCATCATCAGCATCCATAATTATTGAATGTATTCATATTGGTATGCTTGTGTGTTAACTAAATATTTAACCAAAGGCTTTATTAGAATCAAAGCAACCACTGAGTTGGATATTGATCAACTGTAGAAGGGCTGCAGCATTCCTAAAGATTAAAGAGTATCTTAAATGGGGAAGGATTTTTGTTTGATTATTTGAAAACTACCATATAGAATACAATTGAGGTAAAAATAGAAAGGACTGACGGGCTGGTGATACTATTTTATTCTCCTGTTGAGAAAGAATGATTATGAAAAGCCAGGGTGTCCCTGAGTCTGACTTTCAGAATAGATCAGGAGGATTTTTGCTGAAGTTATGTATACAAAAGCTAGGCCACTAGAGCACGTAGATATTCAGTATACACTTTTAGAAAAAAATCGTCTCACACCTTAAATTTACTTTACTTATAATATATTCATTTAAATGCCATTTTAAGAACTAAATACGCAATTTTACTATACAATACAAATATTCTTAACATATGATAGGTATATAGTTAAAATGTTTAATGGCATATGTTTAATAGAGTCATTCACTTATATAAAGTACTTTAATAATATTTCTTTCTTTGGTACCTTCCTTGTCTGTAAAGATTAATTTGCCTCTCAAAGGGGTAAAGATGAGATTAAAGAAAAAAAAGTCAATTCAAAAAATAACACAAATTTGGAAGATACAAATTTATCAAAATATTTTGTTTCGCAAAATAAACAAAACTTCTTAACTGATGTTTATGAATTCTGCTGAATTTCTACCAGGCTTTTTATACAAGACCCAAATGTACGTAGATTATATTGTGGAAATCAGTTTAGTTCATTTGCTTTGCTTTCAAAAAAATTAGAGGCAGTAATACATAAAAGCGTTTTCTTTTGCTTAAATGAAGACAGGGCTCTTTTCGTGGATCCCCAGTAGCCCTACAGCCTGTGGCTTAGTATGAGTCAAAAACCAGACTCGCATGGCTAAGGGAGCCTTGGTTGTTTTAATGCCGTAGTCCAGTGCGAGTCATATCACAGAATGGAGAGAAGGGCAGAAGCCTTGGGTAAGGTCAATAGCACTTCAGATAGGGAGACAAAAACTAACCTAACCTACTCTCCAAAGCCCGCCTTCCGGGCGATGCTCTGTCTCTGAATGCCGGCAACAAGGAAGAAGGCTATGTTTTCTGTACCAACTTACGGGACTGATGTGTGCTTGGCCCCAGGCCTCCTGTGGATGGCCACTGATTAATCCTTTGAACAGCACTGCTTCTGTTTCTGAGGCCAGGCTGGAGCACAGCATCCCTGCCAAGCCACTAGAAAGGAAAACCAGAGCCGACGCTGAGCTTTCAGCGCTGTGTTCCCATCTACAGTGTTTATTTCTCTAAATCTTTTCACAATTAAAATACTCTCAATTAGTATACAAGCATCTTTATGATTTGCTATAGTCTTTCAACTTTCAGTGTAACATTATTTATTTTAACTTCAATTTACTTTTGATGTGGTGCATGTATACAATTTACCACAGAACCCGTCTTAACATTTAACAGCACACTTCCTCTTCCCTTTCTCGAACTATTTCAGATCACATGTTTTACATTTTCGTTGGATTCAGATATGCTTTCAGCAGATAGACAGTAATGCAAACAGAAATAAATTGATTTGGGTAAGCAACGGAGTTGTAGCGCAAGGCAAAATGTCAATTTACACCTTTCAATGCTTCTCTTATCTTTTTTTGCTGAAGGATACCATTTTAATTTTAACAGATGAGATCATCCTCATTAGAGGCAATGGCCAGATGTTATAGACTAGCTTTACCTGCAACAGAAGCTATGGTCTTTTCTTCTGTCTGAAGCATCACTCTGCTAACTCTAATTTAACAGTTAGTACGTGGATGGGAAAGGGGTGGGTTGTAATGCAAAAACAAAGCACAAATCCTAACTACAACCACGGCTAACAATACAAATTCCTTGTTTAAAACAAGTGAACCAGCCTGGGGAGATGGCTTAGTGGGTAAACTACTTGCCATAAAAGTGTAAGTGATTGAGTTCACATTCCCAGAACCTGTGGAAAGCTAACTGCAGTATCACATCCTAGTGCCCTTACAATGAGATAGGAGGTGAAAACAGAAAATCCCTGGAAATTCAATGGCCAGCTATGCTGGCAAACACAGCAGTTAAAAAATAATAAAGAGACTTATTTCAAACAAGATGGAAAGCAAAGACTAACGCATGAAGTTATCATTCAACATCTACACGTGCGGACTGTATGCTCCCAAACTTACATACACAAAATCCCGTGCATGTTTGCACACACACACACACACACACACACACACATCACACATACACATATACATCAGACACACAAATATACTAAAATAATTTGTAAATGAACTGAAAAAAATCTTCTAAAACTGCATTTCACTTAAAAAAATCTAGTGTTAGTGAATATCATTATGGCACGCTCATTGGAGGAAATTGCAGTCAGAACATTCCTAATTGTCCATCCAACATAAGTCCCTCTCCCCAGGAGCTCAGTCTTATCACTGATGTTTCAAAGGGATTCTTAAGAAAAATTTCTCCCTGTCATCCTGAGGTGTCTTAAGCAAGTGTAGTTGGAGCTAATGAAAAATAGGAGAAATTAAGGTTGGCTTATGTCTCCTTTGTGTTGTCTTGTCTTTTTGAGATGCAAAATGATGTGTGACCAAGTTTCTAAAGAATGACAATGTAAGTGGAAAAAGAAATGAAGTTGAAAGTGTTAAAGTGGGCACAGGAGGCTTCTGAAACCATGTCTAGGATCAAACTCAACTGTAGTTTTCACATGCCCTGGAGGGAAGGTGTTGTAGGCTCTTAAAGACAAACAGGGGGAAGAGTGTTTAATAACAAGATCTTCAAATGTATAACTTCCAACTCGCCTTAATGTGGTCTGGTTCTTTTAAGGTCTAAAATTTAAAGATGTTCATAAGATTACTAGTATTACAGTATATTAGAAAAGATATTGGTAGGAAAATTGTCTATGTTTCCTGGGGAAATTTTTGTTATCAAGTTAACTTGATTTTTCTTGGATGTTGAACTTGACTTACTACTAAACACATCGATAAAACTGCCTTTTATTCGACCTCTTAGTGAATTTTCAGAAATGTTGCATGTATTAACAGCTACATAATTATAACAATGGTTAAATTTGCTCATAGATGTCCTAGAAAAAATAATACTTTTTACATTTTCTTTCAGGAATAATCTTAATGCTTTTATCCACCGACAATTCAACCTGGGTTTATGTGAAGCCATGTGGCAATCATGACCTTTAAGAAACAGTTGTTTCATCCAGACTACCATTTTTATTCCTATTTCAAGGCGGAGGATAAAAGTGATATAGAATCAAGTGAGCATGCTGAGAATTTAAAGTGGTAAAATTGGAGAGGAAAAGTCACAGCACGAAATCAACCAAGCAAAGCCTCAAAATGCCAGTGGGTATTAAAACCATTTAGAAAAGCACACTAAAATCCAGCAACTAACCATATAATGATTACCTGATGGTTTGTGAGGCATCCTAGGAGAGGAGACAGCTAGGGTGAAGGCCCAGTGACCACTCAAGTTTGAGATGCCGGTCTTACATCTTACCTCTGATACTCAAAGCACCCAGGACAGTCAGTTTCTGTGCCATAAAAGTAATTTCACTCTAGTTCATGATGAATTTTCTCCCTTCTTCTCAGAAGCACTTTGACAGTCTGTGGACACCATATTCCCTGCATGGGAATCTTCCTCAAGAAAAAGTGATCGAGACGAGACATGTTCCTCAAGGCTGTATGCATGCTGGTGAGAACTGGGTAAAGAACACCTCACACAAACACCTAACACCACTGTAGGCTTAGTTTACAAGGCAATTTAGAAATGTTAGGTACTTTTTCTTACAACAGCGTCATATAGCTTTTTTTGGTTGCAGTTCAGTACCTGTTTACTCTGCTCTAAGCCTAAGATCCTGATCCACTCCAACTTTCCTGAAAACTCACCAAACTAGCTTGCATTTTAACACCAGTTCCTTAGTTATTGATTTTACTTACTTGGTTTTCAATCTCCATTTAGATGTTTTACTTTAAAAATTAAACTAATGATAGTTCCTTTTCACTGTTTTTGGGGGGTAGATGTTGGAGTATGTGAAGGCTCACTTCAGATAGAGGCAGGGAAGGGAGTGTGGGTGTTAACTCTTCTCACACCTCCATCCTTCATCTTACTCTCAAGGCCTTCTTGCAAAACACTGCCCCTGAGTTAACAATTAAGGCCTTTCTCATGAAACTGTCTTCCCTTCACTGGACCCATATTTTTCCTTCAGATTCTGTGCCCTATAGATTGATGTTTGCACCTAGGACTCCAAATTTCTGCTGTTGAGGCAGGCAAAAAGCCCCAAACTTAGCAGAAGAATTATTAGTAACCAATAATGACTGAAGAAGGAAAGCTGGGTTTCTTTAAGACTGTGATGCTAGATAGGTTAATCAGGTTTCAGGTTCCAGATGAACACATACTGAATAACATTTGGTGACACAAATTTAACTCAATAGGGCTTAATAAATATGACAGAGGACATGGACTCCAGTGAGGGGGATGCAGATAGGAGAGGAAATGAAAATATAGTATATGAAATTCACAAAATTTCAATAAAAAAGAAAAATTGCAAACTCCCAGTTATAGCACGTAGGTTGAGTCAAATTCAATGATCATAAATTATGATAACTTATCTCTTCCTTATCAGAAGAAAGTGTAAGTGTACAGCTAGGAAGCAATAGAGATGGAAAGAGGGGTGCCTGTAGATATGTATACTGTATGGGTAAAGCCTATAAATATTTGGTTAGCAAAAGTCATCTTCATATATGCATACAAATGTATTCATATAAATATTATTTTTATAAATGTACATTTATAGTCATTAGTCTAAACTGCTTCCTTAGTTCAAAGTGCAAAAACTGAGCAAGAAGAAATTAAATCTGAGGACTGGAGAGGTGGCTCAGCAGTTAAGAGTACTGATCGCTCATGCAGAGGATCCAGGTTTGATCCCCAGCACCACATGGTGGCTAACAACTATCCATAACTCCAGTTCCAGGGACTTCTTCTGACCTCCACGAGCATTGCATGACACTAGTAGGCTTACATTCATACACATGAAATAAAAGTAATAGATAACATATTTTTCAAAACACAAATTCAACATACTAGTACTGATTGTGCTATCTTATTTTTGTCATAATTTTATAGCTTTAAAAATCTCTCACTTCACAATAAAATTAGTCTCTCATACTACAACTCTCAAATTCAGGATAATGAAACTGAAGCCTAGACAGGTAAACAACTACCTATGCCAGAGCAAGCAAAGAGTTAGTAGTGTTAGCACTGAGACCCGAGAAACTGATTTTAGCTTGACCTTAGTTCTCATGTACTTTCCAGAGAGTTCCTGTTTATTGCACTTGGTCACAAACACAGAGGACTGTGCCCAGCAGCTTTCCATGACTTTCACTGTGTAGTAACATCAATAAATTCTATGTATCATCTTCTATGCTATCAAAATGGCTACTTGGTCAACTAATGGAACATTCTGATATATGTCACCTTTTCTTTTTGAGAAAATGATAGCAGAAAGGGTTCATAATTATCAAGAATTACAAAGAAAAAACAAGATTTTAAGTATCATCCTTAGGTTACAACACTATATTCAGTATGTTTTGAAGTTTAAAATATGTATCCAATTATAAAGAATATATATGTATATATATATATATATTGTGTGCATTAGTGGTTAACTTAGGGTTTTGCAACTTCATAGTAGCTGAAAGTATTTATACAGTCTTTATAAATATATAAATAAATATATATGTTCCACCAACTGCTGGAATTGCTATCAGGTAAATTAATTATTTTATTCTTGTAAATGTCTATGAACCAGGTGCTACACTTGTCTGCATTTTGCCAGGAGGGAAACTGAGGCCAGAAAAGGCTAAGGAAGGTGTCTAAGAGTTCATAGTTAGCAAACTGGGAAACTGCAACTGGGAAACAGATAATCTGGCTCCCAAGTCTGCACTCAGAGCTGTGATGGCAAACGTGCTGCTTTGTTCCTTGGAAAATTTAGAATCCTACAGGTGCTTCCATCCTAAGAAGTTTCCTCTGCTTAACTCACAGAGAAGTTGCTATGCATTGCTTATATGTACTGTGTTCTTTCAGAAACTCACAAGTTTCCGTAGCTACCACTTGTATTTCATTTTGATAGCTCTAGTTTTTTCCATTGTTTTTCATCCCCTGCCCATAGGAGCTGGGCACTGTTTCAGTCCCCAAAGTAACATGGACTTGGGATATAGTCTCTGAGAGAACTATCTATTTAATAAACATTTGGATGAACAGATGGATTATCACATGAGCTAGAAAAATGTTTGTAAACCTAGTTGGACATAATTTTCTGGGAGAGTAGATTTTGCTCAAAGCTTTCTCTGTAATGAACTCTATAGCGAGGGTCCTATAAGAAAAGTACAGGAATGCTGCTTAGAAAGCTGACAGGCAAGATTAAAACAGTAGAGTTTAGCAAGTTGATTTTCTTGGGATTTTTTTTCCTTACCTATGGAATAAAGTTTTGGCACATGGTGTATTTGGTTCTCTCAGTTCAAAATTATATGTTGTTCTGATTCTATAAATTATAACAGAGCTGAAATAACTGATTTATAAATGCTTTAAGCATCTTTTTTTCTTACTTGACTTGTTAATAGTGAGTCTTTCTTTTCTGTCTGATTCTGTCTCTTTCTTTCTCTCTTTCAAAAAGAAAAAAAAATATTCCCAAGAGACACAGTTACTACTCAAACAGCTGAAATTATTTAGAACATAAAGACCCCAAACCAAGCAGTGACATACCCCTTATAAAGTATTCACAAGCTATTCAACTAACATTGTGGAAAATATGCCTTTACTTATAAGGGGACATTGGCAAAGATTACATAGTGTTCTATGAAGTTCAGGGGGTGAAAATCATATTACATCATTATCAGAGTTAGATGTTTTCCTTCAAATAATGGGGAACAAGAGAGCCATCTTTGGTCCTTGTTGTGCATGTGGGAATCTCTTGAACAACAGTGGAATCTTTGCGTGAGGAGCTGAACATGGCATTCTGCTTTCACTTATTTATTTATTTGATTTATTAAATCTGACTCAGCCTCTGGAGACAGGAGCATAACTTTAGAAAAAAATACCAGTGTACATAAATCTGGGTCTCTTTCTCAACCTCACAGTTGGGATTCTCCATATCAATCAGACAAAAGCCTGGCTTTGACCCAGGATATTAATGAAAGTTGCATTCTCATTTTGTAGTCCTAAACAGAATTATATTTGTTAACACATATTCCCCTCTGATCTCCATCCAGAATGCCTCAGGTTTTCTAATGTTTACTTTGTTTTTCTAATTCCTTTTCTGTTTCCAGGGGTCAATTGTACTGCAAAATGAAGAAGAGTTAATGGGAGTTTTTTTTTTTTTTTCGTCAAAACTCAATTCTTAAATGCATTTTTCCTTGGAAAAGAATGCCTCAAGGCACTAAATAGAACTAGAAGACAGAAACTGGCTGGCAACTTCCTTCTATAATATATATGCACATTATTATTATTGATGATATTTTTCCTAGATCTACTGAAGTAGCAATAGGAATTGACTCTTTTTTCCCAGTTCTTGCTGAGAACTTAATCCTTACTTCTAAGGATTAAGACAAGAACCAGTTTCTTGTGGGTGTAGCCTGTGAAGTCATATGGGCTTGATGTACAAAAGAACCGGGCTTGGTTTAGTGCTTTGCTAATACCATCTAGAAATCCAGTAATATTTGAATAGAATACTCTACCTTTCCATTTTGCTCTTGGGCCCTAAAACTCATGTTGTGAATCCTGCTTAGGCATCTAGTCTAATTAAGTATTTTGGGTTAGGTCATAGATGTCAGGTTTTTTTCTGCACCAGGGATAATTAAACTAGAAAAACAATCACAGCTGCCATTCTGTGATCTCCAGTGGACTCAGATTGTAACAGATCTCCTTCTTTGTGTTCAATATCACCTTGAAATCTCAAGATATCATTTTGCTTATTTTTAAAGATAAGAAATCTGGGGCTGGAGAGATAGCTTAATGGTTAAGACCACTGGTTGCTCTTGCAGAGGACCGGGGTTTGATTCCCAGAACCCATATGGTGCTGACAACCATCTTTAACTCGTTTCAGAAGACCTGACGTTCTCTTCTGACCTCCCCAGGTACTGAATGACATGGGTGCACCTACTTATGTGCAGATAATATATTCATACACATAAAAATAATAAATAAAACTATTTTAGAAAATAATAAAAAGAATATGAGCTTTGGAGACTTTAAGTAGCTTTTATACAGTAAACATCTCAGACAGATTTTAGAGTCATGCCTTCTGATCATAAGGAGTATATTCTTTCCTACATGCTGAGCTTTCTTCTATGAGCATTTCAATTCACATTAGGGCACTGATTCATAGAGGATAACATGCTGCACACACAGTCTATAGGAGATTTAGGAAGGCTTAGATCTGGTTTATCAGATAACATCTAACATGTCAGAGAAGAATCCACTTGAAGGATGTGTATTTTCCTAAAGGTGAGAGTATTTCTTAAGCCATGTTAGGCCAGATACCTCAGAGTTGACTTACATTGCTTACAAGTAAAGATCATACTCCATCAGTGTACTGTTGGAGAGCAATGGGGACTCGAATTGAGCCCAGTGCCTCACACATATGAGACAAGTGCTTTACCGCTAACCTATGCTTTGTTAATATACTTTTGGCAATGCAGGCATAGACATTGAATTATTAGAAAAGCATTAATAAGAAAATAAAGACGGAACTTCCTGTCTTTTCTCTATGGAGAATCAAATATTGATACTATTTTATTTTCCCCATAACATTTTAGAGAGCTTTTCTTTTTCTTATCATTCACCTTCAAAAATGCTCCCTTCTACCATCTTTAGTTGCTTAATGTCAACAATGCTCTTAGTGATCCCTGAAGGTATTGTAGACGTGTTATCACCTGACCAGAAGAAATCCTTTTGCCAGTCTTGGAAAATAACATTTGTCTTTTCCCTTTCCTGCCTTTACTAAATTGGGAACTTTCCTCGGTATGCTTAAGTGGCATTCTCTTATAAAAAATAATTTAAATGAATTTATGAATTGAATATTTGTTATAGTTTGTTTACTCTTTAATGCTGATTCTGCTTTCTACCAAAATTAAGCTTGAACTTGTTTTGAAGCCTCATTTTTGATGATTAGGAAGAATATTTAACCAATGGCATTCCATTTTATTTACCAATGAGGAAGCTTAATAAAACTCAAGAAGGACCTAGCACGTTGGCATGGTGGTGTGCACTTGTAATGCCAGCACTGTAGAGGCAGAGACAGGTGGATCCCTGGGGCTCACAGGCCGTTTAGCCTAGCCTACTTGATATCTCAAGGCAAGTTAGTGACCTTGTTTCAAAAAATAGAGATGACTCATCACCTGGTTTTTATTCTTAGGAATATGGGATCCAAAGATGTTTAAAGAGTCTTAGCTAATGGGCTGAGACAATGGAAAATTTTATAAAACTTCAAGAGCTAAAGTAAGCATTGGTTTCTATATTCAAAAATTACAAAATAATGAAAAAAAAAACCAGTATCTGTGAGGGAGAAAGACCTATGACTAGTATCAAAGGCCTCTCTCTGGCCCTAAGTCTTTCATTCATCCTACTAACTTGAGGCCAAAGCTTGTATGAAACTTGACTAATGCAATAATTTTGGGAAACACATTTCCTCTATGTCAGGTGGATTATAGAGTTTTCAAATATGTAACTAAGAAACTTAAATTTAATGAAAATCATTAAAGAAGCTGATTCTGATGATACCGTTTATCATCTAACAAATATGGGATATGTAGCAATGTCAAAAGCCCATTTATCCTTGCCTTTTTGTTAAAAATGGATATATCATTTATATCCTTTTATCATATTATACAGGTCTGAGTGGAGCAGATGGTCCAGGATATTGACACTTCTGTCAGTCTGGCAGAAATTAATTTCCATTTGCTTCCATATCTTTCCTGGTAAATGATGATAGCATCTGTTGCATTGGCTCACAATGGAGTTTATGTAATAAGCTTTGTTAAAGGCTTAGATGAAGTCTCAACATAACAAATGAAATAACAAATATGAAAACAAAATGAAATAAATGTTACAGTATCTATTCTGCATCCTAAAGAAGTTTGATGACACTTAGCTGTACATTAACTGAGTCTGACAGACTCATTTTGACATTCCACCTAACAAAGTTTACAAAGAAGCCCTCTCTCTTGGGCCACCATGGAAAGCTCCTCTGATGGGTACTTTGCTATGAATACATGGCTCGACTCGCTCGACCCTTTGGGATTTGAGTGGCAATTTCACCACAAGAATCATCAGCCGACGCTGTGCTGCTTTGAAATGCCACTTGGCAGTTCTCTTCTAGACTTTTCCCTTCCTCAGCTTCACAGCCACATTTCTATCCAGTCCTTTCTTCTTTCCCTCAAATCCCTAAACACATACTGCTTGAGTGAACTTCATGACAAGTTTGGGATTATGCCTTTTAAGAGCCAGAAAAACGGGCACACACAATCTGAGGGTCACAGTCATAAAGTGGATGCTGATCTGCCCATGGAAGGCATTCAAAGGGTTCCAGAGCCTATTCACAAAGGCTGTCACATTGTTGCACCACATTAAACACAGGCCTGTGCAATATTGATGTGTTTCGTAACTTCAGAAATAACAAAAACCTCAACTGCTTCCAGGGTTTTAATTTCCTTTGTAACCATTGTTAACTGACTCTTCAATGCAAAATTAAAAGCTAACCTTCAATCTTACTTACCCCCTCTAATCCCTTCTCTCTCTAATTCTCCCTCCAATACCCACTTAAAAAATAGTCCAGTCTCTTCTTGGCTTAATTTCTGAGTAAAGAAGTCATTCTTCTTGAAGGCAGATTCTCCCACTGTGGTGTGATCTGTCACTGTGGTCAGCCTGCAAGTCAGGCCTGCCAGAAGGTCGGCCATGACTAAAACTGTTGGGAATTCTCTAGTAGCATATTACTATGAATTCCCTGAGTTACCTGATGTATATCACTGTCTCCGTCTTTGTATGCATCTTGGGTATTCAGGCGCATCCTTCAAGGAGATCTTACCTATGCCCTCTTGTTACAAAGATAAAATCCCCTGACCAAAGATACTTTAATGGGAAAGGGTTTATTCTAGCTCCCAGTTCAAAGAATAATTCACCATGACAGGGAAGTCAAGGTGGCAAGAAAGTCAAAGCATATCCATAGCCAGGAACTGAATGCTGCTGCTACTTAATTCTTTTTCTTCATTTACATAGTCTAAGATCCCAATAGGGAATGACCCCACCCAAGGTGGACAAGTCTCACCTCAATTATTGCCATCAAGGTAATTTCTCACATTTAAAGGTCCAAATCCTAGATGACTGCAGAGTCTGTCAAGTTGATGTTTAACACTAAGTATCACACTGTTTGGAAGACTCCATACTCTTCAACCCAAGGGAAGAATAAAAAAGGAAACAAATTGTGAATGCACACATATATGCATGTATATATGATTTATTTCCTTTTTACTTGTTTTTATCCATAATTTCTTAAAATTCACTATCATTTATCTTTCTCTTCATCTTCCCATTTAAACACTGTGCTTCCATTTATCTGTTTTATTACATCCCCTTTACTTCCACAACTCTCAGTAGTGTTTCCCAACTGTTCAGTGGGCCTTTCCTATCCAAATGGCCATCATTGTCTTCCTGGGCATGTGTTTTACTGAAAGTTTTTTTGACCTGAGTCTCTTAAGTTCTTTGTGAGGTATCTAGCTCTACAGCAAATCAAAAATATGCTTACTCTTAAAGGGGAATTTCATTATTCATCAGGAATCACAGAAATAAATTACTCTAAATTATAGAAGAATTCAAAGAAAGTGAATGAAAGAAACTTTAGGATGAAAAATTCAACATATTGTAAACAGAGAAACAATGATGTATATACTCTGATTCTAGGCAGAGACTGGTGTTAAGCATTCATCATAGCGTGTGTGAGAGGAGACAGACTATGGGTATTAAGGTGTTTTCCTTGTCTATGCAGTGTGACACAAGTAGCCTAGTTCTGAGCCATGTTGCCAACCATATTGGTTGAACTTAGTTACAAGTTTATACTTTGGAAACATCAATTGTTTTAGTCTTATCACAGAAAATGAAGTTCTGAAAGATTCTAGAGGAGTTTTAGTAATTGTGAACCTTGAGAAGCCTTACATTCCCATCTAAGTAAAGAGATGGGGGCCAAGTATATCAGAATCTTGATGTAAAAGCTGGAAATTACTTCTGTTGCTGCATGTACAATCACGAGGAAACACAGACAAGAATAAAATGCCTGAGCTCTGGAGATAAATTGACTAAGAATTCATATTCAGCTACCTAAAGTTGGGTGAATTTGCAGAGACAATTAAATTTCCCTAAATCTGTTCCCTTATCTGTAAAACAGGGAAGGTTTTTCGTGCCTATCTCAAAAATAGTGATGGAATCCTGTATGCTAAGGGCCTAGTGCAATTTTTACCTGTAACAAATAGTCAATGAATAGTAACTCTTATGACATTTCCAAAAACAGATATTGCATTGTTATTTAAGGACAATTGGAGGCTCCCAGGAAGGTCATGTGATACTCTGATTTGCCTCTTGAATAATTAAACAATCACTTATAACATCTTTGTAGCTGCCACTGGACTTAAGTATTCAAAAAATTGTTAAGCTGATATAACTAACAAGTGGACATATATATGGTTCAGGATGTCTCTGCTGATTTAATGAAGACACCTTGAAGTCTCAAACCAATATAGTGGTCTTGAGGTGGTGATACTGGGTTCTTATTTTCATTGAAGAAATACAATTGTGTGTGTGTGCATTCATGTGTGCATGCATGTGTGTGTGTGTGTGTGCGCGCGCGCGCGCACGTGTGTGTGTGTGTGTAGAACTAAAATGATCTGGCATAAAGAAAATATCCAAGGGGTAATGATGGAGAGGTTATTTATTTATTACGGGTAATGGATGAGTTCTCAAGGCTTCTCATAGTCAGACCACAAGTGAGAACCACAAAACAAAAGAGTCATAACCAACATGTGGAAATGTGGAGCTTATCCTGGCCAGCCTGCAGTATAGACTTTGAGTCCCCTTCAGTAGCCCTGATGTGGGCAAAAAGGTAAATGCTGGGAATCCAGTGTCTTCTGTTATTTCAGAATACTATAGAGCTGACCCTCACAGTTGAATATTAAATTAGCTAAGGCAGAATCTACACAATACCAATGGCATTAGTCATGTCTGCTGGGGCATTCAATACCAGATGTCACTTTTCTGATCTTTCAGGTTCAGGCTTCACTGTTTTTGGCACGTTGGGTTTAGCATCTGAGTACAATTTAAGTCGTAACAATGCAATCAGCATGCCTAATTTTTTTTTTCCCTTTTCTGTCGTCCTCCCTTCTTCTTCTATTTTGGGAGCTGAAGCTATGAAGTCCCTCTGCTTACTAATCTGGGCAGTTAGAGACGATTTTTGTGAACTCCCTTCCCCCACCTCTTTCAGGGAATCAGAGGGCCTGCTCTCTCCAAATGTTCATTTGTAAGATTTACAGCAACCTTACAAATAACCGTTCTCCAATGGAAGGTAATAATTTATGTTGGGTGAGTAGCAAAGAGTTCTAATCCATTCATTTTCCCACCCGTGCACCTCCCGGGAGGGAGGCACCAGTCAAAACAATGAATGTGTGCTGATGAACTGTTTGTACTTACTTTCAAGGGTGACTTAAAGTGTGATAGCTTGGAATTCACGCATCTGCTTTACCTCTCAAATTGAGTCTAATTTACAAGTAAGAAAGGAGCATAAATCCTGGTCTACCTCATAGTTCTGATCATTAAATAATAATACTGAAAGGAATGGTATCAAGCCCAGGAGTCTACAAAGCTTGGCTGTGGTCTGCACTCTAAAAAGCTTTAGGTAATTCTCTTGAGAAATCAGTTCCAATGTCTCCCTCTTCTCCCTCTCCCCTTCTTCTTGTCCTCTCTTTCCTATAGCATCTTTTGTGTGGTGAGCTTTCTGAGTAATGCATCATGGTTATGTATCATGGTTTTAAACTGTGCTGGGAACACATTCCCACCACATGATGCCTTTTGAATGGCACCCATATTGCCTTTATGTGCTGTTGTAATCCTATAAGCCTGGTTCAAAAATCACCTCTACTGCCAAGCTCCAGGTTCCTCTTTGAAGTCTATTTCTAAATGCCATGCATTTTAGAAGTTCCAGATCAAGACACAACAGTCTCCAATTCTGACTCCAGATGATATTGATCAAAGATTCTGAGTGGTTCCCTTAAAGACTAACAAGAATACGGGAGGGAGAGTCACTCAGTGAACACTGCTTCCCTTCAGAGCCTTTCCATTCTGAAGAGCTTTGGGTTTTATATACTACACATACTGGGCTTCCTCTCAATTTTAGTGCATGATGGTTCTTCAGTTAAAGTGAACAGCATACTTTTTATTAACAAATAGTAAAGGAGAAAAACACATGCTTTTTAGCATCCATCAAAATATTGAGACTAGAACTTTCTGTGTTGTTTACCTGTTGGTTAGAGACAGGACTATGACGACATTAGTTTATATACTTTTTTTTCTTTAGTCATCCTTCCCTAAGTAATCATGCCAATCTTTGGTTGTCTCAGTCTGGAGCTTCTTTAATCTGACTATGCCTTCAGTTTCAGAGATTTCCGGTTTTATTCAGTTTGGTTAGATTGCTTGTTCTTTATTGGTTTGTTTTGATGCAAGGTCTTACTGTGATCCCTGGCTGGCCTGGAAGTGGTTATGTAGACTAGACTGGCCTCAAACTCACAGAGATTTACCTGCTTCTGCCTCACAAGTGCTGGGATTGAAGGCATACACCACCACATCCAGGGCCAGCGTCTCAGCAAGACCTAAATGGAAATTTCAAATTGGGTTGTGTGAAAAGACCTTAATAACAGGAGTACTTATGAAGTGGGAGGAAGACAGGAAACCATGCGAGCGGGCCGAGTATACCACTCAGATTAGCAGGAGCGCAGTTCTGCTACCATACACCAGATGAGGAATGGTGATGTTTCTTGATCGTGGTGTTCTAGACTTTGTTAAGAAAGATTCCTGACAGGAATTCTGATATATGAGGACCTTTTAGAGACTTTTGGAAGTCAGCAAACAGGCCAGAGAAAGAAATTACCCAACATTTCCCCATTAGCTTAACCTAAGAGAAACTGAGGAACAAGAAAACAAAGCAGAGTAGAAAAATGGAAAGGAACATGCTGGAGTGAATCAAGAGTCTCTGACATGCTTCTTGACTATTTCTCACCTCTTTAAGCACTTTCAATGGAATTCTGATTCCAGTTAGAATATTTATATAAGGAGCTGGAGAGATGTCTCAGTGGTTAAGAGAGCACTGACTGCTCTTGCGGAGGACCCAGGTTCTATTCCTAGCACCCACATGATAGCTACCATCCATAATTTCTGTTCCAGGGGATCCGATGGATCCCTCTTCTGACCTCCACAAGCATTGCACCAAACAGGTGCACTTACACACATGCAGGCAATATACTCACACACAAAATAAAATTAAATACTTTTTAAAAAGAACATATGTGAGATACCTTTTCATCAAAACAACAAGAATCAATGCACAAGCCAAATATTCCCATCAGCACAGCTCCAGAAACAAAGAAATCTAAAATTATCAATGTTTAGTGAAAACATCAGAAAGATTGCCTAGGAAAATATCAGAGTACTGCTGAGTTTGGAATGCACTGGGAAGCAAGATGTTTCCAAAATCTATGGGCTGGCATATTAGATTTTAATGTGGAAAAGTTCCAGGTTTACAGGTCAGTCCAAGTAGTAAGCTCTCAGATTTGGAGCCAGATCTTGTGGGTTTATACTCCAGCAACTTCAAAGGCCTGTTATCTGGAAAGCTTATTGCCTCACAACTTCAACAACCCAACTAATTAATACTCTGAACGTTAAATTCTCAAATACTGACAGTCTCATAGATTCCTAAAAAATCCTATTTTACATCTAATCCCCTTGAGATCTCTTTCTTCAGGCCTAGAAGTCTACCAGTCTTGTAGTGTGGAAGTCACACAGGGTCGTGGATTGGAGATGATACAGTATTTGGTTCCTATGCAGTGTTAGAGACAGAAGCTTGGACTTCTTTTCTAGTGTCTAATGTCAGAGGAAAAGTGAATTTAACTGACTTTTCCACCAGAATGCCATATGAATCAATGCCTCGTAAGTTCAGCAATATTTCACCTGGAGGCTGTGCAGGAGAGTCAAGGTGGAATAAAATTAAAAAGATAGCATGTTAGGTTCCTGGTACTTAAATTCTAAATCTTTGTTTTGGGAGTAAAATCATATAACTGCATTAAAGTAGCTAAATTATGACTGAGTCAAACTGAACAGACTTTCTTCCATTCTTCCTGATAAAGATGCACATGATTTATAGCATAATATAGCATAGATTATAGAATAACACGTTTATGTAAGTTTTAAATATCTATTTGATTTATTATTTTTTATTTTGTGGGTATGAGCATATTGCCTGCACGTATGTAAGTGCAACTATGTTGTCCGATGCTGGTGAAGGTCAGAAGAAGGTGTCAGATTCTCTTGAACTGAAGTTATGGACAGTTGTTAGCTACCATGTTGGTGCTGCGAATTGAACATGGGTCCTTTGTAAGAGCAGCCAGAACTCTTAACCACTGAGCCATCACTCCATCCCCTTAAATTTTGTTAAAATTATTCTGCAGCACCTATTGTTCTGTGAGACACAATATTCAGGCTATAACGAAATACTATAAGACGTGTGAACTGGTTATACTGTGAAGCTGTGTTCAGGGAAAGAACAGAAAAGATACTGTAAAGTAGTGTAAATGCTAAAGTAATAAAATGCATTAGGAAAGCAAGATATTTTGACAGTTTGATAAGAAAGATACCTATAAAAGTAAAGAGATTGGGAGTTGGGATGTTAGGGAATTTAGGAGAAGCATATAACCAAATGGAAATATTAGGATGACAAATGTAATATTTGAGAAAGACAAATTTTACTGGGGTAGCAGCAGATTGACTCAACAGGAATAATAGTGGCCACATCCAATCCAATCCAAAGGAATCATCCAAACTGGAAGCTTTCAATGGCATATGGACAGAATTAAGAAAAAATCCCAGATGATGAGAAAAGAGAAAGAGCTAGGAAAAACTGAGAAGTATTGACTGATAATTTCCTAATTTGATAAAAAAATTACAAATAAGCTACAGCTAAGCACAGAGTTGTCAATCTCCTATAAACTGAACACAAAATCTCAAAAGCAGACAGAAGTTCTGTCACCTAACAGAGAACAATGAAAGAGGAGTGACAGCCTTGTTATCAGGTGCTATAGATGCCAAGCAAAGTCTATCTGTTCAAAGAGACAAGGAAAGATAACCATCAGTTGTGTATTCAGCAAAAGTACTTCTCAGAAATGAAAGTAAACTAAAGCTATCTTAAACCACAAAAGCTGAGAGGTGTTGTTGCCAGCAAACCTGTACCGAAGTATATGATTGGGGTATTCTTGGGTGAAAGGAAATGATCCTAGAGGAAAATTAGGATATGTGGAAGCAATAAAGACCACAGGAAATAGTATAAGACTCTGTGTCTCTCTGTGTGTGTGTGTGTGTGTGTGTGTATGTGTGTGTGTGTATTCTTTTATTACTTCAAAGCTTTGATTGAATAAAGTAAAATATACCAGAAATGATGAAGGTAAATTTTTACTAGAAAAAATGCCTTTAGAAGATAATATTTTAAAATATAAAACAAAGGTTAGCACAATAATTTTTATAATCTTAAAAAGGATCTTCATTAAACATGAAGCAAAATAGAAAAATAAAATAAATTAAAAGACAAAAGAAGACATAGTCTTTCAATAACAAGTAGATTATAAGGTCATAAAGTAAGTATAGGTATAGATTTGAACAACATTATCAAATAATCAAATGAAATTCAGAGGTAATATAAAACTCAATTGTCTATTAGGAAATTAGGCAACACACAGATAATTCATGAATCAAAGAATAAACCTAAAGGAAATTAGAAAATATTTTGGACTCAATTTCCTCATAAGAAAAAATTTTAACATAAAATACTGATATTATGTATAAAGTAAAAATTAGTGAAATTAGCACCTGCTTAAGGATTTTGGGTGAGAAAAGTTGAAGTAATCAACAAAAACGGAAATACTAGTTAACTGGTAAAAGTGAGGGAATAAATTAGCAATGTGAGAAGTAAAAATACACGCATCATAGTAGGATCTACAGACACTGAAACACATCAGGGCATACTGATTAGCTTTATGCTAACAGATACAATAACCAAAAAGACTTAATTTAAAACAAATTGCTAAAGACACTTTATACATGAGCCATAGAACAAACAAGGAGAAATCAAGCTGGTACTAACTGTAAAACCTTATTTCTACTGACTAGCTTTCATAATGCACACTTACCAGAAGAAAAAAAGATATTAAATTTGAGCAGCTATGAATCCTGTGTTTCAACAACCGGCCTGGCAACATATGCTCTCTAATGAAAGAGTAGCATAAATATTATGTGAACAACTAACAATTTTCTAATTAGATTTAAGTTCATAAGAGGGAACCCATACAGAACACTGATATCAATCATAGGAAAATGTGACTGGATAGGACACAGCTCATAGGGGAGAGTCAAATATTATTATTCTCCTAAATAGATAAAGCGTTAAAGTGACTCCTAATGACTTTATAGCCATTGATGAATGCATCTCCCAACTCTCACCAGAGAATTTTCCTTATGCAGCAGATAATGCTTAGCACAGAGCCCTACAACTGGCCAACAAGCTGAAAATAAGAGGCTACAGAGTGCTTATTCATGAATAGGACACCTGTATCAAACTTCTGCCTCTAAAGGCTCAGCGATTATTACCAGAGGGGTTGGAAAGATTGAATAACCAAAACGAAACAGAGTTTATCAGACAGCTGAGCAATTACTCATATGAATTCACAGCAATGGTGAGAACATGCACAAATCTACATAAGATCAAGGAAGACAAAATCCCAGCATAGATGTGGGAAAGTTGGCAAGAAATGCTAACCCTACCTGAGGAACTCCTGGCAATCCATGGCTGCTAGGAAGGGGAGAGTTAGTCTTTTTTAAGGATGAGACTTTTGACCAGGCTCCAGTGGATGGACCCACACCAAAGGACATTTGGGGACAAAAAACTATATCTATCTATCTATCTATCTATCTATCTATCTATCTATCTATATACATACATATATATATATATATGTCTATATGTGTGTGTCTGTGTGTGTACAGAAAGTACAAAGAGGAAAGGATCTAAATACAAACAAAATATATTGTATGAAATTTGCAAATATTCAATACAACAGGATGCTTGAATATTGGAGAAAAGAAACTCACAAAAGCAGGTACATAAAAAACAGAAAATTTTAGATGACTCAGCGGTTAAGAGCACTGGCTGCTGTTGCAGAGGACCCAGGTTAAATTTAACACACATGGTTAAATTCCAGGAGAATCTGACGCTCTCTTCTAACTTCTGTTGGCATTGTCTGACATGAGTGCGCTTTCACACATTCAGGCAATACACTCATACACCTAAAATAAAAAAGAAATAGAAAAAAATAAATGAAAATATACCAATTGAAATTCTCATCAAAATATCTTGCAACTTAAATTTTCTGTTAAAATATCTGATACCCAAATTAGGCATGACACAAACATTTAACCTCATCACTTGGGAGGCAGAGGTAGAAACAGAAACATCAGGAGTTCAATGCCAGTTTCATCTACACACTGAGTTTAAGGCCATCTTGGGGTACTTGACACTCTGTCTTAAAAACAAACAAAAACTTTGTAAAATTTTTTGGTATGCCAAAGTATGTGTAACAGAAAACTCACCTTTTAAGTATAAAGTTTAGTAACATAAAATGCTTTTTCATTCTCATGCATTTATCCACACCAAGCATCTTCAAGGAATTCCATTGAGTTCATTTCTTTTGTAAGATTCTTGAAACTTTCTACCCATAGAAGACATCAGGATTCCAATATAAAGTGTCCTTTGTAAAGGTAATAAATATTTCTTTTAATTCTTTGAAGTGTGCATGAGAAATATTGTTTCAAATTTTGTTACACTGATTTAATTTAGTTACATCATTTAAGATTTACAGAGGAAAAAAATATAAATTTTTCTTGCACTGAATTTAATCAGTTATATAATTTAAACTGGAAATTCTTGAGAAGTTATTACCACATCATCTAACTGAAAATCTCACATTTTCCCTAAATAAGTCTGGCAAACATTTTTGTCTACTGTTTTGGTACTGATAAGCCATTGTAGTGGAGAGTCACTGTTTAGCAATACCCTTGTTAAAGAACAGAATTATAATTGGTAACCAGAGATAGCTGAGGAAAGAAAGTAATTTTCTTCATCAGTGCAGGCTAGTTCATACCATGACAACTCATAATCCAATACTAAATTAAATTAAGAAAAAATTAAAACAAGAGTCTGTTTCTCAGTCTTGCTATGCTTCTACCAGTGGTTAGTGGAGATTCAGAGGTGATAAATTCTGTCATATGTCATCCTTGATTAGGAACCAAGACAAGTGTAGTTTCTACTGTGTGGACAGTTACTGTCACTTTTGACTACATTTCCCTAAACAAGTCTTAAGTTCTTGTGGGAGTCCAAACCTCTCAAGCAGTATAGGTAGACACAGGAGAGTAGGACTGATGAGCTGCTTAATGCTTAGATACAGGTACTGTGGTGATGGCTCATCAGGGACTGTGGTGATGGCTGAGTAGGGACTAAGAGCTCTTGCTGAGCAAGTATGAGAAATGTGAGAAACAGACAGGTAGACAACTGGTGCTTTTAAACTACCCAGGCTGGCCTAATTAGCAAGCCCCAGGTTCACTGTGAGACCCTGTGTCAAGGAAATAAGACAAAGGATACTTGATATTTTCCTTTGACCTCTTCAAGCATGTGCATGAGTACACATAACCACACACATACATGCACACACATGTGTGCACACATGCACACTAAAAGTACACATTTTTTTGAAATAAAGAAAGCTCAAATAGCCTCAAACAGTATATATGTACAGCTAGAAAAACTTGGAGACTTCTGTAAAGCCACTGGTTTGGTGGAAAGATCCAGAACTTCATCCTCAAGAAATGGGATTGTCCAGAGCCCAAGAACTAGAGCACTGGTTAGAAACATGGAAATGGACAAAAATATATATCTATCCCTGCAAGCTGTGACAGTGGGGTTAAGTATCACTTGGCTCCTGCTAACAGGAATTAGCTGCTTTCTACCAAAGCAGGGATGGTAGAGTCTGAATCCAAGGATAGTATAGAGCTGGAAGGCCAGCCCTGAGCAATTGTGTTTGGAAGCATCTGACAAAGAGAACTCATAGTTAATACTTCCTTCCTATAGATGAAAGTTAAAATTCTTGTGCCTCAAACCTGTATTTTCCTGGCAAAAGAACACTAAATTAGTAAATGTGGGGAGCCTGTAAGAAGTAGGAAAACCTAAAGAAACAGCAGAAATAATGAGCTGAGTTTAACAGTCTCTGATGTTATGTTTAATAAGCTACTGGTACTGTGTATATGGATAAAATGAACAATAAATTGCTAATGTCTATAAATACCCTCGAGTAGGTTCAAGGAGAGCATCCAGGTAATGCTTCAGGAACCAGGTTGTCCTGGAAGAATCTGCTCAGCTACAGAACTTCCCAGTGTCATGTGCCTTATTCAGTCCTCTACGAAGACTTTCTTTAGCTTCCCAACAATATGAACAGCTGTTAGGTGTGTAACTCTGGTCTCTGACTGGTACCTTTGATACCATAATGAGGGGATGACCCAACCTGAAAAGCCCTTTCTCAGATGGATTGCAATTGAGAGTAGGGGTTCTGGACTGTCAAGGAAGTGTGTTTGTCAATACTGCTTGAAGTTAGAATAAGTTCATGAGAAACTCTGGACAGTATAGTGTACTTTACAGTTTCAAGTTTTCTCTCTCCTTGAACCTTCTAAATCTAAATCTTATTATAAACTCCAGTTCCAGAGCATCAAGTACACCGAGTATCTAACTCTATGCCATCAAAATGCTTTAAACCAGCAAGTCCCAGAGAATTTACATACCTCTCCCTAAATTAAAAAAAAAAAAAAACTTCCACTATCAGTTTGTATTAAGACACTGATGCAGTTTCCCCAATCAGAGCCCTCTTATTTCTCCTTGAATCTTGCTTCTTCTAAACTCCCAGATCCAGTCAGTCATCAAGTCCTAATAATTCTAACCCATAATAGCTTTTAAATCTGTTTCCCTTCTACATCCTTACTGCTTCAGGTTCTCTGCATTTCTTGCCAAGATTGTGCAGTTGCACATGTTCTCCCACCTCTTGTTCATATTTCAACTAGAAGCTTCTTCTTGGAATGCAACACTATCATGTTAATCCGCTTTTAAAAAGCTGTTGTTATAGGGATAAACTCCAAATATCGTAGCTGGGCCTCCCATCTGGCCTCTGTGAATCTCTGTAACCTTTCATTCTCAGACCTGAGTCCCAGAACTCTGCTTTTTCCAGAGGTCTGAACAACCATTACCCTCACGCAGGAAGCCTGTCTGTTGGCTCTAGACTCTCACATACTCTCCAAACCTATTCATTCTCTCAGAGTGCTATTGCTCAGGAAAGCAGGCTGGCATACTCCCATGACATGCTACAGAAGAAGTCATTGGACTTCTATGTTTATGGGATACCATTTACCTGTGTAGCTTTGCCCTATGTATATCTGAGTAGTTCAGTTGTTCACTATTAGGCTGTAGAGGTGCAGATTCATTTTTCTTAGCCCCATCAATTTCTTTTAAAATTTAGCAATAAAAAAATGCTAAAGTCAATCTCTAGCCTTCCTCCAAAAAACGTTTTGTTGGAGTACTGTATAGATCTCCCAGAATATAGAGTAAGCAAATAAAAATATGACAAGATTTTATTTAAACCCTGTTGACTAGAATATGCTCTTTATTTCTCTTTCAACTCTGTCCCAAGCTTATCAATTTTGTTATTTAAAAAATCCATCCTGGTATGGTGGTGCATTTATTTAATCCCAGCCCTCACGAGGCAGGGGCAGGCAGATCTCTGTGAGATCAAGGCCAGCTTGGTCTACAAAGTGAGTTCTAGGTGGGCTGGGCTATGGGATACTCTATATTTTTTTTTAAATCCAGCTATTCTATAGATATTAATCAAAATATAAATTGGGGGAATCGGATGCCACCGTGGGCTGACACCTTTGTACATGTGCATACACACACACACACACACACACACACACACATATATATGTATATATACATATATATATTTAAAAGAGGGAGAGAAATTAGGTTTCAAAAGTGGGAGAGTATTAGGATGAGAAAGAGGAAAAGAATGTTGATAGTTCCATTTAGGGACCACATTGTTACTAGAATTCAAACCAGGCCTCTGTCTCAATAGTATGTCAGTATAATGATGAAAAAAATATGGAGGCAAATAGACAATTTTCATTAATTAAAAAAATTTAAATCTCTAAACTTGGTAATAATATAATTTTAAAAAGAAGATAGGGAGAGGAGAGAGAGAGAAAGAGAGAGAGAGAGAGAGATTTAAAAGAAATCAAAGGATTCACCTTTAAATAGAGTACATTTAAAGAACTCCCCAGAGTGGAAGGCATACCAAAGGAGAAAGACCCCTAATTATTTTTGTATTAAATGCCTGAAAAGTATTGAATTACTGAAAAAGAGCTTTGATATTCAAGATATCAATCCTAGGTTTTGTTATACTATATTCAAATAATAAATGCTCCTTAATTTACAAAGAACGCTCAGACAGACATCACTAATGATTTATGACCATGTAAGTTTCCATCTTCATCTGCCACACAGCTCCACATAAGGCAATGCTTTGTCAGTATATATAGAGAATTATATTGTCTATAATATATTGTCAACATATTGTCAGACATATTGTCAACATTTAAAACTAGAATTGAGCCCAATTCTGCTAGTTTTAGAATACTGAATGACCAGAACTAGAGCTCAATTAATACCAGAATTAAATGAAGAGGTAATGATGATTTTACCAGCAGAAAAATGAGGTCTAAATATGAGAAGCATAGAAAGGAAACACGAACACTAAGTAAGTTCAACAGAAAATGCAAGCATGGAAGGCTTTACACTTGCTGTTCCAAGTGCCTCCTCCACTAACCGTGACTTCAGGGATAGATTGGTGATGGTGTGGGGCAGCTAGGTTGAGATGGAAGGCAGAGAGAATGACTGTACTCGGGAAATCAGATCTGAAGTGAGCATCATGAACAGCTAAGATAAGCAATAAGTCCCAGAGTAGTGGCTTCATTCAGACTTCATTCCTAAGCTCCTTAAATTGAACCTCCAGCTGTGATGCAGCTCTCTTTGTATTAGTCTTCTAAGAATATCAAAAAGAATTGGGTGATCAGAAGTCTGCATAAGATACAGGTGATCTTTCAAATTACAATTTTGATATTAACTATGGAAACATGTAGAACAGTAACTGGCGTTTGAGCAGTGCTGTGTTCAAGCCTAATTCCTGCTGTGCACTGACGAACATCAGAGCAGACACTCCAGATATTTAGTCTAAGAGCACATGTGGGGTTTAGGGCAGCACCTGCCATGACCTAAAACTGGATCCAAAAAAGTATTTTCCATTGAAGAAGAGGACAGCTCACAGCCCCCAGTTGAAGATACTGTTCTGCAGGAGCTCACTGCACATGACCTCCCACACTCATGAGTACTAGAGGCAAAGGTGACTTTCAATAATTGGAATAGGGATTTTTTTTTTCCACTGAAGTCAGGATTACATGACCTTATAAGTTGGTCTCATTACAGACCTATTGACAGACAGACATATTGGTTGTTGCCAGTAGTAAATGGACTGAAATCGGGGGGCGGGGGCGAGAACTGATGGAGAAGGGAGCAAGAATGATGGGGAGGGGCCCCACGCAGAAACCAGCTGATAGGAAGCAAGTCATGTCTGTTCCTCCAAAGCTGAGAAAGATCAGAAACGTGACATCCTTCAGTCAGCTCCGTCTTCAGGGCAAGGACTGGTCTTATGGTCTCAGGGTGGAAGAAGGGGGTTTCTTCTTATATCATGTGGTAACACACAAAATCAGTGTCACAGAGTTTTCCAAATGAGGTTCAGGGCCTCAGTATGTGGAGTGTCTTCAGGCAAGCTGCCCACAGACTGGTATGCAAACTCCTGAGAGTAATGACACAATGACCTTGCGTATCTCTCATAGCCAAGTGTCTAAAACAGGCTTATAGTAAATATTGAGCAAATGAAATAAGTCCAAATTATAGGAAACGTCTCACAACTATTTTAACTTTGAAGCAGACATATTTCTAACTTGTCCTCTGATATTGTTACGGCTTTACCAACTGTACTTTTCTGTCATTTGAAACTTCCGGAGATATCAAAGGCAGCTGAGATATCAAAGGCAGCTGAGGTTAGGGCAACAGAAAACAGATCAGGTGTATTGGAAACAGTTAATAGTCACTCTCAGGTGTAAAGAGATGCAATGGAGCTTCAGGGTCAGGTGGAAGCAAGATGAAATCCGGGAAAAGGAGGGCTTGCCTTCCGGAGAGTACATCCTAGGCACCAAGGGATGCTGAGACCTGCTAGCTGTACTTCAGGATCCTTGAGGACAGGACACAATCTGTCAGTTCTCAGTTCAGTGTCCTGAAAACAGGGATAATTTGTGTGAAAATAATGAACTTATATGATTATTTTCTATTTATAGATTTTCTAAGAATGTGTAATTTGAAAAACGAATTTAACTTTCTTAGATATCTTCAGGGAATAAAAAGATAACTCTAGAGGACTAGAAATGTGGTGTAAACACCACTTTCTTTGAAAACACTCTGTTCTAACCTATAAATTTCTACAACATTTATTTCAAAAAAATATGTATATCTTAATATACATATATACTGAATATGTGATCACATAGAAATTAGAATTGTTTTGGAAATCAGAGAAACTTTAAAATGGCCTTAAAATTAATTATTAATGTAGAAGAATTAATTATTAAATTGAGGAATTAATACAGAGGAAAAGGCAGCCACAAATCAATAGGACTACAGGAACAGTTGAAGTTTACTAAGATCCTACAAACATGTCTTTCTATCATTTGGAGATGAGTAACCTGTATCACATATAATATTTTAATAAACTTTTTTGAAGGATTTGAGAGAGTTAATTTTTAAATGTATATTCTTCTAAAAATATGTTTGTATTACAAGGTCAAATTACTGCTACCATAATGTAAGCCTACTAATTTAATAATTTGGGGGTATCTAAGCAGACAGTTGCCGTTCTATGCTATTAGAACAGAGTGGAACAATAGAAAAGAGTCTGTCAAGTTGAAAATATGTCTTTAAAGTCTGGGGTACAGCCATATGTGTAATATTTCTTTAAGTCTTACTGTAGCCCTAAAAAGACTATTTTACTGACACCAGTAATAGGTGGGATAGAGGTTTTTGAGTTGATCTGATTTAGATATAGTTTGAGTGTTTCCCCCAAGGTCCATGTAATGGAAACTTGGATACTATTGTGGCACTATTGAGGCAGTAGAACCTTGTAAGACATGGGCACTAGAGGAAAATGGTTAGGGCTTTTGGAGGTGCCACATTTAGAGGCATTAATACTATTTTCACGGGGCCCTAGTTAATTCCTTTGAAGCCAAGTTACTTTAAAAAAAAGAGAAAGCCTATCTTGAGTCTCTCTGGCTTCCCTTGTCATCACATGATCTCTCTTTGTAGCTTATAGTCTACATGATACCATTTGCCGTTTTGTGATGTAGCCCAGGGAGTCCTCACCAGAGGCAATACATACAATGCCACCTGGTCGTAGAGTTTCCAAAACTATGAACTAAATAAACCTCCTTACTTTATAAAGTCTTCGGCATTTTATTACAGCAATGGAAAACATACCAATTATAAAGACTGGTTTGGACAAACATGTCTTAGATAGATGAACGCTCACAGCTAAACATGTTAGAGAACACAGAGAGATAAAATGTTCTGGCCTCTGTGATAATAAGAACCACGCCCCAGAATCAGTCACATAGCTTTAAGTAAGTTAACTCATATTTTTTTCCCTGTGAGTCTCTACGGACATTAAAACAGGCAACGCACGTGAAGCACTTACACATATAAGTCTAGAATATTTAGCACTCAGAATTCAGTTTTGTTGTCACTCTTAGCTTTGTTCATGCTACGGTTTGTAAATTAAATATGAAGGTATTAGTCCTGATTGTTTCTTTTTTTTCCTCTAAAATTACATTTGATAGATATCTAGAAATTCAATCTTGCTTTCCTTTTTTTCTTCCTTTCCATTCTTGTTTCTCTTTCTCTCCTCTTTTCCTGTCATCTTTCCTCCTTTCCTCCCTTCCTTATCCTTCTGTATTTGTGTATCGTCAAGAGATGTGTAATTATTACTATATGAGAATCCAAAAGGACCCTTAAAATGTATCAGGTTTCACCCTGTATAAAAATATTTTATATTTCTTGGATTATACAAAAAGGAAATGGTTTATAAGGGGAAATGTCCAGTATCCATACAATTTGACCCCTGTGAAATTTAGTTGAGAATCTGAATCCCTAAGAATATTTTGAATTGAGAAATATGACCACAGTATAAATATTCATGCTAGATTGCCAGTATTGTCAGCATATCATCTTACAAGTTTTCTAGTGGTTTACAAGACTGTTGCTTTCTTGATTATCTGAGAACACATAGTGACATTTTTTTACTAATGAATTTTTTTCATCAGGAAAGATTCATATACTGGTTGTCATAAGTTGGACTTGCCTCCATTTTTGCTGAGAATGTGGGTCAGTCCTTACCAAGATGTCTCTCTCTACTTCGTAGATTCAGTTTGTGCATTATTGTTTGTTGTCTATTGATCCTAAGACAAAGTAGTAAAGACAGATGTGCTCAAATATTTCTATATATGTATGTAGAATTTGTGATTTGAAATGTCAGATTCCAATGTACACAAATTATGAATTGTGAATTGACTATAGAGCAGGGTGCATAACCACAATCTGGATTATTTTTCAAAATGCTTTGGGTTTGGCAAAAACTGAAATGTTTATTGCCAAGCTCCTTTCCTCTTAATTTAAAAAAAAATCATGTGTGCTTCAAGGGAAATTTAATCCACATGTTTCTGATTCATTTGCACTTGAGTTGTCAAACAGTTTTGTGATCCTAAGTCTCTATCTTTCTCCCCCAAAAGTTGAGTTTTTCCAAGCTTGCTGAAACTGAGCTCTGAAAAGAATGAACTGCATTTCAAAAGCAGAAATCTGGTATAGTCAAACATGTGCATATCTCACCTGCTAAAAAAGGAGAGATTTGAGGGCTTTGACTTTGATGCAAAGCTTTTGATTAGTTATTCACTTTCCTTTAGAAATATGAGGTTCTTTGCCGTAAGGAAAATTATTTTCAGAGTTCAAAATATACAGTCTAATGTGGTGTGTGGTCAATGAAAGATTCTATTTTTTTTAATTTTAATTGAATATGAATGTAAATATTAGAGTTGTATTTCATAACAAAAATTATTTATTTCAAACTGTATACTATCCAGAATTAAGTTTATTTCAACTGTCAACTCTTTTATCTCAGATATGAACTTAAAAAAGAAAATGTGCAAGCTTTCTTCATAATGCTTTATCTAATGTCAGATTATGTTAGAAATTAAGGTGGTGACAAACATTTTTTTAAATCTTTTTTCTCTGGAAATAGTTCAGGATTTGCGGCAGCTGTTATTTTTTCTTATAAAGCATTGTGTAGAACAGTTCAAGTACTAGCACTTACTATAATAGCATGCCCCGTTTGGGAACATGGTGGAACTTTGGTTTTGTGGGAGTCTTACAATAGTTACTCCCATTTGGGTCTCTTAGGAAGTGCTAATTATGAAGACTTCCTCTTTTATCATGAGATCAAACCATTTGGAGAGCTTATTATCATGTACCCAGCAAAACTCAATCTGTTGTGTTAATTAGTTATGTAAACACATTTTATAATTGTGGAGATGAAGCAGAGGTGGACAGCTGGGAAGGCGAGAGAAGATCAAAGATCTTCCTTAATAAATTGTTACGGTGATCAGTGTTTGTCCTGTAGTTCTTCTCCAGGGGGTCTTTCAAACCCAAGCTTGAGAAAATGTACTGAACAAGGAAGCTATTGCACAAATAAGCCTTCCCAGCTCTCCAAACTGACTTAAAATCACTGGGGTGCGTGAAAAGGGAACACAGAAAAGTGAGTCTATAATTCCTCTTGGGGAGTCTCTGCTCTAATAATTTAAAAGTAAATGTGGAAAAATACTTTTATACTCAAAAACCAACATTGCCTAACCCCCAGCTTTGCCAAGACACACTGTGTATGGATCGCTTGTATTGAAAACAACTAAGGGACTATATATCTCTGCTTTTCATAACTTTTTCCTCCAAAACTTCTTAAATTTTAGAAAAACAAAGAACTCTAGGAAGTGTCCTCATCACCATTAAAATCATCTGGACTTCTTGTTTTATATTATGAATGTACCAAACACTACTGTCTCTTTCAAACAGAAAGGCCATGTCTGAGGCACAGAAGTTTTTTCTATTTGTTTTCCAATGTTTCATTCACTGACTGATTCAGTAAGAAAAATGAATAAATAATACTTTCCAAGGCCTTTTAGCAGCAACTTGGTTTGAAGTTCCTCATATGAATGTGTGGGCACTGTTTATGTATATGTTACCATTATCTCCCTTTCAGGGTTATGTCGTGATTGGAGATTATTTACAGAAACTACCCAGTGAATGAGTGGCCCGCACTTAGAAGATGCTGTAAATTGCGATGGTTGTTTTACTGCTGTCAGCACCACCACCTCACCTTGCTTTTATATAAGTCAAGTAATAGTAAGAGCCTTGGATTTAGCATTGTTCCCCCTGCTTTCTTTAACCTTGCTCTTCTGTTTCCCAAATTTTAATCATATGAACTCTATGGTATGTTCCTGGTTCTTAGTCACCTCAAATAAATATAATAAAATAACAATTTTAATAAAATTTAATAATATAGACAGATATAAAATACCAGTTCCATTTTCTTCCAGAATTCTCACATATCTGCAAATTGCTACTTCTTCGTTTCCAAATACAGTTTAAGTTGGGGTTGGTACTTCCATTGGTTCTTCTAAACTCAGAGTAATAATTATCCACAGTCCTCAAGCTTTCCAAACAACGTCATGCATGCTTCCTTACAGGTACAGTAGGTCTGGTCTAGGATTTGCTTCAGCCCTAGCTATATCTTCTAAGTCCAGGTCCTGTCTCAACTGACAGCCCTATCAGGACATAACCTCTAGGAAGAAAAGAGCATGATAAAAGACCCAGGAAATTATCTTTCCAGCATGTCCTGTATGTGGCAACCTGTCTGTTTCACAACTTTCCAGTTATTCTCTGAAAGTCAACTTAGTTTTCTATCTTACCAGAAATTACTGTCATATAAAAATAATATGCTAAAAATAATAACATATGGTTGTTCTAGGAAATTCAGAAAAATATAGATAAATATACAGCAATGAGTGAAAATAACTTGTAATCTCAGTAGTCTAACTTTTTTCTAGCATGTAAATAAGATAGATGTATATTATCATGTATATAATTTTTAAACCTGGTTTTTCTGTTTCTGATTTAGAAAAACATACTTTCCTATCACATCCACACAATCAGATCTTTTTAATAATCCATCGAATGGCTTCATCCTATTAAAACATCCATCACTGTGATGGAAAATGTTCCATCCATGGCAGACAGGAACCAGAACAGCAGGAGAAATGCTAGATCGTGAGCCTGCTTTTTGAGATCAGATAAATCTGTATATTTAAGCAAAATTTAAAAGTATGTTTTTCTTGTAGTAAACAAGAGGAAAGGAACTGGTAGTCTAGTCTTTTTCTTGCCACTTGAAGAACATGTCAGTCTTTCTTTTCACTCAGATAAACTTTATATAAAAGCACACAAACTATAGACTCAGCTCAGTAACCAGGAATTCCAGTCAAATCTTGTTCTGCACTTTCTTCCCTCAGTGCTTAGCACTATTAAACCTCAAACAATAATTCTCAGTAAACGGATGGTGTGGTGAGTGACCATAGCTAAATCACACAGAAATACCATCTGGTGGCATTTCTTTTTGTAGTTGCTCCAGTTTGACCATTTTGTCACTGTGTAAATACATGGGCTGGTGGGAAGCTCATTCTACTCCTTAAATATCCTCATTACCTTTAGCCAGTCTGGTTCTACAGCACACAGGTCACCTGGATCAGAGTCACCTAGAGTCCTTGGTATAAGTACAGTCTCCTGTAACCCAGCCTTAGAACTGATGATATACACTATTCAGAGCCTAGACACTAGAACTAGTGTGTTCTACTACAGAGCATGCCATACTTCCCAGCATATATATGATTCATGTAGCACATGGACACAGAGCTGGGAAAGGGTGCTGATCTGTGCCTTAGAGGATACTGATGATGCCAGAGAAGGCAGGTTTGAAGGCCAATTTTGTTTTGCATGAAAACAATTACCTTTTGTAATTCTCATAGAAAGAAGATTAAGATTAACAATCTAGGTTTATGAAAGTTTCTTTTTACTACTAACTCTGTACATGGGATCTTTAGAGATGAATGTTGTCAAGAGAAATAGACCAGCACTGGTTATAAGGAAAGACTATAGGATGGCAAGGACAGTTTTTCTTCTGTGATTTTGTTATACAGTGAGGGTTTTAGCTGTGCCTAAATTTTCTCAGGTATTGTTGAAGCTCTCAGTACATTCATTACATCACTGTCTAATCAACCCGACAGAACCAAAAAACCAATCTTAAGTTTTTTTCATGAAGATGTGAAAATTAATATGGCATGTAGGTGCTGTTGGTTCCAATTAAAATCAATATCTCTCCTGGTTTGTGCCTCTTGTCTCTATGACAGAAAGGGGGCTGGCTAAGGGGATACATCTGCTCCTCTCTCCCAAAGGGGCTCAAAACAAGTGAATGACCCGCAGTGTTTATTATTAAGTTTTCAAAGGGAAAGTTGTTTTGGTCTAATTGAAGCAATAATATGAGAGAGGTTATTTCTGGTCAGTTCCCTGCTGTTTTCACTCTGGAGAATATATTCCAGGTGTTCACTGGTCTGCTCTGCAGCACGGGGCTGCCTTCCCAAGAGTTTCGGCACGCTAGTGCCAGTGGAGCAATAAACTAGAGCTAGGAGTTTAAGCCAGTTTGGGCCTCTCAGAGACGCATTTTTGGTCAACTTCATAGTGAACCAGATGGTTAATGAATGCATGCATTTTCACAAGGCCCAGTGTCCATGGAATAAAGCAATGAGAGTCACTTCAATCTCTAATACTTTATTCTTTTAATCCCCCTTACCCCAAAGTGCTGACACCCTCTAAAGAGGGGCCATAACGTTAGATTACTATCCTGTTCTTTTAAAATAAGTATTTGTTTTCTTCCATCCAGATTAATCAACAGTCACTTTAAATAAATGAAGGAAAATAAAATATAATTATTTAAAACATTATTCATTATTGATCCAGAACAGCTTGCTGTATATCCCTGTTTTTGAAAAGAAGATATACTAGTTCATGATTTTCAAATATCCCTGATCTGTCATAAATGATTTCAAGGACAACAGGTTGAGGATGCACACTCTGAAGGGATTTGATTATAACTCAAATATCAACTGTATCGTTGGCTATAATTTGTCCAGGAGCTACATGACAACTATTTCTAAGAAAAAATAAAAAAACTCTTACAAACAATAATTTGGCAATTTTAGCAGTGACTTTCCACATATTAGCTAATGAATCTATACCATAAACTTTGATATTATTTGGAGACACTTTCTATTCAAATTAAGAACAATGAAAACAATATATTATTCAGTAGCAATTAATCTTAAGATTTAGTTGTATATAGTATTCATTTAAGATAATTAATGATTAAAAAGCTGTGAGAGGATAACTAGATTCACAAATAATTCATATTGGCAATCACAGGACAAGATACTATTTTGAAGCTGAAATTCAACTTCGTCTAGATTACAAGTGGAATTAAAGATAAGATGTTCTGTATGAAATACACAAAAAAGTCAGTTAAAAATTTACAAAAATAATAGCATATTTAAAAATGTTTAAATGTTTTAAAAAGATTTCCTTTATTTTCATCTGTGAACCTAACATGAACCCAAAGACCAAAATAGTCACATTAAGAATATCGGTTGGATTTCAGGCTAATCAGGGGAAATGCCTGGGGAGGGTGGTGGTGGTGATGTCTGCTGCTCACCCGCTTAATCACGCAGACTTGAGAAGTCCAGGATGCTTCCAGAGTCAGTGGTAGCAATTTCTCAGCTCACATTGCCAGATGTGCAAGTCAAAGGGTCTAGCACCGAATGTCCTCCGAAGAGGGGCCTTGAATGGAAATCACCAGAAGGAGAACAATGAGCAGCACCGTGTCAAGGGCATCATATTTATAAAACACTTTGAGTTCTTTGGATGCTCTTCAAATGCTCGTCAAGATGATTACTTGTGTATTTTCAGGGAGAAGGCAGAAACCCAGCTCCAGTGGCTGTGTATCAGTCAAAGAAGCTGACATCTACATTCCTCTGCTTATCCCTTCCCTGCCCCTCCAAATACCACACACACAGAAACGGTCAGTTACAGGGGAGCAGGTGAGGTGTGAAAATTAACACAGGAGAAAAGCCTTGAAACTCCTGGGGGTTGGTTGGGAATAGAGAGAGGAGAGAAGGCAGGAGCTGCCTGATTGGGAAGGCATGAAACAAAGCAACTTAATAAACATGACAGTTAATAAAAGAAGATTTAAATTCTTGAGCAGGAAACAAAACTAGTCCACACGCTCCCATTCTAAGTGTCTCTAAAGGGCTTATGATGTCATGGTCTCCATGAAGAGATTTGTCCCAATTCAAAAAGAAGTTTCTTCCTTAATATGCAACTCCAAAAGAACAGGATAAATCTTGTAATACAAATGATTTAAAGCATTGAAAAAGATTAACATTATCTGATATCAGGGGCCTTTGTTACAGTGTGCTTAGGCTGTCTTTGTGAAGGCTGTATGATACTGCAGGACTCATTTGCTTAATTTATTGGTCATGAAAGAGCTCTGATAGATGATGGTGAGATAAGGGAAGTATGTACCTCTCCCTGCCCTTTAGGAAACCTCCAGGTAGGTGATGCCAGAATTTGTAACAATCTCTTTGCCAACCTTAACAGCCATCGATGTCTACAGATTTTACTCATATAACACAGGATTCATGATACTTTCAAACTAAGCATCTTCACCGATTATTTCAACAGCATAAATAAGCAAACCACAAAATGAGCTTCTGAGTGCACATTGTTCTGTGATCCAAGATAAACAGAAAGCTTGAAAGCTTTTTTAAGATGAAAAACTGTAGGATGGAGAGATATCTTAACAGTTAAGAGTACTGGCTGCACTTGTAGAAGACCTGGGTTCAATTCCTAGCACCCACATGGCAGATGACCTCCATCCTTGGGGAATCTGATGCTCTCTTCTGACCTCCATGGGCAATGCACCACGTGATTACACTTACATACATGCAGGCAATACACTCATGCACATTTAAAAAAAAAAGAAAAACGAAAATCTGGAGGTATATTTGAAAAATCTTTCACAACAACAGTCATATTTCTCACACATAGAAGAGGTTAAAATGTACATGTGTCAAAGAAAGTTCATCACTGGTTAATTTTTTACTGGAATAGTATAAATGAACTCTGAACAGTGATGAGCTTGTTTATCACTCTATTGGAGCCATCTCAGAGATTCATAGCTGTAAATATCATCTGTATTTTTGAATACTTTGATAGTTATGAAGCTTAAGGAGGTAACTGTCTATCGCTTGCAGAATTTGCTGAATAAAAATCAAATGGAGTGAGAAAAGAAAGAGCAGTTCTATTTAAAAAAAAAACAACTACTTTTGTGATCATAACAAGGTGAATCTACAACTTCCTTAGTATTCATGGAAACAATTTTTTTTTTTTTTTTTTTTTTTTTTTTGCCTAGTGGGGTATAGTTTGCCAGGCAAGCCAGATCCTTGTAGTTTTAAGATCAGGACAAGCCAGATCATCTCCGCAGAGACTTTGCTGCAATAGATGTGTAAGATGTTGATATCATTTTTGCAATAGCCAACACAAGTACAACTAACTCATATTTTAAAAGTTAATACTTTTCAAAAGTACATTCTCTTCAAAAGTACAAAATCTTCGACATTAGTTTTACATGTAGAGCTAGTAGTCAGACCACTTGATCTTACAGACAAAAGAACTGAAAACCATTAGGTCAATTGTTTTTCTAAGGTCATGTAAAAGTACATAGAGACCAAAGGCTAAATCCAAGTACCTGATTATTTCATTTCATGACCATGTTCTCTTAGTAAATATATATATATATAAGTTCAGACACTGAGAAAATCTACACCATATGCTTTACCTACATAACAACATTCATATGATATACAAATTACAAACTATGTTGTTTTATAAAGATGAAACATGATTCCAAAGAGTTACATGACATTCCAACTTCAGTTTCAAAGCTTACTAAAAGAATTTAGCTTGGCATCCTGGCCTTGTTCAAAAACTTGAAAGTCACTCTTGAGGCTACCATATGCATTTCTGCTAAGACACATTTGCATTCTTTGAATTTATCTGTGTGTAGGAATAAGTATCTCTTAAATCTCTTGTAGAATTATAAAACTATTGTGGGTTTTGTTAAATTATATCTTCTACAAGATGAAGATTTCATTGTGCTGTTACACATTTTACACAATAGTTATTAATGAAGAAACTAAGTTATTTTACTTAAAATTTCTTCTGAGATTCTAGAATTGAAACCATTATTTTCATATGGCACCATAAATGCAAATCAAAGCAACCAACCACCAAACAAAGTGTCACACTTCTTTGCTACATCCTCTCACTGTTTATTTGTTTCCCAAATATTGCAAGTTACGTGCGTTTCCTGCTCATATGGGGATCTCTGTCACTGGCAATCAGCCTTTTAAGACACTGGATTCATCTGTTTATCTCACTACTTGCTCTTCATAATGCATTCCATTAGCATTTACTGATTACCTTGCTCATGGCAGGCACTGTTCTAAGAACAGGAAAAAGTCCTAAAATAATAGAAAATGTTTCTGTGCTTATTAGCTTATTGTTGGGAGAGATGCTGAACAAATAAATTTAAAACACGTCAGGTGGAAAAAAAAACTGGAAAATAGAGAACAAGCTTGAGATGAGGTTAGGAACACAGAGAGGGGACAGCTATGGCTATACAAGGGTCAAGGAGGGGTCTAGAAAGGGATGCTTCAGTGGGGAACCTGAGGGAATGAATGACACATCAAAAGAACTAAGGTAAGACTGAATGTTGAAGATAAAGCAAAGCATGGGAGAACGTTGCTTTATACACATTAGAGGAAAAAAATTAAAAGACAGTAAAATACATAAAATTCAAAACCAAAACCAAACAGAAAAGATAAGACATGAAACCAAGGAGCTGCATGACAATCTAAACAGAGTCCCAAGATGTAATAAAGAAAAAATTACAGCATTTAGCATGTAAGATGAACCCGAGTTCAAGTTCCAGTTTAGCCAAAAGGAAGAAAAAATGTCATAAATGAGGTTAGAGGGAGCCAGAGTTTACAGGCACAGGTAGCCTGTTTCATGGCAATGGGTAAGTTACAGGAGGATTTATGGAAGAAGTTAGAAAAGGAATATATCCCAAATTTCTATTGGAAAAGATATGTGTTGACAATTTTGTGAGAATAGACTGGAGAAGGAAGACTGACAGAGCCAGGTAGCTCAGTTCAGACACTGAGAAAATCTACACCATAAACAACGAGGGCCCAGGGCAAGAGAAATCATCTAGTTTCGGCTGATGATAAAGATGAGAGGATCTCTTCATAGGTTTGATGGGGGAAGGTCTGAGATGTAAAGCAAATAAGGATCCTTACATGAAACATGAGAAGGATTGTATTATCCATTTCTAGAAAAAAGTGGAAGAATTTTGATTTTGATATCTTTTATTTAAGATGCATAGAGGTAAGTAGAAGGCAGTTAGATTTTTGTAGCAATGTTACAGGAAGTTTTTAATGCAATGGATTACTTGAGATTGTACTAGCTCAGAAATCTGATTCAGAGACTGGCAAGATAGTGTGGCATTAAGTCTAATGACTTGAGTTCAATCCCCAGAACCCACACAATGGAAGGAGAGAACTGACTCCATTAAATTGCCCTCTAATCTCCACAACAGGTATGAAGGCACACATTTACACACACATGCACACACACACATACACACACACTAAAAAACTTTTAGTGGTGTTGATAATAAATCACAAAGAAATTTCTTTTAAAACAATTTTAGTATGCATACAATGTTACCATTTCCTTAAGATGAAAGAGAATTAACATACCAATAAGATAGATGTACTTTTTAATTTTAAATCTTGATTGAATATCTAATATAACATTTTTGTATATGATCAACATTTTGAGTTTAGACTCCACAATGCTAAGAATTCCACTTCACATAAATATGTAGTCCAAAGTAGTAGAAGTATGTTCAGGGTCTTTCAAAAATTGTTGGGAATTCTGTCCTAATCTCAAGCCAAAATTCATTCCATGATTTTTAACAAAACTGAAGTCAAGACTTCAAACAACAATTTTTAAAATCAAACATACTAACATAAGACAATCCAAAGACATACTGATATGATACATGTGTGAAGAATAAAGACGAAAATATTTAAAATTTTCTTTTTCTATAACTAAAAAAAGTTATATTCATGAGAGCAGAGAACTTGTATGTACAGAAAAGAACTGCAATTCAGATCGTCCAATAGTCTCCAAACCAAGACGCTTCAGCTGTGAGGACTCGCACACTGCACAGCACCTGCACTGTTTCCAGAACCAAGGCTGCGGAAGTAGCACGATGGAACACAGGAGAGCCGACCAAACCACCTGGAATCGTCGCACATTTGGTTTTGAATTAAACTGTAGTCCTTCTGCATTCAAGAACCTTTCACAAGTTTTTCAGGATACTGGCATTCCGTTATGTGACCCCATAGAGGCGAGTGACTCATAGTTGAAGAAGCTGTAATTACAGCACTCAGACAGGACAACAGTAAAGAGGACACTATCTCTGACACACAATGGAGAATGAATTTTAAAGAAGAAATAATTAATTGATTTTGCCTTTTCATTTGCTTTTTAATCAAGATTTTCAAAGGACTTGTTGAAAATGGATAGCAAGACTATGCAATTTCAGTGTAATTTTATAGTAGCCCACCAGGTCAGATTTGTGGGATATTACTTATAATTCCCTACTTACAGAGTCACTATTCATGATTAATTCTTTTCTACAAGTTATGTTGGGGAAGGTTTGCGGTACTGTAACTTTTGAATTATCAAAAAGAACATAAAATGAAATAAATCAACACATATGAAGGCTGATTTTTTTTCAAGGAAGGCATTGTGCTACAGCGTAGGGAACACAGACTTTGGAAAAAGAGAAGCCTATGAGAGAACACAGGTTCCACATGTACATTAAGTGGAAAGATTTTGATCAGGTTGCTTTCATCCTTTCCTCCTTAAAGCGAGGATATTAACATGTACCTCTGAATACTACAGTTAACATTAAGAGAAAAAATAGACAAACAGATTACATGGTATAAACACTTATTATTAGTATTAAGTCATTAACTATCTTTCAATATAACTAATTGCTGTGAAATTTTTACATGGTACATTAGCATCTTCCAGGTTACCTTGTTTCAGGTAAGCTGTTTAGTGACATAATTATTGGGGTTTTATAGCTGACAGATTTAATATTTAAAAATTTGCAATTGTTTACTTTCTTCCAGAGTTGACACTAAGACAGGCAAGACCCTCTTTTCACTTTGCTATTCTATAAGAAACCCCAACCTGAAGAGACTCACTTTTTCTTCTTGAAGGTTTGTTCCACTGTACTGAAAGACATGAGCAAGGAAAAACTCCCTGAAACAGCTGGTGCCTTCACACTGAACAGAATTCTCTGGGGAAAATAGATATTTATATCTATATATATAATGAATCTGTGACCGTTTTTAGTACTCTGTGTGCATTTTGTCTAAATCATTCTTTTGTGCAGACCTAAGTAAATAAAGAACCCAAGGGAATGCTTATCTGTCACCAGACAGAAATTGCAATATGGATTCAGATGACGGATCTATAATCTATCACAAAATGAAAGAAAATTCATCTTCAGAAGAACCCTGAAGAGACAATTCTAATTCAAAGTTATATGCTTTTCACTGTAGTGTTTTATCCCCAGAGTGAGTCAGTTCTATTGTCACCAAGGCATTCTACCAGTTAATTGGGGTCCTGCCCCCTTCGGGCCCCATAGCATAGTCCAGTAAGGACTAGAACTGGATGCCCTTAGAACTCATTAATTTGGAAACTTTGTTGTCTAAGGGACATGGCTTTGGTTCTCCTAGGCTGTTGGTATTTCTGTAACCAGTATGCTTCCAAGCAAAGAAAGAGAATGAACTCCCCCCTCAAATTATAAAGTACACCTCAAGCATAAAAAGGAATTTTCTCTTCTTAATTTATATTAAAATAAAAAATAAGGAAAATGAAATGCTCATAGCAAAAGATGCAAAGAATTGTTCAAACATTGATTATCAAAAGCTTAATTTGAAGTCTATATGATTTTACTTCAGTGCCTTCAAAAATTAAAATGGACTTCTACATTATAAATGATGAATTTTTCAAGAAAATGTAATTATTAAGCATATTTTAGAAGTTATAATTAGTATAGAATTATTAAAATATTATTGAGCATAAATTCATAGGAAATATTTCATTTGGGAGCAATGAAGTAATTCATAAGAGAATAAAGTAGCTCTCTAATTCTGAAATACGGTCTGTGCCTTTCCTTATGTAAAATATGAAATGTGAATATAAATTTTTTAATTTGTAGTAGACAGATAGTTATTTAAGAAAAACTGTCTGTGTACTATTTTCCAGGTGCAGAATTCTTTTCTATGCACTAAGATTATGATAGTAAGTAAAAATAATTTATTCACCAAAGGAACACAATTTCTAGTTGTCTTTGAGAAAGTTTCAAATGAACTAAGCAAATGATACTGACAAATTAACTCTAAGATCAAATTAGGTAAACAAATCAAGAAGCACAAAAGAAAAAGTAGTTGCTACTGATTGGTGATCTTGGAAGACTGTTGCTCAGTTGCCAAAAATATTCTTAAACCAGCAGCAAATGAGATATTTCAAGTCAGTAGAGCCACCAAAACAAAGCTGTGGAGTTGTGAAAATTCTTACTTTGCTCAAGGGAGACGATTTCCATAGCCACAGTAGAGGGTCCATGGAAAGATAAAGAATGGAACCACAAGGTCAAAATATTTGAATGACATCTGAAGCATATGGACTTTTATCTTTTATAAACTTGAAAAGCAATTTTGAATAGGCATGTGGCTAGTTACCAATAAGAAGGGATTGTTAGGACTACATATGAATCATCAGGAGAAAGACACATGTAGTTATCATCTTAGCACTCTATGATGAAGTGTAGACAATTTTTTGGATGTAGGTTGAGTCTGCTCTGAGATTTTCTTCAAAAATTCACACTGAATTTAATTTTCTCTGCTGACATTTAAAATGACTCCTTTTCCCAAAAGGGATAAGAACACCTTTGGCATAGTATTCTACAGAATGCTTAGAGACACTTGGCATCTTGTCCTGTCGGCACATAACTACTCCACAGACTCAGTCTTTCCCAGTTTGGCCCAATAAGTTTTCCACCCAGAGGATATCCTACCCTTCATTCTTGGATTCTCCTGAAATAAAACAAATCTCCCATTCAACATTCTCTCATTCTGCTAAGGTTGGTATTCAGTGATCTTGGTGTTACTCACTAGACCCTTTTCCTCCAACTATACCAATAATTAGTGCCCTGTAATGGTATCAACCCAATAAAGGTATTGCTGGCCTTCTGCCAGCTTGGAAAAAGAGTTCCATCTCTGAGCCCCACACCAGTGGCCAAGGTATGGCTGTCTATAAGCAAAGGGATCCTGATAGCCTGTCATTTTACCTCATTTGTAATTCCAGCCCAAGTCCCATTGCCAAGAGTTAGCCAACATCTTCTATGTCCAATCTTTGCAGTCACACAAGTTATCTGAGCCCTATCTACTTATTGGTTAAAATATTTCTTTTCAAATCTTCAATCTGTCTCCTTTTGTGGATTTTCCCATGTGGCTCAATTTTGAGTATTCAGTCTATAGAGATTGAAAAATGTAGACAATCTGTATTTCTAAAGCAACAAAAATAACAAAATAAGTACCTCCAGACTAACATGATCATGCAAGTCAATAAAGTTAAGTTTGGAATGGGAAATGTGCTGCCTTCTTTGAACTCAAACAAGCGAGTAAACATCCCTATCGCTAAGTTTGTAGTAATCGACTGTGAGCGGAGGTGACGTAGCTCCTGTGCTCTGTCATCCTCTTGCTTCCCAGCCAGAGTTCAAACTGAATTTAATCAGAGGAACATGCCAGGAATGCAAACAGGAAGGAAGAAAGCAGCTCCATTGATTGTTGGTTGGTCTGCTAACTAACCCTAATGTGTAAAAAAAAAAAAGTTTTTTTCACTTTTTAAGACTCTAATGTGTTCAGTCAAGGGGTACACTTAGAAAAAAATTGAAAGATAATTCATTACAATGTTTCATCTTAATTTCATTGTCTCTAAATTTTGGAGAATTGCTGATTTTAACATTTTTCAAGTTGATAGCATGTGCTGGCCCAATCAAGTACTACAGTCCTCAAACCTGAAGGATAATGGGTTTCCTCTCAGACTTCTGGAATTAAGAGCTCCTTCAGTTTGTTCGTGGAATCTGGATCATTAATAACCACTTCAATTAATATAAATCATAATTATGCTGAGGAGAACTAATACACAGTGTAGACATTCAAAAACTATTATCTATTACAGTTTATAGCTTTCTGAATTTTAACACTAAATTAGTTAAAACTAAATTGTTCTACTATAACAAAATCATATACATTGGACGGATCTTAAACCATTGGACTCATTTCTTACAGTTCAGGAGGTTGAGAACTCCCCATCTGAATGTGGGCAGACTAGGCTATGAAGGCCACTTCCCTCATCATAAACAACCTTCCTCCTGCTATGTTCTCTGATTAAAGAAGGGATCAGGCCCATAAAACAGCCTGAAGGGCCTTTTATAAGGGCACTAATCCTATCCAAGAGGGCTGAGCCATTTCCCTCAGTAAAGTCCCCACCTCACCTCCTAATGCTATTACCTGGTAGATTAAGATTGCTGCATATACATTTGCATGGGGTAAAAAATATTTGTCTATAACTCTTCCTTTTTAGATTTCTTTAAAGCAGGGTATGCTTTACAGATGAATCCGTTTTGTGGCTTGTTGATAATCTGATCATAATTTTCACATCTCTGGACAACATAAAGCAATTAGATAATCTGAGTTACATTAGCACAGCAAGAGAAGTACGGAGTAAGATGGGAAAACTCGAGGAAAGAGCAGTAAAATGAGTTTGCAAGCATTTTTAGTAGCTGGAATGCTGGGTTGACTCTAAGGGTTTTGCCCAGGGTATCAGAAAACATACATATAACATTTAATACAACTTTTACAATTTATGTAAGTAAACAGAAAATACAGTCTACGTTGCAGCAAAAATGTCAATACCATAAATGTAATGGAACGTATTCTTGTTATTTTTTTTAAATTACTAACAATATAAAAATAGAAAGATTTCATGAAGCCTTCTAGAAATCCCATTTGTTTACCTATTTGATCTCACCAGACACTGACACCAAGAGAGATGTAGTTAAAGGTGAAGTTCAGTAAACATTTACCCTTGAACTATAGAAATACCCTGCACACTTGCTGAAGAAATCTGCCTATACGACCAAGGAAATGAATCATCAATTAAAAGTGCTTGCTGTGCAAGCCTGTTGACATGAATTTGATCCTCTAAACACACAAAGAAATCTGCATGTGGTGGCAAAAAGCCATAAGCTCAGCACTCATAAGGTGAGGTGGGAGGCAGAGACAGGACAGATCAGCCAGCTAGCTAGCCTGGAATGCACAGCACAGCCGTAGAAACGAGAGTGACTGTGCCTCAAAAAAACAAGGTGGAAAGGGGAAATAACTCTCCCAAGTTGTCCTTTGACCTTCACACATGCACCATGTAACAAAAGCACCTGAGCATGTGCACACACACAAACACACATACAAACACACACATGCATACACACACACACACACACACACATACCTGCACGCACTTTTTTAAAAATTGAATTTCCCTTCAGGATTCTCCCAGATGACTCATTTAAGGCCTGGGAGACACTTGCAAAGAATAAAGACTGAGTCCTCCAGACTAGGCTGTCTACAATGCAAGAAGAGAGAGGGAGAAACAACCTTTCTACAAGGATGTTCAATCCCCTCACAGAAATAGCCAAAAAGTTATGGACAATCCCCTCCATACCGTAGACCTCACAGACAAATATGAACTAAGCAAGCCTGATTTCATTTCAGACTTCACCAGAGGGGCATTTAATGGCTACCAAAGATCCATATTTTACCTTTTCCTAGCCTTTGCCATAACTCCCTCTTCTATATAAAATTCAAATTATTACAAAGTAGCCAATTTTTTTTTTCTCTTCATTTGCCCTTTAAGGAGCCAATGAGCTCTTCTTTCTCGTGTTATTTCCTCTCAAATCTGCGATTTTCCATTTCTTTCATTTTATCATCTTGATTCTTCACTTATTATGAAGTCCAAGCTCTGTTGCCAGGAAGGGAGGATGGTCATGGGAGACCTGGAGGTGGGATAGATTGCAAAGAGCTGCAGGCAGGTACATCATGCTTTACCAGCACACAGGCCACTCAGAGGTAGGCACACAGGCACACAGACAGACACAGAGTGGCAGAAGCAAAAGGCAGAGGCTTAGGCCTCTGACTTCAAGGCCATATTTATACAAATCCCACACAAAAAGGATTATATCACTGTTTACTTTTGTGTTTCCCAGACATCTGGTGTCAGACATTTTGTGCTGACTCATAGCCCCCCCCCAGATGCCCAACATTAGCCATCTTGGCTCTTGCTGGTCATCCATATCAGCACAGTGCTGTCTAAATATAAATCAGCCCTTGGGGCCCTCTGCTCTCTACTCTTACTTCGTTATCACTTAAAAGTCCATTAGGTTTTTCCCTCTTTATGTTTTTGGGAGTCATCTACTTACCCTACCTTAAAAATGCTGTTTACACCATTAATAACCATAAAAAATAAAATAGTAATGTTCTCTATAGTGACTGAGGGAAACAAAAAGAAGTGAAATGTATTTCTTTGACCGTATCAGCTTTGACCATCCTTGCTTAACTCATCAGAGGCACCTACAGCTGTTTCAGATCTCTTTCACAAACTGGGTGTAGAGGCTGCACCCTTTTGATTTGTCTTTTCCTGGTTCGTTAATAAAATTCTTTTCTAGGGCAGTGAGAAAATAGGCAAACAGAGGCATCATTATTGGCATGTTACACTCCTATGACAGCGGAAATAATTACTACTTGACTTGGTCTTTATGATGCACTAAATCTCAGTTGTCGAAGAATGGCAAGAGAAACTGCCTAAACATAACAATGGGCTGTATGGGATCATCAGGGAGGCTATTGTAGTTGTGTTAACCTTGGTTCTAAGGGATTCAGTGAGACTTACTGGTGATAAGAGTTTTCTATGGGTAACAAGCAACCACTAGCTGTTATGTGAATACTCCCTCAGAGAATTTTACTTAGTGTGAAACTGTAAATTAATATATAGTGGTTTGCTTTTGATAATTTAATGAATTATATCAAATGATGGGTGTGCTAAATTTTCTAAATAATTCTGCTGACTAAACACAATAGGACATGATGTTGAACTGGGTAATTTTTTATTCCTTCCTCCAAATGGCAATTTAGGAAATGAGCCATAAACTCTGTGTGCACAAGTGTACCATAAAAAGCCCATTAACTAAGGTGCAAGCGCAATGGATCTGCCTGCCATGTGTCTAGCGTGCCATCTCAAAAAGTACCACTAAATAGAATTCCTGACATCACCTTGAACCTTCAGTGAGAAGGGAAAATGAGAAGAAGGGGGAGACATTTTTTTTCCACACTTAGCAAATGAAGGATTGCTTTTGTCTAAAGCAAAGCAAAGTCAGGACCGAAAAAGCAACAACATGATATATCTTGGTCTTCTTCCAGAATCAGTGGGTTCTTGCCAAAAAGCAAGAAACAGTATCTGAAATGTTTGAAAGGCAGGAGCTGCGCCAGTCCTCGTCCACACGGTTACTTGAGACAGGGATGGGTAGTTCCTGAATGATTGGCACGACCTGTTGCCATTATCAATTAAGGGTTAGAGGGGGCTCATTTGATATGCTTGGGCAATTTATTCAGTTCCAGAAAAGCAGCATTTTTCCATATTGGAGGATGGTTAAGATCTGTGTAATATAGTTAACCAATGACTGGCTCTAAATGCAGTGGGTGGGGTTGAAGTTTCTTGACAACAGCCATTGGCCATAAGACTAGGCTTATGTGTCAGTCATCACATCATTTGGTCATTTATCAATTATCTCTCCTGAAGGGTCAAATGGTACCTCTAAGAAATTATAGCCTATACATATCCCACACAAAATAAAACATTTAGATATGAACAGTCCTGCTTAATATGGCATATAATGAGTTGTGCAATGTCTCAACTGACGGCAAGTCTGGTTTATTTTCTTTGGAATCCCAGCTCTTTTGAGGCTCCACGTGAGAACTAAAGAACGTTTGGTACAGTTCTAAAGAGGTGTGTGCAGTTCACTCCTTTGCTCATGTCTGTTGTCTTCGATGTGAATATGAGGCAGGGTGGACTTGAAGATAATCATAAAGTTAATCAAAGTAAAATGACTTGTGTATCTTCTTCTCTCCTATGCTATGCCTATAGAAACAAAAACTAAAGGCATAAGATTTTAGTTGAAGAAAGATTTTTCCAGGTAAATAGATAATTTCTTTGGGAGGTACATTAATTCCTCCATTCCTGGTTTGGCCATGTCCTCTATCTTGTGAAATCTGCTACCCGGAATAATGGCCACACTTCACCCGTTACTGCACACACACACACATATTCAAAGACCACAAACTATGCTAAGCTTTAGGGCTAAAGATTAGCATTGTCTTAGAGAGACTGCATTACAAATAAATTAAGGTGCTTTTTTTCTGTTTCTTGTGCTTTTCCTCCTTTGATTCTTGTTGTTCTTAAACTACAAAAACTAAGATGGACTCAAGTGTCAGGAAATTTTCAATGGGAGACCAAATTTTCCTTCCAGAGGCAGTGTGATGTAGGGACCAATTTGAGATAAATTGAGTTGATTTTAAAAATTTGGTTTGTAGGGCTCGGTTCGCCAAATCCTGCTTCTGCTTTGTTGCCAACTCTGGTCTTACTGGACCTATTCTTTCAAGGAAGATCCCAGAGCAAAGCCTGTCAGCCCTTCAGAGACACCTAGGACTAAAAATTACCCGTTTTTTTTTTGTTTTTGTTTGTTTGTTTGTTTGTTTGTTTTTCATTTTAAAGCATACCTCAACATCTCACACCAGGGCAGTTCCTGAGACCCATCTCAACCACACTATTTAAAACAGCCTCAATGAGAAGACAAAAAAGGATAAGCTCAAGAAGTCCCTGTACACCAAATTCTCCCCGTTTGGCCAGATCCTGGATATCATGGAGTCCTGGCACCCCCCATGGTGGGTGCTGTCCAATGTGTACCCGGTATGCCACCAATAACCTAGATGCCCTTTGTTAGGCATCACATGCCGAGCCAGCCTCTCTATATGCATCCACCTGGCATGATCCCGTCCCTCGGCCTCTCTCACAACCAGATCTCCTCCCCAACAACTCTTACATCCTCCACACCCCCCACAAACCCTACACCCCGGCTCAGGCCCAGACTAATGCCACCTGCTCAGCATCTTTCTGAGAACCGGCCAAATCAAATCTTGCTTCTCACCAACCTGCCAGAGGAGACCAATGAGCTCACGCAGTCCATCCTTTTCACCATTTCCTTGACTTCAAGGAGGTGTGTCTGGCTCCTGGGCAGCAGGACATGGCCCAGAAAGACTTTAAGGTCACCAAGAATAATGTCATGATGCTCCCCTTTGCCAAGACATTGCCTCTTACCCCCCATTCCCCTACTGGAGATGCCCCTCGCCCCTGTAGGGCAGTCCTAAAGGAAAGTGTCCCTTGGGGGCCTTCTCAGGGCCATGTGAGAGAGTGTGTGGCTGCCATACAGCATTGTATCAGTTTGTTCCCAGACACCCCACCTAGCACTGTTAGACTGTAATTAAAGTGTTTTTTTTTTGAGGTTCAGTTAAATTTTGTTGTTGTTTGTGGCCTACACTATTTGTAAGTGGACTTAGAAAACTCTATTAACTTTCTCAACTTGAAGAAGAAGAAAAATGAGATCCAGTGAAATTAAAATGAAATTCTGAGGCTGGAGAGGTAGCTTAATGGTTAAGAGCATCTGCTATTTCAGAAAACTTGAGTTCTGTTTGAAACACCCAAATCAGGCAGCTTCTAGTTTCCTATACTCCAGCTCCAAGGAATCCAACCTCCTTTTGTCCTCTTCTGGCCTTAATGGGCAAGGGAACAAAGGGGCACACACACACACACACACATACACAGACACAGATACATATACACACACACACACATACACACACATACATACACACATACATACACACACACATACACATACACACACACAGACACAGACACATACACACATACACATACACACATACACACACATACACACACACATACACACACACATACACACATATACACACACACAAATAAAAATAAAGTAAATCTTTAAAAAGATGAAATGTTTGGTTAAAGTGGTAGACTGCATATATTTAATCATGCTAACAGGAGACGCACTGAAAAGAACAGAAAGAACACCCAAAGAAAAGAGTGAACAAAACAGGCTAACAGTGTTTAGGGAACCAGAAAGCAGAATCATTAAAAAAACCTACATTTTAGAAAAACTACATTGTAGTCTAGCTGTGGGAGACACAGAGAGGCAACTGGATTTAAATATCAAAACATCCCAAAGTTGAAGGACTGTTGGCATTAGGAACCCATGAAATAAAGGTACGTAGCAGGGATACACAAAGACGCAGGCCTAGTTCCAGAGGGATTCAGTGTTGAGAAACACAAATTAATGAGTATTTTAAACAGAGATCTGGGAGCTGGAGAGGTGGTTCAGTGGTTAAGAGCATTGGCTATACTTGCAAAGAACCAGGGTTTGATTCTCAGCACCCACATGGCAGCTAATAACCAGTAACTCTAGTTTTAGGATATCTGATACCCTCTTCTGACCTCTTCCGGCATTGCATGACATGGGTACACTTACATACATGCAGGCAATACCCACATACACATAAAATAAAAATAATGAATAAAATATTAAAATACTACAAAAATAAAAAATAGATTTGGAATAAGACCGTAGACATGTGGCTTGCCATATTGTGTTTTATTTATTATGTGATAAGTATCATTAGCATGGCATGTGTTTGTGGTATGTATGTGTGTATGTGTATGTGAGAGAGAAAGAGGGAGAGAGAAAGAGAAAGAGATCATTAGTAATGTTAGATGCTCATAAAAACTAACCATGCCATATCCCATGGAATTCTGAATCACTTTGTGGAGACTAAAACAAAAAATAAAGTCATTGGTCAAATCTTGCATGTTGCTTGAAAACAGTTGTGATTAAAATTAATTTTTTCGTCAGTTCATTTTGAGGCTATTTTTTTCTGTATTACCATGCCCATGGAAAATGTCTGCTTTATATACCTTCTGAGGGAACACTGATGAGTGGGCAACTCACTGCAAGTTGTGATTACATGTTAGCTACAAGGTCCCATGTGGAGAAAAGAGCTTAAGTCTGTGTTGGTATCTCCAAAGTGATAGCAACAAAAGAACAAAAAAACAAAAAGAAAAGAAGGAAGCTATCGCCAAACTGGAGTTTGCATTAATTTCCTTACTGAAGATACTGAGCATAAAAGGAAAAATAATCTAGTCATTTCAAAGATATCTTTAAAAAGAAGTGAAGTACTTAAAGAAGAAACAAACTAAATTTTATTAAAGGGAAAAAGAAACCATTATGGAACAATAATTTCTCCATTGTATCGTGAACATAATCAAAATTTTAATAACAAAATCAAACCCAGAGAAAGTGGGAAAGCAAGAAGAAAGGAAAACAGAAAGACAAGGAGAGATGAAGGGGAAGAGGCCAGACATCTTGAAGGGAGTGAAGAACTGTGTCCTGAGCATATGGGTGCCTGGAGAAGTCTGGTATCAAGAGAAATTTAGGAGACCCAGACAGAAGGAAAAGTAATTGGGAGGTTGGGATAAAGAGGAGTGGAAAGCTGGAAATTAAATAAATATGTATAAGCGGATTCAGAGTCAAATTCTACAACTCTCACCTGCATTCTTCATTGACCACGTTCCGTGGTAGACTGTGCTGGTACTGAAATGAAGTACATCTGAAAAGGCTCTTGTGAAGAAGGTCTGGGCTCCAGCTTCTGTTATGATCGAAATGTTTGGGTTGTGAAGGCCCTAAATTCATCACTGTGATAATCTATTAATGAGATCATAGCTGTATAGGCTCTTTGGTGAGGGGTCTTGTTGAAGGATGGTCTCCTCCCTCCCTTCCTCCTTTCCCCCTTTGTTCCTTTCCTTCCTCCTCCTCCTCCCCCCTCCTCCTCCCCCCTCCTCCTCTTCTCCCCCCCCTCCTCCTCCTCCTCCTCATCTTCAGCCTCCTCCTCTTCCTCTATTCTCTCTGCCTTCCATTTACCACAAGGTAAACAACTTTGCTTCCTCCTTTTTCCCTACCATAAACCAAGTGATCACAACTGAAATCTGTGAATCTGCAAGTCAAAATAAATCCTCCTGTAATTTATTTTTTCAGGTATTTTATCACAGTGATGAAAACTAATTAGCAAAGGCCATTTGCAGTGAATGCTCTTGATAGCCTGATGGATGTGTTGGTTCAGTTTGGTTAATAGGTTTTTCTTTTTTTTTTTAGAAATGGTCTTCTCGTAGTCCCAAGAGGCCTAGAACTTGCCATATAGACCTGACTTTCCTCGGTCTCATAGAGATCTGCCTGCCTCTACCTCCAGAGTGCTGGGAATAAAGGGAATATAACACATCCTTTTGAAAAAACTTTTGAAAGCCTTTTGATAAGGCTGGTAAATTAATCTCCAAGACTCTGGTCTCAGGAAAGACATGTTGAAGTTCCTTTGAAGGGAAGGAACTGGAAGTTTTAAGAGAATATAATGGTTCTCATTAAGACAGTTTAAAAGGAAACCGTGGTTCTATTTGATACAGACCAAGAATAAAATGATGAAACACTACTTCTATAAAATTGCATTTTCTGAGAGAACTTTAAAGTGACATTACCTTAGAGTAAATTAAGAAATTAGCAATAATGAGCTAGCTCATAATTTTTAGGCTTGTTCTTTACTCAAGTATATTTTTGTCCAGGACACTATCTGAAACTATTAAGTGATCTTCTTCTAAGTATAATTTATTTTTTGACTTTTTGTAAGATGGAATTTTGATCATGGTCATGACACATGAAAAAGTAAAAATATTTATTTACACTCTATCTGGGAACAACATGATTTACTTTGTTTAAGATAATGCCTTTAATAAAACCACTTATTAATCAAATGTGGTTATATCTCACACCACAGACCAGTAAGAAAAACAGGGTTAGATTTGAAGCCTGTGGTGAAGGTCAAAGTTCTAAGTATATAATAATTATCATAAATAAATCTAAAACCAAAATGACAAAAGATAGACCATGTACTGCACTCTACTGTGAACTTTGACATAATTTTATCTTCTGTTGAAATGTTCTTGGTACAACACTAATCTGTCCTGTTTACCTGGGAGATTCCCTGTTTTGGACCAGAAAGTTTCACATCCAAAGGAATTTTTCAGTCCTTTATAAACAAACAATTGTTTACCCTAGTTCATAGATCATCAAATTGTTATACAAGAATCTGTAATCAACTCAGTGTAAAAAAAATATTTTCACAAAACCCCAAATATTGACGTTCCACAGTATTAAAGAACATTTTTCTTTAATATTTTGTTTGCAGTTTGTAAGCAGTATCAGAACCAGAGGTGCCAAAAATCTTTATAAAAGGCCATCCTTATGCAGTTCCAAGCCAGGTCCAGCAAGAAAGCCAGAAATTTCCAGGCCAATTCTGAAGACTTAAAAGGTTCAGATAGTTCGGATAAGCTTTAGACAAGCAGCCAAATTCTGGAAGCATATCTGAACTTCCTCCAAATCCCAAACCTTTTGAGGTTTGCTTCCCCATAGTCCAAAGCCACTGCAAGAGCTGACAGCCCCTTTCACAACTTTACATGAGCAATAATGAGTCTGAGATTATTGGAGGCGCCAAGTCACGCCATCCCCTCATTGTTTGGATAATAAAGTTCAGAAGTACTGAGGATAATCTCACTAAAGAGACAGAGACCAACTTTTACTTATCATTCTTGTGTTCACTTCCTTTTTAGCTAATTAAACCTTAGTTCTTCACAGGAAATAAAATTTTGCAACCTCCATAATAGTTTGGCTTGGTAATATTGTATATATCTTTTCCAGTGTGTCTGGAAAAACAGGAAAAGAGAGGTGCCAGTGTAAAGACCCAGAATAGCGAGTTATCTTTTAAATTAGCAGTTTTTTTTTTTTCACAGCAAATGGTGAAGGCTAGCTGTGCCACCAGATCTACATGGATGCTTACTCTGGATCCCTGTCTAGAGCATTAGGGAGATAGGAAGGGCAAAGAGGCCTCGGGGAAAATGGGGGTAATTTTGATACTGAAGGTCGGCTGTTTTAATGGTCTCTTAAAGGCTTCTTTGCAAGGTCATGTATAAGCTCCCAACTGGCTGAATCATGTCTGACATAGAAGGAAGAGAACAGGAAAGCAGACCCATTTTCAGGTTTTCAGAACATTTCATACATATAAGGGTTGTTTTGCAGCTGATCATCTTTGTAGAGAATCTGCATTTATATAGCTCTACAGCTCCCAACTTGCTATTTCCTGTCTGTTCAAAACATAAGGACAAGTGGACAAGAAGGCAGTTATTAAGATCAAGGACCTAGGACCATGCACAAAGTCACAGACAGCTATTATGAATTCTATATAAAACAAACCATGGAAATATTTTTTCTAATGCATTTCTAAAGTAAAATAAAAAGCAGAGAAAATAGAGAAAGCTCGATTTCAAGACACATTTTCCATACAATTAACACATTTTGATCTACCACTTGGAATTTTACATATGGAATCTGGTAAAATTGAACAAATGTTCATACAAGATAACAAACTGCCAAGTGATGTGCTAATTAATCAGATTTAGTGGAATTAAAGGGTAAAGTAAATATGCTAAAAATAGAAATGAACTCAGCTAGGATTTGTATGTTCCTTTACTACCATGTTTTGGAACATCTTGTGGTTCCATTGCCCTCAGGGGTTCCATTGTACAATAATGCAGATTTTGTTATTAACAGTAGTTATGTCTATGAACAATGACAACTCCAATATTTAAAAAATCTCATTTTGTATAATAAATGTATTTTGATTAACATTTTAAATCATCTCTATAGACCCAAGAAAGGATTGTTATTTAAAGAAAACTTTTATTTAAAAAAAAATTTCATGGCATGCCCAATTACTCTCTATTTTTAAATAACTATAATGATTAAAAAACAAAGGTATTTGCATTTGCAAAGTGTCATTTCAAGAACATGAAATAAGAGCATAACTCCACTGAAGATATTTTTATTTGGGCAATGAACAACGGGCAAAGTATAAGAGGAGGTTGAGCGCTAAAGGGTCCCTTTAGCATCCTTTTAGGTTAGATAAACACAATGTTGATGGTATTTGACACCAATAATAAAATGGAGGTACACGCCCCTTCAGATTTCCCAGGTTCCTGGTGGGCACATCATCTGAGTTATGCTACTATGCACACCTGTCATGAAACTTGTATTTCTTTGTGCAACAGGTAATCAAAAAAAAACTAATTTCAGACAAAGTATCAAAAGCCAATAATGGATTCTCTTCTAATATAATTTCTTAGAAGAATCATGTTGTGGGGAAGACATTTGGGAATAGAACAGGAATGAGAACTGAACAGTCACAGAGAGGTCATGGCCCTTTTAAACTTCAACATAAAACCTGAATAAGCCATAGATAGACTTGAATATCTCTGTTAGGATCATTAAATGTGAGAGTTGAAGGAGATGGAGACATTATATAGTTCGGGGTATTAATTTTAGCGATAATGAAACAAAAATTTAGAAAATTAAACATTTTTCAAGGATGACATAAATAAGCCGATAAATGCAGAATCAGACACTGAAAACAATGTGAGTGTGTTATTCAGAACATTTTCACTGTTGCAATTTCCAGGAAAATGTCATCCTGTTCAGACTCTGTGTAAAATTTGTGGCCAACCCAGAGTGTTAGTAACAGACAATAAAGACAAATTTATTACTATATAATCTTTAATACATAGTATTCATCCTTGGAGATTGTCCTTCCCAATAAAGCTAATGAAATATCAGTATCTGTTTAGCACGAAAAATAATTATTTTTATAACAATATTATTATATACATGATTAAGTACATATGCATTATTATACTTATAAGATTTCTATCACTCCTTGATTTATATTTATTTAAAAATTAGCTAATACACACCAAAGCATATTTTGCAACGTAAGTCAAATTTCCAATAAACGGATTTAAGAATAGAACAACTAGCATGGTAAATGTCTCTCCCTCTCTTTCTCTCCCTGGACTATTGAAAGTTTATTCAGCTGTTTTTGATATCTTCACCTACTCTTTCTAGCCATCTGTTGATTTTTAATTTTTTTTTATGAAAACACACTGAACCTGTACATGCTTTTGAATTTAATAATTATTTTGACTTTTTTGCTGATCATGTGAAGAGAATTTTGATTTCAGATTAATAGGCATATCAAAGACCCTCATTCTCACCATCTTCAGACCACAGTGTGAATTTCATATGACTGTTTTCTTTACCCTTTCTGTACAGACAGCATTATTCACTATAAGCACCATTAGAGAACCAAGTGTCAATGAACCCCACGGTGAACTGACAGTTACTTAAACAGCACATGATCCAAAGCTGTTTGAGGGATGCCAAATGCTGCTTTTTCCAACAAGCTCATTTCATCCAAAGGGGGGAAAAATCATTTCATTTAAAGATTTATATTTATGAACATGTTATGAATGTTCTGGATGTTCCCTGTAATGTTTTATGAAAGATACAGATGCGTTTCCAAGAATCATGAAGCAAGCCGGCTGGCCAAGGAGACAGTTTGGCCCTTAGTAGGCAGATCCAAGGGATAGAAGGAGTCAGCTGAACCCTGGAGAGGGATTTGCTTGCTTGGCAATAGGATCTGCTGATTCTCCACCTGACAGTGTTCTGAGGTGCTCCCCTTTGTTCTGACTGCTTCCTCTCAACTCCCGGCAGATGGGTAGTAGGAAGAGACCAGCTGCTTGGGAAAACAGTCATTCCTAGGAGCCCTTCCCAACAGTTCAGGTTGGAGGCCAACCACCTGAAAAGGTTGTCAGCCAACAAGCACTTTTCCTGCTCTCTGGTGAGCTGCTCTCTGGAGCTGATTGAGAGGAGAAGGCCAAGAACAGCAGAAGGCTGCCCAGGGAGAGGGAGAGACAGGCTCCAGGGAAAAAGGCTGAAAGAGAATTCAGGCATCTATAGTCAACTCCCTTTTGTTCCTAGGGTTCATATAGTTATCTGTCATACTAGTGAAAGTGGACATCACGTCATTGAGGCTTTTTCTTCTAGTTTTAATTTTTCGATGTTGTCCTTTATTTCCTGGCTTGACTGGTTAAAACATGTGGCTTACTAAAGAATATAAATAACTGATCTCTAAAAGGATCTGTCTACATTCCCCAGAAAAGATATTTGTATTTATAATTGTAGAATCTGCATCCACAAATATGTCCAATTTTCTCTAGGGCCATATGGTTGGTTAGAAGAGTAACCAAGAATAAAAGGGTAAAAGGTTCAACATAAGTCACTGCCCATTCGGCAGAGAGAGAGATTCAGTATTTCTTTCTGGTGGCAGGTGACTTAGCTTGAGATCCCCAGAAAGCAGTTTGAAACAAGCTTATTTTGGCAAATGACCCAAAGAACAAGAGAGGAGAATTGAGAAAACTGAAGCAGAGAGGGAAAGATAATCTATTTTCTGTTAATAGCTGGCCACCCCTGGAGTCTTGATTCACTGCTGGGATTCTTCTAAGGAGCCTTCTAGAAGGCACACAGAAATTGCCTGAAGAGTTGAATAGGGGCATATTTACTCAGGACTGTTGTCCCTCAAGGTCAAGATTTATGCCTTGAGTTTTTAACTGCTTGAACTTTCAGCTGGGAGATTCAGTTGGCAATTGACATAGCAGCTGCAGAGAAGCCCCAGGATAGAGATGAGAGCTAAGTGATACGGGCTGAGGCAGGTGCTCAGTGTAAATGTCTGTGTCACTAGATGCTCAGCCACATCCAGGATAAAATTGTGCACTCATGGGCTATGAGACATGGCACAGGGTGTGTCTGTTCTAAGCAGTGTACTTCCACAGTGCCTTGTGGGACTATGTCCTATTCACTTAGCTCCTCAACCCTGAGTGCCATGTGCTCTGACTCTTTTCCTTAATGCCTGTGTAATGCCTTCTGCTCCTATATTCTACTTCCACGTTCAAATTGTGACCTGGCTGTTTGTTTACTCACAAAACAGAATTAATAAAAGGATCCATTTTCCGACACCAAATCCATGTCGTTGTATGTATCAGGAATCCCGTATACTGACTCCGTTTCTGTTTCAGTGGGTGAGTTTCTGTAACCTCATAAGCAAATTATTCCTTTTGTGCACTGGTTCCCTTCACCACATAAGGGCTTTGCACTGTGCTGTGCGGATCTCTACTGAATTATTAATTTTCCTTTCTCTGTTTGACTATTTCCGTCAGCACACAAACCGGCTGGAATATGTCCAGTCTTAATTAAAAAAAAAAACCCTCCCACATGCTCATGATTCCATCTATATAGTGACCCATTTCTCTGAAATCCTTTATTGTAAAAAACTTGTTTTTGGTCATACTTTTTCATTCATCACTTTCTCATGAACACATTTCCAGTCTGGTTCTCGTTTCCACCACCACAATAAAGTCAATCTTACTGAGGTCAATAGCCTCCAGTTGTCCAGATCTAATAGTTGATTTTTAATCTTTTCTTTCTTGGAATCTCTCTCTCTCTCTCTCTCTCTATTATATATATATATTTTGTACCACAGCATGAATGTGTGAGGTCAGAGGACAACTCTTTCGGGAGTTAGTTCTCTACTGCCACGTTATGGAATTCAGGTATGGAATTCAGATTGTCAGGCCTATGCCTAAGTGCTTCTATACACAGAACATTGTAGCTAGCCCTGACTTCTTGATATTTGACTTTCTGAGTCTCCGTAGGTGATCTGTCTGTTTCTGTCTGTTAGCCCTCGGGATTATTGCAGGTCTAACACTGAAGTATCCTTGGTTTACTCCTAAACTCAGTTTCTTTCCTATAATAGCTCCCTAACAGGCAGGCACATGTTTTTAAATATCATCTATATTTTTCCACTTCCTAAATTTTTATCTTCTATTCTGACTTTTCCACTTCCTAAATTTTTATCTTCTATTCTGACTTTCTGGGGAAAAGTCAGAGGAATTACCTACTAAGTGAGTTTGCTTGACTATCAAATAAGAACTTCAAAGTTAAAACATCCTAAATAGAGTCCTTGGATTTCCACTATAATGCATTACAATAGTTCCAGAGTTAGTAAACCGTGTGTAGGATAAAGACACAGAAGGCATTCTTGATTTGTCTCAGCAGAAGCCTCACTCGTGACCTGTGTTTCTGCTTCTGCTCTCCATCAGTACATTTTCTTCTCCGGAGCCAGGAAAAGCTTCTAAAGCAGTGATTCCAATCTTGTTATTTTCCTGCTAGGAACCATCCCATGACTTCCCAGCATATTCTGTAGATAAGATCTGTAGGCCCGAAAGGGATCTGTGGGGCCTGAGCTCTGGCTAACAATCTTCAACATTTTCCCCATATTAGACTTCAGCTGGGCTGATGTTGCTCTTGCTTGAATAGGCCATGTTTGTTCTTGTTCCTGTTCCCTAGCATAACTTTTCCCTCTGCCTGGAATGTTGTTCTCCCAGATTTTCAGTATGTGCCTTTTCTTCATTCAGGCCTTTGCTCAAATATAAAGTCCTCGGAGAGGGCTTTGCTGGTTGCTAGAATCTTACGACATATTCACCAGTGCTTGTGTTTCACCTTTGCTTTGCCTGTTTTCTCTTGATTCTTCTTAGTTTTTGATATAAATGGATATCGAGAAATATACATATATTCCTGTAATTAATGCCAATGAACAGCAGACACATATTACAACACATATCACAAGTATCTATTACAGGTAACTTGTACAAGGCCTGTTTTCTGACATTATTCCTGGAGAGAAGTGAACTAATGTCTACTTATCCCAGACAGGGAACCATGACAGACCAGACACTGCCAATGTCTAACTTTGTGAATCAATGAGTTTTATTGGGATTACATGCAAAAATGTGGGTGAGGAATTACTTACAGGAGCCTAAATGACTCAAAGACAGCTACCAAAAGCTGGCGGAAGCAAATAGGTGACAGTTCACAAAAGATGGAAAACTGAAGCTCATTGCACAACTTGCAGGCAGTTTGACAGGTTGAGGAGTGTCCCTACCAGGTGGCCCAGGTGATCTGAGTATCTTTTCATGCACCTCTGCCCATCTGCCAATGTAGAGTAACTTGATTCTCCGAGGGCAAAGCCTGATGAGCTGTGGACAAACATCCCTTCCAGGCCAAGTATTATTACCCAGGACCACCTTGCACAGAAAGAAGAGGAACTGGAAAGTCCTATGCCCCTCCCCACCTGTCCATTGGCCTTGGATGTGAGAAGAGGAGGGGCTCAAAGTATTTAAACTGGGGGAGCCAGGAGGGGGGCCCTTTTTCCTCCCCCCTTGGCCATTTGGATCCAACCACTGGGAAGTCACACGATTCAAGCCTCGTGGATTTACTAATGTAACTTGCGGAGGGGAAGGTGGGCGCCCGTGTTCTGTAAGTAACCCCCTACCCACTGCTCTGTTAGTAAGCCCAAGTTTAGTTTAGCTAGAATTTGCCTAAGTGGGAGTTGAAAAATGTATATGTTTGTTTCAGGACCTGGGGAGGGAGGCAGACTAAGCTTAGTCTGCCTCTCCCAAGAGAAATTTTAATAACACCCTGTCTCTGCATCTCTTAGGCAGCTCAGCTTGTCTGAGAGTGTCTCTTAGCAGTTCTTAGTGCTTGTCTATCCTTGGGGAGGGAGGACCCTGTTGACTATGGTCAGTTCCATGGACTTCCTGAAACCTTTAGAATGTTTCCTTCCAGAGCTTCCGTGCAGGCTGAAATGCTTCACCAGCAGTCCAACATCCTGCCTCTTAATGAGCTTCCCTCCAAGGTGGAAGATTTTATCTCAGAGAAAATCTGAAAATTGCTCCACAAGGCCACAAATGCATGACGTTTTGTTACTGACAACTGGCGTGACCAGTACCTTCAACTATGTTTAGGACATAAGAGAAAAATCTGTAAACTGTCATCAAATCAAGGAACAAATAAAGAGGAATTTTCATTGAAAAAGCTGTCACCAGTTCATCACAGATAGTCACTTACATGAGCCAGTAACAAACTTATCATCCTATTCATATAGAAACAAATGGAACTGGCATGGTGGTGCACAACACTCAGGTGACAGAGGCAGACAGATATGACCAGCCTGGTATACATAGCAAGTTTCAGGACAGCTGGGGTCACAGGGGGACTCCATCTGAAAATCAAACAAAAAACAAAAATATAAATTTAATAAAAGTCAGTAAATTTCTACAGTATGGAGGGGAGCAAAAGTCTTAGCATGTAAAACACAATTTCATTATACTTTTGTTCTCTAAAATTACCTGAGGTCTTATCTATACACTTGATGTTTTCTCAAAGTTTATTTTACTTGGACTCTTTTGCCACCTGCTCCCTTTTTGATGTCTGAGCACCCTTGATGGATCATTTCTATCTCTCAAATGGTAAGAGTCAGTATCCCTGTGGATTGATGTGGGAAACGAAATCAAGATTATGGACCTGTCTTATTTCAGGCCTTCAAACCAATCTAGCCTTGCAAGTAGGAGTTTCTTCTACTATGTGTGGTATGGAACACACTCACTGAGATCTAGAATTAAGTTCTGATCATCTGTTCTTATATTTCTCTTGGCACTGGTCTGGTTTCTGTTGCTGTGATAAAACATTGATCAAAACCAAACTGGGAATGAAAGGATTTATTTCATCTTACTCTCCCAGGTCTATCACTCATGGAGGTCAAGTCATGGAGTTTAGAAGGGTAGTAATCTGGAGGCAGAAACTGATTAGTGAATCACAGAGGAATGCTGTTTACTACCTTCCTACCCTGGCCAGAGCTCACCCTTTTTCTTATACAACTCAGGGACCATCTGTCCAGGTGTGGCACCACCAGCATTGGCCTGGGCCCTCCCACATCACTCAGCGGTCAAGAAAATGCCTCACATACATGTCCACAGACCATTCTGATAGAGAAAATTCCTTAGTTGAGGTTCCCTCTTCCCAGGTGGTCAAGCTGACAGCTAAAGCCAACCATGACGGTAGAAAAAGATACCTAACAGTGCATGCCTACTGTCATTTTCTTTCAGTTTACTGCACCTTCTGTAGGGATTCAACATAATATGAGTGTGGCCATCTTGCTAATAAATACTGTTTTGCTCATAAGGTAACCCCAGCACACATTTCAAATGCTATAGGACCCACCAAATCTTTAAGGAAATGTATCAAGACTGCTGTATTGCTACTGACCTCTGGATTGTTTTGTAACTTGTGCTGAATATGTTAAGGGTTTTGCAAAGTGCCCAGGTACATGACTCATCGCTCACCTTTGTGTAGTTTAACATAATCTTCTGCCTGCCTTGAAGGGATGGGAACCTCTAGGCTTGGGGCTACCCAGGACATGCTTCAGCCTGAAGGTCACTAAAATTACCATATTCTGTAACACTACATTTGTCTGCTTTGTTCCTTGCATTTATGACATTACATCTTTATCCATTTGTGGTCAGTTCTCATACTAGCACCAGCTTGTTCAGAAACACCACCCCTTCTTGTCACACATTACATCTTCTTGCAGCTTCTGCTCAGTTCACTTTATCATCAAAAGATAAAAACACTGAGGAAAAGCAATAGTTCTATTAACAGAAAGATGATAAAATTTCAATGATCTTATTCCTTTTTATTGTTCGATGATCTCATACATGTGTAGAATGTGTTCTAGTCAGATCTACCTGCCTTTCCTTTCCCTTTAGTTCCTCCTCTTTCCCTCTACCACTTTTCCTGTCCAATTTCACATTTTCTTTTTAAAAAACAACAACAAAATACTGACTGTACTCAGTGTTGTCTGTATGTTCATGAATGTAGGACCATCTAACCGAAGCAAGGGTAGCCTCTTGGGGCGGCACCTCTGAAAAACACTTACTATCTCTCTCCCAGCAACCCTCAACTGGAAAAACCTTCTCAGATGGAGAGGTGGGGGAGATTTCATGAGCTCCTGTCCCTTGAGGATAGAATCTTGACTGGTCTGATTTTGTATAGGTCCTGTATGTGCAGTAACAGCTGCTATCAGCTTATGTGTGCAAATTTCCTGTCATGTCTAGCAAATAATATTTTATTGTCTCTTATAATCTTCTATGGTACATTAATATATAATAAGTATATACATTGCTCTTTAAACTTAACCCTAATATGGGTTACCAATATGCAAAAAAGATTTATCTGCACTCTTCTACTTTTAGAACATTCTTTTTCTATTAAGCAATCTTCAGGTAAATTAAAGTACTGTATTATTTGGGGAGGTTTTCACCATAATTTTTATATTTAAAAATTCATTCTCTATGTCCAAGAATGTTGGTTCTTGTAATAGCTGTTGTTCATCACTTCCTGCCAGCTTCATGTGATACCAATAAGCGGTACATGAGATGGCAGTGAGGACAATTCTATTCTCTTCTTCAGTATGCCTAAGTCAGAGACATATACATATCTAGAACATGGGAAAAGAAAAAGAAAATTCATGTAATTACTTCAAGTGGAAAATTTCTGAAACTGGTTTATATTTGATATCTATTCCTAAAATTTAGAGGTATAAAACTGAAGGGGTAATTACTTTACTAATTTTGCTGTGATTGAATGTTGCATGATCCAGTAATTCCCATTCAGGGACATTGGGGTTACATGACCACAGAGCAGGCAGACAAAATCAAGACGGAAATGGAAAATCAACACATAATAAAAACAGTTTCAGAAGCCAGTATGAAAGTAAAAAAATCATAAGTAGGTTTGCACAAAACTTAAGAAAACCTTTTAATATCATGAAAAAAAATAAAACAGAAAATCACCTTAAAGAATGGGAGAAAATATTTGCAAGTAATATACAAAATATATAAAGAACAACTCAACAACAAAACAATAAATTCTGGCAATGAGGTAAATAAATATTTTTCCAAAGAAGACAGAAGAATTCTCAACAGATATGAAAACATACTCCACTAAATCAGGACAATGGGAATCAAAACAGTGGCGAGATGTCTAGTATAATGACTAATACTACTAGAATGAAAAGGAAAAGAGATAAGTCAATGTTGGCAAGGTATGTAGAAAAGATATATGGAAGAAAGTAAGCTGGTACAAACATGATAGGAAACAATAAGATTCCTTAAATATTAAACATGGAAATGTCATATGATCCAAAAACTCTTATGTGGTATAAACGCAATGGAAATGAAGTTATGTTCATGATCAGAAGTGATCATCTCCCTATTCGTTTAAGAATTATTGACAATGCCTAATATATACAAGCAAACTAATCTCCTACTGGAGCATAAAGAGAATATGCTATATATGCACTAGAATATTACTTAGCCATAAAAGGTAGACATATTGCTATTTATGACAACATGACCCACAGGACATTATGCTAAGTAAGGAAATCAAGAACAGAGAGAAAAATTGCATGACCTCACTTGTGTATGGAATCTTAAAAAGCTGAACTCATAAAAGCACAGAACAGGATAGTGGTTACAAAGGATGGGGGATGTTACATTGGGGAGACAATCAAAGGGCACCAACTTTTAGTTATAAAATACGTAAATTCTGGGAATTCACTGTGCCTCATGTTGGCTATTAAGAAAAACAAGAACTCAATGCCTATTCTAGTTCACAAAACAGAGCAAGAGCCATGACCCCTTGTAAACTGCACTGGGGTTCATGCTGTCCTCTCCTTGCTCTTGGACCAAGAAGCACAATAGAGAATGAAAGAAATTTAGAATAAATGGTCAGGTTATTAATTACACCCAAAGGCAAACTGGACTTCTATAGGCATAGCAATAGCTAAACATTTGATGGTCTTCACAATATTGTCACCATGACTATGAAAGGAAGCCAATTTGTTCCCATCCAAAGTAACCATGATATAAATTTTCATTGGTCAAGACAATTACAAGTGGTTTGTTTTTTGAGGTATCATAAAGCAAAAAATTATTTTGAAATCTTAAAATTTATTTTGGCTTTACTTTGTTTCGCTCATAACAGTAAAATGAGAGTTTACTCTGATCCAGAGTCTTCACCACCTCTTAACCCTAAACTCTTCCTATTTAGGTACAATTTACCTTCTAACTGCTCTCTGTAAACCTTACCTTATATTTCCTATTAATTTCTTTGATTGTTATGAAAATTTAACTTTGGGGTGATCTTTAGGGTGATATGAATGTTGCTATATTTGGTGACATTTTTACACCATGTTATTTAATAAAGTGGTTCCACTGTGATTTTCTTAAGATCAGCGTCACTTGTTCTCCTTTCTCTTAAAGAACTCTTTTGTGAGTTTTTTCCTCTCTGTCAGTTCATTCCTTTTTTAAAGAATGGAACTTAGCCAATTGGTGTTGCCCTCCCTTAGCAAATGTTAAAGTATTTTCTAGACACGTGTGTGAGAGGAACGACAAGCATCAAGTGAATCTTCAAGGCTCTGCTGATTTCCAGCGATCTGATACTGCTTTGTTGTTGATCTGGAGACCATGAAATGTGATGAACAGCAATTCACTGATTTTCAAACTTTGTTCTCATTCAAACTGTGGATGGCCTCAGATTTTACTCCAAGCATTTTTTCTGTATCTCATTCTAGGAAGCTTTAGATTAGCTAAAAATATGTGTAAACAACTTTGAAGATTTTTTTCTGTAATTAGTGTAATTTTTTGCACTCTCTGTTCTGCCTTTTAAAGATAATAAGTCTGTTATGATCTGTAAGTTATTAGGAGATAATGTTGTCCATAACATTTTTCATACCATCTTAGAGAGAAGTTTCAAATTAAGAAGGATGAGCTACAATAACCAAGTAGAGGATTCCTTACATTGGTTAAATGAAAAGAAAATCTGCACTATATTCTTCATTTATGAAATATCTGAATGGACTGTAAAGTTCTTCTAAAATAGAAAATAAATGAGTGTCTTGAGAACTAAGGGAACATTTCAGGAGCATATCTTGTTTGCTGAGTTGGTATGCTATCCATCATTATATGCCAAGCATCAACAATTTATGTGCTTTACAAGTGGTCCTCATTCCTTCTAACATTTCAGAAATTTATGGCTAGACGAATAGATATGATTCTCTTCATCTTTATGTGAATATGTAGTAAGGAAAAGAAAAAGTAATGAACATAAGACGCACCTTCCTGTTTAGGGTTTACTGAAGTCATCAGAGTTTTGTTCCCCTACTTCCTGGCATGTTGATTGACCCAATTAATTTCAAAAAGTGTTAGGTCCTAACAGCAGGGATTAAACCAGGCATTCTCAAGTGAAATCTTTGAGTCAGGCTCTTTTATTTTATTTTTTTAGAGGGAGAAAAGAAGGAGCCTGGGAATGAAGTCCACGTTGCTCTGGGGATGGTTCTTTCCCCTGCAACAATTTCACATAAGCCTACATTATTAAAACACACACACACACACGCACACACACCATCATCTTTGGTTTAATTGCCACTAAAATAATCATCTGGAGATTCAGGAGTGGGTGGTATTAAGGGTCACCAGACCCCCAGGGAATGGTCCCAAATACTTAACCTGGCACATTACCAAAGGTGACTTTTTCCCCCCTGACTCCCAGATCACACCTTCCCTCCCCTTCCCTCACTGTCCCCTGGTAGTATACTACTGTCCCTCAGAATTTCCTTTGACAGTTCATTAAGGCAACAACTTTCCAAGTTTCTTGAGGAAAATAATTTTTTTATTCTCTATTTCCCACAGTAGACTTGACCAAAGCATTACTTAATCATCTGCCTGAACTTATGTTTTATAAGACCACACAGAACATTTCCTGTGAGATCTTTCCTCTCCTTTGTGCCCACGGGTTTTTAAAAATAATCCATTCATCTGATTTATCCTATACCTATTTTGTTTTTCCCTCTATCACCTTCCTGGGGTCTTTCCTTTGCTACAGAGCCTTTCTTTTCCTTATTGTCACGTGTTCTACTGACGCTGTGGAGGGACTAGCACAGTGCAACGCAACAGAGTCAAGATCTGGATTGCACAAACCTGGCAAGACAAAGGTGGTACTAGAAAGGCAATGAGAAATACAGAAATAAAAGATAATAAGGATGCTGGGGGGCCGGAGAGCTATTCAAAAACAAGTCAAGTCAGAGTCATTCAGGAAGTCAAATCAGAAACCCCAAAATATCAGTTCAGAGCAGCACGGATATTTTAATAATTACTACCTCACATGGTAAATCTTGTAGTGTGTGAGCCAAGCCCAGGCTATTGTTTTACAGAACTCTGCAGTACGTATAAAGGAGCTTAGAGATAGAGCTATCAAACTGGTTAATGGAACTTAAAACAGAAACGCAGTTCTGTGTCCTTGCTCCATACTCCTCTGCATATAATTTTCTATAACTCATCTAAATGGATAAAACTCAATAATTCTGATTTCATCCAACATTCTGCCCGTAACAGTTGCTTTTGGTGTGTATGTGATGAAAATGTGTGAAGTATTTAGGTTTGCAACCCTTTTCAGTGTGTCTGCATTGCCTGTAGACTTTTCTCTAGTAAAAGAAATATTTGTATTGAGATAAGTCTTTCTAAACTATTTTATAGCACTTGGACCAGAGACAACAGAATAGGTACTGTATGCAGTACCACCTCCTTACATTTCTCCTCTGTCAGTCGTTATTTAAACCAAGTTATGGTTTCCTGGTAGGCACCAGCTTTCCCTTGCCTTCCAGTAGAGCTCTCCAGGAAGCTACACTGAAATGAGTGAACTAGCCCTTGAACGAACAAGTCCACATACTCGCCTACCCTTTGTCATGGCTGAGGAATTAAATATTTCTGGTGATGACATTGGTGAAGGATTTGGTGGAAAACTGTTTTATGTCTTTACCAGAGGTCTAGCCGGATCAATAGAATGAAGCGAAAACATCATAAACATGTTAGGTTGGCTTTCAAGCAGGCACCATGGCCTCTCCAAGTGCAAACAGGGAATGTTTCCAATGAATTGAATTCTAGCAAGGAAGTTTCTCACTCTTTGTCTCTCACCAAGGAGGAAAATATTTAGCCTTCTTTGCAAATGAAGTCCTTGCTCTCAGTTTAGCAGGATTACCTACTGTGTTCGAATCTTTACAGAGATTTTCTTAACAGAGACAACTGTCCAGTTGGGACAGGGCCAACACTATTCACTTGCAGAGAGAAGTGTGGGCCAGACTGAAACACGTATCTCTCTGGCAAAAAGCCAATGCTTTATTCACTGTCATTAAACCTTTCCTTCATTTTATGCAATACCAACTACCAAGTTTGGCATTTCAGTTCTGGTAAAAATTGACATAAAAATTCAGTCTATAAATATGTCGAAGAATACATAAACTTGTACTTTCAAAAATATAGACAGCTGGGTCCAGGCCTATGATCCCATATTTGGTTAGCAGAAATAGTAGGACAAGGTGGTCAAGGCCAGCCTCAGCTACATTTGTACAGAACATTGAAGTTTAAGGCCAGCCAGCCTCAGCTTCATTTGCACAACACCTTAGAGTTCAAGGCCAGACTCAACTACATGTGTACAGAACTTTAGAGTTCAAGAGCAGCTTCAGCTACATTTACACAGAAACTTAGAGCTCAACGTGAACTAGGTAAAAACTTAACAACACAAACAAAACCCACACATAAAACAAAGACAAAATAAAGGAAAGAATAGATAATTACAATTTAGGATGTCAAGCTGGAAATACTATACAGTTGGTAAAGTCATGAGGACCTGAATTCAATCCCCCAAACCTACATTAAAATACTGATGCTGACACACACTTGGAATCCCAGCACGAGAAGTTAGAAGATCCCTGGGGTTTACTGACCAGTTAGACTGGACTAATTGGTAAGCTCTAGATCAATGAGAGGCCGTGTCTCTAAAACTGAGGTAGATGACACCTAAAGTATCACTGGTCTCCACATGTACGCATACACAAGTTCATGTGTACTTGCACACACATGAATCCACACAAACACACACACACACACACATACATACTCTTTCCCTCACACACACAAATAATTCATTGAAGTGGGTTCCAATCCCTCTAATTCATCTGGACATGGAATAGCTGGGTGGGAAACATGTAAGGAGTGTGTGTGTGTATGTACAAGTATGTGTATATTGATTGTGTTTTTTCATAATGCCTTCTAGGGGATCCTGTCAGGACAGAAGGAAGAAGGCAGATTCATTTTCACGCAGCCTTCTCCCTTCCTTGCTACCACGTCTTCCTGTAGATGGCAGCACTGACAAGGCGGGGTCAGAGAAGAAAAGGCTTCACTTCAGATACATGCTGAAGAGGGATTCATAGAAATATTGATATAGAAAGAAATTAAAACTTGTTTTGTTGCCTTTGTAATTGAACATAGATGCTGAGAGACTTCCAAGTAGCCAACACCCAAAATACACAAGTGGACACACACGCACACAGAGTCATCTCATATCAGAGAGATTTGGGGGAGTTCATGCTTTCTCTGTGTGGGAGAATGACTGTGTTCTGTTCAGGTTGAAGTATCAATTCTTGCTAATAAGCAGAAAGGCCAAATTAAACCCAGATCTTTTTACTTGGGTGAACTCTCAGAAGTTAGTCACGGTAGAGCTAGAATCTAAAACTACATGTTTAAGAAGAGCAACCATATTTCAATATAGTATTACTATCTTATGATTTCATTCTTAAGAGATTACTGAAATAGTAATGAAGATAAAAACAAAATTCAGCAAGTCAGCCAATACCAAATATCCACATTTAATAATAAATTTAATAGATATGAATACTTTCTTGTGACATATTTAAAGACATACTACAAGTAAACATTTTGAGATTTTGCTTTTGCAAAATTTCATTATTAATAATCATGAAATTCTAAACCTATCATTCTAGCAAGGAAATCAAATTAATATTTTACAATGCATTCTCTTAGCTTTCTTATTTTTAAAATCTGTTTTGGGGCTTGTTTATTTTCCCACAGATACTGTAAGCTTCTAAATAATCATATTATGTCATCTTCAAAAGCAGCAGCACAGCTACCAACCGTGCCAGTCTCCACATCGAATTTGCTTTATGTTAATCCTCTCAACAAGTATTAGTTCATTTGATTTTACTATAACTAATACCTAACACAGGCTAGCTATGTAGTAACTAGAGGTTTGTTCTGGCTTACGGCTCCAAAGTTTCACACTGGAGACTAGTCAGCAGCACTGGGTTGGGTCTCTGGTGAAAATGGAACATCACAGCAAAAGCTTATATTGAAATGAACTTCAACCAAGAAGCAAAAAGAATAGGTTTCCACATGTTGTTCAAAGATACACCTTCAATGGCGTGAGGACCTCTAGTTGGTAGGCTGCACTTCTGTTTTAAAAATGTGTATGTTTCGCCTGCATGTATATACTGTACCCATACGTACAATGCCTAGAGAAGAGGGCATCAGATCTCCCGGGACTCCAGTTATTGATGGTTGTTAGATGGTGTGTGGTTGCTGGGAACCAAGCCCTGGTCCTCTGCAAGAGCAGTCAGTGCTCTTACCCCATTAGCCATCTCTCCAGGACCGACTCCATCTTTAAAGGGCCACATCATCTCCCTACGCAACCATTCTGGGGACCAAACATTTACCTACAGACTTCAGGGGGCATTATCCATATTCAATCTATACCAGGTGATATTGTTTTCTCATTCTTCCAGACTGAGCAGTTGACTATTAAATAATAAACAAATTATCCAACTCTGTACACCAGTTAAGGCTAGTGCAACACCATGGATTTTTTGTGTGTAGAGACAGTGTTTTCTTCATTTATTTTCACCAGCTGACTACTAGTTTCCATTGCCCAAGAAAGCAGCAATGATCAACAAATGGGCTCCATTATTTTAGGGTACCAGCGCTCCACATGTTCTTGACAATTCAACATGTTACCATCGAATATCTATGCTTAATCTATTGAAGAATTTTTTTATGCACAGGAAAGAGAAATACTTTATTCTCAAATTACTAAGTAAATAATGTTATTCTTTGTTGACAAGTAGTCTTTCAGAACTGAGGTATAAGCTCTGACATCACCATCAGCATTTTGAAAACAAAAAATATTTCCTCTGGAAAATTTATTCTTACAATTTTATTATTAAATTACCATGGCTTTATTTACTCTTTCAAGTAACTTCTCACCTTGTAAATGAGAGCAGTCCTACTCAGATTTTTTTCTAGCTTTCTGTCATGTCCATTCTCATCACCCTTTACCAAGTAAAGAAATTCCATGCATTTCTGGCTCACCCCTTCCATAACAACAACATACTACTCATATGAGTTATGCTGATATACATTCAATAAGAATTCAGTCTGAGTACCCTAAAAGAAAGCATTTTTGTGGTATTTCTTCTGGAAAGCTCTCAAGAACAAGCAATGTGGCAATATTTCTCATTGAAATAATGCATTTTTCTTCTACTTGTGGCAGAAGGAAACCATGAGAAATCCAACTCTCCTAAAAAGCATCCTTTTCCCCTGGCAGTGTGTCTGAGAGAAAGCAGTAGAAGCCACAGGTGGCCGGGAGTCATAAGGGGACTTTGTATGTGCCGATGCCTTTGACCAATGAATCAGAAACACATCACAAATGTTAGTTAATTAATCTTCAGTTACCTTTAGGCAGTAGGTAAATTACACAAATAGTATCTAATACTGTAATTTTGTAACCTTGGGGACAGTCACAGGGTTGTATACTGTCAAACTAACTTTATGCCACACGGGGGGAAAAAAGCATTTAGGGTAGGGGCACATACTTTAATGTAGACTGAAGGCCTTCCCTGGCCACCTGTCCTTCTGTTCCACTAACTGCTTAGTCTAATATTTTATCTAGACATATTGAGCCCTTTTTTGACTAGGTCTCAGTCCTTGGCATAGTCTCATATTGCCTCTTGCAATTTCCCCTCCTTTACACCCAATTTCCCCATATGGCCTTCCTTCATTTGTTTACTTTTATGCCCAAATGTTCTTTCTCTTACTCCCCTGGTCCACTTCTCCCTTTGTTCATCCACACACATGCCCAATCTCTACTCCCGGAGTTGTTTAGCCTGTTTCTGCACTGCACTGTACTTACTGTTTTTGCATCTCATCATATTGAATGTCTATAAATATATGTCTGTAATTTTCTCCCAGAAGGTAAGATCTCTGAGGGTGGAAAGTGTTGTTTCTTTTTCATTTCTGTATCTCAGTGCCTAGAACCCAAAAGATGCTTTCATGAAATGAATGAATGATTTGCTTTCTGTCTTTATGGCACAAAACGTTATTAAAAGTTCATGGCTTGTCAAGTTGCATGATGAGTCTTGATTTCTTTCAAGGCATTAGAATTCCACATATTATATAAATGGTGATGGTCATGAAAACCCAGCCAAGGGCATTGCCCGTTGTGATTATTCCTCATCACAACCAAATTGCTTTTCATTTTTGTTTTTCTTCACAGCTGTTATATTTCCACTAATATATACAATAAAGACAAAATATTAGCATTTCTTTGACCTCTTACTTTACTAAATGTTACCACAGATTACAATTTTTTGCATTCTGTTTTTCCAGTTAAGGACTCAGATAAAGTATTCCTTAAAATGCTACACCATAGTATTTCAGTATATATTTGATGAAATGAATATTGGATTTTAGCTAATTTTTTTATTCCCAGAGCAATTTAAATGATAATATGTATTAATTTAATAAGGTTTATTCTAAAGAAAAAGATGAAGAATTATTTATACAAGGTGACATTGTTAGATTTCAATAGAAAAACAAATCCTATTCCTTTTTCATCACATTTTTTTCTGCATTTAACAGAGGAAATGAAAATGCTTCCAAGGCCAATTGCATAAACTCAGAGGGGGAAAAAGAGTGTGACTAGGCTGGGAAAAAAAAACAAACAGCAAGAACTTTACTTTTATTTCATTTGTTAGCCCATTATGAAGAAAGACTCTTACGGGGAAAAATGTGTCTACATGATACCAAGAAAGCTCATAAAAATTGACTATGGTATGTAATATGGAAATATAAATTTCTATATTAGCTGATTTTCATTTTCTGTCATTGTTTTTGTTTGAGGATTTTATTTTCCTTTCTCTTTTGATTCTGGGATTTTTTGTTGTTGTTGTGTTTTGTTTTTGAGACTGAGTCTTCCTGTAGTCCTAGCTGATCTGAATCTCTACGTAGACCAGACTGGTCTTGATCTCACAGAGATCAATCTGCTCCTGTCTCCTAAGTGCTAGGATTAAAGGCATGTACCATCACGCCCAGCTTCATTTTTAAGTTCAAATACTCATGGGAATGGGCTTTGTTTTTTATTTTTATTTTTCAGTATTAGGAGCTGAACCCAGCTAGGCCTTGCACATGCTAGGAAAGTGCTCACAGATCACTTCCTCCTCATCATTTTAAGACATGGTCTTACTGAGACTTGAACTCACCTATAGCCCAGGCAGGCCTTGAACTTGAAATCCTGCTTTACCTCCAAAGTAGGCAGGATTATAGGACTTGTGCCACCAGGTCCAGCTGGGAATGGATCTTTCGAACACAGATTTTTGGTGTCTCTATTTCTAGTGTCACATGAGCACAGATCTGGGCGGCTCAATGGAATCAACCTCTTCATTGCAGATGTGTGGTCCCATGTTTCATCTCTTACTTGGAAGTGAAGCCAGTGTTGATATTCTTAGCCAGTTCTCTACAAAGACCACTCCTAACTCATACATAAATTTGTGCGAGGAAAGCAGTGTTTCTTTTTAATTCTAAACTTTTGAAAATTTTTTACCTGCAAAGTCTCAGATATGAGATATTTACGATCATTGACTTAGGGGTTAAATTTGAAAATGTATTTATTAACACTCAAAATTTAGCCATATTACATTCTGAATTAAGTTAACACACAAATTATTTTTAGTTAGTAAATGATAGGGTGGGGACACCAAGTTCTCTTTTATGTTACAAGTGATCACCTTACTCTTTAGGTGATTACATTTCTTTAATACAAATTCTTATTAAAATAATCTCATTTTTTTTCAATTTTATCCCCTTGAGAAAGTGAGCTAAGAGAGTTTCTTATTTGTCCTTTTTTGATATGTCATAAAGACAACTGAGGTATAATAGAAGGATTTAAATTTTTGCCTTCTTCTTTTCAAATTTTTAATTGGCAAATCGAAGTCCACCCCATGTAAAAAAAAAAAGGGAGGGTAAGAAAACAAAACTAATTTTGAGGTATATTTATTACTTTTTAGACAAAAACTCATGCTAAGAATGTTTAAGGTGCTATTAGGGATTTAGATGAAAAAGCAGTTGTTAGTCTGTGATATTTATTTTGTGAGTGGAATGTATGGTGCTGAAGAGACAAGGAGAAAGGGACAGACCCCTTTGTTATATTAGTATAACACATCTGCTGGTTGTTCATGTTTCGTGAACTGAAGAAAATGCAATCTCAAGCATTCACAGCCATGCTTTTGCTGTGAATTCCACTGGCCATTCAATAACTACCATATAATTCAAATAGTTCTCATCATAGTGATATTCTACTGAACATGGTATTCTCTAAAACATCTATAAACAACCACCTTCGTACCAAGAAAACACTAAATTTTGGTACAAGTACTGTGCTGGATGGATAGCTTCAGGTGTCAACTTGACACAACCAGGAAGACGAACCTCAACTGGGAAATTACCTGTGTAAGGTTGACCTGTGGCATGTCTGTGGGGGTTTTTCTTTTCTTTTTTCACTTATTTTCTTTGTTTTTAAACTATTTACTTTATTTATTTATTTATTTAGGTCTTTTTGAGACAGGGTCTCTTTGTAGTCCCAGCTGACCTGGAACTCACTACGTAGACCAGGCTGGCCTTGAACTCAGAGATTCATTTACCTCTGCCTCCCTAGTACTGTGATTAAAGGCATGCAACCACCACACCTGGCCCGTAAAATATTTATTTTTATTTTATGTGTATGAATGTATTACCTGCTTGTGTATAAGTGTACCAGTGCCTTGCAATGACTGTGGAGGTTAGAAGAAGGTGTCAGATTCCTCTAGAACTGGAGCTGGTTGTTAACCAGCATGTTGGGGCTGGAAATCAGACCTAGGTCCTTTGCAATAACAGCCAGTGTTCTTAACTGCTGAGCCATCTCTACAGCCCTCTGTGGGGCATTTTCTTAATTATGGGGTTATATGGAAGGGCCTAGTCCAAATGTGAGTTGGTGCCACTCCCAAGCAAGTGGTTCTGGGTTGTGTAAGTAAGCAGGATGAACACAGTCTAGAAAAGCAAGCCACTAAGTAATGTTCCTCCATGATAGATGTTTCAGTGCCTGGTTCCAGGTTCCTGCCCTGCTTAAGTTCCTGACTTGGCTTCCCTCAGTGATCAACTGTCGCTTGGAAGAGTAAGAATAAAGAAACCTTTACATTCTCAATTTGATTTTAGTCAATGTTTTATCACAGTATCAGAAACCAAACTAGACCACGTACACCAGAGACAAAATTATAATTCTGTGTGTGTGTGTGTGTGTGTGTGAATGCCTGCACATATGTATGTGCACCACATGTATGCCTGTGCCCAGGAAAGCCAGAAAAGGGCATCAGATCCCCTGGAACCAGAGTTACATGCCGTTAAGGGTTGCCCAAGGTGGGTGATGGGAACCAAACTCAGGTCCTCTTTTTAACAACCAGTGCTCTTAACCACTGAGTCATCTGTAACTCCATCTACTTTATTTTTGATACAAGTTCTGTCACTGGCCTAGAACCAAACTGAGTAGGCTAAGATTGTTAGCCAGAAGCCTCCATGGATCTGTCTGCCTCTGTTTCTCCAGTACTAGAATCAGAAGCATGTGGCGGCCTGTACAGCTTTTCTTTTTTAAAAATGGATTCTGGGGCTCAAATGCAAGTCCTAATGCTTACACAGAAAACACTTTACTAACTGAGCTATTTCAACAACTTCCCAAATAAAATTTTTAAACATCCTGGATTTTCTGAATTCTAGGCCCAGACCAAGAGAGTATAGAGAGCTGGTACTAAAACACTGGGAGAGAATGAATATCTATGTTATATCAGAGATTTAAACTTCCTTTTCAAAGTAAACTTTATTTTCCTTTTCTTAGGACATAGTCTAACTTACATAAATTAAAATAACTGTAATCCATGGAGAGAGAGAGGTATTTCATAGGAAGAAAGGGGGCTGATGTTTGAACATGCACATGCTTATCTTCTTTGTACCCTTTATCTTTTCTGAAAAACAACCAAACCAGATGACCAGCGAAGCAGGAGAAGAATCCCTAATACACACAGACAGAGACATGGATGGGTGTCTGACTTACTCCCTATTCCTCAGAGTTGAGTAGTTTCATGTTTATATGTTCAGGCTTCCTCTGGCTCAGCCATTTCTTTGCTTTAACTTTGTATTACTAAGGCAACTGTCCAGACAATTTTAGCCAAAATGCACTTTGGACATTTTCTGGAGTTTCAAGAGCTATGTGTGAATTTTGTCATTTAATCATTGACATTTTATGTGGTTAAAATTTAAACTAAACTTCATTTTACAGATCTTTCAACAAAATAAACTTCAGAACCAAGATATTTAAGCCTCTATTATTGTTATTGTTATTAGTATTATTAGTTGTTGTGGCTAAGGCTGAAATTATTTTGTTGCTATTAAATTAAAATTCGAAATACTCTTGTGAATAAGATCTGCGACAATAGGCTGAGGGAGAACCCATTTTAACAAGGGTGTATCCTGCTTCAGTTTAGCCAAATTGATAAGTCATGAAACTTATAGTAAGTTGAAAAAGAGGAAAGTGGAAAAGTACTCATGACAGCTATTCATGATTTCTTAGGCATCAGTCATTGATATGTTTTCTCATTCAGTCTTCATAGTACTGAAGGAGAGAGCTATTATTAGTTACTGGAAACCCATGATTTCCCAAAGCCCCGATATTTGACCGATATTGAGCTTGTGCCTAGATATTCTTGTCTCCCTGTGAAACAGCTATAAGCATGGAGCTTAGGAAAAAAGTACAGCCTTTATGGACACAATTTCTAAGACATCTCCTAGCAGGTTGGTTTCAAGCCAATACACATAAACACACTGCAGCATTGAATTAGTTTCTCCCCACACCTCCAGATTTTCCCAAGGAGTTAGTTTTCTTTCTTTCACTTCACATTTTTGCACAAAGCAAAGATACTATCTTCTAATACAAAACGGACTAGTAAATTAGGCCATTCATTTGACAGTTGAATCTTCCATGAAGCTAGTTTTAAAACAACACTTAATGTATTTCTGGTTTAAAGTTGCATTTTCCCTCACCTAAAAAATGGTATTTTGCTTCTGAACTCATCCTCTTACATTTCTTCATGTTTTTGTCTTTGATTATTGGGCTGATTTTGTTTTTATTATTGGATAGATAATACTACACAATTTGTTTCAGAGCAATAGGGTAAGAATGAATGGTGAGGCATACCACAATAAAAAGAAAACTTCTGTTTTTGGAGAAAGTAAAGGGCTTAAAACCTTCCGTTATCCTCACTCTCTCCCATCTTCTCTCTCCACATACACACAGACACACAGACACACACACACACACACACACACACACACACACACATTTCTCTTCTGAGTTCTAGAATCATTATGCACTTTGGGGTCACTAAAAGAGCAGCTAACCATTTGACACAGTGTTTGGATTCTAACCCCCACACAACAGACCCTCATTACCAAACTGTTAATCACTGCCAAAGGAGCAAGTCCCCTGACAGCTCTCAAGTCCCCATCCCCCAAGTAGATCTTTCCACACTTGGTATCAAATTGCATTGTAATTACAACACAGGGACTGAGCAGTTTAATTGCACATTAGCAAGGAGGGTTTTCTTTTTTCTTTTTTTTTTTTTCAGCTTGAATTTAAATGTTTCTTAAACTATGTACAAGTTTATACGTCAATAAGCATTGTAGAGTGTGAAATTTGTTCTCACATCACCTAGTTCACAAAGCACTTGAAGTCCGGTTTTGTATCAAAATTCCATTCCAGAGAGCTCCAACCACCAATGGGAAGTTTTGTATAGATCCTTCTGTGTTATTGGAAATATCTCATCTGTTATTTAGCTGTTAGGCTTCTGATAAACCTGTTTGTGGAAGGAAACGTTTATATAGTAACAGTCATTTTGTTTAGCGTGCTGACAGATCACTCTGTCCATTGACCTAGTAGAGTTGGTGAAATTTTGTGGTGTGTTGATAGTGTGAAAACCGCTGAGAAGTAAGGAGACAAAATTTCACGTGACCACCTGCATGGTGAATTCCAATGTTTTGTAATATTTTTACATAAAAGATTGTATTTTTACTTTCTAAAACTTTATTAAAATATGATCTCTCTAGCAACATGGTGAAGACCAACATCAATTATGTAAATAGATCTCTTTATCTTCATATTTTAGATTAGCTAGAGTTTCTGTCTTATTGGCCTCCAGTTTATTTTCTTATCTTCATTCTATTATTTAAATATGTTTTAAATGACATGGGATGGATACCTTAACTATGTAATTAACTATGTAATATTTACCAGCTTGAGCCTATGTTCATATTAAAATAATTGGCCTAACTTTAGAGCTATGCTATCCCTGTGGCTGCTGGCTAGTTTCAGTGATTCTAGTGTTATCAGAACTTTCTTGACTGCAAGAGAAATTATCTCCCCAAGATAGCGGTGTGGTCATCATAACAGATATACGGTCCCTCTCTGCTCACCTCCCAGTAGTTGCCAACAGGAACACATGTGGGCATCATAATTTGTACATACTCTGTACCAATCTAAAGCATTCATAATCGAATTAGTTTTCTCCCCTGCAGACTCAACCGCAGTCTCCATTTGTTTTCGTTCCTTACTCCTTTTGGATTGGTGTCACTTTCTTTTACATGCACACAAATTGTATGTATTTTTAGGAAACAATCAAAACATATCCTTACATAACTAATAAACACATGGTTATATTTTTCTTATTTCTTATACCATTGTATTAGTCATTTATTATCTAGGTCTTTTACAACCTAAAATACTACACCTGACTATGCAAATTTAGCAGTTTTATTTCTGTCATAAAACTGTGACTGTCCAATCTCTTTCAAAGAGGTGATTCCTAGAAGGTTAATCAGACTCCAATGGATGGATTCACACGGAAAGACATTCAGAGACACACATTGGACTCCATAGGCCTTATTATATAAATATATATATTATACATAATATATATTATATATATATATATAATAGAGTATGTTAAATTGGACAGAGGGCAGTAAGAGGGGATCTAAATACACTCAAATTTATATTGTATGAAAACCGAAAATTTCAATGAGGGAATTTTTTACTTATTATTTTTATTTTATGCATATGAGTATATTGCCTACATGTATGTAAGTGCACTCATGATGTGCAATTCCTACTGAATTCATAAGAGGACATCAGATCCCCTGCAACTAGAGTTACAGATGGTTGTTAGCCACCATCTGTGGGTTCTGGGAACTGAACATGGGTCTTCTGCAAGAGCGGCCAGTGCTCTTAACCACTGAGCCATCTCTCCAACAAAGAAATGTTTTAAAAACTGTGGCTGTTGATATGTATTGGAAAACTTTTTGCTCAGATCTGTCAAGGGGAGGACAAATCATTTGAATATGAATCTATGATTCTGAGTGTCCTTTACAGAGTGTGTGAATAAGCTCTCTCTAGTAGGATTAGCTCAGTAACTTTAGGCTTGCCCATTCAAAGTCCAATCCCTGTCTTGAAGACAGTAGAGTTTGATTACCATTGATCAATATATGTCAACAAAGGCAAAATGAAAGTAATAACAAGACTATTGTTATGTGCATTTCTGTATTGAATAACTCTAGTTCAATCACATACAGCTCTAGTTCAATTTAAAGACATTATTATTACAACTCATGTGAATCTTGTCTTCTTCACAATGATTTCTAATCAGATTATTAAGAATTTATCTGATTAATCTTATATTATCAAGTCATGCCAAACTACTAATGCAAGCAATGTTATACGTTTAAATAATATGAATGAGACTATAGTTTTAAAAATGAGGCTATCTCTTCTTTCACTGAGATAACTCAGCATAGTGAATTATCAGGTGAAAAAACTAATTCAGTCTTCAATGATCATGACCAAACATGGTTTTCCATATATCTTAATTCATATGATAAGATGAGTGTTAGAGACGACACTGGATGATAACTTGTATATTGTTTTACTACTTGTTGTATATTTGTTGTTTTTATATGATGTTTCATTGAATGTTGTTGTATTCATTCCCCTTAATTCATGAACAGTAATTTTTTATACAATACTATCATGCAAAACTTAAAGGCAAATGTTTGAAATTAATGTATAGATTTTCACTTGGATGAAACACATCATCACAATAGATAAAGTCACAAGAGACAGTAAGGCAGGCAGGCAAAAAGCAAAAGTTTCCATTTTACACCCTTTTATAAGGGCTACCACCAGAAGGTGCTGCCCACTTTTAGAATAGGTTTTCTTGATTCAATTCATCTGATCAAGAGGGTCCCTCATGTTTTCATTAGTTCCAGATCCAATCAGGTTGACAACGGAGATTAATCATCACACTTACAGAAAGCATTTTTTTAAGGGGGAAAAAAAAAAACAGAAAACAACAAAACAAAACAAACAAAAACTACAAAAAAAAACAAAACAAAACTTCTTAGAAGGAGATTTGTGTCTAAATTAGCAGGGTCCTGAATATAGCTTACATCACGAGTAAAAGTGTGCAGTCAGGCTATGATTTCAGTCTTTACAGCACTACCATTATTACATCTCAATAAATATATAGCCAGTATCCACACATCCTGAACTGGTTTTTTCTTTAATTCCCCCTCTCTGTTGTCAAATGTATTTTCATAGAAATCTGTGTGCATGTATTTATGTATATGCATGGATATGAGCCTATGTGTGTTATTTAATTATTTGACAAATTCATATATGCATAGAATGTATTGTGATCAATTTCTATCCTTAATTTTTATTCTCAGTATTTTAAATCATGCTTCAAACATGGGTTTATCTTAATTCCTCACCCAACAAGAGAATGAAAGTGTGAAGGGAAGAGTAGGATTTATGGTATATTCATTCACCACTGAACAATATTTTCCTAGAATATGTTATAACATACCCTTCCAAAAATTTTTTTAAAAGATCAAAGTTTAGACTTGTATGCAGAAATATTGACTTAGTATGTTTTGTCAGGTATCATTTCTAGCCAATATATAATTTTGAAATTTGAAATGTTCATCTGGAATAAACAATTGACACCATTGCCTTTTCCTATATAGTACTGAAAAAGTGAAATAGTATATTGTTACGTATGAGTTGTACAACATTAAGTAAAAGGCTTGGTTGTTTCAATGCCAAACACTGCATAACTAAGACATTCCTTGTATTATCGTTAACTATATCATAGCATGAATGAAAACATTAATTTACTTTAAGCTCCATGTTGTGACTCAATCTTGAAATTCTGTGTGACTTGGGAGGCTGAAGCTAGAAGACTGTCACAGGTATAAGGACAGCCTTGGGTATAAAATAAATACCAGTTATAGTGTGATACCCTTTTACAAAAATCAAACAAGACCCTGTCATAAAAATACAAGCAGTCAGAACTAGAGAGATGACTGAGCAGTTAAGAGCCTTCCTGCTCGTACATAGGACCCAAGTTAAGTTCCCAGAACCTCTGGGTGATTCACAAACACCTATAACTCCAGCTCCAGGGGATGCAAATACTTTATTCTAGCCTCTGCTGGAACTTCACCCACATGCATAAATGTAGACATAGGCACACCATATTAACTTAATTAAAAATAAAATATTAGAAAGAAAAAGCAAGTAAACAAAAAAACCTAAGGCAGTTTATTTTAAATTTATTTGGAAAATTGTAACAACTTAGAATATCATCTTTGAAAATCACATCATCGATTATTTTGAGTTTAATTCTTTGGGGATAATTAAGCTACTGAGTTTTATGTGTTAAAAATAAACTGTATTTGAGGATATTTTAAAAATTAAAAAAAACCGACTTCACATGGTGGCACATACCTTTAATCCCAACACTCAAAAGGCAAAGATAGGCACATCTCTGTAAGATCAAGGCCAGCCTAGTCTACATAGTGAGCTCCTGATCAGGTCAGGCTACAAAGAGACCCTATCTCAAAAACGAAAAAAATATATAGAAATGTTTATTTCATAGGGCTTTTACTTTGCAGGTTTTCATATATTTTTAACTTACGGGGCTGGAGAGATGTCTCAGAAGTTAAGAGCACTGGCTGCTCTTGCAGGGGGCCCCCAGGTTCAAACCCCAGCACTCAGATAGCTGTTAACAATCATCCATAATTCCAGTTCCAGGAGATCTGATGCTTTCTTTTGATCTCTTTGGGCGTTTCATGCAAAGATCCACTTACACACATGCAGGCAATACACTCATACCCATAAAATAAAAATAATAAATACAATATTTTAAAAATTTCCTTTAAAATATTTTAAGTTACTTAAAGTCATTTGTTATTGATTTATTATGTGCGTGTGCTCACAAGCACATGCAAGTGTAGAAGGCAGAGAACAACTTAACGAGAGTTGGGTCTCTCCTTCCACTGTGGGATTCAGTGATCCAACTTAGGTTTTCTGGCTTGTATAGCAAGTGCCTTTACCCACTGAGCCATTGCCATCCCATTTTAAAATATTTTTAGCAGCTTAGCTGGCTTAAGATTGGGGAAATCAATATTAAACATATTCAGTGTTATATCCCTTTCATAATCCCAAGATGAGTGAGAATCATTTGCTGAGTTTATCTTTTATATTTTCAATTGTGATTTTAGTAATATGTCCTATTTTCTTTTCAGAGTAGATGTTTTTACTGATAATTTCATACGTATTTAATATGTTTTGAACAAATCCACTCCTACTCACTCTCCTCCAATTTCTCCCTTATCCCTTTAACTTTTCTGTCCCAACTTCACATGCTCTCTGTTTCTTTAAATTCAATGGAGTCCATTCACTTCTGTCTGCGTGTGCATGAGTATAGGACCATCTACTGCAGCATGGTAGCACTTTAGGGACCACATCCCTGAAGGAAACTTGCTCTCCTTCCCCCAGCTGCCATCAACTGCCAGTAACTTCTCAGGAGTGGGATTTCATTAGCCCTCCCATATACATGCCGGAAAACTGCCTAGCTTGATTTTGTGTAGGTCTCCTGTGCATGCCGTCACAGCTACAAAGAGATCCATGAGTGTAATGGTCTTGTCATGTGCAGCAAGTAATGCTTAATTGCAGATGTCCATTACTTCTGGTTCTTATCATTCCAGACCCTCTTCCACAATGTTCCCTGAGCTTTGAGAGGAGGAGTGTAATATTGATCTCCCATTGAGAACTGAGCACTCCACGGTCTCTTTTTTTCTGTACATTGACGAGTTGTGGGTCTCTTTGTTAATCATTATCTACTGCAAAAAGAAGCTCCTCTTATGAGAGCTGAGAGATGCATTAATAATCTGTGCTTACACTGGTAAGAACTTATGGGAAAGTTTAATAACATGTCCACTTAGTAGAATAATAGTATTAGGTTCTGCCCTATGTCCTATGAGATCCCTACGCTTGGGTTTTTGCCTCAGTTAACAGTACCAAGCATGGGTTCTCTTTTATGGACTGGGCTTTAAAGCCAATCAGAAAGCAGTAGGCTACTCCCATAATATTCCTGCCACCATTGCACTACTGGACATATCTTGCCAGGCCAGTTATAATTGTAGCTTGCAGCTGAGTAATATTGTTGAATACTTTTCTCCCACAATAGAGGAAATAGAACCTTCAGGCACTATGAAATGTAGCCTGTAGGGATGACACTTCCAGGTCCATACCAGCTTGGTTTTTCCATGTTCTGTGAATCATCTATGTGGTGTCTTTAGCAATAGTCTTAGAAGCAAGTTCTGGAGGATGACCAAAAGCAATGGCAATAACCTGTAATGTTTGGGAGGTGGTTCTATGGAACCCCAGTGACCAACAGCTAGAAACGAGGTAATGCATACCTGTCATTGGACTTTTTATGTGATAGCCTTTGGGATCTCAGAAAGTCATTGCCCCCCGTTACATATTAATAGTTAAATATTTTAGGAAACTTCTAAGTAGAAGGCTTTCATATGGCATTTTCAAAAGTCTTCAGTGCTAATTATCCTGTCCATACTCGTCTTCTACCCTGCCTTCTAACAGCCACTCCATTTAACCCTTCCTTTGCCATAATTTATCATATATATTGTAATTTATTATAGCCATTTCTCATCTAAAAAAGGTGTAAAGGACTCCTATTTTACCCTCACTATTCCTTCACTAGAACTAAGCACGATTTCTTTGGAATCTGCTTGAGCTTTTCCTTCCAATGAGGGTACAGTTAAATAGCTGCAACTTCCTAAGGACATTCTCCAAAACCAAAACTCAAACAGGATCGGGCAGCAGCTGCAGCAATTTTAACATCCCATTGACTATCTCCTGGTTTCTGGCTGAACCACACTGACCAGTAAGATAAGGATCAGAGCCTTCCCTTTCAAGTATCCACAAATGTTGAGACTTGAAGATTAAAGTGTTCAGGCAAGAGAAGTCTGCGAGTTCATACCAAATCCAAAGCTAGAAGCCTACTCACCATGTCTCCCTCTTCCAAAACCCAGCTCCAGAGCTCTTTATCTTGCAACTATTTAGGAATGACATGTAACATTATACACACAGTTCCCTATAATATCTTCTGTTTGTTTGTTTTTTCCATTGTGGAAGAGGGTCTGGAATGATAAAACACAAACACTTCTTTCTTTACCTGGTTAGCATGGTAATTTGCTGGTGACTGTACTTCTCATACTACTTGTGAGAAAAAGGTAATATAATCTAGACTTTTTTTTTTTCCGCCAGTATATAGAGGGAAAAAGACTATGCAAAATGATGAGGACTGGGAAAAGTCAGTAAAGTCAGTCAGTAATGTGCTTGGGCCAAGCATAAGGAACCCATGTTTTAAAAGGCACCAAGCATCGTAATGTGAGCCAGAGGATTCCTGGATTTCCCTGGTCACCAAGCCTACCCTACCTGCCAGGACCAGGTCACTGAGAGACTGTTTCAAAAGACAAAAAGCCAACATTCCCCGAGGTTGACTTCTCACTTCCACATATGTACACTCCCACATGCATATCCACACACATGAACACACACACGCACTCACACACATGCACACACAAATGCTAAATTCTCAGTGGAAGATTGATAGCTTCCAAATGGAATTTGGTTGCATGGTGATATAATTTAAATATAATAGAAGAGAAATGTAAGGCCCTGTAAGTTTTTTAAGATTCACCAAGGGTAGAAACCATCTTAGCCAATGATCATCAAAAGAAGATTTTTGATACACAGAGACAGAATAGCATTAAACACTGTTTCATATATAGGTGATGTCATTTGATTTTCAGACAACCTACCTGATGAATATTACTATGAATTTCAACATAAGTTTGGAAACAAAGGCTTTAACCCAGGGACTGGTTTGGTACAGTAGCATAACTTGCTGTTGTTAATGTTTGGTGTTGGACTAAGTGTTCCAGTTCCAAATTAGAATACTATCCTTGTTCATTATGGATTAAGACATTTAACATAAGACCAATATGTTCCTGAATTCGTTTTATGTAGAAAACGGATTTTCCCCCTGTCATTCTCAGCTATCAAACGCTTTTACATTCATTATATCATAACAGTCGCATGAACAAGAAGGGACAATTTAAAAGTTCCATTTTATTAGAGAGAAAACAGAGGGTCAAAAAGTTAAATTATCCTGATGAAGTTAAAACAATAGAGACAGAAACATGATTTGACCTTCTGTTTCTCACTTTAAATTCAGAAACTGCATTCATAGAGAGGCAAAGTTGTTTACTAATGAAGGCTTACAGGCCTCTGGGATCATATTTTAATGATAGCTTGAAATTAGTATCTTTCAATAGCAGAAATAATTTCTCCCTTAGTAATCCTACCAGGGAACTCTTAACTAAGCTATGTCTGTTATTTAAAATGCATCAGAGATACTCATGATTCATCCAAGTTTTTTATAATGTTAAGGCAATCACTCCAATAGTTAAACATTTGTTCCGCAATGACTTAAACACAAATGTGAAGTAGAGAGACTAAACCAACAACATTTGCTTAATCAGCACTTTAAACTCTACCCCCCCCCTCCCCCGCCATAGATGTTGTTTAGAGGATCAAAATCTACTCTCCCCTTTGAGGATTTATGCTATATAATAGAGATGGCTGGAAGCCATTAAAACAAAACAATCTGTGTATCCTCAAGGCAGAATAAGAATGTAAGCTCATTTTAAGCATGACACGGCTGTGAGGCTGGTGCCACGCTTTTTCTGATTAATCTCCATGTGTATGCTCATTTTGTGCAATATGTTAGATGACAGTAGCTTTTCATTTAGCAAATTAATTTCTGCTCTAATTCAGTGGGGATGAAAAAAATTAAAATCTGTACTTTTATGAGATTAAAGAGGCCATGTTTCCAAGAAAAATACAATTTCGAAGTCTGGAGATATTCTAGTTCAAAAATAGAATGACTTAGTTGAGGCCAGCCTGGGATACATGAAGCCCTGTCTCAAAAGAAAATGTAGAATTACTTCTGCATAAAGCACATCTCCTTAACTGCAAGTTCATGGAAGCAATACTCTTATTGAAAATAATGTATGGAAAAGTGGTGTTTTAAATTCACTCTAAAAACTATATGGAGAATTCAACAATGAAAAAGAATTTTAGAAATTTGTTCAGAGGTGTTGATGCTGACTTGGGATTGGCAACTAGGGATCCGGGGCCAGGATGAGGTAGGTGGTGGGGAGTGGGTAGCCGTTATTAAATTGTATGTCCCTGGTAGTTTCAGTCCCCAGAGGAATTTCAGAGACCTTGTTTCTGCTGCTGATACAAGTGCCAGACTTCAGTTTCCACATTATAAATTACCCTTGTTTTGTTAAAGCTTAAATTATTTTTATTAGCTATTCACCTGGGATGTGAACAGGAGTCAAGCAAAAACTTTCAGATAAGCGAAACAGCTGCTGCAATTCACTTTTTTTGTCCCTCTACCACAGTGCCGGCCTCTTGCCTAACCCCATCTAGTATTTCTTTACTTCTCAATAGGCCTCTTTGGCCTAAACAGGTACATTTTCCATCATAACAAGATTCTGCTCCTAGTGGGTACTAGGTCTAAGTTTCTGGCCTTCCATTACATTAGCTTCAAAAATTCAGTAGTAAAATCCAAAAACTTCTGCTAGTTTTGATCTTGAAGAACATGAAAATTGTTCAAAATACACATCAAATGACATGTTTAATGTAGAAAAACCCAATTATATTTGTTAGTGTGTCTTTGTATACATGTGTTCTGTTGTCTGTGTATGTATTGTGCATGCATGCTGTGTACATGCAAGTGCTCACGAATGTGGTTGTTCATGTGAAGGCCAGAAGTTGACACTGTATGTCTTTCCTCAATCACTCTTCATCTTTACTGGGACAAGGTCTCTTATGAACCTAAAGCTCATTGATGCAGGTAAGCTGATTGGTCAATGACCTTCAGGGATCTGCCATCCCCCAGTACTGGGGTCACAGGTATGCACATGACCAGTTTTTTCAGACATATCTTGGGAATCTGAACTCATGCTTCAATGGCAAGCACTTTGTGACTAAACCATCTCCCCAGTCATGGAAAGCTCAAATTTTGAAGTGAAATTTTATAAGAAATCCTTTATTACTATAACATTTGATAGCTATAAAATTTTGTAAGATGTATAAAAATAGATCTGGAAAAAATTACTGTGCACCATACAAAGATAACTATAATATCGGCATAATTTCCAATGTGTTTAGGATGGCTATTGTGTGTATATTCATTATGTGCTCATTATGTGTACATGTAAATATGTATATGTCCATATGTTTATTATACAGAGTCTCGTGCTGTCTTCTTTATTATCATGTCATAATAATTTTCATGTAACATAGTCATTCTTAGATGTTATAGATTATTTTAAATCTATTTTTATAGCATAAATGAATTTATTTAATATTTTTTACTTTTGTGTAAATTAAGGTTTATAGTAATGTGTTCTGTGATTAGAATTAAAATTTACTCTTTATGCATAATACTTTAATTTGTTATTGAAAGTAGTTTCTTGGTTACATTCCTAGAAGTAGAACTGATTGATTGCTGATAGCATGTATTTTAAACTGCAGAAATCTTTGCTTCATGAGAACATTTATATCATAGCTATGAAACATTCTGTAACAATGCAACTCTAACAAGCTATTTTTTCTATCTCTTCCTGTGTGCAACAATTATCTTTCTCTAGCTAAACAACAAATATTAGATTTCTAAAAACACCCAGAAATCTGTATCAAACATAATATTGAAGGCCTTCTGTCTTATGAACATATTGACACATCAGAGCACATCTTGAACTGAAAGGAATATCTCTAAGCCAAAAGAAAATTTAGAGTTTGATGTGCTTCTGTCCTGCACATCTTATGGGGAAAGATAATAAAAATGGCTTACAGTTTTGCTTCATATTTTCTTGCAATGGGACCAAAACAAAAAATAAATGATATTATGGAGCAACCAATCTGGTTTGTGCAGTAGAGTTATTTATATAGTCATTGCTATCCATCTTAGAAAATGCTGCCTTTGGAGAATACAGCTCTTTTTAAGATATGTCCAATCTGCTTTATGTTAACAATGTGGGCTCCATTTTCCCTAAATTAACAATTCTATCGCTTTGAACACATTTTGAATATCCTCATATATCTTAAAACATTTTTACTTCTTTGTTAGAACATTTAGAATACCTAATAAAAGCATTTAAGGATTAGACATAAAGAGTAAATATGCAAAAGGATCCCAGTTTTGAGCTGTATTTTTCCAATGTTACTATCATTTTGCCAACTTTTTAACCCTGCTATAGGTGCACTCTAAGAATATGATGGAGAGAAATAATTCCTCAGCATTTTGCATCATGAAAATGTTTCATTTGTAGTGTTGAATAAATATATTGCTTTATTAAAATGGCATTCTACATTTCCAGACTATAAATATAGAAGGTAAACAAAAATAAGAAACACTGAGTGGTGTAGAAAACACAAGAAACTTGCTAAGTAGAACCATCTGAAATCTCCTGATAGCAAATTCATGATTCTTGATGCAGGAGCCTTTGAGCATATACATCTCCATCATCATAAAGATTGACCTTTCCATTGGAACTGTAAGGTGCAATTATTACTAAATCCACTTGCTGGGGCAAATCAACAAAAGAAAGTTAGCCAAACATTTTCTTCTTACATTCCTAAAATGGTTGGAGGTAACCTCTTGAGAGCCAATATCTGATTCTTCAGACCATCTTGGGAGAAGGAAAAGGAAGTCAGAATAAAGTCATGCATATTCTGATACAAAAATAAATAAACATGGTTTTTAAAGTGGAAAAAAAAGTTGACGGACAAGAACAAACATGCCTCTAGAACTATAATGTGTTTCCTCTTAAAAACTTTCAGGCAACAAGGGAGTTTATATATCGAGATGTGACAAATTCCTCACAGATGGGAAAAGATATAAAACGCTGCTTTGTAAGCATTCATTTTAACCAGAAAGGATTTTCTCACACAATGACAATACACACTGTGTGGCAAATGATAAAATAAATAGATAGCTACCGAAGAGTATTCTCCTGCAGTCATCTGGAGGCCAAAGCCACCAGCATGATCTCTATCCAGCTGAAACAAAATCTCTTGGTTTCAGAATGGCCACACAGATAGATTTTGTCCATTTGTAAGATTTCTTCCTCTGTTGATATACTCTAAAGTCATGCCATAGGAGAACTCACCTCAATAGTCCTTTCCATCTTGTCCCTTGAACTAGAACTGCCCCCAAATACTTAGGTTTACTGTGCCCCAAGTCCCTGCCAGCATCTTACTTTCACCTTCCTTCTCTCAGGTATGTTCTCATGGCTGATGTTAGTGGACTCTAGCTTGTTTTCTTGCACGTGTGCATTCACAGCAGCACCTTATGTTTACCCCTGTGTTCATGGTCAAGTTGTTGAACCTCACAAGAGAGCAAATGCTATCACAGAGAATTAGGACTAAATAAGTGGGGACATTTTCTTCTTCAAACCTTTGAGAACAATAGGCTCCAAGAGGAGAGTAAATTATGTACATTTGAGGATTGCTGGCTCCCTGAGGTCATTAGGTACCATTTAGTGAAGTTTTCTGAGCCTGAGTTCAGAGACCAACATCAGTCAATGACTCCATTGTTGTTCTTCCCCAGAACGTATATTAAAGTTTATTACTGAGTAATTACAAAAATGATTGCTTTTCATCACTGATAGCAATTATGATTGCATTTCACATGTTCTCGCTGTGTGCAGATGGGATACCACACGTAGGAACGACTTACAAATTTCAGTATGTTTTCAGCCTCCAACCCCAGTCCTCAGAGAAAGTTTTCATCAGTGGAGTATAGCTAGATAGGTGAGGCAGGAAGTGTAATAACACAAAATTCAGGATGGGAACAGGGAGGACTCTAACAGTGGGAAAGAAAGAGAACTAAAAGAATATCAGTAAGTGGGGTAAGAGTGCGAGGCAAATTCAGGACAAAAATTAACCAGAGTGAGGAAACAGAAAAACCCGATACAAAAGAAAAGTGATGTAAAAGCAGTTAAAATTACTTTAAAAAATCTTAATGATCTCATTGTTCTGTTGTACATGTGACTACACTGCTGTGATTAAATTGCCACTTTAGTATTCCTATGTTTATACAGTGGGAAATATTTTGAAAATGCAGCAGCATGCCAGTAAATCTGTTCTAGCCTTGAAAGATTTTAGTAGTTCAAAAAAGTTAAATACTTTCACAATATCAGATATGCTTGACATTGCCTTCTCAATGATGGGGTCACCTTACATTTTAACAGTCGTACAAACCAGCATGTATACACATATATGTCAAGATTAAAACAATATTCAACCTACTGAAAATCAGACTCTACTTTTTTCTTAATCCTCACTCTATTCCCTGTACAAAGCCCTCTCCTAGGCCAGCTGTATGCCATGCTGAATCTCCTTGTATTAAAACACTCATTTGAGAGACTGTTCCACAGTTCTCACAGGTATTTTAACTTGGACTGAGTTCTGTATATGGAGTCCATGTATGGCTATTTCTCTGGAAATATGGTGGCTAATCCCCTGCTAATGTGTTGTTCGGAGATGATCCCTGGAACCTCGCTAATAGCTCATCATGTACTCAGATATCTCATCTTTATCCTAGGAGAAATAGAGGGCTCTGTGTTACTAGATAAATGTCATTCTTTATGACAACAATTTAAACTATTCCTATGCCTCATGGTTACCTTGTTAAAAATGTTATCCTATATATAAATGAGTATCTTTTGACATACACAGTTTGGTTTGTCAGCCCTCTACAAAGTGTGCACAGCACTGTCACCTGTGACCATTGCATCTCACTGTGAAAGAGAAGAAAGCAATCCTGTTTGGGCCTTGAATTCTGTCTTAGTTACTTTCCTCCCTGCTGCCAAAAAATATCTGACGAAAACAAATGAAGGAAAAAAGGGTTTATTTTGACTTCCAGTTCTGAGGTATAGTCCATCACAGCTGGGAAGCCATGACTGCTGGAGCGAGAGGCATCTGGTCACATGTATTTAGAGTCAGGAAGCAGAGAGAGACAAATGTTCCTGCTGAATATGCTTTCTCCTTTGCATTTAGTCCAAGACCCAGCACTTAGGATTGTACTGTTCACATTTAGGATGAGTCTTCACACCTCAGTAAACTTAATCTAGAAACTCCCTCACTTGCATGCCCAGAGGTTTAGCTCTGAAGTGGTTTCAGAGCCTGTCAGGTTAACAGTCAATATTAACCATCACAACTACTGTGATCACAAAGACAAAGAGAGCGTATAGAAATGGGTATGCATAAAATCAAAATGATTTTGTTCTTTTCATCAAGCATTAACAATATTTTTTATCAGAATAGAAGGAATGAATTCTGAGCTGCTCAACAAGTGGCTTTTAAAAACAGTCTTAAAAAGCTATATGCCCTCTCTGTATTATGAAATAATGTTAACAGCTGATGACTAGACATAAAATTCAGTCATAACGTTTATCAGTGCATACTAAACTAATTATGAACCATATGCTTAGTAAATCTTAAGTAGCCTTGCCTAAAAATGAACACATATTTTCCTTAATTGCTGACATTTTTACTTACCGTTTATTAATGAATGTTATTTCCCACAGATGAAAATAAGCTTATTTAATGAGCTATTATCCATCAGTTATCTATTGTCTATAATCTATCATATATACATCATTTTTTATTATCTCTCATCTATGTGTCATCTATTATCTATCTATATATCTATATATCTCCAATTGAATTGGAAGAATTTTTACCTTTCTGATTAAGTTTACAGATTACTTAGTCTCTCATATACCAAAATAATGTTGAAGAACTACTATTTCTAATAGAATATTTATCTAAACTTTCCCTATATTAAACCATAACTTGAGAATGCAAATAAACTTAACTTCTTCCTTTGTATTGGATTTGCATTTTGATTTCTCTTGGAGTTGTGTTAGCATCATGAAGACTTGCCAAATGAATTAGGCCAATATTTTTAAGAGCAATTGATAAACTTGAGGGTATTGATGCAATAATTTTAGTGCAAAGGAAATTGTGACTCAAGGGGAATAAGAATTGAATGTTGCATTTTAAGTTCACCTTAATCCATAGGATTCCTCATCATATAATTCTACTGTCTATTAGATACCCATGCCTAAGAGAAAAGAAAATATCTTCAGTTCTTGTTTTTTTGGGTTTGTCTGTTTGTTTGTTTGTTTGTTTTGAGACATGGTCTCCCTGTAGCACCAGCCAGCCTGGAACTTACTGTGTAGAACAATCTGGCCTACATCTCACAGAGACCTGCCTGCCTCTTCCTCCCTAAGTGTGCTGAGATTAAAGGATGTGCTTCCACAGCCCTCTCCAATCTTGTGTTTCTAGGAGCAGAACTGATGAATTGGTGGTGGGCCACACTAAAGTATCACAAGCTTTCTTCTTAGTTAAATGAATAATCGAATAAATTAATTACTCAGAAGACTCACTATGCTATAAAAATACTGAATTGGCTTTTTTTAAAAATCTCAGCATTCAAATATAAGGAAAACCTCTTATAAATCATAATAATATATCTAATATATAATTATTTACCTAAACTAAACTGTAGTCTCCTTAAGCTCAGTTTACAAGATATTCTTTAATATTAATTTAATAAATTAGTTATTCTTAAGTATGAGTATTAGGATTATTTCCAAATGGTTTATTTTTATATAGAGAGTTGGTTTAACCAAATCAAATATATTAATACTGAGGAACAATCTATTTGCACTTTCCTCTCTTAGTTCTGCTTGATATTTGGAAAGGAATGCTAGAAAAGGGAAGACTGTAGCCTGGGCTCTGAGACCTCATTAAAACCAAAATAACAAGGGTTGGAGAGATGGCTCAGCAGTTAAGAGTATTTGGCTGCTCTTGCAGAGGATCCAGGTTCGATTCCCAGTACCCACATGGCAGCTAACAATTATCTATAACTCCAGTTTCAGAGGATCTTATGTCGTCTTCTGATCTCCGTGGATATTGCACACATAAAATAAAAACAATATATAGAACAACAAAATGATAAATATTACCCCATTGTTGATCGAAATTAGATCCATGTAACCAAGGTTTATTTCTGACTGACCAAGCAGAAATGTGGGTTTAATACAATATTTCTGTGATATGGTAAATCCCTATCTGAATAGTGAATAGTTCACAATATTATAAAAATGCAGACAAAAACTGTACACAAAATGAAAGCTGAACCCTGTTCTTTGTACACAGTGAAGTACTAATAATTATTTTCCTGTACCACACAAACACATTTAATATGCTTTGTACCCAACTACTACTTCTCATTTACTTAATGAAATGTTAACATTTTTACAGTTTCTATCAGGGAAATTTGCTAAGGTACTTCTATTATAAGGTTCATAAACTTGGGTTCTGGAGATGATTTTAGAATTAATCATGTACTAGATATTTTTCCTCTTCCAGACTCAGAAACACACCTCTCTGTCCCAAATAGTGGAGCATCCTGAAACTCAGAAAGCCTGAAAAAACTACACAGTTAACACTCACTTTGTAACACTTAGATTTTGGTGAAGAGAAATCTTCACAAATCAAAATTTTCCTGATGACAACAGTGACTTTATATTGTACTATGAATTATTTGTCCCACGCTCTGGGTATTAAGAAGGTACCCCTCTTTTTTAAAGGTACATCACACGTATCACATCACTACCTCATGCAAGAGACCACTTCTATTTAGGAAACAGTGCTTAACCAATGATATACCTGACTTCGTTCCAAGCCAAACAACATAGCCTTTTTATTTTCACCCAAGCCGTAGGCTATCTGTAAGTATTAGAGTGAATGTGCAATCAGGTAAGTAAATCCATATTACATATCTGTAATTTTCATCCAGTAGAAGGAAAATATTACATTACAAGCATCCATAATTACATTCAAATGTAATCAAATACCAAAGTTTAAGATCCCAAATCCTTTGAGTTACAAGATCTCTTTCTCTATGCATTTAACCAGGCTTATAGCTGCAAAAGAGAATTTGAAATCATTCTTAAGGCATAAAAAAATGGAGATTGCCTCCTACTGTAATTGCCAGCCCCAGGCTCTAATTCTTTTATAGCACTGTCGGCAGCAGCAGACATTTATGGGCTAAGGCAGCAAAGCCCTCAACAGGGATGCATTTAAAATGTGTGTCTGTAGCTAGGAAAATAGCCCTCTGGAACTAAATAAAGTTTCCTTGGTTGGAGTGTTGGGTGAAAACCAATACTATAATAAACAGAAGTTATACTTTTTTTTTTTTCATCTCTGAACCAGGAACATGAGACTAAAGGGTTCTTACTTAGCATCAAAGTTGAGGGACTCTGAATTAAAAGAAAGTCTTTCAAAGGAAGTTCCATAGAAATTATGAATAGAATTTAAGTTTTGACATTTTCAAGTGTATTTTGTTAGCAATAACTCTATTTATTTAGCCTTGCCTGCTCTCTTTGTTCTTTTATTTATTCCTGTTGTATTAAGGGGGGATACAGAACAAACTGAAATCAAAGATTAGAATGTGAGGACTGACGCTACTAAACAAAGCTGAACCTATCTGTTGCAGACTATGAAAGGCCAGCAAAAGGAAAGCTTTGCCTGTGTACAGATGTGGGAGACAGTGAACATTCTAAACTGCTAGAAAACTAACAAGTCAAGAAAAAAAATACTATGTTTTCCCCAAATATTATGAATCAAGAGTTAAACCACAATGTTATTATCATGTTATGATTTCTTGTTTTACGTGGATAAATGATTCTGTCCCTTTGGACTAATGCAAAAGACTGAACTGAGGCTCCTGAGTCCCTTCTCTTTTCTCTCCCTGCCTGAGTTCACATTAGCCTTGGAGTAAGATCCTGGAGAAACTATAGCTACACTAAGGTGAGTTCCATGCAACACACATTGATTTTTTTTGCCTCTAGAGGCTTCTAAGTCCCAGAGCTGTATGTGGAGCTTGGAGCTTGACATGTTACTCTTTACTAGGAAGACAGAAATTGAGTTCAAGGCTAACAGTTCGACAAGAAACAGAGCAAATATCTTAAACACAAGGAAACAGAGTGTGATAGTTTGAATGAGAATATTCCCCATAGGCTCTAAATAATGGAACATTTTGTTCCCAGTTGGGAGGTATTAGAGAGTGTGGCCCTGCTAGCTGAAGCACGTCACTGGGGGTGGGTTTAGAGAGTTCTTAAGCCTTGCTGATCTCCAGTTGCTCTCTGTTTCCTGTGCCTACTGGAAGATGTGAGTGCTTAGCTTCTGCATCTGCTCTAGCCACCTCTGCTGCCACGCCTCCCCGCCATGATGGACTCTTGCCCCTTTGGAACCGTAAGCTAAATACACTCTTCATTTTGTAAGTTCCCTTGGTCAGTGTTTCTATCACAGCAACAGAAAAGTGACTAATACACAAAGCAATATCACCTAATCCAAAATAACAACTGAAATTAAGAATCGGAAGTATGTTTAATAGCAAATTAGATACAACAAAGAGTAGCATGAGAAAATAATGAAACAATAGAAGGTTTTGAGGACAAAGTCAAAAGTAACCTGTTATGGAAATCAGTGTGGACCTTTATCAAAAGACTGAGACTAGATCTCCATAGGACCCAGCTGTAGAAGTGAAGCTATTGGGGAGGATGAAGAGGACTAACAGGAGGAGGAGGAGTGTGAGAGAAGGAAAGGCAGAGGGAAGGAAATGGGAGGGTTGGCCTAACATACAATGTATATTTCTACAGAAACTATAATAACTTCAAAAATGGATAAATTGCAAAGTAATGAAAAGAAAATTGCCAGTCTAAAGCATATAGAAAAACAGAACAGGAAGAAATCAGAACAGAGCACATGGAACACATGTGGTAGAATGTTCTAATGTAATTGGAGTCATAGTTGAGAGAAAATTAAGCAATACCCTACCTCCCCCCAAAAAATCCAGAAAATTCTGTCATATATAGATTCAAGAATTTGAAAGATTTCTGTAAAGATTACCACAACCAAAGAACATTCTAGTGATTTACTAAAAACTGAAGATGAGAGACTATCCAAAAGCAGTAAAAATCGGCATTAACAAAAAGCTTAATCTTATTTAAGCAAAATAGAGGCCGTATCTCAAAATGTTAAAAGATGATACTGTTCCAACTAGAATTATATGCCCCATTAAAGCCAGTGAAGCCAGTTTCTGCCCAGCACCTGGAAAGAACCTGGTCCACCTGGGAACAAACTACAATTGGCTGCAGTAGGGATCCCACCCAGTAAGTTGATTGGCTAACCAAACGTATAAGATACCATGTATTTCCTGATTAAATTGAGTTTGCAGCAGATTACCACTGCTGGCTTCCTTCCTGCTCAACCCCCCAAGTCGGTGTCTTGATTCCGGGCCTACTCACCCCCCCCACCAGGGCAGAGACCCTTCAGTCCCCCTCGGGCTGGCCCCGAGCACATAGAATATTTTCATTTTAAAATGAAAATGAAGTAAAGATTCAGGCAACAAACAAAACTGAGAGGATTGCCCATTAGCTGACATACGAGAGAATTTTAAAATATGGGCTTTTAGTCAAAATAAGTGAGATTAAAGAAGAAAATGTTATAAAACAGAAAAAAACAAACCCACAGGGCGATGTATTATGAAGTGCTAGCATGGAAGTTCCACCAGTAATACATTCTTATTATATGTTTGATTTGTTAGTAGCACAGGGGGAGGGTTTGTTTCAATAGCTGTTTCCACACACTACTGTTATTGCTATTTTGCATATGAGAATAAGTGATTTTTCCGTGAGGTAAACGTTAAATGTAGAGGATGGTGCAATGTTTGCATCAGCTGCGTTTCGGAGCCTTCCTATCCATTTCTGTCAGTCATTCACAGAGACAACAGACTCATGACAGTAGTGCCGCAGGTATATTCCTGTTAGCAGTAGTTAAAAACTTGTTGAATATTCTTCATCCTTGATTAAACTATCTCATAGAATCTGCACCAATTCAAATTACCGATGTCATAAACACATACTTTCTTTTCCAAAGGGAGTGTCCACTGATTGTGCGTGTCAGAATATAAGTTAAAAGTACTATTCATAAGCACATAAGTAGATACCTGGAGGGTAAATTAAATGATTAAAATTGAAAGAATATTTTTTTTCTCTACTGTCAGTTATAACTTTGTTCCCTTACTGTTGAAGAAATCAGGAAGACTCAGAAAAGATAAGTAACATGGCAAGGGTTAAACAGTTATTTGAGAAGAACAGAGAACACAGACATGTCATATTTCTGATTAAATGAATGTGTTTCTTCCTGTCACTTTCACAATGCTAATGACTTTGTTTTACATATTTAGAGTCCATATAATTACTTTGCTAATACTAACTGACTGAAGATATCGTTTGGAATAAGAGGAAATCTGGGATCCTATAAACTTGAGTATTACACTAGAATTTTCCTTGTATAATCATTTGTCCAGACATTGCAACACGACTGAAAAAAAAAAATCCACAACATGTCCCCCTAGAATCTAGCCACTGTAAGTCTATCTTTAAGCTCTTTCCTTTCACTATGCATGAACAGTAAACAATATTATTTCATCAATGTTATCTGAAAATCAGCACTTATCTGTCTACAACTCTGCATAAAACTGGTGTTAAATTATTAGTGCTACCAGCTACTGAGTATAATCATGCCATACGTATTAAATTTATCAACTAAATTAGTAGCATATGAATTCATATTTATCCTTCAAAGCTAAAATTTTAATTTTTGAATTTTTCCATAAGTAATACTTTATTATTCCTCTTCCATCTTAAAAAATCCAAAGAAATATATGTTAGAGCCATGATCACCAAAGTATACTGAAACTATTCTTTGAAAGTTTATTGGGAGCCAACAGAATATCAATTGCTAATGAAAAAATTACTCACTAGTTGATTTCTCTTGTAAAACCTATTGCATGGAAAGTTCCACAACTATTTTAATAAATAATTGAATTTAATATCACTACTGATAAGAGTCTAACATTACTCAGCTTCTGAGGCAGTACATATGAATCACATACTTTTCACTTTTGAAGAATTCTTACCACAACCTTTTAATCTCAATATAATCAAGCTTTCAAACCTGACTTATAGTTTACAGAAAATAATGGGTCAGAAGATCCAGATGATTCCAGTACAAGGATGGGAGACAAATCCAGAAAGTGCAATTTTTGTTAAGACTAACCTCCAAATACAAAGAATATAAAGAATATTCTATAATAAAATATGTAACAGCCAAGTGTAATGTTTGAATATTGATGGAATCCTTGTCCAAAATATGAGGCATCTTACATTTTGGGAATAACAGGAGGAACTTGAATATTGACCTATTTTAGAGAGAAGTAGCATTAACGTTTATATGTGCATAGTAATATTGAATATCTCTGTTCTTGGAAATTGATGCTGAAATATTTAAGGATCATATTAAAAGGTCTTCACTTTATTTTCAGATGGTTTAGTGAAGAATTAATAAGAAAGGAAAACTGATGAATAATGGGAAGAAAGGAATGAGGAAATGGATGAAGGTATAGAAAAGGAAGGGAGGGAGGGAAGAAGAGGAAAGGAGGAGAATGACACAGGAGACAGGAAATACAGAGAACAGTGGTGATGATGGATCCGAGAATATATTGTGTATTAAATATTCTTTCATATGATAGAATGGTTGAATTTTTCCATAATGAAAATTTAAGAAAAATATCCTTAAAAATCTAGGCTGGGAAAATAACTCCTGCTTCCAGAAAGACATTTCCCTTGTGTAAGGACAGGAAGAAGGAAAGACACACATAGAGGAAATAAGTGACTGAAAGACAGTGCAAACTTATTCAGGAGAAAACTCCGCAGAAGGGGTCTCTGGTAAGAGTCACAGCTCAGAGCTAGCTTGTTACAGGCTTCTGGATTTAGGCAGAACCCAGCCTGTGGGAAGGGGATTGAAAGGTTCCCTTTTAGCTACAGTTGCCCATTGTTAGGGGTAACCAGAGAGTAGTGAGCTAAAGAATGTCAGGTGATAAACATCTCTTAGGTGCAGGGAGGACAAGAATCTAGAGAAACAAGTTACCGTGGTTCTGGAAACTAAATTATTGTTGTTTCTGGAAGTGTCACACTTCAACCAAGTGTGGGCTTTGCAAAATGGCATGGCCCTAGCTAACACCCAATGTATCAATATGGTATATTAAGGGAAACAAGCTTGAAATAAAAATGAAGTCTGTTCCTCAAAATATTTTTTTTCAGAGTGGCCATGGCTGAGACAAACACCACAGACCTTCATGTACTCAAAAGACACAGATTTCAGGGTCTTGCTCAGGCAGTATTTAGATCAGGATAATGAGGAATGAGGCCAAATTATCTTCTATTCATTTCTGAATTCACTTTCTAAATTTGACACCAATGCAATCATTCATTTTTTTTCAGTCGTAAGCTTTTAGAGTCAAATAATTAGATTTTTTTTAAAAAACATAAAGATGGTCTCTTCAGGGATTAGAAAATAATTAGCATCCCCTCTTGCTCTGATTAATGGACTTTTCTTAAGTCACCTGAAAATAAGTGTCTATTTTCTTGCTTCAGCTTATGTTTCATGAGGGAAATAATTATCTTACAAATCATTGATTCTCTCTTGTCATTAGAGTGTTGTAGTCAACACATACATAAGATTTCATCTGGTTGATAAAATCACTTAGTTCTAGGAGTTGAGGTCTATTATAAATTTTCACTTTTATTTTGTTTTTCCAAGGGACACACTCAGATGATTTTCAACCCCTAAGAGCCAAATTCAACCATCGGTTACCCATTCAAGGCCCCCATGGACTACTTCAACGATTCCCGTTGACGACCATGGATGAAAGCCAAATTCCACTGAGGGTATGTTCATGAAACTCTATTTGAAGTCAGAGGGATGGCCACATATATATCCTAGGGCAGAACTTGGCCCAAGGATTCTATACTAATCAATTGCTGTCTTAGCATGCAAAACAATGGAAAAAATATCACCACTACAAAAAGAAACCAAATGTCTAATAACAACTCTCCAAGAGAAATCTAGGAAAGACTTCTTAAAGAAATACAGAAACATTGTCATGTCATTGCTACGCAGCTGGAGGCTGTAAACAATTAGAATTCATATAAAATATATGTTGTAATAAAATTTTTTTCTTGGATAATTCTCACACACATGTGGCCTGCACAACCATTTCAAACTTGGCCTTTCCTTCTTTGGTAGCCTGACCATGATCCACTAATTCTTTCAAAGGATGCTCATTTTTTTATATATAAACTTTAGAGCAGTCTTCAAACTACTTGTTGGTTTTGTAGCCTTCTTATTTTATTTTCCAGTTAGTTCCACAATACTGGGTATTCCTTAGAAGAATGAATCAATCTGTAGTAATAACTTCATTATAAAGAAATACAATAATAATTATTTTTATCTACGGTTGTCCTATCTTTCAGAAGCCTTCCCTGAGCAGATACATTTCCAACTAAATATACTTTCTTTATTCGTATAAACAAAAAATGTGATTAAATTCTTTTTCCTATCTTAGCAATTGTTCATCTTTTTGTCATGCAATTACCACCAGGTCAAAAAAATTCCTCACTGCCAGCTCTCCATAGGCTGTGAAGCTGTTCTTCCCAGCCATTAGTATCTCAAAGATAGTGACTATTCTGACATTGTTATCACTGTAGATTAGTTTCAGTCTGCTGTGTTTATCAAGCTCTCTTTGCTTTGTGTCTCTTTCCTCAGGAAGACCTCGGGTTTGACTTTTAGACTTTACCTGTCGCTTTCAACCTGGATATCTTGGTCCAAAATAACTGGGAAATAAACAAATTCCTCAAAAGAAATGTCAGACTCTGTTACCTCGTCTCTGAAGTTTTGACTTAAGAACTAGCTGCCTAGCTAACTCTGAACTACAAGGTCAGCCTGAACTGAAATGCCTGAATTTCCACTTTATACTTGGGCTCTTGGGTACCACAAAGACTTAAGAAGAGTAATAGTGAAAACTGGATCTGCTTCAGTGATGCTTCTTTTTCTTCATTCTCAACCCTTCAAACAAAGCTGACTTGAATGCTGGTTCAATGGGCTTCCATGGTGTTACATTATACACCTTTCCAGTTATTTTCAGTGAGCAGGTTGAGTGGGTATAAACCACTCCTTCATATTTGAAAGTGACTCTTTAACTTTCACCTAATTGTCTACTAATATCCTCAACTCTTTCTCTTTTGAAATTAAAAAAAAAATGTAGTCTGGTTTTCTGATCTTTTCACCCACTCATTCTCTCCCCGTCTTTCTTGGCTGTGGACTGTCTGTTCTTTGACTTGTTCCACAGGTTTCAGTGTGATTTTTTTTAATCTCCCAGTTTCCTCTACTAACACTAGTGGTATTGCATTCTTAACAATCACCAATATAAGGATAATTGATGGGTTGACCCCATACCACCGTATACATCTGTGTAGATCTAAGAACTTTCCCAAACATAATTCACAAGCTGCATATGATGCACCTTGATCTGGTGTGTGCCACTGTAGTCTATTTTCAATCCAGTTGATATTAATTATATTAATATAATAACCATACAAAAACTATAATCTTCCTTCGGCTACATTATATGTCTGTTTTATTCATAGCAATATCCATTGCATTCAGAATTATATGGTTCGTATTCCAGATGATTTATAAATGTTTGAGGCGTCAGAAAACCTTGAAGACATCACCTACCCTATTATGTACCAGCCCCAGCTGATCTAGTAAAGACAAGTTGCTAATTGAATCAGAGTTATTTAAGGTAATTGGATTTATTTATAGTGGTATATGTTCTCAGATGATTTTAATACAAATTTCTTACCATTTTGGCACTAGTAATGCTACTAATATCAGTGTAGTGTGAACAGTGACATATGGTAAAATGCACATATGTGATGAGTTTTAACCTACTTGAAAATTACAAAAATCAGCATCACAATCAAAACAATGTATACTTCTAATTCCCTAAGTCTTTTTGGGTCAGTCTAATCCATGCTTTTCTCTTCTCTCATCTTCTAGTAAATCTTATTTGAATTCTGTCCATCTAAGAGTTTAATTTCACTCATTTTTCTATATGTGTTTTGGTCTTTTAATTTTAGACATAGTAATGGACTAGAGTTCTTTTGTAATGTAAATATTCTCTTCTATGATTTGGATTCTTATTTACCAGAAGCCTGGATTTGCGGTTCTAAAGATTTGATTTGTCTTGTTGTTTTATAACTTTACGAGTGTGGATGAATTGTTTAATATTTTAGAGTCTCAGTAATTACATATTTTAGGGAGGGATATATTTAGAATATCTAACAACTAGAGAAGCTGTAGACTATATGGAAATGCTGTGATTTATCATTCCTCTATCCATTTTCCTCTTCTCTTCACACACACACAGATATTTATGAAGGGAATGAAAAAATCTACAGCCATATCCAAAGTTATTTAAAATTTTGAAAAAAAAATACATCAATTTCAAAGCTAGACAAGGTCACTTACCCCTGTAATTCCAGCATCTGAGAAAATGAGACAGGAGGAGTTCTAAGCCACCTTCTCTACATAATGAGTACTAGGCCAGCCAGGTTAGACTCTGAATTAAAGAGGAAAAAATCCCATCTAATTATATGTACTGTTTACGTCAACTTTTACCATAGTTGATCTAAAGCACATTTTTACAATATGATCTGTGTGAAACCAAATAATTCCTTATTTTCTCTTCCCTTCTTATCAGTTCTTTTTTGGTCTCTCAAAATCCAGTGACTTTTTAAAGAAGTCTGGCCATGCTGAGATTAACAGTTAGGCTGCTATGCATGAAAACCCTGTTGGCACATCATGCTTTCTCTTTGAATGACTCCTTCCTGTAAATAATGAAAATAAGAGTAATTTATTTCACAAATTCTTATAATGTATGCTTCAAAGAAGTACTAAAATAATATAAATATGAATAAAAATGTACAAGACTAAGAAAGCATTATTAATTTGCATTTTCTTCTTAGAAGACTAAAATTAACTTATTTTCTTGATCAAATCTGAATGAATTATTACAATCACCATGAGAAGAAAGTTCATAGTAAATGGTTAGCCTTATACCACAAATGTGATTAATTCTACAAAAACAGACAGATCTTGCCAGCTCCAGTTAAGCTCACTGTTTAGCAAATACTACAGATTCTGTCTGCTTACAGAATTCTATTTTGAGAAATAAAGCCTTTGAAAGTCACAAACACTTGATTACCAAGGGCTTCTTTACTTGTCTCACCTGTTTCAAACAAAACCAACTTTCAAATAAAGAATATACTGTGAGTAGATTTCTTGTTACTTTATTACATACTTTCCATGTATGTAATGATCTTTTAATTCCTCATTGACCTTTCACATGAACAGTTACATTTAACAATTTGTTCCTAATAGAATATTTCCAAGGAATATCTATGAAAAGAGCTTTCATTAAGTCTGTTTTTTCCCCTATCTTATTTACATCTTAAAAATTATAGAGCATAAATTTGCAAGGGAAGCAAAAATTTCCAAATAAAAAACCAAAACTATTCTGTTTCCTGTTCTAATCTTCACCTGCCTGCTCCTCTTTGCTTAAGGTTCATCCACACTCACTATCTTCTAAAGTGTGAATTCAACTCTGGAGGACAAATATTTGCATGTGGATAGCCTATGGCCCTGGAAGGATGCAAAATATAGCTTGTCTCCTGGAATCTAATATAGTTCCTTTTGGAAGATGCTTAGGTACATGACCAAACAAGGAAAAGACATTGCAAATAAAATCACAGTGAAATGAGTCATAAAGCACTGACTATACTACGCACCCTAAAGTCAAAGATAAAAAATACATAAGAAAATGTCAGGTTAAAAAAAAATCAGTGAAGCGGGATTAGGCTTCTGTGCAAAAAACGTTTCTTCTTTGTGAAGTTGGATGACTTATTTAACATTCCTGTGTCTCAGCTGCCTCATCTCTAAGATGACAATAATACCTGCTTCTCCATAAAAGGGGCAAAAGAAGTACAGAAAACTATTGCATTATGCTTGGCCTACAGTACACTGATAATTTTAAGCGTTACATTGATATTATTGCATAACAATATCAATATTGAGCTCAGGTAGCCAAAAGTAACACGAAAATTCTATATTTACAATAGAATTAATATAATACAGAAATTGCAAAAATAGTCAGTAGTTACATTAAGAAGTAAGGCAAGGAAGACAGAGTAGACTAAAAAGCTTTATCGGAGCTTGACCAAAGCTTGGAATTTCTGGGGATACAGCTGACAGAGAATGGGGCAGTGAGGACAGTGTGAGAAAAATGACAGGGTAAGAGTTAGTGTGAGACTGAGATTGAGGCTGATGAAAAGAATTACGGGTGTGATACTTGAGGGCTGAGTTTTACTCTTGAGTCTGTTCGCCAATAGACATAATTCTCAAAATGTCATTTTTCCTTTCTCAATTGACTTATTTCTACAAGGCTTGGTTTAACTTTAATTATCTTAATGACCTCTTCGACTCCTGGAGTTTTCTGTGCCTGTGAATGTGCAAAGAGGAGAAAAAGTAAAAATTCTCTAAAGGTAAGGAAGCTTCACAGAAGAGAAGTATGAAAGTTTGATGACTCTAGTCTATGCATAGCCTATGGCTTTTAACTAAGGTAGAAGGGGAAAGGTCATGCAGTATATTCCATTGTTCTCAATATTATCACAATATGTAAACATACATGTGTATTCTGATAAGTAAGTAGGTAAGTAGATAGATAAATGGATAGATGATAAATGATAGATGAATAGATAGATAATAGGTAGGTTGATTGATAATAGATGATAAGTAAAACATAGATTGATGACAGATGATTTATATAGATAGATGAGAAAAAGATTGATGATAATAGATCATAGATAGAAAGATGCATCAGTATATAGATTTATGATAGATTGTAGACAAATTGATAATAAATGATAGATAGCTTGATGATAGACAGATGATAGACCTAGGGTTTGTTCTAGGATCTGCTCTTATATTTACAGACAGGTATACCATACACCACTCATCAAAGAAGCTTCTTTATGCAACAGATGGAGACTATTACAGAGTTCCACAACTGCTCACACTTGGAGAATGTATGTCTGAGAGATGCCAAGCCATAAGTGACATCTACAGTGGAATCTCTATACCTAACGTTCGTGGAACATAGTAGAACAGGCTTAGAGCGAATACTAATACATCCCTCAACTCTCACTAGTGAAACGTCCTCATACTACAGAGTGCAGTGCATACAGAAGGCCACACCTGTCCAAGGTAGAGAGAATATGGGACTGCAGAGTGTGTGTCCCTAGATAGGACTCCTTACTTGCCCATGGCTCAGGAACCCCTGAAGAAGAAGGGGACAGAAAGATTCTAAGATCCAAGGTTGGTGTATGAACATAAGCAAACGGCCTCTGTGAACTTGCTCACATGAATTTACAACAATGGTGACAGCATGCACAAGACCCATGCTGACTCAATCAGACAAAAATCCAGCATAGAACTGAGGAAATAGGCAGCAGGCCCAAACCTTAGTTGAGAAACTATTGGCGACTGATTTCTGTAGGGTGAGGGAAAACTGACCTTCCTTAAGGAAATGACTCTAGATAGGATGACTAGACTCCAGTGGATGAACTTCCACCAAGGGACATCTGAGTACAAATGGTCAATCTGATAGGACTTAACATATGACAGAGTGCATGATATCTGGTGGCGGGACTATGGGAGATGTCTGGATGGAAGGTGTGGTAAATTTGATTAAGATCTAATGTATGAAATGCACAATGGGGCAATAGACAGCAAACCCCAATCTTAGATGAAGAAATACTGGCAACTAATTACTGCTGAGAGGGGAAGAGCTGATCTTCCTAAAGCAAGGGACTTTAGATAGCCTGACTAGACCTCAGTGGATGAACCTGTGCCTGTGAATGTACAAAGAGGAGAAACATCTGGGGACACTAATTTGACACAATAGGCCTTTACACAGATGATAGAATGTATGGATTCCAGTTGGGGGGCTATGGGCAGTGGGAAAGGGTATGTAAAGATGATTAACATTGATTGAGATGTTCTGTATGAAATACACAAAGACTGAATTAAAAAAAAGAAATGCACAAGCCTCAATAAAAATATACATGAAAAATAAAAAATAAAAAAGAGAAGAGATCCCCAGAAGCAGATACCTTGCATATTTATACAGACTCCAGACAGAAAGCATACAACAGAAACCATCCAGGCTGCTATCCTTATTTCAGATTGCAGCCTCCAGAGCTGTAAGGGATACCTTTCCACAATCGAGGTAGCTCAGTTTATGGTATTTTGCTATGGCAATCTTAGCACCTCAGAGCCTGTTCTTCCTCTGAATTCACCTATTTTCTCTAATCCAACTCCAGGTAGGTCCCTTGCATTTTGAACTAACTCAGACTTTCTTGATCTTTTTAACTGGAAGAACATTTAGAATAACTTTTAAGGTTCAGAGAAATCTGTATAAAAAATATTGTGCCCAGAGTTCCCAATACATTAATCAACTGTGGAATTATTAATCCTCTAACAATTCTCTCCAGCTCTTTTGATTGGTGGTTTGTGTACATGCTATTTTCACTGTCTTCTTTTCCTGCTTCTCTCATGTACCTGCATGTCTCACAAAGGATGCACTTAAATACACGACCTTATTAGCAGGTTGTGGAAACTTCGACTTTGCCTTTTCAAATTTCAAGACTTCATTTTGTTCTATTGAAATTTATTAAAATCTGAAGATCTTACCATAAATTTCAATTATACAATGTCATACCCAGTATGATAGAAAACATAAAAGTAACTTTTCCCTTCATCTTTGAAATCAAAAGTTAGTTTATAGCCAAACTTCCTTGGAAAAAAAAGGACAGGTTGTTAAACACAGCTTAACTTTCTTTAAATAAATCTTTCTTTCCTTTTTATAAGTTAGGCAAACATAATAAATTTCTACTACATGTCTGCTTCAAGACAAAATAGGATTTTGTTTCTAAAAGTAGTCTCAACAGGTTTAATTTAGATAAATGTTGCAAATTGACTTTAATTAGTGTCATTTACAACATATAAATGTTTTAACAATGCCTTCTAGAAAGAGTAACTAATTTGTAAAAAATGTACAAAAAAATCATGACACAACTTAATAGACCTATATGTGCGCCAAAAGTGTTGTGTTTCCTCAAAAGTTAACTGTGCCACACGAATACTAGTCATTGATCAGATCTGAGATAAGCACACAGATGCCCCATTTCAACTGAAAAAGGAAAAGTCATATCTTTACTCATCTTCAAAAATCACTTCATGTTTCTATCAAACAAAACAGATTGTTTAATAAAATGCAGGACATCAGAGAAAAAGTGTAAAGAAACAACAAATTTGTGCAAATACAAAGACCCCCCCGAGTGCAGTTCTGATTTAAAACCCCCACATCATGCAGCATTAACAGTAAAGTCAATGTCAAGGAAACAGATCAGACACCACACAGAGGACAGTCTCCATTGGAATGAAAGATGCTCTCAGTTTTGGTGGTATTGTTTTTGTTTGCTTATTTGTTTGTTTTTATCATAAGAGGTTTCTTTTTGTTTGTGGTTTTTTTTCTTCTGAATGATCACTGGTATTATGGTCCATGATGATGGGAAGCAATGTTCCTTCTCTCCCTCATGCAATTCAGTTTCTTTCAATTAGAACTGGCCATATCTAAGTTGAAAAGGGATTCAACCTTTTGAACACAGTCCTATGTGCTGCCATATGGAGCCGATGACTAGCTAAATCATTGTTATTGGTGTGGGTGTTAGAGTCCATCTCTCTGAATGGTCTATCATGTGATGTTCAAGAATTTTAAAATGTAATTTTTATTTGTTTGATTCTTTTCATTCGTTTTTTTAATTTTAAGAACATATCAAACAAAAAACTTTTCTTGTGAAATCCTTCTTGATGTCTCCTAATCTCTAAAGTCCTAGAACTCTGTCAAATCCCTTTTAATAAACTCTAGCCTATCTCAGACTTGAGTAACTGTTAATGGAAAAAGGTAGATTTTTCAGGAGAGCCGAATATGTGGAGGTCAGAAAATGGTCTTTATGAAAACTGTGTGGATTTGTATTGGTGGTTCTTGAAACTGCTGGAAAGGTTTCTCAAGCAGGCTTAGAAAATGGGAAGCAAGGATGAAACCTGGGCAGCAGAGTCTATGGCCAAGCTCATCAAACAGGACATTGGCTCAGTTGCTTGATCTTCCTACCATAGGTGAGTCTAGCTGTCATAGCCCCTGAAGCACCATGGACAACTGCCACCGTTACTAGTTCTCACTCAGGCTGCTTCTGTCTTGGCATGTCTGATCTGGTACATGAGTATTGGCAATGCTCCTTTGCAGAGAAAGAATGCCAAGTTGCATTGAGGGGCATAGTCTCACAAAATGGAAAATCCCCAGAGAAAACTAAACACTTTCAGGTAGCCCAGTAAAAATTTAAATAATATACTACATCCCACAGCATTTCCACTGCACCTCTCTGCTCCTATACGGTCATGCTAACTACTGTCCTTACCTTCATAATTTAATTTGTCATAGTAAAATATTGTGAAAATTATTCATGGTATCATGTGTTTGTAGGCTATTGATTCTTACTGCTACATAAAGTTCAATGACATATGAATAGAGGCAGACATCTTTGAGTGAGTTAGAATGATGCTTCTGTCCCTTTCTACCTTGCCAGGCCCACACCCTGCCTATCCTCATTTTTTTCTGTTTTCTCTGTTTCCAACTCCAAAACCTAAATCTTTCTGTCAATTACACCCTCTCCGACTGGTGCAGTCTTTCTTATCCCTCACTTTGTCCAAACAACTTGTTTTAACCAGACCTCCCCTTTGCAAGGCAGCTCTGACTGTCTCTGTGAACATATGAATATTTTATCGTGGTTTGGAAATAGCTCTATTACTTTACCAACAGAATAGATTACACTTACTTGTGTGTCTGTGGAGTCTTTGAGGACAGCAACTGTTTGATGCATTACCAAAACTCCAGGACTCTAGCATAAAGCATATAGTCAATAAATATTCGTTGTATAAATGAAACAACTTAAATTCAGAAACTAGGCTTTCTTTCCAGGTCTGCTTCTTATTATCGACTTGAGCTTTGGCAGGTTGCTTATCTTATGTGAGCCTCAGTTTTCTTACCTGCCAAGGAAAGAGACCATAATGTCCAGTCTGCAGACTAAAGTTTTTAAGATCAAATGAGGCGATGTAATTATTTTATGTATATACCTTATAAATGTATGTATATGCTAATAGATTAAAATAGACTTGTTTTTCTTCTGCTTTTGTATATTTGAAAATAGTTTAAATCTGTATTTTAGTTGGGTTGAATATGCTTCATAAATCTTAAAATCCTCATGTATTTATGTCAAATGTATTTAAATATATGGTTGGGAGAGTCAGACAGTCAAGTTTTCTGTTTACTGGTAGAGTATAAATTTAGACCATTCCTAACTTAAAATATCTAGATTTTTTTTGAGCTGATATTGCTTTATTCAAACTAAGTCTTTGGCTTTCATTGTGTGTGGCATACAAGACTCTATCTTGAGGGGAAAAAAGAAACCAGGATTCATGCAACACGATACTTGGGAAGAGGATCGCACTGTGTAAAAAGTCCATTTGTGCCCATACACTACCTGATATGTAATCATAGCCTCATTTTGCATTTTTAATATACATAAAATACCCATTAAAACAAATATATTTATAACATAAAAAATTATTTGTTATTTACCCCATTGACAGAATTAATCTAAGTAAATATAACCCCATTTTACTAGAAAAAAACTGACAAACATAAGATAAAGTCATCAGAGACAAATACAAGGTAATAAACAGAAGAGTAGAAAAGGATGGAAAAAGATTAAGGAAAAGTCAGAGTATTTAGGCACTTATAAACTAGAATGGTTCACGTAACCAAGGCAGATGTTTTTGCAACTAGGCACAATTAAAGGACCTAAGGCTCAGGGTTATGAAGCCCAGCATTTGGGAGATGGTTGCAGATTATTAGAGTTTCACAGAAATATCCAGGCTCTGTTCTCTTTCACTCGTGGCCATGAAGTTATACAGCTGCAACACTGCTAGAATTTCTTACTTTGAGCAAGATATTATGAACTCCAGGGACTAAAGACATGGTTCAGCTGCTAAGACCAACTATCTGTCCTGCAAACAACCAGAGTTTGGTTCCCAGCACCTATGTAGGCAGACTCGCAACCACCTGTAACTCTAGTTCCAGGGGATTCAAGTCATCTGACTTCTGAAGGCACCTGCATTCAGGTGCAAAGATTCCCTCTCCCACCCTCCCCCACAGGCACATATACACACATAATTAAAAACAAATATTTTTCTTTTAAAAAAGACATTATAAATTCCTATTTTATATAAATTTTCTAGATTTTAAATGTTATCTCCAGTTGTTTAAGCCTTGTGGCCAAGAAAACACAGTTTTGAATTAAATTAATCTTTCGTCTATTAGCGTGTAAAATGTATGCCCAGAAACAATGGAACAAAGAACATAACTGAACATAAATCAAGCATCTTCCAACAATGCAATGATCGTTCTAATAAAAGAATGCTTACTGTGATGGCTATTATACATGGTATTGTTTGTAGTATTTGTTAGTTCATTTAGTTATTGCTTATAATTTTATCATTATCAAAGAATATGTATGTAGAAATTAGACTATGTTGAAGAAAATTAGTTTAAAAATAGCACATCTGGGAAGATTAAGAAACAGTTCCTCCAGCTCTATCAAGAGGTACAGCTGTTTGTGCAACTTCATAAGAGAACTAAGAATGGTCCCTTGGCTTCGCCTTCGACCTTCTGAAGCTGCTGCTCTATTTGTATGAAATTGCTTCCTCTCTGGTCTTTGTATGGTTAATTCAAAAGAAGTGGTAGTTTCACTGACTTTCGCAGAATATTTCCAAGAGAAATTTACTACTCTAGAAGGCATGGTACATGGTAAGAAGTATATACATATTCCCTGTTAGAAGCAGGTTGTTACTTAAAATTCCATTTAAAATGTGCTGGGTAGGCTAGAGAGACACCTCAGTGTCTAAAGTGCTTACCATGAAAGTGTGAAGAACAAACTTAAGCCAGGTGACATACACAGTACATAGACATGCACACATGTGTGCCCCCCCACAAGCACATATACATGCATAACACACACACACACACACACACACACACACACACACACAAACACAGGCAAAAAGTGTTCTGGGCTATATATGTTTGGGGAAATAAATTTATTTGTGTTCAAACACTTGCATGATCTCTAGTACTATGGAATATATCCCATTATCTTAGTAGAAGTATTCAGCAGGGTAACTTTTCATGTTTAATTTCTTTGGGGAAGCTGAACACAGATAAAAAGAAGTAATCAAATTTGCACAAAGTTCTGGGAGGCTACTGGGAAGATAGGACCAGTAAAGCTCCTCCCTTTTAATGTTGAACACTGTAGAAGTCTCCGATCTTCAGTGAGATTAACTGGTAGGAAACTACATCAACTAGTTCTTTTCTTTTTTTCTTATCTACAACCTATGAAAATCACCAACCTACTTTTGAATAAAATTGTCTCAAAACAAAAGAAAAAATTAAAACCATCTTTTAGTTTTCCATTGTTTTATTTTTTATTTATTCTTATTTCTGAGAATTGCATACATGAGTATCATATTTACATCATTTGCAGCCCTCCCCTCCAATTCTTCCCATGCTCCCCATCCACTCAGTCTCAATTTTCCGACCTCTTCTTTGATTATCCCTTTTAGACTCTTGCCATTAGGTTTGAATGAATCCCTCACTTCTCTTCACCAAAATGTCAAAGACTCAGTTCATAGTTTGCATCTGTTAGGACATCTTCTGTAGGATCCAAAGAGCAAAATAGTTACAAACTACTTGAAAACACAGGAAATTAGCTGAGGAAATAGATTTTGTATATGAAGGATGAGCTAAAAATCCAACTGGCAGAGTGAGTCAACCTCACGGTAGGGAAGTTAGAAACTACCCAGTGTTCTAAGACAGAGGCAGAAGATGGCATTTCTGGAGGAAGCTGGAGTCCTGCAGATCATGAGAGCTGGAAACTACGTTTTAAAACTAAGATGGAACATCTCAATCAATCCTAATCACCTTTTACCTCTTTCCCCACTGGCATCCTCCCAAAGCCCACGCCCGCTGGAGTCCGTACATTCTTTCATTTGTGTTAAGGCCTATTGTGTCAAGTTAGTGTCCCTGGACGTTCCTCAGTGCAAGTTTATACACTGGACTTTAGAGTCCCTTGCTTTAAGGCTAGCTCTTCTTCACCCAACAGTAATCAGCTGCCAATCTTTCTTCAGAAAAGATTGGGATCATCTCCTGTCCAATTTCCCAGTTCCATTCTGGGTTTTCGTCTGCTTGAGGTTACAGAAATCTTGAGCATGCCAATACCATTGTGGTAGGTTCATATGAAGAGGGTCCCGGGAGCTTGTAGGCTTCTATTTCCATCTGTATGAAATGCACAAAAATTCAATTAAAAAAATGAGCCACCTAATAAAGGAACACACAGGAAAGAAAGAAAGAAAGAAAGAAAGAAAGAAAGAAAGAAAGAAAGAAAGAAAGAAAGAAAGAAAGAAGGAAAGAAAGAGAAAGAAGAGGAGGAGGAGGGGGAGGGGAGGAGGGAGGAGAGGAGAAGAAGGAGGAGGAGGAAGAGGAGGAGGAGGGGAAGGGGGGAGGAGAGGAGAAGGAGGAGGAGAAGAAAAGGAAGAGGAGGAGGAGGACGAGGATGAGGACGAGGAGGAGGAGGAGGAGGAGGAGGAGGAGGAGGAGGAGGAGGAGGAGGAGGGGAGTGACTGAGGAAGACACTTGACACCAATACCCACACAACACGTGCACCACAGACACAAAAGTGTAGAAAAGTAAGAAATGATAACTTGGTATATTTTTAAAAACTTGCAAAGAATTTTATGCACCGTTTAAGAATATACACTTAAGTAATATTTATAAAGATATATATTTGTATATATGTATGCATATATTTAGATGTATGTGTGCATACATATGTATGCATACAATATTAGATATATATGTTTCACGGAAACATGCATATTTATGGAAAGAACAATCACCAAGTGTAGGAAGTTGGTGGCTCTGAATCACAGAGAATACTGTTAGGAAATGCTCACATCACTTTTAACTGCATTAATAACATGTCACATCTGAACTGTGGTGCTTCCATGTGTGATCACTGAGTTATTCTCTACGGATTCTATGCCTTGAGTGTGTTGCAAGAAATTAAAAACAGTAAGCCAATCATCCTGCTTCTTGGCTCCACAATAAGGGCTTTCCCGGCACATCTCTTCTGCAGAAAATCTGTGCACAATGTCTTCCTGTGCCAGTTCTCAGTTTGTTCACTGACCTGCTCATACACCTGAAACAGCCCTCCTTTTATCTTCCTCCAAGAAATTTAGCATTACTACTTAATGATATTTGCCACCAGGTATAGAGTTACCATAGGACATGGTACTTGCCAAGGAGGCTCATCTTTGCCTGAAAAGCCTGATTCTCAACCAGTTATAAGACATAAAGCTTTCACTACTAGAAATGCATTAAGGGAACTCAAGGATAGATATTCTTCCACTTCTCAGGTCTTTCTCCACCATGAGAAATACTCTAATGCCTGGAGTATTCTCTAATTCTTCCCCAACAACCAGTACTTCACTTTATCCTTAATTTAATGTAAAACAGAATGACAAAAAATACACTGTTTCAAATGTGGTTGCCTCATCTTATTCTTAGACTTTGGGTTGCCCTCACTCCCCCAAACACTGTCTCTGATTTCATACAACAATCTTGCCATTTCTCTTTACTAGAATGAAAAACTGTTTCATATAGCATGACCCTGACCTATCTTTGTTATTTCCAGCGTGCCCAGATTTTTTTTCATCCCGACATGTTTGCAATCTGGGTGACATTGTATACTGACAGGGAGATTTATTGCCAGGGGCTCCCCAGTGGAGTCAGTGGCAGGAGATAAAATTTGGTCACAATTCACGTGTGTTTGAAATGAACATTTCGAGAGAAAATGATTAATTTCTCTTTAAAACCCAAAGGATAAAATGCAAAACCCATAGCTATCAGTGCTTCTGTACGTACTCTGATTCGTCCTTGTCCATTCGTGTTGCATTTCCCTCATTTTTGTTGCTTTTATTTTTATAAACAACAAACCCACAGGTTATGTTTTACAACATTCAAAAGGGCCTTATGAATATGTAAAATCTTTTATTCTATTTCTGATGCTCAACAGATAATGATAGAGACAAAAAGGTAAAATCATTCACTACACTATCTTCATCTTGTAAACATGCTAGCTCCAGCCTGGAAAGATTAGCATCTCCTCCAGAGTCACTTCCTGATGCTGGAGGCTGAGGAGGCTGAGGATCAGACTCCTGTTCAGACTTGGGAATCTCCACATTGATAGGATGGTCCAGAAGCATCACTCCTGAGCTTCATGTGTTTAGCTTAAAACTTTGGCCAATGTTAAAATGTTTGCCTTCTCTCTTTGTCCTAAAGGTTCTTGGGACAATTACTATTCCAATTTCATGTTCACTTTACTATACCAGAAACAATGTGGTTACAGATAAAGAAGGAAAAGAAGAACTTACATAATTATTCTGTCCATCAGAGTATCAACAGGAACCAATAAATGTCAGATTGTCCAAATGTTTGAACTACAATTGTATTGAAATATATGTATATAGCTTTGCTTTATAGAAACAAAAAATATCAAATGATCAGATAAGAGGGAATATAGCAAATATAGAATATATATTATGTGCTAACAAATAATACTTATCTGTTGTTTTAGTATTTATTACTTGCTAGTCAAAAGTATTTTCATGGAATATCTCTAAACATAAACTGGCAAAACCATTACAAGAAAGATTTAAAAGAAAAAAGAAAGGCATTTCCAGTCAACTATTACAGCAACTTCTAACCACAGTCCTAGCCACTAAGAATACAAAAGTAAATAACGGGCAGTCCCAGTTGTGGACATTTGTTTCTTTCAATGAAGTATCACTGTGAATAACTGAACTCCATTTGAAGGTAAAATTGTTAAATTACTTATAATGCCTGCTTCAAAAAGAACTATGAGTTTCTAGAGTTAAATAGTTTCCAAGCTGAACAATTTCATGTTAGATAGAATCTTAGGATTTCAGTTTAATTCTATTATTTATTAGTTTCTTTAATCTTCCATCTGGATATCTCTACTGAATAGTAGCTTTTCAGGCTCCAGTTTGAAATTTCTTGCTGATGGTATAGATCATTTTGGAATTTCTTTAATCACTAAATTCCTTCTTAATATAAACTAAATTACCCAGACAATACTTGTCTATGGATTCAAATGGGAGCCTATGGAAAACAATAATATTCATATTCTGGTGACCTGCATTGGCTCACATAGGAACTTTGACTCAGTGGTTAAGAGCACTGGCTGCTCTTGCTGAAGACCCCACATAGCAGCTAGCAACCTTCTGTAACTCCAGTTCCGGGGATCTAACACTCTCTTCTGTCCTCCATGGGCACTGCACGACATGGGTGCACTTACATACATGCAGACATAGCACTCATACAAAAATAACCCCTCTTCTACCCTTTCACTGAGACGCAGCTGCTGAGGCACCCCTCAGTAGTCTGTGGAGTATTAAGAGTCTGCGTCCCTCTTCCCTTGACAGGATATATTGTCACTGCTTGTTTGCCCAGGCCACTCTTCCTCACCACTATATGTCAGGGATTTTGACTTCAGAGCAGTCTCACTAACATTTATAAGATAAATATGATTCCGAAGCACATAGAGCACCACACTGAAAAAATCCCTCCCTTAAAAGTTCTAATGCTCTAATCCTGGAAGCTTCTGAAAGATTGCTACACATTGAGTTTCAGGGAAAAGACTCACTGATGGATCTGTCAAGTTTAAATCCTGTAATCAGTATATCTTAGACTTAAGCTTCTATCTGCAACAAAATTGCATTAAATTAGTACATACACACTATTCATTCTAATTTTTCCTAAAGTTAGCATGGTAACTCCCATATAGAAAAAAATGATCATAATTTTCAATATATGGAATATCTCCTGATATTTTACTAATTCCTCCCAAAAGCTTTGTGGGTGATCTTATTACATCTACTTTCTAGATGTGCCAATATAGCTATGAAAGTGTTGTTTGATGCGCTCAAGATCACAAGGATAGGAAGTATTGGGCTGGGATTTGCAGTCAGGCATTCTACCTGTAGAACCTACAGCTTTAACTGCCCCATGCCCTGCTTTGCTGTTACTATACAGAGAAAATTCCAGACATGTTTTGAAGAAATGACCGTAACTTTCTCTTTTCAACAGCACATTTAATTCTTGAATCTTCTCTAGGGACACAGATTAGACATAGCGGGCACCAAAATATTATATGGGCATTTGTTTAAAGACAGCTCTTTATGCCCCTTGGTTATCACAGAGTTTTGCCATTATAGTCCTTAAAGTACTTAAAGAAATGTACAAATGTAGAAATGTACAAATGTAGGCATTTGGAGACCAGGTTCTCTGGAGGGGTTACTGTCTTCCCTATGTCTAGCCACTGATTTTCTGTGCCCTCCAAACTGTAGGAGATCATTTTGAAAATATTTAAAGTGGTTACTTCTTTAAATTACACCTTAATGTGTTGAGTCATCAGGAGGCTTTGCTTTAAAATATTAACAACTGTAGAAGACAATCCTTAAAACAAATTAATCTTTAGTAATACATTTTTAAGAATTTTTGAGATCTTGATAGGACTGTAATCATTTTAATATGCTTTTTTGCACCCAAAAGTAGTAATAGTAAATAAATCTAGGCATAAGAATTTGCTAATCTAAATCCTATTTTAGGAGTGATAACAAAACTTCATAATTTGCACAGCTAGTAAGGAGCATGACTGAGCTGAATTCCAACTCTTCTGAATCCTTCCTGTTGTTTTATTGTCTACTTGACCTCTACTTGTAAATTAAATTCCTTAGTCAATTCCTAGGAAATATCCAATTAACCTGAATAACCATTTTGAGTTAAGATAAAAGTAATTTAATGGCAACTAACATATCTCCCTTTAGCAATGGTCTTTGATTAATTAACCTCAGAGAAGTGATTTGATGAAGGCTATTTGAGAGTACATGAGACTTTCTAAAGGGTACAGAGAGGTCTCTGACCATGAATGAACTCAGCTCTGTCCTGGGAATGTGTCAGAGAAGTGGATCCCTACCTAAATGCAGATTGACACTGGAAACTCATGAGCATCAAAACCTCCCTTTGTCTCATGCTATGTGGTTTTCTTTGACTTGTCAATCCTTCCATTTCTTCAGGTGTAAAGTGAAGGTGACAGAACAGACCTAAGTGCCTCAAACCTTCAAGCTCATCAGAATTGACTGGGGTATCAGCTTCCACATCTGGACCTGTTCTCTTGTTCCCTTCCAGAAACCCCACAAGACTCTACATACCCACATCAACAGTTCTCACACGACTACTGGACAGACATACCTACACTTGCTGGCCTTAATCTTTGGGAAATATCATCATCCTTGGAAAATAAAATAAAGTCAGTCAACATATCAATGTAAAATTCAGATTATCAGAGCTTTCTTTATACTATAATCATACAAGAACAACCAGAAAAGATGATCAAAATGTATATAATGTCAGAGACTTAACTTGACCTTTCATATTACTTGTTACATAAGATATCTTAACATGCTGTTAACACACTGCTGTGTCTTAGGTCACTTCAGGTCATATTAATTCTGTCTTCTTATTCTTATCAAAGGCTATGCTCATACACCTGCAGTATTAGCCTTTCTTTAAAAATGATTTCAATAGCAATGTTTTCAGATTCAGACAAGAGTTTCTGTTGTATACATGATATCAAACAACATGCTTGATTAAGAGTTTCATTTTTAATGATTTGCTTGTCATATTTTTCCATCATTTTCTATTCTATCCGTATCTTAGAGCTCTTGATTATGGTCATCATGAATTTCACTAAGTATTCAAAACCCTTGCCTCATGAGAGAAAATTCTCACCTTGACCTGACTTCTCACCAGCTTTATGTATCTGAACAAATCTTTTCAAAATATGGAGATGAGCAGCATCGGGAACTGGAGATTGAGAACATAATAGACAGAGCCAAATGACTGACAGATGTTACCCTTGGCCTCTTTCCCAGGACCAGTTATTTGCATGGGAGATAAAGACCCGGATCCATTCACCTATAATGACTTTACTCTGCAAGGCCTTTGAGGATGGATGCACTTTTATAACCATTTGCTCTTGAAACTCATTGTGCCTTGGGAGACCAACTGCGTCTGTGTCGTGAGGCATCCATTTCTTTCTTTCCTTTAATACTGAATGTTGACCTCTTTCCACAACTGCATTCTCTCACTGCCAGTATCTAGTAGATCCCATTCATGTGGCATCAGAACAGTACGTAAGAAGACAAGTGTGAAGCCAAATCAGCTATCTTCTAATTCTAGCTTTGTAAGTTCTGGGATCTTTAGTAGATTATTTGATCTCTTAAGGATGTTCAGATACATTATTTTTATAACTTCTAATGTCTTCACAATGCGGATAATGCAACATGATGAAGTTTTCATTGCTGTTTGTCACTTTTATTTGGGAGAATTATCCCTGTATTGGGACTCAGTTTCTTGCATATTCTAGGTAAAAACTTTACCAAGGAGCTATATTCTTAGCCCTTTTTCTTATATTTTGAGAAAGAGTCTCTCTTAGGTTTCTTAAACAGGCCTTTATCTTGTGAACCCTTTGCCTCAGCCTCCTGAACAACTGGGATAACAGGAGTGAGTCATCACAACAAATCGTTCCAGTGGGAGTAAGAAAATTAAAAAGAGAATAAATATAAAGAATAAGAATTCAGGGAATGGACAGCAGTGGTTAAGCTGTTAAGTCCTCCTGTTCCAGAGTACCTGAGTATAGTTTTCAGCACTCAATGTAGACAGGTCACAACCAGCTTTAACTTCAGCTCCAGGGGATCGAACATCCTATTCTAGCCTCTATGGATCCTGCACACACATGACATACATTCACAGTCACATAAATTAAAACATTAAAGCAAAAGAATAAGTGTTTAATGAAAGTAGTTGTTGTTGTGTTTCTGCAATGATGTAATCTTAAAGTAATATAGTATAAGATGAAAAAATTGTCTGTCAAATACAAATACAAATACAAAAGATGGAATAATTTATCAAATACAAATTGCCACTTTACATCTAGCTAGATCCTACTATATTTTTAAATTAAACTTAAGGTGAATAAAAACTTTGATAAAAGATACAGATGGGTAGATATGCTTTCAGGCCCTCCCACAAAAATACTCACATCCATGGGGAGCTGTAACATCTCATGGATGGGTAATGATAACCTTAGAAACTGCCTTTCCTGAAACCCTAATGGAATCCCAGAAAAACTCTAAAGAATACGTTCTAGGGCTGTGTATATGGTTCAATGGTAGATCATTTACCTATATAGCATAAAAAGATAGAGCAGTTGGATTGATAGTACACAATTATATCAGAGACTTGAGAGGCTAAGTCTTCAGAATAACCTGATTCATTGAGTTGGAGGTCAGGCTGGGCAACGTAGCAAAACCCAGTATCATGAGAGCAAAAAGTAACAGCAAATTGCTGTTCTGTGTAATTAATATAACTGTTATAAACGTGACTATTAATGCCATCATAACTGTTCACAGTAGTTTTAGAATATGCAATATTTATTGAATCGCAATAATTTTAGCATATCTGAGATAAAAAGAGAAAAAATAGAAAATTTCCATTGTAACGTCAGAAATCATATATCTTTCTCCATTTGATTTTTAAAAGAAACACTTGCGTTAATCACTTAAATATTTACAGAATTTAAAGATTAACTGAAAGATAAAAACAGAAGAAGCATCAACCATGTAGCTACAAAAGAAACTGCTGGTATGTCCCAGTAGATACAGGTGTGCGATTACCGCTTAGGTGGATGACCTGAACTCAGTTCTCAGGACTAACATGGTAAAAAGAGAGAACCTACTCTTACAACCTACTCTGACCTCCATACATGTGCTGTGTGTGCACACACACATACACACACTACACACAACAAATAAATGTAATTTTAAAAAGAAAATACTAACAAGATGGAATATAATCTCAGCAATAACAATTAATGTGTGATTTAGCTACCTGTGCTGTACTGTATTGTGAAGTACTGAAGTGCGCAAGGACAAGGAAATTTGTTTAATAAACTGCTTGGTTATATGCTGTTTATAAGCAGTGTGTATAAACTAAAGTAATACAAAACCACAGTTTGAAATTTAATTTTAATGCTAGTAGGAAAATGTGAGTAGGAAATGTATTTGACTATTAAACCAAAATTAATAGCAATGCAAATTAAAAGAGAAAAAGCATAATATTTTTATTAAAGTTGCAACTGATGACCAAATAATGACATGTGAAAAACTGGTGGGCTAAAAGCAACTGTGAGGTCATAAGTGAGCACAGATGGAATTTGAAAACCGCGACGAGTATGTTCAGTAGTATGATGATGAAAAACTAATATGTGTAAATATACTCAAGCAAATTTACCATATTTATATAGATCCATGAAAATTCACAATACTTTTCAAATAATTTTAAGTAAATTTAACCACTACGTATAACTACTCATGAATAAAAACAAAATCATTAAATATAGTAACATGATGTGTAATAAAATATTTTCAAAGACTAAAATGATAAAAGAAAAAACATAAATGAATAATTTGTATAATAGAAGGAAACTAATATCAAGATATAAGGAAATTGATCATATTGTTCATATCTAAAATCTTGACACAGAAGTAAAGATAATGTCATGAGTGTGAGGCCAGTTTTGGCCACAGAATGAGTTCCAGATCACTTCAGCTACAAAGCAGTAAGATCTTGTCTCAAGAATGTATACAGGCAGATGACTGATAGATACCTGTAGACACAGATAGGCATCTATTTAAACATAGATGAAATTAAATAAGGAATCTGATGAAAACTATATCAAAAATATTTCTATGATGAGGATGTAACAACACACTATATATGGGTTTAAAGATAAGAACTTAGGGGACATTTTGTGATTATGTCTATTTAGCAAAATAATAGTAGTAGATTCTGCCCTGGAGATATGGACTACAACTTGTGAAGCAGACCTTATATCCCAGTAAGACCAGAACCCGATCAGACTTTGAAACCAGTAACATTCCTGCAATTATTTAACAGTACACTTATCTTACTAGGCCAGTCATTACTGTAGCTCACAGTGTTCACAGTTGGGTTGAAGTAGATGTTAATTAATACAGAGACTCACAACTGGTCAGAAAAAGAGACTGGTTGCTCAGTTCTAAATGGGACATTTATATCATATCGCTCTTCCCCTCAAGGTTCAGTGTTGGGCCATAATGCAAGGTGGGCCTAGCCAGGCCACCTGCTAGGAGGAATAGGAATGGTTCCTGTGGGTGTGGACATGACAGGATCGCTTCATAAATGAACTCATGATGGCTGGGAATTCATGTGCAAGACCCATACAAGACCAAGTCAATCAAATTCTGAGGGTGGATGGAGAAAGTGTCAGTGAAGCACCAGCCCAATCTGCAGGGCTATTGTCAGCTGATGAGTGGTTGACTGACTCAACCACTGTGACTCAACCACTCTCATGATGATTACTCAGAGAAGGTGATTCACTTTTTTTTTAGGGATACGGGCCCTGAGAGCTGCCCATGCTCCAGTAGATGGATGGCCCCACACCCGTGCACATATAGGCAATCTTAAACTACCTCAATGGGTACTAAATTTAACAAATAGATGTGGACTATAGGAAGGGAAAAGTGGGGGTTAGGGACACTGGAGGGAAGAAAAAATGGAGGTGGATTGGGTACAAATGATATATGTTTACATGAATATTAAATAAAATATTTCTGTAGGTGCCAATGACACAGCTCGGTAATAGAGAAAATAACTACCATGTGTGGGGGCCCTAGCAATGAGAAAAAAATATTATGACATTATATTGTTTGACAAGAAGATATTAAGTATCAATCAGAAAGACTGAACATATAAAATGTCCGGCTATTTTAGGAGAAAAGAACTACACACAAAACCCAAAGTCAGTTACCTAGAAAGAAAAAAAGTCAGGCATGGTTGCTCACGTCTTTAAATCCAGCTCTCTAGAGGCAGAAGCAGGCAGGTATCTGTGAGGTCAAGGCCAGCCTGGTCTACATAGAGAGTTCCAGGTCAGCGGGGGCTCCAGGGAAAGCCTGTCTCAAAGAGACCAAAAATAAAATATTTACAAAATAAGTCATAGAACTTATTCTCTGGCAAAAGCAAATATAGCAAATAAAAATGACAAAATTTCTTTCAAATTCTAGGTTAGACATTAAAAAGAACCCTACAAATAATGCTATTAGAGGCTAGAAAATGGGGGTTGGAGAGATGACTCAGCAGTTAAGAGAACTGACTGCTCCCACAGAGGACCTGGGTTTGGTCTCCAACATCTATGTGGCACATCACAATTGTCAGTTCCAGAGGATCTGACGCCCTCTTCTGGCCATTGTGGGCACTGGCAGACGTGGGTGCATTTATATACATGCAGGCAAAGCACTCCTACACATAAATTAAAAATAAAGAAATAACTATAAAAAAAGAAATCGAAAAATGATATCATAAACCTATCTTTTTAATTCTCAGGACTACATATTACTTCATTAAGTCATAACATATTCATAAATAGTTATAGAAAAATGAAAATTCTAGATATTCAAAAATTATAACATACTTCATGCAACTGTGTTCTCATTAACTGAAAGAAAGAGGTTTAATTTTAATGAGTCGTATGCTTAGTATTTAAGCCTTTTAAAGATTAACTACATTTGTCAGGCTTTAACATATGAGAAAAAAAAATCTAGTTATTCTATGAAGGTAATAAAACACAAATGTAAACTAAGAAAATAGTAAAGGAAAAAAATAAATTGCTACATACGTGTTAGACACACACAAGACAAACAATCTCCTTCATATATAGAAAAAACATTAACAATACACTAACAAACCTAAGTAATGCATTGAAAAGTACTGAAGCAGAGTTTTTTTCTAGGAATATTAATATGATATCATACTAGCTCACTTTGTGAGCAGGACCTTGCTTTAATTTCATGTTCTCTACTTAGTACATCACATCTTGAGCAAATGATTCTAGGTCTTTGTGCCTAAAAGTTTCCTCATCTGTGAAATAGGGTCAGTAGAAGAATTTATATTAAAGAATCATGTATAAAATGTTGATTCTGCTGCATAATTAGTGTCATCTTTACTACTTTTATCATTAGCATTTTAATTTCTAACTGAGGAACCATCATTGTTTTATTTTTACTAGAGAACTTATAATGTGCATAATTGCTCCGTTGCTTTATTTTACGTTATTTAGATTGGCAATCTAGACAAAAAAAAAAAAATGAAGGAAGGAGAGGAATCATGGACATAAGTTAAAATGTACCCTATTCTTCTAAAGATTGAAACAAGTTTTTTGTTTTGTTTTGTTTTGTTTAACTTCAGTAAGACTCATTCATGATTGTCTGGTAAATCTGATACTCTTTAATGCCATTGGTGTCTTCAAATGGAAAGATGTTTGTCAGCTAAGGCTTGTGAGCATACTATGGCAAACATGAAAATATAATGATAGTGACGCAGTTGTCTATAATGTTGCTATGGGTTTGGTAATGGAATCACTGATGAATTTAAAATGGAACTGTGTTTTCTAAGAAAAATGTCAAGGAAGAATCAGAAATAAGCTAGTAAATGTCTTCCTTTGGTCCATCATGTACATGGAAGGGTTCCAGTTAGCCCTTTTTAGTTCTAAATGCATAACAGTCCTATGTCTTACCTTTATTTTCCTGAATACATTCACTGCAATCCCTACTTTGAAGCATGAAACAAGGAACAGATTATCCTCTCAATTATTACAAATACTTGTGAGAATGACCCCCTAAATCCACCAAGGAATACGTAGTCTTTAAATCCTCCTAAACTGTGATTTGTAACCTGATACAGTAAGAAAATATCCTTCCAGACTTTGATTCATTACCACCATGTTCGCCACTACATCACTGCCTGCCAACATCAAAATTCCACTGCCATGGAAAACTACACTCTAGTCATAGAAAGGCAGAAGCTGAAGCCCTGGCAGGCCATCCTAAAGAACAAAATTGGACAGAAAGTGGAGAAATACCACCTAATATATTTCGGTTAACCATAGTTAACAGTCACCTGCAGTTTGCACCATCCCACTGCTCATTTCCTTTGATGAGTGTGCCCCTATGACAAAGGTGTGACCACCAAATTTCCCATAAACTAAAACCTGGGTGAATGTGATTTTTTTTCTTTTTGAGAATTTGAGGGACCACTCTATGCTCATACAGTTGTCTTCAGGAAACTAATCTAAATGGTAATTAACAGTCAGTGTTAGCATCTCTAAAAGAATAGTCATAGCTCTTGCTTAGAGTCCAGAAGCTGATCTGGATAACCAAAAGAAGAGTGTTATGATTTGAATGAGATGTCCTTCATAAGGACAAATATTGCCAGAGGAAACACATCAGTGGGGTCAGGCTTGAGAGTTAATAGCCACATCTCATTTCCAGTTATACTCTGTTTCCCGTGCATGATTGAAGATGTGAGCTCTTGGCTCTCTGCTTCTGCCACTGATATTCCCAATGCACTGGACTCTTTATCACTCTGGAACTATAAGCCCAACACACTCTTTCTTCTATAAGTTGCCTTGGTCATGATATAGTATCACAGTGAGAGAAAGTAACTAGTAGAAAAGTTAGTACCAAAGAGTGGGCTGTTGCTGTAAATAATGTGGCCATGTTGGTTTTTGGAGGAATGGAGAGGACTTTGGAAGTTTTGAACTAGAAAGGCAATGAATGATGTAAACAGAGTTTAGCAGGCTATCCTAGTAGGAACCCGAAAGAAAGCAGTCTGAGAACAAGGTAGTTCTAGAAGGGAGCAAAGGCTTAAATAGTAACTGGGATATTCTGGCAAAGAATCTGTTTGCCTTCTTCCCACAGCCTAAAAGCTTGCTGGACACTAAATTAAAATGTAACACACTAATTTCTTTGGCAGAAGAAATTTCGAGACAGCCTAATATTGAATCAGTGGTTGTGATTATTAATGGTGAATATTATGAAGATCTACAAAGAAAAAGAGCAAGTGGGACAGAAAGAAAAACAAAATGTACAGATTGGAGAGAAAGGGGCACTAAGAAGCTTAATGGGGAAGCCAAAGCATGTGATGAAAGAGGCTCTCTTTAATAAGCAGATTAGAGCCATTAAGGAGAAGTCTGGAAATTTAGACCTGAAAAATGGAAAGAGTAGCCTGAGGACAAGATCCCCTTAGCTAAGCTTCCAATTTGTGAAAGGAGAAAGCTTCAAGAGTATCCTCGTCCTTGAAACCCACAATATATAGAAGCAGGTCTAATATGGATAAAGAAAACCAACATTCATCTCTATCTGTCAGCAGAACTTTGTAGTGCTATTCACATGGTTCTGGCCTTAGAGGCATGACAGATGCAAGGGCCAGGCAGCATGTAGCAAGGGAGTCCCTGCCTAAAGAAGGTCCTGGGAGGCCAAGATGCCCCTGAAAGTCAAGTCTGGATGCAGTGGAGACCCCAAAATGTTGGAGATGCCAGAGCTGTGAAACAATTGCAAAGGAGAGCTATATATACAGAGTGGTACAACCCAAGAAAGCGGTGAACATTACAGGCAGCAAAGCTGAAGGGGCTGAGCTGTCTAAGCCCTTTGGAACTAAAGTCCAGACATTAGACACAGGGTTAAAGATTTGATGTTTGCCCTGCTGGGTTTCAGTCTGGTTGATGCAGTATTTTCTCACTGTACCCCCGTTCCTCCCTTTTGTAAATGGAATGTGTATTCAGTTTTACTTTATTGTGGAAGTATGCAATTTGCTTTTTTGATTTACAGGGGATTACGGCTAAGAGATTGCCTTGAGTCTCAGAAGAGACTTTGGATTGTGAAGTTTTGAATAATGTTGAGACTATTAAAGACTGTGGATTTTTAAGGTTGGATTAAATGTGCTTTGCATTATGACATGGCCATGAACCTGTGGGAGCCAGGGTGTGGAATGTGGTGATTTGAATGAGTTGTCTCCTGTAGGTTCAATTATTTGAACATTTTGTCACCAGCTGGTGGTGCAAGTTAGCAGGAGTGGGTTTTGAGAGTTTATAGCCACCTCCCATTTCCAGTTCACTCTACTCCCTGAACATGCTTGAGGTGTAAGCACTCAGCATTCTGCTGCAGCTGCCTCCTGCCATGCCTCCCTGCTCTAATGGACTTTTATCCCTCTGGAGCGGTAAACCCAGTAAAGTCTTCCTTCTCTACGTTGCCTCGGTCATTGTGTTTTATTACAGTTATAGAAAAAGTAGCTAATACATAGTGAACATAAAATGTATCATCAAAATACAAGTCAAGTGAGAAGGAAAGAAACACTAAAAATAAGGGAATATATGTAATTTTTAAGAAGTTTATTCATTGTTTAAAATGATTATTTATTGTCTGATTATTTATTGTTTTGAATGTTTATATTCCAAATCTGGACAGCAACTTTATTGAAAATTACTTTTAAAAGCACTATTCACTCTCAACATTAAAAACCAGGTATGTTTATACATATTCAAATAGGTTGAAATATTATGTTCATTCTAAACTATTAAAAATTAAACTTATTTGAAAGAATACTGTTGGCATATATTCATTTAGTTTAATTAGCTTTTCACATGAACATGTGTCTAAAACCATATCCAGAAATAGAAAAAGTGTTCTTTTTAAAATTAGTGCCTCACTCTACTTTTACAGTTGCCCGCTGTGTTTTAAACTAATATTCTTTCTTTAAGATTTTGAAATTGCTACTATCTTCACTAGACTCATCTTTGTAAGACAAGCATGAAAATGTTCTTTATAAATGTTCTGGGAATCTGGTTATATCAAATAATTCTTCTAAGTGAGATACATTCTCAGCTCCAATTTATTTCACACTGTAATGCATAAATGTCTCAGGCCAAATATTTTTACAAGCATTGCTTCTTTTGCAACTATTTACAGTACCTTCCTTCAACAAATATTTTTTACAAGACAACACTTGTCAAATAAATTATCTCTATTTACAATTTCCCAGCAAGTTCACCAAATTTAGATGAGAAAATGTTGTAAGTTTTCTAGCTTATTTCTAATGCCATGTAAAATATAAAATTATCCAACTGAAAGTAGGGGATCTATATAAAAATTATTCCCTCCCATTATTTGTTCCAAAGTCATTATATAATTTATAATTTCAAAACTAAATTATCTGCACTCTCTCTCTCTCTGTGATCCTATTCTGCAAATTGTTTAGTTCCATTTTGCCTGTAGCAAGAGACTCTTAAATAATTTAATATGGAAAGCTTCAGTCAATAATTACTTATTATTTTATCATTTGTTGAATACTATTTTGCAGATCTTCAGCTGATTTTGAACTATTATGGTTAGTTTTCTTTGCTATGATAAAAACACTGACCAAAACCAACCTGGGGAGGAAAGGTTTCATTTTATTTTACATTTCCCAGGTCACAGTTCATCACCAAAGGAAGACAAAGCAGGAACTCCAGACAGAAACATGGAGTGGAAGCTGAAGAACAGAACATGGAAGACTGCTGCTTACTGGCTTGCTCTCTAGTCCGTGCTCTGTCTGCTTTCTTACACAACACAGAACTACCAGCCAGGGGGTAGGGACCTCCCGTAGTGTACTGGGCCCTACCACATCACTCAAAAATCAAGAAAATGCCCCACAGACGTGCTTACAGTGCAGTTCAATGGAAGCAATTCTTTAGCTGAGGTTCCTTCCACCCAGATGTGTCAACTTGACAACTGAAACTGTCCAGTACATGAAAAAGTATAACTAAAATTAAAGATTTCATTTACCAAATTAGGCATAGTATTGTAGGACATTAAAGTTGGTTTACAAAGTCGTTATTTAAAAGCTCAAATATCTTGACATCTTCATGATTTAAGGCTGTGAAGAAATAAAGCATGTTGACGTGCTAAATATTTTAAAGATGTGTATGTGCATATATGTGTGTGGGTGTGTTGTGTGTGTGTTTGTATGTGTGAGTGCGGGTAAGGGCAGAGCTTGTCATGAGCATGCATGGATCAGAGGACAACTCAGGCACTGTTCCTTGCTCTCCACCTTGCTTCAGATCAAGTTCTCTCTTTTTCATTGCTGTTCCTTGATACATATGTCAGAAAGTTTCCAGGAATTCACCTACTTCCATTTCATGGAAGAAGCACTGGTGTTACAGACATGTACCTGGATTTTACATGGTTTGGGAGGATTCCAGCTCAGGGCCCCATGGCTTCCTCATTGAACCATATCCCTATACCTGAATATGCTTCTTAATGCAGTAGTAGCTTTATCACAAAGTTGTGTAATTCCAATTTCATAGATATAAAACATTTACAATTTTTTGTAATTTCTTTTTAAACTCTAGTTTCTATGGTTTAACTGATAGAATATCATGGTTAGTTCAAATGGAAGTATAAATTCTATATATCACAACCAGTTCCAAACACATAGGACCTCGTAGGCTTCTTAATTTAGTGGGAGTGTCATTAACTACAGTGATGTGCTTCACCAGAATAACTGTTCATATTATTTCCATAAATCCAGACACTTCAGAATTGAACTTTTAACATTCACAATGAGCTCAGATGTTCCACTTCCAAAGAATGAATGTCAGAAGCATTACTTTGATTCCAACATCCACATGGCATGGGGGGTGGGGAATCATTTTCAGGATTAACTGATTTTCAATTTGAAGCATCTGTTAATACTAGCACATCCTTTAAGGCTGAGAAGTTCTGCTGTCAACAAAACCACATTTTCTGCCATTACGTCCTAATTCATATATGCACAAAAATCCTAGGATTGAAAATGAGCATATTTGTCTTAAGCCAGCACTGACTCTAAATGAAAATTCATACCTAAAAGAGTAAGACAATGCCTCACCTTCTGTGGTTACATATGTAAAACTATTGTTTTTTGTCATGGATCACCTGAAATAACCTCTGAGGTTGAAGTTCTAGCAGATTTTTGTTTTGATATGCTCTGTGATACCAGCATGTCTTTCATGGTGACTGAAAAACAAAATTCTATTTTAAGAAATGAAAAATGCACTTTCATTTATTGAAGTTATTGATGATAGAAGAATTTATGGCAAAATTCAAAAAGTAGTATTAGATAATAGAATAAATAGCTTCAGACATAACTGGTAGATGGCAACCACAGTAGCAAAGACATTCAAACCATCGTACTATGCATTTTACAATGAACTGTCGAGTCTCTGTTTTCTTTATAAGTGGGATAGTTGCAATTTCCCCCATTCCCCAGCAGCCTTTTCTAGTAGGATTCTGGTGATTTTATGCCTCTTTTAGGAGCCCTAGACAGTCACACAAATGGTTGTTAGACAGAATAGTCACCAGGAGGAACAACACCTAATATTTCTCACACTATCACAAAGACAAAAGGAATTCACTACTCATATCTGAGTGTTTTGTCATTCTCCCTAATTTTAGAAAGGTTATAAAAATCAAAATGAGAAACAGGCTACAGTTCATCACCTTACAGAATACTGTAACACAAACTTACCTACCTACTAGTAAAACGATTTCAGGTACTGGAGCTAGAGATTTAATAAATCTCTTCTGACTTGTTTTCATATTAATAATAATAATAATATCTGGATAAAAATAAAATATTTGTATGTATGCCAGCTAAGAGGACCTACTGATTGTAAGGCAAGACTACCTCATACAAACCACGATGGTGGTGTATGATGCCCTTTATAGAGGCAAGATTCTAGGGGGCTGGAGCGATGGTATATGCCCGTTTTTCATACTTTACACTTAGGAAGCATGTAGTTTTGAAAGATAATCCTACAATTTCCTTTGATGTCGGCATTTTTAGGACATACAACATTCCTTCTGCCGCTGCTTATTTGGGGAACTTTTTCCAGTATTCACCAAGGGTAGCCAGCTATGTTGGAACACAGCAGGTAGCATCTCTGCTGGTGTAACTTGGAGGCTAAAGCTCCTTCCTGGGTCTGCCAGGATGGGCATGGCTTGAACCAGGCTTTCTCACTTAACCTCTTCTCTTGGTACCATTCAGTAACTCTGAGAACAGCCAAAGCCACAGGAATGTCAGGGTGATTATTGGTCAATGTCAAACTTACTTTGGAGCAGAGGCCCTTTAAGTTCAGGAGACAGATTTACCTTTCTTACAGGCTTAATAGAATTAAGCAAATCAGCACTTCCTGTTGAAGGCAGGCTGCACAGTCACAGAGCTAGCAGTATCATTAAGAAAGCACATGTGTTTAAAATAAAAATTGTTTCTAACAGTAAGTCTCAAATACCTACTCCTCTAGCATACCTTTTGATTTACATTGCTGTCCAGCTGTGATGATTTTAATTTTATGCTTTGAAATCATCTCCTTATCTCTCCTTCCTTTTACCCACTTATCAAATTCTTCTAAGAAAGAGAGAAATACAATGTATCCAAAATCTACTTGAGGGTCAAACCAGTGACTTTTTGTCTTCCTCTGTATGAATGAATTTTACAGTATTCACGCTCTACTCTAGTCTTTCAGCCAAACATTCCTGTTTATAATGTAAACAAACTCACTGAGCCATGTGCTCCTCTTATGACATGGGGCAATTGACGTTACTCCCTGAGGACCCTTTCTTGATAGTGTATGAATATATATATATATATATATATATATATATATATATATGCATGTTTCCATATCAAAGTGCTGAAAGAAGTGTGCTTTTCTGAATGCACACAATGAGTGGAACCTGACTATGTTCAATATTCTAAGCCTAGGGATCAAAGGGCAAGATTCTCTGATAAGGGTGGATCCTGACTTCTACTGTCCCATTTCATGCTGGAGACACTGTTTCAATCATAAAATGACTGAAGCTCTTGCTCTAGCATAGTTCCTAGAGCCATCTGAAAGAACAGGAGCTCAGAAGTTCAGGCCCACTCTTATCTCATAATGAATTCTAAGAGTCAGGATGTTGCTTAATTCAGGCATAATTGTACTATTACTTAGAAATGTTACATTCCTCATAGAATATTCACACTCTATTTTAATCAAGGGACCACTCTTTATCCTTTTTGCCAAACAAGAAGCATTGAGCTCCTCCTTTGTTGCTCTCAGTTCATGGTTTGTTATATTGTGTGGAGTAACTGACTCTAGAATTTTCTCCTCATTCTTTATTCCCATGTTATATTTCCCATCAGGGCACTATGAACTTTTTTCTCTATGTGGGAAAACCCAAATTTTGAAGGCTTTACTCCTCATCCCCAGGTTGTAAGTCAGTACAGCTGGAAGGCCTGGCGTCTGTCCCAGTAGTAGGTAAATGTGGTACATTTTTATGCTCCAGTTTTAAAATACTTCATGGAAATGAAATAAACCTGATAATTAAGCCACTTCACTGAAGATACCTTTTAGAAGTGATTCTATATGATTTGGCTCATGGAGTCTATGCCTGTGATAGCTCCTTCAATTCTTATTGACTAAATAATAATATTTTCCAGTTTTTAAGAGATTATGACATGTTTACTAAAAACTGTATGGGTACTATCTCATGTGACCCATATCAAAATCCTGTGAAAGGTTTTATTATACCATAGTATAATATCAGAACAAGATCCTTATCCACAGAAGAATGAAGAAACTGGGATATATTTATATTCTGGAATATTATAAAGTAATAAGGGACAAACAAATCAGTATAAATTGTATAAAAAAACAAAATAAAATCTCATTAATCACAGTACTTATATTTGTAGGGTATTATTAAAATTTAATCAGTTATATTCAAAGAATTAGAGAGGCATTTCAGTTTCTTATTTTAATAATCCAAATTAGACAGAAACATTATTCGCTGATGGCCAACTTGATGGGCGCTTTGCAAAGAACTTGAAGCAATTCTCTTACCTTCATAAGGACAAGATTCTTAGTTTGCATTGTGTTGGATGACTGTGATGTTACTAAAAGGCCCCCGAGTTTCTCATGCAGAAAACCTAGCATTTTTCAGAAGGAATTCACACTTTTTCCTTGTGCCTGTGGCCATCTTTTGTGGGTGGCTGGTTAGGCCCACTCTGTTCCTAGGTCATGGTTAGTCTTCAGAAGTACCTCCTTGTACTAGTCCATCTTTTTTAAGGGTCCTGACAGAGGATAAACAAAGATAGATTCTTCAAAAACCTTCAATCAGTACTTTATGTAACTAATGAGCAAAAATAAACTCAAATTGTTCAAATAGGAGGCTGAGCACTAACAAACGTTACACTCCTAGTGAAACTCAGCCCTGCTGTGGCTGCTCTTGAGCACAGTGCCACACCATGCAGCTGCACAATGTGATCCTCTCATAGGCATCTCTCTGTTAGGGATTCCTCCATGGAACCTTCTGTGTACTGCCCACTTGAATTCCACCCAAAACAATGTCTCTGTTCATTCTTTTGCTTCTGGTTCTTTCTGAGTTGTGCTCCATCACTAAGGTATCAAATCTCTACTCTCCACTGTCTTATTATAAATCCTGACAGCCTCCTGACATAAGCCATAGCAGTTTGATCATCCACCTATGAATTCTGTCAGGTAAATAGAGACCTGCTGATCAGTGAGAGTCGGGAAGACACCAGATCAAGACTACTTTGATTTGACTCAAATTTTTTTGTGTTTGTATTTTATTATCTCTGCATATTTGCCAATTCTTCTCTTAGAAGGAATGATTACATGATTTGTAATAACTCATTAGTTATTCATAGAGCCCATCATCATCCCTTTATCAAGGAAGACTTCTATTACAACTCTTATCCAAGCAATGAAAAACTACCAAAGTCAATGTAAGACATATTAATGATTTAATATGAAGTTAAAGAATATAAAATATCAAATCAGGTCATAATTCTTGACCCTGTGGATAACTGCATCCAATATTTCTTCCATGTGTGTGGCTTTTGTAAGGGGGGCACATCACAATTCAGTTGTGTACAGCATTACTTTCTCTGTCTTGAGCCACCGCTTGGTGCTTGTGTTGTTGGGGAAGGCAAAGAACAGGGATTAAGAGAAATAGCTGGCTGGTAACATGCAAGATGGGTTCTCATGGAGTCAGACATTGGCCTGGTGGAGGCATGGTTGCACCAGTCAGGCAGTCAGCATTCATGTAACTATGTGTATGTCTATGAGAAAAGTTTCTTCTGTCATGTGTTATTATTACCAAATTTGTAAGCTTTTTAACCAGTAGAATAAAACAGAAACAAATAAAGCTAGGTTGTTACCATTTCTTGGCTACTGTGACTAGAGCAGCAATGAATAAGGAAGAACAGGTATCTCTGCAGGAGATCACAGATTCCTTTGGGTATATGTCCAAGACTGGTATAACTGGATCACCATTCTTGCTTTTTGAGGAACCTCCACATTGACTTCCATATTGGCTGTAACAATTTGTATTCACATCAGCAATGAATAAGTGCTCCCTTTCCTTCACTTTGAAAGTATTTGTCATCATTTGCGCTTTGGGATCTTAGCCATCCTGACTAAGGTAAGATGAAATCTCAAAGTAGTTTTAATTTGTATTTCTCTGATTGCTAAATATGTTGAACATTTTTGCAAACATGTCTCAGTCATTTGTGTTCCATCATTTGGGAAATCTCTGTTTACTTCCTTACCCTGATTTTTAGTTATTTTTAAAAATTTGTTTATTTATTTTAGTTCTTTGTATATTCTAGATACTAACCCTCTGTCAGAAGTACAGCTGGTAAAGACTTTTTCCCATTCTTCAGGTTGCTTCTTCATTAAAATGATGGTGTCCTGTACTGAGTCCTGCCGACAAAGTCCTCTCCTGTGCCCATAAGTTTTAGTGTATTATCTACATTACCCTCAGTCAGATTCAGGGTATGAAGTCTTATGTTGAGCTCTGTGATCCCTTGGAATTGAGTTTTGGGCATGATGAGAAATAAGGATATAGTTTCATTCTTCTACATGTAGATACACAGTTTGACCAACACTACTTATTGAACATGTCTTCATTTCTCCAATGTATGTTGTTGGTAACTTTGCCAAGAATCAGGTGGCTGTGTGTGGCTTTAAACATGGATGCTCAATTCTATTTCATTGATCAATGATTCTGTTTTTATCCCAACACCATGTTGCTTTATTACTATACCTCTGTAGCATAATTTGAAATCAAGGATGGTGATGGTTTTAACATTTCTTTTATTGTTCAGGACTACTTTAGCTATACTCAGTTTTCATATTTCCATTAAATTTTGAGACTTTTTCAGTTATGCAAAGAATTATGCTGGAATTTTTAATGTTAATTGGATCTGTAGATTGCTTTAGGTAGGATAGCCATTTTCACAACATCAGTCCTAACAATCCATGAGCATGGAAGGTCTTTCTGTCTTCTATAATCTCCTTTAATTTCTTTCTTCAGTGTCTTAAGGTTTTTATTGCATGTCTTTCCTTTCCTTGCTTATATTTATTCAAAGAAATTTTGTGTTTACCAATGCTATGATGAATGGGATTGTTTCCCCAATTTCCTTCTCAATATGTCCTTTTGTTCTCATGTAGGAAGGCTATTTATTTTTGTGGGTTAATTTTGTACCCCACTGCTTTGCAAAATGTCTTTATTAGCTCTGGAAGTTTTCTGTTGGAGTCTTCAAGGTCTCTTATGTATTCAATCTTGTGATCTGTGAATGGTGATACTCTGACTTCCTACCTTCCAGGTTTTACCCCCTTTTATCGCCTTCAGTTGTCTTATTGCCATAGTTAAAACTTCAAGCATTGTGGTGAACAGGAATGAAAAAAGTGGGTATCTCTGTCTTGTTCCTAATTTTAATGGGAATGCTTTGAGTTTTTCTCTGTTGAGCATGATATTTGCTCTGAACTTGTTGAAAGCTGCCTTTATTATGTTGAGATATGCTCCATACATACTAGATTCTCCATTTATGTAAACTAAAGTTTCTATATATTCTGGATTAATTGTCCATATTTTTTTATCTCCAGAATGCGATATTATATTCTGGTTGAACACAATATCTTAGAATATCATCTATATGATGTTACCCTCTTGCTTAAACTATAATAGAATAAGTTAGACATTAAGTATTTACTAATGATTCAATAAAATTCAAGTACTTTGGACAGTGTGCTTCTTAGAAATCCTGAATTTGTCTGAATGAATAGGTACTGAAGATAAACAGGAATTTTTAATGGAAGGGGCTTGATGCGAGCATGGAAGTCAAGGGCGATCCTGAAATGAGAGTAGCCAAATTCAAGGGCAGGTAGGAGTCACAGTTTCATAGGAGGAAGGGAAAACTGTTATAGAAAAAGGTGACAACTGGTATGGTCCTTGTCAGTTTGACCAAGTATGTGGGCAGCACAAATTAGACTGGATGGCAGAGAGACTCACATAAATAGGCAGGTTGGAAGTCATGGAGCTGGAAGCAATTAGGAGAGGCGGGAGTGGTGGTTTGAATGAGAGTGTCTCCCACAGGCTCTAAGTATTTGGACATTTTGTCCTCAGTTGGTGGCGCTGTTTTGGGAGGTCTTAGAAGGTGTGGCCTTGCAAGAGGAAGCAGGTCACTAAGGGTGGGCTTAGAGAGTTCTTAAGCCTTACTGGATCTTTAGTCACTCTCGACATCCGGTGCCTGCTTGAAGATGTGACAGCTTAGCTTCTGCACCTACCCTAGCCACCTCTGCCACCGTGCCTTCCCGCCATGATGGCCCCTTTAGAACTATAAGCTAAATACTCTTCTTTTTATGTTTCCTTGGTCAGTGTCTCTATCACAGCAACGGAAAAGAAACTGATACAGTAATCGATTGGTACCAGAAGTGGCGCACAGGAGGAATATAATAAAAATTCATTGTATGAAACTCTCTCAAAAATTATATTTTAAAAATTGAAAGAATAAAAAACAAGAAATCAGCAGAATAGGTATTTTGGCAAAAGAACGCTGGTCTCTCTTTATATGCCATCGTACTTGCAAATTTGCCACCTTTTCTATACAAAAAAAAGGAAAAGAAAGTTCTGTGCATACGGAAGAGGTTTAAAAGGCAATTTACTCAAGTCAGACAAAAATCCAAGCCCGGTCAGGGGAGGGGGCATGAACTTCACCCCTAACTGAGGAGCTATTGGCATTCAGTGACTGCTGGGAAAGAAAGAAGAGGCTGTTTTCTAGAAGGATGTTGACCACACTCCAAGGTAGTCTCCACAGGAGTATTTTACAAATTGGACTTGATGTGTGGACAACACACACAAGATTTTGTGCTTAAAGGAGTGGCAGGGGGCGACGCTGAGGGAGGGCATGAATACGATCAAAATACTTTGTATGACATTCTCAAAGAATTCATTAAAAAACGATTGTTTAAAAAGACAATTCACTGATTGGCCACAAAAGTGATTACCTACCTGCTCTTGATACTTTCACACTTACATCTTAACACAATAGCTATAAAAAAAATCTAAAGTACGTTAAATTTCAACTGCTCTAATATAAATATATTAGTTGATCATTTTTGATTTTGGGAAGTTGTGAATGCTAACTGCTGAAACGTAAGCAGAAATGTTACCTCAAACCTCGATCACAGAGCAAACTGGCAAGGCAGATGAGACTAGAGCAAGATTCCACCCATTTTCCTATAATTCCAAGGACAATTTCCTCTAAAACTGAACAGAAGACCTGGCTGACGACATGAGATGTCTGTCACGATTCTTTCCTTCCTTATACACACATCTATCAAAAGATTTTCAAATCTTTGTATGTGACTCTGTTGCAATTTACATTTTACTCTTTATATATGGACCCAGGTGAAAGTACTTCTCAGTTACCAAATGCTATCTTTATAACTGCCTGCTTAATGATGTTTCTGAGCTATTTTCTAGTAATTGTTTATTATTTGCTTTGTAGAAAGAATCAGGTCCCTTCTAAAGAAGTGGTGGACAATATATGAATTGATTTGAAAATAGTACCACTCTGTTGCTAGAAATCAGCTCATCTGTTGCTCTCTGTTGGAAAGCTAAGGAGGAAATAGAAGAGGTTTTATCTTTTAAAATTGGCGCTCATATATAATTTATAGGCTGTAATGTTCCCTCATTTAAAACATATAGTTCAGTCAATGATTATTACATATCTACAGAATTTTACAGAAGAAAAGATCAGAAGGCTTAGAGGAACTGAAATGTTAGGGTGAATTTATCATGTAAGACCCACTCACCCACACCAGTAGAGTTCAGTTACCATACCTTTCAATATTATTTTAGGAAATCAATTTGGGAAGATTGCCCAGCATTCTCAGATACGTCTGTGATTTCTTTTTGCTGTTAGCCTGATGTTTGATAACCACAGCTAGTCAATTGGGAAACCTAATGGTTTCAGAGTTAGTTCAGTGGTATATTCATTTACCTAGCATGCAAGGGGTCCTGGGTTTGAGTCCTAGCACAGAAAACATAATAAAACAAAAATACTCCTAAGTGCAGTGAGAGTATTTGAATTCCCTGGTATTTGTGGCTGACTGGCATCACTCAACTGAAAATTTTAAGACCTACATATTTAATATAAAAAGCAGCAAATAAAAACAATGCAAACTGTGTGACTTGTGCAGACTTATTACATTGGTTAAGTGTATACTTCTGGAAGTGGAGAAGGTAGGACTGCATGACTTTTCCTGAGAAGATGTAAAGAAATGTCTAAACACCCCAGACACTAACAGCACCAAGAAACCAAGTCCAGCTTGATGAACTAATGAGTTTACTGGAGTTATTTAGAGAAGCATGGACAGTTCAAAGGCATTTACTTCATTAAGAGCATGGGCAATGCACAAGAAGCAGCACTATTGAGAAGTCTTAACCCCTTCGGCACTGTAGGATATCCTAGGACTGAATTCAGTTGGTTCCACAGGGAGTAGTGACTAAAATCTTAGGTTAAGGTATCAGGTCTACCCAGACACTCCCAAAAGAGAAGGGTAGCAGCTCTAGTACTATTGCTATACAGTTAGCTATCAGTTGTATCATGCTGCTTTTCCTTTGGGCAGAGGTCTTCCGAAGCTCCCACAGAACTCTGCTTCATGAGTTATGATCATGTCAGGCCTGGAGAAATAGCAACTCTACAGAAGCCTCTTAAATTCTTACTTGACCTGGATAAACACAGAGATTTTAGATCAAATAAAAGCCTGATTTGAGTCATGTGAGGGCTAATCCTGGGTGTCAATTTGACTAGATCTGGGATTAATTGAAATGAGAGTGATCTTCTTGATTGGATTTGAAACTGGAAGACCCACCCTAAATGTGGGCATTATCTTCCGATGGCAGCCCTTTTGAAGGCGGTGGCAGAAGGGAGCTCCGCCCTTTTTTTGCGGTTTGTTTGCCTTCTCTGTAACTAGCGAGTTCAGTTTTCCTGCTGTGACCACCTTCTTCAAATTGCGACATAGACTGAAGACTGGCTGATCTGGAATCTAACTGGCCAGATGGTGACTGTTGAGACATCCAGCTTCACGGACTGAGCAACTACTGAATTCTCAGCCTCTCAAAGGTGGTACAGCCATTGTTGGACTACTCAGACTCTATCCTGTAAGTTAACCTAAATACATATGTTGATTCTATAGATTCTGTTTCTTCAGAGACCCCTGACTTATACAAGTCCATAAAGATACCAAACCACAGACCCCCAACCATGTCCCAGTTTTTCTATGGGGTGTCCTTCTACACCTCAGTTACGTCTGACTCTGGAAGAATGAAGATGATAAAACAGCAACAACAAATAGAAAAGTTTGAAAGGAGATAGCTGTTTCTCAAAATTTCCTGTCTTATGAAACCAAACTTTGCATCAAATCATATTTCACTCTGCATTTTTGTGCAGTTAAACTGTGTCAGACCTGCAGCACTTGCTCTGATATCTCAAGGGAGTATTTTCAATGTTAGAAACTTACACTTCAAAATGAGTGTCTCATAGACTCAGTTTTAAATTTGAAACATGAAACTGATTCATCACATTTTCATCCTGTAGCCCCTTCATCTATGAGTAACAATAAATATCTTTGACCAATAGATGGGGGAGCTGTAAGAAATCTAAAATAAACTTACTACTTAAACAAATGAAAATTTTTTACACTTGCCTGAAAGAACGCAATTATAAAAGACTAATTCCTTGAAGACTGGAAGGAACTAGCTAAAGAAATAATATGAGAGAAATGATCGAGAAGTCTACATAAAGACAGAAAAATAATACAATCATGTCTACATCCTCTTCCTGACAAACGTATTCAAAATCACTTAATGATAGTGTGATAGAGTGCCAAGTGATTCTAATTTGAATGTAAGTATGAAAAACTGAGATTTAGGACTTTCTTTAATGTTTTATTACAAGGAAATATTTAAAGTCTACTTGCTCCATTTAATATTGCTAAACTCAAAGAAAATTATTTTTAGAAAATTACATATAACATTGAAATATAATTGAATTTCATAAAGAATTTAGATATATAATCCTAGATTTTATTTCCGAGTAATTCCCTGGTAGCAAAGAGCTTAAGAAAATGATTTAATTTCTTACCCTATTAGAGGAAGGAAGTCATTACAGTGCCCTCTTCTGAATCACACTTTTCTCTTTTTAAAAGTATTATGAAGTTAATATGTATTCTAAATTTGGTTAAAAGAAATAATTGTATAGAAAGTAGTCTTTTTTCCATCTGGAGAAGGAAAGGAGTGATGAATATGCTTCTACTAATGATTGAAAGTCCCCCTTTTGCCTTTCTTTAGTTTCTAGTTATTACATTTTGCAACTTCATAAGAAAGAAAAATATACGTTCAACTTTTTATAATTAAAACAATTAGAAACAAGTGGAATTATACATAATATCCATAGACATTTAAATAGTATAATAATCTTCCAAATATATGTAAAATGAAAGGAAATAAAACATGGTTCACCTAACAATGGGCAACAATAAAGGAAGTACTAATAAAGCATGAAAAGTAGCAACAAAGAAAAAGACCAAACACCATCTGGGACTCCCCACATGATCTAGTTAAACCCTCACGTGTCAACCTTTCCAGATTATAGTAGAACAGCTCAACTCTATGCAACTTACAATAGCTATGAAGTTGTAGAATATGAATAAAAATAAAGGATGATCAAAGACTTATCTTACAAAAACAAAATAATAGAAAGCAGTCCTGGAAGAGTCAATGGCAAAAGCTTATTCTCAGAGGAACTGTCACAGTTTGAAATGTGCACATTATTAAGAAAGAATTAGAAAAACAACATAATAAACTAAGAATGATAGAAAAATTAATATTTTAAAGAAAAATTTAATAGACTAAAATCAAGAAAAAGAGAATTAGTGAATTCATGGATTCTTTGCATAAAAGCAGATTTCTAGTTAATATGACTTTCTTTAAAAAAGAAAGCAAATAGAACATAGAACTAGGAAAAGAAAGCGTAAGAAAAGCAAAAGGACTAGTCTATCAGAGTTCACAGTGTAAGACTCCATGTAAAGCAATTAAGTATGCAAAACTTGTGAAATAAAAGATGTTCGGAAACTAGCAGTAAAAATTAATAAAGTCAGCAGTGAGTAACAACTACAGTCACAAAGCAAAACATTATCAAAAATGACCCCCATTCCCCAGAGCTTATTGTACTAGTAAAATATTTGCAACTTTAAAGGAACTAGTAAACTGGATTCTATGTAATCTGTTCCAGAGTATAGAAATAAATATATGGAAATCAATCAAATATATTTTGTATATCTAGAATTATTCTGACATCAAAATCTGACAAACATTAAGTACAGAAATAAAACTAAAGACATACTAGGAATATAGATTCATGAGTGGATCAGCATTGGGATGTGTTGTGTCTGGCACTTATTAGTTACCCAATAAATTCCTTCTACATCCCTAAGGAAAGCAAGGACAGCCAGAACAAATGTCCTCAGCTTCCGGACCTCTCATGTACACATTTGATGCACATAGGAAACCATCTTCACCTCATTTCCTTCCATTTCAGAGAGAAGAGTCTTTTCTTTGTTCAAAAATAAAGGCTTTTTGTGGCTATAACCTGGATCCCATCCCACAGGCCAATCAGTGTGTCAGTAGACTTTGTCAGTGACTTCTCTGTCTGTTACTTGTAGTCTATTGTTTTCTAATAACTATTTCCATTTTTTTTAATTATTTTACTTATTATTTGTGTGTGTGTGTGTGTGTGTGTGTGCGTGTGTGTGTGTGTGTGTGTGTATACGTGTATGAAGGTCAGAGGACTACTTTCAGGACTTATTTCCCTTCTTTCACCTTATTGAGACATTGTCTCTCATTGCTTCATTCTCCGTGCTGGCAGCTCACAAGCTCTTAGGTGATTCTCCTGTCTCCCTCTATCTCACCTTAGAAGTGCTGGGATTACAGATGCATACCACCAAATCTGGCTTTTTATGTGAGGTCTGAGGACTGAGTTTGGATCATCAAGCTTGCATGGAAACATTCTTTACCCTCTGAGCCACCTCATGGGCCCCTATCATATGTTAAAGAATATTTCCTCAGTTCTTCACCCTCTTTCATTCTCTGCTAATTTAATAAACACTTAGGGGGAGTCAAATAGACTCAATAGACATGAGGTAAAAATTCAGCCCTTGCCTGCAAAGAGCTTTCTAGCTAGTCAGGGACCAATAAGTCAGCAGTTGTTGGGCAACTCCTTCCACTGCCCTCCTAAATTTCCTGAAACTCCCCATCAGGATCAAAAATAACTTTTCTATCGTGCAATTCATTGTATTCATTTTGTTTCAGGTGATGTCTTTACTTCCTTTCACTATCTGCTACTGCAAACCATTCACTCTTTGAAATTCCCAAGACTGCTGGTTCTAGTTTTCGCTCTTCCTCTTTAGCCTTTATTACTCATCCTTTTCCCCATTCTTGCACTCTGTTCTTCAGTATGGATGAACTGTGTTTCCCAGTAATGCCTACTGCTTTTATCTTCTCCATCCACACTGTTAAGATCACGATCCATTCTCTCTCATCTAACTTCATGGTTTCAACCACTAAGTGTTGCTCTCAATCTCTATCGATAATATGTATCCCTCTGCTGAGAACCATATTCAAAACTCTTTCTCTATAGCAAATCTTTCCAAATATAAACCCAAGTGATATCATAATTATAGGACCCAAATAACTCAATGTATTCTCAAATTTCTACACATTGTAAGACATAAAAGCATCACTGTGTGTTGTGTTGCCTCAGATACCCATCCTAATTAATCTTGGAAATCAGGTCCTAGTCACCACGCTGTTTTAGTGTTTTTGAATCTGACTTCTGTCTTTCACATAGCTCACCTCAAGTCCAAACCATTTACATAAATTACTTGGATTACTACCGAGGCTGTTTAGATGGCCTTCTGACCTTCTTTCTTATATCCCAACAACACACATTTTAAAAATTCACCACTGGAAATATCAAGCAAAAGGCGCATCTACTAATCCTGTAGGTAAATGTATTAAATAATGCTGAACATTATCATACACAGTAAGGCCATAATGACATGACTGCTGTCTGTCCTTCATCTTCCCATAGTTGACAGCTTGATGAGTTCTTGAGTCCACTAATAATCTCAGCTAATTCTCAACCATTTTTATTTTTCCTACTTTTCCTGCAACTAGATCAACCATATTTTGACATAAAATTTTTCTGGCTCCCATTCCAGTTCCCCAAATGTCTCGAGATGCCTAGCTTCTCAGCAAAATTGAAATGATTCTTTACCTGCCAGTTCAGTCAAAAAAATACACCTTCAGCAAACACCATATGAAAATATAATGTGTTCCAGCTATAAGCATCTCTTCTAATTTCGACTGAAAGATAATGAGATGCTCTTTAAAAATTTCAGAAATTGTTTCTCATTAGGGATTTAAGAACTAAATTAATATCAAAAGGGAAAAAAGATTGTAAACATAACTCCATTGTTATGCCACAAGTCCAGTGTTAATGCCAGAGGAAGATTTTATGTATCTAAATGTGCCAACCAGAAGATGCTGACATAATTGTGGCTAGAAGCAGGCAGGAATGCAGGGCAGAGAGGAAGGGGGAATGAGAGGAAGTGAACTTGACCATCCCTCCAATCATGTTCCCTGAAGAATATCCCGTGAGCTTGAACTTCATTGGCACACAGGTAGATTCTTCACATTGTCAAAAAATGTAAGGATCATACACATTCTCATTGTAAAGCAGACGTCCTTGCTCTGATCCAAATATCGCTAAGTTTTGGTAACTCTGATCTTTGATACAGGGATAGACTTTTCTGCCCCAAAGTAACTTCCCCAATTGTCATCACTTATAAACTACTATTCATTATTTGTTTGATGTTTTGTTGTTTTTGTGGGGGAAGCCAAGCTTTTTGCTATCTTTTTTTTTTTTTTTTTTTTTTGTCTCATGTTCTAAAAAGAAAGTGTGTTGGTTTGTGTTCATGTGCTCTGTTCTTTCAAGTCTGGGCCACTAAAAAGACCAAGTGATTAAATCTGCAGACTTAAGGCTAAGCTCTGAAATGGATCAATTCATCAGGATGAAAAAAATGAGTCTCTCAAGGGACTCAGATGGTCTTTCCAGGTAACACTTCCTTTCTCTCACTGGGAGCCTGTCCACATTTACCCTCTGTTAGCAGAAGTTTCATTCTGTGTATATCCTCCTCTACTGTTCCTGCTCTCTGGTCGCTCTCTGCTGAGCTCTCACTGCACTGTGTCTCTGACTTCCCTCACAATTCCTTGATTATGTCTTTAAACAAATAATGGCCCCCATGCTTCACATTCATAAAGTCTCATTCAGTCAGTAAACACAAGTCCTAGCATTTGCATGACTTTAAATTTTCCTTTCAAATATGAGAATGAATATAAAAATAGGAAACCTTCCCAAGAACCAAGGATGATACTGTTAAGACTTTTATAACTCAGTCAAAAACGTTTTTTAATTCCATCCACAGCTATATATTTTAGAAACTTTTTTTGCTGTGTTCATTTATTTAATTTATCTTCCAGTTCTTTTCTAGTTGAGTTGAACACTCAGCATCTATAACAGGTTTCATTCTTTTTGTCACTATGTTTTGTTTTGTTTTGTTTGGGTTTAGTTTATTTTGCTTTGATTTTCAGTCATTCATGCCACAGGCCTGAACCCATGTACCATTTTGTCTCTCTGTAAAATAACTATTTAATACATAATAGAGGAAGCCTTTCACTTCTAAAATCTCTTGGCTGTGTAAAATACTCTTGTAACCTGCAGCTTACAGAATCAGTGAATATCCTAATGGTTGTTCAGTGGTTTAAGAGGTGTTTGAATTATTAGGTGAGGGTAGTCACTGTAGTAGTTAAGCAAAATAACTAAGTACATCTGAAGCCATATAATTTAACGTATTGGGAGCACAGATCTTTTGAAAATTTCTAGAAAGTTATCCAATATCCCATTGACCAGTATTTTAAAGACACATTTTATAGCTTAAACCCTCAGCTTAAGTGCCTGCGTCGTCCACTGAGGGAGAAAGAGGAAGCAAAATAGCAACTCTAGCCATGGAGAACATTTCTTCAGTGCATCGTTATTTCCCAGTAAGCATTGTAATTGAGAAGAAATGTCCACTAAATGTGTTAAATCAATTAATTACCCACATACACTTGCGTTAACATCCTGTAGGACTGAAACAGCTTCCAGATGCCACCCTTGTTAATTTCTTGGCCATCACGGTTCTATGGGTCTACTGTACCACACGAACTAGGAAGGCAGAGAGGTGCAGAGTCATGGTCATCTGGTGTAAAAATCATTCCTGTGATGAGCTGAGTCTTGGCACAGGCAAAAGCCTGGATGAATGAATTAATTGTTGTCTACCTTGACGTCTTTGTAAGTGAAAAGGGGAGTAGGATTGATGACAGTGAGGAAGTCTTAATAAATGAATTGATTATAGGGTATTCTGTGCTTTGAAAAGAAGTAGACGTGTGCTTAGTGGTAATCAGACTTTGATGTTCCCCATGTTCTTGCATAAGAATGACCTCATTAACTCATTTTCCCATTGAGAAAGTGTGTATGGCAGCGTTAAGTTCTGTTTGCTATTAAATGCAGTCTTTTTTCATTTAGCATCTAATGCTTGTTTTATTTTAGTGCACTTAAAAAAATATTATTCTAACATACCCAACGAATTAGATTTCTGAGGTTCAGTGTTGTGGAGAATCTGAATAGCATCATGTTGCCTTAATAGTAAGTTTTATTCATTAAATGTCATTTTGCAAGATGAAGAGATACATTTGGAACTGCTTTGCTGCCTTTAGATTTTCTAGAATCTTGAAAACCACACCACCATTAGTTGAACTTATTCTCAAGTTTTATGCATTCTATTAACATAAAACCGTGAGACAAATTTGCTTTTAATAATTTTCTTCAAGCTTTGTGCTTTATTAGAAATAACTCATTTACAGAAAACCTTTTATTTGGATTGGTGGTGAGAATAAACACATAGTTTTCAGTGACTTTTATTATTTATTATAAAGTAATTTGGCAGGGTGTTGTGTAGGCAACTAAACGAAATAAAAGATTAATCAGAACTTCCAATCTTTTTTTGATTTGCAGAGTAACAGAAAACAGCAGTCCAGCCCTGTTTGACTCCCCAAAGGTTTGGTTCAGTATGTGCCAGTGATGGAAAACATCGTCCGCCTATAAAGCAACAATTAGGGCTGGTTTCCATTGACTCGATCAGTCAAATGTAAAAATACAAAAGACTAATATAAAGTAAGCCCTCTTCTGTGTGGCTTCACATGCCAGAAATGTGAGCACCCTTGACTATGTGCTGCTCCTGCTGTGTACCAATACTCTCCTGGAATTTTAGGTTTAAAAGTTCATATTTTAATTTCAGAATTAAATACAGTAGGGGAGAGAATCAGCGGTTTCTCCCTGTATTATAGCAGAGTTAAAAGGAAAAGATATAGCTGAATAAAGCGATAACCAAACTGAGGCTCATGAATAAGTTAGATGACCTCTTGGTATATTTTTTTAATGTGCCTTGTATTAATTAATTGATATAAAATATTAGAAAAATTCATCTTGCTTATAATTTTCAGGCCTTTCATAAGGAAACACGTCAGAATTATTAGTAACAAAGTAAAAAAAGTACTTAAAAGTCTCAAAAAGGTCTAATTAGCTTGTAAATAATTCTCCGTATACGTTGATGACAGGCAGTAGAAAATTAAAATTCTTTGCATGTACTTGTGTATCAGTCAGTCTATACAAGTAAAACCGTCAAACCCATCGTGAACAAGGTCTAGAAGAATGACCAAATGCTTTTTAAGGAAAGAAAAGAAATTAAGACACTTTCTGGAAAAAAAAAATCTAAAGTTATTTTAATAGTTCCATGTCATGAAATAGATACATCCACTCACAATCAAGTATTTATTGTTTCTACACACAAGATGTTTGGGTTGTGGAGAGTGGGCTGAGAATGGTTATAGGAATGATTTCCCTGAGGGCAAAAGGCTCAGCGAAACCATAGACATAGGTGTCTTTCAGTTATAGCAAATACCATTTTCCTGTGTTTGATATGGATTTGTTCAAGAGGAAAGAAGGCAGTGTTTTTTTTTTTTTCAATTCAATTCTTCTGTAAGGGTGGGCCTAGAAGCAATGAAGAAGGCAGTTATTATTAGTGTTGGCAGCCTTGTTACCTACATTTCAATCGGTTTGAAATGCTAATAAAATGACACATTTTTATTATTGCCTTAGAGAATATAAGAACATCCCATCTTTATAAATCCCTCTTCTACCTAATATGACAAAGATATCGTTATACCTTTGCAAAATGATGTATATTGTTCTTGCTTATAAACTCTTTTTATATAATTTTTATATTTATTATTTGAAGATTTCATACATGTATACAGTATATTTTGATCATACCCACCCTCTGATCCCCTCTTTGATTCCCCTCCTCTCCTCATAATATTCTCCCTCTTGACTTCAGACCTTTTTTTTTTTTTTTTTAATAACTCACTGTTCTAGTTAGCTTCCTTATTGCTATGACAAAACACTTTGACCAATGTTAACTTAGGGGGAAAGGGTTTATTTAAATCACATTTCCTGGGTTACAGTTTATCACTGAGGGAGCCCAAGGTAGGAACTCAGATCAGAAACCTGAGGCAGGAGCTGAAACACAGGCCATGGAGGAACACTGCTTACTGCCTTGCTCTTCTGAACCATGCTCAGTCTGCTTTCTTACACAATACAGAACAACCCGCCCTGGGTGGCACAACCTATAGAAAGACTGGGTCCTCCCATATCACTCAACAATCAAGAAAATACCCCACAGACAAGGCCACAGGCCAGTCCAATGGAGGCACTTCCCCAATTGAGGTTCCCTCAACCCAGGTGTGTCAAGTGACACTAAAACAATCCAACATACCCATTGAAGGCTGGAGAGATGGCTTAGTGGTTAAGAGCCCTGACTGCTCTTGCAGAGGACCTGGGTTCAATTTCCAGCACCCAAATGACAGCTAACATCTGTCCATAACTCCAGTTCCATGGGAATCTAAAGCTATTTGATCTCTAGGCATTGCACAATACGCGTGCACTTACACACATGCAGGCATTACACTCATACACATACAATTTGAAAAGATATTTTAAATAACCCACTGAATTCAGTTAGTGCTGCACTCCTGCATGTGGGTGTGGAGCCATCCACCTGAACATGAGCAACCTACCAGTAACCACACCCCCAAAGAAAACTGACTTTCCCTCTCTCTGCTCACTAGTTCTTATTGTCAACTTGACAAAATCTAATTCACCTTGGAAGAGGGACCCTCATTTGAGGGATTTCTCAGAACAAACTGACCTGTGGTCATGTCTTTGAGAGATTGTTTTGACTAATGACTGATGTGGAAGGGCCCAGCCTGCCCGTGGAGGCACCACCCATCAACAGGTGGGTCTGATGTATATAAAGGATAACTAAGCATAAGCCAGGGAGTGACACAATAAACAACATTTGTACATGGCTTCTTCTTTAATTATTGTTTGAGCTCTTGAGCTAACTTCCCTCAAAGATGGACTATGACCTGCAAATGCAAGCCAAAACCCTTCCTTCTCTTAAGTTGCGTTTGGGCCTGGTGTTTATCATAGCAACTAGATAGAACACGCACCCAATAGCCACTAGCTGCCCATAGCTCCACAGTTGGGGTTGGAGTCTGGTAAGTACCCTCCAGTCCATACCGGAACTTAGACTGGCATTATCTTGTGCAGGTAAACACAGCTAACATGAGTTCATGGATACACTGGCCATGTCATATCCCCAAGGCAGCATCTCACAGCACTTGAGGAAAATTGGCCATCGGTTTGATTTATATCTCTGTCTGTGTGAAAAAAGAGAATATAATTATTTCCATCACCAGAACCATTTGAAGATAACTTCTAGTCACTATGAATGAGAGAAAAGATAAGAAGTGCTTTTATTTTCCTCATTTTTTTTCTAGTCTATAATGAAGTGAAGAAATCCATTACTTAGTTTTAAGTTAAACAAATTAATAAAAGGCACCCGCAACATGGCAGGAAATATTAGGAGAGTGCCAAAATAAAAGATAAAAGAAAAACTAAAATCTACTAAATAAGAGAAGTTGATATCATAATAATTTAACCTTTAGTAATCAGCAGATAATTCTAAAGGCATGATGGCAAGAACAAGTGGGTAGTTGATTTTTAAAGTCCTAAGTTGCCAAATCCAAAGGGCTACTTGATGCTATTATATATAATATTTGTATTATATATTTGAAAAATGGCCACAGATATTCATTCAGTTTATCAGATTGATTCAGCCCTACAGATTTCAAGGGGTTGCTATGGGATTCATTTATAACTCTGTTGGACTCAAGTTTCTCAAACTACTACCATTCATGCTGTTATTTTGAAGAGCTATGTCATTATCATTTAGGTCCCAATTAAAGCTCTATTCCTTTATGACATCTCCTCAATACCTCCAGACCATAATATCTATTCTTTATTTCCTTCAGTATGTTGCCACATCTGTTTTGATAGTGTTAATATTAGCAATGCGTCATCTAGTTGTCATATAATTGTAGCATCTGAAGAATGAAGACCATATTGCTTGCAGGTTATTTGTGACAGTGCTGAGGTGTAATTATAGTATTATGCATTTTGGTGTTATTTCTAGTTAGATTCACTGCTGCTGTGATAAGGTACTGACCAAAAGCTACTTAGGGAGGGAAGGGTTTATTTAGCTTACAGCACACAGTCCATCAAGGCAAGAACTCATAAAGAAAACCTGGAGGAAGGAACTGAAGCCCAGGCCATGGAGGAATGCTTGTTGCTGGCTTGTTCCTCTGGCCTGTGCTCAGCCTGCTTTCTTATACAACCCACATTCACCTCTCCAGGGCTGGCATCTGCCATAATGGGCTGAGCCCTCATACACCAGTCAATAATCAAGAAAATGCCTCACAGACATATCCACAGGCCAGTCTGATGGAGGAAATTCCTCACCTGAGATTTCCTTTGCCATGGTGTGTCAAGTTGACAACTGAAGCTGTCCAGCATAGTGATTTCCAGAGATCTTTATTAAATGATGCTCCATACAAATTGTTGAAGTGATGCACTGGAACACAAAGTCAACCCGGGGTGTGGCAAGAATTCGTTTCAGCTCTATCTGTATCTGGCTGGGTAAGCGAGGTAAATTTGGGGGCCTTTTAATTATGTTTGTTCATCTACAAAGGGGTCTCTAAAACTCTTTCAAGGGCCATCAAGAGGATTCAGTAGGTGAAGTCACCAAGCGTGACTATCTGAACTTGATCCCCAGGACCCACATGATGGAAAGAGAGAACTACCTAGCAAGTTGTCCTCTGACATTCATTCACATACCATGCAACACCCCCTGCCACACGCAGGCACACAAAATAAACAAAACGTAATAGCAATTAAGATAGAAGTTTTTCCATCTTAAGTTCTCTTATAGTGTTTGAAACATTACGCATCGGTTGAAATAATACTTGCTACATACAGAAACTCAAAAGAAAGGCCAGTTTAGTGTTCTCTAAAAAGGCATCAAAAATGATAAGTGATATGCAATCTCCTTTAGTAAATATAGGATATATGAGTTTGAAAGTTAATTCTCCTTTATTAATAACTGACTTTAATACTCAAGTAAAAATGAATGTATGTCCAGGAACACATCATTATTCTCAGTATTCAAACCAAATGAGAAAATTGCAAATGTCATGATAATCATGATCTAAAACTGGACTTAAACTACATATTCAAATCAATATCAGTTACAACTTAAGGGTTGATTCTTTTCATGAACTCCAAAATAAGAATAAAATAATGGAAAGAATGTGGCCGTGTGTATGTGTGTGTGTGTGTGTGTGTGTGTGTGTGTGAGAGTGTGTATATGTATGTGTGTGTAGGTATGTATATATATCATACTAGTAACGAGGAAAAATTAAGACTAGATTATAGTTTAAATGGTTAAATTATGTCATAATTCTTACCATTTTTATTATTTTTAATTTATTAGTATTTACTAAAAAAACTATAGCATACAAAAGTATACAAGGAATGAAAAAATATTGACTTAAAATTCAGATTTCCCTGCAAGGTTATAGTCTTCCCATGGATGACATGAGGACATTACCATCTAAGGGTTTGTTTTGCATTAAAAATGTGTTATAGGGTCAGGCACATGCCTTTAATCCCAGGACTCCAATGGCAGAGGCAGGTGGAACTCTGTGAGATCTTGGTCTACATAGCAAATCCCAGGCCAGCTGGGGCTAAAGAGAGACCCTGTCTCAAAAGAAACAAAGTTAAAAATTGTGTTATATCTTGAGATAGGTTTCTCCAAGACTTTCCTTTTTAAATGGATTTTTAACATCAGGAAAATACTGAGTTAACTACCAGAAACTAGTAATGTGACTGGGAACCACTGTTAAATCTTTTCATAGAAAGATTGTATCTCAATAACTTTCAGCTTCTGGCAAACAGTCTGGAGTGGGGCGCTAGATGTTCAATATATATTTATTGAACCAAGTTGGAATTTGAGACTCCAACATCATTCGTATATTATCCTAATGCAGTAATTTCATAAACAATTCCAGAAGACCTAAAATGACATATGGAATACTAAAGAAAGGAAAATTTCATTATTCATAATCTTCCCTTCAGACCTTGACTTCTTTGTTGGGAGCTTTCTTCACGTTCCGTCTGGTAAGTCTAATAAATTCTCTTTCACTTTTAAGCCTCTATTAATCACTCTAGACATCACTAACACAAAATTTCTTGCTTTTTATCAATAATACTTTGTCATTTTTTACACTGATGAATGACTCAAACAGTATTCATATTATTTGACTTCTTTTTACATACAGTATTAATTTTTATATTCAATACTTATAAATAAAAGAGAGTCAAACCAATTTGTTTTCTGTGTAGTTAGAATTCTATTTTTATCAATTTTGTTAATTTCCATAGCTTGCATTTTTTCTATATCCTGACAATAGACCCTTCTCAGTCATGTATGAGTTTTAGGGGGAAACCATCACTAAATATATCTTATTCCACCCTCAGACTTTATGATCTTGGTCTTTTAAGTCCATTACAGCAGCAATGATCCTTTATCTCTTTGATCATCTCTTAGGATTGTCCTCCTTAGATAAAGAAATGAGCTGTGAATGAGTATCACAGGACATAATCTGAAATGGCCTTTTGTGTTTTGATTTTGTTAAAAATAAAGTTGGAGGGAAAGGAATAAACAGGAGAAAGGAAGAATGGGGGAGAGAAAGGAGAGGAGGAGGCCCCGGAGGAAGAAGGCCAGGGATCATTAAAAAAAACTGGTCAAGCAGTAATCTCAGCAACAGTAAAAGTTGACAGACTTTTCACTGAGAGTTACCAGACACTCCTTTATTTAAGAGCATATGCCATGTGTTCAAGAGCAAAAGTGTGACCTTCAATTAGGAAGACACAAAGCTGCTTGTCTAAGATTTTACATAAAATGGGAAGGAATAAAAATAGATTTGTCCTATGACTTTCCACTCTTCAAGTTGAGTAATGATGCTGACAGTCATGATAACACACAGCAAAGAGAATCTTGCCAATAACCCTTTGCCTGTGAGAATATGTATAAAATTTTAAACACATCAAACATGCCTCTTCCAATGACTGAGCAATAGCAAGAGGCAGAGATGAGTCCTTGCCTACATTAATAGATAGCCACATGTATTTACTGGATCTACTTTGAGAAACATGTCGTTTTTAGCTCTTTTGAGGGCCCCCCATAAGCCTAGATAGTCAAAACCAATAGTACAACCAGCTGATTTAGCGAATTCATTCCAAATACTGATCATGTCCAATAAAATCAGAACAAAAAAAATAGCCAACTAAGCCTTTTGGCTAAAATCATTGATTGATTGAACAAATAATATACTCTACAGTGCCAGGAGGACTAAGAACTCAGTCTCTCAGAGACAGTTAAAGGGAGGCAGTCTCTTGGACGGATAAGTAATGAATCTTTCATTAACTGCTCAGTCTTTCTTGGGTTTGACCCAAAACAACTCCTGAGTTAGGTTTACTCTTTAAAAGAGCTGGAACAAAATATTATACTTTATTTAGATTTAGATGCATGTCAAATCCTATTCTTCCCAATTGCTGTCACTTTAAGCTTTATCTAAACGTTAACATCAGTTATTCTGATTTTCAGTTAGGTTGGTTGCAGCCAAAAGCATTATGCTATTAGAATGTTTGGGGTATAGATTGTATTATGTAGCCATGGCGACCTGCCATCTTAATAGTGCCTCAGCCACAGCTTGTTCTTCTGCCTGAATAAGAAATATTGCTAAAATTTGTACTGTGAATGACAAGAGCGGGGGTGGAAAAGTACCATTGAGTGGCTTTCTATACCGATGAAAAATGAAATTTTTATCACTTTCAGCTTTGCTCTTACATCTGTTTCCTGGAAAGAAGAAATTCAGTGCCAGGAACAAGTATGCTAATTATGATTTGGGCCATAGCTTCAAAAATCTTTAAGTAAATGCTGAATACTTTAGTTCAGTCAGGAAATTTGCTAAGACACATTTCTACTGGAAGCTGCCAAGAAGAATGTCTGTTTTTAATGCTTGAAAGATATACCAGATTTGCACTTTTAAATAACCACAGTTTTACAGCTCCTATTGGAGTCTTATTGCACCCTTGACTATATTTCAGTGTTGAATGTCAGAAGTAGCCCATGTCAAATGATTTTCTTTGGTGCCAGCCATAGAACTACTCTGAACAGCATTTAATTCAAAGTCAAAAGAAGTAATCATTTTATTTTTATTCCATATAAACTCAGCATGATTGAGCGCTACCAGACATAAATCTTCAATCTACTAGTACCCAAGTCACTAAGTTTAGCAGTCCAGTGGGCAAAGCTCAGCCAAGCTCATCCATCCTGGCTTCTTTATGGGCAATTTTGTTCTTCGTACTTAGATCCACTATGTGGTAACCTCCATTACTTTCAGATAAGCATAAAAATAAGCATTGCTATATTATGATCACTTACTTTCCCTCACTTAAAACTGGCACAGATTCCAAATGAGGTGACAAAATTAGTGACAAATGGTAGAAATGATTGTTCAAATTGCATTTTCATGCTCCATGTATTTATAATGATAGTAATGAAGCCAAACACAGGCTTCATTTTAAATGACTGAATATATTAGTATATCAAAAGATACATAAATATTATATATAAATTTGTTTTATGGCTTCTACCTCTTCTTTCACGTGGCAATAAGGAAAGTAAATTCCTGTACATCAAGAAAAGTCTAAATTTACTTTCAATTGGAAAGATGGGATAAGACATGTTTTTCTTCACATGATTTTGGATTGTCTCTTCTTGGATACTTATGACAGATTTCAAACTATGTTCATTGGTCAGGAACAACAACACAAGAGGCAGAAATACATTGTTATTATTTAGAAAGGGTAATTACCTGAAGAATTAATCCTAGCCTTGCCCACTCATGCCAACCTGTACATGCGCTCCTCCCGCAGGACAAAAGCATGTTACCTGTTCCATGTCAAAGAAAAAAGAGAGTCCACATGATGAAAAATATAGCATTCATGTTGTGTATATGTATATGTGTATGTATATGTGCGTGTGCGTGTGTGTGTGTGTGTGTGTGTGTGCATGTGTGTGTGTGTGTGTGTGTCCGGGGACTGTTTGCAGGTATCCTTGCCCATGTGTTTGCTTATACAGGCCAGAGGTCAATGCTAGATGATGTCTTCTTTTCTTCTCCATATTATCTTCAGAGCAAAGGCTTGTCACAGTACCTGGAGATCCCTATTTCTGCTAGACTTTATGTCTACCAAGTTGTAGAGATCTGCCTGTTTCTGCTTCCCTAGGATAAGGATTACAGATATGTACTACCACACTTGGCTTTTTAAAATGTGAGTGCTGGGGGTTTGAATGTAGATCCTCCTGTTTACGTAGCAAAGATTTAATCTGCTGAGACACTGCCCTAGTTCCCACCATGATATGCGGCCTCTCCAATGACCCAAAAGTACCAGGGTCAATTGATCATGGTCTAGAAGCCTAAAAATTCTGAATCAGAATGACCTTTCTTTCTTTCTGTCTTTCTTTCTTTCTTTTTGGTTTTTCTGAGACAGAGTCTCCCTTTAGCCCAGCTAGCCTGGAACTTGCTATGCAGACAAGCTAGCCTTGATCTCTCAGAGCTCCACCTGCCTCTGCTTTAAAGGTTTAAAGGCGTGTGCTACCATACCTCTCTACTCTTCTATCTTATTAGTTGATTAGCTCAAGATTTTGTTGTGCTTTGTTTTGGTTTGAATTAGTTTAGTTTGGGGGTGGTCTAATTGTGCGTGTGTGTGTGTGTGTGTGTGTGTGTGTGTGTGTGTGTGTCTGTATACACACATGTGCATGCATCCATGTGTATGATGGGGTCTCACTGTGCAGCCTAAGCTAGGCTGTCTTCAGACTCACATTGCTCTTCCCTCACACTCCTAAATATTAGGAGTACAGGTGAGTGTCATTACACTTGGCTTAAAACATTTTTATAGTGATAGAAAACTAATACAATTAAAAAAGTTCAGTAGTCCCTGCTTGTTCTTTTCCCTTTCTTGTTACATTCACCTACCATCAACCCATGACTTGACAATATTAAATGGAAAGTTTTAGAAAGAAGTAATGCATAAGTCTTAAAACTTATTGTAAGACATTATTATAGTTCTATTTGTTACTTTTGCTAATCTCTTAATCTGCCTAATTTATGAGGTAAACCATACAAAAATTTTGCATGTACTGAAATAAAACATCTATATAATTCCAGACTGTAGTTTTAGGCATCTAGAGCAGTCTTGAAGCATACTCCCAGACATAAAGAGAACTACTATAGTTTTTGAAAACACATTAAAAGATTTTCCTAACATTGTTCACATAATACTGCATGTCAGTTTCATCTTCTTACTTCATAGACATTCATAATATCAAAACTTCCAAGGGAATTTAAAACAACTTCAAGAATGAACTGAAAAACTTAAATTAAGATTGAGATGTCTTAAACCTCAGTCCAGTTTCACAATATGACAGAAGTCAGATTTAAAAAAAAAAAGAAGTCTTTGGAATAATTCTCTCCCTGACATTTTTTCTGTTACAAGATCTTGCCATCAGTCAGCTTGTTTTGCACTGCAAAATCACATGATCATCCATGTTAACTGAGAGTATGATTAAGCCATATCAAGAGCATGCTTTAGTAGACAGAACAGGATAGTGAAAGTGCACTCATTGTGGAGGGAGACTAATTACATTCCCCACTGATTCAATCTGTGGTATTGGGCAGTACGCTTAATTTCTCTGAGCTTTTATTTCCTTGTTCATTAGATTTTATATGCAAAAAGAGTTATTTACTTGTCTGTGAATTTATTTCTATAGCTGTCACTCCACAAATGGGAGAAGTGACTTGTGAGACACTAAACATAAAATGCCTAGCATTTAAAGATGTTGAATAGAAAATTTACTTTCCCTTTGATTTCTTCCTTTTCTAGTTCTTCTAGACCTGAGAATTCCTTTCACAAAGAAATTAAAGCATTAATCTGTGGAGTAGGTGGGAAGCAGGAAAGAGTAGCCAAACTAAATTTTATAACCCAAGCAAAATGTATTGAGCAAAATGTATTGTTCAAAAAATAATTGAGCAAAAATGTAAGTAAGACTGCCTAGGCCGGTTCCATCCAATATGTTAGCCTCCTCTGGATTTCGCAAAATTAAAATGTGCCCAGTCTAGATTCAGATGTTCCATATGTATAGAGTAATGCTGAATTTCACAGCAAGTATGAAAACTATAAACTATCTCAGTAATACATTTATGTTGATTATATGTTAAAATTACAACCTTTCAGACATATGAACAAGTAAACATGAGTTATGCTCTTAATATCACCTGTTTCATTTTACTTTTCTGATGTGCTTACAAGGAAAGTTTAATATTATACTCTTGGTTCACTATATTTCAATGAATGAACCATCCTAAGTCACTGGCTTTTAGACTACATTTGCTCACCAAGCAAATGATTTGTTTCCCTGTATTTCAACTCTGGCTACTTTAAATATATCAATATCAATGGTCATATATTTATCTACTTTCAATTTTTATAACTATAGAAAGAACATTAAGTCCCCAGTGAACTTGCTTGTACACAATTAAGGAGTTAGAAGTATGGGCTAGGCAGAGTTCCATACTCAGCAATTCTTCCTTGCTGTGTTTTCTAAAAGAATTCATATTTGATGGCCATTTCAGGAAATATTCTGCATAGGTGAACATTTTCAAAGTCAGAAGTAGAAATTATATACATGACTGGATTTGGATTCGTAAGCTGCCATTCCTCTAACAGCAAATAATGGGTAGGATTTTACTTTAACAACACCATTTCTCCAGGAATACATTACACTGAAACTATAGATTCAAAGGCCTGTTTTTTCCTTTACTATGGCCTCAAATTAGAAAGGCCTTTCTTTAGCACCTCCTTCCTAATATCAAGTCTTGTTTAATGCTCGAAGTCTTTCATGGTCCAATTCAGCCCCTCTATAATTGGACCTTTTTGATCATGTGTTATATATCCACCTGACTTTTGCTATATATGATTTTTATATCTAATTCTTTTGGTGTTGATACTATCTATATATTAACATCTTAATTTCCTCAGTGTGAGAGTTCTGTCTAATCTTCTCAGTTTTTGTTTAAGCAGGAAAAGTAATTTTGTCTGATAGTGGTAATGAAAGTAATAGATAGTAGTATCAAAATGAATTCTTATGAAGATGGGTGATACAATTGTAAATTAATATGAGCAAAAAAAAAAACTCTAGTGGGCATTTTGATCAAAATGCCTTTTCTGCATCTTAAATTCGTTAAGACTAATGCTAGATTAATGCTTTTTCTTTCCTTACCTGCTTCTGCTTTGTTTCTGCTTCAGTGACTAGTGCTACTTACCCAAGTGAACTGTGTACACTCTTGACTCACTGCTGCCATCCCTACCATTTAACCAGATCGTTCCTATTGATTTCTATCAGATCTATTTAACTACTTTGGTCCCCACTGTGAGCATACTGTCTCAAGTTTCCTGTCCTTTTCTATGCTCCAGCTGAGGTATTCTAAGTTATTAACCACACAGTTTGAAGTGAGTTCTCCTTTGCTTAAAACTCCTATTTCATTATGTTCTGGCAGTTTTCTTTTATAATAATGTGTTCCATTTATACCACTTCAGTATCACTGCTCACTACTCTTGCTTGAGACCCTAAATTCATCATAGCATTATTCTGATTCTCCTAGTCAGCATTTCTTACCCTCACCTCAGGATGTGGAGGCTTTCTCTGTGGCCCACAGAAAGAACTAATGTGCTGTTACTTGGTGTAACAGTTAATCTTGATGAACAACTTAATCGGATGTAGAATCAACTAAGAGACTTACTAGTTGTCAGATCTGTGAAAGCATCTCCAGGAAGGATTATCTGAGGGGAGAAAACCCTCCCTGGGAGTAGATGGTACCTTCTGGTGAGGATCCAAATGTAAAGAGATCTGAGGAAAAAATACATTGTGAAGGTCATTACTGAACTATCATTTGAGGCATTTTTTTTTTGGCTTTTGCTTTTTGCTGTTCATTTGATTCCAAGTTCATTCTTGTAAGTAGAGTCATGATTTTGAGACAAGATTTGTTAAATAGAATAGTCAACATTTGATAGTGGATGTATGGTGCAGCTATCAATGAACCACAGCCCCATACTCCTAAAAACAAAATGAATTAGCCCATTATAAATGCGAGTTCCTTATTTTTTTGTATTCAGACAACTGTGAATGAATCAATTAAAATATTAATCAATATTGTTATACTAAATGAATCTGAATCTTTGGGACCATGGAATATATGTTCAGAATCTTCCTTCCAGCTATGAAAACAAAGCAAAATAGAATATTAGGAAGTACTTACAGAGAAATTCATCCATTAGAACAGTTCAGAAACAAATATTAACAAATATTAAAGAAATAAATTTGGATAGAAAAATTTAAACTATAAAATAGCCCAATGGAGTTAATGAGGTAGATGTTCACTTTCCCAAATCTCAGTAGCCAGTAAAGGCACAAACATGAAGGTTTGCTCTGTTCTCCCCTTCTATTTATGTAAAAAGCAGAATACTAAGCACAGGGCACTCAGCAATCATTGGCTCAAGCCATCATTCTCAGCCAAAAACATAGGCCAGGGTGTTTTGGTCAGGCACTGTGAAACTGCCTTGGCTGACTAGGCTTTATGTGATTCCAGCCAGGGATAATAATACCCTGTCTTCTTGTTATACTACGCTACCAAAAGAAACTGCATCAAGATTCCAAAGCACCCTATGGTCTTGTGCTCAAATTCACAGAGTACAAGCTTCAGGGGCATAAACAATTTTTCTGCTTCCTTATTCCAACTAATTAAAGAGAATGGTTGTGAAAACATTGAAAGAAAACATGGAACCTTATATAATAGGTTTAGGCAAGTGAAAAACCTCTGGAATGGGGAATCATTTCAGTCTGTAAACAGTTTACCTAGAAGCCACAAGTAATCCTACTGCCTACAAGAATTGCTAATGTTGGAACTGGAGTGGAGTCAGTCATCCCACAATGAACAAGGATAGCAAAGCTATGGCCAGTGCCAAGAATGTGTTCTGATTATACATTTCATTAGTTTAGTAACTAAAGTTGTTTTTAATGGAGTTGAAATATTTAAATACCTTATTTTCTTCTCTCAATAGTGTAAGTATGACACCAACAACAAAATGAAAAAACATCTGTCTAAGTAACAACTAAGTATTGTTCTACATCTCTGTGGTAGTTTGAATTTTCCCCCTAGTATGCAGAAACACTTGTTCCTGTTTAGAGGCCCTGTTTTTAAGATTGTTAGAAGGCAGCATTTCACCAGAAAAAGTACGTTTGTGTGCCAGGCCTTAAGGTTTCATAGCCAGATCCTATTTTCTGTCTGCTACTGATTCCTGTTTGCTAAGGCAATGTACCAAGCTGCCTTACCATCTTCCCACCATGCTGTGGTGGACTGTATCCCCTCAAACTATAAGCCAAAAGTGAGCCATTCCACTGTCCCTCCCTGTCCTGATTAATGACATAGGCTTAGAGTTATCTGAGAGCAGAAGCTTCAACTGAGAAATTTCCTAGATAAGGTTGGCCTGTGGTCATGTCTTTGTGAGATTGTCTTGGTTATTCATTGATATGGGAGGAGGGCTCACCCCTCTGTGGGAAGCACCATTCCTCTAGCAAGGGGCCCTGGTTAATATCAAAAAGATAGTTGAGCATGAGTCAGTGAAAAAACCAGAGAGCAGCTTCCTCGTGATTTCTGCCTCAGTTTCCTGACCTTCTTGAGTTCTTACCTGACTTCCCTCAGTGATGGACTATGATTTGGAAGTATAAAATTGACATGACCCTTTCCTTTTCTAAGTTGCTTTTGGTTGTGGTATTTGTCACAACAGCAGAATGAAACCAGAACATACCCTTAAGTTGTTTCTTATCAGGTGTTTGTTCACAGCAACAAGAAATTCACCCTCTATAACTATATTCAGTGATGCAGAGGAGTGCAACAGAAAAAAACAGAGTTAGTTTTCATCTTGTCTCTGAAGCATTCGATCTTAAGCATGTTTACAACTTCTTCATATCTCAGTTTCTCCACTAGGAAAATAGGATCAATAATAATGTCTACTCCATAGGCTCACTGAAATAATTAAATGAGCAAAGTGGCACAATGCCGAATATATGATACTCTCACTACATGTCAGCTATATGCTAAAGTGCTTATGCTTTTTTACTGATTTCAAGATTTTTTTCATTGAGAAAATAGTTTGAAGTACAAGCTGACCAAGATTTTTTATACATGTATTCACTCAACCACTCAGTTATAATCCTTTGTCCTGTTTTTCTGAATGTTTCTCAAAGTGTTCTTTGCACCTATAACATTGCTTAAGAATTTTGTGTCACTTATATTACCAAGTACAGTATCTTTCCATAAGTATTCAATATCAATATTAATAACAATTTTAAAAGTTGGTCTCTCAGTTTAAAATAGCATAGACCAAGTAAGTGAAAGTAACCATTCTAACAGCACAAACTCTGTTATCAGCAAGAGAAAGACCTGGTTTCTGACAACTTAAATACTTTCTTTAGGGATATGTTTTTACATATAAAAGAATAGTTTTAAATATTCAACTTATTTTCACATAGTTTGATTAAAATCAATAATTATATTACTTAATATCAAGCGGTCACTAGAAAAAAAATATTTGAAAACAATGTCACCTATTAGTCATTGCTATCATTTAGTTATACTTTTTACTTTTTAGGTAGTAATTATGGACAACTAGTTAAGCTTGTTGTAATTTGTCTTAGAATCGTGCATCTCTTATTGCCAAGAGTAAGAACAGAAGGTAATGGGAAGTGTATCTGACAGAGTCACGTGACCAAAAGACTCATTGCAAGAGACTTAATTCTGTGGCATACTTTACCTTATGCACTATAGGGAACAAGAAGATGCATGCATATACGTGTGCATGAATGTGTGCATATGTGTTTTATGTACAGTCACGTTGGGCAATACTTTATATACAAGCATGTTCTTTAACCTGCCAAAATTTTAACATTACTTTATGGCTCTTCCTGATACACTTTCAAGATAATTATTAATTCTATTTTATAAAACATTAAGACACAGGAATATTAACTTATTTATTGAAATTCATATACCTAGTGGATGCTGCTTTGGATATTGTATTCACAGTCCTTGGATCATTCTGATACAGAGGAATGGAGGTCCCCTCTTAGGTTTCCTAGTCTCATTAATGAAATCATTTAGGAATGGATTCAAAGAGAAGCTTAGGGACAATTTTATTAGCGTTTTAAAAGAAAAACCTCCAAAGTAGGCAAGCTATCTAAGTTAGCATGAGGTCAGACATGGAGCCAACTAGCAGCCGCTTGGCAAAGAGGGGAGTTTTAGGGAAAGAGTTAGGAAACCCAAAATGTCAGAGAAGCCCCAAGGGGTTAGGGAAAGCATGCTTAGAAAAGAGGTGGACAGAAGAAAAGGAGAGATTTCCTTTTTCTGAATATAGAAAAGCAGACAGACTCACAAAGCTGTGTACTGTGGTCTGGGAGGCTGCTGAACCAGGGACAGGGTTTCTATGAAGAAAAAGTACATTATCTCATTAAAGGACTAATTATTCTGCCTATCTCTTCAGCACACTTATCTCTTCAGCTTGCCTGTCTCTTTCCTAGGAGTGGTAGTTCCTTGGTCAGGTGTTTGACTTGGCCCAGCTGGAATTTTGGATCTCCAGTCAGACTGAGCTTCTATTCTCTTAACCAGAAGCTTTCTCTTAATGGGTCTTTATTGGCTCTAACAGTTCACCTATTCTTCATTGAGTCTTTATTATATTTAAAAGACATAGATTAAATCTGAAATTTATGTGTATGTGTTTGTGTGTGTGTGCCTGTGTGAGTTTATGTGTAATGTACCACATGTTTGCAGTACCTACAAGGGCCAGAAGCTATCAGATCTCTTGGAAAAAAGTTACATATTGTTTTGAGCCTCTTGATGTGAATGCTGAAAACTGAACCCAGATCCTTATTAATTTTTATTTGTTAGGCCATACAAAGAAATATATTTCATTTGGGCATTTTCATAGATAGGTAGATAGATAGATAGATAGATAGATAGATAGATAGATAGATAGATAGATGATAGATAGATAGATAGATGAACAGATATGGATATATACTTTGTTCTTATTGCCCCTCTTCTCTGCCTTCCCCTGTCTTCACCTTTTGCTGGTTTGTCCTCTACAAAGATATTTCCTGCTTTGGCATCCATGACATATGTGTCATTACTCTCTCCTGTTTCCTTTGCTCCTTAGGTCTCTTCTTTCCCTCTTATAGCCTCCTTTCCATTTTTACTTTCATGTCCTACACACAAACACACACACACAAACACACACATGGGGGGTTGGGGAGATTTAAAGCTAGATTCTGTGTATAAGAGAAAATATGTGATATTTGTCTTTCTGAGTCAGCATGTTTCACTAAACATAACAACCTCCAGTTGTATTTATCTTCCTGCAAATGACATCATTTTACTTGTCTCTACAGCTGAATACAATTCCATTGTATATATGTACCAAGCCAATTTGCTATTCCATTTTGATGTAAGAAAATCTATGCTATTTTAAAAATTATACGATTTCATACTTTGTATTTTAGTGCAAAAAAGAAAAAGAAACCCCTCTCTTGCATAAAAGTAGCAGCAGCAGTAGTTGTAATAAACTGAATCATCTTAAATATATTCAATGCCTCATTAGATTTTGAAAGGATGAATTGACTCTTTTATAGATTCCCCAGTGTTCATTTTGAGTCAAATTGCAATTTGGTTTTTTTTAAAGCCTACTGAACATGACTTATGCTATGACTTTGGTAGGGTTAAAGAATACCAAGCACTTAAACTGTGACCAGAGCAGATATGAAGAACAAGCAAAAAAATACATTATGTTTCCAAAAATCATTTATAACATCAAGTGATATTATAGAAAAATCACTAGTTCCTTCCTACATAAAACTTTCTGTTTCAAAGACACCTTTCCTGAAAGAAGAAATTAAAGCACAGGGCAGATTCCGTGACTCCAATAGCTGATAGTAACTAACTAACTCACACCAGTGTTTAGGCTCCACTACTGTTTGCATAACCATCTTGGAGGAGATTTTCTTCTACGTGTCTCCCAATAGATTTCTTGTGGATAGACTGACACATTAAACTACTGTTGGTAAGATATAAATAATCCATGAAGTTTGCATTCCTTTTGACTTGTGGGGACTAAGCGATAACATCTGTCATTGATGCTTTTCTCAAAGTATGGTCTTCACCCACCTAAATCATGAGAACCTGATATGTTTTCTAAAATGGAATCAATGTGAAAGTCAGTTCTCACAAAAGATGATTAATTTTACTTACGTGATGAAATTTTATTGAGTGTGTGAAATTGTTCTGCCAGGAACATTATCAGTGCATGAGCAAGAGGCTAGCTCCAGACACCCTGCCTGCTAAACAACCATGTGAACTACTGTTCCCCAGTGAAAACAAGAAACTATATAGGTGGGTTGGTTGGTCTCTGAGAACAGTAGTTCAAGGAGTAGAGCAGAAAACACTAGGCGTAATTTAATATAACAGTCTCAGACAAACAAGGTCTGGGTCTGAACCCACTGAATATCGAATTACCTCTCTGTTCACAGAGGGACAGCATTGGCAACTGAGTGGGAAACCTCACCAAACAGCTATGCTACCTTATCTAGTCAAGAGAGAGAGAGAGGAGGAGGTCATCAGATTCCAGGTCTGCCCGTTGTTAAGCCTTTATAAGAACCACAGGAGGTAAAGGTGGGGGTTGGGGTGGAAAGGTAGGGACTAAAGGGTTTTAAGACAAGAAGTACACATAAATAGTTTTAATTCCTCTGAGAACTTAATCCAGGATTTATTTTCTGAAATAAAAACCTGGAAGGAAAAAATAAATACACATTAAACTATTAATGACTAAATATCACTTAGGGATTTGCCTATATTTTTCTTCCTATAGTAATGTTATCAAGCCAAAGCCAGAATATTCAGAAAGACTAATTACAGATGAAATTGAGACTACTAAGTACTTGATTCACTCCTGTCAAATTTGCTATGTATATAATACTAGGTTACATTAGTAGAAAAATAAATAAATCAATAAAATTAAAATAAATTTCTTAGCCTATCCCCCCAAAGCTATTAGGTAGACCAAAGAAATGGATTCCAAACAATCCATTCCAAAACAATCCATCCAGTAAAATATTTAAAACCACATTAGATATAACTCTGCACTAAATAAGTCTCCTCTTCTAAAATAAGCTACGTGTGTTGAATTTGGTGCTTTAGCTCAACCTTCCCCACAAAACTCTGAATTTAAAATTTTAATTTCTAAACTATTCTTGGGTCTTAAAGTGTGAAGAATTTTCTAGAAGTTCATTTATTTTGGAGGCCTTGGGGTGAATAGCAGTACTCTGCTTTTCCAGGGCCACAGCTGATTGCTCAATGGTCCTAAGACTGCTTTACTGTTATTTTACATTTGTTTAGTACTGTCTTCAAGTTTAAGCCTCTTAGGTCAAGGACCCTGTCTTTGGTGGTTTATACTTAATATGGCAATATATTCCTCTGTAAATAATTGTAGTTGACACCACAAGACACTTCAATTGGATTGTCTCTTAAAAGAGAGAGTTACTTAAAGGGCACCTTATAGTTAAAACACAAAAGAACAGAATGCTTACCGAACTTCTTTCCATGAGCTCCATCAATGCATTCTTAACGGGAATATTAGAGGTATAACAAAATTCACAATTAAACACAGTCTATTTCTTAGGCAGATGAATGAAAGCTAAAAAAAAAAAAAAAAAAAAAACCTGTGAGAACTTCCCAAATCAGGTAAACCTGATGAATCTGCTAATTATCTTGTTTAGGGAAATTCTGAGATTGAATAGCTCATTTCAGTGAATTGACTATTGATTGGACTGTTAAGGAAAACAGACCTGTGTTTACTAATGGAGCTTCAGTGTATATTTGATAAACATGGATTTTATTAGTATGCATGGGAGCTGTGGTTTCAAACTTGGTGGGGTTTCAGAAGCACTAAGAAACCTACAAGAATTAAAATCCAAACCACCAGATTTCACAGCTTTGCCTTCTCCCTAGTGGAGTCTGTACATTTGTACTTGTGCAAACATCTGGAGGTTAGCTGTGCTGCTGACGCTTTTCAGAGGTGAAGGCCCTTATGCATACCTGACTACTAGGTGGATTCCTAAGAGGTTGCTAAGTGACTGTGTTCCTCTGCTATGTAATCCAAAAGAAGAACCTAGAAACCCAGTTCAGGTGCACTCAGTTCATCAGCACAGACTCCTCAGATGAAAAAATGCACCTGGGAAGCTCTAGAAAGACACACTTGATATCCGTCCTAAAAGATTCTGATGAATTGGCTTGGATAGGACTCTGGAGTTAGTACACTTAAAGATTTTTGAATGGGCTGGGGAGATGACTCAGTGGTTAGGAATGCCTACTGTGCAAACATGAAGACCTGAGTCCAGCTCCCAGCTCCATGTCAAAAGCTGGGTGTGGCTGCTGCATATCTGTAACACTAGCCATGTGTGGGACAGAGACAGGAGGATCACTATGGCTTCCTGGATATCAGCCTAGCTCCAGATTCAGTGAGAAGCCCTGTCTCAAGGGAATAAGGTAGAGAGTGATAGAGTAGGACAGGCCCATGCACCCACACACACACACACACACACACACACACACATACACATACACACACACTTTCTTGGGTACTTTTAATGTGTAGCCCAGTTTGATATCCACTGGGAGAAATGAGAGATAATTCCACCAAGACCATCAATGAAGAATGCCTAATAACCAATTAAATGGCCTAGATTCTTTGTATTTAAGTCTCATAACAGTGGTTTGAGGAAAATAGCAAAATCCTAATATTGCAGGTAAATAAGTGGAATGTGTGCTTTGTCCTTAGAGCAAGGACCGCATTGCAGGAGCTCCAAGGAGCTTGTTAAAAATGTAGAACACCAATACTCAAAACAACATTTCTGAAACAGAATCAGGCCTTTAGCAGATCCTCCCAAGATCTGTGCAAATTCAAACGTAAACAATGTGTTAATGGAAGACACATACCCACAATGCTTCTCACAGAAACATATAAACCCTTGCTGGACTTGTGTGCCTTGCATGGGGAAGAGGTTTTGTCATTTAGTTTCAGTAGAAGGCCTCCCTTGGATTAACTTAACTGCATTAAATGGATCTCTCTAGCTCAGTTTCCCCATCTGAGCATCTTCAGCTAAATAGTTTTATATTGCTTAGTAAGCATGACATATTGAAGAGAACTTCAAGCACTAGACATCTCATGTCTCAAACCCCACGTTTGAATGCATACATCCTGCTTGTCACTCTCCTTATTCCTAAATCCTAACACAGCAAAGGCCAAAAGACCTTAAATTTCATACAATGATGAAGTATTTGACTTTAGAGGTGTTGCTTGCTCATTTTTCACTAACACTAATGTGCTATGATACAAAGATGAGTAAGGACAACTTTTCTGATTTTAAGAAATGTCTGTTCTAGTTCATTTCTGTTGCTGTATAAAATACCCAGACAAAAAGCCACATAGAGGAGAAATAGTATATTTGATTTACTTCATTATTGTGGGAAAGTCGAGGAAGGAAGTTAAAGTATCACAGTCACAGTCAAGAATAAAGTGAGAACAAATGCATGGACCCTTGCTTTCTTGCTTTCAACTAGCTTTCTTCTGTCACGCAGTTGAAGACTACCTTCTTAGGGAATGGTGCTGCCCACAATGGACTAGACTCTTCTTGCTGCACCAATTAACAAGAATTACTTACAGAGAGACCCATAGGACAATATGTTGTACAAAATTCCCCAACTGAGTCTCTCTTGTCAAGTGATTTTAGGTTGTGGTAAGTTGGCAGTTAAAAAACAAACCACCACAATTAATGAGACAGAAAGGTAGAAACAAGTCAGAACTATATGTGACCATTGAAAATTCCATACGTTGGTGAAGGCGTGGTAAAACCCATAATTCATGTGCTGCTTGTGGGAGTATGAATTGCTGTAATTTTCTTGAAAACGAATTGATAATATATATCAAAATTTGTAATATATTCCTGAATGTGTATAGCTTATATATAACATATTGAAGCATTGTGTAAGGTTTAGTAGGGAGGACACTATCAGGTTTATATTTTGAAAAGTTTACTTTGGCTCAGTGTAGGAACTATAATCGAGGAGTACAAGCTGAAAGCAAGGAGATTAATTAATAGGCTGTTGTAACAATCCCACATTTTTCTAATCTAAGAAAAAAAATGAGAGCCTGGAATTGGGCCACAATCGTGTCTGGCTTTTTTTGAGACAAATGTGTTTCTACTCTTAACCTCAGATGTACCAATTCTGGAAATAGAAAAGGACTGTTAACAGGAAAAGTTTTACAAATACATTTGCCACAGTTATATTTATAACAGTGAAAAATACCAAAGCATGGGACTGGGAGGATGACTCAGTGGGTAGGATCGCTTACTATTCTCACAGAGAATTTAAATTGTGTTTCCAATGCCCATATCTGACAGTTCACAACTGCCTCTAACTCCATCTTAAAGAGGGTCTGACACCCTCTTCTGGCTTCCACAGCATGTGGACATATATCCACATATAGAAACATACAATACACATGAGTAAAAAATAAAATAATCCTAGAAATATACCCAATATCTGAGTTATCCTTAAACAAATCATAATACATCAGTTTGATAGTTGTGTATAGTAATTCAAGTAGTATTTATGAATATTTTAGAGAAATGGAAATATGTATATTATGTGATATAATATTAGCAAAAGCCCATGCTCAGAATTGTCCAAAAATCTTAGTATGACTTCCCAAATCACTCAGGTTCTAACTTCTTCTTCACTCCTTTCCATGTCCATGATGGTGCTTCAGCAGTTCTGAAATACTAGGTGGTGTTTAAGTGTACAAGCTATATCAGAACGCCATGCCATCAAACAGGATAGGTTTTGTTTAAAGAAAATAAAAATTCCTTTATAACTTTTACAACTGAAAAATGCCATTGCTCCTTCGCTCTGATAATCCTCTCAGTAAAACAGTCAGATCTCTGGAATCATTTGTTAAATTAATTACTAAGTTATCTATCAGATTGTTCCCTATCAGCTTATAAGCATTAACTGTTCATACTTTCCCTGAGCCTGGTTCTGTGGGCACCTGTGCCATGAACTTGGAACTATACTCTCCCATGTGCTATTCACATTCACATCAGGGAAGGCTGATGAGATGACAGGGCAGGCTCATGTGCTTATGCTGAACTCACTATGTCTGAAATGGAGTTATTAACTGTTCTAGCTTCCTTTTGTTGCTATGATAAAATACTCTGACCAAAAGGAGCTTAGGGGAGAAAATGATTTATTTGGTATACACTTCCAGGTCATAGTTTAACATTGAAGGAATTCAGGACAAGAACTTAAAACAGGCACTTGAGACAGAATCCATGGGGGAACACTGCTTATTGTCTCACTCTGAGGCTCATGCTTAGTTTTTTTATAAAGCCTAAGACCTGTCTATGAATGATGCTGCCCATAGTGAGCTGGGTCCTCCTACGTCTATTAACAATCAAGACAATTTTCCATAGATATGTCCACAATCCAATCTGATCTAGGCAGTCTCTCAATTGAAAATCGGTCAATTGACTCTAAGCTGTGTCAACTAGACAGAGTCAACTAAGTCACTGGTTATTTAACTTATGATAATTAATGACCTATTGATGAAAAATGACTTCCTAGAGAAGTTAAACTGTTATTACATATTTTAAAGCCACTATTAATTCAGAACAGGTGTTAAATATATTGTTCTTATTCTACAGAGATTAAATAAAAATGTTTATAAGCAAGTTATAAAGAAGTGTTGATGAAATCGAAGTTCAGTGTTCAAATGTTGCCATGATGAATGAAGCATTAATTATCAAATAATCATTATAGGAAAAGTCTTCCTCAGCTTCAAAATTTTTAAAAGAGGGTTTTTTATAGCTTCATAAAAATTAAACTTATGACCCAGCATCACAGTAATAATTTCAATATCAGTGAAAAGACTAATAAAACAATGGAATGATAACTGAGTTACTTGATTATATTATACAATATATACATGTATCACAGCATCACAGAGAATCCCCCACATATATGTATTATTATAATTATTATGTATCAAATAAAAGCAAAAATACATAAAACAAAAGAACAGTTTTTATTAAATACTTCAAATTAGTACTACAAACATAGCTAAATAGGAATGTTTGCTTTCTAAGAGAATAGATAAAACAGAGAAGGAGATGATATGAGAAAGGGAATATAGTGAGGATGAGATCTGAAACAGAGCTAAGAAGGCCCTGAGGCAAAGAGGCAGTTTCTCAGGTTGGCCAAGATGACTTTCCATAGAGAACATGAATGCATCCCACATGGGCCATGAAGATTATGGGCAAATCTCTGTCCTTGTTTGTCACCTTTTACTCTCAGTCTAAGCCCAGCGTTTCTTGCAAATCTCTTTGTTTCACTCTAAATATTTTGGAAATTACATAATGATTTACAAATCAAACCCCTAGAATACTTCTGTACTTCTAATGCTGAAGTTTTCTACATCATTATTTACGTTTATCTTCCGAGAGTGTTTAATGTCAACTTGCCACAAACTAGAATCAGCTAAGTAGGGATCCTCAGTTGAGGAATATCCTTAACCTCCTTAATTGATGTAGAAAGACCCACCCCAAGGTAGGTAGCACCTTATGGTAGCAGCCCAGGTAAAAAAGGGTATGGCAGAAGGAAGATTATTTACCTTATTTTTTTATCTTTTTTGAGACAGGGGCTCCCTGAAGCCTTGGCTATACTGGAGTTCTCTATGTAGACCAGGCTGGACTTGAACTCACAGAAGTGCCCTGCCTCTGCCTCCTGAGTGATGGGATGAAAGGTGTGTACCACCATGCCTGGCAATTATTCACCTTTTCCTTGATGTTCTCTCTCACCACCAGCTGATTCTCCCTGTGGCTACTGCTGCTGATTCCTTCACTGCCATCAGAACCAGCGTATCCCAGCTTCTATTGTTGATTGGGAACCAGCTGTTCTTCAGGATCCCAGGTTTTTGACACCAAATTAGGAGTTCTGAGGCACCCATCCCTGTGGACTGAGCAATTTCTGGGTTCTCAGACTCCTAGCTGTGATTCAGCTATTGTTAACAATTTCAGAGTAAGCTGAATATATACATATATGTGTGTGTGTGTGTGTGTGTGTGTGTGTGTGTGTGTTCATTCCCTTAGTTCTGTTCCTGTGCAGAACCCTGAGTAACACATCTTCCCTGCTACTGTTTTATTTGACTCTTTCTTTCTGAAAACACTGTCCTATTCTCACAATCTTGCCATTTTCCTGCTTCACTGCATCATTCATCAAGTCCTGGTTTCTTTCCTTGTCTTCTGATGGCATCATGATAGATAAACTTTTAAGTCTCTTTCCTTTGACATCAGCTTCTGACTTGGGGTCCAAAAACTACAAGTTTTCTGAGCTGAAAGCCAATATGGATATGAGGTAACACTGTGTATCAGTTACGTTTATATTCCTGTGATAAATCATCATGATCAAGGCAACTTATAGAAGGAAGCTTATTGGGTTTAGGGTTCCAGAAGGAGAGCCCATCATGGCGGAGAGGCATGGTGGCAGAGGTGGCCAGAGCAGAAACTGAGTGTTCATGTCTTCAAGCATGTGCAGGAAGCAGAGAGAGCAAGGTGGAGGAAGGGCAAGTCTATGAAATCTGAAAGCCAGACCATGTGTTTCCTCCAGCAAGGCCACACCTCCTAAAGGTTCTATGACCCTCCCCACACAGTACCATCAACTGAGGAAGTGTTCAAATACTTGAGCCTATGTAGAAATTTGTTTAAACCACTACACACTGAATTTTTGTCCTCTGGGCTGGTGCCAAATATTTACAAAACCTTTCCAAATTATTCTCCAGACCAACATCTTCATTATTAAGAGTAACTTGGATTATACTACATGCCATTCTCCACTCAGAATTGCGCTCTTGTATTTATAGACGATTCCTCTTACAAGACACTTACATATAACTATGATACAGTATAGAAGATATAACATATGAATATACTGTATTCATTTCTGAATCTTGCAGCCCAGTAGTCACAGAATAGCCATACCTGGTTTCTATGTGGACCAAGAAAGCGCCTCAATGGTAGTTATATACACAGTGACACATCAGTGGGTGACCTCATTCATAGCAACTTGAACTTTCCATTTGGTGAGTAAATGAAAGTGTTGTTCTGATGCCAGGGTCTTCACATGTTGGGCTGTAAACAATACATCAATTCTAACTTCTTTAGTCTCTAGGTGTCCTTTTTTTTATTGCACTTGTACACCCGATATGGAAGGAAGAAAATAATGTCTCTGCTAGGTAAGAAAATGTAAACTGAAATCAGGATTACTTGAGGAATCTGTATAAAGTAGCTGCCCATAATGTAATCCGATGCTGATATTAACAGTTCTTCACTCTAAACCAATGAGATTATGGAGACTAGAGAGCAGGGAGACAAGTTGGGCAGAGAAGAGTATGTCCTCTTCTCCTCCTTTATGATGTGAGACTATTTTAGGCCTAAGGATGGCGGCAACTCTGATGTTCCCTAAATCACTCTTCAGCAGTAACTTTAGTGTTTGATAAATGGGAAACTGTTTCTTCAATATTTTGTTGTTTGATTATCACAGTACCTGTATAAAGACAGAGTAGTTACTGCTCTTAAATATTCATTTTGTTTTTTTTTTTAAAAGTCTAGCTTACCCACAAGTCATGCAATTTGGAGACTCTAGGCAAAGAATTTTAGTACAGGTATAATGGTCATATTAGAAGTTTAAAATTTTGTTCAAAATAATCCTTTAACCCATTAACACAGCTCTCTGAGCCCTCAGCTTCCTTTGTTTCTTAAGTTTGTAAGAAGGGCTGCAACTAACATGCCGAGATTTCCTTCGGAACTAATATTCCAAGGCATTACTCTAAAGATCTCTTCCTAGAGATAGATACAGTAGCATCTACCTATAATCCCAACACTCAACAAGAATAATGAAGTTGAAAATCCATAAACAATGAATAATTATTAATAATTATTGGTTTCATTTGAAAGACTTTTTATTAGTTTGTATTGAATTCTTGAGATTTTCATATGCTATAACTTGATGGCATTTAGATCCCCTTTATCTGCACCTTCACTTACTAACCTCTGCCTAATTAATGAACTCAATTATATTTATACAAGGCCTATACAGATAAATCTGTGTCCCCAGATGTTCTTCAGAGTGTGTCCATCCACGGAAGCCCACTCAACCTATCCTTAAAAGTCTCATTTTTGAAACAGGCTGTCTTTTCTACTTCTAAGAGCCATCAGCTCCAAAAGTTCCTAGGGTAGGCTTGTGTTGGGATTTCTTACAGTTTCCCCATGCCTATGCTAGGACTTTGTCTGATTTGAGCTTGAGTGGGACTTGTGCATGATGTCACCGTTGCTCTGAGTTTATATGGGTAACTGACCCGTTGATTAGAAAGCTCTATTTCTTTGTAATCATTACCTCTGTCTCTTACAGGCTTTCCACCTGCTCTTCCAAAACGACCCCTGAGCCTTGGGAGTCAGAGGTTTGATATAGGTGTCCTATTCAGGGATAAGCACTCTGCAGTTTCTTGTTCTCTGCACATTGACCAGCTGTGGGTTTTGTCTTAATCACCATCTGCTGCTTAAGAAAGCTTCTCTTGTGAGAGCTGAGAGATGCATTAATCAATGGGTATGACAATAAGTCATCAGGAGTCAGTTTAATACTAGAGTTATTTAGCAGAATACTAGCATTGGGCTCTCCTCTATGCCTTATGACTGGTCTAGCATCAGTTTCCTAAGCCTAATATCAATATCAGGAATGGACTCCATCCTATGAAAAAGGCCGTAAATTCAATTAGAAAGTGATTTTTTACTCCTGTTATATTTGTGCTACTATTGCACCAGTGGCCATATCTTGTAAGGCTAATTGTTGTAGTTCACCAGATTCACAACTGGGTAAGGATGATGATTATCTTTTCCTTCTAGTAGCGTGAATAGCACTGTACAGTACTATGAAAGCTAATTAACCAGTAGAGATGAGGCTCTGAATTCAGCACCAGCTTGATTTTTCTTTGTTCTATAACTTCATGTATATAGTGTCTGCAGCAATAGGGTGTTTGACAAATCTTACTATATCTGCAAGATGCACTGCATGCTAGGTTGCATTATAGAACAATATGTTATCATATAGAACATTTGTCACCATGCCTATGATAAAATTAAGCAACTTAGTAGAAAATGCTTCTCTTGTAAAAATAGGAATTTAAAACTTTTGAATAGTCAATAACGATATTGAGAAAGGTCTAGTTCATAATACCAAGCTCACAGAAACAAAAATGCTCTTAATTTATTTGACTTATATGATATTTTGGAGTATAAACCATAACTATACTGAATGATTCAATAGTCTAGAATGTTATATTATAAAACTCAGAAAATATGAAATTTCTCATTACTAGTAGACACAGAATAAAAAGAAAAGATTTCTATGAAGTAAGAAGGCGGCTATATAGATATTGTTGACGGTCTTGCTGATGTAGTAAAACTCGTTCATCTTGCAGTCTAGAACTTCTTTTTGGTTAAAAGGAAAAGGAAGCCTTTGTATTGAGTTCTGCCTTTTCAAGTAATTTGGGGAAGGTGACATTATGTAAGACAGTCTTATGAATGGAACTGTCTTCACTCAAAGTCTGTATCTTGAAGCCCTCACTGCCAATATTGGGGCATTTTGTGATGGGCACTTTAGGAGGTAAATAGTTTTAGATGAGGTCCTAAGTGTATAGCTTTCTTGATTAGATTGCCCTTATAACAACAGACAACACCAAGACATGGAAGCTGTCTACCAGCCAGGAAAATAATTCTCAGAACCAGTCTCATTGGAACCCTGATAACAGATTTCTAGCCTCAGAACTCTGAGAAGATAAAATTCTGCCACTTAAACAACCCAGAGCATTGTTATCTGTTGTGGCAAGCCACACTATAAGATAAGTTTATCATCCAACAATAAATGACCAGAAAAATGTTCTGAATTACCTACCTTTATTTATAGAAGTGAGTTTATCTAGATACAGTCTTATATCAAATGTATTTTATAATACATGAGGCACAAATAAAACTCCCAATAGGATGGTATCAAGTGACACAAGCAGAGGCCTTTAAACGCTAAGTTGTTTGCTAACCTCCAGGATTGCTCTAACCAGGAGGAATAGCATAGATCCTATGTCATATACTATAACCTCATAAACTCTGCTCTTGGCCAAATTCCCAGCAGCTTCTTTCCCTCAAGTTTCTAGTGAGACCCCAGAGGAGCCTTCTTAACCCACACAAACCCTCAGTAAGCACGCAGCTCTAAGAAGTTGTGGCCAACCTTTTTAATGTTTTCCTAGCTTTTATACAAATATGAATAAAACTAAATGTGTCCCAAAGGTGCAGCAAGTCCATTAATTCTGCTTCTGTGACCAGCTAAATGGACTGGGGATCGTGGTACCTAAGGTGTCTTACCCGTTCTTTTCCCTCAGCCATCCTGCTCTTTAAGCACTAGATGGTTGTGACTGGAAGGCATTCTCTTATTCTGAATCTTTGACATTCTGTTTCTTATCCTCATTCATCTTTCTCACGTATCTGTAGTTTCCATGTTTAGTTACCTTCCTGTAGTTTTTGTCCTTTCTGGTCCCCGTGGAAGACTGATTTGTTTTATTTTTCCTTTTTCATTCATTTAAAAATATTTTTCGCTTAAAATATATTTTGGCCCATATATATTTGGCCACTTAAAATTTATTTTGGCTTAAAATATATTTTGTCTTCATCCAGTAACTTCAAAGTACAAAGGATTTTTGATTGGCAGACAAGAGTGTTCTCATCCCATTCTTTCTAAAAATGACCAGCCTCTTCCTTCTCTCTAAGAATGCTCACTTCCTCTCATTTCCTACAGAGATTCACATTTTCTGCTAACTACAATAGAAAAATATTAATGACCAAGAATGGAGACAGATAATTTTATGAGAGTGGGAGTGAAATAAGGATGGGGGATCCACTCTTCATCAGTTCAGAGACGCTGATACTTTTGGTACCAAGCATGGAGCTAGGATGGATGGTGTTGGCCTTCTCTCAGTACATATTGCTAGGCCTCACATCATTTGAAGGCCAAAATTTAAGATGAGTGCTTGTAAATATTTTTCATATGAACAGTATTGGGTTTAAAGGGATTGACCAATTACGATACACTGCTTAATTGCAATAACATTGATTTAAAAAATTGTTTCAAAATCCCTGTAGTGTTTCAATATATAATTCAGCATAAGAAGACAAAAAAATTTACAAATTCAACACTTTATTTAACAAAATCAAAGCCTCATGTTTTAATATACATGCAGAAAGTTGGAGAGAGAGCTCAGTGGTTAAGTGTACTGGCTGTACTTACAGAAGTCCTTGGTACAGTTCCTAGCACCCACATGTCAGCTCATAACCATCTAAAACTCCAGAACCAGGGGATTCAACAGCCTCTTCTGAATTCCATAGGCATTGCAAGACACAAGTGCATTGACATACATTCAGGGCAAAACACTAATATACATAAAAATATTTTTAAAATAACATGTATAACAAACCTTCAGAAACTAAACATTAGAAAATATGGGAAGTTAGAAGTTAGTCTTAAGAATAAAGATTCTCTAATTCTGAGCTCTAACTTTGGCCTTTTGTTCATATAACTAAATATTTTCAACGAATTATTAGAGTTTTCATTGAATGAATTTTTCTACCTCAAAAAAATTGAAATCTAGCATTGTGATGGGATGCAGAGTGGTTATAACAAAGATATGTGTTCCAATGCTGGTCTTGACTTCACTCATCTCATTTGTGTTATGTCATTGGTCAAGTTACTTCTTATAGCTTCTATTTGATCACCTATAAAATGTTATATGATATGATTTCTACCTATATTTTAGAATTAATAATTTTTGGAGAATTTAAGAAGTTAATACACATTTAAGACTTAGAACTGATTTTAGTACCTAATAATGACTTGATTTAATTTTTCAGTCTACTTTAGTCATCTCCTTAAAACTATTCGAAGTTGCTCAGACGGAGTCTGTATCTTTCCGCAGTCATTTGAAGTTATAATTTCTTCAGCTCTTAACCCTGTTCAACAGTTGAACAATCTAATGAGCAATGTCCAAAAGTATGGTTTTGTGGCCATAAGAAAGACGTCTAGAATCTGAAATTATAGTTTTATTTTGACACTTTAACCAAGTTGTAGCTATTAATCAAGCCACTTATTCATTGATTTCAGCATTTGTGACATGTAAAGCACAGAGGCTGACAGAGCTAAGCAGTTTGTCAGCATGGACTTCGTATTTTGAACACTGGTTATACAAATGTGGATTTTTTTTTTTAAGTCAGTACAATGAAATTTGTGGTCATTTGAATAGGAATTGGCCCACAGGCTCATACATGTGAAAACTTGGTCACCAGTGGGTGTCACTGTTTGGGAAGGTTATGAAGGAAATATGTCACTGGAGGCAGGCTTTAGCTTTTATAGCCTGATCCTAATTCCTGCTGTCTCTCTCTCACTCTCTGCTTCCCAATCAAAATAACCCCTTTTCTCCTTTAAGTTGCTTTCGGTCATGGCATTATCACAGCAACAGAAAAGTAACTAATACATCACCTCTTAATGATAATATTGCTAGTAGTTATGCAGAAATGAAAAGTTAATTTTGAGGGTTAGAGAGATCCCTTGGTGGCTAAGAGCACTAGCTGCTCTTGCAGAGAATTCAGGTTCGATTCTTAGCACTCACATGGCAGTTCATAATTATCCATAACTCCAGTTCCAGGGAATCTATTACCCTCTCTGGTTTGCACAGTTATGAGTCACACCTGTGATGCACATATGCACATGCAGACAAACATTCAAACATGTAAAATAAAAATTTTTTTAAATTAAAAAAATAAATTTTGTTGATGCTGATTTTTATCGTATCATGTCAAATTTAGTATTTTTTTCTTTTATTCTGCATTCAGTTTTAATATCAATGCTTTTATTCTAAAACTACACAGCATTTAAATATCATTCCCATTTAATGCATTTTAATGGGTTATTTAATGATGATGATTTGAATCACTATTCCGAAACATACGCACAAAGAATGCTGGATTAGGTATTCTGGTAGCAGGGCTCAGGGTAGCAGGTGATTAGACCAACTTGATCTTGAATCTATTAGTTTCCTTCCTTGAACTTTCTGAAAATTTTAATACACAAGGAAGAGAGAAAGGATTAAAAGATCTGACACAGGAGTGGAAGAGGAGAGAATGCAGTAGTGAAGGCCTTAGAACTAAACATCACTAGTTAAAATTAAGATTAAGAACAGGGGAAAAGATGAAAGAAAGAACTTTACATGTTTCAGAAGTGTTGGGTACATTTGACTAACCACTGATCGACTCACTCTCTCCTGACTATGAAATTAGTGACTGGGTGCTGAAGAGCAGCAATAATCCTGCTTTTATTTTAGATTTTCATTCAATGCTTTTTCATTGATTTGGCAAGCCATTATTTTAACTTTTTCCCTGAGCTAAGCAATCATTCTATTAAAAATTGGAAATTGGAGAAAGGAGAAGTGGTTATCAGAATGGAAAAAAAAAGACATAATTCCTAACCTCAGAGGATTTGCAGTCTGGTGGGAAAACTGATAAGAGCACAGAAGCATTACAATAGGGTCCCAAGTAAACAAATGCAGCCTGATAGGTGCTCAGGGGTGAGGGGAGGACTAGTTCTGCCTGGAGAATCAGAAGCATTATTTAACACTGCAGTTGTTCTCTAAGGTCAATGATGTTCTTACTTGACAGCCTGAAATAAGCTATAATTTGCTGATCTGAGGCAGGCAGAAGCATGATTTCGTCTGCTAATGGAGCCCTATGATCAGCAAACAGCAAACATGGGTGGAGACAAAAGACATACGGGAGAAGCAGGTTAGCTGAGAAGCCATGTGTCCAAATAACTTTAATATGTCTCTTCATCTTTTTGTTCCTCCTTCCAGCATATTCCCATATATGACTAAATGAGAGATGCTTAGAAGCTTCCGTTTCTGGTTCTGAAAAGCAATGCATCCTGTAGCTCTTAGAAGAATGGCCAGACTTGGGATTCTAATAGGGCCATTTTCTAAATCTAAGCTGGACCCCCTATGTAAGATGTGTTGTCATCAAGTGAGTCAGCAAGCTTGCAGTCCATTAAAGGATTTTTTCGTGTTAAAACTAGTAGTGGCATTAAACATTAAGCATTGCTTAGAACTTATTTCCAAGTGGAGTTTTTTAAGCTTTTTTCTTAAAAATTACATCTATGCTGAGTTGGGATAGACATGCAGCCCTATGAGCATGTACATGTGCAGGTGCTAGAGATGTGAGAATCTGATAAGGCCAAATATTGCTTCTCTAGTGGCAGAATGTTACAAAGGACTGGCCCTCCTACTTTCTGCTCTTGCCTTTACAGTAACTGTTGCCTTGTGCATTCTAGTCCAGTTGGAGCAAAATCCCACAACTCAGGAGAAGGAAACAGCGAAACCCAGAGACTTCATTGCCCATCTTTTGCTGGGATTCATCCAGTAACACTCCTTGGAAACTCTGCCTTCCAGGCTGTACGAGAATATGGAATAGCCTAAAAGAGAAGGAATCTGATATGATTATTGGGCAAGAAGCCACCAAAAGAGATCTCATTTGTACATGAGCACATAAACAAAAAGTCACAGTAACTAATTGGTTTCCAAACACATTAAGATGCAACCCACTTTCTCACTGCCTAAAATAGTGTTAAACTAAAAAGAGGGGAGGGGAATCGTTATATTAATTTGTATAATGTGATCTGCTTTTAAGGTATCAGAAACTAAAACTGAATATGTTACCTGTTGGAAACTTATAAGAAGTCCTTACAGAATCTTAGTTTCAGAGTTCAGCACCAGCAGCACCAGTCTTGTGCAGTTCTCCTAAAAGCTTTCAGCAGTAAATCTCTAAAAATGTCCACTTAAGCAGTAGAGGCCATAAATACTTCGTGAGAGCAATAAAATAGAACAGAATTTTGGAAGTTATAATTTTAGTGGATATAACTGCGCTATAAAAGGAAGGCCTCTGGGACCCAGAATAAATGTAAAACTCTGTCTGAGTGAACTGCAGCGCTAACCCATCTGCAAGTGGTAAATTATCTTCAGTCCCAGGTGCGGTGCATTATCCAAAGGGTGTCCAGTGATTAAAGGTAAGAACGTGGCTAACATCCAAGGGAACACTGAACATGAATGGTGGCTGGAAATTGTCAACAATTTCCCTGCAAGTCTGATTCGCTTCTCTTTGCTCATGTGAGCCAGACCCAGAGTTCAGCAGATTGTTGATGATCAGTTCCCGGCAGGTATAGACATTTTAGTGAGAGAGGCCCAGAGAATAGAAGCTGATTTGGGCTTTTCATTTACCCCAGAAGAAGCTCATACCAAATGAAAGTAGAGTGATAATCCTATTTCCTATATTCCCATCAGGCTTCTACAAAAGGCAGGCACACACTGAGGTCATTTTTCAAAACTTCCACTGATGATGACCAAGCGATAGGAAAATTTTATTGTAACTGTGTTTTATTTCTGATATATCATTCATTCTGTTTAATGAGCATTTGCAAAAATGATCTTTTACGTTAAATCTGGGCATGTCTTATAAACACCCACAGTACTTAGGATGTATCTAAATAAATTCCATAAAATCTCTTTTCGCCTTATCCTCCAACTTACATAGACATAACAGATTCTGTGCATTTTTGATAAAAATTGTTGTAATTTCATGATTACATCTACAATTTGGGGAGATCCTTCAGACTCAAAAAGCCCACATTTTTTGCTTTTTTCACCAAGTTGTTGATGTTTCTGCCAAGTCCCTACCTGATCTTGATTGTTACAGGCTAAAAAGTTGAGGAGTGTGATTTTGCATGAGGGGCAGGGGTAAGAAAATTATATCTGAAGAGCAGATGAAGAAAATTTGTTCCTGTAAGGAAGCACAAGAGTCCAATTTTTAATCAGTGTTTGATTGTGATCTCTTAAAACGCCAAATCACTGCAATATTATGCTGTCTTCACAACTTAAAATAGTCACTGCGAAGCAGTCATTCCACCCCAACTTTCCCATCTGAAAATAATACATTGTACCCTGTACTCTTGCTTACAATGTTTTGGTTTTATCATTGTGTAACTGAAATGTCAGCCACTTGCATTTAAGAGTCACCTTCTAGTTTATTTGGAAAATAAAAGACTGAGGGGGTTTGTCTCCTGTCAACCCCTGAGTCACTGATTTGGCAGCTGCTGTCCATATTATGTATCCTTTTACTTGGTCTTGCTTGCTTGGCTTTTGGTCATTTTGTGTTTATTACTATTTCCGACCTGGAACTTGGGTCTTCCTTGGCAGTATAGAAGGATCACACTTCCCATCACAAACCCACCACTTTACTTCTGTTAGTACTAACCACAGTTTGTACCTTATGGATTCTGTTGAAAGTCTGAAGACTGTTGTGAATAAAGCTCTCCAGTTCTCCAAATTAAAAAAGGTGGGGGGGGGGGAGTGGGGGCTAGCTGCTTGAACCTCACATGGGTTGGCTTTACCTATGGCCTGTTTTCAATCTGTGAACTCCTGAGATATAATAATCACCCCACAGGGCACATCCTAAAGGTTAAGATACAGCCCAATGTTTACTCATGATAACAGGAGTGAGAATTAGATTTGAGAGAAGGACCTGCAAGAAAAGCTCCGTTAATCAACAGCTTGAAGTCTTATTGCCAGTCATGCCTCCCATCCACTGCACAGTGAAGCTAGCAGTTGTTCTTGGATGAGTGTGTTGCTTTTGTATCCCCAGCATTGTTCTCCTTAGTTGTAATGGTGTCCTGAGGTTCTTTGGGGATCAACAACACCCATATCAATTCCTTCTGGTTAAGATGAGGTTGACCCAACCCCTGAAATCAGAGGTGTGCTCATGCCCCAGATCTGAACAACTGGTATTGGAGTCTGACCATCCTGGCTGATTAATCAGTCTACCCTAATCAAAATAATTCAGGGAATTTCTGTAGCGACTAGAAAAACTAAGGTGTGTGTGCCTGTGTGCATTTCCAAAAAAAAGCACATGAAAGTAAGAGCAACTGAGAGGAAAATAGAAGTTCCTCAAAAGAGATCCCTGTGATCATCACATTCAAGACCTTGGGTTCAGCCATGTTAAAAACTGGAACTGTTAGAATCTTCAGTACAGGAGCTAGTTTTATATATATATATATATTTTTTTTTTTTTCAATTCACCTACTTTGATTTCCTGTCAGGTATAATCCAAAGCTAGGTCAATAAACATTATTGACTTAATTTAACTTATATCAGCTCTCTCATGATTAACAGAATATATGTACTCCTGTTTATACACACATCTCTTGTTGACAGACACAATTAAAAGCTATTGCAGGGGCCATCGAAATGGCTCAGTTGGTTTCTTCCAAGCCTGATGACCTGAGTTGGTTCTATGAGACCTACATGAAAGAAGGAGAAAACCCATTCCTACAAGTTGTTCTCTGACCTCCCAACCTCCACACACATGCTGCGGTGTATGTGTGGTCGGGGACACACACACACACATACAATTAATAAATACATACATTAATGTGATTTTTTAAAAGTCCATACCAAGAGAAGCGATTGTGAGTAAACACAGATACCTGTGTAAAGACAATAATATTTCACATTAACATTTAAACAGTGTATTACCATCTATGGTTTCTAGACAATGATCAAATATTTCAGTGACACAAAAGCAATGAACTGGACCAGAAATCCATGACAAATAATGTTACATGTTTCCTTCACTGTACCAAAAGCTAACTGGAATTATAATTAAAATTTAAAATTTTGAAATCCGATGTCAGATTCTTAGGCCAGCAACCATTTATTTCCTATTCACTATATTTCTGTGTCATAAAATAAAATTTATTTTCATGTTCAAGTTCCTGAGATTAAAGGACTGAGGATGCACAGCAGAAGGCAGATTCTCCCCGTAACAATTTGAATTTAGGCAACTTTTGCCAGTGTTTACAAAAAACACAAAAACTATTTAGATTTTTCCAAATTCTTTATGACCTTTCTCAATACAGGGATATTTATCTCCACGAGAAGAGAGTGGTTTATATTAGATAGAGGAAAGAAAGTTGAGAAATCGCTACACTACTGTAGAACAGATGGCTTTTGTTGGAAGATCTTTATCAATAATTGGAACACATGACTTAATTATGCTCAAGTAGAAGGGAAAATAATTTCCAAATTTTGTTACTTCATGTAAGAGTATTTGTCCAAAAGCTAAATGTTTGGTTAATCAGTTTGGTTAAACATAGTAACGTACTCCGGGTGCAGTGTGTCTTTATGTGAACATAGTGGCAAAGGAAAGACAAATGAAGAAAAGTCAGGGTTCCTGTTTGAGGGTAAGAAATCATTCCTATTTCATTTTTTAATATTTTATTTTTATATATTTCTTATGTGTATGAGTATATTGCCTGCATGTGTGTAAGTGCACCGATGTTGTGCAATGCCCATGGAGGTCAGAAGAAACTCCCTGGAACTGGAGCTACAGACAGTTGTTAACCATCATGTAGGTGCTGGAAATCAAACCCAGGTCTTCTGCAAGAGTAGTCAATGCTCTCAGCTGCTGAGCCATCTCTCCAGTACCCTGAAATCATTATTATTTCAAAAGACCACACTTGGGGACTGCATTGATACCAAGTACCGTGGAATTCCTCACAGATTCAGTGATGGTTAAGTATAGCTCTGCCTCTTTGGAGTCAGAATGAAAATAAGTTCATCTCATTAATAGTTAGGAAACGCTGAGTTCAATGCACATCTTCAGTGAAACTATATGTTTAGCTTCATTGTCTTTCAAAATGTATATATTAATGGGGAAAAATATGATTTGGTAGAGTGCTTGTCAGACATGCAGAAGCCCTAGGTTCCATCATCAGCACCCCAGAAACTGCTGGTCACACACCTGTAATATGAGCACTCAGGATTTAGAGGCAGAAGGATTAGAAGCTCAAGGTCATTGTTGGCTACATAGTGAGTTCAAGGCCAGCCAGAACTAAACTACATAATTAATTTATGAAAGTCTCAGGGATGAAATATTTTGTTCCTTTTAAAATCCCTCTTCTGTTCTCTGATGCTCCACTTCAGGAATTCCTTTTCTACAGTATAATTTGATCAGAATACAATAAAGAAGTTAATTATGTTAGACTTATTTTATTTATTATTTTTATTTTATGTGCATGAGTGTGTTGCCTGCGTGTGTGTAAGTGCACCTGTGTTGTGCACTGCCCACAGAGGTCAGAAGAGGGCATCTGAGCCCCTGGAGTTAGAGATGGTTATTAGCCACCATGTGGATGCTGGGAATGGAACTGGGATCTTCTGTAAGAGCAACTAGTGCTCTTAACTGCTGAGCCATCTCTCCAGCCCCATTAGGCTTAATTTTAAAAATTACTTCTTATTCTTTGGAAGATCGTGTACTCTATTCAAATCTGGGCTGCCTCTCTTCTTCTTTCTCTTCTAGCTAAGGAACCTGTTTCCCACGTATGAATTTCCACCTGTTTGGCTTGACTGTTCCCTGAGTATATTTGTTCTATCCCTAGACCTACTTACAGAACCCAGTATCAGCTCACATTTACTTCCCAGAATAGAATGCAAATCCTTCAGCATAGTACTTTGGAAACTCCATAATCATGAGTCACATTTTTATGTAGAATAAAACATCTCCCATTCTTATTCACAGAGACACCTATGTTCCTGTTTTTGAAATGATTTTCTATTCACATAACATCATGTACAAATACATGATTCTGTCTTGTTTTTAATCAAGGTTTTTTTTTCCTATTAATGCATTGAATTATGCTAAAGATTTTCTTCTGTAATAAACCCTATATGGTCATGTCAGAAACTTATTTTTATGCTGTACATATTTGTATGTGTACGTGTATGTGTACGTGGATGTGCAAGTCGGGGGTGGAATGCAAGCACATGTGTAAGCATATGTGTAGAGGCCAGAGGTCAGCATCAAATGTCTTCCTTGATTGCTGTCCACCTTACTTTTGGAGACAGTCGCTCACTGTTCTTGGAGCTTGCTGATTTGGCTAGACTGGCTGACCAGCAAGCCAGGTCCTGTCTCTACCTTCTCAGCCTTAGCAAGGTAGGTACATGTTATCATGCCCTACTGTTTACTTGGATGTTAAGGCTCTGTTTTAGGCCCTCGTGACATGATTCTATAACAAGCATTTCACAATCTGAGTCAGTTCCTTAGGCCTGTGGAATATGTGCATTTTATTTTAAATTTCTATAAACAATTTCCCCACTAAGCCATAAAGGAGTTAAAACCTATAATTATTTGCCCTTTTGACTTTTGATGATAAAAATTAATGTTTCACCAAGTAGATTTGATGGTAAGATATTTCAGATTTATATGTTTTTCAAGATCATGTAAACAGAGACAAGATTTGTTTCACAAATTTTGGATGAAATTCCTTCAGTAATCAAGTTGAAATATTGATTTTTCTTAATGAATCACTTTGGTAATTTAATGTTGTCATTATGTAATTATCATATGCTACATAATCTATATGTATTTACTGACATTTTCAAATAAGAAAATTATCAGTTCCTTTGCACCAATCCTTCAGTGGAAGTTTTACCTAGAAGGAATGTGTCATGGCGATCAATACCAGAGACTCCAAAAGCCAGACTTCCTTCCCTTATCAGTGTCTCCTTTGGTAAGTATTAAACCTTTCTCTACCCCGAGTCCTTATTGTTAAAATGGGGGGAGATGATCACAATAATATCACATATATAATAAATTCACTGTGAGGATTAAATGAAAGCTGTGCTATGCAGAAGAGCATTTGCAAATTCTAGCATACAGAAGGCACAGCTATTTATTTATCTACAGAGTAATACCAGCTCAAGCTTAAAAGAGTTCCAAGACAGAATTTTCAACTACAACTGAGCTCCTCAAACTGATTGTTTTGTCATCTCCTTGTTAGTATAAAATGCCACATGTTCACAAAGTTGCCAAGTACAAAAGAGTACTTTTCTGCAATTCTTTCCTTCATCAACACTGAATTTATCGGAAAGTCTAATCAGCTCTGAACTTGAAAACCTCTTCCCAATGGCCCTCTTTACTGTTCCTTCATTACTGTCCAGGCCACGGGTGTTCATTTTTACTAATGCCCGGCCTCTCTGATGATCTCATGGGTACTCTCTTATTCCATATTCTCTTATTCCCTTTCTCCACACAGCAGCCAGTCAGCATCTCCTCCTTAGAAGACAAGTTAAGTCAAACTATCTCACTACTAACCATTACCTGAATCTCTCTGAAACAGCATAAAATTCAAATAATTTGTCTTGATCTAACAGCCAGCATATAGTGGCCCTACATTGCCTCATCCTCAGTCACTGTCAAGTCCTGCTTACCAGTGCATAGTGTATTCTTGACTAGATGGTCTCAAGTACACCAAGCAGGCTGTTGCCTTGGTCCTTGAGCTACTTGCTATGCCTAGACCTTCCTCAAGGTCTCAGATAACTGAATTCTTTTCATATTTGTCCCCATCAGGATATTACTTCCAAAAGGCCTTACTTGAGCCCTCATCCTAAAATAATGATTTACTCTGTTCATTGTTCATTTTTCTCAGAAAACCATCAACTAGAATTTGAAAGTGTATCATTTGTTTATTATTTACATGATTATGACCTTGTTCCCCTTTGGAAATACAGGTATTGGAACTCAATCTTTCTGTGTTTAATACTGAAAGAGTTGGTGCCTGTGACTATGAATAGACAATCAGTATTTAACAAACACTCCTGCCATTGCCACATTTTCCTTCATAGTGATTTCATCTTCCTCTCCTGTAATATTTAATTGTGTGATCCCTAAATATCACAAGGCTACAAAGACAAATCTCATTGATAAATCAGAATATGTAAGATGCTGTTTTCTATTTATTATAGAAATGATTTTTTAGGCAGAGAAAAAAATGTCTTTGTGGAACAAGGGGCTATTTAAATTTGTCATATAAAGAATTAGTTAGAAACTAAAGGCAAACTTACTCATCAAATATTTTCTCTGATTTACCCAGTTTGTACTGTCTATAGATTGTGAAGTGGTAAGGGTTAGAACAAGATTTAAAATGTATCATGAACGATCTTATTTTTATTAAACTTCTACACACTGTGTGACATCTAACTCTGACCACAGGATCTTGTGTCATAGGCCTACATTTTAGGTATAAGGAAGTACAAACTTAAGAAAGCTGAGTAAAGTCCTCCATGGCCACCATTCCAGCACCCAAGCTCAGTCGTGCAGCTCAGTGGATGGCTCAGACAGACCTGAGAGACCCCTATCCCAGGCATTCCTCTGCCTGCTCAGATTGTGCAATTCCATGCTTCTGCCATAGCCGTCAGTCCCTCTGCTCCTGTGAGTTCTTTCACATCTCAAAGTCCCCAGTCCCTGTCTTCCCTTTCAACTCTCCCAGTGTCCGAGGCTTCGCAGGTCCTGCAGCTTCTTGCATACCTTAGACTTGTAAGTTCCCCCAGACCTATGAGAATACGTGACCCCAGTGTCCTCCCACTACCCAGGGCCTAGCTGGGGTTGTGCAGCCTTCTCACTAGGTTCTAGGAAAACTCTCCTGCCCTTGTAAACATCTTAAAATATGATGCATATCTGGGGTTTGTACACTGTATCACTCCAGACAGAACCAGTCAAGAGTTAACATTAGCATCATTTTCTTGGTTACCAACAAGCAGGAATCTTCCCTGTCCCTCCAATCAAAGAAACTACCTCATATATCATAAACATTTCTGTAGGCCAGTTGAGGTTCCTTCTTTTCAAGTGGGTCAAGTTGACAACCAAAGCCCATCATGAAAATAGAGCACATGGAACATCTACTAAAGAAGATTTAGAGAGATATATTGAACATAAACACAAGCTATATGTGGGAGCTTAGACACAGAGTAACCTTCTAAGGTCTAGACACCTCCTCTTCTCTGGAGTAAATCTGAAAATGCGAATAATGATAACTTTGTTTCCCCTATAAAAAATGTAATTTGAAATATAACTTTCCTGATTGCTTCCCCACAGAAAATATCATACTCATAAGCATAGAAATCAGGAAGCATAGAAATACAGTTTAAGAATGGTCCTTCTCATTTTTAAAGAAAAAAATTTATTGAATCACTGTATATTTCATACAGAACATCTCAAACAATCGTAACTGGCTTTATACCCTCTTCCCCACTGACATTCCTCATAGATCCCCAATTGGAATCCACACATTCTTTCATCTATGTTAAGGTTTATTCTGTCAAGTTAGTGTCACCAAATGACCTCAGGGCAGGTTCATCCACTGAGGTCTAGTCAGCCTACTGGGAGTCCCTTGCTTTAGGAAGACTAGTGTATGCTCACCCAACAGTAATCAGTTGCCAATATTTCTTAAGCAAAGATTGGGGTCTACTATCCATTTCCCCAGTGCCATGCTAGATTTTTGTCTACTTGAGTTTGCATAGGTTTTGAGCATGCAAACACCACTGCTATAGGTTCATATGAGCAGGGTCCCAAGAGCTTGTAGGATTCTATTTAGATATGGTCATGCACCTCCTCACTGACTCTAACAATCTTTCCTCCCCCTGGTCCACAATGATCTCTTGACCCTGGGTGAGTGAAGCTTAAGATAGTAGTCCTGTCCAGGGACCCAAATCTGCGGATTCCTAATCTCCATGCTTTTGCCATTTGTGAACTTTTGTGTTACTGGCCCTTTGTTGCATAAGGAAGCTCCATTAATGAGAGTTGAGAGATTCATTAGTGACTTCTTTACCCCTTGTTTTATATTGTGGGAGCCTTGGGTGTAGAAGCTGCATTGTAGAAGTACCACTTAGGCATTGGTAATTTACAGTGTCTGTGTGTGATCAGCTGTGGTACTTTGTCTTAGTCTCTGGTCAAAAAGAAGCTTCTTTGGTTAATGGTGACTGGGATACTTGACTGTAAATATAAGGATACATTGTACTTAGTAAGAAGTTACATTAGCCTAAGGATGTGACAGCCTTAGGGATTTCTCTAAGACCTATTATCTCTTCAACCATATGTACTTGGCTATGATTAGAGTAACACACATGAGTTTCCTCCCATTGAGTGGATTCTAAAACCAATTAGGTAGCTATTGATTGGACCCAAGATAAAAGTCTGCACCAATGTCTAATGCTGTGGCAGTCATCAATGTGGTCAAAAAGCTGGTTTGGGGCTATCGATTGATGTTCTCCCTTGGCTACTTGCATAGTACTCAGTACTCTCCAGAGCTATGAGAGCTAGCCTTCAGGGAAAGTAGCTCCCAGGTTAGTTCTAGCTCCATTGCTCCAAATCCAGTCTCTGAATCATGTCTTTAGCAATAGGGTGTTAAATTCAAATTTGGTAAGGCAATCAAGGACTGTGGCAATAGACTGTGTAATTTTGGGAGTCTCTTGGACCACCCTGGCCAACAACTCAAAGGAAAGTTTCTCCTGTCTGGCACTGTTTCTTGTTATGTAGCCTTCAGCTATGCACATGGACTCATGTAGAGATATTGTATGTGGAATTTGCCATTAGATTGTTAGACTAATATGATTTCCTCTGGGATTTTACACCAGAGGAGGCATTATTTATCCCTTCTCTCTCTTTCTCTCTCTCTTTCTCTTCTAACCTTCCTTCCAATGTTTCCCCATTAAAAGTGTCCCCATTTTCTCCATTTCTCCTTGATAATACCAGTCTCCTAAGGCCCCAGCTCTCTTGAGCTCCTTCTTCCTCTGTATCCCATCGTGCCTTCTAGAACTCTCTTCACCCCCTTTTTATCCTCTCAGCTATATTTCTCACAAATGTGATTGTTGTGGTTTGAATGTAAAATGTGTTAGGCTTCATGTTTGTGGCACTCTTTGAATAGCTTTCAGAACATTTACATTGTGGAGCATCACTGGGGGAATTAAATCACTGGGACAGGTTTTGAGGCTGTATATCCTGGCCTCCACTTCCTATGGACTCTGTTTCCTGCATGTAAGTGCAATGTGACATCCAGGCACAACTCCTACCATCATGCCTTTCTTGTCTGTTGCCATGTCTTTCCTGACAAGATGGATTACATTCTTCAGGAACTATAAGTAAAAATAACCTCTTCCCTCCTTAAGTTGGTTTTGTCGGAGTATTTCATCACAGTAACAGAAAAGTAATTAAGGAAATTTGTACCAGAATCGAGACTGTGGTAAACCTAACTGTGTGGTTCTTAGGAATTTGGAAGTGGTTTGAGGTTGGAATGGGGAAGAATTCAGAACTTTGGGATAGAAAATTTCTCAGATGTTCTGCTTAGGGGGCCATTCTGAAGGAGGTTTAGAAGATCAGAAGTCAGAGAAGAATATAGAATGTTGAGACCTGGCTTATGTCGTTTCAGGGAAAGAAGAATGACTAGAGTCAATTCAGGCCAAGAATCTAGCTGCATTCTTCTCATGTCTTAAGAACTTGACTGAGACTGAATTTAGAAGTAACAGATAAATTTGTTTGGAGGAGGAAATTTCAAGGCAGCACAACATTGAGGCTGTATCATGTTTATTGTTCACTGTTGTCATTCAGATGTGCAATGGGAGAGTGAAACAGGTAGAACAGAAAGAAATCAAATTATTTTGATGCCATTAAAGGCAAACTCTTTATTTGGAACAATAAAAGAGGTGGTCAAAGGACAAGATCTCACCCATCAAACAGCTCCAACTTGTGAAAATGGAAATTAATTTGAAAGGAGAGAACCTAAGCTCAGAATGTCTAAGATAATTCTTACTCTTAGAAAGAGACTGCCTAGAGCAGTGTCTCCCCAGGGTCATCACACAGAGGCAGGTTCAGCTATGGTCTCAGTGGATAAGGTTCCACTCTGAGGTGGCAACAGCACTTGACTTGTGTTCTACACAAGAAATTGGTTTTGCAGGCATGAAGGATTCAAGATTAAGGAGATTGTGGGGTCTTCCTTTACACTTTGAGGAAAATACAGAGGTCAGGCAATGGTTGGCAGTGCTGGAGTCCTTGAAAGGAGGCCCTGAGAAGGCATTATGTGAAGCTGTGAAGATGAAGCCTAAGTTGCAATGGAGATCCGAAGATGTTGGAGAAAGCAGGACCGTGGGACACTTTCTGAGGAAAGCTGCAGGTATAGGCTGAGCTAGCCCAAGAGAAAGTTTATGTTTACTTTGGACAGCAGAGCTGACAGGACAAGGTTACTTTAGCCTTTTGGAGAGATGATTCCATCAAAATTCTCAGGTGTTGGGTAGGAATCTGAGGAATTTTCTGTTTTGCTTTTACAGGGGTTTACTGGAGGTTGCCTTCAATCTTAGAGACTTGGGGCATTGAGTGTTTGAACAGTATTGGGGCTGTTTTAGACTATGGGGACTTTTGATGTTGTACTGAATATATTTTACATGAAGAGATAATCATCCTGCTGTGGACACCAGGAACAGAACATTGTGATTTGAACCTGAAATGCCCCCCATGGGATGCAGTACCTTTAGGAAATGGAGCATCACGGAAAGAATGAGTACTGGAGGAAAGGTCTCGAAACGGGATAGTTTGGCTTCATGCCTCATGAATGTGTATGCTGATGAGAAATCTGCCTCCTGTTCCTGCCTTCATACCTTCCTTGTCTGCTGCAGTGTCTTCCCTGCTGTGATGAGGTGCATCCTTCAGGAACCCTTCTACTCTTTCAGGGTATTTTCTCACAACAAGAGAAAGGTTACCAAGGCAACAGCCAACATTGGAAGGTCTAAAATGCTATTTTTAATAGCATTCTTCACAGAGATTAAAAATAATTATTGAATATACATTTGAGTATCATGCTAATTATTAATTATTTAAGATAATTATTAATTAGGAGCTGGAGAGAGGGTTCAGCTATTAAGAGCACTGGCTGTTCTTGCAGAGGACCCAGGTTCAGGTCCCAGCACCCACATGGCAGCTAACAACCATCCATAACTCCAGTTCCAAGGGATTCAGTGCCCTCTTCTGACCTTTGTGGGCACTGCACCACATGCACTTGTATACATGCAGACAATACACTCATGCACATAAAATAAAATGAATAAAATGTTTTTTAAGTATGATTTAAAAGAAAAACCCATCACTACACCTAGTATAGTGGCACATGTCTTTAATCCCAGCACTTGGGAGGTAGAGGTGGGCAGATCTTTGTGAGATTAAGGCCATCCTGGACTACATAGCAAATTCCAGGTAGCCTAAGGCTCTGGGAGACCCTGTCCAAAACACAAACAAACAAACAAAAAACCCCATGGCTTTAGGAAGTCAGATATAACTTTAAAACACATACTATGTCAAAGCATTAATCTTCTTTATAGCAATTTAATTCAGATCAGTTTCTGTCCCGTCTCCCCATGAGACTTCTTAATGGCTTGAATTATTGCTATTTAACTTCTCAATTTCCAACTAATTGTTTGTCCCTAAAACATGTGTTAATAATTGAATGAATTCATTCATTTGTAAATCCAAGAAAACTTTTTTCCTCCTTTGCCTGGAAAATGAAAATAGTAATACTGAGTGTTCTGAAATTCTTATTCTTTAATATATACAAGTTTCTACTAGTATTCATGCATGAAAGTATCTTAGGTAATTGATATAAGAAGTTCAATTCTTTAAAGTCATTTTAAATAAACAGGATATCATAGTTTAAAAAGCATTGGCATTACAGAAAAAGACCAATAAAAAGAGATTGGGTCTTGAAGTTGCCTCTTTTCTCCAAGCTCAACTACGCAATTCACAAATTTACTATTGCTTTGCACTGTCAAGGAAACACAAATTAGTTAAGGATAATAAAACCAACACTCAGCTTCATGTTTGTGGGTTGAGTTGCTACATGGAATTGGAATATATTTTCTGTGGCATAATATTTTTGTAGTGAGGCAGCCAAAATACCACAAATGCATAGCACGAGCTGCAAGCATTCTGGCCCTTCCAGGCATTTCTGTGGCTTGGCATTGATAAATGCAGGTAACGTTTAGGTTGCAGTTAGGATCAAATTACAGCAAACACTGCCTTTTCCAAAAATGTAAGAGTTGCTGAAACAGCTTCCCTATTACTTTGGGAGGCCATGCCTGTCCATCAACAAGCTGGGTCTTTAGAGCAAGTTCTCACAGTTGTAGCTTTTCAGTGAGCACAATGTCCGAGCGCAGTCAAAACAGAAACAATAAGAAAAATAAGACTCTTCCTTCATGTTTCACAACAAACCTGTGTCGTGAACATCAGTGCATATTGTGACTTCTTCACCTTTCCTGATGCCTATTTTTCTTAATGGTATATTCTTACTTGACACTGAAATTGTAAGACAATATCTTCAGTTTAGAAGCCATTAGAAAGGAACAAGAGCAACAGAAGCTTGTGCACTACAGAGTAAATCCTATTACTTTCCAGTCCGCATACCAGTGCTGCCTGCCACGTATAAGCTTTCCTAAAGTGTAAGTCATTATTTATAAATATGCAACTTGTGTGAGGTTTTTTTCCTTTGTATTTTGCCATTGATCTGCAGACACTTTAGTTATATCTGATATCAGCATAATGTATTGTGAAAAACAGTGTAGCATATTTGATACATGTAGTACCTTGTGATTATTACTGCCATTAACGTAGATATAGCTTCTTAAGATAGAAGACATAATTCTCTTGTATTCATGACTTTCTTTTCCTGGTATAATAAGTATGAAGAAAAATTCAAAAGTTCTCCAGTACTATTGACGGAATTCATGCTTCTTTTGCAGTTTTTCTTTGAAATTGATTGTCTAAAACAAAATCCTTGTATTTTGATGTGTATATCCCAAGTTCCAGAAAAGACATGTATGGCAGTCAGATCAATGAAAAATCATATATATATATATATATATATATATATATATATATATATATATAATCACATGCATACACACATATGTGCATATATATGACATGAAAAAAGGGATACTATTTAGATATAGGGAAAGGTGCTAACAAGATGAGGAACAAGGGGGACAAGAAAGTAACAGAAAGTGAATGTGATTAATGTACATGATATTTGGGGGGATGTCATTATGGAGCCCATTGCCTAGTACAACAAATATGCATATTAAATTCCCCCCCAAATGAAGTGCACTTCTAGAAATAATATGGTTTTTGTGAAGTTGATTGATACTTCTCGTCTGGGGCAATTTCTTAGTACTTCAAGAATATTTTTTTTGGAAAAAATATTTATGTGGCTATTGATTTTATGTGGCAACTGAGACTATTGTTGCATTTAAACAATGAACCAAATAACAGAATCCATATATTCTGATACTTCTAAGGTTAAGTGACCCTAAGCATAGCTTTACTTTATAAGAAAATCATCATGAAGCATTGCAGAAAACAATACTAAAAGTTTTTCGATTGTTCTCCCAGGAAGAAGTCCTCACACATCATCCGTCATTGGTCATTGTCCTTTGTTTCACTTCTCTGTGATGTCTCTTCCTACCACTTTCAATGAATTCCCTGTGGAGATGTTGACCCTAAGACAACTGCCATCATTCTTAGAGCTTCGGAGAAGACACTCATTACAGTCAGATCAATGTGAAACTGATGTAGTTAACTGTTTTCTAATTAGTTCCCTCCACAATTAGTCTCTGATGAATGCGTTCCACTAAGTCAAAGGTTCCGACCAACTGATGTTTTGTTCCTTTGTTTTATTTTGACAAGGACAAACTGATTTTTTTTCTTTGCCCAGGAATACACTTGCAACCATCACAATTACTTATATTTGCATTGGTTAAAAAAAAAAAAAAAAAAAAAAAACTAGGCTCAAGAACATTAAGTGATAGAGAACTCTGCTCATGTTGGAAATAGTAGAAAGGCAGTTACCACATAGTCTAAATTCAGCCTTTGTATTGGATATTTCCATTAGTAGAAGTTGCTGGTAATCAAATTGAAAATGTTAATCAATGGGACAGGAAGTGAAACTGCTTTCTAACTTCCACATCATTCATGTCAGCCTATGAAGTCTGATGGAATCCTAACTGCCCTCTGATATTAGAACCAAAGTGCCTGCGTTCTGAAGTTAGGAGACGGGGTAGCTCAGACAGAACTTTGACAATGCCAAAACAAGCTTGGAAGGGAAGCAGTCAGACTAACCAAAGATTTGGCAGCATAAAAAAACCAACAAATATGTTAATTGATGTTTGTTTTAATATTGAATATAGTCAAATCCTTTTTATGTAAAACCAACCCATTAACAAGAGACTCGGAAGGAAAAGAGTTGAGCAAGGAGCGTCAAAGAGTTGGCTGAGTCACTCTGAAAAGTAATAAAAAGACTAACTTTTTTGATGAGGTTTTAAAATGAGAAGGGAAGGGACTACGATATGGAAATTATGCATCCTTTGCATTGTATATGTCTTTATGAGTCAACATTTTTATAGCAAGGAAAACTATTCTCACCAAATTTTAATGCTCAGGGGTTGTAAAACCCTGTACATGCACACCTACACACATATGCACGTACCCACACATGTATGCACAAAATAAAGAAAAAAAAGACTAACCAGGAACACAGCAATGGTTTAAACAGTAATAATAATAATCATACATCAGAACTCAGTGTATGTGATTGTGTAGATAGTCTCTTAAATTTTAATTACTAAACCAAATTTAAAGTAGTATTATCATCCCCATTTTAGTGATAATGAAATTGTTAAGAAGCTTGTCAAAGTTAATCACATCATTATTTTTAAAGCTGAAACTCAGATCTAGATCTGATGATACTGACAGCCTAGCTGTTTTTCACTCAGCATCCTGGCAGGAAAAGAATAGTAATACCTTGGTGCTAAGGAGATGTGATCTCTTCTGGTCAAGCTTGTGATTGAAAGAATGCTCCTGAACCCCTACCCCGTTCCAAGCACAGTGGTTCTAAAAACACAAATTTTGTTTGAAAAGCAATTAAGTAATACAATCAAATTAAAGAAATTGAGAGTTCTATGAAGTGAAACAAGAGCAACCAGAGCGCTCTCTCTCTCTCTCTCTCTCTCTCTCTCTCTCTCTGTGTGTGTGTGTGTTGGGGGATGAGACATGATGGTCATTTTCCTGTTTGCACTAAAATCCATTCTCTGTCTTTCTCTTGTTTATACTGCAGGCCACATTTCTTCCTAGGAGTCCTTTACAACTGATCCAGTTATCTTGGGCTAATGGTGGCAGTGGTAAGAAACTGAAGATCAGGAAAAAGGGAAAGTCCCTTCCCTCTGGCTCAGAGGCATCTGGCAGTGACTGTCTCTCCAGTGCTTCACACTCCTGCCATTCCTTGCATGACTCGGGTCCAACCCAGGCTGGTGCTGGTTTCTGCTTGGTGATCACACTGGCCGGTGTCTGAAAACAGCAGTATATTCCACATCTCTCCAGTCGTGGGAGAAAATCATCTTCTCACTGCCTATAATTTTTGGGATCACCTGCCTCCCATCCTTTATCTTCTCACCTCATCCAGGCGACTGCTCTATAATAATTGGAAAGGTTTCTGTTTTCTCAGCTTGACTGACATGGTACAAGGTGACAGAAATCAGTAGAAAAACAAAAACACGTGGCCCGGGTACATTGGTTTATGAGTCCAGAAACCACGGAGCATTTAATACCCACATATTTCACAGATAAAACATTGCATCTTCCACGGGGAATTGAAGAGACTGTAAAAAAGTGACCAGGGGATGACATTAAGAAAACTCCAAATTAATCATGATTTAGAAACCCAAAGTCCATAACATAAGATTTTAAGACATAGACTGGAACAGAAGTCCCAGACAATGGAGGAACGAATTGGAGGAAGCTGTAAATTGAAGGGAGAGCCATAGATAGGAAGGGCGACTAGGAGAGGGAGAAAAAGAGAAGAACATCAAGCCTATTCAGACAGCATCAAAACTAGAATTTCAAGCTAGTGGACTAAATGATCCTAAGAAAGAGTGCTTGCAGATAGCTCACCACAGACGAAATGGGAGGGCAGCACAGTAGAAGAACTATAAATTACAAAACTGTTTGAGTCCGTTAATGAAAGAAAATTTTAAAAGGGAAAATTAGGTGAAGAAAAAACAATTTCCCCAGATCTTGAGATTTCAAGATGACTAAAAACATAAAACCAATGCAGTGACCACATTTGGTTCCACTCATTTGGGCAAAATCAGACTGTTCAGGTAGGTACACCATGCTCTCTCCTTCCTCGTACAGGTCCACTATTCAGTTGCTAGGACAATGTAGGCAACCATATGCATGGAATTTCTGTTCAATTAGCCAAAGGAAATGCAGTATTTTAATTTATGTGCCCTGTGGATGATAGATCATGCATTCTGCTTCGAAAAATATACAATTGATAGTAAAATCATCTGTGTTTCATGTTGTCACTTTTGAGGATTTAGTATTTATTCATTCATATACCGGTAGAGGAAAATGGGCTGAGTTTTATCTGTTCACTTATACCTGACAGCAATCCTGGCACTACCTAAAGATGCTTGCAAAGCCACTAATGAAAAGAGACTTCACTGTTTACACAAAAAACCTAATCAATATTCTCAATTTTCACAGTGAATGTATCGATTCTTCCATTTAGGTCAATTTAGGAAATAAATGAAGGAGCAGAATACTTGATATCCATACCAGTCGGAGAATAAATCTTCCACCTCTTTATCAAAAAATAATTGAGAGAGAACATATTCATGAAACAAATTTCTATTGCTCTAGTGTGACTGGCTAATAACTCTAGTCCAACCTGTGTTAGCAGAAAGCTGCAAACACATTGTCATAGTTCCCAAAAGACTTTTTCTTACTGAATTATTTGTTAATACTATGTCCTAGACATGTACTAATGGCTGCCATAAGAAAAACAAGCAGAGACCCTTTGGTCAGGCAAAGTGGTGGACATCTGCAATACCAGCACTGTGAGGAATAAGAGACCTGAATGAGAATACACCGTGAATGTGTTCTGTGCATTTTTAGGTGAATGCGATTTTATTTTATTTTAAGAATGTTGTTGCTTTTTTTGACAGAAGATATTCACAGATATCATATGTTGAAAGTAAAGTGCATGGTTGATCATTTTTAGAGAATCTTCTGTTTTATCTAGTGTCTATGCCCCTGTTTATAATCGCTCCTTATTAGGTCTTACTAGATCTGGGTTTGAGTGCTTATGTTCTCCGTTCTTCATTTTCAATCTCTCTAGGTCATATATCAAATGAATCAGCTACTATTGATTCTGCTTAGAATCCAACCTGAGAATGTGTTACCATGATTAAGTGAATTCCTTTGTACTTGTCAATGCAGTTTGTATATTTATTCTTAGTTATGTCATCATGCTTCATGAATACATTGTTTTATAGTAGATTTTAACATTCCTCTATACTTTGTCATTCTATTCAGCTCTGAAATATTATTTCTTTGTACATTTGAGATTTATTACACAACAGTGTTTGAACTATATTGTGGGATAAGATGGATAGACAGTTATACCAATAAATTTGCCCATAGAGATTATTTACTCAGGTAGCCATTTCTAAAATCTTTACCAAATAAATAATCTTGTTCTTCCCATCTCACAGAAAGCTTTGGACAATTCTATCACAGGGGTTGGGAAAGTCTGAAGTAAGCCTCAAAAACCTAGATTTTTGTGGCAGCAAGATGGCTCAGTGAGTAAGGTGCCTGTAGCTAAGCCTGAGGACTTAAGTTTGAACTCCAAGGCCCACAGGTTGAACTGAGACAACTGAATCCTTCAAGTTGTCCTCTGACATCAGTACACATGTGATAAATAAATACAAAAAATTAATTTTTAGGAGGCTGGAGAGATGGCTCAGCAATTAAGAGCACTTGTCACTCGTCCAGAGGATCGAAATTGGGTTCCCAGAATCCACATGGGAGCTAACAATTAACATTAACTCCGTTTCCAGGGGATCTGATGCCCTCTTCTGGCCTCTGTGAGCAGTGCACACACATGGTACACTTACATACATACAGGCAAAAAATTCATACACACAATATAAAAATAAATGCCCCCTCCCCCAAGCAATAAAAGCCTAGATTTCTTTTTTCCCTGACTCCAAACTAGAGTAAGCAAGGCACTTTGCAGCATGTCCTCAGGCTTCTCTATTACTGTTACTACTAGGAAGATCATGTGTCTGTTCTATTTTCTTATGGTGAAACTCAAGAGACAGCAGCATCATAAACGTTCTCTTAAAAGATAAAATAGATGTAAAGTATTTTAAAAATATTTTATTAAATTTAGAGTGTGTGTGTGTGTGTGTCTGTGTGTGTCTGTGTGTGTGTGTGTGTGCATTCACGTGTGCTGTGGGGAGATCAGAGGGTAACTTTTTGAAGCTGGTTATCTCCTTCCCCCTTGGGTCTCAAGGATCCAACTCAGGTTATCAGGTCTGGTGGCAAGCGCTATATGCTGAGCCATCTTATCAGTTATTAAAAAAATTTTTTAACGTGAAGTATTTTTAATATACCAGTTCTCTTTCTGTTTTTCTGAATTACTGAAGTGATTATACAAAACAACAAAATTCTAAGGGTGGGGAAATTTAATCTGCACATTATAAATGAATCTGACTTAAAAATTGCAAATTATGTAACCTCATATCAGATTCAGTGACTTTAGCACTTTTTCCATGCAAAGGTCACCTTGATGGTATACATGATCTGCATAATGCTTCTATTAACTTTTAAGTACAACTGACAAAGGCATGTGATGATCACCACAAGTCACTGTGTTATGAAACAATAGTAGGTCGTTTGGGACCTGGAAAGTGGGAGGTCTTCAGTCATTTAAGAAGGAGGCTGCGTGAGAGGCTTCATACCTTGCAATACAAAAACAGAGGAGCAAACATTCCTCATGCAAAAAAGAAATCTGAAGATGGGCCTGAGTTAGAAAGAGTTAGAAAGGTAATGTGAGCTTAGCTGGCGTCTGGGCCAGTATGTCATCCCTCTGCCCTTTGTTGTGCCTCAAAATAGAAAACAAAGGCCACCCGCTCCTCCCGTGCTACAATCCAAATCTATATTAATTTATAGTCTTAGTTCTCTGTCACCTAGGAACCTCACGGGCATAAATCATGCCTGTAATGTTACTGTAAATAACAGCTCGCCGAATGTTGTTGATTCATCAACTTCTCACTGTTTCCAACAACAATTCTGTGACACACAGGATCTCTGCAGGTGTCCAGAAAGGGCTGAAAGTATCTATGACAGTTCGTATCACTGCATGGTTCATGTTAAAGTTGTGGTTCTTGATAATAAAAACATGATGGTTTTTAGTGGTAAACTAAACTAATTGACTATAATAATTGGAAAAGCTATTGTGTTTGGGAAATGGGTGTGTATACAAGAACGAGCATATGCCTGGAAAAAAAAATTTCTAATGAAATGTAGGGATAAAAATTGAAATTCTTTAGCACAGTCGAAAGTAGTTAGCAATCCTTTACTCTCTTCAAGTATATTTGGATAATCTCTTGTGGTAAACCTGTCAATTTCATGTTAATATTCTTATTTCCAAGGCAAGGAAACTGCGACAAAAGCAGATTATGTACATTTCCTAAATTCACTAAGCAAGAGACTTGCCAATACAGAATTCAAAGTTAAGTATGGCAAATAATTACACCTTATTTACTGTCTTGAAAAAGAAATTTTTTTGCAGGCAAGAGATTGCTATAGGCAAAATTTACCAAATCAACACTTAGAATATGCCTGGGGAAAACTTTAATAGGTATTTTTTTCTTAAAAAATAATCTAGGTTATCATATTTATACCTTACCTATATTTAGAAGAATGGCTCTTCCCTTACTTACAAATGAATTCATCAAAAACAATTTCAACCAACTAACCACAGAGAAGAATTTGGCATGAAGGTATGCCAATTAAAGTTCCGAGGTTTAAATTACAGTGTGTATGTATTTAATACCTTTCTATCTTGTTAGTTTGTGTTCATCAGAAATGTCTTTATCAATTTCAAATTCAGCTGTGTTGAGGTTCTGGGGTTAAGATTGGATTTAAAAGGTCTCAACAAGCCAGGTGATCTTTAAGATAGTGGGTTAAATTCCTACAACTGCTGCTGACATCTGGGAGAAGGGTCAGGCTTCAGGGCAAGTTGACCTGGAACAGTGCTGAGGAGCACTTCTCAAACTCATCTCTAAATTCATTTTCAAGCTAGTCATGTAAGAATGGGAAGTATCTTCTGGCCACATAAAAGAATAAAAAAATTTGTGACTTGCTTTGAATCCCTCTGCATCACGGAGAGATGGAGGTGGGCTATGTCTTTGATCACTTCTCCAGAGAGGGTCCACTGTACATTCCAAATCAGTCTATATACCAAGCTTACATGTAAATCTCTCTCTGAGAATGATTTCTTCTATTTAACTTTCTAGTTAGCAATTTCTTACCTACCTTAAGCTTGGTCAAACAGTAGGTTTGTTTTTGTTTCCTTTCACCACTTCCGTTCTTCATGCACTAATTTTTTTAAACTATAATTTAATTGACACACAGTAGCTGCACTGGATAGCTTTAGTATCAACTTGACACACCTGGGTTGAGGGAGCCTCAAATGGGGAACTGCTTCCATCAAACTGGCCTGTGACCATGTCTGTGGGGTATTTTCTTGATTGTTGAGCATTGCAGGAGGACCCAGCCCTGGGGAGGTTATTGTCTGTTGTATAAGAAAGCAGGCTGAGCATGGGCCAAGGGAGCAACCCAGTAAGCATCATTCTTCCATGGCCTGTGCTCCAGCCTTCAGGTTTCTGCCTTGAGTTCCTACCTTGGACTCTGCAATGAACTGTGGGCCCCAGGAGATGTAAGCAAAACAAACCCTTTCATCCCCATGGTGTTATTGGTCAGAGTGTTTTGTCACAGCAATGGAGAAGCAACTAGGACAGTAACTGTATGTATTTATCATTTCTTTGTGTGCAAAATCTTCTCTCCTAGCTGCTTTAAAATTAATTGCTGCCAACCATGGCAACTTGTTTTATAAAACATTTTATGTATGTATTTGTTTATAATGTGTGGGAGCATATTTGTGTGTGCATGCAAGCATGTTTGGGTGTGTGAATGTAAGAGCACATGTGTGGAGATCAGAGGACCACTTAGAGTGTCAGTCCTAGGTCCTTGCCTTCTACTTTGTTGGAGGCAGGATCTCTTATTTGTCACTGATATGTAAGGCTAATTGGCCTGTAATTATCCTGTCTCTAACCCTCATTTTGCTGTAGGAACTCTGGGATTACAAACACACACTTTAAAACTATATCTGGCACTCCAGGGGTCCTGAGATCTATGGCAAGTGCCTTCCCATTGAGCCATCTCTCCAGTTCTATAAATACCTTTTCATGAATATCATGACATTGCCTCTTTCTCAGCCACAAACACAATTTGCTGATGCAATAAAAATGCATTGACTTTGTACCCACTTGTTTTCGTAGACTAGAAGCTGAATACAGTGACAATTAAAGATGGCATTAAATAAGGAAACTTCTCAGGTGAGAGTTGAGAGATACATTAATCTATGGATTTAACAATAAGTCATTAGGAATCAGGTTAACACTATAACTATTTAGTAGAAAACTAGTATTGGGCTTTCCCCTATGCCCTATTCTGTCTACTCTCAGGATTCTATGCCTAATATCAGTGTCAGGTACAGGCTCCATCTTATGGAACTGACTTTAAATCCAATGAAGTTTCTTTATGCAGCAGATGGTGATAAATACAGAAATCCACAACTGTCCCAATACGCAGAGGACAAGAGACTACAGAGTGCTTATTCCTGACACTGACACCTATCAAACTTCTGCCTCCCAGGTCTCAGGAATCACTGGGGAAGAAGGACTGGAAAGACTGAAAGAGACAAAGTAGCAGATGACCACAAGGAAACAGAATTTCCAGACTACTGGTCAGTTAATTAGATGAACTCACAGCATGTTGGCAGCACTCACAAGTCCCATGAAAACTCAAAGCAGGCAAAATCCCAGCATGGGAATACGGAAGTGGTAAGAAACCCCAACCCTACCTCAGGAACTTTTGAGAACTGATGATTGCTAGGAAAGGGGAGAGACAGCCTCTTTCAAAGAATGTGACTCTCAGTAGGTTAACCAGGCTCCAGTGGATGGACCCACACTAAAGAACATTTAGAGTAACAAATATTACGCACATGCACACACACACACACACACACACACACACATACACACACACACTATATATATAGAGAGAGAGTTATATATATATATATATAGAGAGAGAGAGAGAGTTATAGTTATAGAGTACATTAAATTGAGCAGAGCAGTAGGCGAGGTACAGATCAGATGGAGCAGGGGAATTTAAATACCGTCAAATCATATTGTATGATAATTGCAACAATTAAAATTTTTGAAAGATAGAGAGCATTAAATGTTTTGAAGTAGACTGGGCAGGTGCAATGCTTTTTTGAAGGAATCAGAAACCTCTCATCAGGGTCTATAAACAGTAGGCATGCAGGAGAAGATCCTGGCCAAGTTCACACCTAAAACATGCTCTTGATTCTCATTCTCAGTTATACTCCAGGCACAACCACCTTCAGTTCCTACCAGTGAGCCCACTCACCTTCAATCGTTGTTGTAAGCCAGACACCACCTATTTAAATTACTAAACCTTATTAGTCATTCAGATTCCTCTCCTATTAAATCACTTTAAACTAGCGAAGTAGTAGATATAAGCAATCTGGGCATAGATGAATTTTCTTATATCATTAGAATTAAGAAAATTGTTTCTTGAGACTTTTCTGATTTTTTTTACCCAATTATGGAGAGTTCATCTGTGGTGATTTGAATGAAAACTGTCTTACATAAACTCAAGTATTTGAACACTTGGTACCACTCCAGTTGGTGATGCAGTCTAGAGAAAGTCACGGAACCTTTGGGGCATGTGACCTTGCTGTAAGAAGTACATCACTGGGGGAGATTTTGAGAGTTTATAGCCTTGTTCTACTTCCAGCTTACTTTCTCTGATCCTTGGGAATGACTGAAGATATGAGCACTCAGCTTTCTGCTCTGGCCATCTCAACTGCCATGCCTATGAGCTCACATAAACTCTTCTTTCTCTAAGTTGTCTTTGCCATGGTGTTTTTTTCAGCCAACAGAAAAATAAGTAATACGCCATCAATCTAGTCTTTCTTAACTTATTAAAAATGCTAGAACAGTTCAAGAGAAAATCAAGTTCATTGAGCATCTGTGCTGCTCCTTACGTGGGCCAGCAGTGTTAGATACATCGAAGTTAACAGTTTCAAGATCACACACCTTAGAAGGTGTTCTTTACCATAGTCACCAGTAACTACACCTAGCTAAAACGTGTGGCCACATCTCATTGATAGAGTTATATCAGCATGCAGCCATACAGATCACTTTAAAAGCTCAGTGCAGTCCTGGCTCAATACTGATGAATTAGATGAGACATCTTTAACCTTTTTTGTTCATTCTATTTGCTGACATCTGTGAATGACAGATTCACAAATTTAATGCAATTTCAGCTCTGAGATAGACTGGAATGTAGAATATTTAGGCATCTTGGGGCTAAGGAAAAGGAAGAAACAAGATGTTGAAATTTTTTTAAGGGATTGTAGATGGAAAGGGACCCGGACAGCAGAGGAGTAAGGTTGTCACGTATAATGAAGATTTAGTGTTTCAGCCATAAATCTAATTCCACTAGAGGAGCACACTGCCAAAACACTGTGCAAGAAATAGCCCCAAGGTGTCCAACAGGGCCTTTTTAAACCCTGTTCGCTTCATGTTGCATATTTGAACACAGACAGTTGGAGTTCAGAGAGCACACATCTGGGTCACCGTGCAAATCCCTTCTCTCCTTAAAAAAAAAAAAAAATGCACACTCCATCTACTCTAGACTGACTTACTGGTGAGTCTGCCAAAGAAAACGATCCCATTTTGGAATACAAAAGCCAAAACACAAAGTGGAACCAACCCACACAGAATCATGCTCCGCTACTTCATGTATCCCAAGAAAGAAAAATATGCAAAGCACAAGTTCTCAGATTACTACTCCAACAGGCAACTGTACTTAAGGTTATATTTTATCACTATCGTCTTCTCCAATGAGAACCAGCCTCCAGGAAATCAAGAGCTTGAGCAAAGCAATATTCAGCTCCATCTACTTTGCTTGTGCCCAATGTAGAACTAAGCTCCCTAATTACCACCTGACACGCTGGACTGTTTGTATATTGTTTTTAGAATCATAGTGAAAATATAAGGAGAAAGGCTTTGCAAACTTTGCAGTATTGTCTGTAACAGAGACAGCTTCATGCTTATAAATTGTTTCATCCGTTTAATATTACACATTAATAGTTTAATACAGGAATGTGGATATGTGAAACTGCTTCAGTATTAGGATTCTCAAGGCAGTCTTTTGCCTAGTTGTTATGTGAACATTCTTTGAATTCTTTAGCTTGAAGACATTATACGTGTTTTCCAAAATTATCCAGGTAAAGGTGAAATTACATATAAGGAATCACTTGCTAAGAGACTTCCATGATAATTATACTGACCAGAAAAACCAGTTAAAGCAACCCACTTGAAACCCCAAATACCACTAATCCATGGTGTACATTAGTCAAATAAACCCTAAGCTAAGAATGACACAGATTTGCATTTATCTCCTGTCCTGGAATGTTGTTTGTTTGTTTTTGTTTGTTTGTTTGTTTTGAGACTGAGTGTCCCTGTACCTCCAGCTGGCCTGGAACCCACTGTGTAGACCAGGCTAGACTTGATCTCACAGAGATCTCTCTGTCTCTTGACTCTGAGTGCTGGAATTAAAATCCTCTGCCACCACACCTAGAAGAATGCATTTTCTTATGGATGAGAATGAGCAGATGTGATGTCTATCTGATAAACTAACTCTTCAACCCTTGAACATTATAACACAAAACAATGAGCTAGGAGGAACTTTGCCATTCCCTACTCCAATTTATCTGACTTTTAATTTTATTTAGGAGCATATTTTCTTTGAGTCAGTGAGGGAGATAAAGTATTTTTCACTTTGAGTACTTTTGCTACTATTTTCCTTTATTTACCAAGAACTGGGCTAGGAAAATAAGGTACAAAACCCCTAACGTATGCTCCGCCCTCTACCACTCCATGTTGTTTTCTGTTACCTTGGAACAAATTAGTTTTTGCTTTCACAGTTGGGGGACAGCAAGGCTAAGTGCAGAATGGGATAAATCGTAGTATTTTAGATATAACAACTGCTAGTGTCGAACTATCATAAAAGAGATTCAGCACTTGTGGAAAAGGCAGATCACTGTGAAGCACGTTGGGCTGTTTTCTCTGGGCATCTTGCTGACCTCACTACTTCCACAGATCAACTCAAGCTGTTTCTTGAACTGACAGAGCTAGGATGAAAACTCCCTGAACAAATCTCAGATGACTCTTCTCACATCTACATCTCTAAAGAGAAGATGACGACTCAGGAGAAATGTTGAAAGTGACAATGCCTGCTCCTTAGAAAACAACAGGGTTTTCCAAAATAATTTGCAAGTTGGTACAAACCTTTTGGCACAATTGGTATATGATTAAATTAAATTATGTGAAAACCATGAAACATTATCAGTCATTGCTGAAGGATGAAGACCAAGATTGGCATTATGTGAAGAGACGCCTAAATTTATCTTTGTTCGTGGCAGTTTTTACTGAATCCATATTCAATAGTTGCTAGTAGAATATCGATTGCATTGCAGATTTATAAAAGTTATCAGAAGCATCACTTATATGAAACTCAGTGACAATTTAACTCTGCTAAGTAAAAAGTGGGCATATAATTTCTGAAGTATAAGAACTAAGATTTACAGGATACAATTAGCACTAAGAATACTTGCATCTTCTGGCTCAAATTCTTACAGTAACTCTCCATGTTTGGAATGTCTAACTCTTCCATTTAACATATGAGAAAACTGAGTTTGAGTCCCAGTTCCAACACTGCCTTATAGAGGGCGGAAAATCCTCTCATGTGATTACCTGTGTATGCATTTTCTAGGTATACAGGTTCATAGTCATAGGAAAAAACAGTTGCTTGGTAGCCCTAGATCACATTAACTTCGAATCTACTCCTATCACCATTTTGTTGTATACGTTGATAGTTCATTACAGACATAATCTAAAATTAACCTAGACTTAAACATCCCATTTAACCTCACCATAATATAAATCATAAAATATGGTAAAAGTTTTAAAAAATAAGAATTTTGATTATACATGGAATTCATATGTACTTTTTAAACTCTGCATTAGATGAAGCTGAATTAAATTGACCTCCAGGAACATGACTTAATAAGGCTCTAGATTTCCAGTAATTTTGTGCTTATTAGAAAACACTTTATAATTCTATCAACTATGAATTTCCATAGTAATTTCAAGGGTTTTCTTTGCGTGTGCTTGCCAAATGTATGCAGACATCCATGGGGGCCAGAAGAGGGTGTCAGATCCCCCTGGAACAAGAGTTAACAGCAGTTGTTAACAGCCTAATGTGGGTGCCATGAGACAAACTTCCATCCTCTGAAAGAGCAGTTAGCACTCTGAACTCTCCAACACCTAAAACTTTTTTTTTAAGTCAGATCTTATATTCAAAATAATACTCAGTTCATAATGGAATTCATCAAGGAACATATTAGGCTTTTATTGCATTTAAAACCAGTGTTACTATAGTCAATGATTCATTATTAGATGTACGGTTAGTAATAAAAGAAAATAATGAACACAAGTTCTCATACCGAAAGCTATTTTTTTGGTCACAGATTCCTCAATGTCTAAACATAAATTTTTCCTATAGTAAAGTTTTTAGTGAACCCTAAAATACCATTTTATCTTAATTCTAACAGAGGCCTTATGACCTAGAAGGTTTGTTTTGTAAACACACAATTACTTGAAATTCTTATTTAGTATTTTTGGGAGGATTCTGGTATATTAATATTTTTAAAACCTCTCTGCAGCCGCTGTCTTATGCAATAGGTCAATGAGGGAACAGGGGAAATCCATGAGGCAGAATATTTTGTTATCTGACTATAGTCATAATGCAAATTAATCTAGCACAAAGCATTTGAGAATACCATTTTATGGTAGATGAGTGTGGGGAAAAGTTACCACCAATCAATATTAATTTGATGCATTAAACATTGAGATTATTGTTACCTTTGTTGTCATCCACCCTATACGAACATTGTGGAGGACTATAAATGCAACGGTCAGTCATATACAAAGTAACTAGTTCTACATGACAAAAATTTAGTTTCTGTCTTACTTTGTAGTTACCAATTTTAAGGTTTACATATGTGTAAAAATGGGTAAATTTAAGATCATATACAGGGGATAAATTGGATAGGCTGTAAATAACTAAGCTTACAGATGTAGACTTTAGTGAAGATTCACTGAAATATTTTGATTAGAATTAACATCATTGAATTTGTGTTTAAATGAGCAGTAATGATGCAGTTCTGTAGGACAGCATTCAGAGAGAGTGATTAGCTCCAAAGGAAGCAGTAGTAGTAATGTGTTATAAGATTTGAAAGCCGATACTCAAGCAGAGAATTAGAACAGCTAACATTTAAGAGATGCTTTTATGTGCCAGTCAGTGTCCTCAGTACCTTATAAATATTGACTCATTTAATCTTCACTGCAACCTTGGTAGGTAACCAGTTGCCCTTTTCTGAGTAATCACACAAGCAGTACCTAAGCACAACAACTTTGTAGGTTGGTAGCATTTCTGATTTTGTCTAAAATCACATAATGTTTGGTCAGTTGCCAGGTTGACTAAGGACTGAGTGTTCTACAATGACATCAATTCAGAAGGCTTGTCTCTATCTCATGTGGTCTTTCATCCCTCCCTAGCCCCAGAAGGTTGACTCAGGCTTGCTCACAGAACAGATGACAAACTTGAAAAAGCAGCTGCATTCCAGGACCCTGAAGACCTAGGTTCAGAGCAGTCAGTATCAGATCTTTCTCATTTTGTTGACAAAAGCAGGTCACAGTCCAGCCCAGAAAGGAAGGCAGGGAAATCAACTTCATCCTGTGATGATAGGAGCTGCAAAATCACATTGCAAAGGTGAAAAGGAGAAAGAGGAAGAAGAGATTCGGGTAATGTTTACAGTCTGCTGTGCGTAGGTATTATCATTATCATATCTGTTTTACAGATAAAGTAACAGAAGCACAAAGTTGTTAAGTAATTTGCCTTAGGTTATTCAACTAATAGTTTACTAAGCAGTATACCTTCAGTATCTGCTGTCAAAGGAATTTATCTGTATATCTGTGGGATGTTTATATGGGGATAGTAATTATAAAATCTCTATGAATAAAAAGACTCAGTATGACTTAATGCTTGATTAGATTAGGGAAAGAAGAGCCAAAGAATGACTGAGATGACTGAAATTTGGAAAAATAGTGACACTGTTAGGAAATGACAGCATTTATGTAAAGCGTCGTCCACAAATTTAAAAATGACTAGATGAGGCCAGTGAGATGACTCAGCAGGTAAAGGCACTTGCTATTCAAGTTTGGCAACTCCCTAGCACCCATATAAAGTTGGAAGAGAATCAACTCCACAATTCAGTTTTCTGACTTCCACACATGTGTGGTGGCAATGTGCCCACATATCATGTACACATACATAATAATTATAATGATAACAAGAACAAAAATAAATAAAAATGTTTTTAAAAAGAAGTTAGGTGGCATGATTAAGTCCTGGCCTTAGACAGGAATTGGCTTGATATGTAGAACTAATATTCATCACTGAGTTATCTCCAAGTTGTTCAGGTGACTATGTCCATTTGGGCTCAATAGATAAAGTGCTTCACCCAAAAGTAGGAGATATGCTAGACAGAAAGATTTGGGTTTTGATCAGTGAAAGCATGAAACTAGGAAAATGACCCAGGGAGTTTAAAAAAAAGAGCCAAGGGCAAAATCAAAGAAATACAGAGGCAATACAGAGAAACAATATTGAGGGAATACAGCCAAGCTTTCCAAGAAAACCAAGAAATATCAACATTCAACTCCAGAAAATATTGTTTCTCTAGTTATAATGCCCCTTAATAATATTCCTTGAGTGATTTGGGGGACTTAATCTTAATATATCAACATCCTAAGATGTGAAAATTGAAATTAGAATCAATCAATCAGAAAAATAAGCCAATAGAACTAAAACTGAGTGGAATGTGGTGGTATATCCCTATAACCCCAGCACTCTGGAGGTAGTGGAAGGCAGGTCTCAGTGAGTGAGAGTGAAGCCAGCTTGGTTTACAAAACAAGTTCCAAGCCAGCTGGTACCACAGGGAGACCCTGTTTCAGAAAATAAAAAATTAAAATAAAAAGAAAATAGAAAAATAAATGAATAAATATAATTGGAAGAACTAAGGAACTAACAAGATAGAACAGAATTATCACCCTAAGATCTAAAGGTAGTTTAGGGGTTCAGGGGCCCAGAACAGTAGGAACTGTATCTAGGCTTATTTTATGCTGAGTGAGCACAACATTGCAGAGGGTACTTTGGAGAGACTACATTGTACTTTAGACAGCCTCAGCAATATGGAACTGGCAAAATTGAAGCTAGGACCTACCAAGGGAGATAAATGTAGTGAAACCTTCACTTTGATTTGGTGTCTTTCAAAGCTGCATTGTGGTTTATAAAAATAAACCAAAACTAGATAAAGCTTGCCAGAGCACTGCACATCCTCATTTAGTCACCTATTTCTTGAGTTGCATTAAAGAGATTTATTAGAAGGTCTAATATCACCAGTCATTCCACTGTGATATAGCTAACAGCAGAAACAAATGTATATTAAAATCCTTTTAGTGAGATGATCACATCAATCTAAGCCTCAGATTATTTTTATAAAATAGCTATACTGAGATACTGAGTCTTTCATGTTATCAGAAGCAACCAGGCGTACTGGAAGATAAGGTAACTTGAGCAAAAACAAAGCAGACAGAAAAAGGAAGAATCAGACAGTAAGATCACTTACAACAGAACTATAAAATATATACCACATCCATTTGGAAATTCTAAAAGTCAAAGAAAATTGTAGAACATCAGTATGTAAAATACCAGAGTAAAGGGCTCAGTGACAAAGACTACATGAAAGATTTTAGACGACCAAAGAAAAAATATGGAGAAAGATATTTAAACCAGCCATTCAAAAAGGCCAATAAGTTTTTAAGTGGGTCTTATTTCCCTAGTACTAAATAAAATTTAAGTAAAAAATACCACTGCATAATTGCCACAGTGACTAAATTTTGAGAGGACCAAAAATTCCAAGTATAGGAAGGACACTAGATAATTAACATATACATATAGCCAAAAAGAGAAAAGAAGAATTCATGGGTGAACAGGTCCTAAGAATAGACAGACTGATGGGAAGGGAACACAGATAGTTTGGCAACAAAACATTGAGAAGGTATTATGTGAGGAGATTCAGAATGGGGATGTTTTCTTTGTCAGTCAGAGTGAGAGCATTCATAGAGGAGAGGAAAATTGGCGATTCCTAATAGAATCTACAAATGTTAAGCAAAACGCTAGAGTAGTTATTGTGATGAATGAACGAACGTGGGAGTTGAGCAGGCGCGCATGGAAGAGAGGCGGAGACTATTGCTAAGAAGGCTGATAATAAAAGCAGTGACATTCCAGTGGCTCCAATCTTAATGTCTTACGGATGTCCCCACTTTCAGTGATATAGTAGTATTAAAACTATCCCTCTAGGTGTTCTTAGGCCAATTCCTTCATTTAATGTGTACAATTAGTTTTGTCTACTTGACACAATGTAGAATCGCCAGGGATAGAGTCTCAATAAGGAAATGTCTAGATTAGATTGACCTGTGGGCATGCCTGGGAGCAATTTCCTTAACTGAATGGAGGGGTAAACCCCTCTCTAAATGTGGGTGGTATCATTTCACAGACTGAATGAAAAGCAGAGCGCCAGTATAAATGCGTATTAATTCATTGTTCTTGCTCTTAAATGTGGATGCAATGTGATGAGCTGCTTCATGTTCCTTCTGTCTTGACTCCTTGCAGTGATGAACTGTAACCTGCGATTGGGAGCCAATAAACCCTTCTCCCTTAAGGCGCTTTTGTTAGAATGTCTTACCACTGCAACCAGCAAAGAAAGTAAGCCAAAGGGAAATGTCTGTGCCATCTAACTCATCACAAGCAAAATGGTTGAGGCCCTCAAATGTCACTAAACTCTTCTAACAGGAAGGATCTAGTAGCCATTGAAGCTCTCTCTTAGTTCTCCCACTTCTCATAGTCTGGGCACACTTTCATATATGTTTCATGGTCTAGTTAACTTTCCCTAAAGTCTGGAAAGCTTCAAAAGCCTGTTGACAGAAAGGATTTTTAAAAGTCTTTCCTAAGACAGCCAAAATTCTAGTTCACAGTCTGCATAGAAACCTTGATTTTTACAAGCCAACCAGTGATATAGGTTTCCCGCTACACTCAATTACGTTCCCTCATTTTAGTTCAGTTTGCATATGAGTTTTAAAAAGCTGAGTTTGACGAGATGAAATGTTGTTAGGAACCAAAAGTCAGGATCATGGAAACACCTCACCAGAGATATATTTAATTAAAATGACTTATCCCAACTGCAAAAGAACAGGTAATTCTGTAGGTTGTCTCCCACATTTCCTCTTCTCCTTACTATGAATTCTCATGTGATCAAAACCAAAATCAAAACAAAACAAAAATGTGTGACCCTAAGTATAGGATTTAGAAAGGCAGATGTGTTTGCTTACACAGTTTTGCCTCTACACCCTCCAAGTACCAGAACAGGCAGTGAAAGTCTAGACAGACTTTCAACAGCAACCTTATCATGTTTGAAAATTTGCTCCTAGGTCACAGGAGGGAAGTCAGAGTCCAACTCACAGTGTGTCAAAGGCCTCTGAGCCAGCGAAGAAAGCTCCATGAAGTTCATAAAGGTCGAACATCTTTAGAAGTTGGGTAAATTAAAACAATATGAGATGACTTGTCTGAAAACTTAATCTGTTTTCTAATTTTGCAGAAGCAGTTTGGGGCCTGGATTCCTTGCAATGGAAAACATACTAATGAACAAAACTAAGTTAATGCTAGAATGCTAGATATTTTTTGGTGGTGGTGGTGATGGTGATGTTAAAAATAAAAATAACACAAATATAAAAAGATGAGTTCCTACAAAATCTTGAAAACTGTAGGCATACCTCAAGAGCATGTACCTATTGTCAAATTGAAAGGAATCAAGAAAGTATTGGGTTGCAGAGATAGTGCCACAGACAGCTATTAAAGTCTAATTCCAGTGTCACATTTCTGCCCCAGGCTGGATAACTACCGACCCAATTTGCTGGCTTCACTTGTTCTGTGTTTCTTCATTGTTTCAAGCCAGGCAGAGACTTATCTTAATAATGGGTCAATCCTCAGCCAAATGTGTTCAATTGAAGGCCACCATGGGAGAATGGCAGGATATTGTCTTTCCAACAGCAAGTGAATTGCAGGCAGCTTAAGGCAATATCCATTTCACTATAATGCTGGTTTATGTTACAACCCTTTTCAAACTTGTAATGGCCCTGTATTGCTGACATTTATAGACATGCACTATTTTAAATGAAAACACAACACCGAGGTCAGGAGGAGGTTCTGGGGACAGCAGAGACCCCAGGTGAAGCCGAAGGGGGAAATTACTTTAAAACTTCTAAATGCCAAACATGTTTGAGAAAAAAGAGGAAAAAAAAATAAAGTCTTAGGGCAGAAAAAACATTAATCATAGCTCCATGGTATAAATTAATAATAGCTATATTTAATACTCTTAAGTAAACATTCTATGGTTGGATTATATAATTTTTAAATGAAAGTAAATATTATTCACTTGGCTTGGTAAGTCTGGTAAGTCTCAGCTTATGTGGAATAACTTTGAATATGACTTCTTTTCTTCCAATTTCACTTTTATTTGTTAGAAGGAAACACACCAAGTTAACCAGAGTTGTCAGCTGCTTTTGGCAATTAGTATGTGCTGTGAGTCTTTCAGATCATTCTAAAAGTCACAATAACTGAAATAATATTTCATATTTACACAAGACTTTTCACCTAGTATCTCATACCCTTTTATAAATAATAAATCACTCATTCCACAGACTCAAATGCAATCATAAGGAGTCATTTCTCCTAGGTAACTCCAGAAGAAGCAGGGTACACAGAATCTGGAATCATTTTCACTTACAAATCATACATTCATTCACTGAGTTACTGAGTCGTTGATTCATAGTCTGAACAAATACCTATTGCATGTGTAGGTCTATTTAACGCCATAGATTTCAGCTTATAGAAATGCTAACGAGCTTATACAATAGTTGTGTTCTGCTTAGAAAATCAGTTAAGATCCTACTCTGAATTGCCAAACAAATTATATTCAGCACTATGCAATAAGATATTAAAAAAACAGACACCGATAGTTTTTTGTTTTCTTTTGTTTTGTTCTTCTTGGTCTTTTTGATACAGGGTCTCCCCATAGCACCAGCTGACCTAAAACTCAATATGTAGTCCAGGCTGGCCTTGAACTCACAGAGATCCACCTGCTTCTGTCTGCTGAGTTCTGGGATTAAAGCATGTGCCACCATGTCCAACAATACCAATAGTTTTAGTAGACATTTTATATACATAGATAGATGATAGACAAAAATTTTGGAGAAATCATCATCACTTTTTAAAATAAGAAAAAAATCTCCATTATATCTACTAAATACTGACAGACCTCATTAATAACAACATAAAAAGTACTTGCCTATTTTATTTTTTTCTGTTTGTATGTATATAAAGTATAACCACTTCTTACATGCATGAATTCATGGTCTACATATTGAAATATACCTATTTTAAGATTTATTATCATGAATACTTTTCACTATGATAAAATTTAAGCATTCAGAATCACTAAATTACACATAAGCAACATGTGACTTTTGCTCTTAATTCAATTTTAAGTTATTTGAATTCTGTTTCACATTTGTTTTTAATTCAACTTTTGGATCAAAACATAAATTCATACCTATATGGAAGTAGAAAACACAAGTAAAATTAACTACAAGATAAATATAAATGACAATGCAAATGTGTTTTTTGACTTTTATATTCTTTTCTCCTGATTTAAAAACTAAAAAACTAGAATAACTATAAACCCCAATTGATAAGCATAAAATGTATAATTATCCAACTGTGGCTATAACAATATAAAAGAATGGAGAAAACAGCCACCAGAAGCAAAGTTTTTATATACTACTAAAATTCAATTTATATTAAACAACTAAATTATAATAAATTAAAATGTTATGGCAAGCTTCAAAGCAGGCATTAAGAAATAAAATAACTCAAAAACATATTATAATTTGAACAAAGGAATTAAATTGATATGCTAAAAAAGTCTGTTAACACAAAGAAAGAAGTAATGGAAAGAAAATGAGAAAATAGACATAACACAGAGAGAATCATTAATGGACTGGAGAGATGGCAAAGCCATTAAAGGCTCAAGCTCATAACCAGAAGAAAATCATTAAGAAAGGCCAGATATGATGACACATGCATACAATAACCTCAGTATTCTGGAGGCTTGAGCAAGAGGATTGCGATAAGCCTCAGATCAGCCAGAATATACAATAAGACTCTATCTCAAACAAATAAGCAAAAGAAAGAAAAATGATTAACAAATAGGAAAGCATAAATCTTTTTTTATTAACAATTAGGTTAAACATAAATGGATAAAGTTTTCCAAGCAAAAGGTAGAAGTTTGATATAAGGGTTGGGGGAGAGGAGGGAGAGGGAGTTCAATAGGCAGGGAAAGATGGAGGAGAACAGAAAATCCAGTGCACCCTACCTCTGTGATGTTATAAAAATTTTCGCTCCAAATTCAAAGTTACAAATAGATTGAAAATTAAAGAACAGGAAAAGTTTCACTTTACATACAGTAACCAAAATAAAGTTAGAGTGGTTACGTTAATAGTCAACAAAATAGATTACAAGCAATAACATCTGCCAGACATAAAAGGGGCATTTTACGATGATAAGATTCCATCCAAAAGATACAACATTTATAAACATGCATGGACTTATCAATGAATTACCAACAGTCATGGAGCAAAATGAACTGAACTAAGGTGAGAAATAGATATGTCAACAATAATAGTTCCTAAATATGTTACTTCCATTAATGGATAGAATGAGGCAGACAAGTTTTTTAAAAAAGATAAATTCGACAACAGGCTAAGCCAACAAGACATAACAGCATCCACAGAGTAAGCCGCTCAAAACAGCCAAATACGCATTCTTATTAAATGCATGTGGAATTTTTCCTAGAAAAATCATTAGCAGAAGAAAACTGAAGAATTTCACAAACATGTGGAAACTAAACACATTCTTTCATAACCAGTGGAAGAAGAAATAAGTCACAAGGGCAAGAAAAACTTTCTGTGATGATTACAATTAAAACTTACAAGATGCAGAAAATGTATAAATGTAAATGCCTACATTTAAAAAGAGGAGAGCTTTAAATTAATAACCTATACCTCCCCATTGAGAAATTAAAAGAGACCAAACTAAACCCCAAACAAGCAGAAGAAAACAATATAAAGAAGAAATAGAGAATAGGAAAAAATAGTGAACCAAACTGATTCTTTGAAAAGATCAATGAATTTTTTTTTAAACCTTTTTGGCTAAAGTATCCAAGGGGGGAAAAAGACAAATTCCTAAAATGAGGACTAAGAGAAGGAACCCCTTTTCTAACCATTCAAAAGTACAGAATAAATGCTATCAACAATTATATGATGACAAAGTAGAAAACCTAGATGGTACAGGAAAAGGGCTACGAAGACACAAACTACAAAATCTGATGAAATTAAAAAAAATGGAACAGTAACTTCTAGAAATATTGAAAGAGGAAAACAAAATTCCCTCCAGAAAAAAAATTTGCCTAGGGTCACTGGCTTATTACCAACATTTAAAGAATAAACATCAGCCCTTTCAAAAGACTTCTAATAAACAAGTGAAAGAAATACTAATTGGTTCTAAGAAGTTAAATGTTACCCTGAAAAACAACAACAACAACAATCTTACATAAAAAGAAAATATCCCAATGAATATATATGTAACAATCTTTGAAAAATAAAATGAAAGTGAGCCAGTAACATCTAAACAGGAATTAGGTATCATGATCCAGTGATATTTAGCCTAGGAACACAATGTTGGTTCATACAATGAATGCTAATCAACATAATACTCCATATTAATAAAACTAAAGGAGAAAGCATATGATTATTTCAATCACAGCACAGAACACATTGGCAATGTCTAACATCTTTTCATGATTAAAAACATGCAACTGGCAGCAAATGGGATATAATTTCCTCAACCTGATAAAGGGCACCGTGGAAAACCTGCAGCTTACATCATACTTAATGGTGGAAAATTGGAAACTTTCTCTCCCAAGAAATGAGACAAAGATTTTCCTTCTCCCCCTTTCTGTTCAGCAGTATGTAAAAGATTCTAGCCAGGAGCTGAAGCAAGAAAAAAGAAATAAAGGCATCCAGATTGGGAAAATGAAATGAAACTGTGTTTTTACAGAATACAATTTTATATGGGGAAACCCTTAAGCAACCCACAAATAAACACTTACATACAAAATACTATTAGAGTTAATGAAAGAATTCAGTAACAGTGATTGTGGAAGATAAGGTCAATATACAAAAATTCAGTTGTATGTATATAAACTGTCAGAAAATAGTCGAAAAGTAGATTTAAGAATATAATTTCATTTATGATAGCAACAATATAATAAGTTACCTAGAATTTTTTTCCTATTTTAATTGTTAATTTCATATAATATATTTTGATCAAATTTAGATTATCTTCCCTATCTGCTCCTCTTATTACCCCCTGCCCAAGTTCATGTACCCTGTTATAAACATATTAAGGTCTGTAGAGTCAATGTGTCCCCAAATGTCTTTTGGTGTGAATCCATTCACTGGAGCCTGTTAAACTACCAACTTGTACACTGAAACTATAAAATATTTTGGAATAAAAATTAAAGATGATCTAAGACACTCTATGCCCTTGAGATCATGTTAATATTGTTAATTCTACAATTTAATCTCTTTCAAAATTCCATTACCTTTCTTACAAAAATGACCAACTTTATCATGAAACTCTTATGGAAATGTAAGGGACAAAGAATAAACAAAATAATCTTGAAATAAAGGAACAAAGGTAAAGGAGTTACCACTCCCACTTTCCAAGTATATACTAAAGGAATCCATAAAGTATGGTATAGGAATTCATCTAGACAAGAGAAATTTGTCAGGAAAGAAAACTTGAGTCTAGAAATAATTCATGTCTCTTTAGCTTAGCAATACACAAAAACAGCAAGATCATTCTACAGAAAAAAAGACTCGACCTCTCAACATATGCTTCCAAAAATGACTTGTACCTATGTAAAAGCATGAATTTGGATTTCTACCAAACACCATAGGTGAAAATTAATTCAACATGGATAAAAGACTTAAGCATAATCACTAAAACTAAAAAACAATAGAAAACATAGATCTCTGGGACCTTAGATAAAGCAATAGTTTCCTGTATGTGATAAAAAGAAACTCAGACAACTGAAGGAAAAATAGATAAACTATGCTTGGCACTAGTCAGGGTTCTCCAGAGACATAAAACCAATAGACTACAGGTAAATTGAGGTAGACATAAGTAGATAGATAGATAGATAGATAGATAGATAATAAATGATAGATGATCAGATAGACAGACAGACCGATAAAAAGATAGTAGAATTTGTGATGGGGTAACTCATGTAATTATGAAGTCTTAGAAGTTTTACTAAAGCATATGACAGCTGGTAAACAAGGAGAATTATCTGCATTGCTCAGTAAAAGTCTAAAGGTTGCATATCCATGGAAAAGACTGAGGCTAAAGACTGAGCACTCTTCCAGGGGTGAGTTAGGTTGGTATATGTATAGCTTTTCTGATTGTTGTGACTATATGACAAGAAGCAACTTAAGGCAGGACTTTTTTTTTTTTGATACAGGTCAGGGGTTTAGAGTCCATCATGGCAGAGAAGACATGACAGAGTACTCAGTCTCTGAAGGCAAGAGCATGAGGCAACTGCTTGTTACAGCATAACAAAACAGAGCTTGGACTAGAAGCAGGGTGGGGCTGTAACTCCCAATCCCCAACTTCTAGCAATCTATTTGCTGCAGTTAAGACCACCTGCTAGATGTTCCACAACCCAGCCTCTCACCCCTAAACCCCACCCTCTACCAATACACCACAAAGGCCAGCAGAATAGCTGAGCAGTTTAAAGATGCTTGTTGCTAAATCTGACAACCAGAGTTTGATCTCTGGTACTCATATGGCAGAAGAACAGAACTGACTCCCACACAAGTCACACAAGTGCCATGGCATGAGTTTGCCTCTTCACACACACAACAAGAAAGAGAAGAAAGAAAGAAAGAAAGAAAGAAAGAAAGAAAGAAAGAAAGAAAGAAAGAAAGAAAGAAAGAAAGAAAGAAAAGAAAGAAAGGGAGAGAAAGAGGGAGGGAGGGAGCAAGGGAGGGAGGGAAAGAAAGGAAAGAAGGAAGGAAGGAAGGAAGGAAGGAAGGAAGGAAGGAAGGAAGGAAGGAAGGAAGGAAGGAAAGAAGGAAGGAAAAGAAAGAAAGAAAGAAAGAAAGAAAGAAAGAAAGAAAGAAGAAAGAAAGAAAGGAAGGAAGAAAGAAAGAAAGAAAGAAAAGAAAAGAAAAGAAAGAAATTTTTTAAAAAATCACTAACTGGAAACCAAGTGTTCTGTCACATGATCCTATGAGGGACAATTTGCTGGAATTAACTGGCTTAAGTCACAGAGTTCAAATGACAGAAAATCTGGAGTTTGGATGCCTAAGGGTAAGAAAGTATCCCAGCTCCAGGAGACAGAAAGAAAATGTGTCTATCCTCTGAATTTTTGTTCTCTCCTGGCTCTCATCTGATTGTGTCTGCCTGGCTTCCTAAAAGGTGTATCTTCTTTTGAGCCCTTCACCTGACATAACAATCTCTTCTGGAAACACTCTCAAAAATACACTCCTAAATAATGCTTTACTGTCTACTTCTGTATCCTTTAATTCAGTCAAATTTACAACTAGAACAACCATCTCAGACAGCATCAAAATTCAACACTTGTTATGTCAAAGGATAATAAAATAAAGTAAAAAGACAATTCACAAAATGGGATAATATGATTGTCATTCATTCATCTAATGAGAATTTACCATCTATTATGCATAAATAACTAATAGAATTCAGTAATAAAAAGTCAATTTAAAAATTGGCATAGTACCACTACAGATATTTCTCTGAAGATGTATAATTGCCAACATGCACATGAGATGTTTAACAGCATTAGACATCAACCAAGTGTAAATCCAAACCACAGTGAAATTTCACTCCATTCACAAGGATGACAATAGCTTTTGAAAAAAATAAAATGAGACTTAGGAGCAGTGTGTAGAAACTGGAACCCTCACACACTGCTAAGGAATATGTAAAATGTTATAGTTGTAGAAAGCTGATTGGCATTTCTTTCCAATGTTAAGGGTAGAATTAATATATAACCCAGAAATTTTTCTCTTAGGGGTATAACATGAAAACTCAAAACTTATATTAATACAGAAATATTGCTGCAAAGTAAAAGCAGCTTAAATTCCATTTGAGGAATGATTAAAACATTGGAACATATCCTTTCAATGGAATATTATTCACTCTCATAGAAGAATGTAGCATTAATACATGCCACACATGAATGAATTGTGAAAGCAATATACTAAGTGAAAGAAGCCAATAGGAAAGGCCACATTTTCTGTAATTACATTAAGTTCTCAAACTAGGCAAACACACAGCATCATGAAGTAGAATACTGGTTGCCAGGAACTGAGATTGAGCAAGGACAGGCAATGACTGCTAAAAGGCCTTCTTTCTATGGGGCTGAAATGTTCTGGAATTTGTGGTGATGGTTTCACAATTTGGTAAATGCACCGAAACCCACTGAAATATACACTTTAATGTGGCATGTGAATTATATTTTAATTTTTTAAAAATATTTTGTTTCAAAGATATTAACAAATGTGCTTGAAGGACATAGTTAATTGAAGAAATAAAACATGCAAGGGATATATGTAAGTAATAGAAAATAAGAACAGATAATGCACAGAGTAACGTATTTGCTCAGAAAGAGGTAACATACATGATAAGAAATCAAATCAAGAAGAAAATTCCAGTGTGTTTCCTCTGTGTTTCTCCACTTACAAAAAGCATCCAACTGGGTGCACATTTATATATTCGGATGTTGGCAAAGTGTAAAATATGAACAGATACATTTCTGAAACCCAAATAATTCTAAAAATACAATCTATAAAGTTATTTTACCTTGTGATTGTGCTTAATTTTTTATAAGAATAATAAAGTGACAACTTGGGAATTTTGAGGAACCACTTTGTCAATCAACAAATGATACATATCAAAATACTGTTACATGCTCAGAATTCTGAAGAACTTTAAAATTTGCTCTGCTATTTAGTCTGTCTAAATCTTTGGCCAATTTCAGATTTTTTAAAAGTCAGACATAAAACCAGTTTCAGTATAGGACACAAAACTTTTTAAGGCTGCCTACATAGGCAAGTAATTTTAAATATCAGGTACAATTAATGCTAATTAACTGTCACAGGTTAGCCCCAACTTTCCTTCTTTCTTTTTTGGAACTAGGATCTGAACTTTGATCCTCTAAAGGAGCAATGAACTCTCAACTGCTGAGGCGTCTTTCCAGCCCCTTTCTCTCCTCAAGATTTGTTCGAGGCTTTAACTGGCTCATTGTTACACATCATTTGTACTAGATGTAAGATTTTTCAGTTGTCTGAAAAAAGCATCATTGATTTCTGTCACAATTGTATTCCTTATGTGGAATGTAATATACAGCAACCTCATCATAGCATATCAAATCTGGGAAAAAGTATAGAACAAAGATGACAATAAGGGAGGGGTGAGAAGGAGGGACAACAGGAAGTAGATTGTCTAGGTTTTGAGCAGTGAATCAATTTTTGATTGTGTTCTCCTGAATGCTGAGAACAGTAAGAACCACAACCTCCTTCTAAAAGTAAATATTTAATATCTCCCTTTCTACTATAAAAATAATTCAAGAATAATGTGCTTATTTAATGTACCTTCTTCAGGAAAATATAAAACAAATCTTTGACATAAAGAAGAAATAAAGGAATTCTATCAATGGAATATGAAAGTTCTCAGATGACAGCTCTCCAGGTTATAAAGACCATGAGAAGCTCTAGTTGTGGTCAGTATGATTAAATTAAAAGAACTAAGATCAAAAGTCACTATATAAAGCAGTAAAGAAAATGAAGTATTAATGATATTGGTGACATGAGGATAAAAGTAAGGGAAATATTAACAAAGCAAATTTATTTATTTATAACAAGAGAAAGGAGGGATATGAAATAAGAAAGGCCAAATTACATCCTGTCAAAATGAAGAGAAGCGCATTGTATACCTTTGTTAACTTATTAGTCTGTTTCTTTGTAAAATGTTTATTTGGTTTTACTACTTGCTGGATTATTTAAACAATGTGTTGTCACAAGGCATTTTAGTTTTCATATGTGGGCAGAATTATAAAACCCAATTTCAAACAGTCAATTGAATGTTGTTAGCATTTTTCTTTGTGCTTGTCATTAAAGAAAACAATCCCTTAGTAATTCTGTGTGTTAGTGTTTTAACTATCTGTCTGTGTCTATTAGAAACAAGTGAGGACTGTAGTAACAAAACCAGGTAAAAGCAGACTGATATGTCACAGTGGCGTTTGTTGTCATTGGTAATATGACTTTCGAAAATGTAAATTATGTTTAAAGTGTTATCTTCCTTTAACTCAGAGATTCCTGGAAAATTCAGTGCACTGCAGTGTTAACTTTCTACATCTATGGGAGTTCCACATTCACAAATTCAACCACTTGTGGATAAAAAAAAAAAAAAGTGTGGAAAAATTTACATCAGTACTAAGCAAGTATACACTATTGTTCTTATTGATTCCATAAGTAATAGAGTGTAATAATTGCTTTCACAGATTTCACATCATATTAAGTATTTTAAGGAACTCGGGTGTGATTTAAAGTACATGGAGGATTGTGTATGCAATCTCTGTGCAAACTCTACCCTATTTTATAGAAAGGACTCCAGGATCTGTGGAAACTGCAGGTTTGAATATGCATGATGAGGGCGGGGCTTGTCCTAGAGCCAATCCCTTGCAGATACTGAGAAATTACTAGATATAAGAAATGTACTCAGACTACTATATCCATTCATTAAATGACTGTATAAGACTCAGATGTTTTAAAATTGGTGTTTCACTTATGTGACTGATGAGTAGAATGGTTAAAAGCCAAGTGGAAAGTTAGGACAATTCTGTATTTCCCCACTCATTGCAAGACATCAAACATTCCTGTCTCCACCCAAATAAATATAAATAGCAATAAATTTAGCGATGTGGTTTGTCAGTGTTTGTTTCTTGAGAAGATCAGATCCATGAATTATAACTCTGGAGACACGGTTTCTAGCATAAATCGATTGGGATCATTTCAAGAGTTTCTAATGTCTCAGACTGAAATCTCATTAATTTAGGATAAAAGGCATTAAATATATGACTTTAAAATTAGTGGTGCACTGTTATTAAGAAGAAGCTGAAGAATCACAGTAGCTTAGAGTATTAGCTTAATTACAGTTTATAATCAGTTTTGTCATTCGTAGCTATTAAATCTGTCTGGTGATGGCTCCTTGTAAACAAAACAGTGGGACTCCTGAAGGGCAGCATTTCACACTGAATCAAATTGTCTGAGGTACAAAGGCAACTAAGATAAAGCTCACTTGAAATATGAATGTTTCTTTCTTTCCACACTATTGTCCATTTCCCAAAAATTCTTGGAAAGGGAAACAAAGCCTGTAGCCAACGTCATGGTTTCCCAGTTTACTGCAAAATCTTAAAAGGAAATGCTAGAATAGAGAAGATATGACCCACAATGATGCAATTTCCAATATTTTGATTTTAGAAAAGAATGTTTCCCTTGTAAAATGGACAAGTATTATTGCCTCTGTTCTTCATTTTATGTGTGTATGAATGTTGTTCCTGCATATATGTAAGTTTAACTGTGTCATTCAGTGCCTGTGGTAGTCCGAAGGTTTAGATCCCTTGGAACTGGAGTTATGCACAGTTGTTAGCCATTATGTGGTTGCTGGAAGTCGAACCTGGGTGTTCTGCAAAAGCCCAGTATTGGTAACCAAAGAGCCGTCTCACTATTCCTATTACTTCTGTTCCTAACACTGAAAACAATAAATGAGAGAGATAGCTCATTGCCTGATACCTAAATCTGCCATTTCAAGCAAATACAAAGAAAAAAAAAAAAAAGCAGATACACTTTTTTATCTACTAGATTTTACTGACTGTGATTCATTAAGAGCAAGAGAATCTGAATACAAGAGAGAATAATAATAAGAGAATAATAAGAAAAGAAGAAAATACGCATGCACCAAGGTTGAAGATAGGAGGTGGTTCAGTGAGCAAAATAGAAATCTTGAGTTTTTATTGAAATTGTGAGGCTGTAACAGTATGTTCGTGGGGGAGCTCACAGACTACACATCTAGAAAAAAAGGTAAAATTTCATACTTAAATTGAAGCCTTTTAAGAAAAGGAACTCTGGGCCTAAGTTGCTTTATTTGTTATATTCTGCCAAAGAGTAATTGAAAACATCATTCAAAAACTTAATTTTTAACATTTTTATTGGATTTTTGATATTTTCATACACTATAATTGATGGGATATAAGTCCCTCCCCTATGTTCACTTCTCCTTATGCCCCCAATCAATTTATGCTACTCTATTACGTATATAATATGGCCTATAGAGTCTAATTTGTGTCCCCAAATGGCCTTCAGTGTGGGTACATCCACTGGAGCCTGGTTAACCTAAAAAAAGTTATATGCTTGAGACTGTCTCTCCTCCTTAGCCATCGGTTGCCAAATGTTCCTTAAGTTGGGTTGGAATTTCTTATCCATTTCTCCCTGCCAATGCTGGGATTTGTCTGGTTTGAGAGGTTCTCTTAAGAATTTTTCTCACAATGAGGCACAGCGTTTGGCCCCACCCCTCTGGTTCCAACCAGCTGAGCAAGCAGAGTATACTCTCCAATTAGAAAAATCGGGGTTTATTCAGGCTTACTTACAAAGGGTTTTGTCCGCTGGGGAGTGGGATGGTAATCTCATATTGAGGTCTACATTTGGATCAGAACCCCCTTGGACCTCTGGTCAAGATGGCAACTGGCCCTGGCCACATGAGAGTGCATGTCTCCGATCCAGCAATTCACTACTTTCCCCCTAGATCCTCCCATTCTAGACACTGGTTGGTTGGAAAGTGGTTGACTCTACTGGCTCCATTCAATCAAATTCTTAGAGGCACTTCTTGCTGCTGCTTGTCTCTTGCTTTTGGATCCAGGGCACGTGGGCCTCCATGGGCGTGTCCATCCCTTCATGGGCGTGTCCATACAGTCAGAGCAAAACTCCATGTAACTTTACCCTACAGATGTCATGGGACTTGTGCATTCTGTCATTATTGCCTTGAGTCCAGATGAACAATTGCCAGCTATCTGGAAAACTGTTTTCTTGTGGTTATCTATTACCTTTGGCTCTTACATGCCTTCAAGTCCCTCTTTCTCAATGATCTCTGAGACTTTGGATGTAGAAATTTGATATAGATGTCCATCTCAGGCATATGCTTTCTGTAGCTTCTTGTTCTCTGCACATTGGCCAGTTGTGGGTTTCTGTGTTTATCACCATCTGCTGCATAAATAAATTTCTCTAGTTAGTGTTAACAGATGCATTAATCTTTGGGTATAACAATAAGTGATTAGGAGTAATTTTAGAACTAGATTTAGTAGAAAATTAGTTTTAAGCTGTTTCCTGTGTCCTCTGACCTGTCTAGCTTCAGTTTTCTAAGCTTGATATCAAAGTCAGGTATGGGGTCCATCCTATGAAGTGGAAACTTAAATCCAATTAGAGAGTGGCTGATCACTCCCATATATTAATGCACTATTGCAAAAGTAGGCCTATCTTTCAGGCCAGTTATTGTAGTTCACAGGACTGATAGTTGAGTAAAGTTCATGTTTATTTTTTTCATTCTGGTGGCATGCATAGCACCATTCAACACTATGAACACTATGAGACTCTGAGAAAACAAGCACCAACTTGTTTTCTCCATGTTTATTCCAAAACTCACGTATTTAGAATCTTTAGCAATAGGGTCTTACCATCAATTTCTGATGAGTAAACAAGATCAGGGCCAATGGCCAGTTTTCTCTGAGGCTCCATAGGACCCCTGGCCAAAAGCTTCTAGAGAGGGCAGCCATTGCTGTCATTGAAAAGCAAATGGTTGACATGCCCAACATCTATAGACATGCAGATTAAGGAAATGCAGATTAAAACTGCTTTGAGATTTCATATTACTTCACTCAGAATTGCTAAGATCCAAAGAACAAACAATGACAACTGCTTGTGAGGATGTGGAGAAAGGGGAACTCGTATTCACCACTGGTGGTCATGCAAACTGGTGCCACCACTAAGGAAATCAGTGTGGAAAGTCCTCAAAAAACTCACGATTGATCTACCATATGATTTAATCATACCAGTCTTGGGCATATTCCCAAAAGACTCTATACCATGTTGTAGAAATGCTTGTTTATCCATGTTCATTACTTCCCTTTTCATTAAAAAGTTCATATGAAAGTTAAGAAAAGTAACATTCAAGTTCAGTCATCATAATATGCTAGTTTATGACAACAAACTCAGAATTCTCAGTGGGATGCGTAACATTTTGATACATTGCATACATGTGGCTTTGTACACATTTGTAGGACATACATGCTAATTTAGCAAATATAGATAATATATGCATATATTATGCTATAGGGTAATAAAATAAAACCATTCAAAGAAATCTCAATATACTATGCAAGCAATACTATGTGGAATTTTTTGTTTGTTTTTGTTTTGTTTTGGTTTAGTTTTTGAGGCAAGGTCTTTGTGTAGCCGCAGCTGGCCTGGAACTTGTTATGTGAACTAGGATGACCTTGATCTCACAGAGATCTGCCTACTTCTGCTCCAAAGTGCTGGGATTAAAGGTGTGTGCCACCATGTATGGTTCACTATGTGCTTTTTTTCTTATTTCCTTATTTTTATTTTATGTGTATGTGTATATTGCCTGCATGTATACAAGTGCACCAATGTCATGTAATGCCTGCAGATGGGTGCTGGGATTTGAACTCAGGTCTTCTACAAAAATGGTCAGTGCTCTTAACTGCTGAACCATCTCTCCAGCCCCCACTATGTGTTTTATATATACATATATTATATGAAGACACTATAAAAACATTATATGTTAATACAAGTTGAGTATCAATTATCCAGTATTTGAACTTTGAAAGTTTTTGAATATTTGTTTATATGTAATAAAATTGCTTGGGACCTCAGTCTAAACATCAAATTCATGTATATTTCATACGCATTATATATTTGAAGATAATGCTATTCAAATTTTCTTATGTCTATGTTTTTGCTTCTAACGTAATATCATAGATGAAATTTTCTCTTTGTGGCATCATTCAGACACTCAAAATTTCAGTTTTGGTTTTTAGGATACTCAACTTGTATAGTACAATATGCTAAGCAGTCATTTGGTTCTTACTAGTCTTATATTTAAGCAATAAAGATAAACTGAAAACTGTAATATGGTTGAGATATTTATGAATCTTTACCAAAAAAATAACATCCATGAAATATGAAAATAATCTAAAACTATAACACCTAGAAGTACATACTTTAATGCAAAACAAACTTTAAATTAGTTCACTCTTATGAAATCTGAATGACTTTTTCTAAGACTTACCATGTCATATTTTTGTTTTTCATCTGTTTATTGAATGAAGAACTAAGACAACATAAATAAACAACTTGAAGTTGTCACTCTCCACATCTTCCTAAAGTTCCAGATAGCAAAATTTTTCAATTTGTATCGAAAGTTTGTGATTTTCATACAATATAGTTTGATGGTAGTTAGATCATCTTCTCTATCCACCACTCCCCCATCCAATTATACACAAACAGAGAGAGAGAGAGAGACAGACAGACAGACAGACAGACAGAGAGAAACAAGGCCTCGAGAGCACGATTTGTGTCCACAAGTATTCTTTAGTGTCAGTGTAGGTCCATCCACTGAGCCTACCAATAGTCCCATCCTTCTAAGACACTGTCTTTAGCCTCCTAGAAGCCATCAATTGCCAAAAGTTCCTTAGGTTGGTTTAAAATTTCTTACCCACTTCCCATTAACTATGCTGGGATTTTGTCAGGTTTGAGCTTGCATAGGACTTGTGCATGCTGTCACCATTGCTGTGAGTTCATATGTGTAACTAACAAGCTGCCTGAAGGACTCTGTTTCCTTGTGGCCATCCACCCCTTTGGTTCTTAAAATCTTTCTGCTTTCCCTTTGACAATAATCACTGAGCCTTGGGAGGAAGAGGATTGAACTAGGTATACTATTCAGGAATAATCACTCTGACCTCTGGTTCTCTGTACATGGCTAATTGTTGCTTTCCATTTTAATCACCATCTACTGTATGAGGAAACATCTCAAGTGAGAGTGAGAGATGCATTCATTCTGTGTGTAGAGGTTGCATTAAAGATGTGTCACTTAAGCTTAATTAGCTCACAGACACTTATTCTTTGCATTTGACTAGTTTTGGAACTCTGTGATAGTATCCATCTGTTGTAAAAAGAAACTTCTTTGATTAAAGGTAGAAAGCACATTTGTCTGTATACATAAGGAAGCATACTTACAGTAAGAAATTGCATTGGTCTAAGGATGTGGCAAAAAATAGATTTTTCTCTAGGGTCTTTGACCATTCCAGTCATGTGTATTTTACAGTACCACACATGGGTTTCCTTCCTTTGATCAGGCCTTAATCCCAATTAGATAGCTGCTAATTACCCCCAAGATAACAGTGCCCCTACTGCACTAATAGTGATAGTTTGTTGGACCAGTCATTATTGTTTATTACAATAATTTTTTTTGTAATAAAAATCATTGCTTGGTTTTTCTCCCTTAGCAGCAACTAAAACACAGCCCAATGCAGAAGACTTTCAACAAAATTCTCTTTTCTTCATGTCTTAAGATATCTGAAACTTAGATAACCATGTAACCTCTCTTTATTTTATTAATTTTAAGGGTACTTTTAAAGTCACAGCAAAATGGAAAACAAGGTAAAGATTTCTCATAAACCCTCTTTCCCTTACATAGTGCAGCTTTCTCAGACATCATCAATATGTCCCACCAGAGGGTACATGTGTTACAACTGAATAACCTATTTGACAAAACATAGATACGCACAGTATATGCTTATATTGCTAAGAGTCATACTATGTTTTATTTCATATTTCTCTCACCGTCTATAAGTTGGCAAAAAGGAAATAACTAAGAGTTATAAACTTAAATCTTTAAATTCACTCCTAATACTAGTCTTTGACCAGGGAAATCTTCATTCTTCCATCTTTGTTCTTTGTCACTTCTTTCAATTCTAATGAGAGGCACATTAACGAATTCTCAATAAAGATTGTCCTTGTTGATTTTCTCCAGAGAGAGAGATAAAGAATCATCTATTAACCCCAGCAGAGAAACAAAGACTAATAAAATGATCATATGCAAATTCATCTTGACAAACCAGTAAATGTATTAGGGTTACTTTCAGGAGCATGACTGCGGGGTTACTTACAAGAACATAAATGACTCAAAGGCAACAATACCCCTGGAATCTCAAAGCCAGTCTTCTATTCCCCATGTACTGGCTCTATACCAGATGTAGTGGTTTCCTTCTGTTACATGTGGGAGCTTCGTTGATGAGCATTGACAGGTGCATTAGTGTTCTCTCTGCCCTTTGTTCCACTATGTTCCCTGTGCTTTAGGTATAGATGTTCCTTTGTAGATGTGTCACTTAGGGTTGGGCATTTCATAGACACTTAACCTCTGTGTGTAATGAGTTGAAGAACTCTTTTATAATAGCTTCTGTCTGTTGCAAAAGAAGTTTCTTTGATGAGTGGTATCTGGTATACTTGTCTGCAAATCTAAATATCCATATGTAGCACATAAGAAGAAATTACGTTTGTCTACGGATGTGACAAACTTGGACTTTTCTGTAAGATCTATGATCTACCAGTCATGTGTATTTGGCTATGTTTACAGTACCACACAAAAGGCCACAAATGGCAAAATCATAGAAAATAAGAGCACACAGAGTGTGAGTCCTTGGACTGGACTCTTATATTAAATTCACCCATCCAGGACTTAGCAACCATTGCAGAAGAGAGAGATGAAAGATTGTAAGAGCCAGGGGAGGAGGTGCAAGACCATACGGAGATAGTCTTACAGGTTTCTGGGACCTTGAACATATGAGCCTACAGCAATGGTGTCAACCCAAGACCCATGCAAACTCAAGCAGACGAAAACCCAGTATAGAACGGTGGAAATGGGCAGCAGGCCCTAATGTTAGCTGAATAGCTGTTGGGCAGCTAATTAAAGCTGGGTGAGGAAGAGCTGATCTTCTTTACAGGAGTGACTCTAGACTGGCCAACTAAACTTTGGTGAATGAACTTGTACTGAGGGACATCTGGAGGACACTAACTTGACTTGATAGGCCTTTAAAATAAGTGACAGAATCCATGAAATCCAGTGGGGCAAGTGTAGAAATTTGCAGATAGGGAAGAGGGTAGAAAGATGAGTGAAGTGTGTGAAACATGCAAAAATTCAATAAAAATATACAAAAAAGTACTGGTTGCTAGAATCTCAAAGTTCTATGACCCTCCCTGAAACTGGGGGGGTAGCTATGAGGGTGACTGTCACAATTTTACATGCCTTCTAATTTCTTCCAACTACCAATGAACCTGTGACCTCTTGGGCTTCTCATGAATCACTCACCTCACTCTAGAAACATTCCCTTGCTCTACGTCCATCTACAAAGCAGACTAAGACACCAATCTCAATTTTCCCTGCCTACGTTACTAGATTGTCCCAGTTTTTAAAAATCCATTTTCACCTCTTCACTTAAATACAATGCCATCAGTCCTCATCACGAAAGTAATCTGCCAGAATTCTTTAGTATAACAGAGTAAAAACGTCTTTAGTATGACAATTAAAAAGCAGATATAACTTCCTTGAAGTTATATGGTGGGCCATTTTCCCAAGAAGATTCTATTGTGCATTAATTATTTCATTTATTCTACTGCATGACAGGGGCTAATAGACTTGGCAACAGTAAAGATGTGTTTCTGCTTATCAAATATTTAGAATCAGAGAATCTCTGTGAATAATAATTTATTTTAATTTTTGTTTTCTCTGTAAAATATTATAGTCCAAAATGTTCTTAGTTGTCTGTTTCAAAGTGCTAATGAAAACATGCCTTGGGCTAGTATTGTTTCATAAAATGTCTATTGTTCATATGACACAAAAGAGTTCTTTAAATCACTAACAGTTCATTATCTGTCATAAATTTGGCCAAAGTCTGAAAGTTGTTTAAAGCATCTTGATGTGCCTCATCCAATTTCTGTTTTCTTCTATCTTCACTCAGCCTATATAGAGACTCCATCAAAGTACTTACACTACAAATCTCATATTGTCTTCCACAGCCAGGTTCTGAACTTCCTCAGGTCACAGGTTCCAGCTCTTCTGTCTCTGTATTATTAATTCTCAGAAACTACAGAGTCGATTAAAAATGGATGATCAGGTAGACAGATGGGCCGTTGAATGGAGAAAAGAAAACTTCAAATTCAAAGACAGTTCAAGCTCATAATTTTCCTTTAAATATAAAAAATGTGTTATACATTAGAACTAAAGTTTCTCTTTTGTAAATAAGTATATATTACCTAAAACTGAATACTTCTTTTGAATGTTCACTTCACAGTGCAGGTAAATATAGTTGGTGGAAAATGGACAAAGGGACTGAGCCATATTAATCCATCCTGTTCATGAAAGCAGAATCTGGGGTGAGAATAAAAACTTCTGGGTGGGAGAATCCATGGAAAACATCTGCCAGTGTTTCAAAGAGCAAAGAGGACTCTTATTGTGAATACTATTGCCAGAGCCCCCCAAAACACAACATCAATAGAGGGCTGTTTGTTTTTTCTATAGTCAGTAGATCAAAAGCTGATGCATCAGTGTGATCTGCTCTTTGTAAGGAGAAAAGGTCTATCCAGAGAAATGGGGGGACACATCTGGAAGAATCTGTCTATGAAGCTGCTTGAAAAATCACCATGTAAAAGCAATAGGGGAAACATCTGTGCTGTGTGCAGCAGAGAAGTGGACGAAGAGAGCTTCAGGAAAGACATCCACATAATCCAGACAGGCTAGGGCAGAGACAGGCACCCCGTGAACGACAAAGACTCCCAGAGCCTGTTTTGTGGCCACATGTAATCAATAAGGACAGTTGTCTTTTCCGAAATATTTAGATTGGCAGCACCTGTTCTAGGCGTAACAGGGCATAGGCAGAACACAATGTTAAAGGAGCCACAAAAGAGACCTCCAGAAGCATGTATACCCTGAAACTTCATGGTGCTCATTCTCTGTGAGTTGTAAATACTAATTAATTATATTAAAATGATGCATTAGAACAGCTAATAAACACACATTTTAAGCTCAAAATAAATGTAACTGTTCTTATACAACTTACATACATGAGTTTTTAATCAAATATAGTCTATAAACCCTTTTTGTCATCAAAATCTTCACAAATCATGTACCATCAATACAACATCATCATACTATTTTTAAGGAAAAAATGTGTAAATAATATTCCATTAGAAGCACTTTAAAATGTTAAGTTCACTATAAATCATTTCCTGTCCCTAAATGACAGTTCTGACATTTCTCATGAGTAAACTGCTATTAACTTAAAACGTAAAGCAAAGAGTCAATTCACTTATAATTTTAATTGAACTTTTGCAATTTCATGTAATATAGTCTGATTGTACTTAGATCCCATCCTCTCTCTTTACCTCCCCCAACTGCTCCAACCAATTTAATGTGCTCTCATATACTCTGTGTGTGTGTGTGTGTGTGTGTGTGTGTGTGTGTGTGTGTGTGTGTAAAATATAGCCTATAGAGTTTTGCCTTGTCTGTGTAAAACTGGTTTACATATATTCATTCCTTTACTGCCTGTAAAATCTTGCCACAATCATGGTGCTTCTAATAGCAGAAGTAATTAACGAGCTGCCACCCTACCGAGGCTCAGATGGCTAAAGATTCCACTACATCTTTTTTTCAATGTATACTTTTTAATTGAATTTTTGTGCCCTTCATAAAAAACATCCTAATCATCTTTATAACTCCTCCCCAATCAGCACAGCTATAGCACCCCCACTAGATTTCATGCATTCTATCATAATGTTAAAGTCTATCAAGTCAAGCTTGTGTATCCAGATGTCCTCAGTACAGGTTAATCATAGGCTATGTTTACAGTATACACTGTAACATGCAAGAAGTTATGTAGATATTTCAACCCCCTTAAAAATTATGTTGATGTAGACACATTTACCACCTTGGATTATCCCTATTAAATCAGCTCACTAGGAAATTGCTTAATTCACTTTATTTTTCTCACTGCCTTCTCCCAGTATTTATTTATTTATTTATTCATTCATTCATTCATTCATTCATTTTGTTGTGTATTTCATACAGAACATCTCAATCAATCTTAATTATCTTTATACCCCTTCCCCACTGGCACCCCTCACATCACCTATTGTGTCAAGTTAGTGTCCCCCAAATGTTCCTTAATGCAAGTTCATCCACTGAGGTATAGTCAGCCTGTCTAGAGTCCCTCGCTTTAAGAAGATGAGCTCTTCCTCACCCAACACTAATTAGCTGCTAGTCTTTCTTCAACAAAGGTTGGGGTCTGCTGCCCATTTCCCCAGTTCCATGCTGGGATTTTGTCTATTTGAGTTCGAATGGGTCTTGAGAACGTGGGCACCATTGCTGTAGGTTCATGTGAGCAGGATCGCAGGAGCTCGTAGGATTCTGTTTCCATATGGTCACGTATCTCCTCCCTGGCTCTTACAATCTTTCCAAGCCCTCTTCTGCAATGGTCCCTGAGACCTGGATGAGTGAAGCTTAACATAGGAATCCTGTCCAGGGATCCACACTCTGCAAAGTCCTAATATTTATGCTTTAGCCATTTGTGCCCTTTTGTGTTCCCAGCATGAGAGAGTTTCCTTATGAGACTTGAAAGATTCATTAGTGTCCTCTTTACCCTTTGTTCTGTTGCATGAGGCTTTAAGTGTAGAGATTGCATTGTGGATGCACCATTTAGGCTTTGGCAATTCACAGACAATGTCTGTGTGTAATCAGTTGTGGTACTCTGTATTATTCTCTGGTGCAAAAGAAGCTTCTTTGATGAGTGGTGACTGGGATATTTGACTTTAATATGTAAGGATATATATTTTGTTCTTAGTAGGAAATTACATTAACCTAGAGATGTGGCAGTCTTGGGGATTTCTCTAAGATCTATTACCTCTTCAGCCATGTGTATTTAGCCATGATTAGAATATCATACATGAGTTTCTTCCCATTGAGTGGGCTCTAAGACCAATTAGGTAGCCGTTCGATGCTCCCAAGGATAAAAGTACCATTACTGCACCAGTGTCTAATACTGTGGCAGTCATTTATGTGGTTCTTTGAGCATGAAGCTTGTATTGGGCCATCGTTTGATGTTCTCCCTTAGTAGCTTGCATAGTACTCTCCAGAAATATGAGAGACAGTCTTCAGGGCAAGTGACTTCAGGTCAGTTCCAGTTCCATTGCTCTAAATCAGGTCTCCAAAGTATGTCCTGTCCTCAGCAATAGGGTCTTACCTTCAAGTTCTGGGAGGCAATCAAGGACTGTGAAAATGGCCTGTGTAATTTTGGGAGTCTTTTGGACCACCCTGGCCAACAACTCAAAGGAAGGTTTCTCCTGTCTGGCACTGTTTTTTGTTATGTAGCCTTCAGCTATATACAGGGACGCATGTAGAAATATTATATATGGAATTTGTCATTAGGTTGTTAGATTAATATGATTCTCTCTGATGTTTTACATTAGCTAGGCATTATTTATTTCTCCTCTCTGTCCATAATGAAGGGAGGTTTAGAAAGGAAGAGGAGAGAGAAATAATGCCAGTATTTATTTTTTAAAGTTGTTTTCAAGCATCAAGAGATCATTTAATTAGATTTTCTTGCTCATATAGTTTACAAATTAATTTTAATTAGTTGTTTCATTGAATTCTTTTTACACTATATATTTGGGTTTTCTAAATCTGATTTATATTTGAAAAGATTGAAGCTGCGAAAAGGAATTTCATCTGCCCACCATGGTGTAGATTAGTATCTGTCAAAGGCCCATGTGTTAAAGGTTTGGTCTCTAGGCCATAGTACTATTTGAAGATTGTAGAAGTTTTAAGAGGTACTCAAGGCAGGAACCCTGGGGGTAGGAACTGAAGCAGAGCCCATGGAGGAACACTGCTTACTGGTTTGCTCCTCCTGGCTTACTTGGTTACCTTTCTTTTTTCTGTATTAATTCATAGATAATTTGTTCTGAAAATATCACAAATGGGAATTGTGTTTGCATTCTTTCAGTCCCTCCCAGTCTCCCCACAACTCATCTCATGTTTCCCCAACTCCCTTTCAATTTCTTTTCCTCTTTTTTATTATTGTTGCATATACTTACATTTATAAACACACATACAAAATATGATGCGATGAGTCCATTTATTGGTGCTCTTGTGTACCTGTGTTTTAGGGCTGCTCATTGAGGTTAGATAACCTCTCAGAAGCTAGTCCCTGGAGAAAACTGATTCCTCTTCCCTCAAAATTCATTGATTACCTGTAGCTCTTCGTATTGAGGTAGGACCCTGTGAAATTAACCTCATTTGTCTTGGCATGTAAAGTGGTTTTGCCATTATGTAGATCATGTTAGACTAGCATACTATGGAGATTTCATTGGTTCATCTTCCCTATTGTGTCTAGAATGCATTAGCTAGTAAATGTTTTGTACCTCTGGCTTTCACATTCTTTCTGTCCTTTCTTCTAAGATCCTCCCTGAGCCTTTAGTGTAGATGTTGCATTGCAGATCTGCTTTTATGGCTGAGTGCCTCACAGGCACTTATTCTCTGCCTTTGAATTGTGGAACTTTGTAATAGTCTCCATCTGTTTCAAAAAGAACTTCATTGATAAGTGATGAAAGGTGCACTTGCCTGTGAATATAAGAATATGTATATAGAATATAGTAAGAAATTACAATGGTCTAGGGAATGTGACAGAAGTTTTTCTCTAGGTCTATGCCATCTGCAGCTATGTCACTTGATTATGCTTATAGAACCACACATACTATTCCTCCTTAAGTCCAACTAGACAGACGTTGATTATCTCTACGATAAAAGTGTCACCAATGTACCAATTGAGATTATTTGCTGGGATGGTCACTGTTCTTTGTTGTTGGCATTTTATCTGGGTTAATTGTCTTTCTCCTTTGGCAACTTTTATGGTATCTTCTAATATTATGAGAGCTAATCTTTGGAGGGGAGGCATACAAGTCAGCTCCAAATCTTATGTCCAAAGTATGCTGTATCTTCAGCAATAAGGTCTTATCTTTAAGTTTTTGAAGGCAATCAAGGGCTGTGGCAATAACCTATTTTTATTTTCTTTCTTTTTTTTTTTGAGTCTCTTCGACCACCCTGACCAACAGATCTAAGAAGTTTCCTGTGCCTGGTACTGTGATTGTTGTTATATGACCTTCAGCTATACACATACATTCACATTTATATATGTATTTTTCAGTAGGCTTATTCCGTTTGACTTTTCTTATCACTTAAGTATTCTTTATCATTATTCTCTTTCCCCCTTAGAGTCCTCCCTCGTCCATCCTCAGTTAAAGTAACCCCCATTTTCCCCATTCCCACTTGATAACACCTGTCAACCCTCTCTCAAGCTTGCTTCCACTCTCCCTTCATGGTTTCTTTCCATTTTCCTGACTGAGGTCTTTATGGTCCCAATTCTCAAGACCCTAACTGAACAGTCAATGAGGGTGAGGCATTGGGTTACTTCAAGAACATCCTGGGGGACTGCGTCAGAAGGCAAATCCATTTATTCAAACTTAGCGAGGGGTTTATATACTCTACAATATGGTAAGTATGCATCACCACCAGTAAGCCAATCTCAGACCAGGAACTATCTACCTCATCTTAGCTCATGGGGCAATTCCAGGGGAGACATGTGGGCAAAAAAGTCAGCCCGTGGCGCCTGCTCCTCACCTGGCAATTACATGCATAACAGGGTGTGCCCGAGTCAGGAGTCTGCCAGAATGTGCTTATGGCCTTTGTGCCTGGTATGCGCATGACATGCCTGAGCCCAAGATTGATCTGTACCCACACCTGGCTCCTGGGTTTACATGAGGATATATACCCACATCTCAGGATTTGGAGGTAGCATCCACAAATAAGAGAGAACATTAATAAACTGCTTGTTTTTCTTTTTGATAAGTGCCTGTATGAGGTTTTCAGATATTTTACTGAGAATTTTTGCATCTACAATCCTTAAAGGAATTGGCCTGTAGTTTACTTTCTTGTTGGGGGTGGTTTCTCTTTGTTGTTTTTGTTATTGTGTCTTTACCTGACTTTGGTCTTAGAGTAATACTGGCTTCATAGAAGGAGTTTGCGACGTCTTCCTCTGTTAGGTTCATTTTGAATAGTTATAGCAGTATTGCTTGTAGTTCTTTAAACGTCAAGTAAAATTTTGCTGTGAATCCATTAGGACCTGGACATTTTTTACTTGCGAGACTTTCTATGACTGTTTCCAAGTCCTTATTTGTTATGGTCTTTTTAAGTTATTGATCACTTCTTGTTTTAACCTTTGATGGTTTCATTGAGTCTAGAAATTCATCCATTTCTATTGAATTTTCTAAGTTAGTAGAGTATAGATATATAAAGGATTCATTTATAAAGTTCTGGATGACTTTAGTACCTGTTGAAATGTTTCCCTTTTCCTTTCTGATTTTGTTCACCTGGGTTTGCTCTTTTTTTGTTTTGGTTAGCTAGGTGAAACGTCTGTCTAACTTACACAAGTTTTCAAAGAGGCAGCTCTTAGATCCACTGATTCTTTGCATCGTCTTTGCTTGTAGTTCATATATTTCTGCTTTGATTTTTATTATGTATTATCCTCTGTTAGGTTTGGTTTTGGTTTGTTGGTTTTCTAGACTCTTGAGTTGTGTCAGTAAGTCATTTATTTGTATTATTTCTAATTTTTAAATTTCTTTTGTTTATTGAATCATTGCATATTCCATACAGGACATCTCAATCAATCTTAATCATCTTTGCATCCTTTTCCCCACCAGCACCTTCCCTAGAGCTCCCAAACTGGAATCCATACACTCTTTCATCTGTGTTACAGTCTATTGTGTCAAGTTAGTGTCCCTAAATGCTCCTCAGTGCAGGTTCATCCACTGAGGTCTAGTCACTTTACACACTTTAGGAAGACTAGCTCATCCTCACTCAACAGTATTCAGTTGCCAATATTTCTTGAGCAAAGATAGGGGTTTGCTGCCCATTTCCCCAGTTGCATGCTGGGTATTTGTCTCTTTGAGTTTGCCTGGATCTTGAGAATGTGGATACCATTGCTGTAGGTTCATGTGAGCAGGATCACAGGAGCTTGTAGGATTCTATTTCCATATGGTCACACATCTCTCACTGACTCTTACAATCATTCCAACCCCTCTTCCAGAATGGCCCCTGAGCCTTGGGTAAGTGAAACTTAATATAGGAGTCCTATCCAGGGACACACATTCTGAAAATTCCTAATCTCCATTCTTTGGCCATTTGTGACCTTTTGTGTTACTGGCCCTCTGTTGCATGAGGGAGCTTCATTAAAAAGAGTGAGAGATTCATTAGCATCCACTTTATCCCTTGTTCCATGTTGCATGAATCTACGGTGTACAGATTGCCTTGTAGATGTGCTTCTTGAGCATGGGCAATTCACAGACAATGTTTGTATGTTCTTAGATGTGGTACTCTGTAGTTGTTTGGTGCAACAGAAGCTTATTTGATGAGTGGTGACTGGGATACATGACTGTAAATATAAGGATACGTATTTTTAACTTAGGAAGAAATTACATTAGTCTAGGGATGTGATAGCCTTAGAAATTTCTCTAAGATCCATGACCTCTTCAGCCATGTGTATTTGGCTATGATTTTAGCATCACACATGAGTTTCCTCCCATTGAATTGGGCTCTAAGAACAATTAGGTAGCCATTATTTGGCCCAAGAATAAAAGTGCCACTACTGCACCAGTGTCTAATGCTGTGGCAGTCATCAATGTGGTTATTTGGTCATGAAGCTGGTGTTGGGCCATCGACTGATATTGTCCCTTAGCAGCTTACTCTTTATAGTTATGAGTGCTAGCCTTCTGGGGAAGTGACTTTCAGGTCAGTTTCAGCTCCATTGTTCCAAATCAGGTCTCCAAAATATGTCCTGTCTTCAGCAACAGGGTCTTACTTTCAAGTGCTGGAAGGCAGTCGGGGGCTGTGGCAATAGCCTGTGTAATTTGGGGAGTCTCTTGGACCACCCTGGCCAACAACTCAAAGGAAGGTTTCTCTTGTCTGGCACTGTTTCTTGTTATTCGGCCTTCAGCTATTCATATGAACTCATGTACAGATATTATATGTATAATCTGTTAGTCTAATATGATTCCCTCTGGTGTTTTATACTAGCTAGGCATTATTTATTCTCTCTCTCTCTCCCTCCCTCCATCCCTTCCTCCCTCCCTCTTTCTCTCTCCCTCTCTCTCTCTGTCTCTCATCACTTGGGGTTATAAAATTCCCTATTAGGACTGCTTTTTAATGTGCCCCACATGTTTTTCTGTGTTGTGTTTCATTTCTATTTAGTTCCAGGAATATTTTTATTTCTTTTCTTGATTTCTTTTTTCACCCATTCATTATTGGGTAATGTGTTTCTAAATCTCCATGCATCATGTAGTTACTAGAACTTCCTTTACTGTTGATTTTGTGTTCTATTGTATTGTGGACCATTAGGATACATGGAAACATTTCAACAATTTTAATTCTTGAGGTTTGTTTTGTGCCCCAGTATATGGTCTGTTTTAGAGAAACTTGCATGGACTTCTGAGTAAAATATGTATTCTCAGGTGCTTGAATGGAATATTCTGTAGATACCTATTAGGTCCATTTAATATATGATATCATTTAGTTCAGATTTTTTTTTTATTCTTTATCCAGTTGACCTGTCTATTGGAGAGAGCGAGGAACTGAAGCCACACACTATTACTGAGCTGGAGTTAATTTGTGTCTTAAAGTCCGGTGGTACTCTTTTTATGAACTTGAGTGCTTCAGAGTTTAGTGATGTATGTTTATGGTTATAATGTCTTTTCAGTTTATTGTTCCTCCATTCAGAATGAAATGATCTTCTTTTTCTTTTCTGATTAATTTTAATTTGAAGTCTATTTTGTCAAATACTAGTATTGCGATATCTGCTTGTCTCTTGGTCCCACTTGCTTGGAATAGTTTTTTGCCATGTTTTCATCCTAAGGTAGTGCCTATCCTTGAAGGTGAAATGAGTTTCTTGTAGACAGCAAAAAGATGGATTTTGTTTCTTAATCCATTCAACTAGCCTGTGTCTTTTGATTGGGATCTTAAGGTTATTGGTGTTTAAAGTTATTGCTGAAAGATGTGTGTTGGTTACTGTCATTTTATATTGTTTGTGGCCTTAGTCCTATTTTGTGTTCATTTGTTTATTTGTTCCATTTGTTTACCTCCTGTAGCCTCTTGGTAGCTATTCTTTCCACAGTCCTTAGCATTGCTTTCCGTATTCTTTGTAGGGCCAGTTTAGTGGACATGAAATCTTTTAGACCATTTGGATCATGGAAGATTTTTCTTCCTCCTTCAACTATGATAGACAATTTTGGTGGGTAAAATATTTTGGGTTGGCATTTGTGGTCATTTAGAACTTGGAATCTATTTCTCCAGGCTCTCCTAGCTTTTAGAGTTTTCATTGAAAACTCAGCAGCTTTTCTGAAGGGTTTTCCTTTATATGTAACTTACTGTTTTTCTCTTACAGCTGTCAGTCCCCTCTCTTTGTTCAGTATATTTAGTATACCATGACATGATGTGAGGAGTTTCTGTTTCTGTCCTATCTATTTGATGTTCTGTGTGCTTCTTATATCTGTATGGGTATATCTTTCCTGAATTTAGGGAAGTTTTCTTCTATAATCCTTTTGAAAATCTGGTCAATGTCACTGAGCTGAGATTCTTCTTCCTCCTCTGTGCCTGTAATTCTTAGATTTGATCTTTTCCTGATGACCCACAACTCTTGCATATTCTATTCCCGTGGTTTAAAATTTTTATATTATTTGCTTGAGTGGTCCAGTTCTCCAGCTTTATCTTCAATGCTCAATATTTTGTTTTCCATTTGATTCTTTTTCCTGGTACTTTTTCTCCTGTCTTTTCTAGTTGAGCTCTCTTCATCTCAGTTTGAATTTTCTTCAGTATTTCTATCTCTTTTGTGAAGTCACTTTTCAAATCCTGAACTGTCTTTTTCATTTCATTCAACACTATATTTGTATCTTCCCAGCTTCAGTCAGGAGTTTATTTCTAGTTATTTGAGTTCCTTGAGGTATTTGGTGTTCATTCGGTCCTTGAATTCTTTGATCATGTTTATAATTGCTTTTTTAAGTTCTGTATCTTGGTGTTCCTTTGGTTACTTCTCAGTGAAGAATACTTCTATAGGTAGAATTTTGTGGAACGTATTATCTTTGAGTTTTTGTTGTATTATTTGTGTTTTTGTGATGTGACGTCTTTTGATGATTTTGTGTCTGATGTGAAATTCTAATCTGCCTTTGCTGAGTTGAAGTTTAGGTCTGTTTTTGTTGTTGTAGCTTGGTGGATTTCTGATCATGTGTGAATAGCTGGTTAGTCTGTCTTCAGGTTCTTACTTTTGATTTTCTATTGGAAGGATATGCATGAGTCCCAGCTGGTCTGGTGTGCTAGGTGGTCAATCACAGTATGACTGTGAGTGCTGAGCTAGAAAGGTGGACTACTTCTAGCCATCTTACAGGGCTAGTCCAGATCTGGAGCAGTACTTTCAAGGTTGAGTCCTAGAGTGGGAAGATGGTAAGGTAGTATGCAGAATCCTGACTGGTTCTCCAGGGTAGTCTGGAGCACAAGCAGAGGGTTCTAGGCTTAATCCCAAAGGGGGAAAGTTCAACTTTTTTATGAAGCTTTTATTTGTTTATATTTCTATACCCATTACCTTGATTCCAATTTATCAGTATTAATTTATTCCCAGATTATATTAACTGTCTTCTTATACTCCTATATTTTCTACTTTTGAAAGTCATCTTATACCCTCCTGACAAATTTGATCTAAAAATCCCACAGTCCCCAGGATACTGATTAGCTCTCCTCCTCAGAGAGTTTTCAAAGCTTAAGGTGGAATCTTCAGCAACAAAGCTTTCTTCCTCCATAGACTGACCAGAATTAATATTTTTGAGTATTTCATTTATTTATTTTATGTGTATGAGTGTATTGCCTGCATGGATGTAAGTGCACCTGGGTCATACAATGCCTGCACAGGTCAGAAGAAGGCATTGGATTCTCCGGAACTGGAGTTATGGATGGTTGTTAGCCATCTTGTGGGTGGTGGGAATTGAACGCAGGTCCTCAGCAAGGTCAGCTGGTGCTCTTGACGGCTGAGCCATCTCTCCAGCCCCCCAGAATTTGTATTTTACCACTTGACTTCTAAACAACACACTGTAAATGGATAAGACTGTGCACCTATCAGACTTCTCATGCATTTCTTTGGAACTTCAAGGGATAATGAAAAATTCTCATAACATGTACCTATCCTACTACTCAGAGTTTCTATTAGATATTTTCTCTTAAGGAAAAGAAAATGTGGCTGAGTGTGGGGTGCATGCCTGTGAGCCCAGCATTCAATTGTGGTTAAAAATGATCTTCACATTGTTGCATTTAAGGCAGCAGTTACAAAGTGAATAAGAACACTGGGAGATGATGGCAACTGTCAAACTCACTTATGGTACACTGAAGAACTGTGCTGTTATTGTATTTAACTTGCTTTCAAAAAAGCAAACTAATAGTGGACTCACTAACATGCACAGTAACAGAATGCTTACTGTACAACTCTTCCATTTTCTGTGAGTATTCAAAATTTTTCCAGTGAAATGTTTGGACAGGGGTATGACTTTCCATTGTCCCCCATGTAAGTCTTCTCTTCTATCCAATGTGGACCACTTCTATGTGAACAACCTTGTTTTTTGTAAGTTTTTACCTTTAGCTTACAGACACTCCCCTCAAACACAGCTTTATTTAAGCTATTGTTTGTTTTCTTCCATAAATGTTTAATAACTAATTTCATGTAAACCATCTCTCTTTTAAAGGTTAATTAATAATATGCTACTTATTATTACTTAATTATGCGTTTTAACAAGAAACATTGTACTGTAGTGGGATAGTGCAACTCCACAAATTACCATGAAGGCTTTGAATTTCATAGCTTTAGCCAGAGAAAACTAACTTTTACATCTTGAGATGATTTTTGTGATGATATGCTATCTTGTGTTAATATTGTACATGACAATCTAACAAATGATCATTATTATCTTTATGATATTTAACTAATATCTTATTCTGAATTTGGAACACCTCTCCTCAACAGAAGTTGACCTATAGTACGTCATTGGATTCTTTTGCAAAAATTATCATATTGCTTAATATAGTCTATGAAAATATTTCCTTAACGAATAATGAAAAAATAGAACATTTTAGTGTATCTTACTAGTGTACTAGCTACTACTATGCTACTTTGTGTAGCCCTCTTTTCCAGAAATATAGCTTTAGCTAAACAACCCTAGGCAATGTAGAACAAAATTACTCACAAATGGGTGGCAATGCTTTTTACTATAACACATGCTTCTTCACTGTTGTGCTAGAAGTACATTTATGTTTTGACTGTCTTTACAATCATAAAAAGAAATATTTGGTAAGCACTGCTATTTTGTCTGTGTTTCCTTATGTACTGGGATCCAATTAGCCATCCATTCATCTCCTACAGTGGGGAGCTCTGGATTCCAAGGATGCTAAACTTTGAAAGCCTATAATACAGAACAGAATGAAACAAACAGGAGTTGTATGTCTTTTATGCTTCTTTAGAGAAATATTAAAACCTTTCTGGAAGCTGTAATTTTTTTAACTTCAAAAGCTAGACAAAATCACATATCCTACCAGATCAGGGTTAAGACTAAACCCCTTCATCAGCACCAGTGATGACAGCACAACCATTTCTCTGGGACAGAGTAGTATAAAAAGCTTATGATGCACTGACTGAAAAAATTAACAAGATACAAGACCAGCTGGAGAGTCCTGCCTTACTACATAAGTGTGGATCCTTTCGGCAAGTCGATCAGAATTAGAAGTTTTGGTCTCAAAACTGTACACACGTTATTTAGAATTACAGAGCCTAGATCAGTTCCATGAGTGCTACCACATGAACACTCTCCTTTATGACAGAGCACTCAATTTTTAAAGAATGTATTTCTCAATGTATTTTCTTCCTACAGCTATTAAGCAAATACCCTTTCTATGACATAGCAAGAATTTAAGCCTCATACACAGATGACTTTAAAATATTAGCATACTCTTCTGCACTTCCCAATAAGCACAACATTCAGAGGGGTTGTGCCATCCATAATTTATATATAAGGCCTATATAGAACACAATTATAAAAACACAATGCCTTTTCTTCAGCTTTGAGGCAACAGTCAGGTGCTTTATTCTAGTCTAGTTGCTTAATAAAGTTCTCAGTCAAGAAAAGACTCATTAGACAGTCAAAATTCATGTAGCTCATATCACAAAGAAATAGTTGACAATAGTGATATTCAGGCTACATAGGTTAAGTGTGTATATATTCATACACACATACATGTATGTGTGTATATGTATGCCAACTCACCAACACACATACGATAGATGTTCCATTAACATAGCAACACTTATCAAGGAGCAGTTTTATGATAGAGCACTCAGTTTTTAAAGGATGTGTTTCTCACTGTCTTTGTTTCCTATAACTGCTACAGCAAATTTCCACAGAGTTGAAGAGTTCTAAATAACAGAATTGTATTTTTCACAGTTATGGGAACTGAAATTCCCGCATCAGTATCATTTGGACAGCACCAAGTTGTTAGCTGGGCCATCTCAAGCTTCAGGGGCCCAGCTAACAACTTCTGCCTCTGTTTGGATCTTCTCCTTCCAAGACACACTCAGGGTGTTTGTTCTTAAATTGTGCTTCAATAAGAGAATTGGAATTGTTATTCAACTGAGGTCTTCAAAGTTCTCAGAGATTTGAAAGAGCAGCAGCACTCTGTGTCCCTTCAGGAGCCTGTTTCCAACACAACAGCTGTTCCCATTTGTTTTACATCTTGGGCTTTCATACAAAAGGTTCTGTTGAAAAAAAAAAAAAAGCAGAACAATGGAGACTGAAAACTTGATTTAGAAAAGCAGACTCCACAGTGACCAGGAACCCCTGCAATGCAGCATGCGTGAGAAACAACTCAACACCCACACTGGTTAGTTCCTATCTTAGATGAAGAAAGGACATCTCAACCAATATTTAACCAACGGTGGTGAGTGGTATAGATGATGATAACCTGATTCGTTCTGGTCTTCCATTTCTTCCTCTGTGACAGGAACAATAGCCAGGAAGGGAATGAAGAAAGGAAAGCACTGTTGTTTCTCACAAGTTGTACCACCTAACAAGTGACAATTTCCCTGCTCTTGTTCTGAGTATTCTTCTTTTTGAAACACTTTTACAGCTTTATGAGTTCAGAAAGAGCTGTCCAAGGGGATTAAAAGCACAAGGATTATAGAAAATTGCATAAGCCATAGCAAAAAACAAAAAGAGACGGAGGGAACTGAGTTGAGATCTGGAGGTTTGATGAAACCACTTCTCCACCACTATGTATCTTTTTTTTCACAAGTTTTTAGACAGATGTGTGTAGCTCTTATTTCTAAAGCTATACCATGCTGAGTTAGGATAAGGTACTAACAACATTACTATCAATATGTTCAGTTTCCTTAGGTGGTATCTTGAGGTTTTGATACCTAAAACTAGGAAGCCTTTTCATTCTTGCTAATAACCAGAATGTCTTTAGGATCCTATAATGGCAAATGCCAGTGATGATCAGGTGTGGTAGCATAGCCTGCATTCCCAACATCTGAGAGAATCAGAAAGACAGCCATGAGTTCGACACCAACTTGGGCTCCATAGCAAGATCTTGTTTCTGAAAAACAAAAACAAATGATAAAATACAGTAGATATCCCGCTATGATCATGCAGTCACTTGTAAAAATTGACCTTGTTAACAGTTCTAGCATATTCCTAATTCTTCTCAGACCTTAGCAGTGCAGCCATGGAGACAAAAAAGAAGACAGCTCAGAGATGTTTGCACGGAGTACCAGATGGCATAGAATTTTATTCTTTGCACAAACAAAGAAATGTCAGGACTAGATTGTAAATCCCTCTTTCCCATGCCTTAGTTCCATCTGTCCATATGTTTCAAAGTATAAATACAATCCTGGGCATGGGAGTACAGGAGATACTATCTTAATACATGTTATTGTATAATAAAATAATATTTTATTGTATAGAAATATATAGAAAAATAATATTCATTTGCTTATCAAGTTTTATGCCCTAGCTACCTAAACACATTGGTAACTTTTTTTCTTTACACAACATTATGAAAATGGATATAACTATTGATTTATTTTAATGTAATACGTTGTATATATTTTATATAATGTTCTCTATACTGTTTTATCTTTTGAATTTCATACAATCAAATCAGTCTCTTAAGCTTTTTCCTGAGTTTTCAAACTTTCATTGCTTTATTTTAAAATCGACTAGGCCACTAGAAAATGCAACTTGGGAGAAAAATGCATAAGTTATATTCCCATGAATGACAAGATCATAAAATTGAGAGGGACTAGGAGAGACATGAGACGTGTTGGAGTCGGGGTAGGAAGGAGTGGAAATAATGTAAATACAGCACTCATGAATGATACTCTCAAAAATAGTTAAATTATAAAAAAGAAGAAAAAGCAGTAATGAAGCAGGTCAAGGTCTGAATCCCAAGACCCCACTGAGAACTGGCTTTGGACATGTGAATCAAAGGTATCTGTTTTCTATTTACCTAAAGAGGTTTCTAACTGATCGCTTTTGGTACAATTGAAAACTGTTTCTGCATCTGTTAAATTTCCATTAGAGAACTTAATAATACATTACCATTTAATAAGGAGGCAAGAACAGCTACCATCACCTCAGGCCAGCACAACTACTGCACCTGAAAATACCAGCTGTGTGGGGAAATTGGGCAACAGAGTATTGTTTAAAAAGAACAATAGATCTTCTGGTAGATTCACTAGAGACATGAGCAACACAGAAACTACTGGAAAGCCTGGTAAATCTTTGCGTGCATCTGGAATTGATAGGAAGAAATGACATAGGACCATTATTTGTCTTATATGAATTCAGAAAGTCAGCTTGTTGAGCACTTTATTTTTTTCCTAAGGATATTTGTACTTCAACATAGTATAGTCTTTCTTGTACACAGATGTACATGATGGATGAATAAAGCAAGGGCCTATGGTTTCAATGTTCTCACCCTCCAGAACTGAATTATACCAAGATGCTGCTAATTACACAATAGTTCTTCTAAATGAAAGCCCATAGCAACAAAACTCACAGTAGGGGGTTCTAATAAGTAGTATTTATTATAACATTGGAAAATTAAGTCTTTGCTCTGTGTTTTGAGACAGGGTCTCTTTGTAACCCCATCTGGACTGGAATCTCTATCTAGACCAGGCTGGCCTCCATTTCACAGAGATCTGCCTGCCTCTTCCTCCTGAGTGCCAGGATTAAAGGCATGTGCCAACATACCTGGCTCTAAGTCTTTGGTTTTGAAGAGATCTTCAGCTCTTTAGGCAAGAGGAAATTAAACCTGGTATAGAAGGAGACATATTAATTAATTACAAGAAAAAAATGTGACCAGGAAACTAAAGAACTTCCTCATTACTATGTTTTCTTCTCCACAGAAGTTCTGTACATCTACTATGAAAGTAAATTATTTTGTTTACCATTATACCATGATTCAAATATTATATTTATTTTACAGGAAACTATTTTGTGTCACATACAATGGAGTATCAGTTAAGATCAAGACAACAGAGATCTTCAAGTTTCCTATGCTGATAATAACTAATGAGCAGGACTATTTTACTATCGTCCTTAGCTAGCAGTTTTCAAGCATTGAGACACTACAAGACTCCAGAATGAAACTAATATTCTCAACCATTCTATTGTACTGTATACTTCTACTGATAGGGAACTGCAACAAGAAACTTGGAGCTTGGAGAGGGTTACACACGTAAATACTGAGGAGATACTCAATGGCAGGATTTCCAGGTCTATGCTGCTAGTTTTTTTTTTTAAACCAAATGAGTATTTTTTCACTAAAATCCAATTTTCAGATTTTCATCATTGATTTTCAGCTCTTACATACACACTTTGGTTTTTGCTTTTACCTTTTTATCTATTTAAATGGAATGATAAAGCCCCAAACAGATTGCCTATGGAGCCATTCTTAGGATCTCCAGATGAAATAAATCACAATCTTTTAAGAAAAATAGCATAGAATTAGTTTTTTTTCCCCACATGAAATCTTAGCAAAAAGTCAAGGTGCTCTTGGGTCTACAGTCTAGCTGTGCACACCAACATCGGAACAATTACTAACTTCAAGCTGCTTCTTCTTGCAGGTATTATTGGCTAAAATGAAACAAATCTTTGTGCCTCTGAACTAGTCAAACCAGACACTGCAAGGCATTTGTATTGCTGGTTGTCACACACCCCAGAAATGATGCCAAAAGACCTCTACCAAATGCAAACTCCCACCCAGAGGGGATACTGCCTCTAATTAAGAACCAAGGAGCTCAAGCTTCCAATATTGTATAGTCAGCTGCTGCTCTGGAGATGCAAAGTGTAGTCCTGGACTTTCTGTGCAACCTTACATCATGTTGGTCCTAGCTCAAGAATGTTAGAAACAGATAACATGCGACTGTAGACAGATTTACTCTAAGCCTCTGCTATGGAACAAAAGCTCTGTTAGATCAAGGGAAGATGGTTAGGGAGTCAGCTCAGAATGTGTAGAAGTAGGAAGACAGTCTCTAAACTGAGGTAAATTGTGGATGGGAAAAGGAAGAAAGATCAAGCACAGTAGGAAACATGTCTTCGGTGACTAAAAGGATGGAACAGAAGTAAAGCCTAGCTCTGACTCCATCTGGCTGGCTGCTGGCTTTCCAGCATGCTATTGGCTCATGATATGGCAAGTCTCTGTCTGAAACACTCCAGTCCATTCAGCCTTTATAAGCACTTCTTAATCACCTAGTAACTACCCACGGGCCCCACAGGAGACAGGCCAACTGTCTACTTTCATGTCTCTTATAACTTATTCTTGAAATATGTCCCTATGGAGACTGAAAAACTTGATGCCCCATTCAACACATTTTGAGTTATATTTTTGAAGGAGGATGTTTGGGCAATGACACAAATTGCATGCACAAAGCAAATTAATTATTTGCAGATATGTGGTGTAATTATATGGGTTTATGTTATCCATCTGTGAACCTTAGTCTCCCCTGGTGCAAGCACTGCTCATAATATAAAGGGTTTAATAGCTTTAAGAAGAAAAATGTATTATGCTTGCATTTGCACGAAAGAAAACTGTTTGTCATGTGATGGTGTTCATGGGTTCATGTGAATTCAGGGAACCTGCAAGGACAAAGTGGTTCTTTCCCTGATATCCCAGAAGAAAGCTTTTCAGCATCCCATGAAAGATAACAGAAAGACAGCAGCACACACTTGAAGAAACTCTTTACTGTTTAACATCTTTCAGCCTCAGTTAACTTTGTTACTGTGTCTACATTTCCTGCGTCAGTCTGTTCACATTCATTTAAAGCTCAGTGATGACTGTTGCCTTCTCTGTGTTAAAATGACTGAGGGCAGCTATCTAAATAATAATTGATCTTTTTTGCAGATTAGATAATACCACTATATTTATCCTTTTCTTATAAATCTTATATTGTAAAACTTAACAATTGTCAGTAAACTCCATATGCCACATTCTTTGCTTCCATTGATCAGGCTGGAACTGAGGATTTTGTGCATACTAGGCAAGCTCTCTATCACTGAGCTACATCTCTAGCCTTCCCACACTGTTTGTATTTGTATGTTGGGGTGGGATGTCTGTACACAAGTGTGTGTGTGTGTGTGAGCACATGCACTTGGATGCTACAGCTCAAAGTCAGGAGTCTTGCTCAATTCCTTTCCACCTTATATTTTGAGACAGAATCTCTCACTGAACCTGGAGCTCACCAGTTAACTAGATCATCTGACAAGCAAGTCCCAAGTGATCCTCCTGTCTCTGCCTCCCAGCCCTGGCATGACAGGGCATGTGCCACTCTGCTCAGCTCTTTATGAAGGTGCTGTGCTGAGGGTTTGAATTGGGATCACCATTCTTGTACAGCATGCACTTTATTGACCGAGCCTTCTCAATCCTCATTCTCATTTTTAATGATAAACAAAACTCTTCAACAAGACTCTGATCAGTGTACAATTTTATAGCTGAAAAAATAATCTCAGAGAGCCTTTTATGTATTTTTGTTTAGTTGTATTGGCATCACACCAGCTTTTAATGAACGTCATATGATTGACTGGGTGCCCTCCATGTCTGAGTACTTCATTCTTATGACATAACAGCCTACGAGCTGACTTGCAAATGCACAATGCACAAATGTAAGAAGCTGAAGAGGATGGCTATCTTTTCCAGCAGTATTAGGGAATGCTTTGTAGAAGATGTGACTTTTGGGTTTATCTTAAAGAATGAGAAAGAGCTTTCCAGAAGAGAGGACGGAATTATTTTAGAGTAAATAATCGAAATAGATTGTTGGAAATGAAAAAAGGAATTAAAGTATTTCATGTAAGTCAACATGCTGTCATAGGATAAAGGGGGTGAAATGCAGGAAGGAAGGAGTGAAGTATGCTGGGAATCGGGTGTTTTACGCCATTCTTGGTTTCATCTATGTTTAAATACAGATATGAATGCCAACCCACATTTTACCCAGGAATAATATAAGGTTGAGCAGAGGGGTAAGAGTCTTCCCAGTAAGATAGTGAGTAGCAAAACAAGGCTAAGGAATTCGGGACTAACTGATGGACAGTCACACGCTGTGCATCCTGCAATGCTCTCATTTCAAAGGATCGTGAAGACCTTGGTTTCACTGCTAAAGAACTTGAATTCTCTTTCATTAGCCAGAGGTTTGGAATCATTCTTTTGTTATTGTTGTTTGTGGACCAGGGTGGTCTTGATCTCACAGAAATCCACCTGCCTCTGCTCCCAAGGGCTGGGATTAAAGGCATGTATCAACATGCCCGACACTGGAATCATTCTTAAATTTTCTGTTTTTAGGAGCCAGTCAGGTCGCTCAGCAGGTAAAGGTGTTTGTAACTGAACCTGTCCACCTGAGTTTGATTCCCAGGAGTCATATAGTTTAACGAACATTGTCTCCTGACTTCCACCTGTGCACTGTGACATGAGCACAATCACACCACCCTACACACACACACACACACACACACACACACACACTAAACAGGTGTCATTTTTATTTCTGTTTTTGGAAAACATATTGTAAAAATAGCTCTTCTGATAGAACGAGCCAGAAATTTGAAGAAGAGATGGTTTTACGAACATGATGAAAAAGTCTAAGGTAATAACCCAGGTCCCATCTGACAAAGACCTGACTAAGGAAGTGTCAGGGAGTATGACTTGGAGCACACTGATCATGAGTTCTTTCAAAGCCTGCATCCAGAGGCTTCAGGCGGCTTTGATGTGGGAATGAAGGTCTGTGAGGAGTCTGGGATCTCTCCCAGGTTACTGACTGCAGCTGAGGATGGGATGGCAGTTAATGCTGCTACTATAAATTAAAGTAGTAAATGCCAGAAGAAACAGTCAGTTTAGAGTAAGAGATAAAGAGTTCAGTTTTGGGACATGTCGAATTTGAAATAAAGATATCCTGTAGGAAAGGAATTCTCTGGGAGTGGAGATCAGAGTAGCTGAAGACTGGGGCTGTTGTAAAGAAAAATTCCCCTGGGGGGAAAACATGCAGTGAAGACAGCAGGGGTTGAAGAGTGACTCCCCAAGGTCATCAACCATATTTTACTTTGATTTGGTTTTTGTTTGTCTGCTTTAGCACTAAGTAGTTATAGAATAGGAAAGACTTCCAAGAGGTAGAAACATGAACCAAGAGGTACAATATCTCAAAATCAAACAGGAGGGTATTAAAGAAAAACTGAGCTGAGGCAGGAGAATATCTGTGAGTTCAAGGCCTGACTGGGCTGTGTAGTGAGTTCCTGCTTAGCCAAGGATCTATAGTAAAACCCTGTCTCAAAACAAAAACAACAACAAACAGCAACAGAGAAGGAAAATGATTTTAGAGCTTCTAGTAGTCTGTGGACTTGACCAGTTATAACATTACAGGTAATATTATACAAAGAAGCTCAAGGATGTGATTTAGGTATAGAATTGTTACAGTGCATCGAAGAATTTATTAAAAGTGAAGAAGCAGAGAGAATGGATTAAATGCATTATAAGAATCTGGAACATAAAGTTTAACATGCAAAAATCTTAAGATGTATTCATAAAAATAATGTTATTTTATTTTCTATTTTTTAAAACCTTATCAGTGGCTCCTGGTTTTTTAAAATATTGTTTATTATGTGTATACATATATGTCTATGTGTGGGTATGTGCACATGGGTGCAGGTGCTCTCAGAAGCCTGAGATGCCAGATCACCCAAGAATTGGAGTTACAGGCAGTTGTGAGCCTCTCAACATGGTTGCTGGGAACTGAGCTTGGAACCCCTGAAGAGCAATGTGTGTGCTCTTAACTGCTAAGCCATCTCTCTAGCCGATGGCTTTTCTGATTAAGAAAAAAATTATTTTGAATGTTTCAAGTCATAACTCCACTCATTTCAACCATTAAAAATTCCCAGAACATATAAGAAGTTGTTCAATGTTAAATAAAAGTGAATATGCATTCCTCCTGCTTCTGAAGGGCAGTTTCAGGCAGGTATCTCTTCTTGCCGCGTTTGCATCCAGAAAGTTGTGGCTAGATTACCCTGGAGTTTCCATGAAGTACACAGAAAAACATTATTATTATGTGTCTTCGGCAACTTATGAACAGGCCTCTGCAGCCATCATTACTGCCTCATCTCCTAACATCACGTACCCAATTGGTCTCTTTTTCACCAGGGTAAAACTACAGCAGCAGAGCACTGCATCTCACCTGACGCCACCTCGGGAGGCTCTGTCTCTCCTATCACCTCCACGTTTATGAAGAAGACTTGGGCTACATTGCAAAGCACAAAGCCTAACTTTCTTCATGATTACCTGGGGCAGAGGGCCACTGAGAACACAGCGTAGAAGGGACAAAGCCTGACAAGCTAAACTTGGACCAAAGAGAGACAAGCTGTAGGAAAAAATTATTTGGAACATGTGGTTATGACATGCTTTGTAACATACTACCTGGCCCAGGTTAGTTTTGCCTCTTTCCTGCTCGCTTCCCTTTTCCCTTGAGCTTGGTGTGTTAAGACTATGTGGTCAAATAAAGTCTGAGCACAAAGGCTTTCAATGGAGTTTTCTTTCTGAAACCCAGACCAGGGCACAGGCGGGTAGTTGCTTCTCTCTCGCCACTGACAGCCGTCTTTTTTCCTATTGGCTTAAAGACACAATTTGAATGGCATTATATCAGGGCTCCGTATGACTTAGTATCTTCTCTCTCTTTTTCTGGGTACTTCATGGAAACTCCAGGGTAATCTAGCCATGACTTTCCTGATTCAGATAGCATCTGCTGTGGCTGCTTGATCCAAGGCCCACCCCAGTGTCTCCAGTCAGACCGCGTACAGCTCCTTGTTGGTATTCCATCCTATGTCCAATCCTTCAGTTGGTCTCTTTGAGGTCTCTTTTATAAGAACACAATTGAGAAGTTGAACCTCAACAGATGTCTTCAAATATCTCTCTAAAACAACTCTTCTGGTCAGACATGGTAGCTTAAGCTTAAAATTCTAAGATTGGGAAGGCTGAAGCTGGAGGATTGCCATGAATTTGAGGCCAGTCCATGCTGTAAAGTGAGACCCTGTCTCAAAACACTGGGGGAATTTTCTCTTCTTTTCTTTTTATTCCAGAGAAATTTATATATTACTGTATGAAGAGTTTAAAAATCACTTCTGTTTATCTGCCATGAAATTTTGCATATGGTCAAACAATACCTCCTTTGAAATTTAGCAGCTATTGTTTTTCCCTCCGCAAAATCCAACTTTAATATCTAGTTGTAAAGAAAAGGGTGAGAAATAGAACATGAGCTATGCAGATAGGTTGTTGCATTTTTCAGTTTTATTTTGTTTTGATGTAAAGTGAGAAAGATACAGAGATTCAAAATATTATTTGCATGAACCCACTACAAAATAAAGGAATTTAAATATATAGTAACAAAAGACATTTGTTTTCTTAGTTTTCTACTCTACAAAATGGAGTTAATAATGCCTACATACATGAAAGACTGAACAAATTAAATAAAATATGTTAAAGGCATTCCCTATACCAGTCCCTAAATAAGAACTCAATTAATCTGACATTTGAATATTCAGCTAGACAATATTAAATGATACTTTAGAATCAAACTACAGAACTCTTTTTTAAATTCAGCCTATAATCTGTTCATTTTCCAGTGTTTCAGTAAGTTAGTAGTGGAGTTGTTTGACAGAATTAATTCTTCAGAAATATGAAACCCTGTCTTCTCAAGGTGTCTCAAGGCTTTGTATAATTGTCAATATCGTTCATACACGTGTATGAATATACATATTTTTCTCTTTTCATCTTTTATGGGGCTCTAGAATAACCAGTATTCCAAGAGGACAGAGAAATGGTTAGCGGGATTGGAATTCCCTTCCCAGCACCCACATAGCAGATAACAGCTATCCATAATTCCATTTCCAGAGGATCAGACACCATCTTCTGGCCCCTGCACACACTGCACACATGGGGAAACTAACATATATGGAGGCAAAACATTCATATACATTTAAAACATAAATAAATAAATAAAATTTAAAAATAAATGGCAAATACAGCTGGAATGATTCACTAAATTGCAGGTAAGTCATACAGATCTAGAAGCTACTTTCTATTGAAGCAACACATACATACCTTTAATAAAATGACAGTAAGGAAAATACCGAAGAGACACTCATTAAGACAGACTATTGTGTTAAGGAAGTTATTTGTATATATACATTTAACATGACAATGATCTCATGAGATAGGGTTTTGTTTTTTCAGGGGGGAGGGAGGCTTGTTTGGTTGATTGATTTTACTACTGCTTGGTCAGGAACTCCTAATGTAGAGGCCAAAGAGAATGAGAATCTTGGAAATTCAAGACCATATGGATTTAGATTTCAGCTTAGAACAGAATCCACAGTGGTAACCAGACATACTTCAAGTTACTTTCTGTTTATAAGACATAATGAATGAGCATGAGCCATTTCCTAGTTTACTTAGAAAACTTAAAATATAACATACTAAAAATATATTTATAATATAATATAAATATAATATATGCATGTACTTATCATATACTAAGTGTAATAAAAACTGAACTACAAAGTTTCCATATTATGCTATTAATTGTCAGGCTAGTTCCTACTGTTTTTACTCCTCTATTTAAATATACATAATAAGAACAAATAAAGTTTTCCTACCAAAAACTAAAAGTTCTTCATATTTTGTATCATTATTGATATTGAATGTTGTTTGGCAAATTAGCAAAATAGTCAAATTTATCTATGATAAAACTAATGATGTTACTAGTCTGCAATTCACCACAGGTGGTTACTATTTTGTATTTTTAAATGAACCATGGTAACAATAGATACAAGAGTATGTGAATGACTGTCTATGGTCACATGACTTTTTACCATTGAATCCGCTAACGGGGCAGATCATTGTGATATATTCACTGTCGTGCATGTAATATCTATCATAGTCCCACATGGAACAGAAGTTCAACATTTCTGTTAATCAGTTGATAAACTTCTGTTGAATTCTTAGTATGTAACCCAAATTACTTTGTATAGTGGCAGCTAAATTTATGACATATTGCCCATTCTCTTCAAGAGATTATAGGGACCTAAGGGAGACAAGACCTCCTGCATAAAGTTATTGGGGGCTACTAGAGAATGAATGTCTTGAGATAACAGTGTAGGATGATAAATATGTGGTTAGGTGTGAACAACTGCACTAATAACAGAGCCAGACAATGGTGTTAAATTTCATTGACTGTAGTTCAGAGGAGTTCTCATTCTCTTGTATCCAAAACAGAGGTGTCCATATTACAAAGCTATTTGCAGAGCTAGGGCAATTCCAACCTTGAAGTAGAGATGATCAGAGCCTTTACTCATGCCCCAACATGCTTCTTTGCTAATGATACCCAAAGTTTTGATTGAGACAAACAGGTGTCACTGTACTTATTTAGTTGCCGTCTGCCTATCTATGAGCTTACAGTGTTTTCTGATATCTTTAATACTGACATAATAGCTAATTATATAAGTGAACTGAAAGACTATCCCATTGTCCTTGTGGGGTATTGAGCAGAATGTAATGAGCTCTGTAATTAGCTGCCCATAGCTTTCTCCAAGAAAAGGACAAACGTTCTAAGAAGCAGATAACACAGAAAGAAATTACTGAATTTTCATGAGAAGTTTTACTGTTAAAATTTCAAGAACACTTTTATTTGAAATTTAGTGGAGCCACAAGGGATTAAAGATAAGATAAACTCAAATTACAGTATAGCGAGTGTAATTTTTAAACTCCAGTGAGATTGCTTTATATCCAAAGTAATTCTGCTAGAAGCAAAGTGCCTTAGTTGTTTTTATTTGTTCAGTCTAAACCAGTAATCTTTCATTACTGTTCTATAGTGAAGCTTCCAGAGTAACACAAATACTTGATAGAATTCCCAAACATATTTTGACTATTTTAAAAACTAGAAAATGCACAATAGTGTATTCTGAAACAGGACTACCTGTGATGTTCATCGCATCTCCGAGTTTTTCTTGTTTTCTGCAGGTGGTGGAATTGGCTTCTTTTGCCGCATTTACCTATACGAAATTTCCCAAAGGGTGGTGTTTATTGAGGCTTTTTAGACTTTTACTGCCCTTTTGAAGTGATCAGTCTTATATGTGTCTACTCCCATAATACTGGATGAGTAAAAAAGAAGGTTCACCCTGTATTCCAAGATTATGCAATTAAAAATTATTCAGCTATACGGGATGATGAGACTTGACATAGAATATTAAGCAGCATTTTTAAGTCCTGCTTTCAAATTTTCCTTTTCATTAGAACATTCTCATTGTTTTTATCTGTTTTTTTTCTTTTTTTATAAGCTATGTAAATGTTTCGTAGGTCCTCTGGCACAGAGTCTCATGTAGTATAAACTGATCTCAGACTTAACAGTGTAGCTGAAGATGGTCTTGAATTTCTGGTTCTCTTGCCTCTGCCTCCTGAGTGCTGAGATTATAGGCATGTACCACCAAACTTGCTTTATATGGTAGTGATGCTGGGGACCAAAGCCAGGCCTTGTACATGCTGGGCAAGAACTGTATCAACTGCGCTATTCCTCCCAACACCCAGCTCAGTCTCAAAGGTCCAGAAATATAAATTAATAAAATAAAATTGTTTACATATTTTATCACTTATAAAATAAATTAATATGAAAACTCTATTTATAAATTTTATCATTGAAAAACTTATGTTGGTGAAACAAACCTTAAGTTCTTATTTCTTTTGCTCTTAGAAAAAACTTGCTTGTAATTAATAGTCTGAAATACCATGGCATTCTTAAACATTTACCAAAATGAAGCCCTATGCTTGCTCCATTTTCACTTTGTTACTCTAATGAGATTGCTCTATATGAGACCAGGAGGGACCTTAACAGAGTTAATAATCTTCATTAAGTGCTTGCTTTTTCTTCTGCATATCTCGTTTCCCCTATTGTCTCCTTTAATATCTTGTCCTTCAGCTGTAATGTGTTTTCTAGCTTAATTTACTTCTCTGTTTCTTTCAGTAACGCTTGGGGTATTTTTCCATAACCGTTAATATCTCAAAAAGTTAATACACTACATGCCAAGAATTTGCCATCATTGATGATCTTCTTGACATCAGATTGGATTGGCCAGGTAGCTAGACACCAGCTTCTTAAAAGATCCTCCATTTACGTGTTTCATAGGTAGATGCTCCCGTGTCCGTTGCGCTGTGGTCAGCGCCCAGACTCTTCCCCCAGCTTCCGTTTTTTCCTATCGCTGTTTCGAGGTACCTGCAGTTCTTACAGGGCCACAGGCTTCCAAGGGGCAGACAAAAGAGGCTTCCCATTACTCGATTTTCAATAGTCAGATTAAGTATGAGTTCCTCTATCAATATACTATTTTATTGCCTCTCTGAAGGAACACATGTCCATTTGTGTCCCTGTATTGGAATATCCACATCTTTCTACTCCTCTACTTCACATCTCTCTCTTCCTTGAGTCCCTCTTCTGTGATATATTTCAAATTAGTTTCATAACTTTAGTGAGTCCTTCTCCCTGAGAACTTAGATGCCATCATCTTGTATTCTTATATACTATAGACATCTCTTATTTTTTGTTGCTCTTCTTGATGCCCTTTCTTGATGCCAAGTAATTCAAATTTATTTGAGAAAGTGATCATTGTGTGGAAATATTTGAAGATGGTAGTCTCCTCCTACAAAAGAAACTGTTGTTCAGGGTTCTCTGAAACATATTAATTACATAGATGATAGATAGATTAAGGAATTGGCTTCTTTGTCAACAACCGTGGAGGCATGGTGAGTCCAAAAATCTGTTGGTGTAAACCAGCATGCTGGAATTTCAGAGGAGAACTGCAGTTCAAGTCCAAAGGCGATCTTGGCCGTCTTTTTTCTCAGAAGTAAATCTTTGTTCTATTAAGACCTTCATCTGGTGAGATGAGTTCTACCCACATTATGGAGAACACATTTTCCTCATAGTTCACTGATTTCGATCTAAATCTCATTCAGAATACACTGTCACAGAAATATTCAGATCTGTGTTTGAACAAGTACCTCAGCGCTGAAGCCTAGGCCTAGCCAAGTTGACATTTAATCATAATAGAAGCAAAACCGATTTACTCCCCTTTGAGAAATGAGGTGCCATAGTGGGAATATTCAAAAGAATTTTAGTGAATCAGATGCTCATTTTTACTGTGTTAGTTGTCAAATAATTAATGTAATTAGATCAAGACAATGCGAAGACCTCTCCAACCCAGGATGGCTTACTCTCCAAAGGTATGAAGGCTGCCAGAGTTTCTGCTAATTATGACTCTACAACTTCTTAGGTTTCTTTTCATTAACAAACTTGGTTCCCTGGAATTCCATTGGGTCTAGCACCTGGAGATCTACCTCTGATAAATTCACTGTTTTTCTAGAAGGAAGCAGAATTGATTTCTTCTTCTGAAAATCAACTTATATTTAAAACTATGCTATGTCAATTGTGTGTACAAGTTGTATTAAAAGCAAGTTAATAATTGAGAGGCACATAAAGGTGGCTAATAGATTAATGCTTTCACTTTGTCTTCATTATTTTCTTCATTCTATTCTTCCTTTTCAACAATAACATTTATTTTATGACTATATATATGAAGCATATATATATATATATATGAAATATAACTCTGGCATAAGTACTCAGGACCATGTAGTCTCCTGTAGCAGTAACTACTTGGCTTATAAACAATAGGACTAAAGTTTTGAGACTTTCAGGGGCTTAGAGGGTTCCCACTATATGCTGTCCAGTGTTGAACTATTTATGGTACATTTTCCTACATAGTTGAAATATTTTGGCTATCTACAGAAAAGAATCTTAATGGAATGGAAATTTGAGATGGAAAAAGGTAAGTTGATTTCTTTTCAGCATTATAAAGGCATCCTTATTCTAATTAGAAGTTACAACGATGGTACCAGTTCCTTGAAATTTTCATCAATAAACACTTGACATTGGTAACGGATATGCTGTGGCTTTGGGGGGAGGGGTGAGTGCTAGATTAGGCAGAGGTGATAGTTGCACTAAAAATGAATTGCATTGCATGTAATTTTGAATTATACTGTAAGTGAATTATAATACAAAGGATTTTAAAGTACCTGACCATGGTATGAATATCTAATTAGTGGTACAGATTATGTGTCTATTTCTTAGACATTAATTATTTATTGCACAGCTAGAATTCCTCTATTTCTGGAGATATGTTTGAAATTACTGTTATTTATCTCCTGGGAAGATTCTAAACCTGTCAACTTAGCTTTCACTTTAAATTAAAACTTTGTCATTTGGATTTCAGGTAAAATCTAGTAGTAGAATTCAATCATTCCTAATGGACACATATTTATCATATCTGAAAGCTTATCTGGCAGCTACTTAGTAAAGTGAAGAGATGGATTGATTCCAACAATATTTGAAGTTATGTGGTGGGCAAAAGTATCCAAAGCACACAAATAAATCAAGGACACCTTTCCATTTCTTCATCACAGCTGGAAGTCTCAACTCTACTAGGAGTGGTTGCATCTAAACATGTTCAGGATGAAGCATTCATTCACTGTAACTTTGTTTCACTTCTTGGTGCATAGCTGTGGAAAAATAAAGGCTGGTGGTGATATTGGTGGCTGCAAGCACCACATAAGACACCCAGCAAAGACATATTTTTTGGCTCTATTACTAATGTAATAGTAATAGAGAAACAAAGAAATATTTCAAAGTCCTCAAACTCCAAATTAAGAAGAAACATTTTACTATAATTCACCTGCTTGCATTCAAAAAGCCTAATGGAGCTCCCAAGATTTCTTAATGGAGGAGGCATCTGTAATCTCTCTGAAATATAAGAAGAGAGATGAAAGAGGAAAACTCAGGGAGAAGAAAAAAGAGGAAGAACAAGAAAAAGGAGAAAATAAAATAAGAAACAATTATTAAGACTGGCAACACAGCAAGGCCCATGCTCAGTGCGACACTGAATAAAGATGGGAATGGGCCATTTTCTCTCGTACTCTGGCTGCCCTTCCTTCTCTTCATCTCTCTTCCTCTTCTCACCCTCCTTTCCTCTCTCCTCTCTGTCTCTTCCATAAAGCAATCTACTTATCATTGTGCCCAAACTTGATTAGATTTATAGTTTGTTTATCTGAGAGCTCAATGCTTTATTACATCCAGAAGCCAAAATACGTGCACCTCCACGACCCAGCTGAATAAAACAAACTCATTTTGATCTTTGTGTACAAAGCCATCAGCACTGGTTCAAAGTGTAGTGCAGCCAGTTCTGGACGGCAGATGCAGAGTTCAGCTCTTCTCCCGGGTCCTTGGTTTCAATTAGGCCGTCTGCCAAGCAGCCCATGTGCCTCTGTGTGCTGAAACATTTCTTTGAGGCAGCTTTTTTAAATTAGGAAATAAAGACTTCCCATGTGATTTGCTATATATACAATTTATGACAATTGATTTTTATAGTTAAAATACGTGCATTTTTTGCATATTTCTTTTTCTGCAAAATAGCAGCTTTCTAACCAGAGAAGAGAATTAGCAAAATGTAAATACTGCTTCTCATTTATTCTTCTTACCCTGAAAGTTACTCAGATATACATGAAAATAACACTAACGTCCATGGAGTTTCCAAAATAAATTACTTCTTTGTCTTAAAATGACAAAAAAGGGTCACTGAAATATAAAAGAATCTTTTCTAGTTTCTAGGAACTGTAAAGAGAAAAAAAATATGTATGACTAAAAAAGAAGATATAACTGACTTGTGTTTGACCAGTTTTTCAAGAAGAGTGGATGCTTTCCTTGCTTTCACTAGGATGAGGTTCTTTTACTTCCTGAACTTTCAAATACCACCTTGGGCCTTGGCAGTATAGAGAACAAATCCAATAAGCCAATTTCTAAACTCTAAATGATCCTGGTAGAAGCAGAAGTTAACCAGACAGCGAATATCTGTACTTTGTATTTCCAAAGGCACACATTGAATAAATATACTTTTCACCAGAGACAGTATCGCTTGGCAAAAATCTAGAAACTATTAAAAACAGTATCTGTTGCCCCAAGCTATTCCTAATAGCCCTTCTGTTGCTATTTAGACAAAGACTCGGACAAGTCCTATGAATCCTAGCTGAGTAGCAACCATATTGTAAGATGTCCTAGATATGAAAACAAAACAAAAAATCATTGCTTTTCCCAGCCTTTTACAAGCAGTCACAAAAGTATTGTATAAGCTTTCTATTGTCCAATGTCCTCAGAATGAATTCAGGAACATTCCAGTTCTAAAGACATGGAACCAAAATTTGCTACCACTCAGCAGATGTTAACCACTGCTAAAGCCAAACTGAAAATAACTGGGAACCAGCACTAGGAAATGGCTGGATGGCAACCAGCTGTCAGTGGTGGCTTTGAGCAGGTCCCATATCATGCTAGGTCACTTACACACCAGGGACACAGACATGTGGATACACTATTTTTTAGCTGAGACAGTATCATGTTCAGATAGTCTTTTACTAGTTTCCATGCTAGTCCACAGTCTTATTGTCATGCTATGAGAGGAAAAGTGAAGCAACTACATAAAAACAAAATATATAAAAATAATCAGTTTGGGATGGAATAATTTCATGTAATAAAATGCCTAGTATGAATGACCATCTATGTATAGACTTGAAACAAATTCTTAGACAGTTTTCCACAACTCCTTGACTCCTTGTCAGCAAGATTTTTCAGTGAATTATGTCTTGGGAGTAGGCACTTTTGGAAGCTGTAGAACATTATTAAACTGTAAAATGAATTTTCTAAAAGGGGTTCAAATAACTGAGTGGATCAGTAGAAGCATCAGATGAGCTGCTCAACTTCAAGAGCCTGATTTTTTACCTTGTGCACCTAAACCCTGTTCACACACACACAGACACAGACACACACATGCACACACACACACATACACACACACATACACACACGTGCACATACACACACACAGACACACACATGCACACACAGACACACACAGAGACACACACACAGACAGACACAGACACACACACATACACACACATAGACACAGACATGCACACACACACATATACACACATACACACACAGACACAGACACACACATGCACACACACAGACATACACACACAGGCACACACACACACACAGACACACACATACATACACACACACAGACACAGACACACACATGCACACACACACACATACACACACATACACACACATGCACACACACAGACACAGACACACACATACACACACACACACACACAATATCCATGAACTTGGAAGAACTGATTGGAAATTAAAACATCGATTCTTTCTCATCTTTGCCATTGCTCTTTATGAAAATGGAGGAATCACTCAAATGTTATTTCAGCAAGCTTTAAAATCTAGTTGCCAACAATTTCTATATCAGGCAAATGCCAACTATCTTGAAGTTCAAACTATTGGTCTTAGCTGGCAAACTTTGGTTCCAGATCCTGGGTTCAAAATCATTAGTACTATAGTATCAGTGGCCCATTCCAAATCATTTCACTGAGTGATGATTAAGAGACTTTTCTCTCAGCTCTTGGTTTTATTTGCTTTTTCTGACCATAAGGTCAGAAGATAGTGTTGGATTCTCCTGGAGCTCGAGTTACAGATGGTTGTTAGCTGCCAAGTAAGCGCTAGGAATTGAACCCAGGTCCTCTACAAGAGCCTATTAAGAGTCTCTTAATTGCTGAGCCATCTCTCTAGTCCCACATTTCAGTTTTTATTAAACGGAGCACACCACAGTGCTACCTTAGGAACAGTTGGATAGTGGGAAATATTTAAACTACACAAAATTATCAAAACTACACTGCTTTTATATACCTTTCCGTTTCATATAGATTCACATTCACTCAGTTTTGACCCAAATCTAGTGGACCTATCTTTCATTTTCAGATACATTAGCCTAGTCTGAATGTATTTCAGTTATAGTCGTGTTATATTGTATAAGCAATGGATAATCGACATCAGAGGTGACAGGGCTTTCAAGTGCTGTTTCCTGCTCTTTCACCACCTCCTCCTCCTCCTCTTCCTTCTTTTGCTGCTGCTTCTTCTTTTGACCTGAAACTTGCTATGTAGGTCAGGCTAACCTCAGTCTCACAGAAATTTTTCTGTCTCTGCTTCTGGAGTGCTGGGATTAAAAGGGTGTACCACCATTCCTGGTCAAGTGCTCTCTTTCTAAGTAATTTATGTTAGCTTTTGCTTAAGGTCTGGAGTTCTTTCCATAAACCAAAATGTAAGGACATCATACTAATTAATACTTATAGCAAAAAATATGTTAGATGTAATTTGGATATTTATTATGGGAACCTTGGTATGCCAGAATTATACAGTGTGGTGAGGCAGATAGAAAAGATATACATGATATGATATCTGCTTTAAAATTTTAAACCTGTGGGACTGGAGAGATGGTTTAGCAGTTAAGAGCACTGACTGCTCTCTAGCCGAAGACCAGGAATGGGTTCCTAGTACCCACATGGCAGTTAACAACTGTCTGTAACGCCAGTTCCATGGGAATCCAATGCTCTCTTCTGACCTCTGTGGGCATTGCACAACACACTTGCACAAAATACTCATACACATAAATTTAAAATAATAAATAAATATTTAAAAAATTTTAAACCTGCCAGACATGGTGGTGCACATCTTTAATCTCAGCACTCAGGAAGCAGAGGCAGGCAGATCTTTGTATAATAAAGGCCAGCCTGTTCTACATAGTAAGTTCCATCCAGGCCAGCTGAGGCTACAGGGAGACCTTGTCTCAAAAAGACAAAAAGAAATTCAAACCTCATGAAACCATTAGAAGGTAAAGTCAACAAGTCTGAAAATGACAAGCAGTAAGTAGCATTGTGGTAAGTTTTCTATGAGAAGGCTTGGTGTCATCCGTCCAAACCAAAATGTGGCTTTAGATAACAGTTTTCAGGTATAGTACAATGCATCTTTAGATTAAAAAATAAAAACAAAGAAAGGCTGGTAAGAGGCTCAGTGGGTAAGAGCACTTGACCAGAGTTTAGACCCCCGGAAATCACATTAAAAAAAAATCATCTATTTCCTTGATTACCTGACCCACAGACAGACACAGACAGGGCAGAGACAGACACAGGTCCCTGGAGCTTGCTGGCCAGACAAAAGGTTTAGTGAGAAACCTTGTCTTAAGGGAGCAAGGCAGAGAGTGATAAAGCTGGATAATCAATGTCCTCCTCAGGTCTCTACACTTATACACGTGGGCAAGTTCGCCTGCACAAATTTGTACCACAAACACATTGTATAGATACATGTTTACTGCATACACACACACACACACACACACACACACACACACATGCACACCACAAAAGAAAAATAAATATGGCAGAGTCTCTCAATTGTGCAGAAAAGAGAAAAATCTCAGAAAAGAAAAACCGAGCATAATTCTCTGTGATTCCGGAAGATTGGCAAAGTCCTACTGTGATAGATGACATTACAATGTCGGGAGAGAAATACCGTGCATCGCTGTGAAGCATTCTTCTTCTAGCTGCCCCTACCTCTCCTTTAATGTTGATCTTATATTAATAGAGACTGATACGGACTAATCAACAGACGTCTGCCATAAATCCAAAGAGAAAACTGTAAGGAATTTAAAGATTAAGACTCATATATAATTTTGCCAGATACCTGGAAGAAAGCCAAAGAAATAGGATAAAATTAGAGGAATTCTGTAGTTAAATTTTATACGTTGTGTCTCAATGTAGAAATTTTGCTGAAAGAAATATGAAAATATTCGTGAAAAAAAAAAAAACACTCCAAACTTTCCTGTCAGCAAGTGGGAATTGCTAGTGCCACTGAGAAGCAAAAGAGAAACAACATAAATTATCATGATCACCATCATTATCAAGATTCATCTGTGAGGTTCACATAGCTTCATTTGCCAATGCCAATGATTAAATGTTAAATGAAAATTAAATAGTTATGGTCCCTGACCTATAGGCACTCATGATTTAAGACAGACTGCATAACAAAGACAAATGCAGACATACAGAGAAGTGCATGTACCTCAAAGCAAAACGGAACTCTCATGGATGAAATTTAAATAAACTAAACGCTTCCTATTATTTACAGGTTAGAAGTTAAGAGAAAGGGGCAGGACATTAACTGGCATGTACTAAATTTGAAGTTTAACCACTGATTAGTCTCAGAGGAATGATTTTGGGGAAAGATTTTTCCCACAATGGTACAAAATGATCAGAACAAATTAAAAAAACAAAAAGCTAGAACATTTAGGATTCTGCAGTCTTAGGAAGCACTGCTTAGCCTCAATACGGATTCCTGAATAAAGATTTCCATGGACCATGGTCCCCTACTTTATTTGATAAGACAGCTCATGATGAGACAATGCTATGATGAAAAATTACAATTCCATTTAGGAGGTGAACCTGGAAATGCCACCCACTTCCACTTCACAATCATGATGGCATTTTCTTAAATTTGTACCTTATCGTAGATTCTGTAATTACACTGTTTTCTTGAGTTTTGTAATGATGTTCATTTGAAATCCATACTCTTCTGTTCTTCTCTAAACAAAAAATCAGAAAAGGTAATATTTAATAATTAAACACAAATTTAAATAGTTCTGAAAGTAGTTTCTCATTTACTTAGATTTTTTTAACTAAGAAAGAGATGGGTTTGCAAATATTAGCTGTCATGATTCAATCTCCATTATTTAATTATTTTTTTTAAATCTAGGAAGAAAATCTCAATCATGGTTCTCTAACATTTCTCTGGTGTAAAAAGTCGTGGCAGTTGCAGTTTTATAAATTTTAAGAACACCCTTGGTGTTATTCTGTGCTTCTTAGTGAAACCCATTTCTGTGTTGTTTATTTTTTAATTTGCTCTTCACTGCCTGCTTTGCAATTGAACATATGTTTGCAATTGGATTTAGCAAAATTCATGATCTTAACATTTTACACCAAAGTCAATGTGCCTTCCTGGCACAGAACAGCCAGCATTCAAACACTTTTCTAATGTTTGGGGTTTCTGTCTCAATTGACAAAATTGAAAACTATGTATTAGCCAAGCAAAACCACTATCTCAAAGCCACATTGAAAATTACTCCAACCTGTCAAAGCCAATTGAAATCTTCTCCCCAGTCCAATCCCAACTTCATTTTGTATGTGAAATAGGAAAAGTTGGATTTGATTATAACCACATGCAGAGGGAATCAAGAAATTACATATATGTCTTATAGTTCTAAAAGTCCATATGATTTTTCTTTCTAAAGGATTTTTTTTATCTATTTCTGTTTCTCTTACCGCATCTCACCTGTTCTAGTCCATCACTTCTTTGTGGTATCTGTTCATGAGCAGTTTGTTGTTTGTGTGATACACATCAGAAGCCTCTGATGGACCATATCATTTTTACTTTGGAAAATGAGCAACCCAAAAGAAAGAGATCTGAGATCTGTCCTAATGTACATCCAGTAATATGGGATGGTGTTCAATATCAAGATATTCACTGCATTGTGTTTCCATTGAATGATCTTTTAAATGTTACCGTTAATCTATTTCTAACAAACCGTAATTGTGGCTTCAGAGTTCACTAACATACTTTTGTGTAGGGTAAAAATCAGTTTCATGTTATATGAGAATAAGCCATGGTTCGGATGGGTAAGGCTATAGGTAAAGCTATCCACAAGGCAAGCAGCAGGACTGAAATGCCACCTGCCCCCAATTAATGTTGGGTAACACAAGATGTTTGGAAGTTAGAGCCCATAAAATCCCTGGCAAACTTATAAGAACAACAAAAACAAAAAACAAAAATAATGACACAAACTGGGGAAAATAAAGGCAGGTCACTTGGAATAAACAATGTGATTTCCAGTTATAAAATGACCCCAGATTTCATTGCACTTAACATTTAGGAGCATTATAGAATGGGAAAGCAAAGGGTGCCCAAAGGAGTTTGAGACAAATATAAGCTTTGTATCACATCTCACTTCACTGTTTATTGGTGGGGCATTCCAGTAATTTTTTCTATGATTTTGAAAAACATTGTTCACTTTAATTATAGCAACTGAAACACTACTTTAGAAGATGACACCTTCAAGGTGTCATGATGGACAGTCATGAATTGAATGAAATCTATTGAATGTCACTTTGAGACCCTAGAATGGTTTGACATACTCAACAGTTTGAGGTAAGTGAAGTTTTGGATTCTCATTTGAGCTTCTGAGGGTTTTCGGCAGTCATAGATGTTTGTGGGTAAAATACAACTTCAGAGAAAAGCTACCTGTATGAGTCCACAGGCTCTTCTGCCTCAGCAGAAGAGTGGAAGCACTTGCTATGGAAGTGCCACATGATCAAATTAGCCTGGGGCTCTGAGCTCCCACATGGACCACAGCTGTCCTGGAAAGATGCCTGTACCCTCAACAGATCTTGAGAGAGCAAATAAATAAACTGTCGTGTATTAAGCCACTGAGGTTTTGGCGGTGTTTGCTTCCAAGACATAATGTGATATATCTTGACTGATATAGGAGCCATAAAAACACGTTGATAGATTTAGCTTTCTAGTACTGTTTTCTATGAGAATATATATATAGAAACTGAAAATATATGTGTCATTTTGTAAATTTTTATTTAGTAAATAATATATTATGCATATTTTCTCACTCATAAATTATTTTTCCAAACACTATTTTTAATAACACCACAGATTTAATTTATAGTCTATGTGCTTTATATAACCTTTTTCAAACTCTGGACAATTTTGTTTACTATTCCTTCTAACTGGCATTTGAGTATTTATGATTATCTTTTGAGGATCATTCCTTCAAAATGGGTATACTGAATCAAAGCTCATTCAGACTTTAAAGATTCTAGTATGACTTGTCAAATTTGCATCATTTTTTCTGGTGTTATAAAATATTCTATTGATAAGCCCTTGATATCCCTGAGAATCATAATTGCTTTGGTCTGAAATATGGGTATATAAAATCTCTTTCACGTCTTTCTTAACTTGCAATCAATGTACTAGTTGCAGTTGGTTTAGGGAACAGATCTTAAATTGGAGTCTTTCTTGTAAGCATAGGAGCAGCTATTGTTGAGAATTTGATTCTGTATTTTTGTCATTATCCTGACAATAATATTAAGCTGCATTTCCTAAATTATTTTCTAAAGGCCCTATAGATTCAGATTCATGGATAATGCCAAAACTCCAGTGACTGACTGGGGACCTGTGGATGAAGTTTTACTTCTTGCTGCTGGCAAGTAAGGCTGGAAATGGACCTCATCCAATATTTAGCACCTAAATTCAACAGCACTTGCCATGGAGACAACAGCAGCATCTTCTGGAACCTAGGATCTCGGTTCTAGTGGTATGTTCATGAACCTGACAGTCCGGGAGTTTACCTGATTGTCCACTTTCATAATTATGACAGAGATAATAGCAGTGCTGGTAGAACCCTGGGCGATTCTGGGACTGGTTCCTGGAAGTTAATGCAAAGCCTTCTCCAGGCATTTTGTAGGAACTGAGTTACCTGTGTCAAAGGTCCTGAGCTTAAAATGGATAAAATGACTTCTATTTCCTGAACTGAGCTAGTGACGGCAAGAACTACACTTAGGACTTATCCCATCTTTGTGGCTTATAAAATTTGATAGAAATGCTTTGAAAATCTGATTAATTAAATTGCTTGCAGTACTTTTTCCCATTCGCCTATTTTTAAGAGATGGAGTAAGTTGTGTTAAACTTTTTAGTTATAATTTCATTTTTCTTTCATCTTCTACTTGATTTATAATGGTTTTTCTTTCATCAGTTTTGATGTTTTGTGTGGTTTATGAAATTCCATTTGGTAAGATTCCATTGAGTCTGGTATCCTTCATCGACTTTAAAAAAAAAAAAAAAAAGCCATTTGTCCAGCATAATACTTTTCGTTTTCCTTAAATTCTTTCTCATCTGATAACAATGTTAAAGATAGGAGCTCGAGGCTAGGGAGACAGAACAGCCATTAAGAGCTCAGGTTCACAACCAACAACTAGAAATTTATTTATTTTTTTACATTTATCTGAAATAAATTTATTTATTTTTTAATTTAACATTTGTAATTTATCTTTTTTTTTACATGTAGAATTAATTCACAATTAATTGAATTGCCACCTGGGATAATAATATACCTGAATAATTTTAAAGGAAAAAAAATCAAAATTAAACTAAGAATAAGAAAAAATAATTTAAATTAAAGCATAGCTAAGGCAGAAGTTTAAAGTGAGTTCATCTTCACAATTAGCTCAGCTTAGTAACAGCATAATATAACTCAAATGGGTTTAAATTATTTCTCACAGATAATATTACCCATATGTAAATTTTCTTTATGCCATGACTTGAAAATCTAACTGTGCATTAGATACTACTTCACCGCATATGCAAGCTATGACTGTCAATGTTAGGGGTACACAATTAACCAAAGTAATCACTGTTCATAATGAAGTAGCTGTCCACATTGACAACAACTTCTCGTATCAATTCTGTTCCATAGCATTAACTTTAGAAAGACATTTTAAGTGCCAACTAAGGATATACACTTTATTTAGAAAGCAGTAGCCCATGTGATTTTGATGCATATAACTCAAATGAACTGAAATGCTGGATTTGCATGTGAATAGGTAAAGACAACTATAGAACACCTCAGTCCTCTGCCTTTGAGGAAACAGGTCTTTGTTTGCACCTTTGAAGTACTGCTTTGTGGTAAACCTTAATTGGTCCCAAACTCATGGCACTCCTTGTATGGCAGGCTCTCAAGTGCCGAAATCACAGGTATGAGCCAACAAACCCTACACAATTTACTCTTTCTTTGAAAGATTTATTTATTTTGATTTTATGTGTATGAGTGTTTTGCTTGCATGTATGTGCAACATGTGCATGCAATAACCACAGAGAACAAAAGAGGGTTTCAGATCCCCTGGAATGGGAGTTACAGATGATTGTGAGTCAGTATGTGGGTTCTGGAACTTTAGCTCAGTTCCTCTGCAAGAGCTGTAAGCACTCTCAGTTGCTGAGCCATCTCTCCAGTCCCATGGCACAAGTTGCTCTTTATCATAAAGCACACTAATTTCAAAAACAAGCATGATTTTTTAAAAAGAGGGTCAAGAAATATGTAAAAATACATGAGGTAGGTTTTAAACAAATAACAAATAGCTCAATTCATAGAAATAGTCAAGCTATGTGAATAATTATTATTATAAATGTTAAAACAAAATTATGATATTAATCATTATTTGTATCAATTATCAGGAGAAAATAAGCCTTCAGTGTCATGTGTTTTGTGCATAGCTGAAACAAAATTATAATTCAGACACAATCTTGGCCCTGATTTCTCATCTAAAAAGACCTAAAACTGGTTTCAATGACATTTCAGAAGTCTATAATACTATAGTAATAATCATAGAAAAAGTGCTATAAATATCTAATTCAATAGTAGCTCAACTTAGTTATCAATGTTTATCTTGGTTTAATTAACTTCATGTACACAATTAAGTGGTTTTAAAATGTCTAATCTATATACCCTGCCTGCTCTGTCCTGCCTGCTTCTTATAAGTATTTTATTTATTTATTTTCGTATTTTGTATTTTTATTTTATTATTTTATTTTTATTCATGTGTGTGAGCCATGATCACATGGTCAGAGGACCACTTGCATGGGTCAGTTTTCTACTTCTAGCATCAGTTTTCTGGATGGAACTCCAGTGGTCACAACAACTGGTTTTATCCACTGTGACAACAGGCAGGCTCCTGCTTCTGGTTCTGAAGTGAAATATGAATATCTACCACCTTACTTCCTATAACAAACATCAGCACAATTTTAACACAAACTTAAAAGCTAATGATCATCTTGCCCATTTAACTGCACCACAATTCCCTTTAGAATAGCAATCTTATTCATAATTCAAGTACATTTGAATAATAATGAATTCTAATAACCAACAGTTATTAAAATCCAGATATGTGGAAGTGTGTTCTGCAGTATAGTTAACTTTAGCCATCTTTTTCTATACACTCTGTTTCTAGAATAATGCTGCCAAAATATTTCTGGAAGTTTGAATAAAATTATCCTGTGTGGAAGGATAGTACTACGATGTGAAATAATGTTGGTTTTCATTGAAAAGTAAAATGCCATGCAGAGTAAATACAAGTGAACATATGTTCAAACTTGCAGTAAAAGAGATATGAAACAAAATATGAATGTGAATATACAGCATGCTGTGTTATGCTTTCATTCCCATGGAAACTTCCTTGACTAAAGTTATCAAAGATATTTCTGTGAAATACAAAATAGCACAACACAAAATTCTGCATATTTTCAATGTGATTGACTTAATAAACATAGAATTGCAAGAACTAAACCACAGACATTACTGAAGTCTGCACTGAAAAGACTGTGACAACTCTGAGAGGTTCGTAATATAGCATTAATGATGACTATCAGGAGCAAATTGTTCAAATACCCATGTGCCAAGTTTTGTCCATGTTGTAAGCCTGTCAATAGTTTTTTTTTTTTTCCCAACAAACACAGCATATTCATTGTTTGTAACAGTTAAAAGGGACCAGTAGATCAGTCCACACTAAAGGACATTTGAAAACACAAATTTGACTCTATAGGTTTTAATATATGAAATAGAGTACATGAAATTAAGAAGGGGTAGTCACGGGGTACAGATAGGGAGGGGATTTAAATACAATCAGAATATGCTATAAGAAATGCTCAAAAATCAATAAAATTTTCTTTATGTTATTTTATAGATATAAATAAAAAATTGTATTAATTGAACCTTATTTGCTATTACAAAACAAAACCTCAGTTTAAAATAGTAAGGAATCTTCCTTTTACCAAGAAATTCAGAGATGCAACCCTATTGAGGTTTCCGTTTCATTTTCTCTTGAACATTCCTTTCCACTCTGCAATATATTCCTTGTGTCAAGGTCACAGATGATCTCTACATTACACATCTCACCGAACATTTGTTTTCATATTGTTGATCGGCACTCTTTGTAACAGCTGATCAATTACAAAAGCTTGAACCTTAGGTGCTGGAGAGATGGCTCAGTGGTTAGGAGCTCTGGCTGCTCTTGCAGAGAACCCAGGTTTGGTTCCCAGTACTCATATAGCAATTAATGACCATCTATAACTCCAGCTCCCGGGGATGCCCTCTTCTGACCTCCTTGGGCACTACACAGCACAGGTGCACTTACATGTATGCATGTAACACACTCATACACATAAAATAAAAATAATAAATAAAATACTTCCTTAAAATAGCTTAAACCCTGTCCTATTTTTTTCTATAAACCATTATAATATTTATTTTTATTTCTATAATTTAAAGTATAAAAGAATCTATTGCATGTTACAAAACAATTTATATAGTTCCCATAGCATTCACAACAAAATATTGATCCTCAAGCCTTCTTTCTATATACTTTGTTTTCTAGAAAAACACTGCAAAGGATTTTTAAAAGCTTAAATAAATCCCCCCATGTACGACATTAATATATATGATGAATTTTACTTTCATTGAAAGGAAAGTCTAAGTGCCATACTGTAAAGTAAAATAAAAGCTCCACGGGTACAAATGTGTTCTGTTTTTCCTTCTTCCCTCTGTATCACTTCTCTCCTTTCTCATTCTGCCTCAACTGTCCTGAATGTCTTGGTCAGTCTCAAGATATGTGTTTGCTATTTACTAAGCCCTCTTCTTCCAGGTACCTAATGACTTCTTCCTTATGCCATTGAAGCTCTGCTTAAGATCTTCTTTCCATTATTACTAGTTAAAAAATCATTTCTCCCACTCTTTTCCCTTTCTTGGTTTAAATTTATTATATTTGTGTAAATGAGTATGTGTATTCATGTCTCTGTATTTCCTAAGGGCATAATTTTTTCTGTGTTTTCTGCTATACATTGGAGCCTATAACAGAGTAACAACGATGTTGAATCAATATTTTTAATGAATGTATATTCAATGCAGGGTCACTGAGGCCCTGTGTCCTCTGCCCACCACCTCTCAGTGATTCTCATTTCTGATTGACCTCATACTAGCTTCATATCAATTCAAGTATTCAGCAAGATATACATCGTCAGCTTGGGACTTGTATCTTCCCATTTAATCCATGTCAATATAAAGAACTTGACTCCCAACAGACAATCATGGATGAAAAGAATATAGTGCTACAAAGCTCTTTAGGTCATTTACCTCTTCTGATTCAATCTTGATGTCCAGAAGTATAGTACTCTCAGTTGGATGGACTCCTGGGCCATAGGAATCTCCGTAAGAAAAATAGTGCTAGCTCAGTAATAATGATGGTCCTTCTAGGACAACAAGTGTAGGTAAGATTAAATTCTTCACTACGAATATGTGGACAGATCATTCAGCTTTCCTCTGATTCATTGTTTCTTCAGTAAATATTCAATGATGGATAGCAATGTGATAGGCACTAAAGAGGTTCTTGAGAGGCATTCTCAAAATAGTTCGGTTCTCACTCCTCTGATACCTAGCACTATGAAGACTTTAAGACACTCTAAGCCACTCAGAGCATCATAGTTTCTGCAACTCATTTTCCTTCACATCAGCTCACAAGAATATTGTAGACTCTTTGATGGTGCAGGCATTAAGGCCAGCAATTGACAATGGGATCACATGAAACTAAAAACCTTCTACACAGAAAATAATGTCATCATTTGAAAGAAAAAGCAGCCTACATAATGGAAAGAAAATCCTTGCCAGGTATAGATCTGACAGAGGGATAATATCTAGACTATATAAAGAACCCAAAAACCTAAGCATCAGGGGCTGGAAAGATTGCTCAGTGGTTAAGAGCACTGGCTCTTTTTGTGGAGAACCTGGGTTCAGTACCCAGCACCAACATGGCAGCCAACAACCATCCTTGACTCTAGTTCCAGAGAATCCAGTGTCCTCTTCTGGCCTCTGTGGGCATTGCACAGCATGGTTGCACTTACATGAAAACCAAAACAGTGCTACATATAAAATAAAAATAAATTTTAAAGCAATAATATCAAAGAAGCAGCTGGATTTAAAATGTGGGCAAGGAATAAAACATGGAGTTCTCAAAAGCCAAATGTAAATGACTGAGAAATGTTTTAAAATTTGTTCAATATATTTAGACACCAGGGGAATGCAAATCAGAACTACTTTGAGACTTCATCCTACCCAAGTTAGAGTAGCTAAGATATGTGTGTGTGTGTGTGTGTGTGTGTGTGTGTGTGTGTATATATATATATATATATATATATATATATATTAACCAAATGACAACAAATGTTGGCATGTGTGTGGGGAAAGGGGAAAATTTATTCACTGCCTGTGGGAGTGCAAACTTGTAAAGCCACTATGGAAATCAGTGTGGAAGTTCCTCAAAAAACTAGAAATAGATCTACCACCTGATCCAGCATACACCCAAGGGAATCTATACCCTACTAGAGAGATAACGCCTCATCCATCTTCAATGCTGCTCTATTCACAATAGTCAGGATATGGAAACAATCTAAATGCCCATCAACTGAAGAGTGAATGAGGTATATTTACAAAACAGAACACTAGCTGTTAAGAAAAATGAAACTAAAATTACCAGGAAAATGGACGAAGCTGGAAACAATCACCCCTGAGTGAGGTAACCCGGATCCGGAAAGACAAATATCACATTTTTACCTTTCATATGTGGATGAACTTTTAGATATGTGTGTTGCATTTGGAAAACCATAAAGACCAGGAAACTAGTAAGGGGATGAAGAGCTTTCGGAAGAAGGGAGCTAGAATACAATTCTATAGAGGGAAATAGAGGGAAATGAAAGTGATGGAACAGGAAGGGTTAAATGGGAAGTGGAGGGCCAGGCTGAAATGGGAAGGTGGCAGGGGATAACTATCACTAACATCCTTTTTAAAGTCATATGGAAAACTACTGTAGTAGGTTTTCTTTTTTTCCAAAGTATATACATATACATACAAAAGAATTTAAAGGGAGTTACCCTATAATGTGGGGACAATGCCCTTACTAGATAACACAGGCTAAAAATAAAATGTTCAGTGCCGGGATCTGGTTACTTCTTTTGGAGTTCTTAACCAGGAAACCTCACAGACCCCGAAACATTACAAATTATTTCAACCTCCAGAACTTGACAGTAAGGCCCTATTGCTGAAGACATTGCATCTTTGAGTTGTTAAATATAGAGAAATCAAGCTGGTATTGAACTTGAAGTTGCATCGATAGTGACTAGATTTCACAGTGCTGGAAGGTAACCAAGCACTTTCTGATTAAATGTAAAGCCCTAAGATGGAGCCCTACCTGACACTGTTATCTGTGGCTAAATGGATGATATACCCTAGGGAGACCCTTGTTGCTATTCTGCTAAGAGGACATAGCATTAACCAGCTTTGAATGACTTTCTGCTGTATCTGCAGATTAGAACATCTCCCAAATCTCATTAGAAAAGCTTCTTCTTGGAGGCAATCAAAGGCTGTGGCAATAATCTATTTAATTTTGGAGGCTCTGGGTCCACCCTGGCCAACAAATCAAAGGAAGATTTCTCCTGTCTGGCACTATGTCCTGTTATGTAGCCTTCAACTATGCACATGGGCTCATGTAGAGCTATTGTATGTGGAAGTTTTCATTAGGTTGTTAGACTAATATGATTCCCTCTCATGCCCTACATTAGTTAGGCATTATTTATCTCTCCTCTCTCTTTCTTTCTCTCTCTCTCTTTCTCTCTCCCTCCCTCCCTTTCCCTGACTAACCTTCCCTCCATGCCTTCCCCATTTAATGTGTCCCCATTTTTCCCCATTTCTCCCTTGGTAATAGCAGTCCCTAAGGCTCCACCCCTCTTGAGCTCCTTTCCCTTCATCCCCACAATTTCTTATACAACTCTCCCTCTCCCTTCCCACTTAAATATCCCCCATCCTTTTATCTATTTCTCCCTTAGTAACACCTGTATCCTATTATTCTTCTATCTTAGGTTCCATCTTTCCATTTACCTCCCTGGTTCCTTTCCATTTTCCTGGTTCCTGCAGTTATAACAGGATATATACTCCTATATAAGGGTTTGGTGCTAGACTCCACAAATGAGGGAGAACGTACAGCATGTGCTCTGCTGGTTCTGTGTTACTTCACTTACTATAAGTTTCTAGTTCCATCTATTTACCTGCAAATGTCATGATTTCATTTTTCTTTGCTGCTGAGTAGAACTCCATTGTGTAAATGTACCACATTTTCATTATCTACTCATCAGTGGAGGAACACTTAGGTCACTTCCATTTCTTATCTATGGTGAATAGAGCAGCAACAAACAAAGATATACAAGTATCTCTGCAATAGAATGAGTCCTTTGGATACATGTTAAGGAGTGCTAGAGATTTCTTGCGTTGATTTCTTTCAAATAATTAGCTGTTTCACTGATTTCTCAATTCTTTACTCATTTTTGACATAAATTTATTAAAACCTTGCTTTTGGGGGTGGAATTTACTCTTCTTTTTATACTCTTGTTAAAAAGGAACTCACATTATGATTAGAGGACTTTTTCTATTGTAATTATTTATTGCTATCAATTTTATGCTTTACACAGCTTTGGTTCTAGACCTCATGTTTGTACGTATTTCATTTTTATTCAGTTCTACATATGCTTTAAATACTGTTAAATCTGCTGAAATTGTTCTAAATTGTGCTATTATAATTTGTATGTATGTTTAAATTTTGAAATTTATAAAATTTTTTTTCATTGCTCATTCTGGGGAATGTTGCAGGGGTATTTGTATAGAATTATATTCTGTTTGTTGGATGGAGCATTCAATATCTGTCTATTGGAGTCTGCTGGTTGTGTCACTTGCATTTTCTATTTTCTCTCTGAATTTCTGTCTAATATTTTTATCCCTTGCTGAGAGGAGTGTTCATGCTTTCAGTGCTAACTGCAGATGGTCTGTTTCTTCTTTCAAATTTTTCAGTTTGATTTTGATGCTTTTTCTTGATCTCACGGCATAATTACTTGTTGGCAGTGTTTCTATTTCACGTTGTGTTACCGTAGAGTATCACTTTATCACATGCTCATCTAATTTTCAGCTTGTGCTCAAACAGGAGCATGCATTTTAGGGTTTTCAACACTACTTATAATATAAACTTATAGTAGGCTCTCCTTACTGTGTACCACTTCCTCAGAGAGCTCACAGTCCATCTCCTAAACTCCTGTTTATTTCTTTTAAATACATGAGTATTTAAAACCATGGCAAGACACTGATCAATAAAAAGGCGAGAGACCTGTAAAGATACAGAAGGACCATTCTATTTTGAGAAGCAGTTGCTTTAAGTTTTGAAGCATTTTGATTCATTGAAACCACAACCATAATGCTCAATGACATTGACAATGAAGTTTGAGAAATAGACAAATATAATTGAAGTATCCCACATGACATGTAGCATAGCATCACTAGTACGCTTGAGAGTCATGAGTCAAGCCTTGGTTTATCTGAAATGAGTAAAAGTTTTTGATGCCAAATATGAGAAACTTTTAAATGGAATGATCAGAGAACCCAAGCTGCTTTATGAGTGAATTTGTTTTTCTGATGTGGTCTTTAGCAGTAGACTAACTATAAATAGAAAATGTGAAACAAATCACCTTCCAATGTGGAAAGTCTCACACAGCAGTGATCTGTAGATTTGGTAGAGAAATGAATAAAAGACAAAATTAATTTAATGGTATATTGTAATCCTCTCCAAAATTGTCAAGTACAATGTAGTAAAAAATTAAAGTTAACATTGAGGGTTTTAGGTAGTTTTTTTCTAATATCCTAATGATAATTTTTCACTTGAAATTACAGATTAAAGAACACCCTGTTATTCATTTCATTAACTTTGCACTTGTCACTGTATTTGGAGAAGTTCATGTGAAGTCTTACTGAAACGCTGATGCTTTATCTGTTCTCTTTAGTAGCAACAGACTGATTTTTTTTGTTTCCTACAAAGCTGCCAGTGTATTCTATCTAAAATACCACTAAGTTCTCACCATTCTCCTCAAATGTTTTTTTCAGTGTGTCCCTATCAGCCATAGAATGAAGGCCAGAATAACAAGCCATATATTTAAAATTTTGAGAATCTCCTAGTTAGTTATGACATTTATGAGGTTCTTGAAATTTTATGTTGTAGTCACGTTTCTATATTTCTAATGTTACCAAAGTTAATGTTTAATGAGTTTGGTTTTTGTTCTTTTAAGATAAGATCTCACCATATAGTTCTGACTGGCCTTGAACTCAAAGATCTTCTTTGACTCTTCTTCCCAAGTGAGTCTTTATCGTTTAATGATATATACTGACATGGAAAACAGTGAAATTGTAAGACAGATGGATATTGTTTCACAATAATGCAAAAGCAGTGTGTAAACACACAGATAAGACAAGATTAAACTTTGTCTTGGTCTTTTTCTCTGATATTAAAACAATGTGTCTGAGACTGAGTAATTTATAATGAAAAGTAACTGATTTCTTACAGTGCTGGAAGCAAGAACAGTCTGAGAATATAGTACTAATGCCCTAAAAAGGAGACTTCATGACACCTGAAAATACAGCAGGATGTGGAAGTTTTCAAACTCAGGCCTCTCTCTTTTCTTATGAAGTCACTAATACCATCATGAGACACCTCTGTAATGACCTCACCTCAATTACCTCACAATGGCCCTAACTCCAAATGCCATCAGTATATGAATTTGGGAATTTGTAAAACGTGATGTTATAGAAATAATTTGGTTAAAATAAATAACAAAAAATTCAATAAATTTATAAACAAATCAACCTCACAAATCATTCTATAAGTTTATTCACATTGGAGAAAATCTGAATGCAGCAGCTCTGATTCTGAGATGGTATTGGCTCCTCCATCCAGGAGAACTTTGATAACTTCCATTGGTCCAGCCGGTGGTAAAGTAAGAACAGCAGTATTTCCCTTCTGTATTTACAAAACAGAATAGAAAATGTTATAGGTTTCCAAATATTGTAGAACTCAAAATGCATAGCCATTTGTCATTTTTATCAAAGTAGACCATTCTCTTTTCTCAAGTCCACCTGACACAGGATTATTTTTTACAATAAAATATTGTTAATCTCTTTGCTGTCTTCTGTAATACTGTTGTGGTGTTGAGAACATCAGAGGACTGAGTTCTTAATGTAAGCAACAGTTTGAGAATGTGTGTGACTTGGACAATAGCCCGTAGAATTTGTGGGTTGTTATCAAAAGCTAAAGTTCTATTGAAAGGAAATACTAACTTTAAACAAGTTTATTGAAGCATTCAGTTCATTTCACCATGCAAATGCAGCTTGGGGGACTGGAGCTGGTTCAGTGGTTAAGAGCATGTGCTGTTCTTCCAGAAGACCTGAGTGCAGATCCCAACACCAGTGTCCTGCTGCTGTAACTCCTCCTGTAACTCCAGGTCCAGAGGATTAGTCACCCTCTTCTGGCACATGCATGCACATAACTCCCCCCATACACACACACACACACACACACACACACAATTTTAAAAATTGCTCTTTGAAAAAGAAACAACACCTGAGCTCACTCAGTGGTAGACAAATTCATTGCTGGAATTGTTTCCATCCATAAAGTCACAAATTTGCTCAAAATATTTCAGAAATAGGAAAGTACATTCTGAATTGAGCACAACATTACCTATGATTTCTACGACTTGCTATATCAAAATTTATGATACATAGCAGCAATCATCCAGGAAAAGAGTGATTAAGATAAATAACAAAAGAAAAGTAATAGAACAAACAGAAACATATAGATTCTAAGACATAAAGTTCAAATCCTACTTCTCTCTCGGTAACCAGGTCACCGTGCGGCCATTACCCGCTCAGTATTTGTAGCCCTCAGTTTTCTTCTTTCTAAAGACTTTTTCCCCTTAGGAAATCTCTAACTCTGATCGAGGTTTTAAAGTAAATCTGAACTGGGGATGGCGGCGCACACCTGAATCCCAACACTAACCAGGCAGAGTCAGGGAGACCCTGTTCCACATCTACGAGGCCTCCACATTTGAGATCTTCATCTCAAGAAAACAAGGTCTGCAGGTGTAGAGCAGTGGTAGAGCTGCTGCCTAGTATGTGCAAGGCCCTAGGTTTGATACCACGCACCCCCACCTTCACCAAGAAAGAAACAAGAGGAAAGAAGTAGAGAGGGTAGGGGAAGAGAGAAAGATAAAGCGGAGGGGAGGGGAGGACTATTTAAGATAGAAAGCAAAAAACCATGAACATTTGAAGAACACATGTAAACCATACTACACTTGAAGTGCTATTGCACAAGTTTTCTCATACGTTTTCTTAATGTTATTTCCACGACATAGAATGAAGAACTCTGGCAATGCGCCACTTCTGACCCTAGGTATAGAGATATGATTGAGATCATTTGGGAACCAGTTCTATATTGTAAATTTAATGGATGTAATTTTCTGGTGGGATTTTCATACAAAGAATGAAGGATAAGGGTCTCACTCCTGATGAAGTTCTTTCCTGTGGTCACTCGATCTTGAGGTTTTTCTGATTTGGAATCATAGGTATTTTATGCCAATTAATTCTCCATTGCAAAGTCTTCTGTTATCCATTGTGGGTTGTTTAGCCTGAACGTTCTGGGTTTAAGTTCCTGCCTGTCACTTTATTGCTATGCCACCCAGGGAAGTTTCTTAACATCTCTTGGCCTTAGTGTTCTATTTAAATTACAGGTGTCAGTTGACTATATATCTGCCTTAAGTAATATGAGTTATTACATGATTTGCTTAGAAAAGATCTCAAATAACTTATACTGGCAGAATAACTTTATTATAGGCAACGAATAAATACAGCCCAGAAAACAACTTCACTCATTAAAAGGGCCAGGAGCTCTCAGGTGTTTATCAGCTTTCTCTCTGCTGAATTGCAGAGGATGTACTTTGTCATGCAATCTTAAAATCACCATCAAAATACCAAGAAAAGTTGACTGGAGATGGAAGTCTCTTATATGGAGGTGATTATTCTAGCTAGAGCATTATCCTTAATGCAAGAATCCCCCAAAGAAACCCCCATGGAGCATTTCAAAACCCGAAGATTGCCGTAAAACTTCCACAAGCTGCTATATCCTGAAGCAACTCATCAACCAATGTTTCCAGAATACAGTTTATCATCGGTTAATATACTCCACAGTACTGATCAAATGTGATTAGAGGAAGTTCTATATATAAGCATAAGGTCTGTCTCAGATCAGTATAGATTAATCTTTATTTCATAGTCTCTCAGTAGACTCCTGTGATGGTTGACGAACTTTCTCACTTGCCTGAAAGTTGTTTCCATGTTGCCATCACATGTGTTGGTCTGGTGCCAACTTTCTCACTTTGCCCAATATGTGTGAGTATATTCAAACCTGTTTTATAAGCCATAAATACTACTTCAATCCTAATGTTAATTGGCATAACAAAACAAAATTTACATCTGACCTCACAAAACCAAGCTTTCTAAGTTTAAACTTTCCAAAACATGAAAATGACAAGCTAGGACAAATCAAATTCATTCAAGGTTGAAATTCAAAATTTTTAAAGTTGATGTATTTAGCATATACGTATGCATATACATATATATCAGACTAATAATCTATTTCTTACTAATAAAATATGTAATGTATTTCATTCTACTTTTTTATTATAAAATTCTCATATTACTGATTATGACATCTGATCAGAAATTAGAAGATTAATCAATTTGGATAAAAGAGAGATCTAGTTGTTCTTTAAACAAGAATCAGTAGAAAACGCTTCCAGTGTACACATTTTCAAAGTGTGTATGGTCAGATATAAGCAGTTATAATCTGAGTCATGTCATTGGAAATGCAGAGACCCTGCACAAGTCGTGCTCTAATAGTGTGACTGTCTTTGATACAATCCTACTTACTAAAGCATAGCAAGTAAGCCCTTGTGATGGTTTGAATGAGAATGTCCCCCATAGGCTCCAAGTATTTGGACATTTTGTCCCCAGTTGGTGGAACTGTTTTAGAAGATCTTAGATGGTATGGCTGTGTTGGAGGAAGCATGTCTCTGGGGGCAGGCTTAGAGTGTTCTTAAGCTTGACAGATCTCCAGTCTCTCTGCTTCCTTCCTGCTTGAGGATGGGAAAGCTTAGCTGCTGCATCTATTCCAGCCACGCCTGCCGCCATGCCTTCCTGCCATGATAGACTCTTGCCTCTTTGCAACCATAAGCTAAATAAACTCTTCTAAGTTCCCTTGATCAGTGTTTCTATCACAGCAACGGAAAGCAAACTAATACAACCCCTCATCTACTTTGATATCCTGATTTACAAGCATTTTATGATCTTCCCTTGACTGTGCAACGTTGGTATACATATGCAACATGCACATACTCACAAATACAAATTTTGTTTTGCAAATATTTCTCTGCAATTTCATATCTGGTATGTATCTCTGTCTAGATAATTATCACATTCATTCAAAGCCTCATTAGCTGCTTGTATCCTTCAGTCTATGCTGCTTATCATTATGTCTTCAGTATCTGTCTCAGTGCCTGACACATTCACAGGTACTAAATAAATGCTCAAAAAATGAGGCAATTTGTACTTTAAGCACTTTTTTTCATTTAAAATAGAATCACCCATACTACAACTATACAAAAGAAATACCTACTTTGAACATTGCAAAATGTCATTTTGTTTTGTTTTCTGTTTGACCTTGTGTATTATCAGGAAGCACTCCTGAGTTGATAGTATTAACTACCACCTAGTGGCTAGGAGGAAGAACTATCTGATTTGATATAGGTTACCTGACACCTTTAAGTAATTTCAGAGATCCACATCAAAGCTGGAAACAGAAGTTGCCAAAGAGGTACAAGACTAATGAGCAAATCTCAGTGACACTCAATCTAGACACAGTATAGTTACCCACCTTCTTTCTCTTGTGCAGAATCTGAACCATCAAAGGCATCTTTGAGATGACTGCATACAGCAAAGAGGGCTCCAGTCTTAGCTTCCAAAGTCAAAATCTCCAATCTGCCACTTACCATCTGACTGACAATGAAAGGGCCACTTACCATCTAATCCTTCTGTGCCGTAGCTGGTCTCTCTGTAAAACTGGAAGGCACTATATGGATCCTTATAATTTGTGCATTGAGGTTCCTTTGAGGAAAAAACACAAGCCATACCTGGTCCTTAAGAACAGCTCGACTGAGTAATGCTTGAGCATTGCCCTACTGGCTCTTCCTCACTGTGTTTTGCAGTGACCTGATTATTCTTCTCATCCACACAGTGTTTCTCTATTTCAGGCCCTGGTTTCCATCTTCTTCCTTTACTTGAACTAGTCTGCCCCATTTGACTCCTTTATAAATCCAATGCCTGTGTCACCATCTCTTGCTCACAGTCCTATTTTTCTATGAAGAATTGGGTCTACAGTGAGAATCTTCCATTTCATTTATGTTAAAATAAAGACAATTCCACCTGTGCCTGTAAATCACGTTGGCCACCGTGTCCGTGTTGCTACATTTCCATGGCATGTTCCGTTCTTCAGAGAAACTTCTCAATTACTTTCCTTTTTTTCGGTACAAGGGATTGCACGCAGGTCTCCACATGCTAGACAAGTGCCATACCACTGATTCCTACCACCCAAATCTCCAACCTTACTCTTACTGCTTCCTTCTATTCTGAAGTAGTAGGTAGTAACAAGTATTGACCTGCAGAAAAGTATCTGTATAAGGAAAGAGAAAAGTTGAATGTCTTAAAGCCTAAATTCTTTGAAGACCTAGAAAATACTCATGCATCTACTTACACAAAACCTGCACAAACACGCCATATTTTAGACTCCATATCTAAAGTATGCTTTAAGAGCTAACCTCTACAGAAATATTTTTCAACTTTTCTCATAATCTTATATTGTGAAAAACAGAAAGCACTTTTTCTACATATTTAAAGTTGAGGTATATGTTCTATAGTGCAAAGCAGCTCATACCACAAGGCATGCCGAATGAATTTATGGTACATGACTGATTTCTAATTTGGGAACTGCTACATGAAGAATGAATGTGCTGTCCAGGCTGAGTTATTTGGCCCATTCTACTTGGCATGTCTCTTGTTAGCCAAGAAAATGACTTTTTGCTTGGGCTTTTTTGCCCCTCCCTGGTGAAGCAACTATGCTTTGAAATGTAGAAGGACAACACAATCAAATACTTCTTACTCAGATTCCTCTGAACTCACTCTAAATATAGTACTTAATGATGGCAGGATTTTGTTCACTGGGATGTTCAGTGTGTTGGACACTTGAAACATTAGTCACAGAGATGTCCCAGTAACAGGTCAGACTATAGGAATGGCTTGGTTTATGGACCTCACTCGGAGAAGATAATTGTTCTCATACATTTGGATAAGGGCAGTCATTCTTAATTAAAAATCATGACTAGATCAGAATAAAATTTCATTCAGTTGGTTTCTTTCTCAAACTAGACAATTTTGATATGCCATGGACCCAACTCAAAAGCTGTGGTAGAACAATTGGAAGCTAATCCTAAACCCATGACAAGAGATGCTAGGCTTCCCATGATCCCATGATTCTCGCTCTCAGAATGAATTGGCAGTGACTCCAGAACCAGGAACCCTGCAACCAGCCAGGGGCTGGTAGGGAGTAATAGATACAGATTCAGAAGTCCCAGTGTAGTCTTCTTAGCTTGCAACTGTTGCTTTAGAAAATCCTTTTGAGTTTGGAAATTCAGGCTTATTATTGTGACAGAGTCCAGATAAATTGTGAAAGTTCACAAAAGGAAAGAAATCTTCAGTGTGAACTGGGACCCTCATTCTATATATGAAACTGTTATGAATTAACAGTTACAAAGTTTTGTGGGTGTAGATGTCTTTTAAATGTCAGAATTTTATACCCAAACTCTTAAACTGTACACAGGAAAGAATGAACTTAAAATAAACTTTTGATGACATCTTTGTTAATATAGATGACCAAGGTCCTGCTCTGAGGAGCTTGTACTTGTTATTCAGGCTCGGCCAGGTTCCTTTAGTTCATTGTCTACCTGGGAGACTTAAAAACATATTCCCATTTCCTAAAAGTACAAAAGAAATGGAGAGAAAGGTCTTGGAGACTGTTCATGACTTTGAAAGGAATTTGTTTCTTTGCATTGTTTGTTTCAGCAGTATTCACGTTCCATGTGTCCTCAACACATATGCATTCACTCAAAGCATCTTTTCTAAATACATATATTTGTAAAGCAACAAAAATTTCACTCTTAAGGACGGAGATAATATGGTGGAACCAGAGAACACTAACAAGTCCAATGCAAATATAAAAATATGAGATGGTAGCCAGCAATCAGAATAAAGTATCCATTTGGGAGACACACAGAAAGATGGCAACATGGTGTCTAGATTAACACTAGATCACATGAGTAAATTTAAACACTCTGGAAAAGGTGTTAGAAATGGAAAACAAGGAAACATATGCAGTTGCCACCAGACCAAGGAGTGACACAGACCTCAACAAAGAAAACAAAGGATATTTATAATGATAACTCCATTCTTTAATGTAAAATACCCCCAAATCAAATTCTTAAACAAGAATTCTTAAACCTTTGATTTAAGTATAATGAGAGATGATCCAATTGTAAATCACCAGAGAAAACATTACTTATTGCTCAGACTGCTGGAGGTTAAGCAGCACAACGCAGTAAATACGTTTTGATCTAGTGAATGCTCCTATTTTAATAATGTTTTATGTGTCCCAAGCTGACCTCGAACTCACTATGTAGACAAAGATGACCATGAATGCATGTCTAATCCTCCTGCCTCCACATCCTGAGTGCTAAGATTACAGCATGCACTACCATGCCCAGTTAATGATGTTAGAGATCAAATCAACGGCTTTATCATGCCAGGCAAGCATTTCAACAACTGAATCGTATCATCAGTCCAATCTAGTGAATGTTTTGGTAGGTAGGTTTCTTTGTTTTAATAAATTTAAGTTTTAATCTTTGAGAATTTCATAGATGTATACAGTACAGCTCTATCAAATCCACTCTTTATTTCCCAAAGAAAATGATTATTCCTTCCACAGCTACCAACTGCCAATAGTTCCTCAGATATGTGTGGGTCATTGTGAGCTTTCTACTAAAGGAATGAGGGAGCAACAAAAGACTTTGAGAAATCTGGATCTCAAATAGTAACACCGTAAATGAAGTGGGAGAAAGGGAGGGCTGGCGAAATTTCCTAAGCTATAATGACTCTCTGAAAAAGGTCTCCTTCCCCCCTACAAAGCTGAGTTTTGGATGTCTCCTGGGTGGAAAACTATGAATCACTATTACTTGTTTAGCTTTTGTTTTGATTTAATTTAGTTTGGGTTTGAGGCTTTGATAATTCAATACATGTTTACTGTTTTAGGAAAACTGCATTGTTAGGTTAATCAATTAATAATGCTAAGTTCACGAAGATGATATTTTAGAAGGGGTTTTGTTTATTTGACTGATGTTGCTCAATAGTGTCCAAAACCTTCATTTCCTTGACTAACTTTTAAAAGGTTCTAAAATAGATCTGTGTGTTGTAATATTTTAATTTCAGGATCAAATATTTATGTTTAAGTCTTTTTCTAGTAATAAATTTGGTGAAGGCCACACATTTTATTTGCAGGTCATAAGGAAATCAATCTCAAACTAACTGGGAACTCCCTGCTAGCAAACTTATGTAGTTCTGGATGGTGCTACGCAAATTGCTGGGCAAGAAAGGTCTCAGTGGTTTTATCCAGTGCTGGATCCTTCCAAACAAATTGTGTCAACTGGTACAATAGTGGCATGACAGTTATGGGGTAACCAGATGCTTTCTGGTTTCATTTGAGGCCTGCTCCACAGGATGAAATTCATTCCTGGTGCTGTAAACCTGTTCAAAAGTTTATGGCTTAGGAGGTCATAGGTTCATGGGCAGAGATCACTATTGTTATTTCGCTAATGGTCATGTTATCAAACTGTTTTCTAAATATTTATGTTTATCAACATACATCTGGGCTACTCTCAACTTTGGTTAAAGAAATTTCTTTTAGTACAGGACAGTGATTAATGCAGAGACTCTTAACTGGTTAAAGTGCTGGGAAAAGGTAGCCATGGGACATCACACACACCCCAGCTGTAAATGAAACATCACACACACATACCCCCTCACACACACAACATATACACATATGCACACAGCATATACACAGATGCACATACCACACATACATATTCAAAACATACATACACACATAACACACACAACATACAAGAGATATGAGATACACACATACACATACAATATACACACAATTATACACACACACATACACATAAGGCTCAAAAAGCGTCATTGAAGAGAGGAAAGAAAGAATGTAAGAGTCAGAGGAGAAGGAGGAATGCTGTGAAATGCTGTCTTTCAGACACAAAATGACTATTACACTCATGAACTCACTCCAGCTATGGTGACCTACACAAGGCCATCACAAGTAAATCTAGTCAGCATCCCAGCACGGATAACTGAGGGGCTCACAAGGACACATCCCTAACTGAGAAGCTACTGGCAGCTGATGATGGCCAAGGAATACATAATCATTTTTCTTTGGGGTTGTGGCCACTGGTAGACTGCTCATGATCCAGTGACTAGCCCCATAATCATGCGAATATAGACAGCATTATTTGGACTCATTTCAGACCTATCAATCTAAAGTAGGCAAGTGGTCAATTTTCTTGAAAATGTTAGGAATGATCATCAGAAAGTAAATGACTTAAGATTTGTCTAAATTTGGAACATGAAGAGTTTGGTTGTTAACTATTTAAACTAGTCAGTAGAATTTAAATAAGATGTTTGCCAAAATTCTTATAAATTTGAAGCTTGCATAGATGTTTTTTGAGGTAGCACAATCAGAAAAATGTCTCAGCTACTGACACTTTATTTCATATCTGAAATTTTTTTCTAGTTATGAAATGACTTCAATAGATGTGTTCATTAATTAATGGATCTTGAAATCAAATTATTGAATCTTAACAAGAAATTATAAATAATGAAACAGACCAAACAAGAATATAAAACAGCAAAGTACTCCACATAAAGGAAATACATATATAATTTTTAAACGTTAGTTTCATATATGTACATATATGTATATGATATATAGTATGTATATATATAATGTAATGTAGACATATGTGAATGATGATACTAGATTGCATCTTAATTTTTTTTAATTATGTATTATCATTAAGATAATGATACAACTCTGTAAACTCAAATGAAGTTTATATTTTAAGCTGAGGAACCATCTTTCTATAGAAGAGCACTAATCAGCTTCAATCAAAAATCATATTAATCATTTTGAACTTTTCTCTGCTCAGTAGCACCTTCACAACCTTAGCAGATGTGGTTTTCACAAGGTTTGCAGATAATCCTGGAGGTGCCTAGCAATCTGTTACAGCTTCAAGAACCACCAAAGACAAAAAAAAGGAAAAGCATATTTATGCATAACTGTATGCAATTTAATTCTCAGAATCTTTTCTAAGAAGGATAGCACTGGCTCTCTTTAGGTGAAACTGAAACTCAAAGAATTTCAATAACTTTCAGAAAGGCACATCTCATTAGTGGCAAATTGGAACTTAAAACCTGTGCTGTCTGCATCAAAGCGCAGCATGTAAGTCTCCTGAGGTGTTATAATCTTCTGAGAAATGCTGAAAAGATTAAAATTAAAAAGGGATATAACATAACTAGTGCACAAAAATCAAGGTTTGATTGTGTTACAGTCTAGTGAAATATAATTTAATTTTGGACTCCATTTTCCCACTGAACCATACCGTAACTAATAGGCAATATTCTTTTGTGAATCAGAGCCTCAGCCTTTGCGTTTTCTTGTGGTTACATTATAAGAAATAATGTGCAATGTTTTGATTTCTCTGTACCCACAATCTAAGCCATTCAAAAACAACAAAATTCCACAAAAGAGAAGGAAAAAAATAAATCTTAGAGAATTTTGGAAAGAACAGTATCAACTTTATAGCAATCATAAGAAAATCATCTACATTTGTATCAAATATCAGATTTCCAGTGCAGGAAAAGAAAACTGCAGTACCTGCCATTTTAAATTACTCCCTGTCATGTTTCTATTCCTCCTCCTCCCCTGGGATGTTAACGTCTTGAAGAAATATGTGTGCACTCTGAAAATATTTCCTGAAGTCAGTGGATTCCATATGTTCCTAGGGAAACAAATTATTCACTCTGTGGGTCATTCCTGGCGACATTTAGATCTTCTAATCAGTACATTTAGGCCCTTTGCACTCGGCATTTTCTGAGCTCTCTTATGTAGACCTACATAGAACACATGAAACAGTTTTCTTGACTCAAATACTTCTTTAACCCAAAAGAACACATAGGCACACGCCCTCCGAGACACACACACTGATACACACACAAACACATACTTTGTAGTTCAACATTGGACACAGATACAAGAAAACTAGGACAGATATTTCAAACGAAGTAAATCGTGGTTCCAAATTCAAAGGAAAAAATTTAAATTCACAAGGAAATACATTCAATATCTGTAGTGTGTACACAAAGTTGATTGGAGAGGGGAGGACAAAAATAACATATGACCACATTGGTTTTGATTTGTGATGGTTAAATCTCTCTACCAAAATAAAGATCAAGAATTGTGAAAAATACATATATACATACAGATTTCTTGATACTAGATATATACACCTATGCAGATGCACAGAGATCGTTCTTGAAACACTTTCTTACTTGGCTTCCAAGGCACTGCTCTCTTTCTGTTCTCTGGAATCCCCCTTAACAATTTTATTTTCCCATTGTGATGTTGGGCTGTCCCCACATTGCATTTTTCCTCTTCTTTGTTACTGTGAGGAATTTCATTACTAAGGTAGGCTTTGACTCCTTCACAGTACTATAAACTGTAAAATGACTTTTATTCATTTGCTATACATAAACTTGTTGATCATTAGGTTCTAGGAATTTATGTTGCTTACTGAGGAAGGCAGTCGTGCTCGTTATCTTTTAACTTACAGTTACATAGACTAGAGCTATATCCCAAATGTAAAAATACACCAAAAAAAATAATAATAATAAGGAAACAAAGAATCAGCTATTAAATGCCAATAGAAGCCTTGGGGAGGGGCTCAGATGGTAAAGTGTTTCCAGCACAAGCATAAGGACCTGAGCTCAGAGCCCTAGCACCCACATAATAAAAGCCAGGTGTGACAGCACATGCCTGGAATCCCAGTGCTCAAGGAGCAGAGACAGGAGGATCTTCAGGGTTTACTAGCTAATCAGTCTAGACAAATCCATGAAGATGGAAAGTGATAGAGAAAGACCTCAAACCAACCACTGGCTTCTACACATGCACACAGACATGCACACATGCACACATACACACAGAAACTCATGTAAACATATATACACAGATGTGGTAAATGACACTAGAGATAGAAAAATATAGAACACAAAGAAGAATGAAGTAGGAGGTAAGGTCACTGAGGAATTAGCGTTTAGACTGAGATCTAGCATAAAAGTAAGATCCACGGCAGCAAGGATTTGAGAGAAAATTGCTCCAGGGTTTCTGGCTTAGAACCCCTCACCTGCTAATCTCTCCCTGAGCTCTGAACAAACTTCCACAGTTGCCTACCAGACCACTTGTTTGAGTAGTCTGTAATTTCCTTAATCGTAGGAGGTTTACAGAAGAACTCTCTAATTTGTCAAACAAACACAATTGTCATGCTACTCCTAACTGCTGTTTTTGTCTTGGTTAAAGGATACCACTGTTCAACCAAGCTAAACACCTCAGAAGTCTTGGCAAGAGTCTCCCTTCTCTCTCACACCTGGTATCATCTCTCTTTGAATCCTGTGTGGTCTCCTGACTTGGATGCTGGGAACCTAACTCAGTTGTCTGTAAAGCAGTATGTGCTCTTAACTGCTGAGCCATCTCTTCAGACCCCTTATGTTAATATTTTAGTACTCAAGTTATCTGTGTTGAACCATTGAAAATGTTTGAACTTTTTTCTGTCTATGTAGGTCAAAGTTTTCTATGCCTAATACTTTCAGAGAAAGAATTAATCTTGTCTTTGTTATGGTTAATTATTATTTGAATAATAATAATAATTCGCACTGTGCGAATTCAAAGCAGGCACATTTAAATAGACGTTTTTATTTTCCTCTAGCAAAATTAAATAGGTTGACTTAACAGTGCCCAGGGTTTCTGCCTCTTGTCTGATGCTTTTAATTTTAAGATGAGAAATATTATTTGACATTTTGATCTCTCTTCAGTTCTTAGTTATTAAATCTTTTCTGAGAACAAGGTGTGGTTTCTTAGTTTTCTCTGAAAAATGGAAGAGACTTGGATTAGCTAAGGAAAGTATTATCCCACTGTAATTAACCCCAAGATTGACAAATAAAAATTCCAATTGGTTATCTCTTATGACCTTAAATAATCTTTCTTAGCTGTCTTACTACTTTTACATTGTAAAGTTATCTTTCCTTGGCTTGAGCTTGTTCATATGACACAATTATACATGACAAGCCAAGAACAAACAATACCAAATACATACTAATAGTTTCTAGTCTTTTTCAGTCAACATGCTTAGGAAAAATACTAGATTGGAAGTTCTTTTTTAATATACTCAAATCTTATTGGATATATTTTATAACTATTTTACACAAAATGGATTCATATTAAATTAGATATTTTAAAATAATTTCCCTATAATTAGCATTAATCTGTGGAAGTGTCTGTTTCTACTATCTGAAAGACTTCCTAATGTTTATTCAAGGAGAAGATTATTTACAATCAGCCATGGATACTTCACTTTAGATGGGGTATCTACAGTAGACAGTAAGAAAAGAGAGGTCTCCAAAATTGTTTCACTTAAGATTTTATTTTAGATAACTCCAATTCAAAGTACAAACATTATAATTTGTCTGTGTATGTGGAGTGGGGATAAGTGCTCTCTCTCTCTCTCTTTCTCTCTCTCTCTGTATGTGACTGGTTGGTTGGCTGACTGACTTTCTCAGATGATTTTTATGCTTGGTCAAGGTTTTGAGTCACAATTTCAGAAAACTGCCAGTGTTTTTACTCTGGATTCTTATTTCCTTTCGAGAGTTTATATTGATTACCTCTTGCTCAGGCATGGGTTGCTTTTAATATATAAGGTATATAAACCTTGATTTGTAGAGATAGAATGGAATTCCTTCATTTGACAAAGTTATTTGACCATCAGAGCTCTGTGCTAGGCATTCTGAATTCTAAACAGTTGCTACTGTAGCCTCTTGTGTAACTCCATATTTTCAGATTTAACACTTCTGAAATATTAACAGACATGAAGAAGTCATAATTATTTAATTTAACAAGCATTTTTGAGCATTTATGTTGTTAGAAAGGGTTACATTACATTCATCAGCCTATGTCTCAATGAGTAGAAAGGTGCTCTTATAATTTAATTACTATACCTTAATATTAATAGATGTCTCGTGACATAGAAGATTAAGATGAGAATGTTAAATAGTGTAATTTAAGAAGATATGCCGAGGGGCTGGATAAATGGCTCTGCGTTTAAGAGCACCGGCTGCTCTTGCAGAAGACCCTGGTTTGATTCCCAGAAGCCACATGACATCTATGACCATCTGTATCTCCAGTTCCAGGGGATTCAATGCCCTTTTCTAACCTGCTTGAGCATTGCTTAACACAGGTGCAGTTATACATGTGTAGGCAATATACTCATGCACATTAAAGTTAAAAATAATAAATATTTCTAAAAAGGAATATATACTGAAAATATATCCCAAGACTTTTAGTAAATTTCATACCAGTTCAGACCTTCAGAAAAGACTTGAATAGCCACTCCATATCCTTGCTGTAGACCTGGTCCTGGACCTGTGAATGGTAGGGAATGCAGAAATTCATGGTTGCAGAAGATGCTAAGAATTAGTTGAAGGCCCAGCTCTAAGCAGCATACATAACTTCCTATAAGGCTCAGAGAGCATTCCATTAGAGAGAACATGAAGTTTGTAAGAACTGGAAGATAGGAAGGACCACAAAATGTCATAGTCTAGACCTTCTCAATCATTGCGATCATGAACTCACAAATGCAGTCATCTGTACTGGACCAACACAAGACTGGCTGTACCAACATCTGTCACAGAAGCGGGAGGAGCCCATGCGGTGGTACCACTTAGCGCTGAACTATTGGCTACCAATAGATTTTTAGGTGAGGAGTTGTCTTCATTTATGCTTTCACTGCTCAGCACACATTCTTCCAGTGGATGGTTCTAAGCCCATGATCACACAGGCAGCCAGGGATAAACCCAGTAGCTCACAAAAGAAAATGAGTAGACATGATTCTAAGAACGATTTGTAGGGAAGAGTAGAGGTAAAGAGACAGAATGGAAATGTGAGTGTGGTAGTGAGTGTGCTCAATAGCCATTCATGTACATGATGGACACTGTCAAGGAACAAGTTGAATTCATTAAAAAAGAATGATTGCATAATAATATTTGGATAGGTGGATGGATTTTTAAAACTTTTTATTTATTTATTTAATATGTATGAATGCTATGCCTGCCATCATGTAAGTGCATCAGTACAATACACACGGAGGCCAGAGAGGGTATACATCCCCTGGAACTACAGTTACAGAACATTGTTAGTCACCATATGGGTGCTGATAATCGAACCCAGGGTTTTTGCAAGAGGAGCCAGTGCTCTTAACCACTGAACCATTTCTCCAGCCCTGTAATGGATTTTGAGCTGAAATTTGCAAGAGAAAAAATTTAAAAGATAGTATTATGGAACAGAACAAAGGAGAACCTAAGGAAATATTTTGTGCCTGGAAAACAATGGATACAGTTGACAAACATTACAGTGCTCAGCTTATAAAGGTGTGAGGCAGAAGCAGCAGAGAACCAGTGAGGACTTGGAGGGTGCTGAAACCCTGTGAGTCAGGAGATTCACAACCTCTTGCAATTCCAATTCCAGGCTTAGCTTATACCTCTGGCCTCTATGGACACATATATACATATGTGCACAATTGCACACACATAACTAAAAATAATAAAAATAAATCTTCAAAAAATATTTTTTTCTAGGAAGCAAAAGGCATGATTTCACCCTCGTCCCCATTCCATCTAGTCCTTTGCTCTTGATGTAGTAGATATGACCAGGATGTTGCTGAATATCTGTTTTGCAGATATGAAATTTCTCTAAATTTGTACTCGTAACAAACTTTAAGGAAGAGAATGTATTGAGGACTGAACAAGTAGAAGGATAATAAGGCATGAGAACATATTCTAAAGGCGGATTAGAAGTAGCACAAACGACTTTTCACAAACATGGGATTTTAGAGCCTTTGAGAGTCATGGGATCTTTGTCATTCTCAGGCTTCTTATCTGAGACATGAGGGCGGTATGGTGCCTCCTATTGTGTGCATGTAATGGTTCCTTTAGCAGAGCTTTGGAAACTGAAGAACACTGAACACCCTCCAGGTGCTTTTCCTGAAAGCAAGGAAGGTCCCATAAGCCCAACATACAGAAAGAGGTGTGCTAACAGGGAAAACGCTAATTACTTGGAAGTGAAATTTTATGGGGAGTGATAGGAAATCAAGCTACATATCAGTCAGGCAAGTGATTACATTTCTGATCTTGGAAAGATGTTGGGAGTTATTTTTGAAGACAGTGAAAAAGTGCTCTAAGTTTTGCACTTGAGCAGAAGACAAGGAGAAGCACAAAGTTTTTCTGCTAAATCTCTGTAAGTGAATCTAGAGATGAAACAAAGATCAGATAGCAATTCCCTGCACCATTTTGAAAATTATTTGACAAGAGTGCTGAACATTGTCTATAACTCAGGAAAAAAAGAACAAAACTGAAAGGTTTGGGGATGACAATATCAACTTGACTGAATAGCTTATAGGTTAAAATCAGATAGTCTAAAAAGATTCTGAATTTTTTATATTGTTTTTATGCACATGAGTTGATATGGTCTGTAGGAAAATAAGATTACTTGACACATTTAAAAGAGTTGTGTTAGTTCATTTTTCATTATTATAATAAAATACCTGAGGCTGCGTATTTTACTTGAAAATGTTTGTTTAGCTCACAGTTTTGGAGCCGGTGTCTGAGACTGGCAGGCAGTCCTAGTGATAGTGAGGGCCCTCCTGACTCTATCCCACAAGGCAGAGGATCCATGACTAGAGCAGATACACAAGGGAAGGATGCCATGGTGAGGCAGGGAGCCAGCGATCAGGAAAGGACCACTATCATTCTTTCTACAAAGCCTTCTCTCATAGGAAGTAACTCCCTCCACAAGATACTCTTAATCTCTTCTGAGAGCCAGATCCCCAGTGACCTCATCACTTCGCATTAGACTATGTTTCTGAAAGTTTTCAGCTCTCTGTATAGCCATACTGAGGACCAAAGTTCCAACACATGAACCCCTGGGAGACAAAAACCACATCTAAATCATAGAATAGAAAGCCAACGAGAAAGAACAAGAAGAACTGCCAGACTAGCAGAGTTGGTTTCATCACCTCAGAATACCTAGAAAAATGAATGAAGGGGTGGCTGAGATGGAAATGATGAAGTGATGAAAGTCAGGTTACAATGGCAATGTCAAGTATCTTTGACCCACTTGTAGGAGAAGGAGGCATTGGACATGCCTGTGTGTTGGAGATGTTTAGAATAAGAATCCTCAAGGGACAAGTGAAGGGTGGGAAAGGGAACAGCAAGTAAAATTCCTCTTCTCTCTCTTTTCCAGCTTCTTCAATAGTTTTACGTTATTTAATTAAATGTTAATGATCACCGAGGAGAAGCATGTCAGTGAATCTGTAAAGGTATGATCATGACAGTGATGTTGTGTAGTGCATTTGCAGACAAAGAGAAGGAATCAGAAAGTGGAGAATCATAGAAGTCCAAGAGGGACTAACTGAAAGAATGGGCTTTGATGGTGGTGATATTGTTTTGTGGATATAAAACTTTCTTAGGCCTTTCTCTCTTTTTTAGTACATAATGTTTATGGATATTTGCAAAGATAATGGAGGCTTTTGAGGAATAAAACAAGACAGGAATTGCAATTGAAATCCTGCTGAGCAGAGGGGTCTCACTCTCCAGTAGGCATAGGGACCAGTGTTGGGTATGGTGGCCAGCAGACCCTGAGGAACTTGGTGAGGTCCCAGTGAGATTTGGGTCCTACCTCCCAAGATACACCATTATGTGAACAGAAATATTTCAAATACTTTTTTATTATTTTTTTTATTTTACATTAAGTGCACCCATATTGTCCAATGCCTATGGAGATCAGAAGAGGGCATTGGATCCCCTAGACTGGAGTTAGGATGGTAGTTAGCCATCCTGTGGGTACTAGGGTCCTCTACAAGAGCAGTCAGTGCTCTTAGCCACTGAACTATGTCTCCAGCCCCTCAAATATATTTTAAATCCTTAAATTGGTAATATTTCTCATCTGAGATTCTGAGTAAAGAATAATCAATGCGAACTTTTTGTTTTATGATGTACCTCCATGAAGCTAATAATATTAATTTTCCAAAAAGAAAATAGCCAGCATGCAGTGATGGAGGATTCACAGGTGGGTGTATCTAACTCCAGACCCATCTTTCCCTCTTACAGTTTTTTAAAAATTCTTTCCTTATCTGTCAAATAAAGCTTTCAGATAGCAGTTTGTCCTCCCAAGTATAACATGACTTTCATCTGCCATCTTGGATAACTCACTTAAGTCTTTCATTGCTGGTAAATTAAGCAGAGATATTGAAGGACTTGTTATATTAGTATCAAAAATGCCAGCTCTTTCCCATCTGCCTCTGCTTTCTGAAATCATAAATGTCCATCTTTATACTCATTTTATTTAAAAAGAGCATTCATAATTTAGTAAGTACATTATATTTAATTTTGAAAAAGTATTCTCTGCTTGAATGACTGCTTATTCCCTAAAAAGTAGTATTATCAGAGGTTAGGCATTAAATAAGAAATGCTCTCAAAAGATTATATATATATATATATATGATATATAAGATATCTCTATGTAAGATACATATATATATATATATGTAAGATATCTCTATGTAAGATATATATATGGGGGGGGGGATTTAGACAATAGGATTTCCTCTTCTATTCCGGCAGTACAGAGCACCCAAAGAACAGCATTAGCAGTTCCCATACTGAACAACAAAATCTCTTAAATGAATTGAATCTGTAAGAAAACAGGGTTTGAAGAGCTCTTTACATGAATCTATACACATCACTTTATCTCAAAGATAAAATAGCCAAAGCACACAAACATTAAGACAAAAAACAGCAGAGCATTTAGAAAAGCATTTGCTTGAGAATGTGACAGAACTAAATCTCTCAGCCTTTTTTTTTTTGGAGACAGTAACTTCTATGTAGACCAGGCTGGCCTGAATATCACAGATCCGTCTACCTCCACCTCCCAAATACTGGGATTAAAGGTATGTGTCACCATACCTGGCTGATCTTGGCTTTTACTAGCATTTCTTCCTATGTCTATCCTGTCCTATGCTATTATCTCATTTGTAAGAATTTGGATAATTCGAAAACAACACAGAATTGTTAGATTTAATGAGTTAATATATGCAAAGTATTTCACATAGTGTCTAACCCAGAGTAATTGCCCAGGAACAGTAATTACTGCCATTATCATCATCACTATCATTTTCCAAATCATCATTATTACCGTCCTTGTTATTCAGGACTAATCAGAAGCAGCATTGGAACTCAGTCTTTAATGTGTCCTAACCCAATATTCTTTCACTTTAGTTTCGCATAGTCTACAGAATTTGAACTTAATGACAGTGAACAGGACTGTGGTTTGAAAAATGCCTTCTTGGAGACTCTTATTGACTGGAAATCCAGGAAATACTACCATATAAGCACTTGCCACAACTACGCCCTTAGCATAGGCAATTAGAATGAATGTCCTGAAAAAAAAATAAAAGCAGTTATGAACCTTCACCACAGCGTAGCCTTACAAATCTGAGACAACTGAATGCAGAACCATTCAGGGGCAAATTGTAACTGATATTTTTCACCACTCTGGCTGTTTGTGATGCCAGTATTCTTTAATTTTCCCACATCATTGGGATAGCAGTACTGAAATCTCCCATATGAATAGCATTGTGTGGTTTACAGAAAGACCTCCACTTATCTTTTGACCCTCATTGATAGCTACATAGGTGAGGCCACTGACATAGAAAAACCAGACTGGTAAGCACTGAACTAAGACTGCGCTCAAACTCCAAATTCGGATGCCAAGTGTATATTTGTTTTTCCTATGACAGAAAGCACACCCCTGAGATTGATTTCTTACATATGTAGACAATTATTTACAAAATTTTCAAAAAGTGGTTTTTATTTCAAGTCATGCTCAAGTATGAAAGAGTTGCTCAGAGAAGTCTTAGAGAGACTCAAGTGTTCCAGCTGCCTACACACTTAGTATTTCTACAGGAATTATCAGTCCCATTTTCTAGGAAATCAGTAGCTGTACTCCTACCGCAGAGAGCTAGACACCTGTGAAGATAGAGCTAAGCACCTTTCATCAGGTCCTGATACTGTAGATAGTAAAGTTTCCTAGCACAAAAAGGAATCTGACAGAGCAAGTAAGCAATGATCATCTTTCTAAGTTGTTATCAAGACTTCTGTGCAGCATCTGACTCTGCAATCTGTCATGGTCCAAAGCCAAGAAAGGAAGAGACAGTGGGAGTTGAGTCCCTGTAGAAAGCAGTGCGGTTATTGGGGGCTCTGCCTCCTTCTTTGTGCCAAATGGGATGGGACTCTGGCAGCGGCCCTTTGAGTGAATCCTGAAAACAGTTCTAAGGGCCAAGAAATTACTTCATAAGGCAGAGGGAGGAGGAAAGAAAAGGAGGCACTGGATCCCTGGAGCAATCCATTTATGTGCTGTGGTATGAGATTTGATTATCTTTATCTGATTTGTATAACTTTAAATTACTGTTGGTCATAAAGTACCCCGAGTTTTTAACATCTGTGGCTTGCTTTTTAACCTGATGACCTTAGAGGTTCAATTTCCTCAGACAATTCAGTATGAACTAACCTCTCCATTCCCTCAGGATATTATCTTGTCTTTTTAAAGGAGCATTGTCATTCGTTTTGGAAGTCTGTAATTCTAATTCATTTTCAATATCAAGCTAAAGTAATAACAGCAGGTTAAAGAGGAAACAACTGCTGAATTTGATATAAGGAGGTGTGAATCAAGGTCCTGTTATTATCATTAAGCAATTGTGTGACACTCACTGTATCATTCCACCCCACCCCAGGCTCAGTTTTCATCTTTGTTAAAATAAATGTGTATTTTTAATCTCTAAAGTTTTAATACATCTGACTGACATTGAATGAATTTTTGACTTCTAAACAATTCACAAGAATTCCCAAAGTGCCAAACACTGAGGTAGAATTTCCAACAATGGCACGTGCTCCTTGCTTTCTAATAAGAGGAGATTCATTCTGAAATATTCTAATCCAGGTGATTTAAATACACAAAATAATGAAGAATTATGTTTGTTCATAACTTCCTGCAAGTTACAACTTATAAGAATAAGTAAAATGATATTACAGAAGTTAAATATCAAAAAATTAAAATAAGAAAATACATGAGACTATATTTTTAAGAAAAATGTACTATACACACACACACACACACACACATATGTGTATACATAAAGTCAGGTTTTAACACTGACTTTCACATTAGTCCTTGGATCATGATTATTCCATCTTTAATATCACAAATTTATTAAAGTATATTCATTATTTTCAATTTAAATATTTTTAATATTTATGATCCCATCTTATAAAATATCAGTCTCACTCAAGAAAAGCACTGTTTGTCAGATAACTTCACATACAACACAAATATTTACTTTGGTTGGGACTGGACAATTCCATATATCTCATAAAAACAACAGATTCTTCACACTTTTTCATGTTTACCTGTAATCCACTCTGCAGTAAATTTCAAATCCAAAGACTAGATTTTTATTTAAATAATTTTTAAAATATGCTTAATAAATGTATTTTAGGATTTAATATTCATAACTATCTATCCAATCAGGTAAAAAGCCTGATGGCCTTTGGTCAGAATCTTGCAGAGGACATTTGTGCTTTGGGCAGAGTTTGGCTTCTTCTCATAAGAGTTAATGAAAACAGTATGAACTTCAACCTGGTGGACCAGTTTTTAGGCCAGAGAGAATCCAGGAAGCCTGAAAAGATCAGATATTTCTTGCAGAACGTGGACAGCAGATGCAAGGTGGGGAGCAAGAGCTAGTATCATCACAGGCATCACCAGCTGAGCCCAGAGGAGTACTATTGCACAGAGGACGTAAGAAGCGCAGGTGAAGGCAGGAAAGAAGGCAAAAGATCAGAAGCTGGAGCGATAGTGAACAGGTCAGAAGTCAGCGCGTGCGGTAGTGTGCTGTGAAATATTCAGAGAGTGCTGCCGTGGCTGTGTGAACGAGTGAAGCGAGGCTGTCAGAATCATTTTGGATTTTCTGAATGGTAAGTAAAGTGGTCAGGTTAAGGGAATGCTGGACTGGGTATTTGCTACTACAGCTATTCAGTAGAGACATTTAAGTGGAAATGTGCCCCAAGAGGAAAATTTCAAACTCTCTTAAAATGCCCCGAACCCTCCGAAGCCACCTAACCAACACTGCTTCAGAGAATGTGCAGAGAAGCACTCAGTAACCTAAGCAAGGGATCTCTAGAGCACAGACATTTCTGGGTAACCTGTTCCCGCTAGTGTTGTACTCGTGGACTTGGTAGTATGCTGAATCCAGGCCGCACTGGTTTACAATAACCCACTGTATACATCTCTCTCCAACTTCATGTTCAATGCCATCACATTGGCTCGATAGTGGTTATGTTAGGGACTTTTATACCATTAATATAACAAATGCTAAAAGTTCATTTTTGAAGCAAGGTTTTCTATTTCCAGCCCACCCAGCACCAGTCACTAAGCATTTGATAATGCAATAATTATTAGTTAATATTGACTGTCAACTTGTCAGAATCTGTATTAGGTTAATTGATATATGAAGACCCACCATAACCATTGATGAAACGATTTCATGGTCTGTGGTCCGGACCTAAATAAAAAGGAAAAAGTGCATCGAGCTCCTTTCATCTCTTCGGCTTGCTGAGCGTGTGCTACAGTGGACTGTACCCCTCCAACCAGAGCCCAAAGCAAACCCTTCCTTTTCTAAGCTGCTTCTTGCTGGTCATTTGTTCACAATAATGGGAAATGTAACTAATATGGAAAGCACAACACTACTGAAAGGTTATGTAACTTTTGCTTGTTGATTTTTAATCTGAAAGTACAGGTCTGAAAATGGAAGATATGTGCCTCCCAGTTACATGAAGTATATAGAATATATGATTTTATCATGATACCTTTATGAAATCACCTGTACACATACACACGCACACACACATACACACACACACACACACACACACACACACAACCACAGTAAAGGAATAAAAGCACAGAAAGAAAAAGAGAGAAATTGAAACCAGAAAGAAGATGTCAAATTGTTTCCAAAAACGCAAAGCAGATGAACACTAGTAACATTGCTTTCTGAGAGAAGATGGCAAATCTGAACCACAGGGGACTCCCAGGTTGGCCTCATTCTAGTGCCTACAGTCCTGTTGATATTAAATTTAATTAAATGTTTTGCAGGCCATATTGAGCAGATTTGGTGCCAACTTTTAAGGGTCACAATCAAAGTGGTCAGCAAGTTGTCTATTCATAAGAAAATTCAACAAAGGTCAGAGTGAAACAGAAAAGAGGGTGGCAGACAATCATCCACGGTTTTATTTCATTTTCTCATTTTCTCTCACTTGTGGGGAGAGACACTTTCTGATGTTTTTCTAGACAGTGAGGTCTCTGTGGGAGTTGTTGGATTTGAAGGGAGTTGCTTTGTTTTGTTTGTTACTTAGGGGTATTTTATTGCTTTTTTTTTTTTTTTTGAGACTGGATCTTATCATGAACTTGCCATGTAGCCCAAGCTGGCCTCAAACTCATGATCCTCATGTTTATCCTCTCAAGTATTCAGATTATAGGTATAGACCACCATACCCAGCAGTCAAACTATCTTGTAAGGATTCTTGTAAGGTAAAGAACATTAGATGATTGAGACGCTGTGTATACTGGCCTATAGAGTAAAACTCATGGCTGTCTTAGCGTAAGGAACTGAAAGTATTACTTCCCATGATAGATTTTAGGTTCTCTCCCCTTTAACATGTAACTGGATGTGCAGGCACCACTAAAGCTTATTAGCACTATCTTGGAGAACTGAGACATGAGACATCAACATGGAAAAGTGCTGACATTCCCAGGATTGCTACTGCTAATAATAAGGTCCTTTGTGTCTGTAATAAGAGTCTTGTGTCTTCTGCCAGCAGCCATGAAACTGGCAGGCTAACTTGTTAGCTTCCAAGCAGAGAAAAATCTCAACTGGGATTTTAAAATAACTAAAAATAGCTTGCCTATAAAAGAGCAATCTTAACAAACTCATTTCTGTTTATTGCCTTCAGGCCGTGAGCGATAACTGAGATTTATCATAGACTTGGGAGAACTTAAAAGGGTGGACTAATCAATATTAATATATGTGCTCCATGTGATGTTTATCTATTATATTTTAGACAACACAAGTTATCAGCCTTCTAGAACTTTACATTCAAAACCCTATATATAACCTATTAAAAATAAACCATTTCATAACCCAAAGATACACTAGGGTATTATCTCTATCTTAAACCAGGTTTCCTTAGGTTAACAGACTTGGTTTAAGAAATCCTGAGATCCAGTCTCTCACTAGTTTGCCCTGCTCTCCAACCTAGCTTTTATTAATGTCCTCAGAATGTCTAGCAGAGTAGAGGTGTTGGTTACAATGACCGTGATTCATAATTGAATTATAGTGGGATATTATTTTCAGTTATCATACTTAGAGCAGTTGATATATTTGTCCAGGTAAGTACTACAAACTTTTTATTAGTACATGTAGGAAAAGTGAATGTTGTCTACATACTACTTACAGTATAGGGATTCCTTAAGTATTTTATAGATTGCCTTTTAAAATACCTTTAACATTATATTCTACTGGTGTAATCATGCTAGAACATAGTTTGAGACAGATGCAGATAGAGACGATAAATGACCATAATATGCAAATGGTAGAGAGGAGACAAGGTATATATCAGGCAAAAGAAAAGAAGTCAATAAACTCTAGAGAAGTATGTGATGGGAGGTGACCTGAGGCAAGCGTGCTAATGTATACCAAGATTTAGATTTTCTGTTTTATCTCTCCTAAACCACTCCATCAACACAAATACATCACTCTTCTCATCTCAGAAAATTTCTGCCAACACTCAGTAAATTTCAGTTTAAACACATCACACAAATGTTTACACTCAGTCCAGAAATTTAAGAATTTTCATCAGGATATACACAAGCCGAGCCTGGAAGTTTGTGACCTAGCAACTCCTCCTACTGAAAGTGAAGGCATTACTGAGATCATGCTGTTCAAGGGACAAAAGGAAAGCGATGTTTCAAAGACAAAGAGAAATGATATTTCTACCCAACTGATACTATAAGTTGAACTGTCATCATGACCACACCAAACTGTCCAAGACCAGAGCTGATAGATAGATAGATAGATAGATAGATAGATAGATAGATAGATAGACAGATACTTACTTGATTCAGTGTTTGAAAAAAAAAGGAATTGTTTGTTTCAATTACTACATACTGGAATTCATGCTTGACCTTTTCCAAGGCTTCAAAATAATACCATAGGGGCAGGCTTGGTGGCACACACCCTTAATCCCAGCACTCAAAAGGCAGAGGCCAGTGAATCTCTGTGAGATGGAGGACTGGTCTACATAGCAAGTTTTAGGCCAAACAAATGGAAAATAGCACCATGGATATGCAGAGTTTGGATTTCTATCACAGGAATTTTTCTCCTAGAGTTTATAACATTTTGAACTGCAATTTTCCTTTTAGTTTATGATTTTACATTCTGCTATATGTGTGAGAAAAATTCACTGAGCTTCTACTCGATTTAAAGTAGTGTGCTCAGCATTGACTCCAGAAGCACAAATCCCTGTTCTGAAGGAGCTTGAGGTGGCAGTTATCTTCAGAAACAGACCATCACGATAGCAAGCACAACTCTGACAATAGTCTTCAGGTTGTTAATTGGCTTAACTTGCCGTATTTATTAATGACTTGATCTCTCAGAATAAAAGATATTTTATAAGTACTATATATAAACATATAAGTGTATAATATATAATTACTCCCTTTCTGCAAAGTTGAAAGTGAATCAAGATTGTAAGAGGCTAAGATCATTCTCTTCAGTTATTTTTATTAAATTATAAGCTACCAGAAATATAAAAGCTAAACTTCATTAAAAACTAATAATAATAACAAGTTGTGGTTTTTCTCTATCACGTTCCCCATTCTTCAGTCATGGTTCATTTCTTTGACTTGGTCACTCATTTCTGCCTGTGTAAAGTTTCTGCTAAGTTCATCTCACTGTGAATTTATTGCCTTCATAAGGAGCTTCTTCTAAAGTGAATTCAAAGAAAACTTCAACAGTGTCAGATTTCTAATGTATGTATATCTGATTTATTTATTCTAGGAATTTATCTTTATGATAACTTTGTCTATTATTCACAAGATAGCTATTAAAGGCACTTATGGAGCAAAAGAAAAAGAACATGTTGCAGAATGTGTTGTTCTTTATGTCAGGCAAGAAAGACACCTTATTTCCATTCACATATGACTTCATGGTGGTAAGATAAGAAATTCAAGTATAAGTATCTAATTTTCAACACATATCACCTCTCTTCTCCAAATTTATTTTACAAGCACTAAGTCACAAGTCTTCAATCAAATTAAAGTCCCTGGTTCAGACTTCACCCATCTTAGCTCTTAGAATGTCAGCTACCCCACATACATTATTAAATTTACTCTTTACATAGCGTACACCTTCATAGTCCAGAACTTTAATCATGTTTTTGACAATTCACAGCCCTTGGTCTTTTTACATTACCTATTTATAGAACTTCTAATCCTGTTTCAACCAAATCAAAACAGAAATACCTTTAGGAATAAAGAGAAACCCTTTATTATTGTTGCCTCCACAGATGCCTGGTTTCTGATCTGAGGGAGGCCTACATGTCTCCCATGACCCTGGTCTTGTCTTCAGTCCAGCTCATGGTAACCTGTGACTCTTCCTAAGATTCCATAGGTACTTTGCTCTATTCACTCACTCCTTCACAGCAGAGGTGTTTTGTCCTAACTACTAACCCTGGTCCTGATTGTATATTAACAGTAAGCTTCCAAAAATGAGATACTTCTCCATTTTTAAGATATTTAACATAAGCTATTATTACTTTATCTCAGTCTCACTATCCAGTCATACATTTTCCCTATCAACACCAGAGAACTATTTCCAAAGCATGCATATAAAGGGAAAAAGTCTCTGATAAATCTTCCCATTGTACATCATCTATAATAAAAATGAAGGGTCTCCAAGATGGTTCTCCAAGTCTCATGGCCTGAGTTCCATCCCCAGGAACCCACATGATAGAATGAGAGAACAGACTTCTACAGGTTGTTCCCAGACCTTCACATGAGTGCCATGGCAGGAATGTACATCCCCCAACACAATGAATGAATGAATGAATGAATAACAAAACACAAAAAAGTAAAAAATGAAGAGATGGAACTAACAATAATATAATATCAGAACTTAGAAAGCACTTAAAATATCATCCTCACAAACACAGTAAATGGCACTGCTAGAGTCTGAGTGGGGCCAGCACAACGCAGAGAAGATAAAGCAAGTATCTGCGTTTATTGAACAGCTGCTGCCCTGTAAGCTATCCAGTAGATATTCTGGATAGGAAACATTCATCACAACTGATTGGATCATAAATGTGCTCTCCCATCTCTTGGGTGGTTGCTGAAGGTTCGGGGAGCAGATGTTTCTGCTCATTTCCACCTCCTAGCCTCACATGGGATTTCTCTGCCCATGTCTGCGTAAGCCAGAAAACTCTTGGAGTCTGGCTAGGGAAGTGTATAAGCATCATAATAATGGCATATTTCACTCTGGAAGCTGTACTTCTTCCAAATTAATCATTACAGTTATAAGAAGAGACAAGATTTGTGGAAGAGGGGAATCATGAATATTGTAGTGTTTAATATGCCTGTCTGCAGGCAGTGGGGTATGGAAGTATAACATGCCTAAGATAGTGGCACTAATAGTTCTAATTAGTGAAACCTGCAATATTCACAAAGTAGTAATTATAATGGTGGGTCTTAGAGGCAGACTTGACCATTACCAAAGGGAACCGATTCTGAAGCCAAAGGGGAACACAAATGCTTCATTTTCTGGAACACACCAGAAGTAGAAGGAAGGAGAAGGAGAAGGAAAAAGAGGAGGAGGAGGAGGAGGAGGAAGAGGAAATGAGTAATGTCACTTAGGGGAACCTTGTGTCAAATTAACTGTCTAACGGAAAAATATAGATCTTCAAAATATAAATTGCAAATGCATATATTTGGTATCTTAATTAGGACACTAGAAGTTAGGATATTTATAAAATAAGAAAGTTGTAAGAGTTGAAATGGAAAAAGGTACAGAATAACAAAAAAAAGCAATGCAAAGGAATTAGGAATCATTGCTTCCTTAAGTTAGAATCAAGAGCAGAGCGAAAAATCCACTTTGGAAGGCAAAATACACCACTAAAGGGAACTCACAACTAGGGATGCAGGGAATGTGCCAGGCATATTCATCCAAAGGCCACAGGAAATAACACAAGTAAGTTATCAATCATCAAAATGGAGGAGAAGTAAGAAACATCTAAGTGGGCAATGATAGCATCTTTCGTAGCACTTATATGCAGTCATATGCTTAACTTCCTCAACAACCATTCTCATACACAGAGAGTCTGAGGAGAAAGGGGTTCAGTGACTTCCCAGTGTCAGAGAGCTTGAGAGGGTAAAGGAAGACTACAAACCAGGTCATTTGACATCAGAGTTTACTACTGATGACCATGTTATAATGTCCTTCAAAAATGAACATCTAGGAAACAAAGTCAAAGGATAACAATTAGCTGAAAAGACTTGAAAAATATATCAAATATCAGAATAAATCCATAAAAACAATATAAACTAGTCAAAATTTTTACATGACAAAAGTAGAGGAAAGAATCACTTTCAAAGCTTGTTTCTGCAGTAACAATGGACAAAAGCACTTGCAGGAAATTTTGTCAACCAATAGTTTAATATTCTACTATGTTATTATTTATCTGCGAAAACAACTTTAAAACATCCTTAATATCCAGAGGCTCAGAAATATACCACCTTTATAACCTTTTATAAAAAGACATAGAAAATGTTTACATAAATTGTCAAGCGAAAAACATAGGTTATAAAACACATTATTAAAATATCATGCTTTTCTTCACTATATATCATTATTATTATTCAATGAAATTTTTAATAAAAATGAAACAATAGATATTACCCAACTCATTTTACATGTTATATATAAACTTTGCAAATGTAGAGCAGCATATGGAAATACTAACGTGAATGAAAAGTTCTGGGTTTGCTTTTAAAATGCATTCTCTTTCAGAATATTTCCTTATTTTTATTTTTGTAACAACTAAGAAATCAGGGGCTGGAGAGATTAACCACTGGCTCAGCAGTTAAGAGCACTGGCTGCTCTTACAGAAAGAAGATCCCGGTTTGATTGCCAGCACCCACACAGTAGCCATTTGTAACTCCAGTTTTAGGGAATCTGATGCCCTTCTCTGACCTTGTATTAGTTTGCCTTTCTGTTGCTGTTATAGAAACACAGACCAAGAGAACTTATAAAAGGAAGAGTTTATTTAGTTTATGGTTTCAAAGGGGCCAGAGTCCATCATGGCGGTGCAGCATGTGGGCAGAAGAGGCTAGAGTAGAGGAAGCTAAGCACTCACATATTCAAACAGGCACAAGAAGCAGCAAGCAACTGGCGGTCCTGAAAGCCTTAAGAACTCTCTAAGCTCATCCCCCGTGTCCTCCTTCCTCCTGCAAGGCCACCCTTCTCAGAACTCCCAAAACAGTGCCACGAATTGGAGAAAAAAATCTCCAAATATTTAGAGCCTGTGGTGGGCACTCTCATTCAAAGCACCACTGACCTTCTGCAGGCATTGCATGACACGAATGTACTTACACCCATGTAAGCAATATATTCATATACTTAAAACAAAAATAATAAATACAATTTAAAAAATAAAAATTAGGAACTTAAGAACAGATAATTACAGCATATAAAATGATAATATTTTCTGAATGACACAGTAAAAATCAAGTTAAAATGTTCACTTGATAATAAAATTGAGTGAAAATGAAGAATAAGAATAGTATGTGTTGATAACAATTTAGCATAAAATCCACAAAAGTTATTCAGAATAAAATATTCCCATGCATTTTCTTGTTCATTCATGTAAGCACAAAACTGCCAGAAGGAAATAATAAAAACGAGCACTTTTAGTTTTTTTAGTAGCCAAGAACATGCAAGAGCTTCTATGTCCTATTCAATTAAGAAAATGCAAATTAAAACAAGTAATAAAATATGTTTTTTTCTTCTGTAAACTTGATATTGTGGAAAGATTTTTATATCCAATGCTTCTTGTGGGTGAAGCTGATTAAAATAAAAATTCATAGAGCTGATGAGAGAAGTAGAACAGATGGGTCCAACACTCAAGTAATCTCATACATAGTATTCCTCCGTCCCAGAGAAAAGCTGAACTTGGACATACAGAATCAGATACAACAGATGCACTTGACACTTTTCAGTAATTTCACAAATAGTATTTCTCTATCCAAGAGAAATGTTGAACATGGGCACACAGAATCAGATATAAAAATACACCTGACACTTTTCAGTAATCTCACACATAGTACTTTTCTATCCCAGAGAAATGTTAAACATGGACACACAGACTCATTTATAAAAGTATTTCTTACAATATTACTTGTAAAGGTAAATATCAGAAATGTATTATGAATTAACAAGGGAACAGATTAAATCAGTGTGTTACAACATCATGTTCATATTCTACTATGTGTTTATAAGAATAAAAACACTACTAGTGTTCCAGTGTAATGGCAGAATAGACCAATCTCCAAGGTCTACAGTTTTATGAAGAAATCAAATTTCACTCATTCCACTTAGAGAAAACTCCTATAAAGTCAAAAGATAGAGTACTATTTGTCCTAAATATAAGATGATATCTGTTAAAAGTCTGGTGATAAGATGGAGAAAAGAGAAGGAAAGTTTTTGTTGAATGTCTACAGTTTTTGCAAATGTAAATGGGATTCATTTTAAAGTAATAAGTCAATCAATATCTGTCCAAACCAAAGTTTTTTGGAAAACAGAATTAAAATTAAAACTTGAAACTTAATACTGTATTTGAGTGGGAAGAGGCAGATTGGGAAGAAAATGTGTTAGCCCAGTGCAGCAACAGTCAGAAAATAGGAAACTGAGGCAGAGAATCCAGGGAGAGCAAAAGAAACACACGGATAATAGAACTGGTACACCTCACATGACAACAGTTCCAGACACAGGGTAGCAGACTGTATGGAACAGTAGAGAATGAGATGGGAGGTGGACTCGAGATCCGGTCCTCTGTCCTATTCATTCTATGTTGTGTTACTCTTTCTGTTTTAGAATGAGTTTTAACTAAAAAAAGTTAATATGATCTTATATCAGCCACCTTAGAATAGAGATAATCTTGGACTTATATCCATGAAGACTAAATAGCAGTGGCCTGTGGTAATGGTAATAGAGCTAATGACACTTCCTAGTAGAAGGGAACATGATCACAGTCACAGGATGCTCATCCAGGATTCCAACTTTACTAACTGGCTCTTTACAAACTGCAAGAGATCGTGGGAGTTGCTAAAATACACAGGAAGTGGATGGCTAACTTTGAGACTCCATGATGCAGTTTCTATGAGGTCCTCACTAATGATGAGGATGGACTTTGTGGTGATGCAGCTGTTTTGGGGTGATTCAGATTCCTGTAAGTAACCCATGCTTCTGTTAGTAAGCACAATGAACTCATTGGTTCACCAAGTTGGATTTTGGTGGTCTGTCATCTGTCCTCTATCTGGGGTTAAAAGATATTTGTTCATGTCTCCCCTGGTAAGTGAACTTTAAAATCCCTTCTGAATAGGTACTAGGAAAGGCCAGCATCCTGCTCATGACCCAGACCTTAGGAAGTAACTGGAGTCAAGTGAACTTAAGAACATATAAAACACATAATTCTGCAAATGTTTATTAAATTATAAACATATCCCAACTGTAGAATTAAAAGAAATAACTGAGCAAATGAAAGTTACTAACAAATAATCTCTAATAACAAAAGAAACACACTAAAAATATTTAAAGCAAAGAGTTTATCACTATAGAATTGAAAATGAGATAATTATCAAATTCTTACACAAGCAAACATTAACATAGGGATTATAACAGAAACAAGATTATAAAGAAACATAAAAATCAGCAAGTAGAAAAAAGTAGCAAAAAATAAAGACTGTACATTTCAACTGTGCCAGATATTAACAATCTTCCAAGAGACAAGGGTAAATGGCATTAAATAAAACAAATCAGTGTTCAAATGTATATTTGCAAAACATTTCTTAGAAATCCTTAAATATCTCAGTGCAAAAATATCACCTTCACCTAATTAATGCAAAGTATCTCTAGCTTTCAAAAGGGAGCTCCTAAAATGTTTAGCTTAATGAGCATTGAGTCAAGCATAAATCTGATGGCCTGAGTTGAGCAATTATAAATCTGATGCTATGCACGTCAAGAAATTATGTTTAATTACAGTAAAGATAAGTCTACTTTCTTGGTTTCTAGCGTGGCACTGTTTGCTAAAGGACAGCCTGCCTTTTGGCCTGGTAAAGAGAAGCAGGAGAATTTTAAGCACACATGAAGATTATCCTTTAGAAGCGTTAATTCTCTCTATATATCTCTTTTTATTTTGGCACAGGACTGGACAAAAATACAACAGTAACAAGAGAAATCTGCCAGTAACAGTTGAAGGCCGGCATTTTAAAAGAATTTATTACAATGGAGATGAGCTGCTGTGATTTCTGATTGGCTGCACAATCCCTTCCCACCAGTGTGGACTGAGCTGTTCCTGCACCAGGCCTTCTCCTCCATGGTGAAATTCCTAAAACTATGAACTAAAATAAAACTTCTCTTAAGTTGTTTCTTTAAGTAGACTAGAAAAGTAACAAAGAAAATAAAGGTTGTTGCTGTAATTAACGTGGCCATATGTCTCTTGAACTGGTTTGTGGGAGGAATACGAAAGAGTTGAAAGTATCATCCAAAGAAGTCCTAGAAAACTGCAAGTAGTGCTTAATGTGCTGCTCTGGTGGGAGTTTGGAAAACCAGAATGTTGGTTTTTAAAAAGAAGAAGAAGAAAAAACAAACAAACAACAACAACAACAAAAAAAAACACAGACAGTGAAGGCCTGGCTCGTGAGGTTTCTGAGTGAAAGAAAGGTTCAATCAGGAACTGAGCTAGAGGTAATTTGTGTTACATTCTGAAAAACAATCTGCCTGTGTCTTGATATTTTAAGAGAGACTGAATGAAAAATAAGTAAATTAAGAGAAAATATTTTAAAACAACATAGCATCAGCTTATGGCATGGGTACTGCTTCCTGCCAGATTTCCACCAAAAATGAGTGAAAGACAGAGTATCCTGCCAATAATCCTGGCCAGAGGAAAAGTTTTCCCAGGTCTTTCCCCACAGTCCCCATAGTACTCAGAGTCTGCTGCTTCCACAGTACATTTCAGCCAGTGGCAGACCTTGGTATCATCCATGTAGTGCTGTTCTGTAGGCATGCACAATGCAACAATGACCAGGCCATGGAGACTTGCATGAATTCCAGAAGAAAAGTTGGCTGGGCCAGGAAAGGAGTTTCAAGGTTATACACACTGTGTGCAACTTCTAAGGTGAACTGTGTGTGAAGCTTTGTAGCTGAAGCCCAAGTTGCAATGGAGATCTCAAAATGCTAAAAATTCCAAGATGTGGGACATGTGCAGGTACTGAGTGGAGTTGACCCAAGAGCGAGGCCAAGTATGCTACAGAAAACAGGACACAGAGGCAGAGTTATGCAAGGCTCCAGTGATTCCACCACATGCCCCAGATGCTTAGACATGGGAGCCCAGGAAATAATTTTTTGGTTTGTTTTTGTTTTAGGTTTTCTTTGTTAGTTACTATCCTCCAATTTCTCCCACTGAACGGAAATGTTTACTATATGCCACCGTACATTAGAAAAATCTAATCTGTTTTTTTTTAAAAAAAAAAAAAAAAAAAAAAAAAAAACAGGGGCTCACAATTAAAAGACTATCTTGAGTCTTAGAAAAGACTTTGAACTTTGAACTTTTGAACATTATTGGAAATATAAGACTGTAGGGACTCCTGAGGCTAGACTTAAAGCTTTTTGCATTATTCTGTGGTAATGAACCTATTGGGAGGTGAGGATCAATGGAGGAATGTTATGGTTTGAATGTGAACTGTCTCCAATAGCCTCATGTGTGAAACCTGATGTCTAAATGATGACTCTGTTTTGACAGACTGTGGAATTTTGGAGGACATACGGCCTACCTAGCAGAAGTGGGTCACTGAGGGCAAGCCTTGAAACTTATCTCCACTGTTGTGTCTTCCCAAATTCTCTGTTTGGATTTACCACAATGTGGCCAGACTCCTCACAATCCTACTGACAGGGATTGAGTTGCTTTTGCTGCCATGCCTTCCCTGCTGTGATGGACTAAAATGTTCCAAAAGGCCAAAATAAATTCTTCCTCACTCTTTTCTGTCTGCTATTTGGTCAGCATGACAAGAAAAGCAACTAATACAACATGCTTATGGGGTAAAATGAGGTATTCCTATAATGTATACAGTAGGTAATCATTAAATCATGCTAATTTACTTATTTATCATACCAAACACTTATCATTTCTCTGTGGTAACAACATTCAAAGTCCTTGAGTTACATATTAAATTATCATTATCTATGGTTGCTCTTCTGTGCATTTTAACTCTAGAACTTATTCCTCCTATGTAAATGTATTTATTAAGCAACTTGTGTATACGTGATCCATTATTTTTTATTTTGGTGCATGAAAATACCACTGCTGTTATCCTTTCTTTCATTGCTGAACATTTGAGTTGTTTCTATTCTAAGATGGCTAAGGTGAATCGGGCATATGGGACCATCATTTAAAAGGGAAGAAAATTTTATGTCTGTGATTTTATCCCGATGTAGCTGTTTATTTTCCTCCAAATATTTTCTTTCCATATTTTGGGGCATTATTATAAATAAAATCTAGATTTCTTTCCTTTTTTGTCCAAAAAAAACTTTGCAAACTTCCAAAATCAACATTGAAATGTGTGAAATAGTTATAGCTTTATAGAAATGTATGCCCGCCTTCAATATCTAAGCTATTTTTTTCTTTTTAATGTAAGTTTTATTGATTATTTTTTCTTTTTGGTCTTTTTGAGACAGGGTCTCCCTGTAACCACAGCTGGTCTGGAACTTACTATATAGACTGGGTTGGCCTTGAACTCACTGAGATTCACCTGCCTCTGCCTCCCAAGTACTGGGATTACTGATTCTTTTAAAATTTCACACAGTGTAATTTGATCATTTTCAGACCCCTCCTCCATCTCCACTCCCACAGAGAGACCAGTTAGTATTGCCTGAATGTGGGATCATTCACTAGAATATGGGCAACCTCTCAGCAGCCACAACCCAGAGGAAAAATGGCTCACCCTCCTTCAGAATTACTTACCAGTAGCTCCTCAGCTATTGAAGGAACCTCTTGAGTCCTACTGCCATTCCATCTGTGTTGGAATGTCGAATGGATTGATCTTGTGCAAGTCTTATGCAGGAAACAATAGTTATTGTCAGTTCGTGAGTGCAATGAGTGCTATGTCCAGAAGACATCATTTCACAGCGTTTCTTCCAATCTTCCAGTTCTTACATTCTTTCTGTCCCCCTTTCTTGATGTGGTCCCACTTAGGGCCGACAATTCAATGGTCACTAATTCTCGAAAATTGACTACATAACTGGAACTTTTAAAGAACTAGCTGTGACCTGGAACTGTAGTCCTTTCGCATGAACTGGAGCTGAAGTGCCCCTGTGAAATAGATTTATGCTCTCATCCCAGGAGCCAGAATTGTGGTCCCTTCCTGTGAGGTGTAGCTGTGATCCTCTCCCATGAACCTGGAGCCCTGACATGAGGTAGAGCTGTAGTTCCCTCACATGAACCTGAACTTTTGGAGCCCTACTGTGAGGCCCAATTTCACATTCTTCGAGGAGTAGACTGTTGGTAGAGCAGAGTACAGCATAGAGTACAGCAGTTTCAGTCTTCTCCAAATGACTACATTCCCCACAGTCCCTGTCCTGAGGTCTCAGGTTGTGCATGGCAGAGGCTTGTCTCTAACGCTGGGCGTAGGGGAGGCCTCCGTTATTTGGGAGGACTGATTCTCTGGAATGGACCTCCTGCCTCCCCTGAAGCCCAGCTGTGGTTCTCCACAGGTTCTGTGGTTCTTTCCCATGTGGTCCTGGATATCCAGGCCTTGATACTGAACCTCTCCCAGCACCAGGCACCAAGAGGTTTTCCATTATTTTTCTATGTCTCTTCTACAGCCCCAGTGTGCCTTCACCTATGCCCTAATTGAACTTCTAGAGATAAAAATCACGGACTGGGAAGTTAAAAACAACAAAAACATACTGTAATAACTAAACTGATATAATCATCAAACTAAAAATATGTAATTATATCTTAGAAGGAAAATTAAAATTCTATATTTTTGAATAGTTTATTGAGAAAACTGTACTAGCAAGCTTTAACAATAATGTGAAATCTGTCACTGTTCCTACAATGTGAGTTTGCCATTGACTCCCTTTCCAAATTCTTCAGATTATACAGGTTTTCAGTGTAATCATGTTACTTTTTAAAGAAAGCAATAAAAGCAAAAGACGTCTTTTCCCTCTAGTTAAAATTCTATCTACTGATAAATGAAAAAGATCACTAAGAGTCAGGTTAAGTCAACAGTGCACATGCTGACCAAATTCCTGAATAATAGAAGAAGTTAGAATAGAAATAAAGATGGGAGACTAGTAAGAAACATAAAGAAAGAAAACACACCTGCAGCAGTAACTGAGACCCCACAGAACAAAATCTTAATCCATATATTGTCCTAGATAGGAGACATTCCAATTCCACAGTTTGCTCTGTTTGGAAACTTGGTCCTTTTGTGACACATAAATAAAACATTACTCCTTAAGAAAAATGCTGGCTATTCCTCCTCTCTAAGGGCTACAGAAGATCGACTGAATGGACATGTTATATAGATCTTTAAAAACACTCAAAATCTGTTTCGGGTTGATATCAACTTACAGTCAACAGAGAACCTTAAACCTACATGAGTTCTTGAAAAAATAAGCTTGTAAAATGTAAAAGAAAAAATACCAATTAGTTTTTATCCCTCAATTTCTAAAGAGAAAATTATTTAAAACTATGTCCTCATAAACTTTCCTGTAAAGCTTAAGGAATTACAGTCAGTGACTTCACTAAAATAAACTCCATTTATACTTAAAATAACTTTTCAAAAATCAGTCTTCTTTTGTCAGATGCCTTCTTTTTTCATTTTGTCCTTAATTCTTTGTCTAATATTGTCTATGAACAACTCATGTTATATGACTTAGAGAACGTAACGTTCCATTACTTCGTCCCCACACTTAAGAAGCTTGAACATTTGGTTAAAGTGTAAGACGTCCAAGAAAACAATTGTGATACAGAACATGATAGTGGCAAGAGAAAAATAAGAGGCAACTTCAGTTGAAGCAAAAGGGAGTGGAAATTATCTCACAGTGTTGAGAAGGGACAAGATTTTTTTTTTTCATGGAATGATATCCCCGAGTCTGGTTTTGAGGAATACATAGGCTTTCTATAGGTGTGGATATGAAACTAAGAAATTCTAAGTGAAATAAAGGGCACAATAATAAGAACAAATTTCAAAAAGCACAGAGGTATTTGTGGGAACTACATGAAGACCAGGTGGTTATGTGTTAAGTGATAGAACAATGATACTAAGAACCAAATGATGGAATTCCAGGATTTTCCCAGGACCTTCTGGCTCACACCAAGATTTCAAGACACCTTTTTATGCATATCAAAAGTGTACCATGCCTTTAATCCCAATACTCAGGAGGCAGAAGCAAGAAAATCTCTGCAAGACCGAGGCCAACCTGGTCTACACATCAAGTTCCAAACTATCTGGAGCTACAGGGAGACTCTGTCGAAAGAAAGAAAGAAAGAAAGAAAGAAAGAAAGAAAGAAAGAAAGAAAGAAAGAAAGAAAGAAAGAAAGAAAGAGAAAGAAAGAGAGAGAAAGACTATCAAAATCAAATAAAATTTAGGCCTGAAAACCAACTTAACCTTCCATTTAGCTGAACTGAGAAATTGGCTTTCAAGGAGGTTAAGAGTGTAGCCAGATTCATACAGCTAATAATTACACCAGCATTGGAGTTTATTCTCCCAGTTTTGGAAGTACAATGTTTTCTTCTCTCTTAAACACCTGTGCATCATACTTTCTTCATTCACAGCAAGGCATATATTGGCCCACAAAATGATCCAAGCTGTCTGAGACCAAGCAGCAGGTAGCATCTCTGTGGGATGCTCTCTGGTTCACAAGGAGACTCAGCTTTGGTCTCTCCAGCTCCAGATTCTAACCATCTCCTGGTCTCTGTCTTTATTAACTAAGAGAGTGGAAACAAACTGTCATCAAGAAAAGGAATTCATGAAAAGCACCAACAGTGCTTGAGATGCATCAAACATAACTTTCTTAGATTTGACTCCCTCTAGAGTATGTTTAAGGAAAAGACTTCACTAGTAAACTTTCCGTACATGGGTTAAAGTAGGAAATTCGTGGTTTAAAACTACCCCCTTCCCCAAAGAACCCTTACTAGAAACACAGAGCTCAAATGAGTCAAATCAGAGAATGCTGGCATTATGTCATTAATGATTGCCTGTGTGATTTAAAGTATTAAAATTCCAAATTCACAATAATAGTTTTAGCATGAGACAGTTATTTTGTGTTATCAGCTCATATTTAATAAATGCTTTCAAATCCGATAAACCTATCATCATGAAGGATTTATTTCTACAATTTAAAATACACCAACCCACCCCCCGAATAAAACACTCTGACCCAATTCTATGAGATTCAATTCACATTCACAATGTACACATATTCACTTAAAAATATGTAAATATTAAGTGTTTCTTTCTGGCAAGTTATACATGTATTCGTTCCATATTGCAAAAGAATAAAGAACAGGGACTTGCTTAATGTTCACAAATTTTAATACTTAAATATATTTAAAAGAATACATTTATTTGATTTGAATGTTAAATCTCAGTAGATTTGTTGAACATAAAAATTTTCTCACAGCTATTGAAGCAGATGTACCACTCATTAATTAAAAGAGAAGTATATTTAAAATCTCTCATAAAAGCCAGGCATGATAACACACACCTTTAGTACCAGTACTCAGGAGGCAGAGGGCAGACAGACCTGTGTGAGTTTGAAGCTAGCCTAGTCTACATGGGGAGTTCCAGTCCAGTGAAGGATCTATAGTAAGAGCCTGTCTCAAGAGAAGACGGAAGGGGAGGAAGAAGAAAAAAGAGAAAAGAAAAAGAACTCTCAAAGAACTAATACCCATGTCTAAGTAGTCACTTATACTCGAGTATATCAAATAAGTTTCACTTTCCCACTATAACATGAAAACTAGAAACAAATATGCATATTTAATATTTTATCTGTAGGTATATTTATGTATATATATATAGTACTTTCTGGTGAACTTTTTATCAAATGTTAGTAGACCCTATTATAGCTATTTTATTGCAGACAACCCCAAATTTTTTTACATAAAGAAATTAACAAATAATAGGAGAAAAGAAACCATAAACTCTAGTGTGAATAATAACATTCATCTGAATTTATTCAAGGTTTCTTTTGCTCTGTGAAAAAAAGAATGTTTTTGGCAAAATGACATCTTATGTCATTCTTTCTCAGTAACGTTCTTCCCAGTAAAAGTTCTTCTTAGATGTTGAGTCCTTGGTTATTAGTTGATTACTAGCGTATTTCAGCTTGTATACTAATATTAATAATTAACTTGATTGATTAATATACATTAAAGAGGTAGAGCAAAGTCACACTGGTGGAAACTGTAACGGATTGATTATTTATTTGAACACTATGGTGGATTAGCAGTTCATTTTGATTCCTTTGAATATTGCAAGGAAGAGAACTGCTCATCTTCTGCAGAACTGAGGGAGAAAAAAAAATAAAACCTCCAGCTTTTCACAACTTGCAAGACGTGGTGACTAACCCTTATAATATTGTATTACACAGTCTTGTGATGTTTCCTGATATCAATAGACCATCTCCCATTCCATAGACTGGACTCACTTGATTCTGTTTATTTAGCTGACACTTTTTGAAAGGCTGGGGCTTCTTATCCTTTTGAGTCACACACTGAGTCTGGGAGCCTCTGCTCTGACACTTTTAGCACCTCATTAATTACTAACTGTAGCAAAGTCCCGCTGTTTTGCAACTGCCCTGCCTTTGTTGAGAAATCACAAGTCCTTGCTAGAATGAGAGGGCAGAGCAAGAGTTATCAACCAAATGTTCAGTTTGGGCGCTTCTTTCAAAGGCTAATTATCTTAGGGTCTTGTAATTTCTCTAGATATGCAAGCTAGATAAGATAACTCCTTGTAGCTGTGAAGTTCCTTTAGTTAAGCACTGTGGGTAAATCCTGGAAGCATTGTTTTCTCCTTTTACGTTTGCTCTCAACTAACTAATATTCAAATGAGTCAAATAATTATGAAAATAATACCTGAGAACTGGAGACGAGCTTCCTGGTCTCCACAGCCAACTTTTTTGAGGGGGAACTCAAAGTAACAATCTCTTAGGCAGAAGAGCACTCAGAATTTTCTTTAGCACTTCCTGTTCCCATTTGGCTCTCAATCTGTGCTCTCTCCATTGCTGTTTACCCTTAGGAAGCCCATACCTCCTCCCCACAGAAAATGTTTATAAACCCCCCAGAAGCTGTATTCTGTAATACTTTCTATCTGTAGCACCTAATAAATGTTCCACATATTTTGGGCACATGGATATTCAAGATATGTGGTATTTCTCTTGCTTGAAAATAATAATAAAATTATAAATAATTCTGTTCATAAATGTTTAGTCTTGAACAAATTCTTGTAGAAGGACAAGATTTTATGAAGAATTATCTGTTAAGCCAGATCTGTGACAGGATAGTGAATAAATGGAGTAAGCAAAATTCTTATTACGCTTAAACGTGTATTGCTCTCTTTGGGATCACATAAAGAAACTATATATTCTTTCTTCGATTGTTTTGTTTTTGTTTTTGTTTTTTGTTTCCTTAGCTGTCCTGGAACTCACAATGTAGACCAACCAACTTCCTTCTCACAGAGATTCACCCACCACTGTCTTCAGAATTTTGGATTAAAGGCATGTACCACCATGCCCAACCTGATATATTCTTGAAATCTAAATTCCTCAGTCTGAGTATCACATAAAAATAAAATATATCCAAAGGTTAGCTTCTCATGGTCTGAAGAACATGCATTCTTTCCCTTCAAACTGGACCATAAAAGACTGACAGTTAATCATTCTGATTAATTCTAGTCCACATCAGGGCTGGTTATCATGTCTGCAATGCACCTTCTAGCAGTTCATTCCCAAACAAGGAAATTAAGAGTTATTGAGACTCATTTGCTGAGCTCTGGATAAAGACACAAGAGTTTGGACTGCTTGGAGCAGCACCTCCCTGCTCTACCCCTTCTTATCAGATGCTTTGGGGTCTTTATCTCATCTCACATTCTCTCCTTCGCATATTTTCCTCTTTGCCTTTTGTCACCTGGTGAAGGTTGTAAGGACACTGACAAAAAAATATCCCCCTTCAAGGTCACCAGATAGAAGCAACCTGAGATGTAGGCTAAGTATACAGACAGTAGATTTCTCAGGAAATTCTCATTTGGGTTTCAGTGACTCCTCCAACCTTGAATCTGAAAGCTTCTCATTTAACCAGGGATTTAAGTGACTCTTAACCCCAGGTCCATTTGGGAATGTGTAGCACAGCGAGCCTTAAACTTGGGGACACACCAGGATATCCTGTGGAGAGTTTAAATCATACAGGCACACCTTCACCATTCACTACCTCTGATTTAACTGTGTTGGAATAGAGCCCGTATACCGTGCTTTGACATGCTCTTGGATGATTATATAGCAGGACACAGCTTCTTTAACTTTAACGCACATACACATCATCTGGAAAAAGGGGTTAAAATGGCTGAGTAGATTGTGATTCAACCCGAAGCGGAGTCTGAGAGTCCGCATCTCTCGTAAGTTTCCCGTTGTTGCTTGGGGGAATGGAGCCAAAGCTGAAGCTACTTTCTCCTTTCTCATCTTCCCTCCCTACAGTACACATGCACGCACGCGCACACACTCACATGCAACTCACACTATAAGTTTCAGAGTCTGATAATGACAAAAGGCACATTAAGAAAGAGAAAGCTGAAAATAACCTGCCACCTACCTGGTAATTACAGCAGTATGCCATAGCCGCTTGCCTGGGACATGAGTGTCCAGGAACAGAGAGTGGCTGTTCAGTTGATGTTGAGACAGGAAGAATTGCTGTTTACATCTTCTCTTGAAGAATAATACATTCAACATCTAAAGTGACCTTTCCCCAAATCGCCATCAAATTGACTTAACTTGGTTGAAAACCTGATTCAAAGCTTCAGAGATGAGTACCTTAGTTACTTTGAGTTAAATCTGCTCATTTTTTCTATAGTTGAAAAGTACCTTTCTTTCTAGTAACAGAAGGCTGATTCAAAGGAACATATTTATTGCTAATACATTTCTGTAAGCCTTCTTCATGAATAAGCTATGAGCTTCTGAAAACCTGTGCTCATTTCTTTGGTGTCATTCTTGCTGTGTTTAATGCCTTTGTGTTTAATACCCACTAAGTCAGCACACAGCTTGCTCACTGGTTTGTTGACAGTATGGACGTAGAACCCAAGTCACTTTTATTCATTGCAGCAATTTAAAAATAAATGAATAAATTTAGCAGTACAAAAATAAATAACACATAAACACAATGCTTTATTTATCTGAGTAGGCTATTTTTTTCATTAAGTACAACTGAAAAGTAAAAAGCAGGATCATTTTGTACAGCAAATTCATATGGAGTTCTTTAGTTATAAAAACAAATATGTGCTTCAGTTACCAAAGTAAGTACAAACCATTGTCTTCTTTCAATAATATTCAGAATTCACCTGGCCATAGACTTTACCAATAAGGAAGCTAACAAAACCAGTAAAGAATTATTACAAAGCATTAAAATTAAAGTGTTTAACCCAGGAAAGCTAACATTCATAATGCTTTTAAAGTTTTGAAGGCTTAAAGTTAAAGGTTTGAAGAGTTCTTAGCTTGAAAGGACAATAGGGACCAAGGACAAGGTAAAAGTAGCCATGTATGGAAAGAATGCTAAAGAAATGGGAATGGATGCATGAACTGCTTACTGAGTAAACTCTTCTCACACACCAAGGATATGGGATAAGGAAAAACTTATAGAATAGGTAATAAAACACTGAATGTCAGGGGTTAGAGAGATGGCTCAGTGATGAATCATTTAATCTTTGAAGTATCAATTTGCTCACAGTCAAAATAAAATAATACATACTGGATGGTTGCTGTGAGTACTTCCAGTTCTAGCATTAATGAATTTTGCAAATCAGTAAAACTAGAGCTTTCCCTATGAATTCAAATTTTAACCAGTTTCTAGACCAAGATTCCAGTTTGCTTTTGAAATTTCAGTTCATTAGAGAAGTCTTATACTGGCAAGAACATTTAAGCGTATTAAGTTTGTCTTTTTTTATTTTAGGATTTATTTTTTGTTAATGTACATATGTGTGTACATGTGTGTATAGTACCTGCAAAGGCCAGAAGTGGGTATTGGATCCCCTGAAGCTGGAGTTAGAGTGTTTGAAATTCTCCTAAGATGGGTGATGCATCAAACTCTGGCCCTCTGGAATAGCACTAAGTGCTCTTAACCACTGAGCCATCCCCCAAGCCATTAGCTTTGTTTTATTCTGAAAAGATTCTAAAAGAAGAAGAAAGAAGAAGAAGAAGAAGAAGAAGAAGAAGAAGAAGAAGAAGAAGAAGAAGAAGAAGAAGAAGAAGACAAGACACTTGGGAGGCAAAAGCAGGCAGATCTCTGTGAATTCCAGGCAAGTTGAGGCTACAGAGAGACTTTGCCTTGAAAAAGACCAAAAAAAAAAAAAAAAAGTCTGCAAACACCTACACTTTGGTCTCTCAAATATTCTCCAGGTTCATGTTCAGGTGAGCAGAAGCTTCTTGTGGTTTTCTAGCTCCTGTGAGTTGGTAGGAACTGCACAGAGCATCCACAAAAAGGTTTAATAACAACTTCAGGACTTGGTGATGTAGAGTCCCAAGATCACATCACTAACACATTGCAAAGGAAGGCAGGAGTGTCAGCAGACTGAAATAGTTGCCAATTGGGAAAGATTAGCTCAATTTATCTGTCAAGGACTTTTTAAGCTCTCTAAAACCCTTGAATCTCACCTTACATTGGTTCCCAAAAGATTTTGTAGAAACTTTAAGAGGTGGGACCTAGTGGGAGATCCTTAGATCACCAATGAGCAATGCCTGGAAAAGATTAAGGTAATCCCAGAACTCCCAAATTCTTTCATTAGTAAGGGGAAATTTTTATAAGACAGAACCTAGTCTTCAAATCATTCCCAGACAAGGCCATCTCTCCCTTTGACATGTTCCTGCCTTGAGTCAAGATGATACTGTGAGTCAAACCTCTCTTCTTTATAAAATTAGCCTGTCTCAGGTATTTCATTATAATGAAATGAACACCGGCTGGAAGACTATAGAGAATCATTCTTTAACAATAGACAAGATGGTTGTATTGGCCAGAAGCCTATAATCTCAGTACGTGGTAAAGGGGTAATGAAGGCAGAAGGAGCTCATGGTCAGTCTTGGCTGTATGATACTGTCTCAAAACGTAATAACAATAACAAACAAACAAAAGTAATAGCAAAGCCAAAAAATAGACATAAAAGAAAACAAACCACTTAACTTTTAAGTACCTAGTAGTTTAGTAACAATTAATGTACTTAATTTAGTGAACTTGGCTTCTCCATCCTGACCATTGTCTAGGGGAATCTATTGAATCTACATCATTCTTGCCTATATTCAATGGAATCCATTGAATTTACCCTCCAAATTATTCATTATTACCCACTTCGGCATTTTGTTGGACCTGTTCTCATTTTTACTCTTCTTTCTATCCCTTCTACACATGTGTTGTTGCTGGGGACTATTCTGAATGAGTGACTCAAAATCTGATAAGGGAATGCTTAGCAGTTCAGTGAGCACACAATTGTGTTTCTCACCTATGTTCTACATCCCACACAGATCAGGAGAGACGGGGAGCTGAGAGTCTGCTCACTCTATCCTCTCAGAGACCTCATCTGATAAAGGCTTCATTCTACATGTGTTTATCTGATCACAGCAGCACTAAAAACAGTGTGGTGAATTCAACCCTGGCTCTTCAAGCTGTTATCTTAAAATAAGAAACATTATTTTGGTTTTCAGTCCCTTCTAATTTATATCCTATGCCTAGGAAGATGGTAAGAGATGTAAACATTAACTGTGTCCAGAACACAGCGCTCTGCGCTCGCCAGCTCTGTGGATGCCCCAGAATACTCTACAGGAGCCAGTGTTTATAAGGAGACTTCCTCTTTCTTCCTCTACTTCTAACCCATAGTTGAGTGCTAAACAAGATGAGTCTAGCCTCACAAAACCCTACCCTCAAAAGAACTGCAGCCATTCCCACCCTCACAGGCATAAATTTCAGTTCACCTTCTGGTCTTTGTTTACAATTTCCTTGTGGACATAATTTCACTGATCCCATAAGAAAAAGGACATGACTATCATACATCAAAAGATTCTGGTCAAACTTCTTTTCGTTATTTTTATGATTTTTATTTATTTGACTTTTTATTTTTCTTTGATGTATATGAGTGTTTTGCCTGCATGTATGTAACAACACCATGTGTGTGCAGTGCCCTCTGAGGCCAGAAGTGAGAGTCAAATTCCCTATAACTAGAGTTAGGAACAGTTGTTAACTGCCATGTGGATGCTGGGAACTGAACCCAGGTCCTCTGGAAGAGCAACTAGTGCTCTTAACCACTGAGTCATCTCTCAAGCCCCTGCTTGAACTTCTTTGTACTATAATTCCACTCTCTCCTTCCAGTTCCAGAAAGATTTTATACTTCTGTTGTCCTCTGACAAAGATGTTTTTAATTCCTGATTCCTCACTCCACTGTGGGTTTTAGTGAAGTTGTATATTTACATCCACAACTTAACACATACACACACTGTATACATACATATATATATACATATATATATATGATATATATATATATATATCACAATAATGAAATTCTTCATACAGTCATGCAAAAGTAATATGTGACTCTCAAGTACCTGAGAGCATCAGGTAACACTAAGGGAGTAAATCTATCGGTTTTCTTTTCTCCTTTCCTAAATCTTTCAAGTAAATCTGTAAAATGACTGCTTCTTATTTCACTAAATCTCAAGGTTATGGAATTCAAGCTATATGTTTCTGTGCAAAAATGTATTATGCTCTGTCACCATCTTTTAGTAGACAAAAGAAAGTCCTCATAGCAAGGAGATATTTACACTGGGGCTCCTTTCTCTGAGGAGCCTCCTCTGTTGCATTTAAAAGCCTAGCTCTTGAGAAACGAAGGGAAGAAAATCACAGTCCAAATTTACATTCAATGGGGATATTCTTACAACTTCCCCTAAGACGAAAATGCCCCAAAGATTTTTCTCTATGAGCTCCAAACCATAATTTCTTTTACTTGTAAACTAAAACCCAAAATGGGCAGAATGGAACTCTGTACTTTCATACTCTAGGGCATCAAACCTAGAATTGAAACTCAGTCTAGAGTAAGAACTAATCCAGAACCTAAACTCTTCCTGCAGGTGGTCACATAGGGAACACAGGAAAACTCAACTTTACTTTCTTCTTTCAGCTAAGTGTCAAAAAATTAGAAAATTTGACTTTCTGCAATAGTCAGTAATCTTTTCATTAGCTCTGTGGTATAAAAAGGATTACCAGCCGGGCATGGTGGTGCACGCCTTTAACCCCAGCACTTGGGAGGCAGAGGCAGGGCAGATCTCTGTGAGTTTGAGGCCATCCTGGTCTACATAAGGAATTCCAGGACTGCGGGGGCTATGGAGAGACCCTGTCTCAAAAAGGAAAAAAAAAAAAAGAATAACCAAGAATTCTTTGCAGGACTTCTTATCAAAGAATGGGATATACTAGATAAACTTTGAGATCTAGGCTGGTCCTATAACCCCATAACTTTCTTGGACCAAAAACAAAAATCAGTAGAAGTGACAGCAAGGGACTTCCTAAGGGACTTGAAACCTCCCTGTTCCCGATTCTGAAACTTTGAGAATTCTGTACTCTGAAGATGAAGAAATGTCTGAGAAGACAGATCTGCCATCTTTCCCTTCCCAGCTGACATGTCAGCTGGTCCTTCATATGAGGGCCCCAACGGAGGTCAGTGGGGGACCTAGTCTACCCACAGGGAGGTGAGCAAACATGGTTGGCATTTTAAGCTGCTCCGCTGGGGTATAGTTTGTTGTACAATGCATAACTGATACAAGCTCCCGAGAAAGAAAAACCTTTGTTCCTTCTCTCTTCTTGCCAAATACTTCTCAATGAGCTGACTTATAAACACAGAACGTCAGCTGCCGAATTGGAAAAAGTGACAGGTAGACGAGCATCCAAAGAGTACCAGCTAACTCAAGCTCTCCTTGTTCTTCATATTGGATACACCTGATAGGCCAATGTGAAATTAAAATGTGCTTCTAGAAAGAAAAGATTATACAGAGGAAGAGAAAGAGAGATCAGGAAAGTTAACCAGGCCTTATCACTAATGAGAGCAAAGGTTGTATTCCAAAGTTTGGAACTTCTGGCATGCAGGGGGTTGGAAAACCAAAGGATGAGACTCAGCAGGCCAGTCTTTTGATAAGGCTGGATGCACAAAACCCTATCTGTGGGGAGACCTTCTCGCAAATCAGTAGAAGAGCAGTGGACCTCAAAAATTGGATCAGTTGGGTCCTAGAAAGGCCAACTCTCGTTTCTTTGTCAATTACTCTAAATTTTGTCAAACACTTCTAAGAAATAGAAGGAATGACATATCATCTTTCTCATGTGTGAGGATTCTGTTTAGCTACAGTAAACTCATGAAATCATTAACCTACATGGACCCCCACACAGGTATCAGCCATTAACTGTCCTCCCACACAGTCAACATAGCCACAATGAACTGCTAGAAAAAGAGGAGGACTGATAAGCCCCTTGGGTATGGCAGCCTCCCTGGCAAGCAGGTAGCCAACCACAACCACCGACCTCCACAAAACAAGGGAAAAGAATGCTTTCCCCTCCACCTGTGAATCTGGACTAGTCTAAAGCAGAAGAAAGAACATTTCCTAATTCACAGCGAGAGTCATCATCAGTGCTCCAAACACCACACGTCTTAGACACAGAGTTAAGCCCAGTCCTCACACTAAACATTGCCCCTCTTTCTACTTCCTCTTCCTAAGACATGTCACATAGGTCTTATCATTTAGCACTTATCACATGGAAGCTTTAATGATTTATGTCTGCCTCCCTCGCCAAGGGTATTTTTCCTTGAGGACTGGGTCCTATTATTTTCAGTTCTGTGTCTCTAGGATCTAGAATGGTGCTTGCCACATGTTCAGTGAATGTTGAAAGAAAAAAATAAGCAGTTGACCAAAAGTGTCTGTGCAGATTCAGCTACAGTAAATGAGCAAATGAAAGGTAAGTGTAGGTGGAGGGAGGTTTCTGTCTTCTCTTTAAATATAGCTGCTTTGAAAAAGGGTTTCCTAAAACTTTTTGAGCATGCCTTCATGTCCTCCATGTAGCAAAGAGTTTCCATTGTAAACTACGACATTTCTTTCAGCAGGAGCCACAGTACAACCATAAGGTCATGCCTTCAGAATTCTTGCTATAAAGGTGATGCAAAGACTGCTTCAGTGTCTGAGTCGTTCACAGGACACCAACAATAAATATGTGTGAGGTGAGTAGATGGCTGACTGACTTCAGCTACCAATGCTTTCCAATAAGTTTCCTTCATTTACCTGTGGTCTAGACAAGACTATTTTCTATCTAACAGGAAAAAAGAAAGAAAGGATGCCTTAGCGAAAACAGGCCTCAAAATCAACGTCAGCTTTCACCTTTGCACTGCCTGTTTCCTGACTGTCTTGCTCTTTCTTTTCCTGTTTGTTCCCTTGTTTCTGATTGTCTGACTACAAATTGGAAGGTGAACTTTGCTTTGCCATTGCCATTGTGATCCTGGTTATTCTCACTGGTCAAGCCCAGGATCTTGTTCTTATGTCTGTCATGTTCCCACTTTGTTATTTTATAAGCCTTTCCTCCTACTTGGTCAAACCCCCTCTTCTTCACCCAACTCAATTTTAATAAGCATGTGTTCCTCTGGAAGAGCAGGAAGGCATGATAGAAGTAGAAATGGTTTTCAATCAGACAAGTGTTAAGTCCCAGCTCCGACAATTCTATGCTACACAGGAACCCAGGAGGAATTTCCAGAAAATGCAACATAAAATATATTTTTAAATATTTTATTATTTTTATTTTATGTGTATCAGCTTATTTTCTTCATGTATGTAAATGTACCCATGTCATGTCATGCTATGTCCACAGAGGTCAGAAGAGGGTGTCAGATCCCCTGGAACTGGAGTTGGGTGCTGGGATTCAAACCCGGGTCTTCTGCAGAAATAATCACTGCTCTTAACCACTGAGCCATCTCTCCAGTCCCTAAAATAAAAACTTTAATAATACAGACAGGGCAAAAGGAAATGTTATGGGAAATGTTATGTCATCCAGAGATTAGGAAGAGTGGGGGCTATTTCTACTGCTAGGTTTAAAGAGGAGAGAGGAAGGACAGGATACCACACAATGCTATTCAAACCTAGTTGAGAAATAGCTGGAGTCATGGAAAAGGCACTGCTTGTGAAAACTGCAGTGCCCCAGGGACACCACCACTTCCAAAACGATGTGAAAATAGGGAGGGCGCAGAAGCAGCCTTTGCTCTCACATTCTGATTTTCTGTGGGCAACCCTTCCCCCCTTCCCCCCACTCCCCCGCCAAGTTTAACTGGAAACCAGTGGAAAGGAGCTCTGGTAACTTCATCTAGAAAAGTCAACACAAAGGTGGCAGTGAAAACAGACCTAGGAATAATGTAAAATTTTCTTGATACTTCCTACATAAGTTTGGACATTGATTTTTCTGTCTCCAGTTGCCTCATCTATGAAACCGTATACTTTGAGGTTATTTTGAGATGCTATATACCAGTTTTAAAGCAAAAATTTCTTGTTACTATAATCTCTCATGTAGTTTTCCATATGTCATAATACTTTCATGCCTTTTATAGTAATTCCTCAAGCTAACACTGTGGGCACAGTCACTCAAGCTTTACTGTGGGACTTCTAAGGATTCTCTGGGGACAAAAGAAACACAGATATAAAGCTTTATGGGGAAACAAACTCAGACTGTTATTTCTGTCTTTTTATTCTGAAAAAGTAAAGAGCAAAATTAAGCTAAAATAAAAGCCATTACTCAGTAAAGTTCATGTTCTTCCCCCTCTTAGTGTTCTGAAAATCAGTCTGAACTGATTTGTATCTCTATGCAATGAGTTGGCTAAGATTTGAGGGTTTGACATGTATACTTCCTTGTGATCCCCAAATCTACAGACATGAAGACAGATCAAACTAGTCCAGGATTTATCTTTGCTGGGCCACCGTCATCTAGGATTCTTGTAATGGGTTAGGCATTTCCAGCAAAGCAACACATTTGAAAGCAGATTTCTAAATCTGGACCTATTCAATTAAACACAACTCTGTAAGTGAAATCTGTGATGTCACACAACTAGAAATAGCTATGACATTTGCAATTACAAGAGTGTCTTTCTTTTTTGGAGATATTGCCATTATCTTCAAAGCTAACAGGAACATCAGAAATAACTGGGTTGTTTCAGATCAAGAAACCTGGGATACAATGAAATGCAGACCAAGGGCTCACCATCATTCCCAGATTACTCAGCCAGTGCCTTCTGAGTAGAGCACAACTTCTTTATAGTGAAATTCTTTAATCAAGCAAAATTTCTGAGGTAGGGCATTCCTTCTAGTGAATTCTGTTGGGTATTCATTTAAACAATGCCAGCAATTAACTGATTTGTGAGAGAAGTAAGTTTTAAAGTACACTCACACCTGACAGTATTTAAAACAATGTTATAAATGTCCCATAACTTCATCTTAGAGGAAAAACAGTCTTAATTGTTGACAGACAGTAATCCATTCTGGGTCTTCATATTCTTATTTCCTTAATACTATAGAACATGGAATCATTTTTTAAATTGGTTTAATGTTCTATCTCTATCTTAAAATAGTAGTTGGACTTCATCTGCTAATTTCAATGGTTTTTAAATAATCTGTCTGGTCTGTGTTTCTGAGATGACTTCTAGCTGCATTGGTAACACAGTACCCTGCTTGATTTACTTACTCACAGGCCGCAGATCCAAAAACCTGGAGAGTGGAGCATTTTCAGAATCTGCATATTAGCTCTGTGGTATAATGACTGATGTCAGCTTCAACTTTGCCAAACATCTCTCATCACTACTAGCTGCATCCCATTCCAAACTCTTGGACTTGCTCTCTCTTTCTGGAGCACACTCCTTTCCACATAGTTGCTATATGGATTCAACAATATGACAATCATTTTCTTTTCTTAAAGTGCCACTGCTGCAATAGATAAAAATAACTTCTTACTGTTGTCACTGCCTGGTTGAGGGAGGTAATCCGGAAAGATGAGAAAGTGCAGTAACATTCTGGATATGTTTAACTCTCTATGCTTATCCCAAACCACACTATTGTCCTGCCCTGAGTCTCCAACTCATGATTTTTCTCATTTTTATGTGACAAATGTTTGGGGAGAAAAATAAGAAGTAAAGGTCAATCTCGGTGCTGAGCTTATGGCTTTTAATTTGCTTTAGTCTGGAGCCCCAAGAGGCACCACCAGCTTCTGTGAGAAAAATAGGTACTCTATTGCACAAAATAGGCCACGGCATGCCTTCTGTAAGCTTCTGGGACAGTTGAGGGAATGTAGGACTCAGCCAGGCAAGTAAACACACATTTAATACTACGGTAACATGGACCAGAAAGAAAAAAACAGTACTTATTCTAAAGCATAGCATCAAGAAAGAAAGAATGCTCTCCCCATTTATTTAATGTTTTCCTTATGTTTCCTCTGAACAGTACTTGTTCCTTGACAAGCTTTTCCTGCCCACTGCATCTAACATTTCTTTTCTGGGATGGCTCAAGAACTGTGGCTTCTCACTGGGTTTGTTTATTTACTTACACTGCCATTCCTGTTCTCATCCTAAGGAACATATGTCGGCACAGCACACGGTGAGAAGTGAATGTCTTTCTTCAGGTTTATTTCCCTGAACTTGTTCACCAAATTGCTTTTTTATATCCCTTTTGCAATCTCATCCCTTCCGGCTCAAGTATCCTGCATTAGAAAGATGGTCTCTGGGGTCCTTTTCAAAGAGAGCCTCCCGTAGCCTTTAAATCCCCCATATTTCATGGTGCAAATATTCAGAATCTGAGGTATTAAGCAAGAAACAACACAATGCTGATGGAGACAGGGACAGAGAAATGGAATGGCTTCTGTACTGATAATCATTATTGTAGCTGGGTGGTTATCTGTAACTTTTCTGGTTCAGAGTGATAAACTGTCATTTACAACTAGACATTATGCAACAGATGGAGAGTTCTCTCTCTCTCTCTCTCTTTCTGTGGGGGGTATGTATCTCGTGCGCCCCCTACTATTTGCCCTCTTGCAGAATATTCAGAAAGTTTCACCACAGAAAAAGTAACTGTGGTAAATGAGAATTCCTAAAAACAAGTCAAAAAACATAGTCTTTATAAGGTTGTGGTCTTCCTCAAATGTCAGACTTAAAGGATATTATGTCTATTTTCAAGAGTCTAATATAAGTATGCAAAACTAATAAACATTTAAAGAATTAACAGCAAAAGTCCAGCCTCCCAGGTTCTGTTTTAGATCCTTGTAAAAAATACCTACTTCGAGTTCCATAACGTTTGCATCCAGGTCATTTCATCTCCTCAGTCCCATTTTTGGGGTGCATAAAAACACACCAGTAAAAGACTTCAAAGACCTATAATATCAGGCACATTCCAAGTTTACAAAATGGAATTGGTCGGGGCTATAATCTCTGCTTCTCCTCTAATTTATGGACAAATACATTAAAGACTATCCTTCAGATCTTACTAGTTTTTCCCCAAGGCTCTAGAAATTTTTTTAAGTGTTATTCCCATGGAAGAATTAGCAAAGTGTATATGAATCAGGACGTTTTCACAGTGGCCTGCCTTTATTTCGGTGCTACATAAAACTCTGGCGCTGCAGAGAGAGATACTGTTAAATTCATTCAGGGCAGGTTAATATTAAAAACGCTTTGAGGCTGGTGACCTTCACCAAAATACATCTTTAGTAACTATAGAAAGGTTCACTGGCTTGTGCTCCTGGGGAAGAGCTAGGAGGCTGAACAGTGACAAACACCCTCTTAGTGTTTTCCACCTAGGTTTGGGCCAGGGGACCTGACTCTTCCCTGTCACTGCCAGTAGCCCCCACTTGCTCTGGAACAGAAGAAAGAAGTGGATCGTTTTCTCCTCCCCCAAGATGGAGACAGTCTTTCCACAAAGTATTCCCAGGTCCCCAGATGAGAAACCAAAATATACAATAGATCCTCTCAAGAACATTAGGAGACGAGAGAGAAAGAGAGACAGAGAGAGCAAGAGAGAGCGAGCCAAAGAGCCTCACAGGCAAGCTACTGAGGAAAGTGCCGGAGGGAAGAAGGAATCTTCCAGAGCCTCAGCAACAGCAGGGTTTGGAAGAAAGCCGCAGCACAATAGCTTTTCCAACCAGGATGGTCCTGAGCTCACACACCTCTGGGTCCTCCCCCTTGGAAGCAGGTAAAGAGCCTCCAAGCTGAAGGGTAGAGCCTACCAGTTCCCCTGGACCACCCGCCAAGTATCTCACTGAAGATACTTCTATTGAAAGAACAGAACAGAACCGAGAAAAGAAAAGAAAGGGAGAAAAGCAACAGAGGAAGAGGAAGGGAGCTGAGACGGAATCTGCAGGCAGAAATCCCGCGAAACGAGGGGTGAGGGGCAGGCTGCCCCGGGACCAGTCTACAGGGGTGAGGTGGGGTCGCCAAAGAGCAAAGGAGCACAGCCCCCGGGAGCTCCCTGCGCCGTGCTGAAGCTGAGGCACACAGAGGCACTGGGAGCAGCGGGGTCCCCTGCAGACTGGACCGTCTACCTTAGCACACCCAGCCCCAGCGCACCCACCTCTCCTTGCCGGAGCCGTCCCTCCGAGGGACTCTGCTCCGCCCGCAGGGCCTCCCCACCCCCACTCCCATTCTCCCGCGGTGGTTGCAATGTCCAGAGATGCTCCGCCGCAGACCCGAGACCCCTTAGGCGCCTCTTCCCGTCCCTCTGCCAAATCGTAACGCCTGTACTTTTCCAGCTCCCTCTTCCCTCTTGAAATTGAAAGTTATTGAGGTCGCTCGGGGTTGTTGCTCCAGCAGTTTCCTTCTCCGCCCCCGAGCTCCCCCCGCCCCCCGCAGCCATCCCTCTCTTCTCTCCCTCCCTCCCCCTCCTCCCCTATGGGGTGCTCCGAGCCCAGCCCAGCACTGGAGCGGCTCCTGCTCGGGAACGCCAGAAGCAGCTCGGGGTCTCTCCGCCGCCCCTTGGCCATGGCCGCGGTACCCACGGCGCCCGCTCCGCAGCGCTCCCCGGGCCCCCGCCCTTGCAGCAGCAGCAGCAGCCTCTGAGTCCAAGCGGCCGTCGCTGCCGCCGCTCGCCCGGATCCCGCCCGCGGCCGCAGCCGCTGCGCAACCGAGGCTAACCTGTGGCCGCCCGGGCGGCTCCTGCAACCTTCCCTTGCGGCGATGACAGCCACCCCAGAGCAGCCGTCAGTGTTCGGACAATTTGAAAATGCAATAGTTGATTTCCCTGTCCACCCGCCCCGCTTCGCTGGCCATCACAGCACGTCTGTTGGATCTCAGTGGAGAAGTCCCGCTGCTTGGGGTTTCCATCTCTCCATATAGACACGCCTAACACCTACATATATATAGATCTATTTTTAAAAACATTAAATATAACTAATAGTCAAAAGAAAAAGGAGAAAAAGAAGGGAAACGTTACTGGGTTACTATGCACTTGCGACTGATTTCTTGGTTTTTTATCATTTTGAACTTTATGGAATACATCGGCAGCCAAAACGCCTCCCGGGGAAGGCGCCAGCGAAGAAGTAAGTGCAGGGGTTTTCTTACACGTTTGCTCCCTTCCGCCGCGTTCACCTGTCGGGTCGCTTTGCCTGTCCTGAGTCAGCTCCCGGAGGCAATAGTCCTTCCAGCCTGCACCCTAAGCCTCCCACAGGAGATAACCATTTGGGCACTGGGGGGACTGACGGCTCCCCTTCTTCCCCAGCGTCTTAGCCGGTGCTGGCATCCGGCGCACCCGGCGCTGGCCTGGCTCCCGCCCCCTCGTAACTTCAGATCTGGAAATATTGGGTTCTTCCTTAGATTCGCTCTAGGAATTTGTGCTTCTCTTTTGAGGCTCCGACCGAGGCCTAAAAGCCCCAGGCACTTGGGACGCCCTGCGTTCGGGATGCCCCAGACCACTGATCACAGGCGCAGCTTTGACAACGGCTCAGCGCAAGTCGCCGCCAGGCGCCGGGGAAACCTTGGCTGGGCCCCCAGGCTACGATCTGGTAGTCAAGCACCCTAGGGACAGCCTGGGAGACGGAGAGCAAACGCCGGCTGTACCACTTCCCACGACACGCACGAGGGGAGCAGAGTGGCGCCGGAGGCGCGGGGGTTTCCAGGTCTGTGTCTTTGCAGAATTGCCTGATGTCCCATCCCCCGGGGGTGGGAGAGGAAGAGGACTGTCTGAAAGCAGACAGCTCCCTAGGTTTGGGACTATTGCAGTTACTCTCTGGCCGGTTCCACTTGAGCACTTTGGCCATCTAGACCCTTTCAAGCGGGTCTCCTGACCCAGGCACATGCTGAGGCTGGGGGGGTTCCCTCTGAATACTGGAACTCACCTCGAGGTCGCTGCTCCTTGTCCTACAACTTAGGAGAGCTTGTGAAGACTGCGTGAAACAGTGCTCTAGCTGGGATTAAATGGCACCCCCAGGGGAGGCTTGCACCAAAGTTGGTCTGAGACAAAGTGGCATCTTTCAGAGATGAGGGAATAGATGCGAGGGCGGTGTCCCTATTTGCTTTTGGGTAGCCTGGCTCGCGCAGCTCCAGGAGCTCGCTTGGGGAGTCCCTTCTCAAAGCCAAGGGTGAGAGTCTGGGGCGACCCTAGCTCGGTACAGGGGGCGCTGGCGGGGAGGGCGAGGAAGTGCAGCTCGCTGGAGGCAGGGAAGGATGCTATTGCCTTGGCAGCTCGGACCTGGGCTGCTACTCAGCCCACGACCTCGCCTGTGCCCCGGGAGGATTCCACCCCAAGTGTCCAGCCCGCAAAACCCTTTGGGGCAGGAACGCCGGCAGCTGCGAGGACACAAAGTTACTTGTGTGAGATGGAAATTTAGTAATCACTTCTCGGCCACTGTCTCTGCCCAGTCCCTGGGCTTGAGGGTCCCTTGAAAGCTTCCTTTGTACCGCTAGCCTGGGCCAGACAAGGTTTGATTCACCTGAAAATTGCCTTTAAAAAACGTGGCTCGCTAGCAGTGCCAGGGGCCCAGGACTGGCCTCATTGCTAGTAAGATCGCATGGAAGGGTGCAGGAGGGCCTGAACTAAACATGTCAGGGTATCCGATTTATTATTCTTGGCCCTGAAGTAGTTTGTATTCTTTTTAACCCTCCCACCCATTCTATCTCTCAAGCCCTGTGGCCGTCTCACGGAAGGGACGGCCTGGGACTCAGAGGTCTGGGTCTCCTCTGCTCCTCGCTGGCTAGGGCCAGCCCCTGGGGACCGAGGAGCTCAGCTAGTCGGGGAAACAGAGGCCAGGAGGAAATCTGCTTCTTGCCCAGCATAGCCCACGCCAATAGGACATGGCAGTCCACTTAGAGGCCAACTGCAAAGAGTACCCGGACCCCTGATCACCCCCCTACCCCTCAATCCCCACCCCGGCAGGGAGCTACACACTTGCTGGGATGGGAGAGCGTCCCTTGTGTTAAAGTGTCAGTGGCACTTCGGTTTTGAGGTAGAAGGAAAACACGAGAAAGAAAATTTGCTGTGCATTTGCTCCTGTCTTCCACAATGAGGTCCACAGTGCGGGAAGCACAAATGGGTTGGGACTTGGAGGAACTGGGAGAGCGGAAAGACGAACTGCTTTTCACCCTGCCTTAACCGTCTCACAGCCAAGTCAAAGGCGCCCTCTGGGTGTGTTGCGGGGCTGAAAGAGGAAATGGGTGGAATTGAGCTGAAATTCTAAAGATTCTGCGGGAGTTGGTCTGGAAGGGAGCTCCTACAAGCGGTGCTCCTTCCTGAAGCATTTGCCCTTGAGTCTGTGTTTGCGGCTTGGGCTGTTCATGCAATCCTGGGAGAGGGGCGACCCCTTGCGTCCTCCGAGGAGACAGAAGAGACTTTTGGCAGGTGCAGCAGTACTGCTTGGAGAATAAGGATTGGCGAGTATAAATACCCTTGCTAAATGAAACTCAAGAGTCAAGCTGCATATTCATAAAGGCGTATGGGTCATATTTTCAGAAATCTCTGAATAATATCTATCAAAATGTTTTATAATAAAATAAGATAGTGGCCAAAGGCATTTTAAAAAATAGACATTCTTACATTTTCTTCAATAAGGCAATTAAAGTATTGCAGGATATTTCTTTTGCCTCTTAAATAAATTTTCACTTTTTCCTAAATTTTTAAGACTAACAACAGAGGTAGAAAATTAAAGTAAAAAAAAACAGTTTCCCAAGGTTTCAGAAAAAGTGGTCCCTTGAACATTTTAGTACAAAAGATCCTTGCAAGCAAAGATTGTCATTTTCAGTGTTAAGTAAAGCAAAGATTGTCTTTTGTAGTAGTAAATATGTGCAGATTTCAAGAGTCGTGGTTTGTCCTCGGAAATAACAGGTAAAGCCATGCCAGTATTCCTCCATTTCCTTAAAACAATCAGTATTCCATTAATCTCTACTCTGCAGCAAAACAGTGATTCTAGTTTTTACACACTATTGCTTTCTCGGTAAAAGGGACAATGATTCATGTATGGGATTCTCAAAATCTATAATGAAAATTTTAAAGGAAGACACGATGCTTTGAAGCAAATGTCTTATATTTTTTAAGATGTCTCTAACTGTAGGGATACAACAAACTGTTACCAATTTGGATTGACATACAGCTCCTAGGGATGACAAAATCAATTTATTCATGATAAAAATAACCACCCAGTAAAGTTTTAGCAGCAAGCCTTGGCTTTGGGTACACAATGCTAACTCAAGAAGTCTAAGCTCGGTTTTTAACCTCATTCCCAACTCAGCCTTCTCAGCTTCATAGAATCAACCTTTGAATTTGGGATTCATATTAATGACATTTGAAAGTTATATTTAACATAACAATAATCATAATTCCTTACTAATGTATCAGATTTTCATTTGGATTATTTATAGAGAGCCTGAAATTGTCACTTGAGTTACAGAGTCTGGCATTAGCCTCCCCGTTTTATAGAGAAAGGGGGTCTACAACCAAAGGCTAAGCAGCCTGAACAAATCTGGAGAGTCAGTCTGTGAAACTTGTCTTCTGCCATAAGCCTCGCTGTCTTTCAGAATTTATACTATGTACTGATCCTGTGTGTGAGAGAGTATATTAGCCTAATGAAATAATTAAATGATCTCCAGATTGTTGTTTTTCTAATATGTTTACAGAATAAATTTTTCGACTTGACTGGAAATCTTTGAACTAGTGCTTGTAAGTATTGCTACAGTGCCGTCAGAATTAAATGCTTAACAAAACTAGTTCATTTCGCTCAATAGAATACTTATTCAATTATCCAGAAGACATTATAGGATGATACTGTGCCAAAGGGCTATTGTCAGAAACATAAAACATCAGGCATTATCCCCTTTGTTTATGAACATCTATTAATTTGATTTTAATTGTTCAGATTCTAGATTGTGCGTGTTTAGAAAATTCATCATATGCATAACACTTAAAATGTATCCACTACAATCCAGAAAAATTCTGTAAAAATCATACAGTATGAAAAAGGAGTGAGAATACAATTAAGTTACTTTCATTGGTAATAAAAACCGACTTACTGGAGTATACTGATCATTCTTTATGACATAGCAGATACTGAGACATTCTTTAAGGTCCTAATATACTCTTGATTATTTTATTTCTGATTCTGGAAAACAGAATTTTAACTGATAAAGGAAGAAAATATTTGTATTTTAAATATTAATTTTGAGCAATGTTTCATTTGAGTGCTGGCAACAATATATTGCTTCTCATTTGCCTCCGTTTGTCGCCTGTGTGCCTTAGTTTTGAGAAAAACAGTCTGACAGAGAAACATGAGAAAAAATTGTTGGAGGAGTGTATTTTGTGACATACCATATGATGTCTATGTAAATCAAAGATTAATTCTCAAAGTCCCAGGAGGTAGTGCAACTTAAAAATATAAACAAGATCTTTTTACCTTTGTGAATCCTAATGAAATCATCATTGAACAATGGGATTGTTTCCTAAAATAGCCCATTGCTACACTATTTTAATTCTTTGTGAACTGCTTTAGAAGAAAGATTTACCTAAACATTTTTAAAAATGGTCATCTGGGAAACTGTAATTTCAGCCCCATTACCCTAAAGACTGCGGATATAAGAATAAACAAAAAAACCCTATTTACTATAGTTATTCCCATATTCTTGTAAGCATGCAGTGTGAACAGTTTTTCAATGTATAAGGAGATAAGCTTTGTGAAGTCATGTCTCCATTAAAGAGTTCCCTGGTTTTTAACATCCTACAAATTAAGTCCCCAAAAAGCAATGAATGAAAGTTACAACACACAATAAAATTTGATTTTCAGCTTGTTATAGAAAAATCCTTGCTACATTACTACAAAGCAGCTTTATTAAACATTTGATCCTTTTAGATTATTTGAATCTGGATAGGGATCTCCAGATTGTTACTAAATGTCTAAAGTATTTTCCAGTTGAATGTCTAATGTTTTTACATATGCAGTAGTAATCTGAATCCTTCATCGCAAAGTTTGCAGAACCTTATATAGAGTAAGATCAAAAGATTACCTTGTAATTATGAAAGTGAACTTACTAAACTATAACTATTATAGATATCAGGATTTGATAAATTGTCTTTTTATCTCTGAAAGTTTCAAGTTAGACAGTTCTCTGATCTCTGTCTCCTCATTGTTCATTTCATCATTGCTCATTCATACACCACATTCCCACTCCCCAAAATATCATTTTCCAAGTAATGAATTCCTGAAATGCCACCACAGTGGGTATTATATTTCATGAAATGTAAGAATCAACTTTGACTACCATTAGGAAAACATTACTCAGTTTTGAGAGCATGGTGAGGGAGGTCAAGACTGTGTGTTGCAACCGTATGTTTGGCTTGTTAAGAACGATTCCTTCTCCTTAAAGGATATTCTACACTGTCCTTATTTTAAATATAATTTGAAAAGAGTTGAATCATGGGTTATATAGATTGTTTTGTCTTGCTTTTGATTTTGATGGAAAATATAGAAAGCTTTATTTGTTGTAGATTTTTCTCAAAGATTAATATGATTGGATTTTCTTAAATTTACCATCTGTTTGTTCACTTAGTAAACTTGAAATATTTTGCAATTAACCCTTTATAAGATACGTGAAGTATTAATACAAATTTTTGGAAGAAGCTAGCAGTGTTTTCTGTTTGTTTAATTCACCCCATCAGATCATTTAATTCAAAAATATTACTGGCATTCTGATGAAAGTTTTCATCTAACAATACTAAAAGCAATGGAGTATTCCAATATCAAGGATTGTAGGGGTACTGAGAATATTAAATGCTTAGGTATCATTGAGTGCTGAGAACACCCATTTTTCTGCCTTCAAAATTTCCACAATGTGAAACGTTTCAGTAAAGTATCTAAAACTATATCACATGTAAGCAGTGTTCATTTAAATAATATATACTTGCAGGTGCCTCTTATCAGATAACATTTCTGCCTTATTTGTAATGTTGGCAAGGATCTAACTACCATCTGTTGCCACTAAAATTCTTTTGAGAATTTTAAAGGAAATTCTAATGGCACTAAAATGCATGATAACTCAATTATAGCTGAAACTATGTTTTATGCAAAATCTACCCTACTCTTCAAAGCACTATCTTACTTAGAGATCCATCTGATCTTTAAGAGTTTGAGAAATAGCAGATTTTATAAGCCTGTGATAGAGTCTGAGACCTGAGAAGGGAGAATTTCCCAGTGGGTATTCAGAAGAGTGGACTGACAATCTAAAGACCTGGATTTGTGGTTCAACTCTGTCACTGATATTTGGATGGTCCAGGCAAGTGTCTTTTCTATACTAGGTAACACTCTCTCTCAACTTTTTATTCTTTAGTGTGAGAAGGAAAGTCATGAGCATGCAGCCAAACAGTTCTTCTAAGTGTTCTTTTTACTCAACTAACTTTACTGGCTAAAGATTAAGAAAGCAAAGAAATATATTCATTTGTAATAAGCCTGTTCAACTGGTAAGACATCCCATAGAGATTTATTAATTCGTAACTTATCAAACTGGTGAATGGGTTACTTATAGCATTCTGCATCCTTCACATATCCCAGTGTCTGAAACTATAGCCCTGGCTTAAATCGACATTCTCAGTCCACAGAAGGTTCATCTTGTTGATGACTTAGATTCACAGGAGCTCCTTTAGAGCTTCCCTGTTATGATGAGCTTTCAGAAGTGACCTGTGAAGACAAGGAAAGAGGAATTCTGAGAGTCCGCATCTAAGGACAAAATGTCCCCATTATGACATGGAGTGATTGAGCAGGAGGATATAGCCAATGATTTGCTTTGATGAAATCAACAGTTCATGGCATACAATTGAATAAGGAGTAAAAACAGAAGTAAGATCACATTTGGCACTGATCTTAGAAGCACAAGGATTCAGATGTTGGGGAATGGAAAAATGATAGAAAACAAAGACATAAATATAAGACAAGCAGGTTTGGTATGAAACTCATTTTACTGTTGAACTGTCTTTACTTTGAAGAGCTAAGAGGACAATTAGGACATCAGATCCAATTTCAGAAAGTGTCCAGGACTGAAGTCAAGGACCGTAGTGTCCTTCATATGAAAAGAATAGGGGTCCACATGCAGTAAAATCTAGTGATGCTTTCCTTTATGATCAAAAATATTTATACTGCTGGCACTGAGACCCATTCTTCACATAGCATCAAGTGAAATTAGTTTCACTAAAGTACTTTGTGCATTTCAAATACTTTAATATATTGCTCTCAACAGTGAATTCTCTCTCTGTGTTATATAAGAGAATGGTTACTGGTCTCGTGAAAGATAGATTCAAGTTTCCAAATTTTGCAGTTGAAGATAATGCTTAGGAGTCCCATGACCTAGGAAATGTACCTCTTTGCCACAGATTGTAAGGAAACTTGGAAAACTTTGTGATCGGGAAAGACACATTTCTGCAAGGTATAAAATACTCTTACAACTACTATATTTGGACCTAGCATCTTTTCTAAAAAATATATTTTATTTACTTTTATTTTGTTTTGCTTGCATGTATGTACATGCACCCATGTTGTGCAATGCCCATGGAGGTCAGAATATAGTGTCAGATCCCCTGGAACCAGAGTTACAAACTTGTTAGCTGTTATATGGGTACTGGGAACCAAACCCTGGAGCTCTGCAAGAGCAGCCAGGGCTCTGAACCACTGAGAAATCTCTCCATCACTTGGACCAAGCATCCTGATGGTGGTATTGCTACTTACAAGTAAATCTCTCTATAAAAGTGTGCTCATCTAAGGCTGGGATAAAGTTGAAAGAATTCAGTCTTCATTGTATAGCATCCCCTATGATTATTTGTTCAGCCTTAGTAAAAGTCAAGTCCAAAGTTTCTGTTTCCTTCTATTCATCATAAGGCTTCTGAGTCAAATCAAAAGGAGGCTGTTTTTCGAGTCTTCTAAGGACTTGGCAAAAGCCTGGATTTGATTTAGTACACCTTAAAACATCTTCCTAAAATGAATGCATAATAATGTAAGCTGTGTATTAACTCCCCAGAACTGTCCCTAGAAACATACTGGTAAGCAAATTTGTAATTATACTCCAATACAAAGCACATTCCTGAAAGTGAGTGGTAAATAGGCCCCCACTGGATAACCACATAATACAAACCACTACCACATAATGTAAAAGAAGAGAATCACTCAGCTACTTATTTTAGAACACTGTTTTCCTAGCATACACTCAATCAGTAAGTAAAAGACTGCCACTTTCCACAGTTAAGGTCTCTGTCATGCAAAGGAACATTGCAAATATGAGTGTAGTCACCTTGACAAAGGCTGTTCATACACACAAAGTGTCATTTTGCCATATAAGAGATAAATTAATATGCCCAAGTATATTAAATGTCTCGTAGCAAAGCACAGCTTCAATGTTCTCCGAGCCACTACTACATTCCTACGTATTTATTTCAATATGCAGTTGTATTTCTTTTCAAACGAATATTATGATCACAATTATTACTTAAGTAGCTTCTCAGTTCTGAGTAGAAGTGTTGATAAAATGGCCTAATTCAGCCCTCACATCCACCCTAGGACTGTAGGAAGCGTCTGGTTTTATCTGATCACAGTGATGCCGAGTACCTTGACTGCAAAGCCCAGGTCCTTTCTAGACTATGTGGCCTCACCTCAGTGATTGAGGCAATCATGTTCTCAAACAACACTTCACTTTTTCTTTCTCTTACTTTCCCTTCTCTCCTTCGTTCTTTCTCACTTACCACATGGCAAACCACTGGCTTTGTACAAAGGCTTCCGCATACATGGGTAGCTTCTGGTTTACAAGTATTCTCCCACACATCTTTCTTTTCTTTTTCGTTTGTCCTCTCGTTCCTAAACCTGCTGCCTTAGATGGTTTCTAAACAAAGTTGCTGGTCTTTTATTTTTCATTATAAGCTATAGAATCACACTTTATCTGAAATATTCTAAAATTGTCTTTCCCAAGTATGTTGTACATATCTAGGAGAAGATGAACTTAGGCATGAAGGTGTGAGCAAAGCTGGAATTTTGTAGTTAAATGTTCAAATCTTTGTATATAATTTGCAACCACAATAGATATTTCCCTGGCTATTTTTTGTTATCCAGAAAGCTATCTTTATGATGCTCCATAAAAATCTGTACACACACATATATATATATATATATATATATATATATATATATATATAAACAATATCTATATTGCTGTGCCATGAGCATTAATAATAACCTCCACTCTGAATTTTTGCTTGGGTCTTAGCATGGTGATTCCTGATGCTGAGTTCCTGTTAGAATCACCTGGAGATCTTTTAAAAAATCTAGCTAGATCAAGTGAAGCAATCTCTGGAAAAGGAGCCTAGATAGTCTTGTCTTCTACAAATTCCCCCTGGTGATTTTAATACACAGCCAAGTCTAACATAGATGTCAGGACCTTGACTCCAGAACAACCATTACAGCTAAGTAAGTGCTGCAAACAATGCCAGTTTTATGAGGGTTATACAGAACAAAACAAACTTCTGTAAAGTGTGATAAGGGATGAAGCAAATACAACAGAAAGCAGTCTGATAGCACTGTATTGTTTCTCAACAGGGAATTGATAAACTTGAGGCATTGACTTGTGCAGGCAGGGCTATCTGATAGAGAATCAATCATCTCATTCTAACAGAGAGGTGACCTTACCAGATGCTGGCTTCCTCGAAACACTGCCTCCCGGAGGAGAGCAAATCATGGGTGAGTGTACTGCTGTGGTGGGTGAGGGAGTAAACCATGAAGCTATGGAAGCAAAATGGGGATCAGCCATACTTAAACACTTTCCAAAGCTACTTAATAATAAACAACTGTTTTGTTTTATGTCTTACCAGATGATTGGTAATGTGCCCTAGTGTCCTCCTTGTTGTTAGGAAAATCTTAATGGTTAGGAAATTGCCTAACAAGAAATAAACAAGCCTTTCTTTTATAGTTTCTACAATTCCTGACTAGCTTTAGATTGACTACTGCTGATCAATAAAACTACTATAAATAGCATGGGTTTAACTCTATCTAATGGACTCAGTTTTGTGACAGGTCATTTATTCATGGATGTTTTTATTTTACTCCTAATGTGTTCTTCTCCCAGCAGTTATCTTCATTAAATCTTGTTTATTATTCTTTTCTAGTCCATGAAGAATTTTCAAACCTTGCCATAAATCGGAGAAAGCTCCATGTAAAAGTGAGGTGGAAGTCTGTGTTTCCTGTCCGATTTCATTTTGCTTGTTAAGGGGGCTCTTTGGGAAAAATTTGGGTTCCAATGAGTCACTAGGCCAAATCCCAATAACCACAATTGCCAAAAGTAATTAGACTGAAGAAAGCCAGGCTCCTTGGGAGGACGGGTCATCATAGCATGCTTGAGACATTGCTCTGTGGTCAGCCCTAGTTACTTGTCCCAAAGGATTGGGAGCAATCATGAGTTACAGAGAGCAGGAAATCCACTAGAAAACAATGCTTTTCCACCAACTTTCTTCTCAATAGCTTATTCACCCTGAGCATGCAAGAGATGGAAATATACCATCAGTGTAGGCACAGTGCACGTCGCAGTTCTCATAAACCACCTGTCTGCCTCCTGGAGTGCAAAGCCCATATGCAGAACTCCTGCAGCCATCATCACAGGGCTGGTTCCTCCCTTCCTGCATAGATAAAAAGAGCCCCAGGAATTTAGTCTTCCTAAAAGAATTATCTGCCGAGGAAAGAAGGGGAAAAGAAAGAGTCCTTGTAAACATCCTTAGGTCAATTTAGACCTAACATTATTGAAAGGACATGTGACCATGACACACTAGGACAAGAGCTCCAGACTCTGTAGTTAGAAAAGGCCAAAAGTAAACCTTTAAGAAGCATGGTCTAATGAGAAGATAAGTAGATATCATCAACAAATAGTTGGGTAGCCCTTTGAAACATTCATTATAGAAGAAATTAAAATGTTACTAAATCATTTGATTCAAGAAGCACAGATATGTCTGAGCTTAATGATCAGGAGGAAAGTTTGCTTTGAAATCATTGCCATTGCATGGAATACTCAGAGGGGTATTCTGTCACCTCATTGACTGATCTTGAATTGAACAAAAACAAAACTCTCAGGGATTATGTCCTTAAAGTTTCAAATGCATGTATATTGGTATTTATTTCCATGGAAGTCAGTTCTCTCCTAGCCTATAATTCTTGCATGCTGATTCCACTTAGCAACACAAGGAAGCAACACGCTGTTTATAGTATTAACCACCTCTAGAACTATAACTCAGAATAAGTCCAGTATATATTCTGCACACTACTTTTACAAGTTTCTTTCCTTGTAGACAGCTTATTTATTGAGTCTCTGAACTTTTGTGATTTCTTTTCTTTAAACTTGAAGCAAAAGATGAAGTAATTTTCACAAGACCAATAAACTAAAGTGACTTTTCAAATACCTTTCTTCACTTGCTTTGCATACTGAAGTACCTTTTTGTTAATATAAACTCTTCATGTTCTAGCAGGAAGCTCCCTAAATTCTAGAACTGTTTAAAATTATGTGACCAGAAACCCCTTTTCTTCTGGGAGTATGCCAGAAATTTGGCAGGGTTCAATCTGACAACTATTCTGGTGTAAATATTTAGAGAAATCCTTTCCATTAGAGATTAAACAAAGTAACTGCTCTGAAATGGTAGATCTTTATTGATGTCTGCAACAGCAGGGCCTATGCTCTCTGATGCAAAGATCCTGATACTCTGCACTAAAGACCAAAAGGAGAAGTCAAGAGAGGAATTTGAATGTACTGTATGTAATTAGAACTGAAAAATATTACTTTTCCTTTGTCCTTACAAGGGTGATATTTAAATAACCCACAGAAGGTAGGAGAAAATGAGTTCAGTGAAACTGAAAAATATCAAAAATCATTACTAATATTTAAATGGACTTTTAAAAATGGTAATGGGCTATTGCAGATCCTTATAACCATGATAGTTAGATGTGATCCTTTGTCATTTCACCATCTGCGCATCAAAGTGAGGCAACATAGGTGAAATCTCTGACATAAGCTCTGGTTTCCGGATTATTACTCATGAATTACTATTAAAAGTAATAAAGGCTGAACTCTGATGCTTATATCCAATATCACTTGTTACAACAGAGTGGCACCTTCGGCTTCAAAGAGCAAGCCCAGCAGTGCTCTCTTTCTGTACTTCTTATTCGCACAGCATCCTCAGGTGATGAATACATGCAAGCATCCATCAGCATCCATAGTGCATGTGGTTCCATCTCAGATACCACATTCCTCAGGTGCTGAGCTCCCTTATATAATGTGATATAACATTACACATGACTTTTATGCATCCTCCTGCAGACTTAAATGATCTCTCAAGGATTTATAAATAGTTGTTAACAGTGTGTTTAGGGGAATAAAAGAGGTCTATCTGAGTTGAGTACAGGCACAATTAAAACATATTTTAAGTCCTCAGTTGACTCTGCAGATCTGTGGACACAGAGAGCTAAGGAGACAAGGGATGACGGACTCAGGAGTTCAAAGCTGGAGGCTTCCTTGGCTGAACTTCAGATTAATGTTACAGTATTAATGCTTGCTACAGTGTGGGCTATAAAACATGCACACACCTAGACTATACCTCTGTGTGTCTACACTCAGCGTACTCACTGACCAGGCACAATCTGAGGTGTCTCACAGTTATATATGGTTTGTTTCTTCTCTATGAAGTAAGATTTTTTTAACTTGAGATTTTTTTTTCCTGTGAAAAAGCATTTTAGAGACAAGGTATGGTGGTGTACACCTGTAATCTCAGCCCTGAGAAGGCTGAGACAGGAGGATTTCTATGAATCTCAAGCCAGTCTAAGAACTGTCTTAAAAATCCAAAAAAGAATGAAAGGAAAAAGAGCTGTATAAATAATGACAAGGCATTCACAGTGGACTTTATTCCCCCTCATTTGGCTTCAAATATATGTCATTTGTTATTCCATTTCCAACTGATTCCCATTTGAATCATATCTGCATCTAATGATTTAGCAAAAGGAAATATTGACAGGATCCATGGCATTCAAATGAAAACTCTATAAACTTCATTCCAAGAGACTTGTTCTTTTAAATCCCTTAAACCTATCTCTTCTAGGGCTTAGACTATAGGGAGAGAACACAACAGAAGGCAGAAATGCTGATTTCTAGTTGATAGCCTATCATTTGTTCTGTAATTCAGTTGCATCTGCTCTAGAGTCCCTGCTCCTTCACTTTCATGAGAGCAGGAGATTCATGGTAAGTGCTTCAACAGCAGCAGCAGTGAGCTCTCATTTATCCTTCCTGCAACACATGCTAACTTAGAAAGGTATCTGACAGAACTTCATGAATATGGAGCTAGAGCTTTAATTTTAAAAGTATAACTTTTTCTTTGTATTTTCACATAATTCCTAGATTATATTTTAAAAGATAAGTAAAAATGAAATCTTACTTGGAGAAGATATGGAGGGAAATGAAATTCTACTTATCCCGAATTAAAATATCATAAATCTCATTGAATAGTTACTTACTGAATGTTTATCATGTGCCTTAGTTACCAAAGTGACTGAAATATTCCTGAAAACTGTTCTTGTAGAATTTCACAGTTGTTAAAGTATGAGGTATGAAGCCCCATCTAAAAAGCAATATTTGGCCAAAGATAGAAAGCTTAAATACCATTTCTAAGCTGTGGGATGCTTCTTTTTTCATATTTGTTTAAACAGAAATGGAAATTAGAGTATTTGTAATGAGTTTAATCCACATCCAGATATTTATCTGGAGAGCAGACATACTAGACAGCACTGCGGGGATGAAGCATGGTGTAGGATGGAAGGAAGCACAGCCGAAAACACTGGAATTTATTAGGCCTCCCAGCATTTTCTTGCCTTAAAATTTATGACCAAAGACTAGGAGTCATCACTCAGCGTGACATTTGAGACAACCACAGGAAGTGTGCTCAGTGCACTGTAAACGCAGTTGGCATTGTTAGGCATAGCTTGTAATGGAGAGGCATAGTTTGGCTGAGCAAATTTCCATTTTGGGCACATAGATTAATTTCTATAGCTGAGCTTTCATGCTGTTCATTAAGTGGAATTACTTTTACCAAACAAACACTAAAATACTGTATGTTTGAAAGCAGTGCATTTTTGTTCATTCCTCCAAGGCATGGCTGAAACCTTTTATGGTAACCCCTTAACCACCACATGGAACATACAACCCGATTTACTTAAAGCACCAGCGTGGCAAATGTATGTCAACAAATTAGTTGTACTTCTACTGTAAGTCTGTTAATGACTTTTTAAAACACCAGTTGAGAGCTTTGAAGAAGTCCATTGCTAAACTTTAAAGGCTTGGAAAAAATTTTATTCAGATCTTTCTTTCTGTTATCACTAACTTATGAAGGGTTTTAAATAAAGGCAACGATCAGTCACTTTTACATGTGTTATTTCCTGTTACTTTATGCAACAATTGCTTAGTAGAGTGTTAGTCATTTTATAAGTGAAGAAACAGAAGCTCAAAACAACAATTAAGAAACAGATGAAAATAATACAGATATGTGTCCAAAATGTGCACCCAGACTTCTGACCTAACAGCCTTCCCCATGACACTCTGCTTTTCATTAAGCTTATTGGGAAGGATACCTGGGGACAGGCAGATTAACTGAGGGCATCTCTCGGCAGTGTAGATGGAAATACTATTACCTTATTAGACAGAAAGTGAGGCTGAGAAGAGTAACCAGGCTAGTTGACAGAGTGGTTACTGGGAAGTGTAAAGAGCTTTTAAATTGTTTTTATAGCAGAAGCCCAGTACGATGACCACAGTTTCTAAATAGTTACTCTGGTTGCTAAATGGTAAAAGCGCTAGTGGTAAGAAATGAATGACGTAAACTCTACTTATCACAGAGGTAGAATGTGTGGGATCGAAAATGAGGATGAAGAAGGTGCCTAGATTTCTTGCTTTAGGAACTGATGGTGCCATATTCAGAGACAGAAAATACTAAAATGACTAGTGCATGTTTAAGATATACGATGTGTTTTGATACCTAGGAGGTGTTTTGAAAATTGTGAATATAGCACAACACTCTCATGTTACTGAAACAGTAAAAGAGAGGCCAGAGAATTAAGTGACTTGGTTGAGGTCACAATGCAGTGGAAACTTGACTACTTCGTGTCCTGTGATGATCATGTAGAATCATATACAACATAGCAGAAGCTTCCAGAAAGTGACAATCTAGAGAAGCCTTCTGTGGATCTTCTGCCAACCTGGTGATGCATTTGTTTAATTAGTAATCTTTTCAAAGAAAAATATGTATTCATCGACTGAAGATTTGTCTCACAATCTCTTCACATCCTTACTGAAGGAGCCATTAAGCCTCATGAAGTTCTGACAGCCTGTTCCCCTGACCTATGATGACTTACGATGAAGCCCATAATTAGAATGCCAATCATTTTCACCAGATGATCAGATTTCTCAAGTTATCGGTTTTGCCATCAAAGGCATTTTATTTTACTCTTAAGGATGATGGAATTTCAAATCTGCTCCCGAGATACATCATTATGCCATTATTAATAAGTACTTATTTCACTGTAGCTTGCATGGCACGTAGACATTTTCTCATCATTCTCTGATATGTTCAATTTTTTTTTAATTTTGGGGTGGTTTTTTTTTTTGAAAATTTCATACATGAGTATTCTATTCACATAATTTCCACTGCTTCTGGTGCCCTTCCAGCATCTCCCACGCCCATGCCTACCCACTCCCTCACAATTTCTTGTCCTCTTCTTTGATTACTGTTTTTACATATTCATAGATGCATTTATAAATACATAAATACACATATATACATGTACAATCACACACACACACACACACACACACATATATATATATATATATATATATATATATATATATATATGATTCACTGAGTTCATTTAGTGGTGCTCATGTGTACCTGTGTGTTACACAGAACTGTCCTCCAACAGATGACAAACAGATGTCATCTTCCCAAGCTTGGTTGTTCCTTCTTTCCTAGGACCATCAACAGTATAACTTGTTGACTCTCATGCACCACTATGAAGGAGGAAGAGTCAGCCCCACTTCCCAACCAATCAGTTGGCCCTAGTTGCAAGTGATCTGGGCAGAGGGTCAAAGAGTATGTAGGCTGAGGAAACCTGGGGGAGGCTTTCTTGCCATTTTATGCAGCTGTCGGGGAGCCACCATCCGTGCTTGAATGAAGAATTTCCAGTGGCTTTGGTGGGGGTGGGGGGCGCCCACACTCCTGTAAGTAAACTCTCACCCATTGCTCTGTAAGTAAGCCCAATAAACTCACTGGCTTCCCAGACTGCAGTTTGGTGAAACTGTTATCTTGGTTTGTCATTGGGACCAAGGGAGGATAAGGGGTGTTGTTTATACCCCTCAGAAGGAGTTTTTAGCTACACTGTGTTTGGGATTGCTTCTCAGGGAACTAGTCTCTATGGAAAAGTGATTTTCCTTCTTTCAGCATCCATTGATTCCTATAGCTTTTCATCTTGAGGTAGGAACCGCATGAAATTTCCCACATCCATCTTAGTAAGTCAACTGCTTTTGTCTTGATAGACTGCCATGCTGTGGAGATTTCACTGGTGCAGCTTCCCTATCATGTCTAGAATGCATAACGCACAGCAGGTTTCTGCCTTCTCTCCTCCGCAATGTCCTCTGAACCTTAGGTGTAAAGGTTGCTTAGAGATGTGCCCCTTAGGACTGGGCATCTCACAGTCACTTATTCTCCCCATTTGACCAGTTATGGAGCTTTAAAATAGTCTCCATCTGTTGCAAAGAGAAACTTGTTTGATGAGGGGTGAGAGATTTAAAGACAAATACACTTGTCTTTAAATATAATGATACATACTTAGCATATAGTAGTAAGAAATTATGTTGGCCTAAGAAAGTGACAGAAGTACATTCTTCTCTAGGCTCTATGACCTCTCCAACCATGTGTATTTGGCTATGTTGACAGTACCATGCATGAATTCCCTCCTACTGAGTGGACCTTACTTCCAATTAGACAGTTGTTTATTACTCCCAAGATAAAAAGGTCACCACTGCACCAATCAAGATATCGCACTGGGCCAATCATTGTTGAGATTTGTAGACTTCACAACTGGATAAGGTCATTGATTGGTTTTCTCCCTGCAGCTTGCATAGTATCTTCTGCTAGCATGAGAACTAGTCTTCTGAGAGGAAGCTTCCAGGTCAGGTCCACCTCAATTGCTCCACGTCCTGTCTCCAAACTATGTTCTATCTTCAGCAACAGGGTCTTGCCTTCAAGTTCTAGATGACAATCAATATTTTTTTGAAACAGACAGTGCAAGTTTTACCATAGTTATTTAACAAGATAAAGCTTAGAGATGCCATTTGTGTAGTATTTAAAGTCTAGTAGTAGCAGAAACTAGTATAAAGGAGCATATTTCCTTTTATTCTTCTATAAAAGTCCATGACTTTCCCCACACTACCTAAATCCCTGCATCTTCCCACTGAAATGTCTGTCTATACTTGTGTAATTTCTCTGGATTTGACTCCAAAGGCATGTAAGTTAGAGCAAATCTTTCTTACAGGTGATATTTTTACTGGCTGACAGATTGAACGGGAAAATTTTTAGGTCCTATTGAACTGAATTCTCTTCATGTGGAAAAGGAATGTCTAGGCAAAAGCACCAAGCAATGTTTGACAAACCACCCAAAAGAAAAAGAATGTTTACTGACTGTTCTCTATGGAAGAACTTCCTGGAGTTCTATATGGGATATTGTAAAATAAATATTTCTAGAAAAATAATCATGAAGCTATATCCCAAACACCAGAACATTTAATGTCTTAGACATCAAGTAGATGTTATAAATTTCCAAAACTTTATGATACTCTGAGTTGGGAGTTAATCAGCTATGTAAATCTTGGTGGGTGGTCTCATCAGAAAATTTAAAGAGATAGGCAGAGTTTTTTAAGGTCCTTTTAAATTCCACAGTTATATTCACCATCCTTCAGAACTTTTTTTCTGCCTTTGTGCGAAGGGATTTTGTTCATAACATTTTCCCTCTCTCCATATTTCCATTTGTCTAAGTTCTTTTCCATTAAAATTATATGGCTATTCCTAACTGCTGTCTACAGTCTGCGAACAACTACTATTGGCAGTTCCTCCTGCCCTCTATTTCTGCTGCATAAGCACCTTGTTTATATATCTGTTGTCTTTCATAAGTAAAAGATGACTTTGTTAAAGCCAGTGCATACTTCCTGATCTAGAGATCACGGCTTATCATATTGTCATCATCCATGTGAGACTGATTACAGCAATTGCTATAGTGAAGATGATTGTTTGTGTAGATGACAATGTTGTGATAATCAGAAAGTGTGGTCATTATGTAAAATGCTTCTTATGAGTGCAGATACTTAAGTCTGCCTTCTCCATTCCCAAATCAAAATCTTTGGAAATAGAACCCATGCACTGACATTTTATACAAGTACTCAGGCCAGAAATAGTAAACTTTGGAGACATGAATACCGACTTTTGTGTTTCTGCTTCATACTAGTAATGTATTTTTAAGATTTTTAAAAATTTTTATTATATGTATGCATACATATGAGTATTAGGACTGCGTGCACACATGTCATGCAGTGCCTGAGGAAGACAGCGGACATCAGATCCCCTGGAACCGGAGTTACACAGTTGTTAGCCATCATGTGGGTGCTGGGATTTGAATAGGGGACTTCTGCAAGAACAGTCAGTGTTCTTATCTACTGAGCCATCTCTCCAGCCCCTATTTTTATTTTTTTTTTCAGTTTTGTGTGTGTGTGTGTGTGTGTGTCTGTGTGTCTGTGTGTCTGTGCATGTGTATAAGTGCAGATGCTCAGGGAGGCTAGAAGAAAGCATCAAATTCCCCCAGCAGCTGGAGTTACAGGTGGGTGTGAGCTGCTTGATGTGGATGCCAGAAACTGAACTTGGGTCCTCTGCAAGAGTGGTGCTTTGCTCTTAACCACTGAGTCATTTCTCCAGCACCACTAGTGGTAGGTTCATAGTGCATCTTACATCTCTCAGTCTGTTTAAATAGGTACCTGTTTCAATGGGTTCACAGCCCCATAAACATTCTTTCCTGGAATGCAGTTATGCGGTTATCAGTGATGTTCATTAAAGTCTGTTTCTGTGCTCTTTGCAAAGTAGTTTCTCTCTCTGACTCTCAATGAGTTTCTGGTTCCCCGTGTTACCAAATCTCCTGTATTGCAAAGAAGCATCAGCTGTCTCAAATGCACACAGAAATAGATAGCCTATGATGTAGTTAGTGCCTCTGGAAATATCTTGTACTCACTTATGGATTGGTTTTTCTTTTGAGACTGGGTCTCACTGTGTGTCCCTGGCTGGTCTGGAACCTGCTATGTAGATCAGGTTGGCTTTGAACTCATAGAAAGCTGCCTGCCTGTGACTTCCAAGTGCTGACATTAAAGGTGTGCGCTATCGAGAGCAACATACTTACAGATTTTTCATTTCTAATTTTATTTTGTTTATAAGAGCAAAACTTTTCTCTTTTAACAAGAGTGCCTGTAAGGGTGCTACATACTTTGTACAATGTCTTACTTGATCTTGGCAGTAGGTATCCACTAGATGTTACTGTGTTGTGCCTAAGGAACCCTAGATTCAAAGGAGCTAAGCAAATTATGCCAAAATAAATAATCAGATTACAACCATCCTGACACAGGTAATTGGTGTTATTCATCTTTATATGTTCACTAGCTAGCAGGGTTTGAGTGTTGAATAGCTTAATTTTCAAATGAATAGTTGGATTAAGAGATAAATGCTGGTAATTCAGCTGGAAAATATCAGAACTAGAATTCCAAAACAAGACTGTGAGTGAGAGCCAATGCCTCACTGCCCTGTCCCTGGGCTCCTCTGGGAAATGTGCAGGGCTGGTTTCCAAAAGAGGCGCCGGTGCCGGGAGTTATGCACAGAAGCACGAAAACGCATCGTGCTCTCAAGAACGCGCCTTTATTTGCTTCTTGTTTCACCAGCGATTTTGTGACTCTAGGAAAAGCATGTACTCATTTTTTCTTCTCAGAACTTAGATAGGATACATAAAACTGGGTATTTTTTTTAATAGTATGCCTGCTGTTTGCACATCTTCTTCTGCCTGTTAAAATACCACAAATCTTCGCCTGCTGTTTGCTTATGCTAAGGCTTCAGCCATCAGATATTCTACTTTAGCATGCTATGTGGCATGAAGATCCAAGTTTATTCATAATATAACAAAGTGGAGCTTGTGTTTTAGCACAGACTGAAGTTTGTTTCGTTCAAGAATGTGAGGTTGGTAGTTATGGATTCACACCCATGCAGAGTCATTACCATTAAACTATCACATTTTCTGTTTATGTTGATTTCGAATTATTTCTTCTCTTAAAAAAAATGGAATGCCTCTGTTAGCCAGACCAGAGTGAGCACATAATGATCCCCTCTGTTGGATGAACACTGTTGGACCTGTCTCCTAAAAAACGTTGTTATTACCACCCACAAACTCATCAACAGGTCCTGGCTCTTTATGGGATCTGGGTGTCTCAACCCTCCCCCCCACTTGTCCTCTGTTCACCTCCACTTGGGAACATGGCCACTTGGAGGAGGGGAAGCTTTCCCTCCCTTAGCAACAGCTGGAGATGCTGATTCAGTAACTTCCACTTAACCCACAACAGAATGCGCTAATTTCATGATAAAGTTTGTATTTGTGATTAAGGAAAAGATCCTTTAATTCTACTCCTGCAGATGCTTTTGATCCAGTTTCAGGAGTGGACTGGTTGGTCACAGAAAAACTGATATGATATTCAGTTTCTCAAGAGTCAACTTGGAAATTAACCCATGGATCGTAATTCATTTAGCCAATAAAAGAACACAGTATAGAGAGTCTCAGAAAGGATTATCTTAGAAGGGAAGCCCTGGTGTCACTGCTCTAAATTACTGGCCATTTCAATATGCATTGCTAATGGCAAGATTCATAAAGTCTCAGGGAAAGACTGCATGCAAGACTGTAATTTTTAGAACACTTTTTATTCTTTCTTTGTATTATGATTTTTATGTTTCATAACTTACTCTTTTTTATCTACCCCCAATGCACTCTAATAAAAGTACAATGAAAATTTAAAACACTGAAGCAAACTCAAATTACTTCTGGTGGGAGATAGGAAGGAACAGAGGGGAAATGAAATGCTCCCAAATAAAAGAACATGTAGATGAATTCACAAATGCACACTTTCTTTAAGGATTGGAATCTGAATGCCAATTCCCAAGTTTGTAACTAGTTAGAACATTTTCCTCTAATATAAAAATTAATAGGAGAACGTAATTTCATGTAATACAAGATTCCAGTTCTGTTCCCAGACCCATAAAATTAGGAAAAATTAAAGTAAATATCTCTATCAGGCTGTACATGTTCTTTCCTTTGCTTCTGGTATTTACTCAGAAATGTAAAATCCAGGGTACTTAGGCTGTGCACTTCATTTAAGAAGGATCTCTAAGGCTGTGCTCTACCCACCTCCAGCCTTATCACCTGTCACTCACAGTGCTGCAGCCTCTTAGGTTCCTCTTGTGTTGCTCTTCTTGACTGGCTTCTCTCCACTACTTTAAAATCTATGCATTTGCTGGTGCTCTATCTCCTAGACACTTCCTCAGATCCTAGAGGACAGCTTCTCCTTATGCTCCAGCCCTCAACCAAAGAATAACTTCAAACAATCTTCTCTTACTACCAGGTTTCTAAGAAGTATCTGTGAGTGATCCTGTGCCTTCTCTAGCTATAATTTCCTTTACAACACTGAGCACAATCAATATTGATTTAATTCTTTATTAACTTGTTTATTAGCTGGTTAACATCATGACATCATGAACTGGATGCTTCCTTTACCCCCACATTTGCTATGTCATGTAGCACATAGTGAACTCTTAACATTTTGTTCATGACCTTAGGGTATAGCCTCCACATTGCATCCATACACAAGCCCACTTCCAACCATCTTTAATTTCTAGTCCTGACCTTATACATGTGGTTAGGCAAAATGTAGCCCTTGCCAACCAAGTTCACATCTAAATACTAAGTAGTCACTGTATGTTAGATTTCAAGAATTGTACAGCTATTGTCATTTGTTTGCTATTTTCTTAGTATGTTGATCTGACTTGACTTTAGTGGAAGGAATAGCTAATCACTATTTGATGTTCAGATTGCCTTATATAGCTATAGCTTATTTTAAAATACAGAACATAAATATTAGACTCCTTTTAGGAAATTATTATTTAATAAAAGAAAAGAAAGGCTTACAAAGTTTGGGGAGAAATTACTTCCATGAAACACAGTGTGTTTCCCCATGTCATATAATGATGGTTCATCAACTGCCTGGGATTCAGCAGAGGGTGAGTATATCCTTCTGAGGCTGTTGAGAATTCTGTGAACCCATTAGTGGAGGCATAAACCTTCAGATCAGAGGTACGTCAGTGGGACCAAAGATTCGGAAGACTTTACTGTCCTAACAGCCATATTTCAATTAGTGCTAAGACCAAATGGAACATGTGTATGTGTTTGTGCATGAAGGCATATGGGCACATAGGTATTTGCATGTCTTTGCTTCTAAACACATACATATGTACATCTGTATTTAAATAACAGATGAATTTAAATTCATTTAATGCTTAAGATTTGATATATTAAATATTAAATCTAAAAAATAGATGCAGTTTCAAAACAAGCAAGGTTTATATATTTAAATATGAATTTTTCAACAAGCTGCTTATCAATAATAGCAATAGAGGTCTATGAATAAACCTTCCATCCAGTTATAATAAGTTGGAAATCTAAAACAGTGTTGATATTAAAGAGACATTTCAGTGGTTAAGAGTCACACAGCATGGAAACTGGAGTTCAGATCCTCATAACTCATGTACCTGCTGTAGTGCCCACCTGTGTTTCCAGCCACAGAAGGGGGTTCCTAGAACAACTGGTCAGCAAGATTAGACATATCAGTGAGCTCTGGGACTGATTGTGAAGCCCTGCCACATTGAATAAGGTAGAAGAGCAATTGAAGATGATTCCTAACATTAACCTCAAACTTCCACATGCGCATGCATGTACATACATGTAGACACACAAATGAAAACCATGGATACACACATGCAAATGGAAAAAGAAACCAAATTACAGTGTTGTATTCCATTAAATGATCGCACCTATTTAAAAAAAGGTTTTATATCTATTTTAATGTCTAAACCTAAATCCCTCAAATTGTTTAAATGGCTGTAGAGGTCAAGCCAGGATCAGTTCTAGCTATAAATTTTATAACTAAAACTTGTGAACAAACAAAAATTCATACTCAATATTTTCCCGTTTCACTCAACAAGAATTTGAAAGAGACTACGAAGTAATTTAAATTTGTAATGTTCAATTTTTCTTTAAATTGACCTTGTCAGGCATTCAGGGAAGCATGAACCATTCCTTAGTTTTTTTCAGTTACTGTATTATCATTCTGAACTTTAATGCTTTATAGCAATCAAACCTCAAAATATTATAGAAATATATTTTCTTAGTCAACACAAAAAGCTCACATTTTCTCCAGATAAATGGAATGCTAAAGTAAAGGACAGCTAGAAAAATATGTCAGTTCTTCATTTTGAATAACTTATTTTGTAATTAAGCCTCTTCAAACTTTCTGTAAAATATTTACTAATTTAACATTTTGTAAAAACACAAATAGATAACTTGTTTTTATATTACTGGCTTCATTTAATCATACTCTTTGTTAGGAATCAATGTAACAAATAGCTACTTTGTATAGAAACTGGGAATTAACATGAAAACTATCAAGATATATCAAACCAGCCAGACCCATGACCTTAAGAAACATATTCCATATGAACATCTGCATAAGAGAAGAGGGCCTGAAGGAAAGGACGAATGTAAACATGACTTTGAGTGTAGAATTCCATTTGTCTCATTTCTCTGGCCTTTCTCTTAAGGCCCCTGAGATAGTCTATGTAAGTTTTCTGTTTGCTTTCTTGTTTATTTTTTGGTTAAAATAACATTCATTGAATTTGTGAGTTCATTAAATTTTAATTCTAAAAGCTGTGAAGTCACAAATTTGCCTTCATGAACTTACCACTTTCTTTGAATCCAATCAAGCTGGTATTATTGAATTTTACATTTCTGAAAATTCTCCAGCCAAAAATAAATGACTAGTATGGATAATTGGCAGCATACAACAATGGATTTCATTCACATATCAATTTGAATAGATGGCAGTTGCACTTTCAGTTGAACTTTAGAAAGGGATTAAATGAAGACAAATCCATGAAGCTTGCTCTGAGATAGTTACATGAGCAGAGCTTCGTTTTCAGTACTTTAATTGGAGGACTACACGGTAAACACTGTGAATCACAAGTACAAGCTAACCAATAGACACTAACTAGGAAGTCTGGTGTAAGCGCTAGAAGAATTGAAGACACCAAATAAGTACTGACAATCAGACATCACACCTAGGTTTTTAAGTTATGCAGTGATATATACTGTTTCCAAATACTTTAGACTTGAGAAAATATATTTCCCTCCTTATTAATTAAAAGGAAAGAAGTGATAATTTTACAGAAACCCCAATTTAAATTCTTATGAATTGTGCCCATTTTCTCATGTATATTCACCCTTGTTACGCATCTAATGTTCACTTATGTTCAAAGATAGTTAGCAGACATCAAAAATATAGATTTTAACCTCTGATCGGAACTTTTTATTTGTTTGGTAGTTTTCAGTATTTTTGAGACTTAGTTTGGTGTTTCAGAATAAACCAGTATGGGAACATCAACTTTCACAAATCAAAGAACAATTGTCACAGTGAATTTTGTTATTTTATTAGATACATGTTTTTAAACATGAAATGTATAAAGATACAAAGTGCTATTAAAAGTAACTCTTACTACATCTGTTTTTGTTAGTAACAAGCATCCTTTATTTGTGCTATGTTTTCTTTTTTTTTCAGTCATCAGAGCTTAATCCTGTCAAAACATTTTAGCATTGTCTCCCATGCACAATTCATTCATTTAGCCATGTCATAGTAAGCCATGTTTTAGCACTTAGACTCCTTCATTCCCTGAACCTGTTCCTCTCATCTGTGTGCTTTCATTCCCTTTAGCCTGTTCTCTCTGTACTTACTGGTGAAAACTTGAAATACATCTTCCCAAACCCCTGTCTTGTCCAGTCTCTATTGGTCACCATAGTTGTTGATGGTACCACCTAAAAATCTTTAGAACATGCATTCCTTCCTCACCATATTAATATGCCTCAGTTATATCTGAAGTTATCATCAACCTCTTGCCTGAAGCACCATATTAATCACTTCGATGTCTCAATGTCTGCCGTGCTGACAAGGAAACACTTTCTGAATAGAAATCTCATCACATCATTCACTGGAGAGAAGCCATTCTTGTTTCCAAGATGATTTCCTTGGCATCTCCTACAAAGGCTTCTATAATCTATATGTACCCAATGCTTGCAAGCACTCTGAAAGTCCTCATTCTTCTGTTATTCAAAATGTATTCATCTATTGCCTCAAACTCATGCCAGTCTTTGTCTCAGTGAGGGTAACCATCATGTTACCTCCTCTAGCCCCACGTAGCCATGTATGTACTGATAAACTTCAATTCTTTCTTTCTTCCTTCCCTTCCTCTCTCCCCTTCCTTCCTTCCTTCCTTCCTTCCTTCCTTCCTTGCTTCCTTGCTTCCTTGCTTCCTTTGTTCTTTTGAGATACAGTCTCACTGTGTAGCCCTGGCTGGCCTGAAACTCACTATGTAAAGCAAACTGCCTTTTAACTCACAGATATCTACCTCAGGAGTAGATAGCACCTCATGGGACTAAAGGCATGTGCCACCACGCCAAACTTAATGACAATTTCGACCATTTTCTAAGACTAAGTTGAAGTATTAACTATTCTATAAAGTCTCTGCTCTCCACTTCCGCCATCTCCACTGTTCATATAAGAGTAGCCAAATAGTATTTGAAAAAAGTGGTTCAGAAATGCAAAATGAAATCAATTATTAGAATGGGACAAAGAAAATAAACTTGACAAACTAAAATTCTATTTTTTGTCTTAAAATCACAAGATTTTTTTATGGCTAGAAGAGTTGTTACAGTCAATCCAGACCAAAGCTTTCTGTGGTTTCCATATAAAAAGTAAAAAGCTTTTGTGTTAAGATGAAGTTTGGGAAATTTGTATCTAGTTGTGTAATACTGACTATAATTTGAATGATCCTCTACAGCATTTATGAAAGCTGTCACTACAGTATTCAACCATAAAAACAGGATCCTAGAGTCTGAACTGCATAAACTCAACTTCTCTTTTTCCCACAGCCAGCATTTAAACTTTCTCAAAGAAATTTTGTCTAGTATTAAGATTTACTGTTCATATTAGACATTTTCATAAAAGCAAACAAATCTCTGCTGCAAGTAGGGTTGAGTTCTCCTTGTGTTTTTATTTTTGAAATCTTTGTTCATAAAGACAAAAACAAGGAAAATGCAAAAAGAATTAATGTATCATAATGTAGACTTGCTTCATCTCATCAGTGAAAGTTTTAGAGAAGGAGGAAATTGAACAAATTCTTTGGCGTATCTTATACTAGCACAAGAAATTACTACCAATTATGGACCCACTCAGAGCTGTCTTCTGAGAAGTTTCTACACATCCAAGCCCCAATCTTTAAATGAAACTAATCTAAGGAACACCAGTATATGAAGTTTTGAATGTGTAAATCATATTCAAATTAATAACTGATCTATTTAAAGTTGTTTCATAATTTGTGAACATTTCAGGAGCATAAAATTTCATAATTATATGTTTTTCTTAAGTAGCCACATTTCAGAAGGAAGGACATATTGACATGGACCAATCGGATCAATTGTCATGGAATCCAGAGTTATTTACTGCCCAAAACTTAAAGCAGCATTTTTCAAATATGATCTGCTTTTCCATCATGAAAATGTTTCATAGGATTTTTTTAAACCTGTGAATGTGTTTTTGAAATGGATTCTGATTAATTCTGAACAGTTAGGGCTTTTCTGTACCTTTCCCTTGTAGGGTGTTTCCACACTTAAACTAGGTTCACATTTGTTTCTAAGCCCCTAATGCTGAGTTCCTGGCATGAAAAATGACTTTGTTACTTGGAAAGGCGTTCTCCCTTACAAGTCCCCCAGGTCCCATAATGGTGAAATCTCCTATGCCACTTTATAGGACTGCCCCACCCCACAAAAGATCATGGACAGGAAAAGCCACCCTCCCTTGCCCCACATGCTTCCTCAGTTTATTTACAAAACGTCTTGGAATGAGAACGAGCTGCTTGTGGTTCCTGTGGCTGATTCAGGGATGGTTTCCTGCAGGCAGAGGAGGCTGGTCAACCGAATGACCTCTCTGTAGCTAACCCATGCACCCTAATGGGAAGACTCTTTGGTTTTATGGGTACCCTTTCTAACTATGCCTAAAGGGTTGTGTTTTACAATGAAGACCTTAATAATCACATCATAGTGAAGACAGGCTAATAGTGGAAGGGTCTATCAGAACTCATACCTTCCCCTACCTTTATGGTTTAAAACTGAAATGTCCCTCACAGGCTCATGTTTTGAAATCTTGTCCCCCAACTGGTAAGTGATAATATGTTTGGAGGTTGTGCCACCCTTGTTGAGGCATAGCTGGTAGACTATTAAGGGTGAACCTTTGAAATTTATAGCCCAAGACCCTGATTATCATCTCATTCTCTGCTTCTTGAGATGACACCATAAGACTGGAGGGCTTTGTTTTTGTAATAAAGAGCTTAATAACCAAACATCACTATGCAGATATTCATAATGGCCAGGTATACCAGTGGTTATACCTCCCCCTACCAATAAAAGAAGTCAGAAATATGCTAGGCTACAGTTCTACAGTTAACTGCTATGTGCTAATCTTTGCTTCTCAAGGAGCATGCTTTTCCCTTCTGACATCCCTCAAGGACAATAAAAGATCTGTAGTGTCTTCAAATAGAGAAGACATTAGAAGGAGAGATAATACTAGATACCCACTACGTGAAACATGTCCTGATTTAGTAACTTCTGTCACATACGGAATGATTACTGGTCATAATAAAGTGAAGAGGGGAAGAGCTCAAGTAAAAATGATTTCTCAAATGTTCACTTTTTGTTGAGACTTGCTAATGAAAACTCTTACCTCATACATTTCTGACTCATAAAAACCTGGGAATATGTGTAATAGAGATTCTTGGAATAATCCTCTACTAGTCCATTGTCTGCAAGTATGCCTTTTACTTGAATGAGTAGATTTGAATGATGGCACAAAAATTATAAGGCTTCTCTCTTAAAAGGCAAAATAATAAAGTATAAGCACTCATATTTGATTCATATAGACATATACTGATAAAATTTAAATGTCACATTTTTAGCATTGCGCTTAATAATGGTAATTCTTAAGCCCATGTAAGGAAAAATATTTCTAGAAAGAATTGGGAGGTGACAAATAACAAACTTAGTTTCTGAATCAGTTTGTATTGGACCAAAGAGTAGAACTGTGTTCTTATAGGTCAAAGCTGAGAACAGACATCCCAGATCTTAACGTCCTTCCTCAGCATCCTCATGTTAGCCCTACCTAGTGTCTGTTCCACTTGCTGATGCTTAGCATCTGTGACACACACAAAATCATGTTCATTTTACCAATTTCAGAGCAAAAAGCAGAAAATTGCCCACCACCAAATCTCCTGTATAATTATTCAGAAAGTATATTTTACTGAGATTTTTGAGAAATCATTTGAGCCAAATATATTCTGATTCTTCAAATACCCAGATGTATGATATTTGAAATTAAAAGTAATGTATGCAGTAAAGGGAAATTCTAGATCAAATAACAAGATAGAGGGGAAAAAAATCTCACCTCAGTCACTTGTTCTCACCAAATTGAAAGCTAATTAAAGCAATGTATATACTAGCAAAAATGTCATTTTATTTTATATCTATGGTTTAACCTCTCTTTCTGTCTTTCTCCATCATTTCCCCAGTGCATCCTAACGTCAGCCAAGGCTGCCAAGGAGGCTGTGCGACGTGTTCAGATTACAATGGCTGCTTGTCATGTAAGCCCAGACTATTTTTTGTTCTGGAAAGAATTGGCATGAAGCAGATAGGAGTATGTCTCTCCTCATGTCCAAGCGGATATTACGGAACTCGATATCCAGATATAAATAAGTGTACAAGTAAGTGTCTACACCACATAATATTTTTATCTCATCCTTGGGGACTTCTCCAAATTGAAAGGGCTTCTAAGATATCTGCAATGTTCAACAATAAGTAAACAATAATGTTTACCTGATGTTTAGGCTAATAGATACATACATTTAGCCTTCAGAGAAGGACAGTTGTCATCTCTAATTTACAAAAACATCCACTAAGATTTTGTTTCATTCTGTATTGTTTTGTTTATTTGTTTGATTGTAAAAGCTAAGGCTAGGAACATGAATCTTTTTAAATGTTAAATCTTTTTAAACGTACTACAGGAATCAGAAACAACTGAGTTCCTGCTTCTATTATAAAATGCAAATTTTCAATAGCTGGAAGAATTATTTTAGCTATTTTTGGCTTCCAGAAGGTTTCCAGTAGAGCAACTAAAATATTTATTTTATTGGTTGAAAATAAAGTTTGAACTTACTCTCATCTGAACCCCCCAATTCTATTCTCAACAATGAAGATGAAGTGACCTTTCAAAACTACAAATCAGGAAATATCACTCCTCTACTCAAACATCACATATTGCTGTGCCTATCCAGCCAAAGTACTGCTCCCAATTCCCCTCCACCATCCTGCACCAGCCTCTTTATAAGATCACTTCAAGATCTGCCTTCACTGTTTCTGTTCTTCATTGACTCTTCTGACAGTTTCGAAGCTATTTGACAACATAGGAACATGACATGCTCTCTCATCCCATCCATTCAAGATCCTGATCCTGTTAACTTCTGAGTGAGGTGTTCCATGGCCATCTTCTCCAAAATAGTTTGCCTCTTTTATTTTGCAGTCACATCCAATCTCTTTTTCCTACTTTAATCTCTTAGCATTATCTGATTGTTGTTGTTTTCCAGAACCAGATTTCTTTAATCTTCCTCTCTGGGTCTTAACTAAGCATATTTCAGGGGATAGGATTCTTTTTGAAACTGAGTCTCTTTGTAACCCCAGCTGATCTGAAACTCACTATGTAGTCCAGGCTGGCCTCAGTCTCTGTCTGTCTTTGCCTCTTGAGCACTGGGGATTAAAGACATGTGTCATCACCCCTGGCTGGCTAGATTTTTTTTGGGTAAGTGGTCTTTTTAAGACAGGGTCTTCCTGTAGCCACAGTTAGCCTGGAACTCAGTATGTAGTTCAGACAGACTCAGTCTCACAGATATCCACCTCTGCCTCCCGAGTACTTAGACTAAAGGAGTCCTAGCATTTGGCTAGCTTTTTTGAGCCTCAGGTATCTTAGCTGTAAATTAATGCTATTATGGTGACTACTATACTGATTTATGGTAAAGTTTAATTAACATTGTAAAATAATTGTAATAATCATGGCTTATAGTAATCATTACCTAAGGGTCAACTACTGATATTATTTATGTTTCCTTCTAGAAGTAAGATTTGTACATTCTGGATTCCCCTTCCTGTGAACTGTATTAACAAAAATCTATAATAATTCTTGACATATAGTCAAATATTCATTGAATGAATAAATAAGTCTCAAGAATATTATAATTGCTGTATCTCAGTATATTTTATTAAAGTTCTAATGAAACGCTTTTACTATCATTTAATACAAATAAATACTTGATCTTATAATCTTAGTCATATATACAATTTGAGTATCTCATATGATATCTCTGGAACCAGATGGTGGATGTTTCTGGATTTGGGAACATTTTCATAAATTTTACTGGTTGTTCATTCCTAATCTGAACATCTAAAATCTGTAATATTTGGGACATAATATCAGTGATCAAAACATTTAAATTTTCAGAGAAGTCTTGATTTTAGATACTTCAAATAAGGATGCTCAGATTATATTACCAAAATATTTTCAATCACTGCAATGAGTTTGGAAAGCAGCAACTGCTACACATCAACTAAGTTACTCAGGGGAGTCTTCAACTAGTTTAGCAAAATAACTTTGAACTCCAAGTGTTTGCACGATGCAAAAGTTGCATGTGCATGGGAAAATGGTATAACAATTGTTTAAAGGGGATAACAAAGTCACTTTTTTTATTTTTCTCCTTCAGAATGCAAAGCTGACTGTGATACCTGTTTCAACAAAAATTTCTGCACAAAATGTAAAAGTGGATTTTACTTACACCTTGGAAAGTGCCTTGACAGCTGCCCAGAAGGGTTGGAAGCCAACAACCACACCATGGAGTGCGTCAGTATTGGTGAGGAAGAACTTTAAGATTTTGAATGAATGAGAAACACTTCAAATGACAGTGGCATTCTCCATGAAGTTCCTTCTCAAAGCCCAATAGCTCAAGACCCTGAGTAGATACATATAAGGGGCCCTCTCCTTTCTTTATGAAGAGACTGTCCTAAAAGTGCTGCATAGCCTTAGTCAGCATGAATCACAGGGTAATTTAAGTGCTGCTATTTCTTAAGGGCTACTGATAATTGTTTCAAAGTATTCTAATCATCATAGATTCTTTTGTTTCGGAGAGAGAATTAACTAATTTCCTCCTCATAACAAGGAATATCACAAAAACCCTTTAATGCCAACCAATAACCAGAGTTATTTCCCAGAGGAGAGAATTTTCTCTTGATGTGGCCCACACTTGATGCAATGGCCTTCTTGCACAGGTATTCAGAATAAAGAAAGAGAATTTTGGAATCACTCAAACTGACAGACTGAGACAGTCCCAAGGTTTGATTAATTGCAGGCCAAGTTTTCCAGAGGGGAGGTCCCTAGCACGAGTTGTCTGTTTAAATAACGGATCACTGTCAGGCTGTATTCTCCCTGTTTTAAAAGTTGTACAACTACTAGAGTTATGAGTTTGATGCACACTTGCAGAACAGATGCTCATAGAATGGGAAAACAGCATAGGAAAGCTCAAAATCCCCTGGGCAATGACTGTAGGAACCTTTGATGCTGTCCTGACGTTGGCATGTGTACACAGAGCCTCCTGATTCAGTACAAGATAGTCTCCAGGACTGCCCCAGGCTCCTACAATATGGCTCTTTTAGAATCTGAAGTGTTGGAGAAATAGGTATAAGTTGGTGGTTTAACTATTTCGTGTCCACCTCAAACTTTTATTTCAGTAAAAAAAATTTTTAGATGGAATGAAAAAAGGAGTTGATCTTTTAAAGTTAACTTCAGAAGCATTGGAAAACAGAAATCCCAAAGCAATGTGTGACTCTCTTTCGTTAAGTCTTTTCTCTAGTCAATAAAACCACAAAAGCAACTTGGGAAAAGGGTAAAAGGTACATGGCAGGGCTATTCCAGTTCATCTCCTTGTAAGTCCTGAGGGCTACAAACAGTGGAAAAAATGGGAAACACTCTGTGAAATAGTCAAGGACAGACATTCAGGGTGAATTACTAGAGGTTTGTGGGATTTAGTTGTTGAAGAGGTTATGTGTAACAAATGTCTTAATGCTTTCCTATCTGGAAAGGTGGTAGACACATGGCACTGTAGGATTAGTCATCAAAGCTAACTGGTTTGTATCAACAACAAAACTAAAACCATTTCTTAACACAAGTTTTAGATGTTTGTATGTTTTTAAATAAGCACTAGCAGTCAGACGCCCATTTATTTACTCTGGTGCATTTAGCGGGTGTAAGTGACCTAAGACACAGTCTTATTGAAAATCAGCACCTTTTGCTCAGGGCTGCTGTTGTAGCTTATTCCCTAAGGGAAGTCTGTCATTTGGGACTGGGTCCACAGGCACTACATGTACAGGCTTGCTCCAGAATATCAAGGAAAATGATGGTGTGTTTCACTACACAAAGGATTATCATAGATGATTCCTATAGCAAGTATGAAAAACTAGGTCCCAGAGAGTTGAAATGAGGACTCCAAGGCACATTTGTCAGAGCCTTAATTAGTACCTTAACATAGCTCCCCGCTGGGCTGGTTACTCAACAGACTATCTTTCCCTATGCTAAGAGCCATACCTTATCTCTTGTTTCCTACTTAGATGCTAAATTGAGTGGAAAGGTTCTAAACAGAGAAAATAATGTCCCTGTGTAGAGACGGTATAAAAGATTTATGTTACACTGTATCCAGTTCCCATGGTTTGCAATTCAAATTAAGCATAAGCTTACTTTGTACCCATCTTTTTAAGGTGGTGTATTCTCTCCAGCCTGAGCAGCAGATATTTGTCTCTTTTCTTCACTGTCATTCTGTCTTCCTTGTTGTTCCTCTTGAAGAAGTGAGTACACTTGCTCAAATAATCACAGAGGGGAATGCCTCAACTCTAAACACTGAGTATCAGAGCACATGCCCCTAACTGTGTTCTTGGTGGAGCCAGGCAGCTGGTGAACAAGAACTAGAACAGCTCAACAATGCTGAGGTGTGTCCACTGTTGGTAGAATATATAGTTCCACAGTTTCATCTCCCTCCCAATTATGGAATTTTTTTTCTATGTCTCAGACTGACAATCAATCACAGTCTACTCACTTCTAGAGTCAGGGAGCTCATTGTTTTTTTGAGATATTTACTTTATTGGTGAGTAGATAAAAGTTTTCTGTGTTAAGATTATTCTGAACTATCTTTAAGTAAGTTAGGCCCCAGACAGACTTACCTATATTGTTTATTTAATCTAAATAGAAACTTAAATCACCCTTTTAGTTGCCTTTATCATTTTTCTCAAGTTTCCATCTTTTTGGAACTGTTATTTAGAAGCTAACATTATAGTCTTATTTTAAAACTATTTCTGTAGAAAAATTCTCTTTCATTCATGACATTTAAACTATCTGATCTTATTAAATATTTTTGCTATCTAATCTCATTAGCTATATTTCCTCTTCCAATGGAATTATCTAAGATCAACATCAGAATTTCACTTTAAGAACTATTTATCTTCGGATGATAAGCTAGTAATTACCTGTGTTGTAATTTTTGAATTTAGTTTTCTGAAGTCAAAGTAAATATTTGCCTTTAATCACACTTGTCATAAAAGACTAACAATATTCTGGTTTCTACATTAATATTTATCTCCTGTGGTCCTTTTAATTCTCGTATTAAATGAACACACAAAGCCAAAGCTTACAAAGTCATGTTTCTTTTTCTGTTTTCTTTCTTTGAGGTGTTTTTATTCATATATGTTAATACTTTACTATTTTTTATGGTTAATTTAGAGAAGGGATGCTAACAGATAATGCTCATAACTGGCAAAAGATTATAATATTAAACAGTGCAGTTGCCCTATTCTTTACCCAGAATCATAATGGTGTAATTCAGTGTGAAGATTATTTTGAAGGCGGCTCAATAAAGCTCATGTAAGTTCAGAGAAACAAATTCACTTTTACATAGCTCCTGTGTTGGATTCAGTGACTGAAAAGGCACATAAAAATGCAGAATACATGAGAAGATTTCTAAAATACTTAGATTATTGTTCTTAATGTTTTCATTAGAGGTAGCATTCTGCCAGAAAATAATGATCCATTAAGTTAGATGACAATTGAAAAAGTTACTGTAAAACTTGTTTTCTTGAAAACATAGGTTCATATTATCTGCCTGGGTTACAACTCAAAGCTCTTTCAGTTGCTGTAAGCTAGGGAGTTTTATAGTCATTAAACTAAGAATGGTATTTTTCATCAAAGCTTGATAGCACATATCTGTAAACCCAGTAATCAGGAAGCTGAGGTAGAAAGATTGCGAGTTTGAAGCCAGCCCAGGCTACATAATAAGATCTCATCTTAAAAAGATGGGATTCCGTGGGCTCGGTAGATGGACCTACACTGGACATTTAGGGACATAAATCAGATTATAGGCTGAGATATATATATATATATATATATATATATATATATATATATAATTGGGTGGTGGTCAGTGGTGGGAAGTTGTGGATAGGTGAAGGGATCTAAATATCACCAAACTATATTATATAAAAATTTCAAAATTTTAATAAAAATATTTTATTACCAAAAAACAAAAAGAAGCAAATACAGTAGTTTTCAGATCTTTCTTTTCATTAGTGGTACAAAAGAATCTGCTACAAAAAAGCATGAGAAAACTATTATTGAAGACAAGAGACAACTGTCTACAGACAAAGGAAACAATTCAATATGCTTCAGAGGGGCATGCTTCTGCCCCTTAAGAATCACTCAGTGAAATTCATTCCAGAAGCAATCGTCAGCTAAACCTAACCAAAAGTTCGTTTAAGTCACGGATGCTGCTACATCTGAACTATACTAAGTAATAAATAATATTTAGGTTTTTAAGTTCCTTCAGATAATTCTCATAAGGTGCTAGAATTTGGTTCACTAAGCAATAATCACATCTCTCAAGCTCTGGTCAGGATCAATCTGAATTATAGCAGTGGTATGGAGATTATAAATCATGGGTTAATTGTGGATAACTGTTAGTTTCTGGGTCAACCAGATCTATTGCAGCAAGTAAATCCAGTGCAAGAAGGAGTTGATTCAACAATATGAGCACTGAAACTCAAAGCATCCCACTTCTGCCCTTCAGACGCTTTGGTTTATATTTATCTCATTTTGTCTTCATGATCATGATCTCTCCTTAGAATTACGGGCATACTGATGGACATACACCGTGTTTTTTTTTTCTGTTTTATGGACTAACAATCATAATTGTGGTTGTGAGCTACCTCAGACTGTTTCTGTTGTTGGGTTTCAGTACACTGCGAGGCTAGTGAGTGGAGTTCTTGGAGTCCGTGCACGAAGAAGGGAAAAACATGTGGCTTCAAAAGAGGGACTGAAACACGAGTCCGAGAAATACTGCAGCTTCCTTCAGCCAAGGGTAACCTGTGTCCCCCAACTAGCGAGACAAGAAAGTGTACAGTGCAAAGGAAGAAGTGTTCAAAAGGAGAACGAGGTACAGTCATACTAACAAAATGTGCTTCTTGGACTCCTCATAATTCAATGCTTAGTTTACTTTCTATCTTACGAATATTTGGCATCATCTCTCGTGTCTGAAGTTCTAAAATAGAATTTTATGCCTCTAAATTACAGAATATAGATATGATAAGTTTTAAATATTGAATCTGATATCAGTACTTTACATTGTGTTCTAAATATGCCTCTGCGCACAAGGTTATGTATATTGAAGCATTTGGGCTAATGCCTAGAAAACTTCTGGAACTTCTCAGAACTACAAAGCATAGCATCATTTGGTGTATGACCATAACAAAGAGATATCACCATCAATTCATTCCTTTCTTAATTGCTTGTAAGTTAAAATAATGCTATTAGTTAGCTTTACATTTGAATTAGATGACCAAGCTCATATTTCTATAATCACTAATCACTAATAAAATTCTATCCCCAAGTTGTTGTCTTTTAAAAAATTAATTCACTAGCTTTATATTCTAGATTGTAAAACCTATAAGATCAATATTATTTGTGTTAAGCCTTGTTCTTAAATCTTATCAGTACCTAGGAGGGCACTATATTACTATTTGATATAATGCTTTTCAGGTGAATTAACTTCCATTTAAAGACAAAATATAATTTTCCCATCTCTGTCACTCATTCCTCAGCACCACTGCCAATAAACGTGTTATGGACCTTCAAATAGTTATCAACAGTCTTTTGGTGAGCCAATAAATAACCATCTCAGTTAGTTAACTACCTCCTGAAGGGAACTGGATGCCTCTGGAGTTGAACTTTCTTAGTTTATTTCAGTTGTTCCTTCATTTATTCATTCAGCATAATTTCATTACATTCTCACTTTTGTGGCCACATACCACACTAATTCCTAGAGATTTACAACTAAACAGCATCCCCTCCTTAGGTTACTCTGAAGTTATAAACAGAGTTCAGTGGAAGGCTGAGCTATCTTAACAGATAATCACAATATTATGGTAAGTAAGCAAGTTTATAGACATGTGAACTAAATTCCATGGAGCACAGGAGGGCACTATAATCATGAACACTGCTCATACAAAGAAGAAAATTTGGGTCACCTGTGCTTTGCAAAGTGCTTTTTATTGTGGTAAGAGAAGTGACCCACATCAGAATGTATGGAGTGTTCCATTGCCACTGTAATTCAGCACTTAATGTGATAAAATTTTTGAAGACATGGGTTATTTTAAAGAGAACGCCAAACTTCTATAATTTGTAAGAGGTTTTGATTAAAATTTAGTTTCAGGAATGGAAATTGGCTAGTGAAGAAGGTCTTTTTGGCTTTTGCTACAAATTAATTTAAAACATCTTAGACTTTAAAGTTGGATTTGAAAGTCAGGTGTTTCATCACTGTTTGTTGGTATGCACCCATAGCTGTACGTTTACTTATGTTTACTAAATGGTCTCAAAATTTAATGAGTTACACATGACCTTTTCTCATATTCTTTCTATTAAAATCCTACACTATTAATCAGTATTTGGTATATTTTGCTTTAAAATATTAGTGAAGTAAAACTTATTCAGCAAAAATATCAAATTGAATTAATTATACTTTCCTCTTTCATTAGAAAATATGTTCTAATATATTTTCCTTGCACTTGTAAACATTAAGTGATTCTTAAAACTAGTAGCTGAAAGACAAATAATGCCATAAGATGTTAGAAATAATAACCTGTGACATGAGATTTAGCTGAAAATTCTCTTTCTGATCTTTTCTCCTTGCTGAGACTATGGAAAAGCTCATATTTACAAAGAGCAAGTTCCAGACTAGCTGAGGTTTCAGGGAGACCCTGTTTCAAAAAGCAAAAGAAGGTGTTCTATTTTTCACTTGATAAGGAAGTCGCAGGCTAACAAGAATTGTGGTTCTCTTGTGATTAAACCTCGACTGTCATTTCACTTTTACTTACTCTTCATTCATTTTTCAATATGTTTATTTTCAAGTAGGCTAGAAATTTAAGGAAGGAATAAAACCACTCCTCTATTAATTCATTTCTTCTTTAGCAGTTTCCTTAGCTTCTTGTAATATTTTCTTATCAAATAAGTGAACCCCAAAGAAATCAAATAAACAAGTAACTATGGCTTTTGCACATGGCTCTATATCAGCCATATCAAAGATCACATGAGAACATTACCAAGGTCCTCACTTAGACTTAGATATACATTTACATAATAAGTATATTATACTGTGAACTATTTTAAAATTCAAACAGTGAAAAGCACAAACACAGTTGGAAAGGAAGACTAGAAATAGACTAAATTAGCTAGAAGACATATGAGCTAATAGTTCTCTGTCAGCTTTTTTTTTTTAATAAGCATTAGAAACCTGCAAGCCTTTTAAAAGATAAGCATAGTAAAATGATAAGGATGAAGTTTATTCTACCACTATTTGAATTGCTCTGAAATGTGTATAGGTGTGTAAAAGAGAGAAAGTCTTTTCATTTTATAGCATAAACACTGAAAGATGAGTGAACTAAAAGGTCAGGTCTGTGCAATAAATCATCCTGCACATCTTGAGCATCTGTGACCCCTGCCTGAGAGAGCACCAGTGGAAAGCTCACGCCGTGCTTATTTGGAACAGGTAAGGAACACACGTTCAGGATTTCTCTGCTGCCTTCTAATCGCCAAAGGCAGAGATTCCAGAGTGATACAGTGCAGAAATGACTTTCCAAAATGTCTGCAAAGAAGTTAAAACGGGAGGAAGTGGTTTTAGAAGCAAATGAATTGTGCTTTTTAATATGTATGTTGAAAAAATACAAAGTCCCTTTACATGTGTTTTTCTTCACTCCCATTTTTCTTGCACTTTGGTTGTGAGCCTGAGCCTTTAACATCTGCACCAGCTCTCCAGTCCTCATCTTGTGTTTTGAATGACTATGGAAACTCTGAGGAAGTTGATGCCCCAATTTCTGACTTCTACTGAGAGTAATATTTGTTTACAATTTGAGGTTATCTTCTTTTACCTGACATGCTACTTTTAAATCAGCTTTGACTTATCCATCAATTACTAGCTTTATAAAAGCTATTAACAGTGCAATGCTTTAATAGCTTGAAGTTTTCTCAACTGAATTACATATTTAAAGTATTAACGTATATATTATGTATTCTAGAAGATTTTATGGACTAACACATAGATTTGTATCATATAGGCATTAAAACAATATACTGAGATAGAAATAGACTAGGAGAGCATGACACACACATTTCAGTGGTTGTCAATTCATAATTATGGTTTCTTTTGATATGCACAGTGTAACCTCAGATAAGGGGAAGTGAAACAGGACAGAAGGATATGTCTGTGCCTGCATTTGATGTAAACATGTGTCTCTCTCTGTGTGTCTATCTCTATGTATTTGTGTGTATGCGTGTGCCTTTGTGTCTCTCTGTGTCTCTGTATGCAACTTTGTGGTGTGTCTCTGTGTGTGTGTGTGTTTGTGTGTCTGTATCTATGTCTGTGTGCTTTTGTGTGTATGATTCTGTGTGTTCTGTGTGACTTTGGTGGAAAAAGAGTCAATATATTTCTTATTCTTTGCACATTCCATCAGTTTAGTGTAAGGTAGTACACTTAGTTACTTTCTATTGTTGTGATCAAACACTAACCAAAACCAACTCGGGTAGGAAAGGGTTTATTTGACTTAGCCCATCATCAAGGGAAGTCAAAGCAAACACTCAGGGTAGACGCTAAGCACAGATCATGGAGGAATGCTGTTTACTGGCTTGCTCCTCTGGCCCAGACCCAGCCTGCTTGCTTATATAACACAAGACAACCTGCCCAGGGGTGGCACTGCCCACAGTGCTGGGAAGGCTGGGCCCTCCCACGTCACTCAATCAAGAAAATGTCCCACAGACATAGTCATAGGTCAATACAATGGAGGGAATTCCTCAGTTGAGGTTCCCTCTGTCCCAGTGTGTCAAGTTGACAACTAAAGTTATCTAGCACAATAGGGTTTAGGGGAGTTCACAGACAATGAAAAAAAAACATTTTTTGTTTAACTCATGAAGATTTTCACTTATTGGAAGTATCATTCGATCTTAGAATATAAGAAGAAAGAGGACTCGTGGAAAGAAATACAGCAGAGGTCTATCTTCTTACTATAAAGATGTTAGTATGCTTTCTGCCTGATAAACTAAAGAAACTGATTAAATAGAAACAATGTCAGAGGCCATTCAGGGAAGAAACCAGAGTATAAATTATCATGTCATTGTCTTTCTTGAGTACATTGTAGGTTGCCATATGGACATCTCAAAATGACAGTAAGATATAAACTAGGCAATACATAAAGTAAAAAGTCCTTCATGTTACTTGCTAATAGATACTATCCTACTACTATTATAAATGTTAAGTATGTTAATATGAGTTTTACCTGTTTTAGAAAACCACATCAAGACCAGTCTCTATAAAATATAAAAAAAATGATAAGGAACCAGGGCACAAACTTTAATTTCAGCACTCAAGAGGTAGAAGCAGGAGAATCTCCTATAATGCCAGTCTGCTCTGCACAGTGTGTTCCAGGCTATTCAGGGCTATACAGTGAGACCCTGTCAAGAAAGAAAGAGAGAGAGAAAGTCTGTTTTGCTCCTAGGTTTATTCTTCAAACCTATGGTTAACTTCTTAAACATTTATAACTGTAAATAGGTTTCCTATAGGAAAGAGTTATATTAAATAGTAATTAAATTCAAAACAAACTACTCAGTCAAGGTTTCCAGATTCATCAGAGGCCAAATTGATGGATTATTATCTCAAAATTACAGGCTGCCACTTAGATTATATTTTCTTCCCAATTCATCTTAAAGGGCCATCTGACCTCAACATCCTGTGTATGCTCTACAGAATAATCACCTTCTGGTCTTTGGCTACAGCTGTGAGAGCACTAACCCCATGTCATCATAAGTCAGAAGAGATCAGGGTGATTTTGCTTCTGAGGGAGACATTGTTATCTGCCGTTATCAAGGGTGAAAGACTGTTCTAGAATCTCGGGAATCTCTTTGCTACCTTTCTTGGGCTTAGCCATTCCTATGCAAACAAGTTCTTTGTTCAGATTCTGGAGAGGACCAGTTGCTACCATGGTAAAGTTGAATATATTTGAAAGCCTTGGTATCAAGGACAAAATGGTGGGGCAAAGGGAGATTTTTGCTGGTCACTGTAAAGGTAATAGCCAATCTTACTAACATTTTTTAGAAATTTGAATTTTTTAAAAATGTTCTGGGGCCTGAAGTGATGACTGAGCATTTAAGAGCACTCTAGTTCTTACAAGAGGCCAGGGTTCAGTTCCCAGCACCCATATCAGGCAACTCACAACTATGTGTAACTCCAGCTTCTGACTTCCTTAAGCACCTGCACACACATAGCATACACACATACAGACACAAACATATACACATAAATAAAAATTCTAAAAAATGTAATTCCAGTGCCACACACACAGACCTACTGCATTATGTTTAGAAGGTGGGAATTTGCAGGAAATAGCAACTTCATTCACAGAGAAATAGTTCCTTAACATAAATGTATATACTTCCTCTTAAGGGCCAACAAAAATATTTCACTAAAGGTCACGAGTAGGGAAACCTGCTAGTGTTCAGTGACTGTTTTTCTTTCTTTGCAACAAATTTAATTACAATAACTGCTGCTATCTCTTGTTTTGCAATATTTTCTATTATGGTTAAGCCCAACAGCCGTTTTGTTGAAGTATATTTAGACATCTTTATGAGGTACATTATAATATCTTGGGGGGTCTTTTGAGACAGGGTCTCCCTGAGCCCCAGTTGGCCTGGAACTCACAATGTAGACCAGGCTGGCCTCAGTCTCAGGGATCCACGTGCTTCTGCCTCCCAGGTGCTGGAATTAAAGGCATGTGCTACCACACCTGGGTACATTATGATAGTTTAATATATGTATTCAAGGTGTAATATGCAAATGATGTTATGAATACTTCCATCGTTTCAAGTGTTAATCTTTTTTATGTGTTGGGAACTTCATGCTTTTCACTGATCATTTGAACCAGAAATGACTCCTCCTTTCTGGTTATTTTGGTACTGCATATTTATCTTTTCTCAGTACCATTTCACTGGATACTTCACAATTTCTCATGATCACTAATTGACTCCATTGTATGAAATAAACCTTTTAATTCCACTGTCTTTCTTTGTAGATCATCCATGGTCAAATATTAACAATTTCATGGGGTTCCACAAAATATTTCAAAAGTTCTTCTGTCTAGCTGGTGAGATGGCTTAGTGGATAAGGACATTTATGACAAAGTTTGATGGCCTGGGTTCAATTCCTGGAGCCTACATGGTAAAGAGAAAGAAGCATTCCCACAAGTTGTTCTCTGCTATCTACACAGTTGCCATGACATTTATGTACCTACATTTTTGCACACACACACACACACACACACACAAACATACATAAGATATATAAATACATGAATAAATAAATGAAAATTGAAGTTAAGCCACAAGCACTAAAACCCTTGGAAGAATCACTTAGAGACCTCTATGCTAAAATAATAAAATAAAGTAAAACTTCATCTCTCTAAATTTTGAAAATATGAAAACCAAACATAGCATGGTTGTTACAAAGATTGTAGTTTATGGATGTTACAACCTACTGAATCTGAAATGTTTTTATTTAGCATAGTTAATACATGTTTTATTGAATCATTGTGTATTTTATACATAGCATCTCAATTAATCTTAATCATCCTTATACCCCCTCCCCAACAGCACCCCAGTAACTCCTCCCTAAGTAGGATCCATACATTCTTTCACTTGTGTTAAGGTCTATTCTATCAAGTTAGTGTCTCTAAATGACCTCAGTGTAGGTTCATCCACTGAGGTCTAGGAAGATTAGCTCATGCTCACCTAAAAGTAAACAGTTACCAATATTCCTTAAGCAAAAGGTTGGGGTCTGCTACCCATCTCCCCAGTTCAGTGCTGGGTTTTTATCTGCTTGAGTTTGCGTGGGTCTTAAGCATGCCAAAACGATTGCTGTGGGTTCACATGAGCAGGGTCCCAGGAACTTGTAGGATTCCATTCCCATATAGTCGTGCACCTCCTCATTGGCTCTTACAATCTTTCTGCCCCTTCTTCCATTACCCTGGGTGAGGAAAGCTCAATATAGGAGTGCTGTCCAGGAACCCACACTCTGCAGGAAATTTAATAAAATCCAAAGTGGAGCTCAATCTTTGGAAAAACATAGGCACTACTGATCTCTAAGTTCCACCTTGAATTTTAATTTATTTATATATTTTTTATTTTATTTGTATGAGAGTTCTGTTTGCATATGTATAAGTACATCTATGCCATGCAATACCCACAGAGAGAAGAGAAGAGCATAGGATTCCCAGAGATGGAGTTAAAAGTAGTTGTGAACAATCCAGCGTGAGTCCTAGAAAGTGAACTCTGGTCCTGCTAGTACACAAGCACTCTTAACCACTGAGCCATTGCTCCAGCCTGATCTCCCCACTTTTGTTTGTGTGTGTGTGTATGTGTGTGTGTGTGTGTGTGTGTGTGTGATTTCTTGCTTTGGCCTTTTTGAGACAGGTTCTCCCTGTAGCCCAAGCTGGCCTATAACTCACAATGTAGACCATGCTGGCCTTGATCTTACAGAGATCCACCTGCCTCTACCTCCCAAGTGCTGGGATTAAAGGTGTGTGCCACCACAGACAGCCTGCCCAACTTTTTAAAAAAGCTTTATTTAATGCACTGCCAGTCTTGATCACAGATTATAACTCTTACTCTTTGTGTTTTTTTCTTATCAGATTCAGTTTAATCATTTAACTATCAAACCAGTGTGAAGGAACTATGATACTATCCATTACACTGTATGCAACTTAATCCATAACTTAAGAAATAAATTCACAATAAATTAAAAAATAAAAAATCAGCTTAGAAACTCATAGATATGGGTAAGAATTTAGTAAACACACACACACACACACACACACACAAACCCTTTTGTATCTTCAGCAACAGGTTCAGCCTCTCTGTTTCCATTGATCTTTAAATGGCCAAATCTTTCTGAGAATTCTCTGCTGCCCATGTTTGTGGGTCAATAATCAATCTAAGACAGTTGATTTGTATAATTGATGCCAAAATGAAAAAATACACCAGCTAGTACCTGATAGATGTAGAAAAAAGTGAATGATAGTTACTATATTTGCCTCTTTGCACATTTTATAATTCCACTGTATGCTCATAAAATTCTCAATGTTAAAGGAAAAGCTCTGTAGATAATAAGAAAGCTTTTATTTCATGACTTGTACTCTTTGGTTGATATCCCTTTAGTATCTCACCTTATAGTGTTATTAACTCTTTATAATTAAGGCCAAGTTTAAATCACTGAATTTTGTAGACTCACTAAGACTTTTGGAAATTATTAATGGTGGTCAGAATTCATAGCGGACATCATTCATGGCAGAAATACTTAAGTATTACTCTGATTTATATAGTCCCTTCCTTCCTAAAGCAATAGAAAAATTACTTGAATTACTTATTAGCCTTTGCTATGTTGATAGGAAACTCAGCATCCCTCTTCTAAAATAATGTTCATAAGTAGTCCTCACAAATGCCTGCATTCTTTGAGGTTTCTTTTTCTGTGTGTGATATTTAGAAGTATCTAAGACTTTTTATCCTTTATGTGTGTGTTATGTATATGTTTGTGCAAGTGTGCGTGCTTGTGTATACAGCTGGGTGTGGAGACCAGAGGTTGATATTGGGCTTCTTCCTTGATGGCTCTCCACCTTATTTTTGTGGCAGGGTCACTCACAGAAACCGGAGCACACTGACTGGCTATACCTGCTGAGTAATGAACTCCAGGGATCTGCCTCTCTCTGCTGCCCACACCTCTCTTTACTGCAACCAGAGCTTGTGTTACAGGCACTTACTGCTGTTGCAGAGGCTTGCTTCTGTGCCTGGCTTTCATGTGGGTACTGGGAATCTGAACTCATAATGTGGCAAGCACTTTGCCAACTGATGCATCACTCTGGGCCCATCTTTAATATGTTTAAAATAACACACTGATCATAATACTTAAGAGAGTACCAGTTAAACTACAGACAAAGCAATCCCTAATTAAACAATGATCTTGTTTAATTAAACAATGATCCATGAGAGATGTTTCCATTGCTTTTACTACATAACAAATAACCTAAAAACAGAGGCTTAAAACAACAACCATTCATTTAGCAATTCTGTGGCTGTGCAGTTTAGGCAGAGATCCATTCAACAATTCTCATCTTAGCCGGGCTTCCTCATGTGCATGGCTGGCCAAGGACTAAGGAACCTGGGTTATGTTTCTATTATCATCAAGATGTCAAAAAAGATCCCCAAGAGTACTCAAATGAGAAAGCAAAGCAGTTCTTCTTGAGGTTAGGCTTAGAACTGGCAGGCTACCACTCCCACAAACTTCTGCTAGTTACAAAACCAATCCTGATTCAAGAGGTGATGAAATAAGCTGCACCTGTTGCCAGAGGTGACCATCATGCTACTTTGCAAGGCACCATGCTGGAACAGGAAGGGAGGGAGGATGATGAACATTTTTGCTATCTAAAGATTTTTTTAATTAATAGTGACATATTTTATTTATCTATAAAGAGACAAAGATGAAGTTCTCTGTTCAGACAGGAGTGACAATTTTAGACCATTAGTGACTTCGTATGTAATTATTCTCTCCTTTATAGTGGAAAATATCAGAGATTATTTTGTATAGTAAGTTTAGTCTTTGAAACATGTATTTAAAATATCTTTGTTTAGGACAAAATGTATTTGCTTAGGACTCAACATCACTTCTACATTTTTTTCTTGTTTTTGGTTAGATGAAAATGGTTACTTAGTTTTCAGCACTGTCTTACTGTGATACTGTCTCCTCCTTTATAAAAGCCCAATCAACAGTTGCATAGATGTATAGGATGTCATTTCTATTGTGCTTTCCTGTGTGTAAGGAAAGTGTGCTCATTACTTTTCTCACTACTGCAACAAAATACCCAACAAAAGCAAATTTAAAAAGATAGTGTATTTTGGCTCATAGTATGAGGTCGCAGTCCATCACCAGGAAAGTCTTGGCATCAAGTCATGGAGGCAGCTGGTCCCACTGCATCCCCAGTCAGAAAGCAGAGTAGAGGAATATTAATACTCAGCTCTCTCCTTCCTAGTTAGTCCAGGACCTCAGTCCTTGGAATGATATTGCCAACATTCAGAGTGGTTCTTCCTACCTCAGCCAACTAATCCAGAAACTCCTTTACCTGTCTAAAGGATTGTTATCGTGATGATTCTAGATTGCATCAAATCCATCATCAGGATTAGCCATCACAGGAATACTAGGAGGAAAAATAAAAAGCAAGATAAATACATGTACTAGGTCAGAATTTACTGAAGTGCCAGTTGTGTGATAGGCATTCCAAGGTGTGCAGAATGTACAACTGAGAAACAGAAAAGATAGCAGCCCCTTTCATCACGAGCTCCATACCCTAAATGTTAATATCATGGTTACACTGTTCTATAAAGTAATGACCACCATTGCTCAGCTTTCTCTTTGCACATACCTATGTGGAGACTTTCCATCTTCATGAGAAAAACACCAGTAACTGCAGACTTCATTAGCGTTTACTATACTAACATGTTTAAATGGCATTTTTTACACAGGTCTCAAGCTAAATACATGTATTTTTCCTGTGACCCTCTTGTAGATGCACTAACATGAGTTTTTCAGATGGCTAAGTAGGGTTAAAGGTACGGCTTATGGCCATGGAACAGAGCTCAAGTTAAGAGAGCCTTTGGAGAAATGATCCCAAGACCTTGGCTTCATTCTCTGCCTGCTCCAGCCAACTGAGATCCCTGCCAATTAGTAGGGTTCCCTAGAGAGAGACTCCAAGAACATCAGCATAAATTTAAATTCTGGACCCCCAAATGTAGCTTCCAAAAGTACTTGCTTGTCCTTTACTAATTACAAAGTAAACATTTCTCAGCAAAAGACCCTCTTTTCATGCTCCTGCCGACCGCTCCACATCCCCAATACTCCTGAAACTGCTGGTGTTGCTGAAACCTCTTTGGCACAGGAGACTCTCCACATTTGCAGGCACACAAGGATTCTTTTTCGTTATCTTATTCTCTTCTCTTTCTTCATGAAAGCCTTACAGGCTAGCCTTGTGTCCTGACAGATTGTTTCTCCTTTGGCTTCCCAAGAGGTGTGAGGGAGAAGATAAACCAAGTTACAGTTAAGTTCTGTGGCATCATTGAAACAAAAATGTCCTCAAATTTGGTAGCATTAAAAGTCATATTTATTGTGTTATTAAGATGTTTTGTCTAATGCCAAACCATAGCTAAAGAAACTACATTTAGTAAATATCAAACATATTGCCTGTATTAAAATTTGTACATTTTAGACATAACAAATAAGCATGCCTCTCTCAAGAGATTTAATCATATATGACTATTATAGCAAAGTATACAGAACAAGATATTTTACTAATGGACAAATTTAAGCATGAAGTTTCCAGCAATGTCTTGTAAGCTAGTATTTCTAACAAGCAAATGGATGTGAGACCAAACCCTTAAATCTACTACATTCTCATTTGCTTCCTCAAGTTCATCTCTATGTCAATTCAGTCCCTTTTATTATTATTTTCAAAACACCCTCCTTTGCCCTGACCTAAACTGAAAATATTTTTCTATGTCTTTCTCTGATTTTAGCATCTCAAAAATTGTTCATATGATAGATACAATAATTGCCATAACTGAAAAATCATTGGGACATTGAGTTGAAAATGACAGATCTGTAATTGCCTTAAACAAAAGAAAACCCAAGACTTGAGGCTCTTGTAATACCCTCTCCTATCTCTTCCCGCCTTCTCCACTCATTCTGTCTCCTTTCTTTATTCAGTGGTTTGTTTTCCAGTACTACAGAGTCTTTCTAGAATTAAGAGGAACTCTGGTAGCCCAAATACACATATACAGCTTTCAACATGAAAGGATCATGCCTTTGTTTCTTTCCTTGTCTGCCTAGCCTACTTAATGAGAGGGTTTGTAACTGACCCAGCTTGAGTCACATGTTAACCCTTTGAACGAATCACAGACTGGCAATTAGAATATTTTGGTTGATCTGCTTTAGTCACATGAAGTCACTCTGAAACAAGGGACAAGTAGACCATTGTGAAGGGAGTTTTGACTTAGAAATAAATGTTTATGTATAAATTACCCATTTCAATACATGCATACAAATACACACATATACTCGAAACTTACCCAATATAGAGACATATGCATGCTCTTCTGTGAGATAATTTCTGGCCGATACTTAAGGAAAATAATTAAATAAGAGAGATTGACCAAGCTTTTTCTTTTCAATTTGAACTAGATGTGCATGCCCAGCCTAATGTTAATAATATTTTCTTTTATCCAATTTTTCCAGTTTCTCTTGGTTTTTAGAAACATTTTTTATGGGATTAAACTGACTTTAACTGAATCCAGGACTCCTTGAATAGCTTCGGGGACTGATTTGCTAACTTCAGTCAAGTCATGTCCATTTCCATTTCTAGCCGTTCAGTGTTCTGTGACAGACACACCACTGTGGGGAATGACCTTTTGCTTAATTATGCACCAGGCTGCTGGAACTTTAGGATTAGCTCAAACCTCATTACTGAACTTTTGTGTTTATGTTATGCATACACCACTAGGTCATAACTCTAGCTTCTGTGAGACCAGGCTACTATGACTGGAAAACATGTCTTATGAAGAGTTGTTTTGTTTATTTGTTGTTTCTCCTAGAAAAGCCTGTTTTCCCCACTTTTGCAATGAATCAGATAAACAGAAGAGTTTCTCAACAAAGACCAATTACATTCCATGAATCAGGATGCACATGCACATTTTTAAATGAGATATTCCTTTACTTTTGTATCTCAAACTATCCCATATCTGGAAGCACAAAGACATTTACATACTACTTGGGATAATAAAAATTAGGCAAGGAAATAATATACTATACTCACACTTGAGACATACGAAAAATAGGTAATTTCAAAAATAAGACATATGTAGGAAATGTACATACTGGCCAGATGGCTCCATGGGTAACTGTGCTTGTCACTAAGCCTGATGACCTGAGTTTAATTATCAGACCCATATGGTTGAGAAAGAGAACCAACTCCTGCAGGTTGTCCTCTGACCTCCACTCCCACATCATGGCATGTACACACACAAAAACACACATGTACAAAATAAATCAAATGCAATGAATTTTTTTAAATGTGCATACTTAAGATTAACCGTTTTCTCAAACTCATTGTAACTTGTGAACAAATGTATTAGCCTAATTTACCATAAAGAATAACCTAGTTTTTATAATGCAATTGATATAGTACTGTTCTAGTTTGGTTTCTCTGTGGTTGTTATAGACACCATGATGAAAACAGCATGGAAAGGACAGGGTTTATTTCAGTTTACATGTTACAATCCACCATCAAGGAAGATAGGACAGGAACTCAAGGCAAAAACTAAAACAATGAAAGGAAAATTGGAGAAACGGGACTTATTAGTTTGCTTCCTCCGGCGTGCTCAGCTACCTTTCTTATCTGCCCAGGTATAGTACCACCTACCACAGGCCAGGCCCTCCTACATCAGCTAGCAATCAGAAAAATACCCCACAGACATGCCCACAGGCCAGTCTGGTGGAGACAGTTCCCCAATTAAGCTAGGTTGGTATCAACTTGATAAAAACTAAACAGCACAAATATTCAGTAGGTAACTATCTTTATGGAATGTATAATAGAGAAATATCACTCAGAATAATGAATGTACACTGTATTGGGCATGTTGCTTAACTATTCTCTAACACCAAATCCTAGAGGAATTGCTTTTTTTCAAATGTGGGTTTGTCCAGAAACTGCAATACATGAGCAAAGCCATAGTGGACTCATAGTTGCCCATTTTGTCAAGTTTTATTTTGAAATCTGTACGGAAGTTTTTCTAAGATTTTGTTCTTGATTCTAGGATCTCATAGAACGTATTCGGATCATATCCGGACCCCTGGCTCTCTCCACATTTTCCCTCCCACACCCCTATTTCATGTTCTCCATTTTTATAACTTTTTTTGCTTATTTATTTTTAATTTTTTAAAGGCCTATTGATTCTGTTCCATGCCTTCCACATGCTCCTGGGTGTGAGTCAATGCCCTGGAGTCTGGTTTCACACAGTAAAGAAACAGTTATCAATTCAATAGAGCCTCCGCCTGGGCTGGGGTTTTCTACCAACCTGCCCATCCTTGCTGGGTCCCTATCTGGTGTGAGTTTACACAGGTCTGTCACAAGCACTATGGGTTCATACAAGCAACAGCACTGTGGTGTCTAGACAATATAGTTTCCTTGTCTTCATCCACTACCTCTGGCTCTTAAAGTCTTTCTACCCCTCTTCCTCAATGGTCCCTCAGCCTTAGGAGGCGTGATATAGGTGTCCCATTTACTACTGAGCACTCTGCAGTGTTTTATTTTCTTCACGTTGACCATTCATGAGTCCCTGCATCATGGCCACCTCTCTCTGGTGAGAGTTGAGAAATGTGCCAATCTATGGGCATAACAGCACGTCATTAGGAAACAGATTAATATAGTCCATTTAGTAGATTCTTTCCTATGGACCGTGATTTGTTGAGCTATGGTTTGTTATAAACACTCAATAGTTATTAACATAACATAAGACAGAGTCCCCAGTATTGGATGAATAAAGCAAAAATATTGATATTTGAGTATCAATGTACTCTGCAAGATGTTTTGAGACTTTCATGCATAATGCTTTGTTTATACATTTCTATCCCTCCCTGTTCCCCCTCCAACACTTTCTCTGCCTCAACTTCCTCTTGTGCTCATGACCTCTTTTATAGTTATCATTGGTACATATATTAACACATATGTGTGTATGTTTACATATGTATATAGCCTACTGAGTCCAATATTTAGTGTTGCTCATATGTACATGTGTTTAAGGCTAATCACCTAAGATTGGGAAACCTATAAGGGAGTTCATCCTTGGAGAAAACTGATTCAGGCTCTTAGTAGCCTAATGATCGATTGACTGTAGCTCTTCATCTAGGAATTGGGCCTTTTGAATTTCCCCTCACTGACATTAGCATCTGGACTGTTGTCATTTTGCGGGTCTTGTTTAGGCAGTCATATTACGGAGATTTCATGGGTGTGGCTTCACTGCAGTGTCGAGAAACATAATCTAGAGGCAAACATTAAGGTCCCCTGGCTTTTACAAAATCTTTCCACCCCTTGTTCATGGCAGTCACCGATTCTATATTACATTGTAGACATACTAATTGGACCTAGGCAACCCACAGTCGTCACTTATCCTCTTCATTTTGATCAGCTATGGATCTCTACAGTATCCTTCCTTCTGCTGGAAAGGAATCTTCTTTGGTGAGGAATGAGAGATACAGTTATCTGAAGGTTTAAGTATTTAGAATGCAGTTAGAAACTATATTAATTTAGGACAATGGTAGTAGTAGGTTCCCCCTAGGTTCTACGACTTCTCCAGCCCTGGGTAGTTAGCTAGGTTTACAATACCAAGCACAAATTCTCTCCTATTGATGGACTTTAAGTACAATTAGATAGCTATTGGTTACCCCAAGATATAAGTGCTGTTATTGCACTATTAGGGATATTTTGCTGGCCTGGTTGTTGTTGTGATTCATAGGCTTTACAGATGGGTAGGACTATTGATAATTTTTCTCGTTTGGCAGCTTGTATAATGCTTTTTGATACTATAAAAGTTAGTCTTCAGAGAGAAGGCTTCTAGGTCAATTAAAGCTCCATTCCTCCAACTTATGTGTCTGAAGTATGTGGTGTTTTCAGCAAAAGGTCTTGGAGGCAACCAAGGGCAATGGAAATACTTTCTATGGTTTGATGAGTGTCTTGGACAACTTGAAGGGAAGTTTCCCATGCCTGGAACTAGAGTTGTTGTTGGATAGTCTATGGCTCTTTGGGGAGCATTATAACTTAATATGGCATAACTCTACTTAAACTGTGTGCATTTTAAGTACTATTTTTGAAAAATGTTTTAATAGTTCATATTTTAAATACATCATAAATGTTTTTATCTATAGCCTCACCAGAACTTTGCTATCAATCCTTTAAACTTGCTAATCTGATGGATTAACAAATGGTATCCTATTGTTTTATTATAGACATATATTTACTATTAATATGGCTAGTATATAGTATATATTATTAGTTACTATATTATAGTAACTAATATTTATTAGTTACTTTGGGTTCCATAGATGATTATATTTTATCCATTTTCTCGTTTCTATAAACATAGCAGTTGTAAGAACTGTTTGTATACAAAGGATTACCTTTGTGTCACGTGTATGACAAGTATTCATAGTATTCATTTCAAGGTAAATTATAGTGACTTTGCATATATTGTGATAACCACATTTACTTTCACAATGCTGATTTTTTTAACTGGGGAGACATTTTAATCATATTCACCAAATATTTATTGAGTAGCAATTGTATGCTATAGAGTATTTGGCTTACAAATATAAATGTGATATCTGTACAAATGAGAAGATATATGAATATTCCATACATATGAATATATGTATTCATATATATGTAAGGGATACATATTATGGCTGACTTCTGCATCTATTTTAATTTAAAGGTCGCTTCTTTTTTAAAATTTTTATTTATTTATTTAATGTGTATGAGTATATTGCCTGCATGACTGCAGTGCACCCATGCCCTACAATAACCACAGAGGTCAGAAGAAGGCATCGGATCCCCTGGAACTGGAGTTAGGGATGGTTTTGAGTTGCTGTGTGGGTGCTACTGATTAAACCCCTGTCCTCTGCAACAGCAGCCAGTGCTCTTAACCACTGAGTCATCTCTCCAGCCTCCAAATGTCTTTTCGTAGAGTTAACCTTATTTTAGATATCTTTCTCTTATATAGTAATAGCAATATATGAGAAACCAGAATTAAAGTAAAAGGGTACTTTAGAAATGAACTGATCATCTTTTACCAGGGAATATAGTACTAAATAGCTTAAGTGAATTTGCCCAAATAACCTTATCAAAAGACAGAGGAGGAAAAATCACACAGGTGCATTACATTTCCCACTTTGTCATGAAGCTTCACCGTGAAACTTTGCAGACGCGGCATTTTATATAGTATTGCTGTATTTCTTTTTTATGAACTGTGGTGATGTTGTTAATTCAATTTGAGCAGTTATCTGAACATTAAAGAATCATTGTGCTAAATTTACCTGCTTTCTCATTTTTAAATTACTTCTTATTAGCCCCCTTAAAATGATCTTACAGATTGTTTCTAAATTATTTGGAGAGATACGTATATTTGTACAACCCATATAAGTGGATATCAGAGGACAACTTCTAAGAGTCAGTTCTCCCCTTCCACCGTCTGGATTTGGGGCATTAAACTCAGGTTGTCAGGCTTGACAGCAAGTACCTTTACCCATTGGTCTATCTTATTAGCTATTATCAGCCCTTTTTATTTAAAAAGATCTATTTCAAAAGACACAAAGTAGTTATTCATATTTATTGAGCAAAGTGTGAGCATTTGATATAGGATTCATTATTCCTATTTTTACGCATTTATCTGAGCTACCCTTCACTACTAAAATTGTCTCCCCTCAATGAAATCTAGCAGCTTGTTTTCACAGTCTGGAGCAATATGAGACTACGTACTGTTGAAAGAATATTTGAACGTTAAGTTAAGAGAGTTCTCCTTAGAAAGAAAGTTGGGAAGGAGAACCAAGGAAAGGGAGGACCAATGCAACAAGAGGCCAGTGTGTGCCTCATAGGACTAGGTGAGCTCTCTGGTAGGCGTTTACCTAGGTCTGGCTTTACTCCGGGTAATAGGCTCCTTGGCTATTTACAGACACCTCCATTATGAGAAACTGAACCATAAAAGCAGGATTGTGCTTGTTTGTTTTGAAATGCTATGTTAACCGAAGTCAGCCACTCACAAAAAAAAAGACAAATAATTGTATGATTCCAATTATATGAGGTATCAAGAACAGAAAAATCACAGAAACAGAAAGTAGAGTGGGAGATACTAGAGACTGGAGAAAGGAAAATGGCGGTTATTGCTTAATAGACAGAACTTCAATTTTGCAAGGTGAAGAGTCCTTATAATTGGTGCTGGTGATGACTACACACACAATATAAAGGTTCTTAGTGCCATGAAAGTATACATTTAAGAGAGCTAAGATCATTATGTCTATTTTACTTCAGTTTAAAAAATTAAATGTGAATATCTGGCATGAAGCTCATTTAACAAAGGTTCCTGGTAACCTGAACTCAATGCTCAGACCCCACAAAAAAATGAAAAGAGATAGCTGACCCTCCAAAGCAGTTCTCTGACATCCATATGTGTGCCATGGCATACGTACCCCACCCCACCCACACACACAATAACAATAGTCATATTATTATATTATATATATATATATTAATATACAATAAATGTTAAAATAGTACTTGAATGGAGATAAATTCTAACCAACCAATTTTCAATATCCAAGAGCTAGAGAGAGTGCTATATTTGAAAACCATTGAACTACATGGTTTCTAACCCTCCTTGATATTTCACACTTACTTTCATAGTAAAGTCTGAATTTGACATTCCTCTGGACACATTGCTGTAGAAACTCATGTTTTTTCCTTATGAAAATTGCTTTGATCTTAAAGAAGAAAAGTCAGTGTGCTTCCCATGGTGCTGTGCGGTTGTTTCAGGTATCTTGGAGTCCGCTGTACTATAGCTGTGACATGGAGGTAAAGCATCAAGAAAATATAGCTGTGACAAACAGCTCTTTCAAGATACTGAAATCCTTGGGTTTGTGTTTATTTGTTTCCTGGTTTTCACCTACTACTGGTATTCCCTTGCACCAACCTATGAAAATGGTCCCTCCATGTAAACTGTGAAGCAGTAAAATTAGAGAAAATGTCTCAAAGATATATTGCAAAATGGCGTATCTTGAGGTAATGTTTAACATACATCACCTTACCATTGTGACCATCTCATGCTATTAATTTCCTGATCTAATGTTTTCTTTAGGATTTTGGTCATTTCTTCATTCTTTGTTGATTGCTAAATACATAATGTAAAACATTAGGTTGCAAACTGGCCGTAAATTGGCTGAGACCTGAGGAGAACTACTCTGAACACTTTTTATATAAACTCTAAGGAGGTCAAATTTAGAAAAGTCTCAGCTGCTGAACTTGGATTCCACAGCCACTGACTTATAATTAATATTAATAAATGGCAGATGACAGATGTTTATTGCCTAACCAAAGCTGTGTGTGCAATACTGTGTTCAAAGAGTTAGCTCAATGTCAAAAGATTGAACATATGTGTTGGAATATTGGAAAGAATAAAATAACCTTCATGTGATGCAGAACCTTCTAATATCAAGTACCTATTTGTCCATAGGAAATATATAAAGATTTTTTTTCATCATGCTAAACAATGGATTGATGTGAAACTTTACTCCTTTAGATTAAAGTGCTTATATTTATCTGGGGAAAAAAAGGCTTATAAATCATAGCTCTCTCTCTCTCTCTCTCTCTCTCTCTCTCTCTCCATATATATATATATATATATATATATCCAAATATACAAAAACAATACATTTAACTTTTTATTCAAAACTTGAAATCATACCTTTTGTATGTGCTGATTTTACAATCTGAACAATAAGAAAAACAAAATCCAAATGCTGGATTGGCTTAAATCTGTAGAGTCCTGCTAAATAATACAACCACTGACAGAGGTTTATTTTCCTCTGTATACTAAAGAGTTGGGACACAGTATTTCAGTTACCTGGTTATATAATTCTGAGAACCAGGTAAAATGCTTAAAATAGAAAAGGGCCATCCAGATACCACAGGGGAAATAAAATGTTTTCCAGAACTATATAAGGTCTCAGAATCATCACACACACACACACACACACACACACACACACACACACACATATCAGAAAGGAAGGGAGGAAGGGAGGAAGGGAGGGAGGGAGGGAGGGAGGGAGGGAGGGAGGGAGGGAGGGAGGGAGGGAGGGAGGGAAGAAGGAAGAGGTTGGAGAGATAATGTAGCAATTAGGAGTGCATACTTGTAGAGGACTTGAGTTTGGTTCCCAACACTCACACTGGACAGCTTACAACTGCACATAAATTCAGCTCCAGGGGAGCTGATACTCTCTTATGACCTCTGGAGCATCTGCACTCACATACACATACCTACATATAGATACATAATTTAAAATAAAAGAAATCTTTTATACACGACAGGAAATAATTTGCTTGGTTTATATATCCTAATTCAATTATTCATTCACTAAAATCATATTCATTAGCACAGATTCTTTCCAGCTGAGCTATGATTCAATCGTTGTGTATTGAATTTGCAACAGTTTTACATAATTCTCTCAGGTAGTCCTTTAAAAATCTTGGATATGTATGCATTATTATTACCAATTCCATTTTAAAGATGGAGAAATTGAGTCATTGAATGACTACTTGACTTAACAACATAAATTAGTGGTTAATACAGCACTAAAATCTAATTCTGACTCCAATCCCAATGTAATTGCAAATATCTTAGGCAGAAAAGTATATTTTATGACCCTGAGTGTCAGCTCATAGCTAAGGGGTTCAGAGTTCCACCCAGAATCTGAATCATTTGACAGCAAGTTTCATTCTTTCTGCTTCCGTGGTTTTGCCACTGATTCAAGATGATTGTGTATTCCTTTTTTTTCCCCTTCTGTACTTAATCCACCACCCATGAGGGTTATCATCAACCCTTACTTCTTACTGTCATGTTTGCTGATACTGCTAGTAAAATTGGAGACATTATATTTCTACCACCAAATCGGCTTAGCCTTTCTCTTTCACAGCCCTTCTGTGATTCGATGAACAAATCTGAACTTAAGCATATTGACCAATGTTTCCCCTATTGCTTAAAAATCACACAAGCGTTTAAGATCTGGAGAGTTTTCATAAACTCCAGGATCACAGTCAAATGTTGTGAATGGATCTGTCCTCACAACGATGTTGTCTAAACAAAACACTGCCTATCAATGGAGTCAGTGAACTTCAGGTGTTAAGGGCTCTGGGGATTTGGGGTAAATTTTTTATTGAATTTTTGTGTATTTCATAAAGAACATCTCAATCAGCCTTAATCATCATCATATCCCCTTCCAGAATGGCGTCCTCCCGTAGCCCAATACATTCTGTCATTTGTGTTAAAGCTTATTGTGTCAAGTTAATGTCCTCAAACATTCCCCAGGGCAAATTCATCTACTGAGGTCTAGTCAGCCTATCTGGAGTCCTTCACTTTAAGAAGATCAGCTCTTCCTCGCTCAGCAGTAATCAGCTGCCAATATTTCTTCAGCTAAGACTGGGATCTGCTGCCCATTTCCCCAGGTCTATTCTGGATCTTTGTCTGCTTGAGTTTGCACTGGTCTTGTGCATGCTGACACCATTGCTGTACGTTCCTATGAGGTGGGTCCTAGGAGATGGTAGGAATCTATTTCAATATGGTCATGTACTCCCCCCTCTTCTGCAATGGTCCCTGAGCCCTGGGTGGGTGAAGTTTAGTGTAGGAGTTCTCTCCAAGGACCCACATTCTGCAGACTCTTATTTTCTATGCTTTGGTCATTATTGACCTTTTGTCACAGGACTATTTTTAAAGGTTGCCACATCTAGCCACTGTTAAGTAACATTGAAGACATAAAGTGAAATTTACTGAAGGAAGTATTTCAAGACATTTTCTGCTCAGTTAATAAAGCATATATGGGCTCCACAGTGTTACAATGCAATTGGGTGGATGTATTAGACACAAGGCAGAGTTCCCACATCAGGAGGCCTTTCAGTATGGAGCAAGCTGCAAATGGGTAGAGTTCCAAGAAAGAGCACCATGTGCATGTGTGATCGAGCAGATGCAGCAGGCTTTGGGGCTGTTCTCTGGAAGCACAGGGCTGTGTGGAAAAATCCCATGCTGCTCTGGTTGCTGTAGACATCTGCTGAAGGCATGTGAGAATGGTAAAAATTTTCTCCTAGAATTTTGTATCTAAACATTGGAACAAGGGAACGGGCAGGAAACAGAGTAGGAATTTTGCTCTAACATGATCACTTTATGAGATGCCTATCTGAGGACAGAAATATTCAGTGACTTATTTATAAATGCTTTTTCCTGTCTACTCGTACTATGTGATACCCATTTATAGCCTTAGCTCAGGTACTTTAAGGCCAGTCTACTTCTAGTCAAAAGCCTGCTTGTTGTACCTTGAATCAATGAAAACTTAAAGGATTTTCTTGATAATTTATTTTTTTATTTTTAAGAATTTCATACATGCATGTAATTTACTTTGATCAAATCTATCCCTTATTCCTTTCCTCCCAATTCTTTCTCTAACCTTCCACTACTTTTTCTTCTCTATTTCATGTGTTGTGTTTAATCCCACTGAGTCTACTTAGCACTGCATATTTGGCTTTCTTTAAAATTTTTTCATTTGATTTTTTATTGAGTTTTATTTTATTTCCTACAACAGTTATTGATCAAATTTAGACCACTTCCCAACCCTCACCAGACACCATGTATTCCATCATACATGTTAAGTTCTATCCAGTAAAGCATTTATGCCTAGATATCTTTTAGTACAAATTTATTTACAGGAGTCTGGTCAGGCTATCTAGAGATCATCATAAGTAAGGTGCACTCTCCCTCCCCTCGCAGTAATCAGTCTCCTGTAGTTCTCAGTGTAGGTCTGTCCCACCACCAATTTCTATAGCTCCACTCTGGGCCCTTGTCTAATTTGAGTTGGTGTGGGTCTGTGCTCATTGTCACTTTTGCAGCAAGTTCACATGTGCAAGCTTCCAGTGGCCTCAGAGCCTCCGCCTCCTTAAGTTCATGAACCAGCCTTGACTCTTGCAGTCTTTCGTCCCCCTTTTCCGCAATGGTCCCTGAGTCCCATGAATAAGTGAAGTTCAATATAGGAGTCCTATCCAGGGGTGCACACTCTGCAGTCTTTTATTCTATAAAACCTGGCCAGTTGTGACCTTCTGTGTACATAGCACTTTGGTGATTAATGAAGCTTCACTGGTGGGAGTTCTTTAGTTTTCTCTCTACCTTTGATTCCCCTGTGTTCTATGAGCCTTATATATAGAGGTTCAACTGAGATATGTCACCTAAGACTTAGCATCTCCCAGACGTATATTCTCTGTGTCTGACCAGTAATGGAATTCTGCTGTGGCTTCCATCTATTGCAAAAATAATTCTTTTAAAAATTTAATACAATTTTTGTGATTTTCATACAGTATAATTTGGTAATATTTAGATTCCTTCCCCCATCCATACCTCCCCTTATTGCCCCTTTCCAATTAGTGTACCCTAATATGTATAATATATATTATGTATATACATATATGTATAAAGCCTATATTAAAACCTACTCATGGTCTATGAAGTCTTATAAATGACTTGAAACACTTGCAAATTCAAGACTGGCCTAATAGAATTTTGTAGCTGCCCTCTGGATATTACATACATACTGTTACGAGCACATCAGTTAGTCTACCTCTGAATGGCAGCCATGCTTCCATGAGAGGACCACAGGTGTAATGGAGCAAAGGAAACATGTTGTTACAAGCAATCAAGAGTAACAGAAACTGCTTCTACATTAGATTTTATTTTGTTGCTATTGTCCTGTGGAAAAAGAGGTAGCATATTGACCTCACTAGAGCCGTTAAAAGGAAGCTAGCTCTGCTCCATTTTCCTGTTTAGATTTGTGAATGCTGCACAGATACTTAAACAAGTTAATTAAAAGTAATATGCATGTAACCACAGAATTGAAAATATATTCAGCACACCAAAATGCTCAGTGCTTACCTCACTCTCTTACATTCAATAGCTCCTTCAATCATTTCTTTCTTATGTCTGCCATTCTTATCTTTGTGTTTGCCCATTTGTTTTGTTTGTTTAACTTTGAAAATAGAGTTATTTTATGAAAGGTCAAGTCCCAAAGCACATTATTTCATTTTGGTATTTGTTACTTTTTTCATTGTTATGACAAAATACCTGGAAAAGGCAACTTAAGGAAGGAAAGATTTATTGGGGCTCACAGTGTAAAGGTACAACCTGTCATAGTGTGAAAGGTACAGAGAAAGTAGGAGTCGATCCAGTATAGTCAGAAAACTCTCTAGGGCTGCCATACCAAATTTCCAATATTTTAAGGCAAGGACACATTATACTGAATAAGAAATCTATTAGTCAGATTCCCTGTGAGAGTCATCTTATTTTCTTATAAACATCGTGTATTCATCATTTTAAAAATCACCTTATTTTAAAGCCCTCATGAAGTGCCCATCTGACAAGGATATGCCATGGATACTCTGTAATATTAAGCAGATCCAGACATAAAGACAAAGCAAATTCCAGTGTATTTCTGCAGCCATGAAACTACCATAAAAAGGGGTTTGTGACCCCACTTTTACCTTAACATTGTCTTCAGCATTTCATATTTAATTACAGTAGTTTATTCACCAATATAATAAATATAGATTTATGAGATACTTTAATGTTCTTAAAATAAATGAAAACCACCCAAGAGAAACCTCACCAAACCTGAAGTTGTCCAGATGGCATTGACTAAAATTAAGAGCAAGAGCATTCATCTCAAGGGGTCATGCAATTAATCTTAGAGTGGGAGTTGAGGCAGTGACTAAGCAGAAAAGGAAGCCAGAGTGCAAGTTTGTAGCAAAAGGGATTGAGATTCAACATCAGGGAACTGGTTATTTCCTTTTCTGTGAAAAGACCTAAAGTACTTACTCCTCCCCATTGGTTTTGGGGGTCCTACAATCCCACTTGTTTAAATCAGTTACTTTTCATGACTATTTTAATATGATCAAACATACATAAAAATAAACTTCTAAAAGAGTCCAACAGGTTTTAATATCTAAGAAGAAAAAAGCTTCTTCATTTTATGTGTCACCAGGAAATAACATAATGAATATCCATCAATGAAAAGGCTCAAGAAATGTTCTAAGAACTATTAGACTTTATAATTTGTGTATTTATTTAATTTCAATTAAAAGTCAAAGTTCATCTTCAGGTGATATCTGTTGAGACATCATTTCTTATACCTGAATTGTTATGCTCATGACAGTCTTAATGTAGTAACAAAATTTATTTCCATGACTACCTGCTTTGTCCCTAACACCAAGATTCATAAATCTTAACATTTCAAGTCAAGAAGTAAGAAGCTGGTTCTTCTTTAGTGGTATCACATATCCCAACTAAAGAGAAATGTGACCTAAGAATGGGCCTGCCTCTGGGGTTTTCGTGTGATGTGCCACGACTGATGGGCCGTGGAAGTAGTTGCCGAGTCTGCTGCTCACATCAATGTTCCCACTGGGTGTTTTGCTCATTCCTCAGGAATTTAAAAGAAAAACAAATAACCAACAAATCATCAAAAACTATAACATGTTACCCAATTCTTGGGAGCAAGCCAATGAGACTAAAATTGGTTTCTGTGTCACAAGTGTGAATTCCCAGTCTTTTAAGCCACGAATTCATACAAATAGCTCACCAATGGCAATTCCATACCTCAGCTACACAGAAGAGACAGACTCATATGATAACTGTCAGCTGTGAGGTTCTTCCTCCTTGAACTCGATGGCTCACAAGCAGGCAGGAGCTACATGCTTGACCCTGTGACAGCAGAGGAAAAGGCTGCACTAGGAACCAAACACTGGCTCAAATGTAATTTGGAACAGATTTGAGATTGGCCCCAGATAGTCCATGCTGATCATAGGCATGATCACAAGAGCTTAGGTTTCATCTTCTGTCAATTGGTGAGAAGGAATGCACATACTGTGTCTCAAACCATAGAAAAGAACAGTCAGAGCAGAGCGAAAATTTTAAATGATGAAACAAGAAGTTAAATTTTAAAAAGAAATAAGTAAAGGGAATTTGTGTCTACCTCCTCTCTTTTTATAGCTTGAGTGAAAGAATAAGAAGACAAAGGCGAGAACCTGCAAGAAGCCAAATATTCTTTATGCGTGTGCTTGTTTTTCCTCAAAAGTCCATTGTAAATGCTGTCCAGAGAAGGGAGTCAGACAGAGCCAAAGAGTAGCCAAATAAGGCTTTGTTATTGTCATTGGAACTGCGCTGTTGTACAAGGAAAGAATGGTGAAATAACTTATCAATTAGTATTTGCCTTCTAATCAGTGGGAGACGGTCTTGCTTTGAGTGATTTCTATTTCAGAAGTTGATGTGCAATGAACCTAGTACTTTTTTGGGTATTAATAGGTACAGATAGCTACAGGTAGAGGTCAGAGGATCCTGAGAAGATGACTATCATCAGTTAAAGATGGAAACAATAACAATTATGTCTACCTAATACCATAGACTCTTCAACAATAGATCATATACTGCAGCTGACAGGAAACTCAGAGCTAGACGTTGAAAATCATGCACAGCTCTTCAAGATTCTGTAAATTTTGTACATAGTTCCTTTTAAAATTCTTAACAGAAGATATGTTTTCTAGAGATTTATTTGAGTTCTATTTTTTTCATAATTACATGAATAAGAGACAAATTTTAATAAAATAATTAAAGTTGGGACAAACCAGTTTTAGGTTCTTCTTCAAAAATTCTGACCAATAAATATCTTCTCCATGCTATAAATATAAACATTCTAAATAGCAGAATATCAGTTTTCAAAGAAAAACATGCTGGACTGAAAATCAACAAGTTACAAATGTATTGCCTTAGAGCAAACACTGATAAATCAGATACGTGGTTCTCTGAAATACGCATTCTTCTAGAGTGCTACTAGATTCTCTTCATGTTATACTTCGAAAGTGTGAAGCAATCACTGGGAAAGGGGCATCTGTGTTTTTCTCATGTAACTCTTCTCGATTATTCCTAGGAAGGTAGACTAAACACACAGCACTGACTTAATGCAGCATCTTGTGTTGATTTCTGGTTAATTCAGAAACTTTCACCATCTGAGCAAAATATCTATGAGAAAGGCAGCAATTTCACCTATGGAGGTTCTGATAGGAAGAACCCCAGGGACAACATTGGAAACAGTTCCCCAGAGTTCTGTGACACCATGATGTGGGTGAGGAGAAAGGCATCATTTTATCCTTAAAGAAGCTCTGTTTCACATTCTTTCATTTGTCTTGATGTTACAGGCGATATAGTCCAGATGAATTTCTGTTTAATAGGAATTCTTGTTCAGACATTGACAAGAAAATCTATCTACCATGTATGGAAAACTCGAGCACAAGGTCACCAAGTGCATTAAACCTTCACAATTTAACAAATATTTAATTGGATCCTTTTTAGGAAAAGCAAATTTTTGCTTCTCTAAGGAATTGGATTCAGACCAAAGATATGAACTTGTAATAAAATTAGGATACGGTTTCTTTCTGATATTCAGCTGTCTTTAACTCACTTTGCATTTTATCATTGACACATTCATTTTTTCTAGATTTGTTAGAACAAAGTTTACAGAAAGGAAATTTAGGCTTTCCAGTTCTAATAGTCTGTGTAGATAAATTAGGTGCTGTACATAGCCAAGAAGATGTTCTGTGTATTCTGCAACCCTGAATAGTGAGATTGTGGTCTTTAACACTATTTCTTTCATGCGTGAGCTGAAATATAAGAAAACCATGAGAACTTAGCTGAATTTTATATCATTCATTTTATTTTTTATATTATTCATTTTATATCACAACCATTGTCAAAACAATGAGTGATTTAAGCAACAGAAATAACACACTATAGTTATATAGGTCATAAGGGTTTACTTGTCTAGAATCAAGAAGTCAGCAAGATGCTCTTTCCAGAGGCTCTTGGAAAAATCTCTTCACTTATCTCTTTCCAGTTTTAGAGACACCTTGCAAAGTTCTGGTTTGTGGCCCTTTCATCCATCTCCATCTTCACATTCAGAAATGGCAAGCTGAATCTTTTTCATATTGCATCTCTCTGCCTATTTTGTTTTTAAGGGTTTGTGTAATTAAATGACTCAGTCTGGATAATCATAGATATTCTTCCCATCTCAAGCTCAATAACTTAGTACCCTTAACTCCATCTACAATCTCAGCTGCTTTTTGGAATGTAAAGTAACACATTCATAGATTCATTGGGATGTTTCTGGGAGGCTTTTTCCTGCCTACTGTAATAGTATTTCATAAAAATCAGTTCACATGTCTCTCAAATTTGAAAAAAACTAATTTGGTGCTTTGCTCCCTGATAATTGTTGACAAATTCAGCTAAGTTCAGGTTTTTTGCTTGTTTGTTTTTGTTTTTTATTGATTATTCTATGTCTTCTCCTCTATTTCCACAAATTTGAAAACACAAACTAATCTTTTTCATATACATAATGTTGTGAAACATATCTAAATTTCTCCAGCTCGTTCATTATTATACTGTTGATACTCATCAAAAGTCAAACTGGAGACTAGCAGTTGGAAGCAGGGTGTGATGGTACAGTAAGAAAGCCCCTGGCCCTCACTACTCTGCACTTGAGGATTCCGTGGTCCCCATGCCTCTGTTTTATTCACTGAGTGATGTTATCATCAAAAGCAAAGTCTCCTTTACCATAAAAAAACACAAAAAGAAGGACAAAGCAAAATAACAAAGGAAAGCAAACACCACGAAGTGACTTGAATTGCTACGAAATCTATCTGTGAATGAGATGATTAGTAAACTCGGCCATTGCATTGTAATTGTTATTTAAGCTGTGATATCATCATTCATCTTGCTATTCATGATTCTGGTGTTGAACATTCTGTCTGCTCATTCTTTCATTTGAGTTTCACAGAGGACAGGTAACTACTAAATACCAGATATATATTTATTATTATTTCCCAGGAACTGTGCTAGATAAAGAAGTTTAAAATAGCAAGAAAGAAGCAAAAATGTGTGCTAGACTTATTTAAAAGTTCATAATTTTGTGAATTTATTGTAAAGGAATAAAGGCAGAAAAGATGTATATAGTCTTTGGAGACTGAGGAGATGAACTGGCAATGGATTCTGAAGGTCAGGTAGAATGTTTCCTGCTGTAGAAGGTCAAAGGAACTTTCCATTGAGAAGGAACATCTACCAAGGCACAAAAACAAGATGATCAAATAACAGGGAGACAAAGAGTTTGGATGAAGCAAAGGCAAGTTGGAGAAAGAGGTACAGCTTGAAAACAAACGAAAAACACAGGCTAGAGTAAAAGTCTTACTGAAAGGCATTCTTCACCTTCTGAGAACTTTGAAGAACAGCACCAGGTCATTTAAAACCAAAGTACCAACAGAATAAGAGACCAGTCATCTGTGCTGTGGGGAAGCAACATAACAGCAAGGAGGAGGGTGCGTGGAGGTATGAGGTACAGATGGAAGGCATGCGCGCACACACACACACACACACACACACAGATCAAGTTTTTATTTTTCAAAAATACGCTCTAGTGAGTTGGCAAGATGCCTCAGTGGGTAAAAGCATTTAAGGCCCAAATATTATGACCCAAGTTCAATCCCAGGAACCCATGATAGAAGGACAGAACTGACTCTCAAAACTTATCCTCTGACCTCCACACACAAACCAGGACAAAGTGGGCACATGCACATGTACACGTCATTCTAATAAATAGTTCTTAACAAACATGAAAGAATGTATGGGTTCCCAATGTGGGCCAAGGGATTGTGGGGAAGGGGATAGAAAGATGATTAAGATTGATTGAGATGTTCTGTATGCAATACACAGTGCTACAATTAATTTTTAATAAATAAATAAAGTCTAATCAAGCACTCTAGAGATGATAGGCACTGTAGACAAAGAAAGATTGATATACATGAGGTATCAGGAGGTTACATGTTTCATAATGCATATGGACTTCAAAGGGTTAGGAATACTCCCCCAAATGAACTAAATGCTCCTAAGATTTTACTGGAGTTAGATCAAAACTGACTTGATTTGCTTTGTTATTTTGTAGTTTCATAGATACATTATAATTAAGCATTATTTTAGATATTTTTAATTTTGCATTTTTTCATTTTAGTATTTGCATATCACTTATTCTTTACACCTACTCTCACTGGGTGTATTTTATGAATGAGACAGCCAAAATATAGCAAGTGCTTTATTTCCAGTCACATTGCTGATCAATAATATAGTGAAGTTCAAAATATGCATTTCTTGATAGCTAGCTCATATTTTTTTAAACTTGATGTCATACTCTTTTTTTAAGCACACATTTTAATGGAGGAAGACTTGAGTGTTTAAGTGTCATCCCCCAAATATAGGCACTGACTAAATGGCCTGGCAGAAATTCAGTTTCAGATCCCGGGGACCTCACAGCCCAAGGTCAGAGCAATTCTGCTTATTGTGTCTCTTCTCACCTGCTAGAGAATGATCACCCGGGACTTCTGTCAAAACAGTTTTTGAAATGTACCTTGAAGAATGCATAGGGAAGAAGTCATTTTATGTATTTAACAGCTAGTGCAGCAAAACATGTTAATATAGTAATCCATGTAAAAATAAAAATGTTAAATATACCAACATACATAAAGAATACAACTGCTTGCCAGCTGTTAGAAAAAGTGCAAATCATGTGAGACCATTCAGTGATGTCATTGTAAATATTTGCTGATTTTCAAAAGTCCAGTGATCTTTTCCTATCTGTTAGGGCAGATTTTCACACTCACGGCCAAAAGTGTTCAGCTTCAGTAAAGATCCAGAAAACATTGGGTGTTTAGTTCCTCGAGCCTTCTGCATTTACAAATTTCCAAGTTTGCAGAGTCCCAAGCTATGCTTAACAGCAAATGGAGAAGAAAGAACTCTCCCTCCTTTCCTTCCAGACTCTAGCACAGCAGGGTGACAAACCTGCTGACTTATTTCTGCTTTCTTCAATGATTGTACTCCCTAATATTCTCAATCACCTCTTAATCAATACATTGTTTTCCTTAAAAACTCTCTGCTAATACAAAGGGTTTGTGTGCACAGCCCCCTTTCCACCTGCAGTGGTCTTCAGGCACACAAGAAACTCACTTTGCTCAGAGAATAAAAACTCAAATCACGGTTTTTCTAAATCACTTTATCCTTTAACAAAAACGTGTATCCTGGGGATGGAGAAATGGTTCAGTGAGTAGGAGTGGGTCGCTGGCCAAACTCAAGAGCACCTGAGTTTGGATCCCAGAGGGAGCCAAAGACTGGATCACTGGGGCTTGCTGACTCACAGCCTCACTCCACATTCCTTATCTCGGAGGAATAAGGCAGAGATGTAGCATGGTAGAGAAGGACATCAGACGCTATCCTCTGTATCTGCAAGCCCGCGCACACATACACACCACATTCACATGCATGTGCACAGACACACACCATATGCACACACGGACGCAAATCTTTATTTCTATTTCACCTGATCTTATTTTCAGGATCATTTTGTTTGATTTTTAAGTCCTTCACTTAGATAACAAATATTGTCCGGAGGTTGAGCAAGACAACAGGCTTCAATCCCTCAGAGACTGCCACATTTTCTTTCATTTTCAGATCGTGTACTTAAGCCTTTCCCAGGACTTTCTCTTCACATTAATTGCACTACATATGTTGTCTGTTGCCCTTACTGCACCCTCTTAAACGGAAGTTTCATCACATTACCCAACAATCCTTCATTTTGGTGGCATTCCACAGAAAGCAAAACTCAATGGATTACAACAAAAGCCACAGTCATTCAAAATTCAAGGGCAAATCATGCTTCTGAAACTACGCAGTGCCACTTCAAAAGAGGATAAAAAGCCCCAAGACTGAGGCAAGATGAGCCAGGATCGTATTTCATGACTGTAAAAGAAGGCTGCATTCCCAGCGCTACCAAAGGCATCGTGTGTGCCTGCTGCAGAAGATAGTTTAGGAAAGCCAAAGTTGCTTTAGAATCCTTTAACTTTGCACAATCCAGAAATCCCTTCCTTTGCTCCTCTGTTTCTTTTTTTTCCTGTTATTTTAGAGGACCATCTCTTTTTCTCCAAACTCAGAATGTTTTCATTAGACTGTTCTCCAGCTTGGAACTAGTAGGTGAACTGTAACTTACAGGCCCAACCTCAGGGAAACTTTGAAATTTTTAAGTCTCTAAGAATCCTCCAGAATTTAAATGATTTCTCAGAATAATAAAGAATCGAATCTCCTATCTCCACAAGGTATCTCCACAAGGGAAACCTGTAGTTTGTAAGGCCTTTTCTTGCCACAGTGGAAGGAATACTCACCAGCTTGGCCTCACAAACAATCAGCATGACAACCTGGAATGATTCATCTGCTATTCATGATAGCTCTGGAGTAGGCTGTGCCACTTGAAGCCATTGTATGAACAGAAGTGACTGACCAGTTGAGAAGTGCTTAGTAATAAAAGGAGCTTATGAAGACTATTTGTCTGAAACACTGAGTTCCAAGCATAGGAGAGAGTAACATCAAAGGCATCTCCCTCCCAATGTGGATCCTTCTTCTATTCTTCCTGATTGCATGATGGCTATAAAATGAAGGAAAAAAATTTGTTTTTTTCCTCTGAATGTACTCAACATATATTTAATGAGTAGCTATTATGTGCCCCTCCCAAAAAGAAAAGTGGAACTACTGCCTATTGGTGGAGGAATGATTCAGTGCTCCCCAATTAAGAAGTAGGAATATGTTCTTCATATTTTTCTTTATGCACAAAATTATGCAGTTGGGTGATAAACCCATCCTAAAGTCCCCATAATACTACCTCTCCTATCCTGCCACTAAATAATACGTCTTATTAACTCTATTTCCTTGTCTAAGTATTCTAACTGGTGAATCAACATTAAGGTTGACGTTCTATGAAGAATAAGTTCATCATATTTATAGTCTTGCTATGCTAATAATTATAATACCTGACATTAGAAAAATAGAAAAAAATTCAATATCTCTTTCATAATGTGACAAATACAGATAATAATTACTTGCTGAAATATATAGAAAAGCCAAATCAAAACAATACCAGGAAACTCACTAGACTAGGTAGAACAAAGAAAGAACAGACAATTGTGACTGCTATTGACAGTGTCATTGTTGGGCGAGAAAGTCCACATAGAGAAGCTTGAGTACCCAAAATGAAAGCTATTCCTTAATTTCATTTGCATTAATCAGATGTTTATTACATTACCACATTCCAGTTTCTCATCAGTATTTTGAAAGTTTATGAAGAAAAAAAGAAGTTGACTATCCATTAATTTACTATATGATATTTGTGGTTGTTAAGAAAAAGTTAAGGGTTAGAACGTAATTCTGTTGGCAGAGTGCTTGCTTGACATGCAAAAGGTCCTGGATTCAACCTCATCACTGCGTAACCTCATGTGGTAGCATATACCTGTAGTTCTAGTACTCTAGAAGAAGGAACAAGATCAGAAGTTCAAGATCATCTCACCTATGTGGGAAGTTAGAGGCCAACCTGAACTAGAGATCTTGCCTCGAGGGGGACAGAAAACAAAAATTGAAAAATGTTACAACCTAGAGGTTTCTCTTAAGGATTCAAATTTTTGAAACCCCCTTTAAAAAGACATACATTTAGAATTATTAAAGATTAAATTGAAAAGCCAGCTGTCTTAGGATTTGTATTTTTAAATTCACCAGAAAACTAGAACTTTTCCATTTGTGGTTGGAAGAGAGCTATAAATAAATACATGCATATATACACATATAAACATGCAAGCACATTTGATGCACATGTGTCTATGCTTCCAACCCTCAGCCTCACTAACACACATCAAAACAATGATAGACAAAGTATGATGAAAAGCTGTAAATAAGATACAGTAAAATTTTACCAGGTTTTCTAAATCAGTGAACACATAACTGCTAAGATAGTTTAACGAAGTTAAGCCACTTTGAAACCACTATTGATGAAGCATTTATAAAGAGCAGTCATGCTAGTTGGGGCAATGCATGTGGACAGTATCTCTAATGAAAAGCAGATATTTACCACATTGCACAGAATGAGAAAAACAGTAGTTACAACAATCTGCATTGTTGGCTGTAGGTAAACTCTGCCCTTAAGTTCTTATTTACATTGCACACAAAACTAATTAATCAAGAACTTTAATATAGCAAATGCTTACTGTGATGGTTAGTTTTAATTTTCAATATGCACAACCTAAAATTACCTGGGCAGATGGTCTTTATGAGTGATAATTTACAGTGGGTTGGTCTGTGGGCATGTCTGTGAGGGGCCTGTGTTAATCAAGTTGTGGATGTCGGATGACACAGCTCACTGTTTTCAACATCATTCTCTAGGCAGGAGGTTCTGAATTGTATAAGAATGGAAACATCAACCTGAACACAAGCACACACGCAAGAAGCATGCATGTGCTAACTGTATACTAGCACTTACTAGCACTATTGTGACTGTGACCAGCTGTCTCAAGCTCCTGCAGTCGAGATCCCCCCACTCCCACAGCCGAGATCCTCCCACTCCCGCAGTGATGGTCTGGAACCCGGAATTGTGAGCAAAATAAACCCTTTATCCCCTAAGTTGCTTTTTTATGTCAGAGCATTTTATCACAGAAACAGAAATGAAATTAGAGTACTGAGTAAAGTTCTATGGGTATTTTTCCTTGTTTGAGTGGTATTGGGCACAGAACACGGGCTTGCACATACCAAGCTTTCCATCTACCACTGCCATACAAGCCCAGTCCCTCTGTATACCACAGACTAGCTATGCCAAGAGTTCAAAATGGTGTGTAGCAAAGACAATGGAAAAAGAGAACACTGAAGCAAAGCAAGAAAGGATGTAAGAATTATGTGAGGTTACATTTTAAAACTAGCTTCACACAGCCAATAAGTAGCTGAAAATATTAAATGACAGCTGAAAGAGTCTGTAATGTGTTTAGCTAACATATCACAGAGTAGCATACTTGGTAGGTTTTTTTTTCTTTTCCCCCTGTGATGTGACTGTAGATAAGAGTCACTTTTTCCCTCCACAGGACAATGAAAATGCATGAAAAAAAAAAGACAGAATGAGCTGTGATAGAATTAGAGTTAGAGAGCAGAATGAACTAGTGCATTAAAGGATAAAAAAAAGAAGAATATCAAGATTTCTTGTGTACTCAATCATGCAAGCCTGTCAGCAAGGGTGAGGCCATCCTGTCCTGTCAATTCACTGGAGCAGACAGCTCGGGTTAGTGAGGAAGTAGAGTTGAGTCAAACATGGCTATCAACACTTCCTTTTCTGTCTCAGAAGAACACAATTCTAAGACAAATTCTTGGAGCAACTGGAAATTTATCCAAATGAAAATCAAATGATAAACGCCCAGAGAATATTCTTTGTTTGGAATTCTTTCAGTTCTTTAATTTACCCAGCTGGAGTGAATTTCCAAGTAGCACTCTGTTCAGCCTTTGGAAATGAAGGCTTTTCCCGCTAGTTAGAAAGCTATATTTCATCAAAGATGAAGACAATGCCTTTGGCTTAGAGATTCTCTTTTTAAACAGCAACAAAAAATAACTTTTGGTACATAGTTACCATGAAGAGATTATAGAACATCTCTTCCAAGCATAAAAGAATGTACTATGAGCCTACACATATAGCTAAAGAAAAATGAGGAAAATTCAAATGCGTTTTTATTCAGAACACTACACAAATGCTATGAATCTACTGCCTCATGTCAATATAGAAAAACATCAAAACATTCTTAACCTTTAGAGTCTGGAGGGATGGCTCAGTGAATAAAGTGCTTGCCATGAAAGTATAAGGACCAGAGTTCAAATCTTCACAACCTCACATAAAAGCCAGGCAGAAGTGGCAGCCATCTGAAAGCCTCAGCTAGCTCCAGCTTCAGCGAGAGACCCTGCCTCGATAAAATAAAGTGAAGTGCAATAGAGGAAGACACACACACCAGTCCTACACATGCACCCACATACATGTGACTAGACATTCACACACATACACAAACAAAAAAAAGATATTAAGTCAACTCTGGTTTCGGATTTTCTGAGGAAAATAAATCAGGTAATCAATAAATATAAGCATCTTTTAATATATTACTTGAATATATGCCATTAGAGCTGTGAAAGCATGATAATTAACAGAAAGATTTAGAACAAGAAAATAAGGATTCATAAAGAAAACTTCTAAAAGTTTATATTTGCAGTCTGCAGTGTGGTCAGGACTTTCAGCCTGTTTATTAATGATATGTTCATTTTATTTTGTTTCATTTTTTCATTAGTACTTTGACAATTCCATACATGTATTTTGATAATATTAACTCCCTTCCCCCTGTGTCCTCCCAGGTCCACAGCCATCCCCTTAATCATCCAACTTTGTATACTTTTTTTTAAAAACTCATCTAGTCCAGTTTGTGCTATCCATAGACCATTAAGTGTGTGGCCATCCCTTGAAGCACGATCAGTCTACCAGGAACAGCACTCTTAAAGAAACATTGACTGTCCCTTTCCAAGAAGCTATTAATTGCCGATAACTCCTCAGTTAGGGGTGGGACTTGGGGGCCACCTCCCCTCTCCATGCTGGGATTTCCTATGACTATGGGTTTATGCAAATCTTGTGCATGCTGTTACAACCACTCTGAGTTCTAACTGCATGTTGTATCTAGAAAATACTGTTTCCTTGTAGTCAGTCACTGCTTCTGGCTCTTACAATCTTCCTGCTCCCTCTCCTGCACTGATCCCTAAATACTGGAAGGAGAGGATGAGATATAGGTGTCCCGTTATGGTAGTGTTCCTCAGTATTTTATTCTCTGTACCTTGACCAACTGTGAGTCTCTGTGTTAATCATTATCTACTGCCCAGAGAAGCTTCTCTGGTGAGGACTGAAAGATGCAGTCATCTATGAGTACGATGATAAGTCATTAAGTGTCAGTTTAACACTATGTCTTTTTAGCAGAATTAATAGTAGTAGGTTCTCCACTAGGGTTTATGACCAGTCTAGCCATAAGATCTTGACGTCAATAACAGTGACAAATATGTCTTGTGAAGCAGACCTTAAATCCAATCATAATGTAGTTGGTTACTCCCATGACTTTTATGCCTTTATTGCAAGAGTGGGCATGTCTTCTCAGGTCAGTCATTATTGCAGCTCACAGGGTTTGCATTTAGGTAAGACTGTTGATTACTTTTATCTTTTAGCAGAGTGCATAGCGCCTTCTAGCACTATGAAAGCTAGCCCCTAGCACTGGAGCCTCCAGGTAAGTATTCAGTTGATTTCTCCATGTTCTCTAACCCAAGTATATCAAGTTCTAGCAGGTACTCAAGAACATTGACAAGAGCATGTAATATTTGGGGGTCTACTGAACCTCACTGGCCAACAACTCCAAAAGAGGTATCCTATTCCGGACATTGAGCTGTTTATTTGTTAACCTACAGAGCCTAGTAGGAGCATTGTTACTCTGTTAAGGGTAACTTCATTTAAACTTTTCTAATATATAAATATGTGTATATTTTAGAAAGTTTATACAATACTAGGTTTCCATATGACTTTATCAAATGGTCTTTATTGTTAGTTATTCCATATTCTCTACCATTAAGAAATTTTCAATATGCAGATTATTATGTTTGATTCAGTCTCCAAGAGTTTTGTGATCTAACTTACTATAATTGATAGGATTTCAAAGTTAAGAACACTTACACTGAAAAACACTGATATTTCATGCTTCTGTTGAATGTTTAACCAAAAGACACTGGATTCAAGAGAAAAAAAAACATATAAAATAACAGCAAATTTAAAATATTTATTATAGAGTGCTATGCCCTACTGTTTTTAAAATACTATACAATAGGCCCATTTTACTTTTAAAATGAGTACATTATAAGTATTGCAAATAGTTTTGAAATATCTTCATGTCCTTATTCCAGTTTTCACTTTTAATTCTTTAAATACTTATGATTACAACAAGAAGGCATCCTACTAGTCAATCTCCAATGTTAATGTGTATTTTGGACATGTGCAAGCAAAGGAATCCAGGCTGGAGTCCCGGGTAGCAATAGCTGTAAAGTGGAATAGATTTAACCCTATGTGAAAACTCCTAGAAACCTTTATCAGGACATGAAGCCAAAAATTCAAACTTCAGATTCTTAATCCTCAGTGGATAATGAAACTAAGCACCAAAAAGCGTGTGGGAAGGTTTCTCTAAAGACTGTTACAGGGGGCTGAATAGATAGATGGCTCAGCAGTTAAAAGCACTTGCTTCTCTTACACAGGCCCCAGCTTCAGTTCCCAGCACCACCTGCATGTTGGCACACAGTAATTACAACTCCAGTTCTAGGGGATCTAGCGCCCTCTTCTGGACTCTGTGGGAACCATGTATACAAGTGAGGCAAACACACACATATAAAATAAATAATTCTTTTTTCTTTTTTTGTCTTTTTGAGGCAGCATCTCCCTGTAGACCCAGCTGGCCTGGAACTGGCTATATGTTGACCAGGTTGGTCTGGGACTCCAGAGATCTGCCTGCCTTTGTCTACCAAGTGCTGGGATTAAAGGCATACACCACCTCGCCTGGCTATAAAATAAAGAATTATTTTTTTAAGAAAGATTCTCACAAAGAAGACTATGAAAATATAGATTCTAAAAGATTGTTATTGCTAATATTTGTGATACTTATAATAAGAAATTATTTTATAAGATTCAAATTATAGTATTTCAAACTCAGTGGGATTTTAAAACTATAAATCCTTAGGTTGTCTTTGTTTCAATAATAAGAAAATATAAAAACATCTGATAATTTTGGAGAGTTATTTCAATTATGTTGGTAGTTTAATGATAAAATAATATTTCTAAATTATTTAAGAGATATACAGTAGCCTTTGTGTGTGTATGTGTGTTAATGTGTGTGTGTTTTGTGTGGAATATGTGTGGTATATGAGCATGTGGTTGTGAGTGAGCGCACCCATGCACACACATGTGGAGGATTGACAAGGGCATCAAGTGTCTTTCTCTATAGCACTCCACTTTGTTTTTGTTTTTTTTTTTCAAACAGAATCTTTTAATGAGCCTGGAACTTGCTGTTTAGTTAGGCTGTCTGGCCAAAAATCTCCCAGGATCCACCTATCTCTCTGCCCTTCAACTTTACAGTCACTGAAATGCCCAGTCATGCTCTGGTTTTATGTGGATGCTGGAGATTTGAACTCAGGTCTTCTTGTTTTCATAAAAAAGTACTCTTATTCATTGAGTCATCTCTCTTATCCTTGTACTCTCTTCTCACTCAGGTTTTACTTTCTATTTGTGACCTACAGTAGTGAGCTGCAGTCCTAAAATATTAGTGAAAAATTCTAGCAAAACAGAAATGACATGCTATTCTGATTAGTTACATCCACTCAGGTCAATATCTACCCCTTTGGCCAACATATTCAAATCGTGTATGATGTATCTAGTCATCGTTTAAATAGCCATCTCAGTTACAGGAACTCTCGTGACATCATAGTGTTTGTGTTCCAGCAGCCTGTGTGTAGTAGCCCAACACAGTATCACAATGCCTAGAGCTCACATCATCATAAGAAGGGTGAATATTATAAATAAGAAATTGGAGAAAGAAAGGCAGAATAAGACCATATTAACATAACTTTATTATAGAATGGTATTGTAATAGTTTTATTAATATTTATTATTAGTTAATACCATTAATCTTCTACATTCCTAACATATAATTTAAACTTTACCATGGATATACAAGTGGGATTCAGTTGAAATGGATCATTGAGGCAGAGGGTACTATAGTTAGAAGTCATCATGTTTTTCATCTTCAAAATAGGGATTAAAAAAGCTTGCAGACACAGTATTCTTGCCTAGGTGTATGTCTGGTCCTAGAAGGGATCATTAAATATTAATGATTGTTACTGTTTTATAAAACAAGATGCCTGATTGAATCATTTATCTATTTATCTATCTATTTATTTTGGTGGTACTCGTGTTTGAACCTGGATCTTCTTACATGGTAGGCTAATATTTTACCCATGAGCTATATCTTCAGCTCTCTTTATATTTTATTTTGAGACAAGGTCTTACTAAGTGGTCTAGGCTAGTCTTCATCTTGAGATCCATCTTCCTCCTCTCCTGAGTAGCTAGGATCATAGGCTTGCATCACCACGCTTGCACCCAACCTCTGCATCTTGATTATTTTATCAGGAATATTCACTGGGAGCTGAGGGCATTTAGAGATGTGACATACATAAACTAACCTAGTCTAGGAAATGTTTAGAAGACTGAAGGTTTCCTTGAAGGAGTCATGTGACCAGAGAATTTAACGTGAGTCTAGTTTAAAGCAAAGGATACTAGAAATTCTATTCTGGGTAAAGAAGTATAATGGATCAGTAGACATGATGGTGGGATAAGTGTGGTGTGAGGCCAGCTAAGTGGGTGAGGAAACAAGGAGAGGACAAGTCACAGAAGGCAAGAACTCCGGGGCTACCATTGATGCTTCTCAATGATCCATTAAGAAGCTTGACTGTATCTGCTTCTGCCACCTAAAATTTATATGCAATATCTTACAGTAAGTATCTTCTTGTTTCTGAATTCCAGAAAGAACATGATTGAATAGATGGCACCTCTTAAATTAGCTTTTCCAATTGTGGGCAAAACTCTGTCTTGGTCTTAATGCTGCCTTATGATCAAATCTATCTTTGCAAAAGTCAACTAAAAAGAATATACCTTATTAACAATATGTAGTTGAGTATGTATTGATCTGTCAAATTAGTTGTCTTCAAATAATTAATCAGAAGTTCCATAGACGTTAAAAAGAAAGGCAACAGAATGTATTCATCTACAATCTGACAGAGGAGGCAATTTGGGTAGGTTTTTCAAGTTGAAGAAATTAAGTATCTGCCCGTTCGTCAAAAAAAAAAAAGATTTCTGTTCTCTGATACTTTTATTGTATTTGTTAAAATTATAGCAAAGGCTATAAGTGTATCTAATTTAGTAAAACAAACAAGCACTAAAGGGCAAAAGGTTTGAACATGTTTCTCAAGTCAATTCTACTGGGTAAGACTATATCTGAGAAGGAAATTTGGTCCCTGATGGCTTTCAGCTGTGTGCTTCACTGCTGGGTCAGGCTGTCCTGTGTTTATACAGCCCATAGGTCAAAGGCCTTTTAAATATGTATCTACACAACAGATCATAATTGCTGTATAAAAATAGTTGTGTATAACAGTGCCCCCTCGCATGCAGTTTTTTTTCCAGTAACATATTAACTACAATGAAAAAGTTGTAATTTTTAGCCTCTATATGTAAAAATCATAGCCAAGTTTAGATTTACAAATCAGATTAATCTCTTTTTGACATACAAAGTCATGGGCTTCCAACTGAATTTAATTTTATGACGTCAGAAAAAAACTAGTATTAAACTTTATCTTTTAAGTGGGGTGTTTGTTTAGTTTGTGGTAGCTATAGAATGAGTGATAGTTACTTCTCAGTCTAGAAAGTGCAATACATTTTTAGATTTTTGGTAAAAATTATTAGCTTTGTTTTTCTAGAACAAGAAACAGCTTAAAGTTCATTGGCGCCCCCTTGTGGCAATTTTTGCAAACTTCACCAAAAGACCCTTTAAATATTTCTAAGTTTCCAGAAAAATCACTAAATGATGTTTATAATTTAAGTAATTTTCACTATAAAATTAGATTCATGATTCTGGGGAGATAATACAGTTTTATTAATATATTCATTATGTTTTTCATTATGTTTAAAAGAGTACTGAACATGTGCTAAGGCTACTGTTTCACATGAAACTTAAATATCTATTACAGAATACAGAATAAATAACAAGAAAATAAATAAGATGATCTTCTGCTCTCTGCTATTTTTATATGTTTATTCTTTTGCTTTATACTTGTATTTTTGATAAGTTTTAAAAAGTCAATCTGCAAGTAATTTTCATTTCATTTCTCGATGCCTATTCCAAAAATAACTAATTAGAAAACTGTCCTTACAAATTACTAGGAGTAACATGGAAGTGTGTTGCTACAGTACTGTGATACTGAAACAAAGACAGCCTGATTCTTAACATCATTTAAACTAAGAGTGGGACCTATTCTGAGATCTTGTTCCTTCTGATTTCTCTTAGAACTGTACTCCCAAGAAAGGCTTGTTCTCTACATACTGAAACAGAACATACAGCATGAAATGGGGACGGGAAGGCAGAACCTTCTTTTAGCAGAGATGAATTCCCTTTCTGGCCCCTACTGACCTACAGCTGCACACAGGACCACCAACAGATCTTATCAGTTTAATCCTACCCATTTACAAGACAAATGGGATAATCAGTTGCTTGACATTCACAACACATACACACACACATGTACGTTATCCTGGGTCAAGGGCAGCAATAGTTTGTGAGGTATTATAACCATGTGTTCATATTATAAGAGAAGTCAAAGCCTGGTGAGCTTCTGTAAATTATAAACAAGCTGAGATAGTGTTAAATTATCTCAAGACATAGCATTAACTTTTTGGTTACAAGGTTAGGTAAAAACCATTTCCACAAACTAGTAAGTCGAAAACCAATTTGATATCCATTGTGAAAAAATGAATCATTATTGACTGTGTAATTTGAACTTAATTTTGATAATACTTAAAGAAATAAAGTACTCTATTTCTCTACAAAGATGGATCTAGACAGTGCTTATATAAAGACTATATACATTTTTGCAGCAATAGAAAAATAATTTCACAATCTCCAAAATATCTGTATATTCACTTACATGAGTCTAATTAGCAGAGAGTCCTTAAGTTATTTGTGCCTTTATTGTCTACATAGAGATTTTAGTTTCTCTTTTGAAAAGTGAGGTTCTTAAGAAAGGGTAACAAGAGGTGATTATGTTCAAAATACATTGTTGAACGTACTGGATTGTCAAAACTTAAAATTAAAGAAAAAGTAAGGCTCAATTATAAATACTACTCATTGACATACTCACTTTACAGATTCTTATTATGCATAGCAATTTTATGGAAGCTGAAATGCCGTGTATTTGAATATGCAATTGATTTTTCCACAACTTATCACCGGAACATCAAAATTCCACCCTGCTCCAGGGTTCCGATGCTTGTCCTTCTCTGGCTTTCAATACCACTTGTATGGAAGGACGAATTTCCAGATTGGCAACTGAGTCCTACATACTTTTCTAGCTCCTCTCAGTAACATCCTATATATAGACTCTGATCAAACCAGAGAAGTTTGCTTTCAGTGCTCCAGGATACCATGTCCTTGCATGCCTTCATACTGTTGACATACTGGTGTGTGCCTGGCATGCCCTCTCCCTTCATCAGTCTGACAGACTCTGTCATTCTTTTAAGTTTAATTTAAACATCATCTGAATAATCTCTGTAAGTCTGTACTAGCTGAGGCCAGTGCCACTCCTCTGAGCTTCCCATAGGATCTTGTGCATGCCTCCATCTCAACATGAGTATGTGACAGCGATTATTGTGTTCTTCTCCATGTCCCACTTGTGTCCTCAGGTTTTAGCACACTTTTGTCACTGAGCAGAGGCTTAAGGTATATTCATACTATATGTTAACAATATTAGCTTTCATTTATCCTGTGACTAACAAGTCAAGCTCTGTGGTAAGTGTTCTATAAACATCTTATTTAACCTTAAAAAGCTGAGCAAATAGCAATGATTATTTATATTTGAAGTATCAGACAGTTAATCCTGAGACTTATTAGAAACCTGCCAAAGGTTACACAGCTATTTGAGTTAGATTTAGAATTTGAACAGTGATTTTCTGATCCTAAGGATAGTATTCTTAAATTTTACACCAAGTACCTCCTTGTAAGGACCACTTTGGTCCATTTTCTGCTCTTCCATTAGAATCTCAAAGACTAGGTCATATACAGCAGAAGCTTACTCATCTCATGGACCAGATCTGAAAGCTGGGAAGTTTAAAAACAATGCACTCATATCTTATAAAGTCTTTCTTGCTCATGGTTACATGACAGAAGGGCCAGCAGCGTGAGTGAGACAGAGGAAAAGCAACCAAACTCATTCCTTTTATCCGGGGTCCCTTCCATCAAAAATCTGTTGCAACAGGAATCTATGTATGAAGGCAGAGTTCCCATAACTAAATCACCCTTTCAAGATCCCTTTAAAACTATGGTTGCAATGGCAATTAAATTTGGTTTGGGTTTTGGTTTGTCTGTTTGTTTGTTTTAAGACAGGATCTTCCTGTAGCCCCAGCTGGCCTGGAACTCACTATGTAGACCAGACTGCCCTCAGTCTCACAGAAATCTATCTGTCTCTGCCTCCCAAGTACTTAGATTAAAAGTATGTGCCACCATGCCCAGTAATTTTAACATGAGCTTTAAAGAGGACATTTAAACTCTAGCAGGCTTAGATTGTAGTCAGTTGCTAGTAACAATTTCTCTTTAATGGTTTCCACTCAAACATTATATTTTATCTAGAACATGGAAGCCAGGGCCGGGGGGTTCAACATTGTTTTAATCATTGGAATACTCCCCAGTCCAGTTCAGGTTCATGCACACGTGGAAAAGCCCATCAATTCACATGTATATTCAAAGAATGGCAACACACACAAACACATATATGTTGTAACTGGAATTTTTAGTTTGCAAAATTGCAAAAACATCATACAATAACTATTAACCACATCAATGAAAACTCACCAAGTAGCTAGAATAGAAAGAGAAGTTCCCTTTAATGAAAACCTTACAAAATTACCCCAAATTGCACGTGATTTTTAATGGACTGCAGCCACTCTGCTGCAATTCTATTTTATTTCTTGGACAAGAGTAAAATATATTATTTATTCAGAATAGTGAGCACTTCCAACTACTAACACATGGCCTTTAAAAAAAATTAATAATCCCATTTTTTCTATTGAGCAATAGCCCTCTGCTGGGCTGCAACCGTGTACAATGTGCTAGTTTCCTGTTGCTTTACCAGAGCCTCCCTTTTCACTTACCGCCCAGACTAAATAGCTATTTCTTGGATAATAAAGCAATAATATTAAGCTTCAAGATACTTCCAAAAATGTTCCTGCCTGTCCTCAGAAATAATCATATCATTTTGCTAATAAGCAGAAGTACTCTGGAAGTTAAGTTTGTTGTCCTAAGTGGCCAAAAAACATATAAATCAATCCATGACCATGGAAGAAACAATGCATTTCTTGTGTTTCTAAAACATTATGGTTGGGATCACAGCTGCAAGATGTTGGGCCATCATCAAGAGAGCAATGTCAAACACTGAACTTCTGGATCATTTCCATAAAAATAACATTTTGTTTGAGGTCAGTAATTTTTGTGGAACTTTGGAATGATTACGTTCACCAACTTTTAAAGAGTTGAACTTGGACATCCCCAAAGTGTCCCTCAAAATAGAAATGTTGTGTTATTCAACATTTGTAGCCATCTCTTTCTGAGAACAAAACCCAATGAATGAAAATTAGCAAAACCTTAGTCTCTGAAACCTTATGGAAAATTAGCATTATCTTAGTCTCTGAAACCTTATCAGAAAGGTAAATTTGCCCTTCAGTTTTCTTTGTTTAGTTTCCACATTCAAGTCAGCTATGGAAATATTTAGTCTGGTCATTAAAACCAGCATGAATAAAAGACCTTGGGGTCTGTCTGTAGAAATCTTACCAACATCACAATATTCCTTAAAGTGAAAAGAATAATAGAACTGGCAAATCAGTCAATAAGTACTTCAATTTGGAAACAGTACTGGACTGTAACTTTTTGTTCAACTCCATATGCCCCAAATAACTTGATATTTGATTTATACTCCTGATTTCTCATTTTTTATAATTTTATATTTGTTCTGCACTTCTCTGAATTCTCATTTTTTATTTACTGTCCTACTGGAATTCAAAATTTGGAGATGTGTTTTATTGAGTTCAACAAGACAAATTTTCATAAAGCAATTGAAGGTTTTGTGAGTACAGTCCTCTAATGAAACTATATTCATAACATAAAATCATTAATCCAAGTAGACTATATTGGCCTAGCATACATACGCAGGCTTAATAATCCCACTCCCTAGGAAAGAAGAGCCAAACCACTGAATTCAATACTGCAGCCTATTTCAGGACATGAAAATATTTTTGTTCTCTCATGCAAATAATTTTTCCAAAATAATTTTGTCCATAGCGGCTTATTGTAGACAGCTTAATTTCAAAATGTGCATGGGTCGGTTTATGGGGTATGCATTCAAGATTTCTCTACATTGAGGAATAGTTGATTCCTAGTGTTCACTTACTATATATTGATTGAACTGAATATAAATAATTTCTCATTGAGATACATGTGTTAAGGAATTTTGCTAAAATCATGTCCTTCTAAGGTCATTTATAGATTTTATATTTTAAAAGTCCACATAGCAACTAGTTAACTTACTATTTAGAAATAGAAAAAAAGGATAAAATTTGATGTCAGACTCCCATACTTGATCAAATTATTCTCACTGAAATTTTCAGTAGTTGTCTACTATCAACCGAATAGAATTCAGATCTTTATCCTGGCTCCGTATTGAATACAGTACACCTACCCACATCAAAACCTTTATAGTCACCTTGTTTTCACTTTGAAAACTACCTAATAGTATGAGTCGGAACTATAATTATACTACAAAGCCAGTTCAAGTCAAAGGCCTCCATAGAAACCAATATATGTTCAAAAAAAATTTTACTTGATTGACAGAAACAAAAAGTTCCTGTCATTGTACCTTAGATTAAATAACAGGCTTATTAACAAGTTGTATTCAATGTACCACACACAGAGAGAAACTGCAATGCAAATTAATTTCAACATATAAATATTTGTGTTAAAATAAAATACAATTATCTTGGTATTCATCACGACTACTGTATTTCCATATTTGTTATGCAAATCAATTCTCTTTTCTTAGATAACGTGCAAATATCTCTACAATTTGCAAACATATATAACTGTTTCTTGGAAATGTGAATATAAAATGGTTCCTTAAATATGTCAGATAAAATATACATATTGATAGACTTTGTAAAAGCAAAGAAATTTATATAAGATTTTCTATTAAATATACATAAGCGAATATCATGTAAAATAAATCCCAAAATTACAAGAATAGAATGCTCTGACATGAAAACTGTCATTAATTAGTTATTGTGTTATATATGAAATACATATGTAATATATTTGTATATATTTCATGTTTACATTTTTAAAAGATATCATATGGGTTTAACAAAAAACAGTTGAGTGAAAGACTTTAAGAATATATATTTGTCATCTCTGGGTATAATATAAAACCTAATATAAATTTATACTTTTTTATTTGAGGACTTTATACATAAGTACACTATATTTGCATCATTCTTTGATATACTGGAAAAATCACAGAGAATATAATTGAATGTAATTTTTAAGTCAGTGTTCTTTCATTTCAGGAAAAAAAGGAAGGGAGAGAAAACGAAAAAAACTCAATAAAGAAGAAAGTAAGGAAGCAATCCCTGACAGCAAAGGTCTGGAGTCCAGCAGAGAGAGCCCAGAACAACGGGAAAGCAAAGACAAACAGCAGCAGAAGACGAGAAAGGTCCAAGACAAACAACAGAAATCGGTATCAGTCAGCACTGGACACTAGAGGGTCCGTGAGAATAGTGTAGACTCATGATGCTGCTATCTCAACCCGATGCCCAGGACAGGTGTTCTAGCCATTAGCACCACAAATGGACAACACTTCAGTTACTGCTCTGTCTAAACAACATTCCAAATAGTTGCTATATTCTTCATACAAACATAGTTAACAACAAAGAGCCAAATGTTCAAAGAAGGGATACTTTCAGATGGTTATCTTATATGCTTCTGTGTATTTTTAAAAAGACAAGTTTTGTACATAATTCTAAATAAGCTATAAGCTATCCTCAACATAATGATGACACCTGAAGAAGAAACACCTTTTCCCTCTAAAAATATGCTGCAAGTGATTGTCTTTAAGAAGCAAAAGGTATTTCTGCAACTTCAAAGATGCAGGGTCCCTTCAAAACAAGTAAGAGATCAGGGAAAAGAAACATCATTCCAAAGACTGGGTGCATTTGTCCAGGAGCTCTTTCCAATGCTCAGAATTAGGGCCTGGCATTTGGAATCCTAGGACTTACTATCACAGAAGCAACTGTTTTAAGATTACTTCTCTTGCCCTTATCCTGTACTTCTGCAAGAAACATGAGCATGCATACCACAGTTAAATATACTGTATGGGATTGGAGTAAGGCAAAATGTGGAAGAAATCATGGAATTGGAGACTCTTTTTGTGCTTTACAAAACTGTGAAGGGTTATGATCCCCTAAACAGGTCCCCAGTCTATGTCAGCACTGTGAGGTTCAGCATCTGCTACCCCTCGGTTTATATAAATCTGTAAACATGTGCCTGTAACTTCCTTCAAAAACAAAATCATACTTATTAGAAGAAAATTCTGATTTTATAGAAAACAAAAATAGAGTAATGAGAAAATGACATGTTTGCAAAGTCATTTGTTTTCTTCTCAATGAGGGAAAAACAATTTTATTTCTTGCTTAAGTGTCCGCCTGGAGCTAAAAGGGATGCTACTTTCTAACAAGGTGTGTCTTGGAGGGAAGAAAGCCACCACAATAAATAGAGTTGTTAATAGTTTTTAAAGTTTGGTTTACTTTGTTTTATTGGGAAAGTACTAGAGATTCAAGAACAGGAAATAGAATGCTGCCGCATCAGAGAGCCCGTGTTTTATATTGTTCAGAATATATATTCTCAGCGTTTGCTCCCTCAATCCACTATTGCCTGACCTATTGAAACTAACAAGATGCTAGGAGATAAGTATTCAATTTTTTTTTTATTTTAATCAACAAAATTGTACTTAGGGACACATGAGCCAACCTAAATGATATCGCTATCTCCCCTTGATTTCTTAGACATGAGCATTTTGTATTTAATTTCCTCCTGCATTGTCAACATTTAGCCTTTTCTTCATATTTTCTCAGTCTGTGGATCTCTTTTGGGAATTGGAGTCACCCTAGTGGAAGGCCTCACCGTGTTTCACAGAGGATCCAGCCAGCCCTGCCCCGTGCAGGAGGAGGGATCTTTGAGTGTGCTGCACAAACCAATGACCCACCTTAGCCTTCTGCAGCAACAGGAGGATGTGCGCCTGCTCTGTTCACCACGCTTCCCAGCTCTCTGAGATCTCTGTTTTCTGAAGAATTTGCAAGGAATCTGCCTCGGGCCTGTCTATTTCTAGGCACCCTTTCTCCACCAACTTTATCGCTCCTGTGGGCTGCTTGGCTTAATGGATTTTCCATCTATCTTTTTCTCTTCTATGATATAAAAATTTTAAATAATGTATTCCTGTTTCTTATTCTAGTCTTTCTTTCTTTATTCTCATATAAGCATTCCAAGTAACTAGATCCATCCCCATTTAAGAGAGTTTTCATTCTCTCTTCAAATAAAACTTAGGTTACCAGGCAGAAACAAACTTCACCCTATAGACTTATGTTAAGTGGAAGAATGTCCCTGTTTTAAAACTTGAATGTATCAAACACCATTTTTGTCTCAGTATTCTCCTGTTGAGTATGGGTCACCATATTATTTTTACATTTATTTCTGTTTATATTGTCTTCATTCTTCCAACAAGCAATTATTGGGAAGGTCTGTAAGTCCATATCCAATGGTGAAAAAGTACAATACACTCGGAAACAGCAACAGAAGTAAATGATTGTTGTGTCTTCTCACATGACCCTCTATACCACAGAAGATTTAAATATTTGATGCAAAATTTAAATAAAAGTACAATGGGCAAACAAATTACAGCTAGCATTAATCACATACTGGATGAGAGGTACATGAAGATAAATCAAAATTTTAATCTATCTTAATAGATCCTTAAGCATAAAGAATCATATAATATTCAAATTAGCAACCCTCCTTTCCTTGAGTAAAAGCTACTACTGACTGATGGAAAAGTACTTGCGTTGTTATAAAAAGCATTGTTGATAGTAACAACTAACTGTTCAGGAAATTCTTAATACAAAAGCAAAGTTGAGGGGCTGAAGAGTTGGCTCAGGGGTTAAGCGCACTGACTGCTCTTGCAGAGGACCTGGGTTTGATTCCCAGAACCCACATGGGGGTTAACAACAGTTCCTAACTCCAGTTTCAAGGGATCTGACGCCCTCTTCTGACCTTCTCGGGCATTGCATGACACAGGTACACTTACATACATGCAGGCAATACACTGATACACATAAAATAACAAAATAAATAAAATATTATTTTTTAAAAAGTTGAAAGAGTGAAACATCATAATCCATCAGTGCCTGGTCCATGCCCTTGCCCTTATTTCCAAATTCTACCTGCATAACTTCAAATTCTAGTTTGTAACTGTTCTGTTCTACCATCAGAAGATTTAAATCACAGGCCCAGGGGAGGGGGAGGCATTTCTCATTGCAACAAGAAAGAGTTGGATGTAGATGACCCCAGGCCAGGGAACATTTCACATTTCCTCTATGCTGAGGTGATGTCCCTAATGAATCTTGACCAGTGACAGTGTCATTTGGAAATTATCCTAACTCTGCTTTTCACAAAAGTGGAAATGTAGTAGGTGTAACTCTACTGCTCTAAGGTTATTGAATTATAACATTAGTGCTATTCAAATACTAAAGTGAAAGTCAAATACACAGGAAAGAAAATGTTTATAATGCAACTACTGCCATGAACAGAGGTCTATCTTCACAAAATGAGTGGGAAAGAAAGTCATTTCTTTCTGTAGCTCTGTAGCTAGACTTGGCCGATGTTAATGTTGATTCTGCCGACTGACTCTAATTCTGCAACCCTGGTCAATTTGTATGGTCTTTCAGAGTCTCAGTTATTTCTGGCAGGGTTATGATGAGAACTGAAAAGATTCATGATTCAACAATATAACAGTAATTATTCTCTAGTATAGACAAGTCTCACAAAAAGTAGTGACATTCTACAAGTCAAACATATAAATCAATTTTTATTTCTTGATTAATATATGGAATCCCAACAAGTATATATGTGTAATGATGTCAAGAAATAAATATATACAAGAATTATGGAAGCAAAATGAATAGCAGTAACTTAAGGCTAAACATCAATTTATAATTTGCCTTCAATCTTGAAAGTAAGAAATTATTAGTCTTAAGAGAACGCACTTTATACATAGGCTTAAGTAAAGAAATTCCATCTTCCCTGTAGATAAATATTAATAGCAAAATAACTGACCGAATTCTTTCTCTGTACTACCCCAGCTATTGCTAGGCAAATTAAAGGAACAGGCTTCTTTCTAAAGCAGATTTGTTACAGAGTATTACTTCTGGTACATGAAGGAAGTTTGTCTGGAATCCATCTTCCATTAAGAGAATAAGACTAGGTAAAACTGGTGGTGAGATCAGCCGGTAATTTTCCCATTTTTGAATGTTTTCTAGCAGTATATTAATTATACCTAATAATGAGTTTCTTTATGACATTTTCATACATCCCCATTCAACTATATTGATCGTGCTCACCCTCTGTTAACCACTTTTGTTTACCCTCTCACCCTCCTTCTTCCTATCTAAGCCCCTTTTGCTTTCATGTATTTGTGTGTGTGTGTGTGTGTGAGAGAGAGAGAGAGAGACAGAGACAGAGACAGAGAGACAGAGACAGAGAGAGACAGAGACAGAGAGACAAAGAGAGAGAGATCCAACAAATTTCATTGGGGTTACTTGCAGAGGCATGGGCAGCAACACCATTGAAGAAAATATCTCTCCTCCCCCCACCAACCATTAACAGCTTAGAAATCCTCAGGCGGTGGTGAGGCGCCTTAGCCGCCCCCTCCCATCACAGATTTTTGGTGACTCCAGTCTCGTACAGATCTTGTGCAGGCAATCACAGTTGCTGTGAATTCAAGAGTATAGCCATTATATCATGCCTGAAAGTCAGTTTTCCACATCATCCTCTTTCTTTAGCTCCTACATTCGTTCTGCCCCCTTTTCCAGGATGTGCACTGAGCCTTAAAGGTTATGATATAGATGTCCCGTTTATTACTGAGCTTTCAGAGTCACTCAAAGAATTTTCCCATTTGAAACACTAGTACCTCATCTCACTAATAGATTGTTTTATTTCAAAGGTTTTTTGTTGTTGTTGTTGGATTTGGAGGGTGGCTAGAGAGGCTTGGATGTGTTTTGGTTTAAGTTTTTTTTATTTTTTATTTTTTTCAAAAGAGAACCAAGATAGATAGCTGACTCCTTTTGGTAGCCAGTACTATTTTCACTAAATTGTATTATGCCAAAATCCCTCTAAGGGAGTAATTAATGTCCTTGTTTTTAGAAATGAGAGAACTGAGGCACAAAGGAATTCAAAATTACATTAAGTCAGGAAGTCACACCCATCAAACACCCTTCATCATATTCTTTAAAATCACATTTACTTTTATTTCCAGAGTTGACTATAACATGTCATGATCTGAAAAAGTACCTCATGAAGAGTGATCAATTTTAGAGGAATCAAGCCAGGATAAGATCCTTGAACTTGAATTCAAAATGTGGCTACCAATGTGTATGTGCGCAATGTGTGTCAGCTGGGATGGAGGGCAGACACATGTTCATTAAGAGGCAAGAAGAATAAAAAGGAGAATGAAAATCATATAACATGAGAGAAAAAACAAACTTCAAACCAAAAGATACCAGCAGGTCTGAATCCTTGGAAAGTTTCCGGTTTCTGTGACCCCTTATGACTTCGGAGTGGGCCTCTATTTGGTTGTCCTCCACTGTGTAAACAAGGTGCTTCTCACACTGCTGACCTCCCCATGGTCCTTGTACAGAAAGGTAAAGATGCAGAAACAGATCTTCACAATTGACCTAGCAAACAACTTCCTGCAAACCACCTCACTTCCTTTCTTTCAGCTACTTTCAGACACTGAACATCAGGACTTTAATGTGCACATGCCTTTTCCTCACTCAGTTTGTAATTCAAAGGGCAACATAACCAAAAGGGAAGGAGAGAGAGAGAAAAAGAAAGAAAGAAGAAGAGGAGAAGGAGGAGGAGGAGGACGAGGAGGAGGACGAGGAGGAGGACGAGGAGGAGGACGAGGAGGACGAGGAGGACGAGGAGGAGGAGGAAGGGAGGAAGCCCCAAATAGTAACTTCTTGTACTCCTTGCTATTAAGAGACAGTGATGAGAGCCCCTCAAAAAGTACAAACACCCCCATTTACTAGGAAGTCAACAGTTTGAATATTTCAGGAAACAAAACCACATGACTGTAATCTACCATATAAATGACTTGCAAAGTTTCTGGTACTCTGGTATCTATAGTTGCAGACAATGAAAACTGCTCGGTTTTGAGGACTGCCACAAAGACTGAAGACCTGAATTTCATTCTCTGGATCCGCATAATGAAAGTGGGAGGCTGTCTCAGACTTCCACATTCATCCTGTGGCACACACATACCCATACATAGACACACACACAAACACACACACACAAACACACACACACACACTAAATAAATGCAATTGAAAAAACAAACATGCACAAAAAATCATTTTGAGAAAAATCAAGCTATTAAATAATCTACTAGATATTAAATTTTAATTTTAAAAGTAGATAATTGGCAAATACATATGAGGAAAGGAAAGTTTTTCACCAAAATTGAGTCCCAGTTTGTTTTTTATTTTGAGACAGGGTCTCACAATATAACCCTAGCTGACTTGGAACTCACTATGTAAACCAGACTAGCCTAGAACTCACAGAGATCCACCTACTTCTGCACCTAAGTGCTAGGACTGAAGGTGTGTGCTACCACTCCTGCTAAGAGACATTTTTTTTAAAGCACCTATATGACTCCTTGAAAATTACCTTTATAATAAAACCTAAGATAATGCAAGGTATTGTAAGTGCTTTGAAACTGCAGGACAAGTCATTGTATAAGCTGTTATGGCTGCTAACCAGTTTCTAGCTACTCTAACAGAAGGAAAGCTCCGTGTTTCTGCCTCATTCCTCACACAGTCCCTCACTGGAGACTTGTTCTCAGAGGAACCTATCCAGATCTTTGCCAGAAAGACGTCAATGGAAGGGCTAATGCCTGAGGTGACCACTTCTTTGAGAATGCAGCCTTTCCCTCTAGTATTTTTTTTGTGTGTGTGTGTGTGTGGCTACTGGCACTGGAGTCACCAGAACGATTTCACCTTGTAAATATTGTGACACCCCAAAACAATAAAACAAACTACTAAATCTTGAGTCTTGAACTGGAGTCATTTTTGAATCATTGAATATTACCAGATGCATTCTTTCCAGACCTGGTTGCTCCCAAGCTCATTCTGTTAAGATTCTGGCCTTCATAATTTAAAGTTTCTAAACAAGAAGAAACACTTCAAATGCTCCAGCAAAATACAGTCTTATCCGAACCAGCAATGAGATAATTTTTTTATTCCAAAAGAGACATGTACAAGCAGGGTCAGTTGAGAAAAATGAGTTAGTTTCGTGCAAGTCCTAGTGTTCCTGATTGCCAGTCTCCTTTTAAATGTCAGAGTTTAACGTTGAGAAGAGGAGAAAATGGATTACTGGAACAAACCAACATTTACCCTTGTTGACTATGGAAGGCATAGAGAACAGTTGATGTGCACATGTAAAAGAAGAAACAAAAAGACTGATTTCTGTTTACAGACCACCCAATCGAGTGCATAATGATGTTATTTATAGGAAAGAAGATATTTTCTGAACATGCTTTTCTGGAATCCCCGAATTTTCCAAATTTATGTTAAATTACTCTTTCTATGATCATTAGAATAGATCATTTGGACATAGGCATTCTTACAAGCCAGTCAATTAAATAACAGATAAAAGACTAAATTAATAAAGTATAATTAAGTTTTAAGATAAAATTGCTTTACAACATTTGTTTCAAATTTAATGTAGGTACTTTGCTCAAGCAAGTGTGTCTATTCTATTCTATCACCCATCTCACCTTGGGTTTCTCTAATTTCTTGTGCAAGGTAACAGTTTTAGGAGTTCAACTATTTCTCACAAGTTGAACTGTATAAAAGCTTCCAATATGATGTATGGGTTTTGTACCTTTAGTACACGGTGGACAATATGGCATAAAGTAGAGGCTCATTAATGTGTATCATGAGTGCATGAAGTTCTTCCATTTTACTTCTGAAAATAAAGTGATTAAAGCAAAAAAAAAAAAAAGAAGAAGAAGAACAGAAAAGAACAAAACAGAGTATTCATAATGAAAGGAAATCAGAGCAGTAGAGACACACTGGAGGACATCAGACATGCACATTTTTTTCTGGAGCTGTGTAGCTTAATCCTCACTCAAAGTAAACTATCTTCACTTCAAGAAGCTGACTCGCTATAAATAAATTGCCCGATGTATCTCTAAAACACGAACATCTTGGACTGCAATAATAAACATCAAAAAATAAATATGAAATAACATCTGGACGGAAAGCTCTGCACACAGTGGAGTGAGTAACTTATCTCAGGATTGCTAACAAAGAATACATTTCTTTTCTCTCTTGGAAAATGCTTTCCACTATTAAAGAAAGCAAACCTGACTTAACTGCTTTTACTTTAAAATCTCAAATATTGTCTGCATTATAACATATTCTCACAATTTAAGATAACCTTAGTAAAAATTTTAATTCTTTTGTTTTCTATTATTCAAAACTAACATAATCACTCCATTACTAAGTCAATTATTCATTTAGATATGAAAATGATTCACATTTAGTTATAATTATTACTTTACTTGGCAGACAGAGAAACTATTTCTTCTGCTTTAGCCAAAGAAACCAGTGTCAAATGTAATGCACCGGGAAAGTACAATGCCACATTGTAAGAGAAACCTCTGTGATTGCAGCCGACAGCTCAACAGCAGACAAAGGGCCAAGCTACGGACTTCTGAATGTGTCCTGATTGTATGCAGTTACCCCATTCAATTAACGTTTATAGAGAGACTATATCAATGGCCAAGAGTTCTTCCTGTGCAAAATAATTATATGGAATATTAGAGTCACTTAACAAATTTAGTAAACAAAGTAAATTTAACAAACATATAGATCCTTGTCTCTCAAAATCATTTCACTTACTTTTGTAATATTTTAAAGAAAATGTAGATGGAACAGTAAGCATTATCTCCAATGTCAAAGAAACAAAAGCATGAAAAATTTATGTAATATGTGCGTAAATTATAACACTTTCTAAAATCATTATGCTTTATAACAAGTGATTAAAACAGATAACTATCCCTAATTTACATCCCCACCCATTTCTTATTCTTGGTTTGCAAATCTTGATCTTTAAAAAAGGGAAATAAACCTGTTAACAGCCAGTAGGAAATAAAACATTTCTGATATGCTCAATAAGCATGTACCAATACTTAATTTCATATAAGTGTTTTTTAGTTGTGCTTGTTTCTTTCCATAGAGAGTAGTCTTTAGCTAAGGAAGATCATTTGGCTGTGCCTGGAACACAGGTTTATCTGATCATCTACTCATAGTATTGTATATCCCACATGACCTCAGCCAAACCAGCACAATAAGTTTTAATTTAGTCTTACTTTCTTTTAAAGATAACACTTTGTCCAACATCTCCCATCCTTCCACTCCCCTTTTTTAATTAACAAAAATATCATTTGTAGGCAAGCTGCATAAAGTCTATCCTAAATTCCAGTCTATCCTTCAGCAGAGATATCCAGAAAATGACTTGTAATAAATTTAAAAGAATCATTCTGAGTTTTCATGATTAGTCATTTAAACAAAAGCAAAACCTGATTCATAGCACATAGTTTTTAGAAAGCATTTGCTTTTCTTTCTACATACTTCTCAGTGTAACGAAGCAAAATATAACCAGCCAAAATAAACCCTTCACAACTCAACAGAAAGGAGAGTAGAAAAAAAGAGAAGTACCAGCATGTGGACATTGCCAGTTTTTTTCTGTTCTCTTCAATCAGTCCTCCCTGCATATCCAGTGCTCCCTGCCCATCCAGTCCTCCTGTTCATCTAGTCCTCCTGTCGATCTAGTCAATACTTCTGGCCATCCATTCCTCCTAAATATCTAATCAGTTCTCCCTGTCCATCCACTCTCAGCTCTATCCATCCAGTCCTCCCTATCCATCCAGTCCTCCTGTCCATCCAGTCCCCCTGTCCATCCAGTCATCCTGTCCATTCAGTCCTCCTATCCATCTACTCAGTCCTTCTGTCCACCCAGTCCTCCTGTCTATCCAGTCCTCCCTCTCCACCTCCTGCTATGAATTTTGTTCATCTTTTCTTCTTTCTCTCCCATCTGACTGCATCCAGAGACAAGCAGACATACTTCAAAGAAGCTGCCAAGATGAACTGTCACATGGAATTGTTGGAGAACACTGATATCAGTCTGGGGGGGTGCCTTATTGGATAGAAGTTAGGGGGAAAGCAATCTCTCTACTGTTACCATGCAATATTGGAACAAATTATTTCAACTCTGATTCTCAGTATCTTCATATATGAAATGAACAAATTATTACAGAATGCATAGAGTTATTGCCAAGATTAAAAGAAACAAAGTATGTGGCATGCCAAGCACAGGTTGGATCCTTAGTAAACTACTTCTTGTTAGATTTGGTATGTATATTCTTTAGCACAGAATCTCCAAGTCATTTTGAAACAGAAAAACACATACAAGTATATACAAATACATACACACACACATTGCATACACAAACACACACACACACACACACACACATTCCCTTCAATAAGCTATATTTAGTATACACCTACTGTTTGCCAGGCAGCATGCTTAATACTTTTGATATAAATGCACAAGACAAAATCACCTTTGAATCTTCCTAGTGGAAAAAATACACCTTGATATCCTCATGCCATTGGTATATTGTTTTATTGATGTTCACAACAGGGAGGTCAAAAAGAATGCAGCCCTCACTCAGCATTTGATTTAAAGGAAAGAAAAAAGGAAGGAACTAGGAACCTGAACTAGTTCCTCAAGGTGACTATTACTTTACCAACGAAGCAATGGAGAAGAATGGTAGATTGGGCATCTCAGTCAATGAGAAACCCTTCAATAAAAGATAATATACACAGGGAGGAAATATAATTATCTTTTGTACTCTCTGGTAAGAAATTTAGGCCGTGTGTAGGCTGGAAACTGATGACAATTAGCCTTATATGTATGGGACAGTGCTGGGCATTACCTGAAAAATAGCAGTGGTGAGTCTATGAGTGGCAATGAAATGATTCTGTTTTCCTTACAAACTTGCATTTGGTGGTGATGAATGGATGAATTTTGTTAAGAACGACAGATGAGAAATAGCTTTGGACACAAGAATATAAAAATCATATTGGTCGAATCCATAAGAAACAGAGCCTGAGTCAATGCAAAGAAAAATAAAGAGGGGGACAGTCATTACAGACCATTCAAAGGTAGTGACCAGGACACACTGCAACTCATAGTAAAAAGCAGGCAAGTAAAAAGTATTAAACTGCTTTTCTAGTCAAACTTCCAAAGTCTTCCATATACCTCCAAAAGTCCACATGATCAGATTTTCACAGCAACAGACCACTCTCTGGTACCAAATTCTGTATTAGTTGCTTTTATTTTGCTTCTGTGAATTGGCCAAGGCAACTTCTAGAAGGAAGAGTTTATTCTGCTTATGGTTCCAGAGGGATAAGAGTTCACCATATTAGGGAGGCATGACATAAGAGGTGGCCGTAGTAAAACGCCAAGCAATCACATGTTCCAGCAGGCACAGGAACCAGTGAGAAACTGGAAATTTGGCAAAGCTTAAGAACTCTCTAAGCCCTGCCCCGGTGACGTGCTTCCTCCACCAGGTGTCACCTCCTAACTGTGGATAAAATGCCCAATACTTGGAGCCTGCAGGGACATTCTCACTCAGACCATCAGAGAGGCCTTGGTGTGTTAAGCAAGGAATGGAAGGCAAGAAATTGCAAATGTTCAAATGAAAGCAACTTAAGAGAGAAGTTTTTCCATTAGTGGGTGAGATAGGAAACTAAAGCAGAGCTGAATTATGGTATGGTGTTACGTGCTTAGGTCTATCTTATAACGAAAGAAACCAGACCAGAGTATGTTAGCCTGCTAGACAGAGAAGAAGAGGAAGCAAACTCTTTAGCTTAATGGATAAGAATCAGAATTATGCCAACTTATAACAAAGCTATAAATACAACTAAAACTATTTATTATGACTGACAAATGTCAGTGTCAAAAATATTTCCACTTTGATTTGCTTCACTAGCCAATCTTTCCAACTCTCTCTTGTTTATCCATATTACTTAACAATTCTCAACAAGAAATTTTCTGCACTCTCTTTTACTTGACTATCTCATTTTCTGTATGTGCATCTGGCTCAGATATTTCACTTTAACTATTTTTCCACCTATGGTGTTGCCCTTCCTTAGCACTTACATAAATGTTTTCCAACTTTTCAGCAATATTGCCTATTTAGCTCTGCGAAAAATACATACTGAGAATCCTAGCTTCAAGTCTTTAGATCTATGTGTTTAGCTTGGTGTACCTATAGAATACAAGAAATCAGAAAGGAGATTGAGAGGGAGAATGCCTTAATTGACCAGGGTTAGAAGAATATTGGTGACATAAAAATAAAGAGGAGGAAGCCAAGCATGGTGGCCATCAATGGCTGTAGGAAGATCCTGTCTCAAAAAGACCAAAAAAATTAAAATTTATATTAAATTAAATTAAAGAGAAGCAATATCGAGGGTAGAAAGTTTTAAGCAGGGATGGAATTGAAGGCTAGAACAAAGGGGGCAGGGGAGGGACCCAACACAACCCAAATGAAAAAAACATATGGAAACCCACTAATCTTGTAGGCCAATTAAAAATACTCCTTAAAAATAGTGTCATCCTGCTTGACTGGATAATACTTCTCTTAAAACCCATGGATTATTATATACGTCCTAAGTACCAGGCACAGGACAGTTCTTTATGACTTGTTGGTCAGGGAGATCCCAGAGGCCCCCAGAACAAAAAGGCTCCTGTCATTCTTGGTTCCCCACCAGAACTAGTTAGTAAGTCCTTATTGCTGAAGACAACACATATCTTAGTTGCAAGATGTAGAGAAATCAAAACAGTGCTAAGCCAAAAAGTGCCCTCCACGTTTGCTGGCTTTTATAATGCTGGGAGAGGTTATGAAAATGCTGGGGTTGGGAGAAGACAATAGTTGTCACCCCTGAACTATAATATCAACCCATCAGGCAAGATGCTCTTATTGCAGCAACAGTGGAGCAACTAGGGTAGTAAATAAACAGTACTCTAACTGGATGTGAGGTCTATTCCATGGGAGGGATTCATGTCTGGTACTATAAGCATGGTCAAAAATCTACACCTGGGAATGCCATCAGCTGTAGGGTTGGAGAACTTACTACTGTTATTTAGTTAAATTGACTTGGCATCTAATTGCTTTCTAAACATCCACAATTAAACCCATAGATAAATGCTCTTAGTCTTAATCAGAAAGGCATCTCTTTACAATTAACAGTGGTAAATGAAGAGAAACTTGGCTTCTCAGGATGCAGAAAATAAATGACAGTTGAGTGTTCAGCCCTAAGCAGGACATTTATATTGTGTCAGGGATTATCACAGGAGAAGGGATAGAAAGACCTGGAAGATATGGGGAGGACAGTAAAGTGCAATCTTATGTGAATGACATAAACAAAACTGAACCTGACAATAGGCAGTAATGGGTAGTGGAGGACCTCATGAAGCTCTACTCCTCCCTGATGAACTATGGCCTACCAATGGGTTCTGTGCAAAGGGAAGTCATTATCTTCAAATGTGCGCACCATTGAGTTTACGAGGCTCCATTCCTTAGTTCTATTCCTGTGGCCACTCAGAGAGCCCTGGTTAAACTCAGTGGTTCACAGAACAAAAGACATGAACATGAGAAAGGGACCTGTAGGGAGGTGGAGAGGATTGACAGGTGGGAGAGAGTTAAGAGACAGTGGGAGTGAGAGTAATCAGCATGTATTACATTCATATATGAAACTGTCAAAGAACAAAATTAATTAATTAAAAACATATATACGATATTAATTTCTACTCACTTTTGTTATTTTTATAAATGAATTACAAGTAAAGTTACAGATGATTTTAACATGGGATACTGTAAATATAAAATAGCATCATTAATATCAATATAAAGATGTCATTTCTCTCTCTTTTAAGTTACAATCTAGCATTTGATCCAAAAGTTCAAATCATTAACAAGAAGAAAAACTGTTTAAGTTAGCATCATTATCTACTAAAAAGTTTTTACTAAAACTTAAACATGTTAATTATAAATTTCTGTTCCATATTTGTTTTTCTTTTTCAAATACATGCAGCAGCAGTCCACTGTATGAAATCTTGTTTAATGAACCCTGTTGTGTTTGTAACAGTTTATAACTCTGTCTTTCACATGTTGGCATAGTTTCAGCTATTCAATTAAAAATGAGATGTTTTATTAATGTATTCAGCCACTGACAGCAAGCATCTTGTACTCAGCATATTCAGCAAAAATGTGGCTAAATTGTCTCCATTAACTTGTTATTTAATAACTAAAAATAGAAGTCTAATGTAATGCTCATAGTACAGATCCAATGATAAATATTCGAGTTTTCTATCCAATGATAACTCAGACCAGGGGAAAATATACATCTTTCATGCTTCTTTTGAGTCAGTGGTAGAGCAATGCTTGCTTTCAAGTTAGGTACTAAATTGTAAAATCAGATATAAGACCAGGAAAGTAATTTCCTCGTCTCTGTGTACATCCTCCAAGAAATACCTAGTCAATAACATTTCAGTACACAACACACACACACACACACACACACACACACACACACACACATCCCAAAAGCTACTCACTTTTAAAAATTACTGTATTTTCTAATCATTCTGCGTAGCCTAAATAATAAGCCCTTCCTTAGAGAACAATAACGTTCTGAAGACTGCTCAAAAGTTATCTGTGGATATATAACAAAATTCTATAACTAATGCAAGACTGGGTAGAAAATCAGGAAAACCAGAGTTAAAAAAAAAAAAACTAGAGGAGATTGCACAGGCTTCTCGAGTCACCTCAGTACTCAGACCACAGCCTCTGCCTTGCCAAGGGTGCTTCCCTGTTTGGTGATTGCTGTTGTGTGAGTGTTGTTTAGAGTTTTTAAAACAATAAAATAAGAAATCTTCACTCATAAAATACCTATTAAAATCATGAAAAGATCTGACAGAGTTTCTCTGGATATCTTTAGGGATACTATTTACAAAATCAGCTACAACTAAATGGCTCTGGGTAAGGGGCATTGATAAAATCCTCGCTGTCAACTGCAAATTCCTTAAAAGAGCACTAGTGTCTGTGCCCTTCATCCTGCCTGTTAGGTCCCTCTCAGTAACACAGGGGGAGCTAAAATAAAGGTTATTTTCTTAAATTTGAAACAGCAAGTCAATCCTAAAAGAAAGAACTGATACTTGGGAAGAGTAAGTCAAAACTATAAAATAGCTGAACAAACTACAATGATAGATGGACTAAATTATAAAATCAATAAGAAAATCGTAGGCCTATATTAAAGCACAAAACAATACGGGAAAACAAGGAAATTAACAGCAGTTGACATGGACATAGATTACTCTATAGAGGTTTTAATTGACCACAAGATTTACAGAAGCAAAGAAGCTGATGTGGTACCTAAAGGAACTAACAAAACAATGATGTGATGGGCAGCTGTCATCCCTGGGGCCGTTGCTAATTCGACCTCAGTATCATTTCCTGGGAACTAGCTAATCTAAGCACCTACATGCCTGGGTTAGAATTTCTTCAGAGACACCATAACAAGTGTCTTCATGAGTTCATTCGGAATCACTAATAAGAAGTGATCATTCCGTTTTGTCCTCAAACCACTGCCCATAGGTCAAGTTCATCTCTAACATCGATCAGGAAATGTGAGCCTAGTCTGGCACATTAGTGGGATGGCTACTCAATTTAGAAGTTAGAGTCTAGGTATGAGATTAGGAAAGAGTCGGAAGTGGAGAGTGCATAAATCAGCCCCGAAGTTGCACAGACTAAGGAAAGCATAGAATAGGAGGAACGAGGTGGGTGCTACTTTTTCAAAATAGACACTTGGACTTGAAGCCTAGTACCTTTGGCAAAATGACGTTGTACTTCTCCCTCATGATTCTACTTCCTCCCTCCCTCCCAGCTCCTCACATTGCTCAAAGACACAAGGTCAGTCTCACAGTCTGCTTTGCACCTCTTTTGCTGTCCGTGTTGATGGATACTTTTGCAAGGATAGGGCGTTTACCCACCTCCCCCGCCTCACTACATACATGAACACCCCAGATTATACTAAGTCAGATGGGACCAGCTGTGGGGTTATAATTTCTAGATGATCTTTAATGTCTTTGGTCAGGTTTATTTCAAGATATTTTTTGAGGCTATTGTGAATGGGTCTGCTTGTACTTTTTCTTTAATTGCTTGTTATTGGTATATAAAAGGCTGCTGGTTTTGTAGATCAGTTTTCTAACCTTTACTGAAAGTGGTAATCATTTCTAGGATTTTCTGGTGGAATTTTTGGCATCTCTTAGGTAGAATAACATGTCGTCTTCAAAAATGGATAATTTGACCTCTTCTTTTCCTACAAGTGCTCCTTTAACTTCCTTCTCTTCTCTTATTGCTCTAGCAAGAGTTTCAAGCACTATATTTAAAAGGAGTAGAGCTAGTGGACAGCCCTGTCTGGTTCCTGATTTTAAGGGGAATACTTCCAGTTTTTCTCCATTTAGAATGATGGTGACTATGGGTTCAGTAAGGATATGGGTCTATAGTTTTCTTTTTTTGGTTGTATCCTTACCTAGCAAAAAATTCTCATAAAGTCTGTTACAGAAATAAAGCAGATAGTCTTGTGTCCTGGCCTATAGTTTATATATCCATTCACTGCAAACTGAGATTCATTAGCTTAAAAGCCCACCTGTACCCAATTTAAATTTTTACCTATCTCATTATCTTTTCTTAAAATAATTCAGATTTTAGACATTTAAGGCCTGCCAGCTCTGCAGTCCTGTAAAATTTCACCTTATCTGCTGGTCACTAATAAAAAAACTTGTAATTACAAGATCCCAAGATACAGCACCATTTTTGTAAGTGGAGTGAGAACCCTTGAGGGAGGCGATCTGAGTGAGTTCTGAATTTTACTAGAGGGTCCAGCAGCTTCGTTAGGACTGTGGGAGAAGGCCCTGGGAAAGGTCTTAGAAATCGTTCTTTCTCTTCAGGATTATCTTTTCTGTCAACGGCATAAAAGTTTTTTAAAAACTATATTGATCCATGAAGAAGGATATAACACAAAACCAGCAGTCTTATTTCCAAATGTACAGTGAAACAATGATAAAGCAGATGGATCGGTATGTTCTAGCTTTTCCAATATTCCATATGGCTCAGAGTCGTACAGCCCCATTTGCATCCATAATGCATGAGTCACAAGCAGGAACAGCTTAAGGCTTGAAAAAATACAGTGCAAACACTAGAGTGGATTTATTTTTTAAAATAAATCTATATTTTAGTTTAGTTTTTAACCTTCCTCTTCCTCTTCCTTCCTTTCCTTCTGGTGCCTTTTGCCTTGTCATTTTCTTTTCTAGCATTGGTGTTCTGTGGCCCATTACATTTCAAGGCATTGTTTTTAGCCTGATTATGAAGTGTGATTTCTGGAATATGCATAGATGAAAACTCCCATCCATATCCACTACATTTTCTTTCAATCAGTCTCTTCCCAATGACAATGCAAAAATCTCCAAATCTCTTATGAATTTAATTATCGCAGGCATTGACGAGTCTCTCACTGTGAAGACTTAGAGGAGGTTAGCGTTTCCTTGTTAGCCTGAACCAAATGTACACACTGAGTTAAAACTGGGAATCCCTATGATGAGGAGAGTCCAGTATCTGCCAGTGTGAAAATCTGCCTACATCTCCTTTTTAAAGTTTATTTATTTATTTTTATTTTATGTATATGAGTATTTTGCCTGCATGTATGCAAGTGTACCTGTGTATTCAATGTCTGAAAAGGCCAGAAGAGGGCATTGAATCTCTTGGAACTTGAGTTATGGACAATTGTTAGTCATTTGGGTGCTGGGAACTGAAGTGCTATTAACTGCTGAGCCATCTCTCTAGGCCCCCAAACTTCCTAAGTGTTATTGTGAAAATATTTGGGAACTCTGCTTTGGACTTTGTAAACTGAGTGGCTTTGGGAGAATCATTCAACCTCTCTGACTCATGGCTTCCCAGTTGTAAAGCGTCACTGTCTAGTTTTTGCTGTATTTTCCCTTTCTTTTATCTACTTTCTCTCCCTTCATCCTCCTATCTTTCTTTCTCTCCCCTCCTATATTTCATGCCACATAGTATTTGAGAGAGGTTACAACATGAAATGTATAAAAGATGAAAATAGGAAAGCCAAAAAACATAAACAGCCTTCAAGGGCATTTATAAAAACCAGGTATAGTGGCTTACACCTATAATCCCAGCACTTGGGAGAATGGGGCAGCAGGATCACTATGAATTTGAAGCTACCCAAGAGTTCACAGCAAGTTCTATAACAAGCAGGGCTACAAAGCAAGATAAGGTCTTTTTATGGTACCTATATAGATCTCTATGCAGTTAAAAGTCGAAATTTTTCCCTAGGCTATTTGTATCTTCATTAGGTTTAAGGCATCCACACTTTCTGCTGAATGGAAGCAATCCCACCACTTCATAAAGTCATTTTCAGCCTCTATTATCTTTCTTCTCAGTCACCTGAACACATGGCACAGGATTTTCTGCCTGCAATACGGCCTTCTAAAGTCTCCCTGCGCCCTGCACTTCCTGGGTAAACACACTTTGGCATGCTGCTTGATCTTTCTAAATTCAGTTTTGCCATCTATAAATACTGAAATAGAACAAAACATGGGCATTTTTGTAAGATGATATAGTGAACATCAAAGTGATCATGTATATTTTATACTGCTGTGAAAACAACATAACCACAAACTAAGATCTCCAATACAGTTCAAAGTCTTTGAGGATCAGGTACCTTGGCATACCTTAACTGAGTCTTCTGCTTCAGCTCCTACAAAAACAAGCTACCACGACGCTGGTCCTCCTCGGATGGAGGTCAGTATCTTCTTCCAAGATTATTAAGCGTTTATAAGAATTCAGTCCTATAGTTGCATGACTGAAGTCCCAATCTCTTTTTCTGGCTATTGGCTATTGTTGGTCACTCTTAGTTTTTACAGAGCACCTGTAGTGTCTAACAGTGGGACTTCCATAGTCAGTTCAATAGCACAGATGCTTGCTTTCTTCCAAACCAGAAAAAGTGTCTGCTGATACCACTTGTATATTTTGGGAGCTTCCCTGGTTGTAACAAGGTCATTGAGTCAAATTTTCACTTTGAGATAAAACAGCTGATTAGTAACCTGTGAGAGGAAAAGTCCATTATATTAACAGTTTCATCAACGCTCTATGGGTGAGAATTGCATAAGATCATGGTTAGTGACCACAGCATGCAGCATACCATGACATTCACTATCAACAAATAAAGCAATTGCAGAATATTGTTCTTTTATTTTTCAGACAAGGTCTTACTATATAACCCTGACTGTCCTATAACTCACTATGTAGACCAGATTGACCTCTAACACAAAATCTGCCAGCCTTTGCTGGGATTAAAGGCACATGCCACTATGCCCATCTGAAACAAGAATTTTCAAGAAGTACTATTTATCATAATTTTTTCATATACTAGAATGCTAACTATAATAATGAAGTCTATCTAATCTAGGTATCACTATAAAATAATACTAACCACAAGGATTTCACAAATTCCTGAGTTCTTCATTAATGCATCTCATTGTCAGTGATTTAATAAATATATACTGATGATCTACATGCCAGACACAGTGTTAGCTCCCAGGACACAATAAGAGAGTCACAGTCTCAGATTTTCACACCTTGTAGTTAGCAGGAAGAGTTTGGCCACCAAAAATAAAGAACGGGAAACGCAGATACAAGAGCTGCTAATTGTTAACAGCCACTAAGAGTTTTAGAAGCACAGGGAAATTATCCAGATGGTATTTTTAGATGATGACTGTATTTTCAACCTCTAAGGAGAATGTAAGCTTCTTATAATATTGCCTTAATTTCTTACAAACTCACTACCAAGACATTGGCCATGTAGGTCTAATTTGGTTCAAGTTTCAGAGTACTGTATTAGGCTATAATACTAGTGGATGGAATGCGGTCACTGGAAGCCCTTCTTGTTATTCTCTTGATATTGTTCCTATTAAATGTGATCTTACATGAAATTATACACCTGGAGTGGGTCATCATTTGCAATTAGTTTGATTACGTGTAACAAATGAATAGTTGCTTAAACAAGATAGAAGTTTATGCTATCTTAGGATTTTAAAAAAGAAAACTCTAGGCTTGGAAGATGGCTCAGCTATATCAAATATACAGACAGTGCACTAGCCACCAAACCTGACCAGCTGAATTTGATTCACAGAACCCATATAGTAGAAGGGAGAACAAATTCCTACAAATTGTCCTCTAGCCTCTGCACATGTGCACATGTACCTGTGTACACACAAATACACACTAAATGTAAGTAAATAAATGTAAAAATAAAAAGCAAATTAAAAAGATAAGCATCGAGAGGAGAAAGAAAGAAAAGTGAACATGTGTGTTGGGCTCATCAACCTCAGCTCATAATGTTCACCTCATGGCCCAAGAGACATGATGAAATTCCAACTAGACTACACTACAGCTCAAAAAGGGATGCTTGAAGAAGAAAGGAAAGAAACAGTATATGAGAGATTTTGAAAATCTATAAGAAAATAAAACCTTATTCTTAGGCATAGCTGACCAATATTTAGACACAGACATCTGTCACTATAATGAAGATTAGGAGGAAATTTAGCCTTTTCTTTATCAAACATATGTTGAGATAATTTCAGGATTTATATTATAGGAAGAAAGAAAGAATAGATTCCAAAATAGGTAAGTAACTGAATCTCCCATGTGATCAAAGTGGGGATGGACTCAAGTGGAGAAGGCAAACTACAGTTTCTACAGATTTTGTTCTAAGTGACCCAGAATAGTTCTAGATAAAAAGTGTCCTCACAGCCCAAGCTCATCAACCAGAGTTCCCAGTAGGAGTTTGATGCTGAAGCTTCAGTTTACATTTCTGTAGCAATGTTTTATGGGAAAAATAGAATAGATGAAAATCTTAGAATGGTAGGATTCTATCAGATATGCATGACCAAATCCTACCTTAAACTAGCTAAAGCAACAAGTTAAGTTTTATTGAAACCATATTTGGCTAATGTTCAGGAATCTAAAAATTACAAAGAAACCAAGACTTTTGGAGAAGAGGTTCTGAAATAGCCTAAGTTATAACCTGGATACTGAAGGAATCTTTTACACACTCCTCACTTATCTCTCTGTCCTCGGAAATCGGAGTTATGCAAATCAATTTTGCTAGATTCCACAATATTGTGTTCTGTATTAGTTTCCTTTTTGTTGCTGTTGACAAGAAACAGCTTAAGGGAGGAAGAGATGACTGCAGGAGCATGGTCATGTTGTAGCCACTCTTGGGAGCCTTTTTGTTGTTTACAAGCTCTCCTTCCTGCCGGGAGCCATTTTGTTGTTTATGCCCAAAATCTAAGAGGAGATATGCTTTTAGCACAAGGATGAGATTTGAACATTCATGACCTTTGGGAGACGATGTAGGTTCTACAAGATAGCACTTGCTGTTTTATGCAAATATCAGCATTGTCTCTAATTTGACTTCCTGCCTGAATTCCTATACTCTGGATGGTGGTATAAATACCTTGAGCAAAATAAAGTTGGGGCCTCAGTATTGACTGACAGCCCTCCTGAGTCTATCCTTTCTCTCTCTCTCTCTCTCTCTCTCTCTCTCTCTCTCTCTCTCTCTATATATATATATATATATATATATATATATATATTTCTCAATCCTCACTCCCCCCTTCAGGTATGGTTTGATTTCTGCTGCAGGCTCCCGCAATCCACAGCCTGAAAGCAAAAAGTGGACAGGAAGTAAGGCCCAGCTCTGTAGCCTCAAGGCATGCCCCTAATGACCCATTTCCTCCTCCTTTTGAAGGTTATTCAACCTTTCAAATTAGCATAATCAACTGAGGAAGAAGCCTTAAACATATGAGTCTATGTTGGACATTGCATATCAAACCACAGCAGTGAATATGTGGTATACCCTCTGATTAGTAGATCAAAAGTCACAGTTCACAATTCCTGGCCAAAGAAGAAATGGGCAGAGATGCTATTCCTGGAGAAAGATTCTGGTTTGGCTGATTTGTGAAATAACTCATCTATGGAACTTTCATTGTCAGCCCCATCTGAACGATACAGATAAAAACAGAAAAAAAAAACGAAACTTTACATGAAAAAGAGAGAAAGTTCCTGAGAACTTGACTCTGGAGTTGACTTCCTAAAGGTCTGAAAATTGTGAACGCCAGTCCTGCCAACAGAACAGGAAGGAGGAGGAAAAGAGGTCTTACTGTGGTGCATTAGAAATTAAATATTTCTTCAGGAATAATTTCCGGGTACAATCAATTGGACAGACTTTTTATTTCTCTAGGGGAACACAGGATGTTCTTGATTAAGAGACAGGGTTCATTTTATTTAGCTTTATAGAAAGACAACAATTTTCAAGCCCTTTAAATGTCTGGCTCCATGTTAGTGAGCAAGGCTTTGATCTGGTGTATGTTGCATAACCCTGGCTAGTTTTTCCACCCAGCTGCTGAGACAAGCCAAGGGAGCTCCCTTGAGTTCCCTTCCCAGCCAATCCCCAAAACACAGAGGCTGAAAATCCAACCAGCTCTGCCCTATGTCTTGGCCCAAATACTGTCTTGGTTTTCTGTAGAAACTTTCTTCCACTGCTTGTTGGGCTCTCCTTGATTCAAGGAGTACTGCCATTCAAAATCCAGATCAGAACCAAAGCCAAAGAAGCAGGTGGGTCCTCTATTTGACCCTGGTCCTATACTGCTTAAGTACAATAACTTAAGTTAAAAAAAATCTTTGTGAATGGTTGAACCTGGCTCAACTCACTGGAAATCTCCACGGGAGTTTGGAGACAACTTCAGAGCAACAAAATATCCTTGTGTTGATATCCTTGTGTTTGATTTTCTTTCCTGTGAATGTGTATTCTCCTTGATGTGTGGATATAGGTACCTGTTAAGACCTGAATTAAGATGTTTTATCTTGGTTAGCCATATGTGCATAAAAATATCTTGTGAGGGTCCTGTTTATGAACACACATTCATACATTTACAAGTAAATTTATGCCTATATGTTGTAGAGTGTGTATGTATTAATATAATATTATCAAAAATAGACTTCTTCCCTAAGGACTTGTGAAATCACCTTAGCCAGTTTGAATAGGGTTATAAAATATCTGCACTGCTCCGATTTGAGATTCTTTCATGGGCTCCTCTAGTGCCCTGATGGTTTCTATCAGGCCAGCTACACTGGGATTTCTGCCATTCTTTAAATGCCTTCATTACTATTTTCAGTCATCTTTTTTTGTACTATCTCATGTTCAGTTTTCATTTCTTTAGAGAGTTAACATGTCTAATTTGTTGCACAGAATACTTTTAGCCTGCTTCACCTATTAACCTTGAAATTCTCTTCTCTCCCTCCTTCCCTCCCTCCCTCTTCTCTCTCCCTCCCTGTCCATCTACCTCTTTCTCAGATAGGTAGATGGAAAGGTGAGTAGGAAGGAGAAAGGAAAGGAAGAGAGAAATAACACATTAGCAATTTGTTCCACAAATGTCACAAGAATAGTTATTTCCAAACAGGATAACTTTTGCATTCACTCAAACATGACTCACGTATAATGCATCCTATGTGAACCCTGAACACAGGAATTTAGCACGTGTCAACTGAGCTGTTTTACACACAGTACCACAGAGCTAACAGCAGGCACAGTTGGAATTCAGTATTAGTTCTCTTCTCTTTCCATAGAGGAGAACCATGGAGGCAGTGAACACAAACGAGCCATAAAGAACTCAAATGGAAGACATTGGGGCTGGTCCATCCAAACTCAGGGTAAAGCCTGGAAGGCAGGACAAGTGACTTGAAAGGTCCATTTGGAACACCTGAAGTCGGAGCGCCACGGGGACAGGGGTATTCAACCTGACTTTTGGCATGGGTAACCCCAGGAGTCAGAGAGGTCAAGAGGCCCACATTTTTTTAGAAGTCTTGTCAATTTAGGGTTGATGAAATAAGATAAGTTTTTGCTTTGGAATGAATCCTTTTCTCTTTCTTTTTAAAAATATTTTATTATTTTTGTTTTCTATGTATGACTGCATTGTCTGCATGTATTGCCTGCACCCCTGACATACAATGCCATGGAGTTGAGAAGGTGGTTTTGGATTCCCTAGAAGTAGTGTTACTGATGATTGTTAGCTACCATGTCGGTGCTGGGAATCAAACCTTAGTCCTCTGCAGGAGCAGCCAGTGCTTTTAACATCTGAGCCATCTCTCCAGTCCCCCTTTCTCTTTCTTGTCATGACTTGTGCCAGCTTAAAAGTACAATCATAATATAAGGAAAGTCGTTTCGATTAAAGCATAAATATGCTGTCATTATTCTTTTAAAAAAAATCTAAGTATTGCTGGGTGGTGTGATGTACATGTTTAATCTCTACGTTTGGGAGACAGAGGTGAGTACATCTTTATGAAATCAAGGCCAACCTGGTCTCCATAGCAAAATTCAGGCCAGCTGGGATTCCAAGGGGACCCCGTCTCAAAATGATCAATCAATAAATAAAAACTTGAGCAAGTCCCTAAGCTATCTAGATACAGACAATGTACTTGTGACACAAATGTGTGGCCACCAAATATGGAGCACAGCATCTGCTGTGTCAAAATGCAACACATCTGAGCCATTTGTTTTCATTTTTTAAATATTTTATTATCCTAATTTTATATGTATGAGTCTGTTGCCTGTATGTACGTAAGTACATCTTGTGATGCAATGCTCACAGAGGTCATGAGAGGGCGGCAGATCCCCGGAACTGGAGTTACAGACGGTTGTTAGCTGCCACGTGGGTATCTGGAACTGAATCTAGGTCCTCTGCAAGAGCAGCCAGTGTTCTTAACCACTGAGCCATCTCTCCAACCTTCTCCACTTGTTTTTTAAAAGTAAATCTAGACTATGGTTACTGTCTTCCCCACATTTTGATACTTGTACAACCAGAACATTCTATTCTAACTGGATTTCCTTTACTACTCCTAAGTATCTCTCTGTCAGTTTCTGGCAAATACTTAAGAAATCCCTGAAGTGCTTTTGCTTTGAGTATTGCTGCTAAGGAACTGAGAGTTCCCGGAGCTCGTGTATCTCCCACGCCTCCAGCCCCTGACCAGTTACTTGCCTGTGGAAAAATATGAATGCTTAGCTATTTCCCTTTCAAATCAGAACAAATGGGACAAATTTTATATTACAAAGAATTTACATCTTTGCAAAATTATACTGCATTTCCTTGTCTGCTGTTATGTTCCTGACCTGCTAAATCTATTCCCTTTCTGAATGCACTTTACAAAACCAGTACACAAACTAGTGGCATGGTCGGTAGTTGTCTAGGAAACATTACCTGAGACAATAGACTGCATTGAATAAAAAAGAAAATGGTAAGCTTGAAGACATTTTGCCAAAATGATAAAACCTCAGATGCCACAAGAACTATCTCACCTAGGAGTCCAGTAATATCATCTTTATGTGTGTCACTTAATATTAATTAGTTAGTTAAAATAAATTGAAATCCCTCCCCAAACAAAGCTTACATGACAAGTCTCTTTTATGTATGGTGCTTTAAGAGTGAAAAATTTAAAAGTCAATGTTACACATGTTTGAGGATTCTTACGTAAACTAACTCTGTATATGTGTGCACATGTGTGGGAGTGCATAGGCACATGTGTACATGTACGTGCGGAAGCCAAAGGTTAATATGGGGTGCCTTCTTCAGTCGATCTCCATCTTATCTTTTGAAACAAGGTGTCTCACTGAACCCATAGCTCACCCAGTTCAACTAGACTAGCTTCCAGTAAGTCCTAGAGATCAACCTGTCTCTACCTCCCAGCACTACGATTACAGGTGTGTACCATAACACCTGGCTCTTACACAGCTGCTGTGATTAAACTCAGATGCTCACACTTGTGCAGCAAGCATTTTATCAAATGAGTCATTTTTCCAGCTCCTCAACTGAACTTTTTAGGAGAGGAATAGATCACAACCTACGTGTCCTTTAAAATTAAAAATGATAAAATTATAATCTATTCCTATAACCATAAATTGCACAATTTCCATGTCAATTATTTTCAAATGTGAGTAGTAGATTAGGAAACAAGACAGAGAAAAAGAGACATAGTCAGAGTCAGAACTTGTTATAATGAATAATGCTTACAGAGTCCTTATGGGCCAACTGTCATCCTAATACAGATACGTATGTTCATAGATACATTTGTTGTAATTATTCAGCTACTCTGCTATCCTCTTTATACACAGGGTGTGACACCCTCCCAACCAGGTGACAGTAGAGGTTGAAGATAGTGATAAACTCTCTATGTACTATGTTTTCTTTTTTCTTACACATACAGATCTATGATAAAGTTTAATGTTTACATTAAATGTATAAGAGGTTTATAATGTACAATAATAAATAGAACAATTATATCAAAATTAGCATCATTAAAAAGAAAAACTGAAAGCTTCACATAAGAGCAATAGAAGAGATAGCTTCAGGGCAGCTCAGGAATTGACCAGACTCTACCAAGTACATGTTCAAGGGTATAAAAGTGAAAACTCCTTTGAAAACCTTTGATTTAAGAAGAGAGTTCCAGAGCACCCTTCTTTCACACGGTCTCCTAAGGAAGCATTCCCCAGAGTGTTCAACTATACAAATACTCAGAGATTTCTATAGCCATGATTCAAACCAGGCCTGGCTACTGCTTGAGCTGGGGGCAGACCTTGGCTTCATCCTCAGGATGCTAGTTTTATAGGCATGCATAATGCAAGAGTTATGTGGTCACAAAGGCTTCCACTCTGGTTTCAAGGGAAGATCTGTGAGCTAGGTAGTGTGTGGCAGGGTCAGAAGACCTTCAGGATTCTCCTGAGAGGATATAAAAGTGAGAGTGAAGGTGCAATGTAAATTCCAGGAAGTTCAAAATGCCAGGAACCATGAATATCTGCCAAAGAAAGAGGAATATTTCTCTTGCCTGTGCCAAGAGAGCACAGGCAACCTAAGAAAGTGGTCATGTGGGCTGCAGCCCCAAAGGCCTCTGTGTCAAGACCTTTGGAGCTCACTCATGATCCACTGATTCCAGACATAAGCATATAGGATTTAACGTTTGTCCTGCTGGGTTGCAGTATTATTTCAGATTCAGCCTTCTTTTCTTTCCTAGCATTTTACCTTTTGGAATAGTAATGCTTAGTTCCCATTCCATCATTTCACACAGCCTAGAAATACATTTTTGAAAACAGGTTCACAGCTAAGATTTTGCCTTGAGTCTCAGAGGAGACTTGAAAAATGGATTTTTGAGCAATATCTATTAGACTAGAGGGACTTTTGCAGATAGGCTAAGTGCATCTTGCATTATGAGATAGGCATGAGCCTCTGGGGCGAAGTAGCGAAATGTTATGGGTTTGGATATGAATTGTCTCACCAAGAGGCTCATTCACTGAAACCTTCAGTTTTCAGCTGATGGTGCTGAAAAAAAAATGTGAGTAGATTATGAGAATGCTAACTTTTATCAATAGAGTAATCTACTGATGAGTTCACCGCTGAATGTGTTATTAGGAGCTGGGACCTGATTGGAAGAAGGTTGTTAGACACACACTGTTAAAGGGCATATCTTATCTCTGTGAATTCTTCCTCTCATTCTCTGTCTGCTTCATGACTCCATGAAGTAAGCGGCTTTAATTTGCTGTGTGCTCCCACCAGAGTATCCCCCGTTACTAGAGGTACAGATTGACAGAGTCAAGCAACCATAGTTTGAAGCCTCCAAAACTATGAAATAGCATAGTTCTGGTTGGGGCGGTGGCTTCACTTGTACATAGCATCGCGTGATGGCGTGTGTGTGAGAGGGAGAGGCACTGTGGAGAAACAGGAAGCCACACAGCATGGAGGAGCTAGTCTTGATTTTTTATAATAACCCTCTCTAACCAGAGACAGATGAAGTAGGTTGATTTCTTCAAGGGCTAGAAACTCCACCTATTAAAGTTCACACCACTATATTTTTTGTTTTTTAAATTTTATTTATTTTTTATATTATGTGTATTAGTGTTTTGCCTGCACATTGTGGTCTTATGCACGCAATGCCAGCAGCGGCCAGAAGAGGGCGCCAGATCACCTCGACCTGAACTTAACCAACTGCTGTTAGCTACCTTGTGGGTGCTGGAAAATGAACCTGGAATCTCTGGAAGTGCTCGTAACCACAGAGCCATCTCTCCAGCCCCACATCATACCATTTCTTAGGATCATCGCACCTGAGAATAATCTTCTGACACATGAACCTTTGAAGTAACCACTTAAACCAAATCTAAGTCATAGAAATTGTAGATTTTATTTGCCCTAAGCTATATTTGAATGTTTTTCTTTTTGTTCACTCATTCTTTTGTACTAAGTTGAGAACATATTTTTGTTGATAAAATAATAAATATAGGTCAATAAAATTTAAAAGTATCATATTTATAGATGGTATTTGATGATTATGACATCTCTTGTGACTAGCATATTCTCAATTATTCTTAACTGGCTTAAAAGTACTATACTCAAAATGTGAATAATGCGTCTGATAAAAGAACTTCACAGGCTAGTTTTATTCCAAAATTGAAAACTATTTAAAACAGATTTCCCACAGAGATTTACTGATTGTCTTAGTATGTACCACCACAATCTAGTCAGCAGGTCTGTTTTCTTCTTTCCTTTTGATTAGAATTAATATCTCTCTCTCTCTCTCTCTCTCTCTCTCTCTCTCTCTCTCTCTCTGTCTCTCTCTTCCTTGTTTTCTTTATAATGTCTATGGATTTTCTTTTTTCGTTAAGAACCATTTGGCATTTTTATTTGATGCTTATCTATGGTCAGTTGTATTTAAGCTTGTCTTATTCATCTGATTATGAGCTAAAGAAAAGCAAAGAGCCTGAGCCGTTGTCCCCTGAATAGAAATCTCTGAACTGAAATTCTGTAAAGAAGCCACATCTGTGTTGAAGATCCTGTAGGATGGCTGACTCAAAGAAATTTGTGATTGTGGGATGATGTGAGAGATGGGAAGTTGCAGATAGAGAGTCAGAATAACCTTACCTTGGGCTACCTTTAATTCCTCTAATAGCCATTACTACTAACTTCTGTATCTGACCTAATATCGTTTGACTATTAGGTAAGCCTTTCAGAATGTATTGTTAAACTTAGTCGAATGTTGTAACATCTGAAATGTATAGAAGAGATTTCCTCACTCTGCTGTAACTCATATACATGATACTTCAACAACGTGTTTGGTAAATGCATAGATTTATGGCTTGCATTCTGAGATTATAAAAGTTCATACTATCTCTTGCCATTCAGGGTAACCTGACAGCATATTCTGAGGCTAAGGTCATTCATATTCTCCTCAAAACAAGCCATCTCTTATTTTTGGACCAAGAGCTGTGTTTCATGTCAATAAGCCAAAAAATTCAACAAAAAGAATGAAATTTACCAATCCTCCAACATAATCCAATGAGGTGCTCCCTAACCAAGAAGATACATGAGATACTAGAAAGCAGTGAATGCTGGCTTTTCTGCACAATATTTCTACATAACCGCTACACATATGTTTATGCTCAGCTATTTTAAACAGCCTAACTGGAGTGTTCCTCTCTAGTTCCCATCCAAAAATGCATCATCTAGTGTCTTAAGATAGAATTATAACTACATAATTTCTAGGTTCTCCACCAGTGTGACCACAAGTATAGTCTAGGGACCATCAGCAGCATCAGGAGTTAGAAATGTAAATAACCTGGCTTTATCCCCGATGTGCCCAAAGAGGACCTGAGATGCAAAAGTCAGGAATGCACCTTAACAAACTTTCCACATACTTCTTTCCACATACTTCTGGTCCATGTTAACGTTTGAGAGTTACTAAACAGATACTTACAAAATCTCCAAGTTATAAGAGAATGTGAGAGTCTTTCTTACAGCTTTGTTTATTGAATGAAAATTTGAGACCGTAAAAATAAGGTGGTATGTAGCAGAATCAAAATCACCACAAATTTTAATTCAATATTCTCATCTTGTCTTAAACTAAAACAAAATAAAACGATTTTGGATAAACACTAGCTGAAATTTGGAACCTAAAATATAATAAGTGCTTTTTTTTCAAATTTTCAAGTTACCCCAAAGCTCTCTAATAAAAGACATCATGGAAAGATTGTAGTGCGTGGCTCTTAGAATGGAATCTCGTGGCATTTGACTTTCCTATACATTCTGCCCCTTCACTGGACTATAAGCATGCAAGCATCACAAGTGTATACCCAATTATACATAGGGGAAATTCCACTCCAGATTCTGAATTATTATGATTAAGTCCTTCTTGACAGTGATGTGTTCAAGGAGAGCAGACATCTATGTCTTGTTTCCGACATTAGAAAGAAAACATTCCTTCACACCAAGTGTTATATCAGCTGTAGATTCCTACAGATACCTTTTTAAAAACTAATCAAATTGAGACAGTTGAATGATTTTCTTTTTATTTTTTTCATAGGGTCTCAGGTGGCTTAGGTTGGCCTAAAACTTATTAACTAGCCGAGAGGGACCTTCAACTCCTGATTCTCCTGCCTCCTTCTCCCAAATGCTGAGATTATGGGCTTGCACAATTACACTTACCTAAAAGAGGATTCTTGTGTTCCTTCTCTGTCAGATTATTTTTCAGGAAAAGATAAGAGGATTGTGCTTTTTCTGGGATCACTGAGATAAGTTTTGAGTAGCTATTTATTTTTTAACCTGCAGTATAGTGAATGTCTTGATTTATCCTTTGTTAAACCAGTCCCATATTTCCATGATAAAACCCATTGTGTTATAATTATTATATATTTAATATATGTTAAGCCCTGTTATTATAATATGTTTGGACATTTTTGTGTATATGCATATGAAGCATTTTATCTCATAATTTTTCTTGTTTAAGCATTGCTTGTTTGGGATTTTTCTCTCTAGGAATACCTTTTCTTGGTCTTGGTATCAGTTTAAGAGTGGACTCAAAAAGTCAGGTTGGAAAATATTCCTTGGTTTTTTTAATAGCTTGTATGATTTGATATTCTTTTCTCTTAAATATGTTGTATAAGATAGGTATGCAAACTGGACGCAAGTTAACGTTTGGTAATTTTTATAATGACAATTCAATTGTCTTTAACAAATAATAAGGATATTAAGATTACCCATTTTTTCTTGAATCAAAATTGATAAGTAATTCTTTTCAAAGAGAATTTTGCCAAAGTCCATGCTTCACGATGTCAAGAACATATTATCGCTGTCCTAAGCAGTGTTTTGAAACATATCGTTTCCTATAACTTGCACATTTTAAGTTGTTTTGAGGAAGGCAAGCACAGAGAATAGCTCAGCAACCCGAGACTCCACTTGGCTTGGGCTGTGAACACACCCGGCTTCTAATAATAATGCACCTGGAAGCCCAAGACTCTTACCTACATGGACTTTGAACACACGCCCCACTCCAAGCAACGTATCTAAGAATCTGCTAGCACCATAACACCCACCTGCATCAGGTTGCACACACACCCCAGTCAAACAATGGAGTTGTTTCTCCTTCCCTTAACAATGATCAGAATTGGACAATTTTATTCAGTCATATCCCCACAACATCTTGGTCTGAGGGTAGTGAGATGATCTAACCCAGACCAATTTGGAACATATGTAGAATAAGGCAAAGCTGAGTCTCTAAGTGAACTTGTAGGTAGGACCCCCTGTTTGTCATCTTATGCCAGTGTATAACTGGGCATTGATATGATTATTATCTGATGCATTACAGGAATGGACCGTCACAACACACAAATAGTTATATAACAAAAATGATTATGTCAGGCTTGGTGGCATATACCTTTAATCCTAGCATCTACGAGGCAGAGGCAGGCCGATCAAGGTTGAGTTTGAGGCCAGCCTGGTCTATATAACGAGTTCCAGGCCAACTGGGGCTATAGGTAGACCCTGTCTCAAGACAAAAAATAAATAACATAAATGATTATGTAACTTATATATAATTATATAACATATATTCTGTCAGTCAAAATAGGGATCATCTAAAATGTGCCCTTTGGCAACCAAACTCCTTGCTACCTTGAACCCCATAAAAGGAGGCCCAAAACAATAACTGGGGCCCTTGAATACATTCACTTACATGGCCACTGTTGATCTTGGCAGTAGCTTTCTGATCTGTACTATCATTTTGCTTGGAATAAAGTTTCCTTGTTACTTTACATTCTGTGTAAGATTTTATTTTATTCTTGAGTTAGAGGTTGTAACCAGTAAATAACCTGGCCTAGACCTTAACCACTAGTGACACCTCATTTCCCCTACCTCTTAGAAATAATTATTCTCAGTGTCTTTATGCCATGTTTTAAAAAGCACTGCTTTATATCATTTATGCATTTTTAAGTTGTTTCATTTGAAAGGTAATACTATCCTTGTTTCTTCGTCTTGACCAGGAAGGAAAGTTATCCACTATTCTTTATAATAACATTTTCATGATATACATTATTCCATGATGTGTCTCTTTTTTATGATTTTACTTATCTTTTCTTTCCTCTCTAAACTCCATGTCTTGGGCTGATGAAATGGTTCAGCAGTTAGGAGCTTGTACTGCTCTTCCAGGGAACCTGAGTTCAAGTCCCACACATTGGGCAGCTCCCAACTGTCTATAACTCCAGCTCCTGGGGCATCTGATGCCTCTAGCTTCCAAGGTCACCTGCATTTTTGTGCGCGTGTGTGCGTGCACACACACACACACACACACACACATACATACACACTTGTATGTATGTATATATTATATATATATATATAATTTTAAAATAAAAATGGTGTTGGGGAGATGGTTTGGTGATTGAGAGCACTGATTATTCTTGTAGATGGACTGGGATTCAGTTCCCAGAACCCACATTGCAGCCAACAATTGTGTGTTACTCCAGTTCTAGGGGATCAGATGCCAGAAGAGGATGACTTCTGCAATTATACATAAAAATCTGATAATAATAAATAAAATAAAATTTTAAAGTCATGTCTTTTAAGACCTAAATTGCATTATATAGAGGTGGTTTGTGCACTTGTGAGTGAAGGTGCCTACAGAGGCCAAAACAGAGAGTTGGATCCCTCTGGAGTTACAGGCAGTTGTGAACCACCCGACATGGATGTTGGGAACTGAAGCTGAAGCTGAGTCCTCTCCAAGATGAGTATACACTCTAAAGCACTGAGACATCTTTCTAGACCAAACTCCATGTCATCTAAGTGGCATAGATTTGGCACTTCTTTCATTTTAATAACTCAATCTTAACATCTCTGCTTTTGTAGAGATGTGTGTGTACTCATGTGAGTTCAGGTGCACATTCATATATATGCATATCCTTATAGAGAACAGGGGTCAACTTTGGGTGCTGTTCCTTAAGAACTGTCCACCTTGTTTTTTGAGGCAGAATCTTTCATTGGCCTGGAGTTTACACTTAGGCTAGACTGCCTGGCCAGTGAACCTCAGAGATCCACTTGTCTCTGCTTCCCCATAACGGAAAGTACCAACTGAAATTACCATTTCTAGTTTTCTGTTTTAAAATATTTATTTTTATTTTATGAGTATGAGTGTTGAGTATGAGAGTATGAGTTACATATGTATGTAAATGTACGACATGTATGCAGAGCCCCAAGGAGGCCAGAAGAAACCATCAGATCCTCTGGGACTGGAGTTATGGAAGACTGTGAGCTGCCGTGTGGATGCTGGGAACCAAACCCAGTTACTCCGTAAGAACCGTGAGTTCTCTTAACTGCTAAGCCATTTCTCCAGCCCCCATTTCTTGCTGATTTTGCATCAGTTCTGGGAATTAAACTCAAGTTTTACCCGCTGAGCTGGTCCCTCAGTCCACATGTCCCCTTTTTGGTTAATGTGTTGGGCACGTTATGTTTGATAAAATCATCTATGTGCAGTGGTTAAGTCTACCTTTTGTTGCTGATGTGTTTGTTTTCTTTTCTACTTTTTTGAAACAGTCTCTGGTAGCCCAGTGTGGCCTTAACCTTGCTCTGTAGGGAAAGCTGGTCTTGAACTCCGGGTCCACTTGCTGTCCCCTTCCATCTGCTGCACCACCATGCCGAACTATTTGTTTTATAACTGTCCCATTTGAAACTCTATTACTTTGTCATCTTCTTTTTTATTATAATTTTTATTCTTCTTTATTTCTACTATGGATTTAGTGTACATAGGTGATAAATGTATATTTTTTTATTTCATTGTCCAACTATTGTGGTAGCCTTTACAATTGCACTAAATATAAGACAATGACAATCCAAATTCAACTAATGTATTTTCTTTATTAAAATGTTTTTATTACATTTCTATGTGTTTTGTGTGTGTAGATGGGGGGGCACGTATATTTCATGGTGCACAGGTGGAGGTAAGAGGACAACCTGTGGGGGCTGGTTCTCTCCCTCCCGCATGTGGGTCCAGGAGTTCAAACTCATATCATCTGGCGTGGAGACAGACAACTTTACCTGCTGAGCCATCTCAAAGGCTCAGTTTAAAAAAAAAATACTTTTTGTTAAACAAGAGTTCATTATGTAGGTGTCCCTGAACTAGTAACCTCCTTACCTCAGGCTCCCAAGTATTCCTGTTACAGGCATAAGCCAACCAGTGGCTTTGGATATTTCTGAGCATATACATTATCTAAAGACCATGAAATCAAGGTTCATATCCTCTTCCTTTCCTTAGTCATATATTTAATTTGTGCATTCTGTCATATATTTTCCTCTACAAATGCTTTAAACACTGTAACATCTTCAATTTATGCAAGTATTGGTTTTAAAGAAAATTAGCACTTATTTAATAATAACATATCCACTTTCCATTTACCCTTTTAGATGCTTTTCATTACTTTTCTTAAATCCCAATTTCCTTCCACTATCATTTTCCATTGCCTGAAGAAGTACCTTTAAGATTTCTTAGTGTGCATGTCTACTAGCAATGAATTACTGTGGCTTTGATAGTCAGAAGAGTTTTATTTTGCTTCCGTATTTGAAGCATATTTTTGCTGACTTACAAACTGGGAGTTCTCTTCAGTGTTTGGATGCTCTTCCTCCACTCTTTCGTGGATTGAGGAAAGTCTACTGTTCTCCTAAATATGTTCTTTTATAATGGGAGTCCTCTTGGACTATTCTTATGATTTTCTGTGTTTTTTTTTTTAATCTGTGATGCGATTTGTCATATTTTCTTAATGATTTTATTGATCTTCCTGAATCATTGGGTTTATAGTTTTCACTAAATTCGGAAAATGGGGCATTTCTTATCTAAATATTTTTCTAACTATTCCTTCACTATTTTCCTCTGGAATTTCAACTATAGGTTTGGGCTTCTAGATCTTGTGTTACTGGATGCTGACTTGTGAGTTTTTAAAGTTAATCTCTTATCATTGTGCTTCCTGACAGATCATGTCTATTGCTATTTTCAAGTCCATCAATCTTCCCTTCCAAGGAGTCTAGTCTGTTCTTAGTTCCATACAAAATTTTTTTCATTTCAATTGTAATTTTCATCTGTAGAGATTCCATTTGAATTATTTTTATATCTTCTACTTTACCTCCCATTCTGGGTCTTCTTAAACATGTGGGTCATATTTGTAAGAGATCTTTATACATCATTACTAATTTAATCAACACTGTTATTTCTTGATTAATTCTATTAAGTCATGTTTTTGTTTGCACTATGTGTAAAATTTTTAATTTTGATCAGTAATAATAATTATGGACATTAGAATATCCATTGTTTTAATCTTTTATAGTTCATAAAATCTTCATGGTTTTGTTCTGGCATGCAACTTATAAGCTACAAAACAGATACAATTTGGTAATCAAATGGATAATACAAAAACTAAATTTTCAGGAATTTGAAGTGCTGTCTCAACATATTTGAGCCTCTCAGGGCCCCAGAAGCCTTGCAGTGAGTGCTTTTTTCTCATAGCGATACTTTCACCTGCTGAGAACGGATAGACAGTTTCCTTACCAGCTCTACTCGCTGCATCCACCTTGTCTTCAACTTAATGTGTTTTACCTGCCCTTCAACCCACAACCAGTGAACCTGGAGCTCAATGAGATCCAGGAACCTGCCTGCCTCTGCCTCTTTAGTGCTGGGAATGCAGATGGGCATGACCCTGTAGACTTTTACATGTATTCTAGGGATCTAAACACAGGGCCTCATGCTTGCACAGCAAGTACTTTACCAACTGAGTCATCTTTTTGGCCCTAATGTCTTACATTTTAAAGATTAACTTTGAAACCTTGGAAACTGTTCATTTTGACCCCACCACGTCTGTTATTCTTGGCAAGTTCTCCCATTTAGGACTGCATATTGCTTGTCATCATACAGTGCTATTAGACTGTATCTAGTCTTTGTAGTTTCAGTCTCCACTCCATTTTGGATATCTTGCCCATTAATCCCAGACAGATCATTTTCCCATCATCAACATCATACCCAAAGTGTATCTTTTTTTCAAACTGCATCTTATTTATTACTTTATTTTCAGTGTAGAGTATACCGCCTGCATGGGTGTAAGTGTACATGACGTCCAATGCCCACAGATGTCAGAAGAGGGTATTAGATCTCCTAGAACTGGGGTTACAGCCAGTTGTGAGATGCCATATGGGTACTGGGAACCAAACCCAGATCCTCTGCAAGAGCAGCCAGCGCTCTTCACTGATGAGCTATCTCTCCAGTCCCAAAATATATCTTCCTGATGCTTACAATCTTTATTAGATCAAAATCTAAAAATCTGGGCTATTTTGTAATCTCTGCCACAAAATTTATTGATGGCACTTTACCTCTATTTCAAATCTCTACAGAATGTTCTCTTATTTTCCAATAGTAATGTGGGCAACGCTATGAAATTGGGATATGCTTAGAATATTTTTGAAAATCTACCTGTCATATTTAAATGCTGCATTAGGAGATAACTCTTCACTTTTTAATATGTCATTATTTGTCAAGCACTATATTATTTAACCTATACTATAGATGAACTGTATGAGAAGAATAAATAAATATACTGTGTCATTTTCAGTTCATGACTGGTTAATTGGATTAAAAATAACTTTACATATTGTATTAATAGCCTAAGTAATAAGATTTATTTAGTAGATATATAATGACTGAATTCTGCAGAAATGGAATCATCTTTTCTTTTTTCTTGAAATATGAAATAAAAGTTTGAGTATATGTTTTACCCAAGCAGTAGACCAGGCCAGCTTTGATCTCACGGAGATCTGCCTGCTTCTGCCTCCTCTAGAATTAAAGGAATGAGCCACCATGCCTGACAACTTATTTTTAAAAGATAAACAGAAGTATATGACAGATGGGAACTAAAGAAGTCATTCAAGACATATACTGCCTTTTAGAAAGTATTTAGAGAGAAAACACAATTAAGCATTTTATAAGACTAAATTAAAAATTTGAAGAAAGTCATGGTTCCAACCTAAAAAGTTACAAAAAGAGAACAGCAACTGAAAAACCAAAAAATACAGATGGAAAGAATGAACAGAACTGAAAGTTGGGCATAAGACACTGGTAAGAAGTGAGCAGCAAGGTTGGAAACTGCAGGACCCACATGAGTACAGTGAGCTGAGTTGGCGTCTCCCGGTCCTACACACACAGGAAACCTTGCTCTAAATGTTTTTAAAGTGGCTAATAAAACTATTCACTTGAAAGATAGAAAGAAATCTCCAGACAGAAGAAAAGCAGTTAAAAAGAAGGAAGGTAATGCTGAATATCTTGGCCCATGATATATTCAACCAGATATTTTCAGTCAGGGCTAAAATTCTAAAGGACGAAAGAATGACAAATTATGGAAATTTTAACACACTTGTCTCCAAACTTGATAGTTAAAGCACACTGTTTTTAAGGATAAGAAGTTTCATTTGAACAAAACTTTTACTCATTTAGAGAACAATTAAGGAATGCACACTCTCTTCAAGGTTAAATAAGAAATTTTTTAAAGTTGGACAGGTTCTAACTCTCAGTAAATGCCTAAAGTAGATAGTATACATTCTACACTCTGTGATTATGTTACTGTAAGGTAAAATGTAACAATGAAAAGATAGCCTAAAAATGTATAAAGAGATCAAGATCATATTAACAAATAGCCGGACATTTTTAAAAGAGCCCTGTATTAGACAGGCCATGAGTCAAAGAAAAAATCATTGAGGGCAGTGAATTATTATTAAAATTAAATGATTACTACAATTAAACTCCCTTATGGGAAAACTTGCAAAATACAATTCAGGAAATTTTAGAATGTACATATACAAAAGAAAGACAAGTAAGAGTCAAAGAGTTCACTCAAGAACCTAAAAAAATAATAGGATAAATTTTACAAAGATAACAATGGAACTAAATTCAAATATAAATTAATGTAAAAACAAAGACAAAAAGCATAATATGATAATTTTTTTTTAATTTATAAACTAACAAAATAGAAAATTTTATAAGAGGTCTGGTGGGAAAGAAAGAAAGAGAAAGTGAGAAGAGAGAGAACAAGTGTTATGCTGGCAAACCGGCTCTTAGTGGTGAAGGATCAGCTCCTGTTCTAGAAGGTTCTGCTTACTATTATTTAGATTTTCCTACTCCTACTAATTCTAGTTTCTGAAGACCTGATGCCATGGACCACAGAGTAGGAAGTGATATACAGATACTTGGCTCTGGACAGCTGGAACAACTGCAGCCCATCACTGTAGAGGTCACAAATAAATAATAGTACATTTTAAAAATGGGACACAATGCAGTAAAGATTTAACACTTTACAGGGGACTAGTCTGAATAATAGATAATAAATGTAACCTAACAAGAAATAATTCATAAAAATAGTGAATACTCTGAAATCCAACATTATTTAGAAAAACAAAATAAACAGGACTACCTGGTTTTATAAATGGACTTTACCAAGTTTTTAGAAGATTCGTAATGTCTAGCTCTCAGGACAAATGCATCATTATCACCTGAAAGCTTGTTAGAAATGAAAGTTCTCAAGTTTTGATTTGTACCTACTAAATTAGAAGCCCTGGGTGTAAGGCTGATGAATATGCATAAGAATTCATGTTGAAGTCTGAGAATTACTATTTCAAGGAATATATCAAACCAAATTTATACAAACTATTCTAAAGAATAGAAAAAGAAGAAATTGCCCTAGAATTACCTGGTTTTATGACAATATAGCATCTGCCCCAGAATCAAACACAAATACTGTGAAAAAGGAAAAAATATAAGCTGCTTTCACATAGTATATGAGCTCTATAAAGTAAATATTAACAAGTGGACCCCAATAAATGCTTGTGTATGTGTTAATGTGTCTGTCTGCCTGCCTATCTGTTTGAGTGTACCATGACTAAGTTGGGAATATTCCATAAGGTGTTTCTCCATGATTAAATTGGGCATATCTATACCAAAAATATTTCTGTAACAGGAAATTTTCTACTGTTAACAATAACCAGTTAGAAATGAAAATATGATAATCTCTGTAAGTGCATAAAATATTTATACTATAATACCAATCCATGCTAGTAGTTATAAACTCATAGAAAAGAAGAAATAAAAAGTATTATGCTAATCAAAATTACCTATTATAAACCTTCAGAAAGATCTAATTTTCATGAAATTAAAGATATTCACTTTTTATATTAGGAATCAGACAAGGGCATCTGCATTCATTCCTCTATTGGAACTCCTAGGTTGTGCAGCAAAAGATTAGAAAAAAAATCAGAGAATGTATCAGTTAGAAGAAGAAATATAGATTATGCACAATGTACAATATATATTAGTATGAAAATATGCTTATGTAACACAGTACCATGTACCTTGGATATACACAATAAACATTGAAAAGTAATAGTTTGAAATAATAATAAACCTTCAGCAACAAGAAAAAGTGCATTATTTAGAATATATTCTGGCCACAAGTCTTTTTGGTGTTGTCATTCTCTCTGTCACAGACACAGGTCTTTGGTTTTAATCAGTAGGAAGGCAATAAATGATTCAGTTGCTAGAGGCACTTGCTGCCAAGTCTGATGATCTGAGTTCAATACTTGTGATCCACATGGTGGAAGGAAAAAATTGACTCTGATGAGTTGTCCTCTGACCTACAAACACATGTGCAATGACATGCATGTAAGCCTGAAAGCACACTCAGTAAATAAAATGAATAATAAAATAATCAATAGGAAACTTCTGCAGTAACAATGATCTCATTCACTATAATTTTAATCTTGTTCAGTTACTCTGAAATAAATATAACAAAAATGGGGCTGGAGAGATGGCTCAGCAGTTAAGAGCACTATTTGTTCTTGAAGAAGACCCAGGTTTGAATCCCAGCACACATATGGAAGAACAACCATTTGTAACTCCAGTTTCAGGAGATCCAACACCCTCTTCTGGCCTCTGTGGGCACTTTACAACATGGGTGCACTTACAGACATGTAGGCATTAACACTCATATACATAAAAAATAAATAAAAATCAAAATTAAAAAACATATGTGACTTTGTATAACGTGAAACCTAAAAAAGCATGTCATGTTTGTGAAGATGCTGATTCATTGTTTAAAGTTTTCATTTATTCTTAAATTACAGTTGCCAGATTTGGCAAATAAAAATGTAGGATTCCAGTCAGGTTCGTGATGATGCATACCTGTGATCCCAGCACTTGGGAGAAAGTGTGAAGACATCACCATGGGCTTAAGGCCAAAGTGGGATGCATAACAAACCCTTTCTCAAAAACAAAAAACAAACCTACTCAGAAAAAGACAGGTAAATGTGAATTCCAGGGTCATCGAGTTGGCTCAGTGGTAGAGACGCCTGATTCTACCCACTGACCTGAGTTCTTTCCCCAGGACCCACGTGGTGGGAGGAAATAACTTACTCCCACAAGTTGTTCTCTGACATTCGCAAGCATGACCTGTGCCCTCTTCCAGATACATACACACAAATGCACACATACACACACATACGCATTCACCAACTAAATAAATGTTATAAATTTTTTTAGTTAAAATTTTTGAGTTCCAAGTAAATAAAATAAATAAATAAATAGAATAAGTAAAAAAAAGAATAAACTTTTAGTACTGTGTAACTATCTTCTACCCCAAATTGAAACATTCCCTCCTGGAAGAAGAGGGTCTAAGAGTCAGGAAGCTAAGAACACTCATAGGCTCAGGAAAATCACCAAACTTCCAAGACTCAGGAAAGACAGTTATGAGAGTCACAAGGCCCCTCCTCAAGGCTCTGTAAGCACTATAAGGTTGATGGGGGGTGAGGAACCCTTCATGTGGAGCTCTCTTCAAATTAGGCAGGGAGTTCCAGAGATGCAAATTTTGAGAGTCATGCTAGGCTGGGTCTGTCTGTGATATGGTTGTCTTCAAGTCACCCATGCTCTCATGAGTAGCCACAGTAAACTCACCAAGGCAGAGTTGAGTGGAATTATTTCTTAAGTCTACAACTGATGCCCTATATGGTGCTATATGGGGTCAGCAGACATTTACTCATGCCTTCTTAGGGAGAGTCACTATCTTGGTTCTATCTTGGTATAAAAGTGAAACATAGTAGCAGTGAAATTGGGGAAAAGCACACACTTATGTGAAAATGCTAATCATGGGTAGGGTTCCTTGGGTGCAAGAAACAGAAATCAGTGTACTGTAAGAAGCACAAGAAACACAGGAAGATTGAAGGTCTAGACCTCTATTAACAATCAGAGAGCTGTTCTTGGAAGTCAGGAGCCAAAGTATTTCTGGAGAGAAAAGAAACCAATATGCAGTTGTAAGTGATGGAATTAATTAATGCCAACTGCTTTTTAAGCCATCCTCTGCATTCCTCACGTATTCCAGATTTCAAGGTAAAGAAAGCACTCGATTGGTGTAGCTCAAGTTGTCCATCCCTTGAGTGGGCAAAGTAGAGACATCCTGATCAACAATTTCAGGCTGGGTACTATAGGGAAGGAGATGCTTCCCCAGTGTCAGTTCAGAGCACCACTTCAAAAGAAGGGGCAATGGATTCTTGTCAGACATAAACAACAGATGTCCACTGCATGACTGAAGAGCACAGACTATGTGAAATGAGCCAATGCAGCACAGCATTCCCATCGCATACTTGTCGCAAGATCATTTCTTGTTAAGTAAAGATTCTGGCAAGATGAGTCATTGTGGGAAATCGCTAAAGGAAGGGCAAGAGATGAAGTGGGCCTGCGTCCTAATGAGAAAGGGTCTTTCTTCCCTCTCTGAGGTTGGAGGGATTATGCTCAAACCAAGGTGTCATTCTAAAGCTGCCCCTGCTTTGTGGTGGCTTCCAAGAATTTCTGTTTACTGAAGAAGCAGCAGTGGCCACCTTCTAAAGCTTGCGGTATCAATTACCGTAGTTGTGGACTCCTCTCATGACAAGGAAGGTACCTCTGAGTGAATGGTCAGTGGCTGATTTAGAGCCAAACAACCCCTTCTTCTGACACATGATAAAAAGAAATATGCCCTCTGCATCAAAACACAAATACAACAGAATGTCATTTGGAGTACAGATGAAAGAGTTGCTTTGCTCAAGAACAAGATGTGGTTTCTCCAAGGATGACCACAAGAGGATCTAATCTAGGCAGAGTAAATGTCAGGAAAATCAGCAGTAGTGGCAGCCAAGCCCAGGAGCTAGATGGAAATGCTACAGCAATCAACAATATCTACTCCAGTGCTTTAACTGACTCTACACATGGAGGGGAATTTAGTTCTCTGTCTCTGTGTCTGTCTTTCTGTCTCTCTTTCTCTCTATTACAAGGGATTGCATCTAGGGCCTCATGCATGTTAGACAAGTCACTCTACTATTGAGCTATAGTCTCCACACTCCTTTAATTATTTTAAGACAAGGCCTCATCACGAGGTTGCCTAGGCTGAACTTGAATTCACTCTGAGCCCAGGTAGACCTTGAATTTGTGAACTTCTTGCTTCAGTTTCCTGAGTAACTTGGATCACAGGGATGTGCCACCAGGCCTGGCTCAGTTTAGACATCCTCATGTAAGAAGTTAACAAAAATATCAAGATAAAAGCAAAACCTGGGTTTGACAGCAACAAGTGAAATTAGGCTGGGTGTGGTGGTGGGGCCTTTAATCCCAGCACTTCAGAGACAGATGCAGAAGGACTGTGAGTTCTCGCTGCAGTATACATAATGAAACTACCTCAAATAAGAAGAAAAAAGAGGGAAAGTTTTAAAAATATGATTTGCAATGTTTAATTATATAAAACATAAAGATTTCACTTGGGAAATGTTTGTTTGCTATTGATATTTTTCAGCAGTTTTTACCTTCCGTTTTAAGGTGTAGATTTTGCCTCTCTTATAATATGAAGTATATCTTGTTCTTCTGGAATTGCTCTAATTTCTTTTATGTTTGAAAAAGATGCTTCCCTGAAAAAGACTGATGCCATCGTGCCTGTTTTATTTTATTATTTGTTTATTTTTGCAGTGTTGAGGATTAAACACAGGACATCAGGACTGCTAACCAGGTATTCTACCACTGACTTACATCCACAGTCTGATAATTCACTTTTCCAAATCCAGATATAGAGAGTGTATTGTTATGTACATATAGTTGGCTTAAAGCTTGGACGCAATCTTTAATCCTAATCAGGAATACTCATACAAAGAAATATCAGTTAGTATTTAATCAGAGTGACCGTATGTTAAAGACTAAAAACTGCAGCTAATTTATCTCTGCTCATATTGCGAACCATTAGTAATTAATGAAAGAATGATGTAAAAGAGATTTGTTAGGGCACAATAAAGTTTTGTTAGTGAAATTGATATCATTTGAGATATGTATATATATATATGATTAAAACTTTACAAGACAGTTCCTTTTTGTGTATGATTAATATTCAAGAATCCAGTGAATCTTGTATCTTGTCCATCTAATAATGGTACCACGACTTAATCTCTAATGTGATTGTTCTGTCTGCGCCCTAATGCTTCCTTGTATGACTGGCTTGTTCAAGAACTGCTTTCTTCATAAACAAGTAAAAAGACTGTGGGAAGTAATTAGTACTCACCCTCTTCAAAATCAGTCAACATGAATAACTAGCACATGGTCTTAGGCTAGTCCATAAGAACCCATTAAATATTCACCTATAGGTTGTTTTAATTTATTCCATGGTTTGTTTGTTTTTCTAAACTCCCGACTTACCTGGAACTTTTTATAAACAGCTACTGGAGAAGAAAGCCACTCATGCAAACTCATGAAGCAAACAGACACAAAGTAGGAGGGAGGAAGAACTTTGCCAAGTCGCAGAGCTCCACCCGAGCTGCCACTCCTCTGCTTAAGCCAAATGCTGCCATCTGGGAATGTGGATTCAGTGTTGTTGTTTCTACTGATTTCCTTTTTCTTCCAATAATTCATGAAGCATTTATATTTTGATGCAAAAAATTCTTTTTTTTTTAAATACTAAGGAACAAACTAGGCATTTTTAACCCAATTATGCCACCAGGGTGGCCAGTTTATCTTTGGTTTATAGTAATGGTTTGTTCTAATCATTAAACTTCAAATGTGTGTGCTATCCAAGTGTGAAGGTCAGAAGACAACATTTGGGAACTGGTTCTCTCCCTTTATTATGTGTCTAGGGGACTGAATTCCAATTGTCAGGCTTGAGGCAGATAAACATAGGAGGTAGGTAAGCCTGAGACTCTTATCTGGTTTTGGTTATGTACAACCTCCTCTCTTTTTGTGTTCTTTTTCCATTTTCCTGTGTGTGTGTGTTTTGTGCATATGTCTACAGGTGGGTAGGCACATGTCTATGGGTGCACATGCATCTAGTGGCTTGAGGCTGATGTTGAGAATCATCTTCAGTTGCTTTCCCAACTCTCTCAATGAGCCAGTGTCTCTCATTCAAACATAAACTCTCTGATATAGATAGTTGTCCTAGCCAGCTTGCTCTAGAGACTTGCCGTCTGGGGCTAAAATTACACAGGGGTAACCAAATCCATCCTATAATTTTATCCAGTATTTCATGGGGACTCAGGCCCTCATGCTGGAGCACTAAGCTCTTAACCCCTGAGTCATCACCTCAGTCTTGTTCTCCTGTTGTAACAATGGATTTGGCAACCTAGCACACTTACCTGCACATAGTATGCACATAAACCCTCTCCAAACTCTGCTCCGGGCAACCTGGTCCCACCCACTGGCATCCTGCTATGCATATTCATATCTCTGAACAATAGTATTGATTTCTAGTAACAATCAAATTCAGACAGCTGTTATCCATGTGTACTCCCCATGTACTGGGTAGGGAAAATGGAAGGGCCAATCTGGCCTGGACTTGTTTTGTGTACCCTTGCAGAAACGCAAAACTCTGTCATCAAGTGAACTTTTAGGGAAAATCCTCTGTTTGCCATGTTATGCCTAAGTGTTCATATAATTAAAATCAGAAGCATTATGAAATGGGACATGCACAGCAGAAGAAAATAAATATAAGACTTAATGTATCAATCAAAATAGAGAACCATGCCAACTATGTCTCTTAGTAACTATCTCTTCCTTCTCTTGAACTCCACAAAAGAAAACCACTAACAATAATCAGGCCCTTGCCTCCCTTCACTCCTGTGGCTGATGTCAGTCTTGACAGTGTCTTCTTCTTTAATCTGTACTGTAGTATCACTCCAAATAAAGTTATCTTGCTACTACTGCAAATCTGTATGCTTCCTTATTTTCAACTCTTTGCATGAGGCCCAGACCCCAACCATTTTACCTGCTAAGCTATCTCACCAGTCATGTGCCTTTGGTGTTAAATCAAGATAAAAATATTTGAGTTACCAATTCTGCTTTGAATTCTATATTTACAATTTTGCTCATTTTTTTTTTCTTTTTACAATTTTTCTTTTCATTGTTTTTAGTAATAAAAATTATAGCACTACAATGTTTGAAGTTAACTTTTGCTCACATTTTTAAAATGCTAATGCCTTCTTTTCTTGTCATTCTTGTTTTAATATAACAAATTATAATGTTGATTTGATTGTTGGCTCAAAATTTGAATTTGATTTTATGAATTATAGATTGTCTTCCCATTCAATACTCTGTGATTAATAGCTAGATAAATTACATATGGATAGAATATAAGACTGCAAACTTGATTTGAAAGGTACCTTTGTTCATGACTTTCCCCTTTCTCTCTTCCCACTTTGTTCCCCCTGCCCCTTCCTCCTGCTCTTCTTCACTTTTTTTCCTGTTTTTTGGTAACTATTATATAAATATCTAAATATTTGTTGTTCTATTGTGGATATAAACTGTACACATATTTATCAATTTAATCTTAAATTATCGTGCAGTTTCTTATTTACCTTTCTTCCTGTCTACCTTATCAAAGACAGAGTGATGTATCAGTTATTTGAAACAGCTTTTTTACACATTTGTGACATTTTATTTTCATATTTCTAATATTTTAGTAGGACTGAGACAGTGGGAGAGAGAAATGTGCTAGTTTGTAACAAGTGGATGGGATTTTTTTGCAGCCAAGTGCAGAAACTTTATAAAGTGTATCAGAACATTTCTTTTAGAAAATACAGCAGGAGAAGCTAACTGGAACCCATGTAAACAATGCAGAGGTTGTATTAGTCAGCTTTCCATTAGTAAGACAAACTCCAAGTGGAAGCATCAACTTAAAAAGAGAAAAGATTTATTTTGGCTTACAGCTTTGAAGTTTGCATTGATGACTGATTCATCCTGTTGTTTTCAGGCCTCTGGTAACACTTCATGATGGAAGAGTGTGGCAGAATAAAACCATTCTCTTCATGGACAGGAATGAAAGGGAGAGAGACCAACATCCCAGTCTCTTTCCAAACCATGTCCCTAATGACTTAAGTCCTCTCACTCGTCCCCTCTTCTTAAAGCTTTCCACAAACTCCCAATCATACCAACCTGAGACACCAGCTTTCATACATGTGCTTTTGACAGACACTCTAGATGTGAATTATAGCAGGACTATGTGAACTCATGTAACTGAGAATTAGAAAAGACAGCCTTTAAATATGCTTCAGTGGGGCCACCGTGTACAGACCTTGTGTACCTGGTGTGACTTTTACCTTTAAGCTTACTTTCCACACAGTAGAAATATGCATGAGCCAGTTCTAGGTGTGACATGTATACCTGATGCTAACCACAGGAGGAAGTCTGTGTCCCATGTTCTCTGTAAAAGTTCTCAAATTTCAAATGACTAAACTTTATCTCAAATGTCCACATTTTTACAGTCCTTAACCCAGGGACTGCTATGCACTCACTGGCTTAATCCATTTTACACGCTCCATTTATTAAAAAAACAGTGCTCCCTAGAATTTCAAAGATCTCTAAGGGAAATAAAAAACAATGATGTAGTAGGGTTCTCCAGAGAACAGAAACAGTAGGTTATCCACAGCTATAAAGAGAGAGATTTATTATGAAGAGCTGGCTCATATGAGTATTCAGGCCTTGATATTCTACAGTCTGCCATGTGCAAGCCAGAGGACTGGGAAGCTGTCATGGCCCCAACCCAAATGTCTGAGAACCAAAGAACGCAGTGGTGTGGTAGGACAAGTAATGCAACTATAAAACCTAAAATTGTCAACCTTGGATAAGGACTTTATATGTTAAATCCATGAACAGTGGTACTAGCATACCTCTGATTTACAGCTACATAAAGAAAAAATGAGGTTTGCAGATGTTAACTAGCACAGCTGTGTTAGTTCATGGCAGCTCTGATTCTAGGATTCTGTGTGCTTACTGACCTTCGATCGACACATGCCCATTCTTCTTAGCCAGGCTTCCTCAGCCGCCCTGGATTCTTCACTGGGCTACCTCAGAGCACTAAAAACATGGTGAGTTTCAGTTGTTTTGCAGTAAAATTACTATCAGTGTTAACTTCTATGACTAGATATCGATAACTAGTTGAAAAGAGAGCACACATTGTCATATTAGGTAAAAGAAAAACAAAAAAAAATACTAGCTAGTGTAATTATTTCTGACAAAGGACTTCCACTTAAAGAAGCATGTATTATTTGATGACAAGTAGCATCAAATAGTGGGGTGTAGATCTCACAAAGTATCAGCTCTAGGGTAATACTTCAATTAAAGTGGAAAAGTCTCCTTTCCAAAATTCCCTCTTGGTTTTATTTCTATTCATCTGCTAGCTATAATGACTGGTACATTCCTGAATCTGGTTTGTTCTGCTTCCAGACATATGGGAAAGCTGTGTCTGTAGCTATCAGATGATTGCTGGCATGTGGGGAGAAATCTAGCTTAGAGTTAGATGGTACTGGAAATAACCCCAGGCCAATATTCTCAAAAAATTTTTGGGTCTTAGTACTCCTTTAAATACTTAAAAATTACCCAGGTCCCTAAAGACCTTTTATTTGTATGTCAGTATTTACCAAATAGGAAATCAAAATTGAAGAAAGTTTATATAAGTATATATATATAACATGTTTATGAAAAACAACTCTATCTCCACAGGCAAAAAAAAAGAACTGAATTAACGGAGTGACACTATTTCATATTTTCCAAATCTCTTCAAGGCCTGACTTAATAGACAGTCAACTTCTAACATCTAATGCTACATTTACTCTTTGGCTACATCCTACATAATAAAGCCTCTGCAAAATGCATGTGCACTCTTCATATTATTCAGAGAATAACTTTCTTCTTTCAGGTTCTTTGCAAGTGTCATAAGGATCCCGGGGTTCACTGGATATCACTTTTAAAACTGATGTATCCTAATTTGCTTTCTGTTGCTAATATAAACCATTGATCAAAAATCAACTTGGGGAGGAAAGTGTTTATTTCATCTTTCTTCACTTCCAAAGTACAGTCCATCTTTGAGAAAAATCAGACGGAATTCAAAGCAGCAACCTGAGGTAAGAACTCAAGCAGAGATCATGGAGGAGTGCTGCTTACTGGTTTGCTTCCTGGCTTGCTCAGCTATTTTTCTTACAGCCCAGTCCTGCCTGTCCGGGGGGATGGCACCACCCACAGTGAACTGGGCCTTCCTACATCAACCATGAAGAAAATTACCCACAGACATGTCCACAGGCCAGTCTAATTAGAGAAAATTCCTCAAGTCAAGTTTCTTCTTCCCAGATGACCCTAGTTTTTGCCAAGCTGACAAAAACTAACCAGTACATCATGCTTTACACATACAACATATGTGATTTTCTCATATATATTTTTATGTAACTTTTAGGAAATGAAATACTCTGATTCATAAACCAAAAACATATGAAAACTTGGGGTTCAATGATGACAGTATGGGGAAGAGTGGTTGCTTGAAGATGGGTATAACCATGAAAGCATTCCATCACTGGGTTGGAAACAGTAAGGTACAAATGTGTGCAGTTCCTAGGTGGCAGCTGCAACTCCTTTATCTTTAATTCAGTGACACAAAATAGAATGCCACTGACAGGAACACTGTTGCAGAGATGTCTTCCATCTGTTAGGCTCTAATTTTATTCTCTAAGTAACTAATTTGAATGTTTCAGTGTTTAGTAATTATCAGAAGCTAAGTATTTTAAAAAACACTCCTGATAGCATTGAAAGATGTCATTTTGTATTGTGCAGGAAAAAAAAAACAACTCATCACTATCTTTTAGAAAGCTGGTAAAAGTGAGGTAAATAGCATTTAATACATTTAATGAGTCTTCACTTACAGTTGCTGAAAACAAATTCAGCTTTTTATTTTTATATTATTCAGGATGTAAATGTGTGTATACATATGTACACATATTTTCCTATGTTCATCTATTCATTCATTCAGGACATTTGTGGAGAGCTTGCTTAAATATGACAAGCACTATTCCTGGCAATTGTCCTACATGTTTGTTACTTTTCCAGTCTCTGTGATAAAGCACTTGGACAAAAGAGACTTGAGAAATAAAGGGTTTATTTTGGCTCACAGTTGGAGTGTACAGTCCATTACTGCAGGGAAGTCATGGCAGCAGGAGCTTGAGATGGTTGATCACATTGTATCCACAACCAGGAAACAGAGAGTATGAATTCTGGTACTTAGCTCACTTGTATTTGGTCCAAGACCCCTGCCCATGAGATGGTGCCTCCCACATTTAAGGTGGGTATTCCCACTTCAATTAACCTAGTCTAGAAAATCCCTCTCAGGCACTTTAAGAGATTTTTTTTCCCATGGTGACTCTACATCCCATCAAGGTGACAAGATTATCCATCACAATAAACAAAACTGAACATAAATTCCTGCCCTTTTAAGCTCAATGCTGCAGCAAAGAGAGAAGTACAATAAAGATGTGTAAGCTTTGGGCTTCAGGGAAGGCTCAGCAGTTAAGAGCACTTGATGCTCTTGCACAGGCCCGGGTTAAGGTTCCTAGTACCCACAAAGCACCTAACAACCATCTGAAACTCCAGTTCCAAGGGATCTAATGCCTTCTTTTGGTCTCATGGGTTTGTAAGAACAGATGGGCAAAACATACAAGCAAAGCACTCATACACATCAAATAAAAATAATTAACAAGAACGTGCAAGCTAAGTACAACATCCATTACCCTGGTTGTACATACATTGAACTGTGGTAAGTACCAAAAAGAATATGTAAAGGAGAATAAGAAATTTTAGTAAATGAGTGATAGAATGATTTAAAATACAGAAGCTGTTTGGGCACAGAAAGAGGGGCAAGCCACTGTGGGAAGACTGTTCAAAGCAGAGGAAACAGCAACTACAAAGAATGGCTCCCAGAGCTAGTGTAGGATGTGGTGGGTAGAGGAAGCTGACTGGTGAGGTCTGGGAAGCAGTAAGGGGAGGATGGAAACACAGGAGGATGTAAGGGCTTGGGGTATGGCTTCCTGCGGAGAAGTCAAGGAGGCTTTAAACAGAAGAATGGTATGACCTCACTTCCTTCTTAATGGATTTATTTAGAGATAATAGAATTGTAGCAAACATGGTAGGATCCTAGGTTTATTTTGAAGAACGAACCAAGAAATTATTTGCAAACTGAATACAGAACAAAAGAGAATAACGAAAGATGGGGTTTAGACAAGGAAAGATAGAACCATTTACTGAAATGGCAAAGATTGTATGAGAGAGGGTAGAATGTAAAAGAGTATTTAATGAGCTTTCTGGTGATTCATTTCTGTCTTATGTCTTTTGATAGGCACATAGACTATAATTCCAAACATTAGAGAATCTGTGCCAAGTATGCACCCAGAATGACTGAAGCACTGCAAAAAAAGCCTTTGCCTAATTTAGAAGTAGGAGCCAGGCAACAGATTTGTGTTCTGATTCTAGCTGTCTCTTAAACAAGAATGTCTTTATGGAAGTCATTTCCTAAGTGAGGAAATAAGTTAGTGCATGTGCTCTCCTGTAGCCTCTATCTGAATCAAATCCCAGTTGTGTGACTGTGACTCAAAAAACGGCATGAGAATTCCTATCAGATTGTTGTGGGGCTTAAATGAATGTAAAGCACTTGGAATAATACCTGCACATTGGTAGTTAATACTATTATCTCTTCAAGCTAGAATCTTGAAGTCAATATCAAAACTTCACTATTAGTACTTAGGGGACACTGAAGTAGCTGAGACCAAGAGACTGTTACACTCAGTGTGTGTGTGTCTGTGTGTGCAGGCACAGTTCCCTAAGCACCGCACCTGTGAAGTTCCCTATCAACGAACAGGCTGACTAAACTTTGTGACTATGGGTTAACAGGATGCTGTGGAACTAAAGCCGAATTGTTTGTAACCACTTGCTACTGACTCCTTTATCATCTCCCTAACACCTTTCTGGCTGTTTGGTTATATACTACTGAAAGTTGGCTGGTCACTAGCTTCCATCAAATTCTATTTTTTTTTTTCTCTCAGCAGTACTATGTATTGAACCCGAGGCCTCACACCATGCTAGGCAAGCGTCCTACCACTGAGCCCTAGCCCCTTGTCAACCTGGAAGCTAAGAATGTTACATCTGAACACTATAGAATATACCCATCACTCACCTACCTACCTGATGTCCTGCTCCCATCAAAGCATTTGGTAAGCGCATCGATTTATAACTTTCTTCTCTTCTGCAACTATAAATATTCATGCATTATTTTCCAGAGAAATCCCAATCCATGTTTTAGGGCCACAGTCGTGTCTCAGAATGATTTCTGACTCCCTCTGGTGCAAAAGCTGTATTTTGCAGTCACCATTATGAATAAGGTCCCTGGAAAAAGTCAGTCCCGAAGGAAACAGTTAATGAAACGGGAAAATGCAACATCGTTACAAGCACAAAGCTACTGTCACAGAACGCGGAAATACTCTTTCCAAGCTAGAAGGTACGCTCCTCCATTTAATTATAACTTGAGAAGTTTTGCTCAGCTCTGAAAATGACCGGTACACGCTAAATGAACAAGAGCTAGAATTTTGCTGTTTTAAACTATATTCATGTCATTAAAATAACACATGAAATTTATTTTAGATTCTTAGACCAATTTCTTCTCCTAGCTTCCTATGCCCTAGCCTGCTTGGGTCCAGAAGACCTTAAGATCCCCCGCCTCATTACATTTCTTAGGCATTTGTGAGATGAACAAATCGCAGAGCTTCCTGGGGGCCTCTCCCTTCCACTCCATCCCGTGTCTTTGAAAACGTTATCCTATTAAGGAACCAGCAGTACTTTCGTTAACGGCGCTTCAAAACTGAAACACAGGCGCCCAAAGCCTTCTTTGGGGTCACCAAGCTGGCTGGGGGGAAGGGAGGGTAGCGCCACTTCCTGGTTCTGAGCGGCTGACTTCCTCCGGCGGACCTGCACAAGTTGAGAGCGGCTCGGTCCAGGCAGTAAGGAGCAGTGCAGCCGGAGAGCGTGGGAAGGACACAGATGCCGATCGGGCCACCGCAGAGGAGTACCGTGCGAGCCCGCGGCGGCGCGCGCGGCGTGGGCGGAACGGGGCCGAGGATCCCCCTCACCCTCCTCCACAGCGCGCGTTCGCGGGCGGGGCGTAGCTTCCGCCCGCCGGGCCCCGCCCCCAAGAGCGCAGGCGGTCACGTGACGGCCGCGCGCGCCCCCGTCCGCTGCGGGCTCCGAGGCCGAGGAGAAAAGACTGCGCGGTGGCCGCGGCGGTGGCCGGAGAGGTGGGCACCGGGCGGCCTGGCGGGGCTTGCGGGCGCGACTTCCGTGGGCTCCGGGCGCGGGGGGACGGGCGGCGCCGCTGCGGCCGCGGTGCGCTGCGGCCGGACCGTGCCGGGGCCTGGGAGGGCAGCGGCGGGTCAGGCCGGTAGGAGATGGACGCCCTTGGCCGGCGCGGCCCGGGCGGGCGCGCGGAGGGGAGGCCCAGCTCGCCGCCCCCGCGGAGCTGCTGGCGCAGCCGGGGACTGTGACGGGCGCGGCGCGGCCCGGGGCTCGGCCATTGCTGCGCACGTCCCCGGCGCAGGGCTCCGCGGGACCGCGGCCTCTGGTTGCGGCCGGCGGGCAGCTTCCCTCCCGGGTGCCGACGCTCGGACTCCGGGGTCGCCGTTCCTGCATTGTCTTTCCGGGGGGAGCCTGGGGCTGCCGCTGTTCTCTCCGTCTCCCTCGGGCCGGGCGCTGGGTCTTGCCTAACAGGAGCAGGAGCGGTCCTTTCTCCTCCTTACCCTGGCGAAATCCATCACTGAGTAATCTTCCTTGTTTTGACGGATACTGCAGCCTAGAAAGGTTCACCTCCGGGAGGTGTCTCAGGACCAGCTGGTCTCCCCATCCTGCTGCAGCCCTAAAGCCCAGGCTTTGTTCTGGGTGCCGAGTTTCTCTCTACCTTCCATCCCGTCGCATAGGGTATAGGATTGCCATCGTCGCTATTTTATTAATTTCCCGAGTGCTTTTAGAGCAGGGCCGTGACATTGTTTTTGAGGATGTAGAGATGGAACCGTCCTTCTCATAGGTAAAATCTCCCGGACTGTTAAGTTACCACACATATTCTAGCAGCCACATCTTTGTGTTTTTATTTTCCTCTAGGTACTATTTCAGTACTTCTCAAGTTTTCAACATTTTAAAAATATTTTTTATGACACCGAAGTACGATTAGAACTTAGAGGAGAAGAAAACCAAGAGGAGATAGAAAAGGCTTTGTTTGAATGATTGATATTTCAGGTGCCAGGGTGTGTAACCCCCACCCCCACCCCCACCCCCCGTGTGTTGTGTGGCGTGTGTGTGTCTGTGTGTGTTTCGCCAACGGAATGGGAACTGTAACTTGGGTATTAGTCATTAAATTTAGAACATTTCAATGAATGAATCTTTTTGTAGACTTAAAGGACACGTGAAAAAAAATACCATAGGATTCATGATGCTAGTTTGGGAGGTTCTGCTCTGTTCTTTTTCTTTTCATTCAGAGTCTGGGTGCTGTAAAAACACGTGAAAATAAGTCAAGCAAATCTCATTTTAAAGCAAAAACTCAAGAATGAGTGCCGCTCTAAAAATCGGCTTTGGCATGTGTTTTTGACTCTGGATCTGCTAAAGTGGACCATGGGATTTAGAGTCTATGGGCCAATGCAATGTGGGTGCTGAAAACCCTGGTGCTTGAACATTCAAAAGTTTCTATTACATACTGCTTGAGAACTTAGTAGAATTGTAATCCTAGGGAGATTTTGGCCAAATAGCTGGTTCTTAGATAAGAGGACAGCAAAATGTCCTTTTTCTGTTAGGAGATATGTCAACCGGTAAAGTTTTCACTAATTTGAATTGACAAAAAAAAAAAAAAAAAAGACTTCCTTTTTTTTATAAGGATCTAAGATAATTTTCGGACTTGGAAGAAGAAAATAAGAATAAATCTTTTCACTTTGATCTGTTTAAACATTTTGTATATAAAACAAGCTAATTTGAAAGGTTTAACCAATTCCCTTTGGGTTCCGAAATACGTAACACTTTTTTCTCCAGTGTTAGTGACACTGAGCCTTTTCTGTTCTCTTGCCTGATTGCCTTGAAAAGAGTCTGAATGTGTGAAGCAGCAGGTTGGATTAGGTCTTTGTGGGAACAGAAAGTATGTTAATAACCCGCTGCATCTACCTTTGTTTATTTGTAGATTCTTACTTACCTTTCCAATTACATAATACAATACCTATTATTAAGTGCCAGTTGATTAAAACATTTAAAATTGTAGAATTATAGAGGAGGTGAAGTCACATGGACAGGGAAATGACTTGACCAGGGTCACATATCTAATTAATGAGAAACTTATTTACAGAATGGTTGCTGGCTTTGAAACAACTGTTTGATATGATTAAATAATGCTACCTGTTCACATTTCATCCCACGTTTTATTGAAATAAAATGTAAGCATACTTTACAGTGGAGGAATTTAAAGGTTTATGCTCAGGCAGTAAATAGAGTGTCATATAATGATGCTTTTAAAGGCCATGATGCAACAGGAGGCAAAGAATTCTTAAAATATAGGACAGCATTACCCAAAGTAAGTCATGACTGAAGGCTTCTTTCCAGTCGTGACTTGTTTTTGTAAGCTGACTTGTTAAATGAAGGGTAAATATGGATACAGTATAACATCTCGTTACACATTTGTCAGTTCGGGAATATTGCTTAAGAAATTTTAAGATGTATCTATTGAATCACACTTGATCACCCTTTTTTAGTGTTTCCAATAGAAATCTATGGGTAGTAAATGTATACGTGTTTGAATAACTATATATTGAGTTATATGCAAAAAGTTGGGTATATTTTCTGTTTTATGTATTTTGAATAAAGGGTAAAGTTTGTTTTTTAAACCTTAGCTGTTAAAAGGAAAAACACAGAAAGTCTTCAAATATTTATAGCTTGATATTTATATCTTTGTATATGTTTATATTGGTGTTTCTTTGGCTAGTATTTTTTAAAGAACATTTATTCATGCCTATTATCTAGGACAAAGTGGGCCTTTAAAAAAAGTTTGACTTGAAAAAATAAAATTCTAATTCTAAATGTTCACATAGGAATTAATAGTACATTAAAATAATTGTAGTGTGAATTACTTTAGTGGTCACAATATTTAGACAGTACTTCATTTTCAGTTGTATTTTTTCTGTTTAATTGGTTGAATGGTTAAAAATTTAATTCACTGCTAACTTCTAAATCAATATATATGAATTTAGTTTGTCACTCTTTTTCCTCCACAATTGCTTAGGGACATTTAGTTTACTTTCTTTTTTAGTGTTGCTTTCTTTTTTGTTTTGTTTTGAGACAGAGTCTCATTATGTAGCTGCAGCTGGCCTGAACCATGGTATGTAGACTGACCAAGCTAGCCTCAGTTTCACAGTGATCATGTGCTGGGATTAAAGGCATGGGCCATCACACCTGTGATTTGTGTTACTTTTTTAATAGGTCATTGTATTTATAGAGTTTGGTATATGATTTACAAATCATTTTTTGCAGTGGAAATTATATTTGAATCATACATGTTTTCAAAATTATCTCTAGCCTGTAGTTTAAAAATACTTTTTAATATTTTTTTAATTCTCTTTCTTAATTAAAAAAAATCTTTGAAATAATGTGAAAATAATTTTGTGAAGTCTTCCTATGACTTTCCTGATTGTTAAAAGTGTATGCTCTTTTTCTGCCCTTGACAGTGTAGTTTTCAAAATTGTAGTTGGTGGGTCAGTGTGGCAAAATTGGGCTCACCTGAACGTGTCAACTTTGATAATAGAATTTACAATTAAATCTGTTCAGCAAAATGGATAAACAGTTCAATTTTTCTGTTTGGTGACTTGTTAACAATTTTGTCAGTTTCGTATATATTATATATAATTGTCAATATGCAGGACATTGTAGATTTGTTTTGCTTGTCCATATTGATAACTACAAAGCACATAGAGTACTTGATGTGTGACCGTCTGAATTGTGCTGAACGGATTTTAGAGTGTACACACATAGTGAAAGGATCACATTGATTTTTTTTATTTGATAGGTATTAAAATGGCAGCATTGCAGATACATTGGGTTAACTAAAATATATTACTTAGTCTAATATTACCTAATTTTCTCCCTGTAGCCCCAGCTGGCTGGAATTGCTGTGTAGACCAGGCTGGCCTTGAACTCAAAGAGATCTACCTGCCTCTGCCTCCTGAGTGCTAGGATCAAAGGTGTGTGTCACCATGCCCTGCTCCTAGATAATGTTAAGAGGATGTACTCAAGTATGCTGTAGAAAGAATATTTTTGTTTCCTTTTTGGTTTTGTTTTTTTTTTTTTTTGTTTGAGATAAACTCTCAAACTATGTAACTTGGACAGCCAGGCCTCCCCAGTGCTAGAACTCTCAGTGTACACCTCCAGGACCAGCTTAGAAGGAATATTTCAATATAACATACTGAACATGAATCCTGTCTCACAATAGTCATAATTTTAATAAGTTGCATTAGTTCCAATTCCCAGGTGGTTTCGAGGGTGCAGGGCTAGAATTAGTCTTACACTGCTTCACTGTCTTGAGTATACATGTAAATAACCGGGAGATTGTACTATCTAAGGGAGGCCCCATGGTTCCCATGCTGCTCCTTTGGGACCCTCATTTGTAGTTATGATCTAGACTATTACTGCAAACCTTTTAGTTCATTTTCCTTCTCTCAACCTTTATTATCCATTTTGTTTCAACTTCAGAAATTCCGTCTGTGGGGTATAGAAATGTAAAACGTCACCATAACTTGCAAGGTTTTGAAAAACTATAGTGTGCATTTGTAGAAATGCTACTGTTTACATTCTAAAGTTTTTGTCACTTAGCTAGTGCCAGGTTTGTTGGTGGTGTAGTTCTACAAAATCTGTGAGAACCAAGTGATATCTATTTACAAATGTATTTTTGAAAAAGAATACATAATTGCAAGAAAAATTATTTTATAAGAATGCACCCCAAAATATTGAGATAGTATTTGAGTTTATTAAAGATCTTTGAATGAAGAAATGAAATCAAGAAGGAATTTATAAGATCCTAGCAATTTCTTTGGGTAAGAATAAAAATGAAGGAAAAAAAAAGTAAAGAAGAAACATCAGATAATTTAAATGTATTTTAACTGATTGTTCTGAAAAGAGCATTTGCTAATGCACGGATACACCGGGATATGGATTGTGATCTCCTGTAAGTTTTGTTCGTGGCTAACCCTAACTTCAGTAGAGAGGTTGTGATAAAGGTGAGGGCATTCTGTTGAAGGAGAAAATCAGATTGAGGTGGAAAAGTATGTTTGTTCATAGTAGATGCTTTGCTGATATTTATAGAGTGTCTGTGTCCCTGTATCTATATTACATCTGTAAAAGACTTTCTGAAAGAATGTATTATCCTGTTGGTAATTCAGTTCAGTGTTTAAAAATTTAAACTCTAATAAAGGAAGTAGAAGGAAAGAATTTGCATTTCCCTCAAATATTTTATTGGAGTTTATATGTAGCCAAGCTTTTACTTTAATACTTGTGATAGATTTGCTTTAACTGCTTAAGCAGTTCAGCAAAAAGATGGCAACCTATTCAGGTGTCCTAATGCAGGAGATTTTGAAGATTTGGTTGTTTTATTTTGAAACCACTTTGCTTCTGTTTATTTTGATCTTTTAAATATCAACTAGTTGAAGATATAGAATATTTATGAACAAGATTGGAATGAATAAGTGGATAGACAGGCAGAGTTGTGATTTATTAAGGAGAAGGAATACATAAATAATTGCAAAAAAGAAGCATCATTAGAAACAGACAGAAATATTTCCCTCCGTATTTCAGTAGGAAGAAAAAGGTATCTTTTTACATGTAAACAAGGATCTACCAAGACTTTTTACAAGAACTATATGGTTATATTAAGGCCAGGCATAGTAATACACACATTTAATCAGAACTCAGGAGGCAGAGGCAGTTGTATTTCCATGAGTTCAAGGCCAGCCTGGGCCACATAGTGAGAACCATGTCTTTAAAGAGGAAAAGCAAAACAAAAAACTGTATGACTAAATCTTGAGCAAGAAGTTCAACATTTATTGCCTGGAATAAGAGATTAAAATGATTGGTTAGTGTTTTAAAAAACTTTAAGATGGGGAAGGTTAGGTAGCCGGTGAATAATGGCAAATGCCCAGCAGGGAATTTTATTTAAACAAAAACAAACAAACAAAAAAAACAACCTTCATCTTAGAATGTGGGCAAAGTATAAACTGGCTTCTGATTCAGGTCCAGAAACATGGTAAATGAAGTGTAGGGTGTGCATATTATTTATTTTCCGAGCTAGAATACTCTTTCAGGAAACAAAGGGCTAAAGTAGGCCGTTCTTGCTCTGTCCCATTTCATCCTTCGTTCCACCTTTTTTGGGAAAGGAGGTTTGCATTGCTGTTCCTCTGGAAGCCTTTGCTGTGTTGGATTTTTATCTGTGTTTTGGAAAATTATTTGCTAGTGGTCATTAGCTAGGTGATGTATGTCTAAAAGATTGAAGGATGACTTGAAATTTTAGTGTTATAACTATAAGTTAACTATAAGTACTCTGTTACATTGTAATAAGTTCTTTACAGAAAGGATTCCTTATCTTTATGCTTCCAGCAGAGTGCCTTGCTCTAAAAACTAAGTTGTTTTATGTAGCACTTACTTTGTATAATATTGTAGTACTTAAATACCAGTTCAAATTAATACAAATTGATTGCCACTTTGCTAATCACTTGGAGATATAAAATTTATCCTGTCTTCTTGGGGCTCATCATTCAGTAGAAGGTCAGAGTTTGGAAACTAATAATGTCAGTACATGTGGTAAGTTCAGTAGTGGAAAAACAAACAAAATACAGGAGAGGGAAGTAATTTGTGTGACTGTTCCCATGCAGTTGTTTGGGCATTTATAAATTGTAAAAGGCAGGAGGAAATACAGAACTGTCTAAGGGTGTTTTTAGAAATAACTGGTTTGGTATAACTACAGTGTTTACCTTGAAGCCTGATTGTCAAAGTTTAATAAGACTATGGAGTTTCTTAGGGTTCATATCATTGAAGCCTTTGTTGTCTTAAGGAGCTGTGCCTTTATAGTGTAGATTGGAAAACTAATATTGAGCTTCGAGTATAAGAGGACCATGCCCATTTTTTCCTAGCTGTATCACTCAGAAGCTTTAATGAGTAAATTTAAGCCTGGAATTGGAGCAAACTGGCTAAGCTCCAGAGTGGTGCATGGGAGTAGATTCCCAGAGTGTTAAGGATAAAGCTAACATAGCTTTGTATGATTGGTTGGAGGTCAGAGAGAGTGGTGAGAGGGTTTTCTTTGTTAACTTGTAAGTGGTTAAGGCATGGTGACTGAAACATCACATTACATGAAATTACAGGTAAAACAAAGGTATGAGGGAGCCAAACAAGGGTTCTGTTAAGGAAGAGCTTTGAAATGACTGAGTTCTAGATTCGGCAGGAAATGACAGCAGGAATCCTATAAAGGAAAGAAGATGGGGAAGAGACTGGAGTGTGGTAAAGAGAAGTAAGCTAGAAAAGGCTAGGTTTGTGGTCTGAGAATGGCTTATGATTTCTGAGAGGAGCAGTTTTAGGTGACAGTGCCAAATATGGCTGTGACATTTTGCTGAGAGGAGGTGAAGTTAATTGAATTTAGGAATTTATAAATAAAGAACTATTTTAGATTCTAAGGACTCTCATCAGTATTTCCAGCCTAGATACCAGCAGGGCCCTTAAAATTCATATTTCTAACAAGTACCTTGTTTCTACTGAATATATGTCAGAACAAATTTAAGAATCTGAGATGTTGGACTGTTGATTCTCAAGGATATTTTAGAAAGTTCATAGTGATGTGAGGAGTTAGGGTGAAAAGGACAGTCAGTAGTGAAATGAAGTTGGTGTAAGAATTTATACAGCAGCAGTGGGCTGCTTCAGAGAGTTTCCTCTGCCAGTGGTAGAGGCTTCCTAGTATAATGGAGCTGTACAGTGTTCTCTGACCTGCAGGTGGGGAACAGATAGCTCTGTGAGAAAACGAACTGGACAGTTTTATGTTTTGAGCAGGTTGCAAGAGGCAAGTGTAGTATGCTGTGGTGCCACTGAGGTTGTTGACACCATGATGCAGAATGAGAAAGGTGGATGGAATGTCCAAACAGTGGAGCCTACATATTCTGAAGTCAGCAGAATGAAGCCATGTCACTTAAAAGCATTGTTTAGCAAGTTACTTTGAAGTTATCTGGCTTTAAAACTGATTCTTCTTATAAACATTTGGTGGGAAAAGCTGGCTTATATTTAGAAGCCACATTTGCTATTACTAATTTATCTTTAAACATCAGAATCATAGATACCTTAAGGAGGTAGTTGTCTACCATGAGAGGCTTATGGAACTGAAAGACAGGATGCAACCCCGAGGCTTCCTATAGGGTCTGTCATTTCTTTAGTGATCATGTGTGCTTAATTTTAGTTGAGTGGAATGAGGTGCCTCTCAAAGTTTAGGTATTTAGAAGTAAAGCAAGAAATACGAAGTGAAGGATGGTAGCTAAGACGGGGTCCAGATGGTGCTTTTGGACTCACTGGACAAGAGGCAGCCTGAGAGAAAGTTGGCTTAAAGGTTGTCGAATTAGTTACGTACGCATATAAATAGCAGGAACCCTTAGTTAAGGTACAGGACAGCGGTGAATGACAACTTAGTATTAAGAATTACTTAGTATTAAGTAATAACTTCCAAACAGAAGTTATTACTGCTTACAAAAATGTCAGGAATGTGACATATTCTACTTTTTTAACCATTTGAAAATGTACAAATCAGTGCAGAGAATTTATTAACAATGCTCAGTGCTGTATAGCCATGTTCATGGTGTATTTCTATTTTTTTATATTCCAGATAGAAATTTTGTACCTGGGCTCCATTCTTTCCTCTAGTCTCTTAATAACCTTTAACTCTCTCTGTGAACTTGCTTATTCATATGGAATTAAATACAACATATATCCCTTTGTATCTGGCTTATTTCACTTACCATCTCTTTTCATGGTGTATCCATATTGAATGAGCCTTTTAGTTCTTTTTAGGTACTGAATAATTCACTGTTCAATACCAGGATTTCTTTATCAATTCGTCTGTGAAAGGATACTTCTGTCTACCTTCTGACAAATAATTCTGTGGTGAACTTTGGCATGTGAATATCTACTTGAGGCCTAGTTTTCATTTAGTATGTATCTGCAGTAGGATTGTTGGAATATGTGTTAATTTTCAGGGACAGGGGCTGTTTCATAACACTCTTATACCAGCAGAAATCGAAACCTCAATTTTTCTGCGTCCTCAACATTTATTTCCCCTTTGTAAAAATCACAGCCATTCTGGTAGATGTATCATTGTGGTTTTGAGTTACGTTTCCTTAATGCCTAGCAGTGTTAAGCATGACTTTGTGTGCATATTGACTGTCTGTTGATTTTTGGAGAAATGATTTTCCAGGCCTGTTACTCATTTTTTTTTTCTTCATTTTTTGGTGAGTTGTAAGAGTTCTTTAAACAATCTGACTTAAATGAAATTTAGGATTTGAAAAACTATTATCCCTTTCTATAAGTTGTCTATTTACCTTGTTTACAATGTCTTTTGATGAACAATTTTTAATTTTGATAAGTTTTTTTTGATTATATTGTTGATGTCACATATTCTAAAGCATGAAGATCTTTCCTTCTATTCCAAGAATTCTATGGTTTTGAATTTTGATATTTTGATCATTGATCCATTTTTAGTTCAATTTTTTTTTAATTTATTATTTTTATTTTCTGTGTATAAATGTATTGCCTATATGATATAAGTTCTCCCATGTCAGGGGAAGTCAGTGCCCATGGAGGTTAGAAGAGCGCATTGCATCCCCTGGAACTGGGCTTATGGACGATTATTAGCCATTATGTGGGTATGGGAGACAAAACCTGGTCCTCTGCAAGAGTAGCCAGTGCTCTTAACCACTGAACCATCTCTCCAGCTCTGGTTTTTTTTTAATATTTCATTTTTAAAAATTTTATGAGTATAAGTGTATTGCATGTATGTTCAATGCCCTAGGAGGTCAGAGAAAGGTGTCAGGCTCCTGGAACTGGAGTTACATATGGTTATTAGCTGCCATTTGATTCTGGTAACTGAACCTGGGTCCTGTGCAAAAGCAGTAAGCACTCTTAACTGCTGAGCCATCTACCCCCTATGTCTGGATTTTTAATTCTAGTTCCTTGATGTATTTATACTTAATGCCAGTACCATGCTGTCTTGGTTATTCCAGATTTACAGTAAGTTTTTGGCATTGAGAGGTGGCAGTTGTCTATAATTTCTTTTTCAAGATTGTCTTTGGTATTTGGAGCCCCTTGAAATTTCACATGAATTTAAAGGTTGGCTTTTCCATTTATGAAAAAAAGATTGTGTTTTTTATTTTATATGTGAGTGCCTGCATGTATGTAAGTACATCCATAGTTGCAATGCTGGTAGAGGCCAGAAGACGGTGCCAGATCCCCTAGATCTCACATTCTCCAATCTAAACACTGGCTACTTTTTCACTTACTTAGCCCCTTTTAATTTATTTCAGGTCTGTTTTTTTTTTCTTTCTTTAATATGGAGTCTCCCTGTAGTCCCAGTTGCCCTGGAATCTGTTATCCAGACCAGGCTGGCCTCAGTCTCACAGAGATCTCCCGGCTTCTGCCTCCCCAGTGCTGGAATTAAAGGTGTACACCACCATGCCTGGCTGTTTGAGTAATATTTTATAATTTTTCGATTTATAAAATTTTCATCTGCTCGGTTAAATTGATTCATAGCTATTTTATTAGTTTGGATATTGTTATAAATGGAGTTCTTTTTTTTTTCTTTTTTTTTCCATTTTCTTGAATGCTGGTAGCACATAAGAACTCAAGCAGCATTTTCTTTGTGTGTCAAGCATATACTCCGTAATTTTTCTGAACTCATCAATTCAGCTTCTTAGGATTGTATATAGAGAAAAACCAGTATAAGTAAAAATGTACATTTTAAAACTTACTGCTTTTATTGTTTTTTTCCATCTAATTTCTCTACAGGAGTTTCCAGTAATGTTAACATTAGTGGTAAAAACAAGCATGGTTGTCTTCAGCTTTTTTAAAATTTTAAGATAAAATTTGTCACTGAATTTTGTTAATAGCTCGTGTAATTGACTAATTCTGTTGATCTTAGTTTATAGAGAAATTGTTATTGGTACTGGTTTTCTTTTACAGCACAAAGAATGAACCAGCAGTGGAAGCGAAAACAGTGCTAGCTGGCTGCCGGCTGGTAAAGATGTTTTACTTCTGTGCTGAGCATCTGTGGGGTCTGTGATGGAAACGTAAGTACAACATCCATAGCATTACAGCTTCCCAAGCTCTAGTGAAGCAGGAATTTTAAATGCAGTAAGTCCGATGTCTGCAGTGTTTAGTTTAATCATGCAAATGAGCATTTTTAATGACTTATAATCTTACATTAAATTATTGTAACTAAGATTTCCAAGTCATCTCATAAACTGTGATAAATGAAATTGAAGGTTTAGGAATTGACTCATGGCAGCCAAGGGATCTTTAAGGTCTGTGATTTCCACTTTTCTCTTTACATAGTAATTTACTTAAATAACCATGTTAAGGATTTCAGCTCTTATAAATAAAAGATTTCTAAGTTATAAAACACTAGTTAACTAAAAAAAACTTGTTTCATAAAATTTAAAGATTTCTTCTTACTGTAATAGATTTAAAAGTTAATGCATTATTGCTTTTTATTCATGTTGAACACTCTTAATTTGCTGTTTTATTGGCTGTGTTTCCCTATTGTTAAGGCTTTGTGTAATAGGATTCAAAGAGCTTGCTCATATTAAACTTCATTATATTTTGATGAAACATTTCCTGTACCAAACATCATAGTTCTAAGTCATGGAAAATGATTATGTTACTGACTTCTAAGGTCTTGATGGTTGTACAGTGTTTAAATTCTGAACCGCAATGCTTCTTCCTGATACTATTTCACATTCTCCCAGTTTGACATCTAACACATGATATCTGCTATTAGAAGTATGACCAAATCATTCTATGTCAATGTTAAGATTTGAACAAAAGAAAAATAATCAGAAAAACGCTTTCTTTAAAACTATGGCCAAGGAATCTTGTATACTGTTGTGGACCCCGACCCCCTACACACACATACCCCATAGTGTTAAGGATCATATTAAGAGCTTTGTGTTTGCTAGGCAAGGTCTCTACCACTGAGATTAGATTCCCCAGGCACACACCTCCCCCACCCCCCCGTATGTGGTGTGTGTGTGTGTTTCATCTTTCAAGGACCTCACTGTGGCCTAGTAAATAAGACAAATATGTCATTAACAACTAAATGGTAGGACAAATGCCATATTGAGACAACAGTAAAATGCTTTATAACTGATAGGAAGAAGAAGGTAATACCACGTGAAGAGTTGAGAGTGAAGAGAATGAGACAGCAGTAAGCGGCCCAACCTCAAGGTAGTTAGAGGAGTCAGGAACCAATCATGTGTATGAAAGGAGGGTGGGAAATATAGCAGGGTAAAGGGAGTGAATGCTTATTTAGATCCTACCACATCACCTTGTACCTGGTGGGTATTTTCCTTAGGCACTGAGTTTAAAGAATAGCCTTACTGCTGAAGAAACAAGTCATTTCCATAAGTCTTTGTTTATCAAGCTTCTGTGAGTATAATCCCCAGGAGCACATATTTTAAAGCAAATTCTTGGACCCTAATCCTTGGGTTCAGATTTTCCAGGAAGAGAACATACTAGCTAATTCCTACCTTTAGGGAATTTTGGGAAATGTTAACAAAGAAAAATGTTTTTTATAGTTTTAGTGTAAAGGCTATGTCGTTGATCTTAAAATGCTATGCTTAAGAATTTCTATTGGATTATGTATACAGTAGGAAACTATTAAAGATTGAAAGAAAACTCGACGTGATTGAACTGAGGAAAAGCTAGGCAGAGATAAGACTGAAGTTAATGGGAAGGTTAGTATTTTGTAGAAGAGGGGTGACTAAGGATGTGGAATCAGTTATGAAGTTCACAGGCCTTGGGGTTTAGGGACATGCTCTAAAGAAGCTGCTGTTGTAAAAGAGGAAGAGAAGTTGCCAGATGTTAGATGAGTTCTGAGGTGGAGTGTTTGCAGGTGTGTGGAGTCAACATAAGTATTTTCATCAATTTAAAATATCCAGAATACCAATGTTGTCGTTTACTCTCTGTTGCTATGGTATAACACTGACTAGAAGCAACTTGGGAGAAGAAAGGGTTTATTTCATCTTACAGATTATAGTCCATCATTGAGAGAAGCCAGAGCAGGAGCTCCAGGCAGGACCTGAAGGAGAGACCACGGAGAAACACTGCTTTACTGGCTTGCTTCCTCTGGCTTGCTCAGCCTACCTTTCTTACAAAACCCAGGACAACCTGCCCAGAGGTGGCACTGCCTACAGAGGGCTGAACTTTCCACCATCAGTTAACAGTCAAGAAAATGCCTCATAGACACACCCACAGGCCAGTGTGTAGGTTTTCCTTGAAGTGAGGTTCCCTCTTCTCGGGTGTGTCAAGTTGACAACCAAGATTAGCTGTCACAGCTGACTAGATGTAGAATGTAGTGTGAAAACAAGGAATACTTGTATCAGTTTGTGAGATATACTGATATTTAAGGGGTACTGGCAAAGAAATGAAAGAGAACTGAAATTAAGAATGTACTACTGTACAAATGAAGAACATAACGTTTTAGAAAAAGAATAAGATGAAATTGATTGAGGCTAACTAAAGTAGACTCTTAATTTTGAAATATCAGAGTCCTGGAAGGAGTTAGGGCTTGGTACCAGCTGTAAAAATTGGGGGATTAGCATCAAAAGTAAAGAGCAGTACCCATCCTGAATCAGGAGTAATGATAAGGCAGAGTGAAAGTACATCTGCAATTTCAGTAAGATTCCTTGACTTATATAATTTCTTAATGACCACAGGAGTCAGAGTAACTAAGAGGGTAAAGAGTTTTAGAACTCTCTGGGAGGCAGTAGGGAAATAAAGATGTCTTGGCTAAATTACTGGTAGCAGACTTGGTGGTCTCTGGCAAATCAAATAGCAAATCTGTGTGTGGAATTTACAGCTTTCGCATCATACAATTTACCACAAACTGAAATTTTCATCAGAGCAGTTTTCATAGTCCTGTCATCAAGCTGCTTTTGCAAACATCTCCCTCTTTTATGGTGATACTCTTTTTGCTTCATGTTTTCCTTTGAGCGTTTAAATTTCTTGCAAGCTGTTCTATAACTTTTAAGTGTTAGAACACTCAGTCCAAGGTTCTGTAATTGACTGTTCCTCTGTTCCTGCTGCACATTTAATTTGGTTGTCCTTTCAGTTTTTCATGGCTTTAAAACCATGTATATATGTTGATGACTCACAGCTGAATTTGTATGTGGACCAGCTTTATAGAGATTCTTAACCCTTTTAAATTTATATCTAAAATTCATCAAATTGTTAATAAGGTTGTGACCTAAGAAATGTTTAAGAGCCCTTGGCTTTAAAATAAATGTCTAAACTCACTAAGGTAGCACAAAGTATTCACACACCTCCTACAAGGTACAGTACCCATTTAAAATGTGTCTGTCCCCTCACTACAGGTAACCATTTTCTCTTTAGTGATTCTTGGTATATGTTGTGCCCATGCTAAGGGCTATAAGGAAGGCAAGTTCCTGCCCTTAACACTTTGATGTCAAGTGTTATGATATATCCTTCCCATGCAGTAGACTCAGGCAATCTGAAGTCCTTTGTTCCGTAGTTTAAAACTGAAGGAGAGCAAAGAAAAATACTGAAATTGACGAATTTCTTTGGGCAGGTGATATGTCATTCCTTTTATAAATCTGAAAATTCTTATTAACTTCATGAAACATGATGTTTTCTAAATTTATCTATGATGGCTCTTGTGGATAGCCATCATTATTTTGGAGGCAGTCTGTAGTAGTTAAAAGTGTAGACTCCCAGTCAGACCACATGAATTTTTGAAGTTGCCTCAATCACTCATGGATGAGTTAGTAGCTTTAGGGACAACACCTGAATGTCATGCTTCTCAGCTCTGTTGTATAAAATAAGAAAAACAATTGACCTTCTTTGGAGGACCACACTTAAGTATAAAGTGCTTTTAACAGTGCCTGGTAGATCTTATATGATAATATGATAGCCATTGTATTTTAATGTGAAAATAAGCATCAGCAAACACCCAGCTTCTTAAACCACAACCATGACACTGCAATATGGGAAGAATTTCATCTTGAAGACTTGGTAATGATCATTGTTTTAATTAAATTTTAAAGATTTATTTAACTTACATTAGACTTCCGACTTCTTAAATTCCAGAAGAGCTACAAATTTTAGAATTTGGATATAGAAGGGTGCAGATAGGGAAGGGGGACTAAAAATGATTAAAATATATTGTATGAAATCCACATAAATTCAATTAAAAATATCTTTTTAGAAAACAACAACACACACAAACATCTTGTGAAGGAAGATAGTTTTCACAATTACTACAATTACAAAAGTGATGTTAAATTATTCTTTGTTCCTATTTTTGTGTTTGTAATTGGATTCTGAGCACAGACATAAAGAAATTTCTTTTTTAATATTTAGGTTGGTTTGTTTGAGAGGGGGTTTCATATAGCCCAGGCTGGTCTCAAAGTCAATATGGATCTTAGAATGGCCTTGAACTCCTGACCCTCCTGCCTCCACCTCCTGAATACTGGGATCAAGTGGTTGTATGTCTCCACTCAGTTTAGGCAGTGCTTCGAATTGAACCAGGGCTTCATGAACACAGGCACTCTTATCAGCTGAGCTTCATCCCTAGCCCTGATGCTTAACAATATTGATTGCTGGCCAAAAAGTTCTTCAGTAAGGTCAGCAAAATCTGCATACTTAGACATATCCAACAATTCTGTCCATAACCTATGATTAAGCTTCTTGAGAAAAGACAAGTGTTAATTATACACATATTTATGTTGTAAAAATATTTTTGTGTTATTTGGGGAAAATGGAATTTATGTTTAGAAGTGAGAATAGCACAAAGAATTTACTTAGGAAAAAATGACATGAAGGTGAGTAGTGTGTGTATTATGCTGTCTAGCAATGTACTGCAACTTTCTATGAATTAAATTATTCCTAATTTAGTAATCTAGAAACAAATCGTCCCCCTTTTTCAAAAAATGATAACCTAGAAGTTCCTAAAACATTTATTAAACAGCATATCTCCTCTTGATTAGCTTTCACTCTTTACCAGATCCTTGTTCTAGCAAAAGGGCAGGGTGAAGCACTTCTTATACTTAGGTATGAACTTCTGCATACATTTACCTCTGGCTTATTTAAGATCATGGACACTATAAACTTTGGAGATTAAAACAGTGATTCTATCCTGATGTGTGTCTTCTGTGCAGACTAGTTGTTTTGGTTACTTTAGTTTAAAAATCTTATCTATATCTTATTATGTATGCCTCTTCCAGAATTATATAAATATTAAGAAAATTTCTCTTCCTTTCTTAGTTGGTGATAGACTATCAGTGCACTAAGTGGGCTGAAGAGTCAGAATTTAAAATTTTGCTACCGCTGATATTTGAGATTCCTTTTGAGAAATAAAGGATGTTTAACTGTCTAGTGTGACTCATTTTCTGATGAAATTTATCAAGCATACTATATTGTGATCACATCAAGCAGGGTAAAAGTATTGGTTTGGATTGAAAACTTTTCTGTAAATTAACTAGCAAAATATAATCAGAAACTGATGTGTTGAGGTCAATTTTACTTAAATAAATGTAGCAGATTTAGAATTATGTATTTGAGTGTATGACATTATTCTAAGTGACACTATTTTCTTTGTTTTACCAGACTTATTTTTCATACTTAAGGTTTAAATATATCAAATTTCAAGTTTGACCTAGACAGTTTAGGATGTATACTTCTCTGTGATGTTGCTATTGTTCCCAAAGTAGAAATGAACACCAGCCCACTGTTCATTTTATTTTTGAAAAAAAAAAATTTCCTTCAAATAATTTTAAGTTGTGTTGCTTTCTCTTTTTTTATTGGAGATTTTAATACAAGTGGAAAATTTTTAAATATTTTCAAGTTTTCTTTAAGTGGCCGGAGAGCTGACTTAGGTAGTTCAAGGACTTGCTATTGAAATGTGAGGACCATAGTTCACCTTCTTGGTATCCACCTTCTTGGAATATAGGGTAGGTAAAAGGATCTGTAATTTCAGCACTCAGAAGGCAGAGGTGGCATCCCCAAAGCAAGCTAGCTAGCCAGACCAGCCATTTCAGTGAGCTCTGGGTTCTTTTTAGAGATTTTGCTATAACAAATACTTCGGAGAGCAATGGAGGACTTGTGAGATCAGTCTTGGATCTCTGCACAGGTGAACATGGACACATCTCGCACATGTACAGAAGAGGGAAAAAAAATCATTGGAACTAGTTTCTGTGGCTTAAATTTTAAAGAATGAGTGTTTTTGAGTCCATAAAGAGAGTGGTTGTATACAGTCAGTTCATTTGGGCTGACCAAAGAGAGATAGATAAGACTGGTGATTAGGGAATTGAAGTTACACTAGTAACTTCAGTTGTTTTGAAGTTGAGATCTTCAAAGTATTTTAAAGCCTTACACAATTTTTTAAAACTCCTGTAATGCATGTCACATGTAAGTTGCATTTACTTGATTTAGAACTTTGAGTGGGTTAGAAAAAAGTTGGGCTTTGTTGTTTTCCGTTATGTAGAGTTTCTGGTAAAGAAGCTAATTGGTAATGTTTAAGAGTTGGAAAAAGGGACCTATGTTTGATTCCCAGAACCCACATGATCCATAACTACAGTTCTAGGGGATCTGATGCCCTCTTCTGATCTCTGCAGGCATTGAACACACATGCAGGCAATACACTCATACACATAAAATAAAAATAATAATGACTAAAATTTTTGAAAGAGTTGAAAAAGAATTTCTAAATTAAGCATTCCTATGATTAGTTTTTCTGAAGATCATGTGTTATATCCTTTCTGATACATGCAATCTCATTTTGAATGTGTCATAGTAAAAAGCAGCAGAAGAATGAGATATAAGATTGAACAGGCTGTGCTGAAAGCCAAAGGACTTTTTTAGCTTTGGTTAGTATAAGCACTTTCATTGTTTGTCCTTTTTTTTTTTTTTAAACGGCTACTAGACTTACATTTGAGTGGAGTGCTGGGTCTTAGACAAATAGCAAAAGTCCTAATTATGTTTCAGTTCTAAATATTTGTGTTAGCATGGCAGACTTAACTGGTACAGAGATTATCAGCTCCATTTCTCAGTCTTTGTACCTGTCACTAGTCTGCTCCCTGTGGTTTCCTATCTGTGGTCTAACAATTAAGTCATGTTTCTTTAACATAGTACAGTAAAGCTTTCTTGATTTTTGCCTCTGACTTACTTTTTAGCTCCATCTCCTGTTATCCTATTGCTTACTTGATTCAGGACCTTGCATATGCCCCTGCCTGAAATCTCCACCAGCAACAGCACTTCCCCCCAACTCCCCATATCAAACTTGAGACCTATATCCATTCATGTGTACGTAGTACTTTTAGTACTTAATATATTTTCCTTAATGCATACTATGAATATCTCCTTGCATATCTATTTCTTTGTTTTGTAGACTGTCTTATTTGCCATTAGATCATCAAAATTCAACAATGTATATAGACTATAGTAGGTGTTTAGTAAATGCATATCATAATAGGGCAAAAGTTCCAAATATTCTGGCTAAAGAGATGTCTTAGCCATTAAAGAGGGTTTGCTGCTCTTGCAGAGGACTGTTGTTCACGTCCTAGTACCATGTCTGGTGGCTCACAACAGCCTGTAACTCCAGCTTCAGCAGATCTGACACCCTCTTCTGGCCTTCACAGGCATCCACATACGTGTGTGTGTATGTGTATGGACATAGCACGTATAAATAACATTTTTTTAATTCCAAATTTTCTTAGTGTTTAAGTTCACTATATCCAATTTGACACATCTTTTCATCTTTCTACAGCAAGTTTGATATTCTCAATATTATCTAATTGGAATTTTCATGGAGCTTTAGAAATTATAAATCTTTTGTGCCATTTTTATCTGTACTTTGTAATTTTCAAGTAAGGAAATTTAGAATATAGGTCTACCTGAGTGATTAACAGCCACATGTTTAATAAGGGAAAGTAAGACTTAGTTTTTTGGATTTAGAGTTTAACGTTGGTTTCACTGTGTAGCTCACCTTGATTTGGCTTTCTCTGGACCTCATTGCAGCCTTCTGTCATGTAGCTCTTCAAAGTAAATGTTTTTAACTTTTGAATATTAGTTTAGCCTAATATTGTTTAAAATAAAATGGAACCTAAGTATCATGATTATGATACCTAAGCATTCATGTTATGACTTTAAAAATCTCTTTCTAGTATTATTTGCCAGGCTCTGTATGGAAATACGTATAGGAAGTAGTACGCATTTTCACTAAGTGCCTGATTAATGGTAATTTTAATACAAGATGAGACTGGTGTGGGAGGAGCCACCAGACCGTCACAGCACATAATAGGTCCTTCTGGAGATAATGGGCTTTATCCTAAAAGCAGTGTTTATGGCACAATGTGGCTAGATTAATTAAAAAGCATGTGTAGCAATTTAATAAATGTCTAGTGACTTAGGATAATATGGGTCGGGGGGAATCAGGAGATATTTAGGAGATAACACTGATATTACTGATGTTTTAGAAGGGAGATAGAAGGTAGTTTCTGGCTGGATTTCTGGGTTGGATACGCAGCTAGTACCATCACTATGGGAGCTACTGTAGAGGGTGAGCAGGAAGCAGATCTAGACTCAGAGTGACAATTAGAGATACATATCTGGGCCAGCAGGATGGCTTAGTAGGTGTTTGCCTTGCAAACCTCACAATCTGAGTTCAATCTCGGAACCCATGGTAGAAGGAGAGAACAGACTCTTGAAAATTGTCCTCCAACCTTCTATATGTACCTGCACTTAACAGATACATGACTATGGCTGAATGGAGAGGCCTGGATTAGTAAGAGTAGATTGTGTCATTTATATAAAGGTAATTGAAGCTGAGTATAGAGGAAACATCGCAGGAATACAAACAAAAAGCATATTGTTTAGAAAAACAGCAAGGTAACATCAAAAAGCTGAGAGAAGAGCATTTCACAAAGAACAAGTATTAAAGCATGACAGAAATGGTAGCTAACCATTGTGATTGTGGTGTACTGGTTAAGTACTAATAGTATATCACCACATGGCAAATGACTATATAGTATGAAGTGCTTTCAGAGTTGTTTTCTATGTCTTTTGCATACTGAGTCTAAAGTCACTCTAGAATAGACTGCTCATCTTTAAATGTTTGCATTTAGTTCTATCTTTGGATCTGGGTAGAAATCTGTTTAAAATATAGTATATATACTTTGGTTTCAGTTTTGAATTTTTGCTTAATATTTAGTACTCATCATTCCCTGCAAGCAAAAAATGATGGACATGCCACTACAGATCAAAGAGATTTTCTATGAAAACAGTTTTTTCTCTTTTCTTTGATTTTTCTCTTCCCCCTTCCTTCTTGTTTTTTTGTTTTGTTGTTTTTTTTAACAGAGCATCATATAGAATAGACTGGCCTTCAATTTCCTAATATTCTTATATAGTATGGTTTACATGTAATGGGAAATTATTAAGTATGTTCAGATTTAGTGGATTTGGAATTGGAAAAGTTTGAACATGATCTCAGTATTGTTTTCTGTTTTCTTAGGATGGCTGGCTGTGGTGAAATTGATCACTCAATAAATATGCTTCCAGCAAACAAGAAGGCCAGTGAGTCATGTTCTAATAGTGCACCTTCTCTGACGGTTCCTGAGTGTGCCATTTGTCTGCAGACATGTGTTCATCCAGTCAGTCTGCCCTGTAAGCATGTTTTCTGCTACCTGTGCGTCAAGGGAGCTTCGTGGCTCGGGAAGCGATGTGCCCTTTGTCGACAAGAAATTCCTGAGGATTTCCTTGACAAGCCGACCTTGTTGTCCCCAGAAGAACTGAAGGCAGCCAGCAGAGGAAACGGTGACTATGCGTGGTATTACGAAGGAAGGAATGGGTGGTGGCAGTATGACGAGCGCACCAGCCGGGAGCTGGAAGATGCCTTCTCCAAAGGCAAGAAGAATACCGAAATGTTAATTGCTGGGTTTCTGTATGTTGCTGATCTTGAAAACATGGTTCAGTATAGGAGAAATGAACATGGACGTCGCAGGAAGATTAAGCGAGATATAATAGATATACCAAAGAAAGGAGTAGCTGGACTTCGGCTGGACTGCGACACTAATACTGTAAACTTAACAAGAGAGAGCTCTGCCGATGGTGCGGACAGCATTTCAGCACAGTCTGGAGCTTCTGTTCAGCTTCCGGTGTCGTCTTCCATAAGGCCCCTAACATCAGTTGATGGTCAGCTAACCAGCCCTGTAACACCGTCCCCTGATGCAGGCACTTCTCTGGAAGACTCTTTTGCTCATTTACAACTCAATGGAGATAGCATAGCTGAAAGGAGTCATAGAGGGGAAGGAGAAGAGGATCGTGAATCACCTCCTTCAGGGAGAGTACCAGACGCCTCTGTTGAAGAAACCGAATCTGATACGAGTAGTGATAGTGAGGATGCACCTGTGGTTGTTGGACAGCACTCTTTGACCCAACAGAGACTCTTGGTTCCAAACGCAAACCAGACAGTAGCTGATCGATCAGATCGATCAGTAGCAGGAGGTGGAACCGTGAGTGTCAGCGTCAGGTCCAGAAGGCCTGATGGACAGTGCACAGTGACTGAAGTTTAAACTGTCTTCAGCTCCGTGCTCAAGGTTGAAATGGATACCTGTAAATTTCTGCCCACATAACATTATACTCATCCCTAGTAGTGCATTGTGGGAGTTGGGTGGGAAGGGGTATAGGAAGGACAGACCTGAAATTAAAATGTCTAACTTGTCTCTGTTGAAATTTATTTAATGTGAGGAATTTGGGTGTTGGTAGTTGAAAGCTGTTCAGTAATAACCCAGTTTTCTTGACATCTGTTTACTTTGTAGTTATGTTTTTTTTTTAACTCTTCAGTTTCCTTGGCCAGTGTGTGTATCTGTGCATTAATGGTCTTCATCTGACTCTTGCACTACCTATTTTTCTGCATGGATTGGTATAAAATTATTTCTAAATTTGGCATTTGTGAGCTACTTGATATCATGGGCAGGAAGCTTAATGTGGAAATAGAAGTGAATTTGGGATTCTACGATAGATGAGTAACAGCTGTTTTCTATAAGGTTATTGAACTAGAAATGTGAAGCAGCAGCCAGTAACTTCAGTTTCCAGTCTCTACCACTTCACAGCGTTCCTCCTCACAGGCTTTGCTGTCTTGTCCGTGTAGTCTGAGGTTTCTCTGAACCTACGTATTTTTCTTTTTGATTTAAAAATTTATAATTTAATAAATACTAGAGTTTATCAGAAACAAACTGTCTCTTGTTTGAGTTTGGAAAAGGGATGGAAATACTTGGATCTTAGTGGCAGAAGGTCATTAAAAAGGTAGTGGTTTGTTTGTTTATATTCAGCTTAAATAATCACCAACTCAGAAGTTTGACTTCCTCGTAGATAATATTTAAAGAGAAGCTGTGGGCAGTGGGCGTGGAATAAGTAGATGTAGAAATAGATCTAAAGATTGTAAGACAAATTTCTGAAGTAGATGATTCCATTAATTTTGTATTTTCCTTACCAGTCTCTGTCAGTGATATTAAGATATAGGTTACACAGAAATTTTACTTAAAAGCAGAATTAGTAAACCTAAATTTATAGAGTTCTACAGATCAGATAAATCCACTTTTATTAGGCACTAAAATGTCTTGGTAAGGTAGGAAGTTTTGTAAGCATGGAATCAAGAATTTGTCTCTGGAAAAACACGTGATTCTATCTTACTGTATTTCCTTAAAAGAGAAGGATCATGTTGAAAAACACAAGTTATGTTTATTATGTGAATTGAATAGCCAGGTAAAATAACAGTTAAAAACAGTCATTACTTTGAAAATGTCTTTAATAAACTCTTGTTGAAACAGGTTAGGGTTAGAACTTAATTCTAAGATGTATTTTTAAAGTAAAATACTGAGATGATCATAAAGTCAGAGTTACACATTCTTACTAAATTATTAAAAGATAACTGATAATCACACATGAATAAAAATTGGCTGTTATTCAGAAAAATAGAAATGTGCTGAGAAAAATGAAAATTTGTTTGTTTAGGCTGTGTCATGGATCTTCAAACCCTATCAACAGCACTTTTTCTTACTAGTTTGGGAATTCCAGGGAACAAATGAATAGTGACTGTATAACCAGTTCTGTATATGACTTTGACTAGTAGGTCACTTAAAATAGAAAATCACCTAAAAAATCAACTTAATAAAGCTCCAGATTCATCAGGGTGGTGCCTCTTTAATGAAGGCCACTACCCATGACCACTCCCCGTGTTGGGCACAGTAGAAAATGACCATGGTCAACCTTTTTATTTGCTTCTTTTACCTTTCCCCACTTTGCTTTATTTGAAAGGTTCATCAAGGTGTTTTGTTCATATTTATTTCTGGTAAACTACTTCCATTCAATAAGGAATAAACACACAAAAAGAGAAAGAAAGAATAAACAGTTGGTCTTTGCAGTGTGCACCTGGAATCCTAGGATGTGGAGGTCCCAGAGGAGTTCAGGGTCCCTTGGCTACATAGCAAGTTTAATGCCAGGCTGGGCTAGGCTACATGAGACTTTGTCTTAAAAAAAAGAAAAACGACAAAGAAAAAAATCAGCATGTTATGAAAAATAACAAAGTTTTCCTTTTAAAGTTGACCTTTGGTTTAGGCTAAAAACTACTACAGAAATGTAGGAATTAATAGAAGTAATTTTTGCACAAATGTTGATTAATAAAGAAACTAGACCAATGAATTGAGATACTCAAAAAAATCATCAAAAGCAAATGTCTGTACTAACTGTGGGGTGCAGAGCACTGTGCTGCTTGCACTTGGTGTCCTTCAACTCCATACGAGTTAGCCACGGCAGCTGGTAATCCTCCACATTTCAGAACTACTTAGTGTGCTTTCCTTTCTTAGCAAGCGCCTCTAAATTTGCAGGGCCACCCCACAGTGTTCCTAAAAGATCTCTTTCATTCTGTAATGCCTCTTCTAAATGTAGCTCTCTGCCTGAACAGACAGATTTTTTTAAGCCTCTGATGACTTCTGGAGGCCCATTGACAAACTGGGCCAGCCACTCTTGTGCCTCTTCTAGAGATTTCGCTTCATCTGAAGACTGTAAGACCTCGTCAACCATTCCCATGTCTAAAGCTTTCTTGGCATCCAGCTTGAGGGCCCCAGTTAACACTTTGAGAGCTTGTCTACTGCCAATGATTTCAACCAGCCGGCTGGCACCACCCCAGCTTGGAACTATACCCATGTCCTTGTGCACAAATCTGATCTCACTCTCCAGAGTCATTAACCTGCAAAAACAAAAAGGGAAACTTGTAACTGTGTACACACTATAACCATAAAGTAGTAAGTTCTCATAGTCTGATAAGAAATCACTGATCCTTTTAAGTTCACCCATGAACTTAAGTTTTAGGAATGTAGTCCCCAGCTAGAATTTATCATACTACCTTTTATTCAACAACTTACCTTTAAAAACATTTTTGTTTTGGCTTATTCCAAACTTCGCAAGTAAGAACCTAGTCCTTGTATGTAAGGAACTCTTACATACTGTTAACCAGTCTTCAGAGCAGCCATGAGATAAATATTCTCATTTTATGGACAGAGAAGCATGCCACAGAAACTAACTAGCTCAAAGCCATATAGATTGAACAGCACCAGGTGTTGAACCCAGTTTGACTTTGGTGTGGGTTCTTACCCTCATGGCCCATATCACAAGTAGATCAGAGCAGAGGCAGGGATAGCAGGAAGAAAGGCGATAGTGGCTTGGGCTGCATTGAGCAGTCACTACAGAAGAGGCTATCTCTGTAAGTGGTGGGATTGTCATGAATACAATAATAAAAGGGACAATGAATGGGAGTTAAAAAAAAATGGTAGGCAAAGCAAAGAGCTTCACATTTGCTAGTTTTTGTATACTAGTAGACAATGTAAGTCTCCCGCGTTGAGGAAATGTTGGCTGGGAGCTTTATTTGACTGTATGCATTAATGAGAGGCTTTTACTATGTTAAAATATAATTTGGAATAAATGTCATGTTTCGATTTTAATTTTTTCTTAAGAAAAGTCATTGTTTTCAAACTGCTCATTACAAAAAAGAAGACCTTACATTGCATTGCCTGTCCAGTATGTTAAATGTGCAAGGGTAGAGGATTTAGTTGTCTTATCAAGCACAGACTCCAGCCTAACCTTTATGCACCAGAAATACTCCAGACCCATCAAGGCTTGTTTATTAGACTACTGGAAATCTCAGGGATAGGAATTTCCACCAACAAGGCCACAGTGATAACAGCTTCTCAGAGAAGCAAATACTATGAAAATAGCTTCAATAGATAATGGTCAAGTTGGCAGGATGAACAGGTCTCACTGTCCCAAGAATCGCAACCTAGCCCCGAGTTGTGAGAAGAGTACTATCTTATAAGAAACAGCAAAGTGTCAAAAACATGGGAAGGAATTAACATTACAAAAAAAATCTAATAACCTTGGAGATAGAAATATTTATTACTGTTGAATCCAGACACACAAAGCTTTTCTCAGAACGACTTTATATCACTGATTTAAATTAAATCCTGGAATTGACACTGGCATTGGCATAAAGCTACAAGTCCAACTGAAGAAAAAGGAAGATATCGGGAATAAATTTATGCAGAACTAGCTGTCTGTAAAAATTGGTAACATTCTAGGTGCTGGTATAATGTACATAAAACTGTAGAAGTTACTACGAGGGCAGTGCATTTGTATTTGGAATTCCTTAATGCTTCCTAGAAGACCCTTCGCCATCATCCTTACAGCGCGCTTATTCTTTGCTCTATTTTTCAAGGTCAGGTAAGCATTTATGCTTTTTAAATTTTCTGGTGTGTGTGTGTGTGTGTGTGTGTGCGTGTATGTGTGTAGGTCAGAGGACAATTTTGGGAAGTTGGTTCTTGCTTTTTACCATGTGGATCCAGTCAGAATCCTGTTGTCAGGCTCTGCAAAGCACTCAGTGAGCCATCTCACCAGCCCAAGTGTGCCCTTTTGAATCCTGCTTTACAACTCTTGACAATTCCTGAGTTAATCTTTGTAAAAACCTGTGTTGTAAACTGACATATATTCTTTATAAATTTCCTGCTGAGTGTGCCTGTGTGTAGACATACTTGTAAAGTGTACTTGATACATGATTTAAAAAATTCACTGATGACTGCACAACGTATTTCACATTGAGAAATATCGAGCATTTATAACCTAAAAATTTTTTAAGTAAAAATAAAATTTATCCAGAAAATATAACTTAAGAAGACATGATTCAATCAATCTCAAAATGAAAATTGCTTCCTCCTAAGCTAAAGGGTTATACAACAGTTCTTGAGTTCAGATGCAGTCATGAGGTACCACCTGGGATGGTTATTGTTAAGGACAATCTATAAATCCATGTACATTATAGAACACCTAGCTCTAAAATTCTTAAGACCTGACAGACTCAATTCATAAAACCATATTAAACTTTCTTGCTTTAACACAGAAGAGTTCTCAATGTCTTCAGACTGTTAGAGCCTCTGACATCCTGGGGAACAGATGAGGCTGAAGCAGAAGATTTCACACTGATTTTGAAAAAAGTAGAACAAAAGTAGACATTTGTGCTTTTCAGTTTCTGTCGGGAGCTATTTGCCTGCCTTGAACTATGCCCTAGTTTTGGGTTAAGCAGAAGTCAATCTCCTGCACAGAAGTGCTGTTGGAAGCAGGAGTTTTCATTATGCAAATGATTTACACCTAAGGAGAAGTTTACTCTACACCCAAGACTGAGGTCACCTGGAGATCTTTGAAGGAAGCCAATCACATCTTAAGATATTTTGCCTGTGTTAGTATTGGTTTTGAACATCTGACCCATTGTTTTGCTCATTTCACAGTATAAATAGGGGGGACTTAATAAAGGCAAGCGGCTTCAGTGTGACAGTCCTCCTGAATCTGTCCTATTTTTTTTTTTTTTCTCTCTCTCTCTACATTTTCTCATACTCATTCCCCGCTTCGGGTGCGGTTCGATTTCTGCCGGCGGGCTCGGGCAAGTTTTTTAAGAAAAAGTAAGCAATACAAAGTAATGTAAATACTTGTCAGTTTTAAAGAATTGATATCATAAAGCTATCTCATACTGTAAAAATATAAAATCTATAATCATCTATGTAACTGACCGTTATTCTAGGGCTAGAAACTGAATAGTCCTTTTGCACTGCATATTTAAAACCAAAGACCACATGGCAGTTAATTCTGATATGAGGGAATACAATCAACATCTCCAGCGACGATGCTTTAAAATCGTCTTAAACATGTTTATTTGCTCTCACGTCACCTTTTGACTCAGAAATCTCAGATGGCAGGCCAAATGAAGCCTCTTGATTTTATGCAAGATTGGCTTGAATAAGAAGGGATATGGTTGAACTGGGGATTTTTTGAATGTGGGCAAATGTGACGGAAGTAGCAGCAGGGACCACACTGACTAAAACATAACCTGTCCGTGGCTAAAACTTTGTGCAGAGGCAGTTAACACAGCATTAATAATGATATAGACTAGAATAAGTAATGGACCAAATTAGAAAACACATCCAGAGACGTAACTACAAGTGCAAAACTAGTGCATGATACAGTGGTATCTCAGTCACCTGACACAGATGTCCTTTTAATACAAGAAGTGTTGAGAAAATAGCTATATTGTTTGGCTCCATTACTCATGCCAAACATAAATATAAGCTCAAAATGGATCCAGTAAGCATAAACACAAGTTATTTGAATATTAGAAGAAAACATGTAAGTCAAAGTTTTCTGTCACTAAAAGATCAATGATATCAAATAAACACATGACTACATTTAAAAGATTTGGACTGCAAAAGCTGGATATAAGAGCAAAGCAAGCAGACTCAAAACAGATGACAAGCTAAGCAAATGTATGCAGAATATGCCACGGGGAATGATAGCCCTAATATTTAAATGCACATTGAAATTATGCTGAAATACTATTCCTCATGCATTAGACTGGCAAAACTTCTAAAGCTTAACAATAGAATCTACTGACAAGGTCATATGAACCTGAATAGAAGAAATGCAGGCCTGGTATATTTCCTTAACTTCTGGTATGGCAATCCTATTTCTAGAACTTATTCTTATGAGATGCCATTACTAACAGAAACAATACATTATTCATTACAATATTCTGCACATTGTAAACATAAAATTTAGGGACTAGGAGATAGCTTAGAAGGTAAAGTGCTTGCTCAGTAAGCACTGAGTAACTGATTTTGGATACCCAAAGGCTACAAAAAGCTAGGCATTGCAGGGTCAATCTATAACATCTAAACCAGAGGGTGTATGGAGATGGATGAATCCCAGGAGCTTGCTGATAGCCTCAAAAAATAAGGTGGAGGAGATGGAGAGATGGCTCAACAGTCAAGAGCACTGGTTGCTCTTACAGAGGTCCTGGGTTCAATTCCTAGCACCCATAGGGCAGCTAACAACCATCTCTAACTCCAGTACCAGGGGAATTCAATGCCCTCTTTTGACCTCCATGGGCATTTCATGACACAAACGTACTTGTATACAAGCATGCATAATATACACATAAAATAAAAAATAAATAAAATACTTTGAAAAATAAGGTGGACAACAACAAAGGAATATTCTTGACATAGATGTCTATCTTCTACCTGTGTGTACACAGGCAAATACACCTGCATATATAAACACACACACCCAAATATACACCATAGCCCTCTGAAAACAAAACATAAAATTCAACAAAATGAAAAAAAATGTGAACAGAAAAATGTGAACAGAAAAGCTAAATGCCTCAAAGTGTTCCAAATAAAATCATATCAAAGGAAAAAATAGTGAACTATTTCGAGTAACTTTTGAACACAATATTATTTTGACTATTTACGTTTTACTCCTGGATTTAAAAAATGTATATAATACAGAAGGACATATTAAAGTAGCAATGTTAAAAACTAGGGGGTCTCAGTAAATGGTACAGGAAATTATTTGATTCATCCTTACAAGTTTTCCATGTTTAGTTTTTTAAAAATTAAAAACATAACTCTAGTTTCTCTCCTGTACTTCATACATTATCAAAATATTAAATATTAGACATGTGGGGCTGGAGAGATACTTCAGCAGTTAAGAGCACTAGCTGCTCTTGCAGAGGATCCAGGTTTGGTTCACCCACATGGTGACTAACAACTGTCCGTAATTGCAATTCCAGGTATCCAAAGTCCTCTTCTGACTCCACACATTGCATGACACAGAAGCAATTACATACATGCAGGTAATACACTCATACACATAAAAATAATAAAATAAATTTTACATGCTTTTGAATGTCAAAGCAGAGGCTCAAGTGACTAGACTAAGCACAGGATAATGCCAATTTTTAATCCCCAAATTAGTTTTTATGTGTGTGCAGACACCTATGAGCATATGCACATGAGCATGCATGTGTACGGAGGCCAGAGATCAAACTTGGGTGTTATTCCTAAGGAGCAATCTAGCCTGTTTCTTGATATACATCTCTTACTAGGACCTGGGTCTTACCTATTAGGCTGGTCAGTGAGCCCTAAGGATGGGCCAGAAGCCTGTTTCTACCTGCCTATTCCTGGAATGCAAATGCACCATCCAGACTGGCTATTCGTGGGTGCTGGGGACTCAATTTGGATCTTCAAGCTTATACAACAAGCACTTTACAGAGTTATATCCCCAGGCCCCAGTTTTTTATTTTAAAGTGGTGTGTGTGTGTGTGTGTGTGTGTGTGTGTTTAAAGCCATTTCTCTTGGAAAATGCTACATGAAAATTATGACTCAAAAGAATGCAGTTTAATGTGAAGGTCTATATATGCCAGGCAAACCTGCTTCTGATATAGCCATACATTAAATCTATTATCAGCTGGTGATTACAGGGTTTTAGGGGAAAAGACAATTGTTCATATTAAGTTATTTCCGTCTGTGAAAATACTTTACATAGGAAACAGAAGAGTCACTTAGATGAAAATGTCAGCTGAATGAATTCCAAGCAATTATCCAAAGTAAGAAAGCTATATAATCTAAACAGGGTCAACAAATATACTTTTAAAAAGAACTTACCTTTTTTAATACAATGCTAAGAAATTTTTTGATGATCTTTTAGCACTAACAGACATCTTTAAATTTAATTGAGAACATAATTAAAACAATTTGTCATAGAAGGTAACTGACAGGACACTGGTGAAGTTGGGGAAAATACCAGCTAGAGAGACTTGTAGTGACTTATCACATCCTTTAACAGGAGTTAGTACAGCAATAAAGGGCATTTCTCTGAAGCCCCTAACAGAGCCGTAGTTGCTCTTGATCTGTGGATGCAACAGGGGCTCAGTAACCCAGGGTGGTGCTTCTCAAACTTCTATGGTGAAGAACCAATTTCTTTTTCACTTTAAAAAACATTTCTACAATTATTCCCTCCTATCCAAAGAAGATGCTATACAAAGTACCAAAACATATTTTTCCTATACATATATATCAACAAGAAAGTTTAAGCACAGTTAAAAGATTAAGACCAATAATAAAATAGACCAATTATAACCATATATCGAAATAAAATTCCTAATATCTCTACTCCTGTGTTCTGTAGCCATTATTAAGTAAAATAAGGATTACCTGAATACAAGCATTGTGAGGCCATGACCGATGCTCTGATAACCTAGACAGCTACTAAAACACTAAGAGGCAGGCAGGATAGGCAGCATTCATAAACTGGACAAAGGGAGAGTTTACCTTCTAATCAGAGAAAATGGCATACATTTCAGCAGGCTACTCAGAAAAGTGTGCAAACTAAAATTTATAAATTGCTTACTTTTGGAACTTTGCATTTAATATTTTTACGTTGCAATTGACTACAGGTAACTGAAGACAAAAAAGTGAAACCGTGGACTGGAGGGAGAGGGATTGGAAGCTTATAACTTGTTATGAACAAATTTTTTAAAATATAACAAATACATATTACTAGAAAAAAATTAAACCTGAAATAGTGTTTTATGAATGGCTATACCTTGCACATTTAGTGCTAAAAATGTTTACTTAATGATGACATCACTTTCATAAAAGTGAACATGCTTTCAGCAGATGGCTACTTTAAAAATGACCAGGTATGTTACTGTATACATATAATAAGAAGTAAATACCCTCGTGTTGTATGAATTCTTTCCTCTGATTGGCATGATGGACTACAAATTCCAACACCTCACCTGCCTGCCTGGGTCGCCACAAACAGATCAGACTTTTGGTGCTCTGAACAAAGGGAGAAGCTATGAGAGTCAGCTACCCGTAACTAGTGACTTGAGTTGTGTGTGGGACTAAGATGTGAACAGAGAAGGCCGGGAAGGACCTAGTTCCTTCGCCATCATGGCTGGCTGGCAGTGGCTCACTGGGTCCCTGTGGAAATGCTAAATTTGCTGCATGGCCTCAGTAGAGGGATATACCGACCCCCCCACTCCGTCCCTGCTAATTACTCTGTAAGTAAGCCCAAATAAACTCTAGTTTCCCAAACTGGAATTTGGCGAAATCATACTTCGTTCACTTTGATGTTCTGGGCCTAGAGAGGGTGGCAAGGCTGGACACCACTTGCACCTCATAGTAAGAAATTTTTACACTTCACATAACTCATACTTAAGATTCTAGAACACACTAAACTATAGGGTAACTTAGCAATTTAGCAGGATCAAAGGATTAGTCTCTGATGACATTACTTGCTAATTTTTCCCTTTGTCCTAAACCCTAACTATACTTAAATATAAAGAGAAGGAATCGAATATGAAAGATGATGAAAATGTCTAGTAAGTGCTTGAAGATGAGACTTCAGACACTACATCCAATGGTTTTTATTTTCTCCAAGGAACATCTATAAATTCTTCACTTGCATTTGCTCTTATGTAGGAAATTTAAGTGTATCAATACATGCTTGCATAAAACTTAGAACTCTTCAAATTACCTAAGTGCCTCTATTTCAGAGGAAAGAGAGGAAAGCATTTCCTAGTTAACCTCACATCACGCACAAAGCCAGAGACTGCTTCCTCACGGAAGAACAAGTAACAACCTGATGCAGTCTGGAGTGAGGACAGCAGGGGGCACTGTCATATAAAATGACTTTTTTTTCAGTGTACGCAAGAATCTATTCAGTTAGGAATTACTGGCTTCCAAACACATTAAGATCTTAGTAAATCCTCTCCTACATAAAAACAATTTTGAACATATTTAACTATCAAATGGAAACAAGTCATAAATTATAAAATGAAAAACAAATTGTATTACTCATGAATTATTTTGCTGAGTCTTTTTATATTATTTCTGTTACACTATGTCATTTACAAGAAGTTGGGAAAAGCACACATTTGTTATAGAATATTTAGTTTATAAAAATAAATCAAGAAAGGAATGACAGAAGACAACACATAGTAGTAAATGGACATGGAAGTTGAGGTGGGGATTACAAAGAGGATGTGGAGGCTTCAGAAGTGCTGGCGATGCTCCAACTGCGCTGAGTCAGGGTTCCGCGGGGTCTTATTTTGCAATGAATCATGAACCAGAATTTTCACATTTTATATAAACAGAAACAAAATGTTGGACTGCCTTATCAGGACTGTCAGGCAGAAGAGATATCTTTAAATCAACGAAGATACTGACAAACTATTGTATATGTGGAAATACCTATTTTAAAAACAGGAGCTCTTTTTAAGTTATGGTTCCACAGAAGACAATTTAAGTTAAGCTTCCTAATGTTGAATTCCTACTTTTTATTATATTCTCAAAAACGAACAAAAAAAAATCAGCATATGTCTAGGTATTTAGAAATAATGAAGTTTCTAAACTAACTAAATAATATACAATAAAACAAATTTAACACTAGTAGAGTTCCTTGTTAGGGAAACTGTTATTTTCATCCAAGAAGAAAAATGAATACAGAACAGCTACATTACGTCTGAATAGAGTGTGAGCGCTGCATGCGCAGTCAGGAAGCCGACAGCCATAAATACTGCTTAGCTATCTTTCTCTTTTCTATACAGTCCAGGGCTGCAGTCTAGGCCCAAAGAATGGTGCTGCCCACATTTAGGGCGGGTGTTCCCACCTTAATCAACCTAATTTAGGTAATCCCCTTTAGATATGTCCAGAGATTTGTCTCTAAGGTAATTCTAGATCTGTCAAGTTAACAATCAACATGAACCAACATATTAGTCCCAAATATGCTTTCTGATAAAATATAAATAATTAGCATGGTAATTTATTTTTATTATATGTTTGTTTAAATGATAATTAACCAAAGCAAAAATAAAAATTATGTACATATAAGCAAAATACCTATTAATAATACACAAAGGATAGGACACAAGAAAAGTCTGTAGGTATTGTGCGTATGATGTATTTAACAGAAGTAAAATAGAATTTCAAAAATACTCTAGATAGAATGAGGTAAGACAAGATTAAGAAATAATAAACAATCACTAAATAGAAAAAAATTAAGATGGTGGACTGAAGCTTAGTTCTATCAGTAACAACAAGGAATACAAATATGACACAAATTCTACAATTAAAAGGAAGAGGTTAAAATGCTGAACTTAAAAAGCACACCCTTGCCAAGCCTGGTAGTACAGACCTCTAATCCTAGCTTCTTGGGAAGCTGAGGCAGGAGAACCTCACCAGTTTCACCAACTTCAAGATGTCTCTGGGCAGCTAAGTGAGACCCTATCTCAAACTGGAAAATAGAAAAGGGCTGTGGAATTCAGCTTACAGGAAGCACGCCTAATGTACCAGTGACGTGAGTTGAATCCCCACATCACCAAAAAGAGAAAGAAGAAGAATGCCCCTAATTCATGTTGTTCCTAGGAGCTAACTTTCAATTACATAGACAGGTAAAAATGAAAGGGCAAAAAAATGTTAATCATAAAAAGGTTGGAGTGGCTCTATCTGTAGCAGACAATATGGAATCTTGACTGGATCCTAGACCACAAAAGGAGCAATAAAATGTTAACTGAAAAAAAAATGTGAATGACATCTACAGAATTAGTTAAAAATATTGCATCTCTGAGTTTCTTGGTTTATAATTGTACTGTGCTATCTATGACACATTATAACATTTGAGGAGGCTGAGTTAGAAGATATATGAGAAACATACAGATGCTACAGGTTTTAATAGTCTGTAAATATCTCAAAATGGGAAAATAAAAATCTTCTAAAAGTGAAAAATCTGTTACTCAAAAGCCAGGTGGTAGTCTACTCCTATAATCCCAGCACTGGGAGGCTGGGTGGAAATATTCCCAGCTCAAAGACAGAAGACATGAGACTAGGATTAGCCTACAGCTAAAGACATGCCAAAGAAGAGTATGAGTCTAAAAGTATGACAAACATTATTTTAATGGCATTTAATGGCAAAAGAAGGTAATTAATTAGAAATAATAGTTTTGTGTATATTAAATTAAGACTAAGCATTATGCTAAAATCTATACATTCATGACCTCATTGAAACTTATCTAAATATTTAAGGGAGACAGAGAAAGTTGGAACACATTCTCAAAGTCAAATAGATCAAAGTGGCAAACACCTGAAGATCCGCCTATCTGATGCCAGTGCTGAGTTCTTTGTTTTACCATGTTAATTATTTGCAATTTAATTATGATAAATATACCTACCACTTTTTAAATTGTAATAAATATCAAATATATTTTTAAAATAAAGCATCTGTGTTTTCTTGCAAATATAAATCCTTTTATAGAGAGTATAGCTCCTGAACCTTTTCAGAAGCTGTGAGTATGGAATAGGTCAGTATGACATTATCTTATACTGTTTTTATGGTTATCAGGATAAGCATGTATAATATTATACTGGATTCCTTGTACTTGTGTCTACAGGCCTTGGGAATAATTAAGAAGGCAGTTTCAAGCCTGTGCAAAGTACTAGATTTTAGTGAGTATCATTTCTGTACCAAATTCTGAAAATAATTCTACAGAGTAAAGGACAATTTGTTCCCAGAATTTCCTTGAACTTCATTGCCTATTCTGCCCAAAAGTTCTCCAGAGTTGCTATGACTCACAAAGCATGAAGTCATGGACCTCTGAAGATGTGGGTCTCAAAGAGTCTTTGCACTGATGAGAGGCAGACCCAGTGGGGTCTCCTTGTCCATTCTCTTTCTCTTCCTTTTCAGTTTTTTTTCCTAGTTGTTAACTTTTTCAATATAATCTGCTTGGATTTTACAGTTTGGTGTATTTCCTTAACTTTCCTCCTTAGGAATTTTGTCAATATGGATTATTAAACATTGTTATGTTTTGTTGTTTCTAAAATGCATTGTAATAGAGTAACAGTAATTGTACTAAACTAAACGTGATCTGCTTTAATGACTGATAAAAAGAAAATATTCATTAACTGATCATATTAAGAAAATACATAATACAATACTGAAATTAGGGCAGAACTGAATCTGAGTGTAGGCTAATTATGCGTATGCCAGAAGTAAGATCATTTTTATCCTACCTGAAATCACAGGCTGTAGTCAGTTCTGCTCCTCCACCCATTGCCCAGCCTTGAATCAGTGCAACGCTTATTAGGGGTAGTCTATATTTAAGGAAGAATAGATGTGAAGATTTCTAATTTCAATATTTATTTGTCATCATCATTAATTTTTAAAATCTTAAAATTGCACCGTGTTAATAATAAGTACACATCAAAGGGCAGTGAAACCCTGAGCCTGGACACAGTGAGAAGGAAAATGGCTTGATACCAAAAGTGCAACAATCCATATTCAGGCCTGGAAGCTCATCAAACTACCCACTTCAGTCTTTGTGTAGTTTTAAAGGAAAGCATATCCTAAGTTTCCTCTAAATGGATTATTTTATAAAACTTTAAACTCTTGGTCCAGCAGCTATCAACACAGACTAGTTCAATGTGATACTATCTTACTCTATTTGATAGATATGTGGGTAAGGGTGGAAACATTATGGTTGTGATCTAAACCACAGAGCTCCAGAAATACAGAAATGTCTAATTAATAAACATGTTTAAATATAATTTTCTTAGTTTTCATATCTTTTAATTTTTAAATTGCTTATATTCAGATATGAAAGCAGAAACATATGGATTCAAAATGTGTCCAAATTTGTAATCTCAAATACACAGAATTTTTTTTCTCCTTTTTTTTTTTATCCATTTTCCATTAAGTCTCTGAAAATCCATTTTCCTCAGAAAGCTGTGAAACCTTCTCCCTAATCCACAGTTCTTTTCTTCCTTATCTGAAAACAATGTCCTGTATGGCATGAGCAAATAGTCATTATAAAAGACATAATCTAAAAATCAGCTAAACTTCTTAGTTACTACAAATAATAGAATCATAAATTATTAATTCTGATATTTTATAAAGCATTTTTAAAGAAAAATATATTACCTCATAAATCTTGTTAAAGTATTTTGCATGAACATAGATAAGGTCACTCCAGCCTTTAAATAAAAATAAACATAAATACAAAATATTAACACATTATATAAGAAATACTATAAAAAATCAGATATTATAAAAGAATGAAGCTAAAGGTACATCAAACTTTTTAAAAATAAGGTTTTCATTTAAAACTCATTGTCTTTGAAATCTGAATGATGCTATATTTGCTGCTGTCCTAGGGATCCTTGAGCTCAGTTTTGCATAAGGTGAGTCAGATCAGAAACTGTATTAGTCACTGTACTGGATAGCTTTAGTTGTCAAATTGAACCTGGGTTGAGGGAGCCTCAACTGGGAAACTGCTTCTATTGGACTGGCCTGTGGCTATGTCAGTGAAATGTTTTCTTGATTGTTGTGGGAGGGCCCAGTTCACTGTGGGCAGTATCATCCCTGAGCAGGTTGCTCTGTGTTGTAAAAGAAAGCAGGCTGAGCATGGGCCAGGAGAGCAAGCCAGTAAACAGTGTTCCTCTATGGCCTGTGCTTCAGCTCCTGCCTCCAGGCTCCTGCTCTGAGTTCCTACCCTGGGTTCCCTCAGTGATGAACTGTGACCAGGAGATATAAGACAAATGAACCCTTTCCTACCCAAGTTGGTACTGGTTAGAGTGTTTTGTCATAACAATTGAAGGCAAACTAGAACAGTTACTTTTCTCCTAAATAAGAAAGTTAGGGATAGCAAAGTTTATTTTGGCTCACTATTTGAGGACATAGTCCATCACAGCAGGGAAGGCATGGCAACAGAAGCATGTGACAGCTGTTCACACTGCATCCACAGTCAAGAAACGCTGTTAACAGTCTGCATTTTCCTTTTTATTGAGCCCAGGATTCCACCCCATTGAATGGTGCCACCCACATTTATGGTGGTCTTCCCACCTCAATTAACCTAACCTAGATAATTCCTTAGAAGTTCTTTCCATGGTGATTCTAACTCCCACCAGGCTGACACTCAAGATTAACCATTATACATCCCTAGAACAGAATGGCACTGTACACAAGGTAATGTGGAGGAAAAGTACTTAAGGCACTTCTACTTTCTACTACTAAGAAGATATATGTGTAAAGAAAAATTCTAATAAGCTTTGAATTTTTGCACTTTAAGTCTTTGATCCTAGATTCTTCACAAATTAATATTTTTCATAAAAGTTATTCAAATTCATGGGGTTTTCTCTTTTTATGCCTCACATACTTTCTGCAACCCAGTATAATCTTTCAGTCTTGTCCCAAAAGATTTTCCTCAAAGATTTTAATTATCTGGGGCTGGAGAGACAGCTCAAGGTTTAGGAGCACTGGCTGTTCTTGAAGAGAATCTGGATTCAGTTTCCAGCATCCACATGGCAGTTAACAACCATTCATAACTACAGTGCCAAGAGATCTGACTCCCTCCTCTGGCCTCCTTAGGCACTGCACAGGCTGCAGACAGGGCACTTAATACATGCAGGCAAAACACACACATAAAAAGAAATAAAATCTAACAAATTTTTAAATTCAAACCTACATTCTAATTAAAAGGCTCCCTGTCTTTAACATAACATCTCCCCACTGATTCTCCCTGTTTCCAGCAACAGTTTTTTTTTTTTCACTCCTGGCTTTTTTATGTATTGCTTTGATTGTTCCTTTCCAGTTTTCTCCCTTAGCTCTTCTTAAGCTAATCTCCTAAATGCTCTTCCAATTCACTCCATCTCTCCATCTCTGTCTCTGTCTTTCTTTGTCTCTCTCTCTCTGTGTTCTTTATTTAGAATTTCTTCCTTGGAATTCACAACCATTCTCACTGCTGTTTTATGTGATAAATTAAAAGCTCATTTTATCAGCACCTCACACTAAGCATGGCAAAGCCTCCCAGGAATAAAAGCACTGAGTTTGAATTCCAGTGTTATCACTTAAAGGGAAATAAAAAATAGCAATTCTTATTGATTTAAGGGATGGTAGAAAAGGTAAAGGTAGATCTACACATTCTGTAGATTACATAAATGTCAGACAGCTGAGTAATTAGAAAAAGTCCGTGGTCAGCAGGAGAATTTTGGTATTATCATTCATTGACTTTTTTCTATTTCACAAACTTTAAAAGCAATCATTAAATGTGTCTTGCCAGTCCTTCTTCTGAATTTTTTTTCAATATTTACTTTTTCTATTTTTATTCCAACTAATTTAGGCCTGTTGCTCATGGGTTGGTTAGTAAAATAGCCTTGCTTCCTAACCAATTTCTTCCCTTTTGCGGGGGAGGGGATCTTTTTGAGACAGGGTTTCCCTGTAGCAACAGCTGGCCTGGAACTCCCTATGAAGACCAGGCTGGGCTTACACTCACAGAGATCCATCTGCCTCTGCCTCCTGAGTGCTGGGATTAAAGGGATGTGCCACTCAGATGAATTTCTTCCTTTGTAAATACATCTTTCAGCCTGCTGCCTAATAGATTCTTCAGGATGATGATTTCATATCACCAACAGAATAAAGTCTTAAGGTCTTGGAAAGACCTAAACCCAACTTATCACAAACCATCTTGCCAGCTTTATTAACTACTATACTCTTCATACAAGCATTTTAACTTCAGCTACAAAATATTTGACAATCCTCAAGTACCTAACGTATTATTCACGGTTTCTGCTCACACCATCACAACATTTCCACTCTCTCTATAGCTTATTCTTGTTCATTTCAAAGGATTACCAGGCCAAATAATGTAATTCCAACTCTGTTTCCTAAATACCATAAGAGTTTTCTCTTTTGTGTTGGGGACAAAGGAAGACACTTCCGTCAAGTTACATTAAGAGTATGAAGCTTTTCCTTGAGGCACTATACTCATTCACTGCAAAGTTAGCAATTGTGTTGTTTCCCTATATGCTGAAGCTTGTAATTGGACTTTGATTACTTCTTCCCTCTACAGAGACTTCTCATAGTCTACAGAGTACGTGTGACATAAAATCAAAACTGAACACCATATACTCCATTTTTTCCTATTATTTGCCTTTTCTCCTTTTCATACTTGTTCAGTGATAATCCTTGTATCACACTGGCCCATCTCCTGGAATCTACATTTTCAATCAAGAACCAATTGTGTAACAGGCTCAACTGCAATTCTTTTCCTGTCATTAAACAAAGAAGCCCAAATAAAATGAACTTCTTAAGGAATTAGTTATACATAAAAGGAAAAATTAGTGGAGTAAAAGCTAAAACAATCAAATACAAAACATACTTGCTGACACAAGTGCATGAGGATGTTGCCAAATTAGTCTCTGCTTCAATCTGTATTTTCAAATTTTTATCAAAAATTTTTAAACTGAAAAACTATAGTAGTAAAACATTAACATAATTATCTTTTTAAAAATAAGTCATTTAATAGCCACTGTAAGGAATTTCCTTATACTTAGAGGGCAATGTAATCCAGTTACTAAGATCATCCTGTATTCCAGTTACCTCATCATTTTCAAAAAAGGCAGATTCACCAAATAAGCATCTGCTACTGACACATCTGTAACACAAAGACCCAGTATGCTGGATAAAGAAGAGCCTCATTGAGAGAAAAACTGTTTACAACTTGAAATCCTGATAAGAGTCTCAATGTCTCAGCTGCAAGAGACAGATGTATTTATATACAGCAATTCATTTAGATGTATGAGTTTCCTAAGTTTCAAGGTCTTTTTTAAGTTCAGGTTTACACATTTACTTAGTTTTCAAGTGCAGAAGAATATAGTGTATCTGAAAAATAGTTCACAGATTACACTGTTTCTACTTCTTAATTTAAAAAATCATCATGTGATTAAACCCTATACCTTATACATAGTATTTTAATTCTTTTTTAAATTTTATTTTACTTTTTTAGACATATGAGTTTTTGCCTGCAAGTAAGTGTACCACATGTGTGCAGTGCTCACAGAGGCCAGAAGAAGATGTCAGGTTTCTTGGAACTGGAGTTATGGACAGTTGTAAGCTGCCATGTGGATGGAGGGAAGTGAACCCAGGTCCTCTGGAAAAGCAGCCACTGCTCTTAACTGCTGACTCATCTTTCTAGCCCCTTATAATTCTTAATATTACCCACAAAGAAGCAGAGTGTAGTGGCTCATGCCTATAATCCCAGCCCTCAGAAGGTTAAGGCAGTAGGATTGCAGGAAGTCAGTCAGCACAACATGGTGAGTTCCAGTACAGCCTGGCCTACAATGTAAGACTGTCTGTCTGTCTGTCTATCTGAATGCACAATATCCACAAAGAAAGTCTCACTCAAGTTGCCTACTTTTTATGCTGCATATTTCCTGTATTATGACTAGGGAGTTTTTGTAAAAATAAAATAGAGGTTATCTATACTATAAAATACTTTATTTAAAATACATCCATTCCAATATAGATTCTAACCACACTTATAAAGCAGATTCACAATTCCACATTTCTTTGATAAGACTGGCAGATGAAGGGCTGGAGAGATGGCTCAGTGGTTAAGAGCATTAACTGCTCTTGCAGAGGACCCAAGTTTGGTGTCGAGCACTTACATGGTGGCTAGCAAGCATACATAACTCTAGTTCCAGGGGAGCTGCAGCCATCTTCTTCTGACTTCTGTGGGCACTGCATGACTGGAGCACACTTACACACATGCAGGCAATACACTCTTACACACAAAATAAAAATACCAAAGTCTTTTTTTAAAAAGGACTGGCAGATGAATATGGTAACATGTGAGGGACAGTTCTAGTACTCAGCTGTCAATCAAAAGATTTACTGCAGGCACTCATGAGAGCAGGATAGTTAGAGAATGTTGCTAACAGAAATAACAGTGTTTTCTACTTGAAGTCTAGATATAAACCCTCTCAATGCTCTTCTACATCACTTATATTGGATCAGTACCACACATATATGTATATATGAAATTATGTTTATCTTTCTAGCATATATGTGTGTGTGTGTGTGTGTGTGTGTGTGTAAAATATCCTAGCCATATGCTCTAAAGAGACAGAGACAACATTCTGGCTAGAAGAAAATAACAAAATAAGTATTCATCATATTTGAATTTCCCTATGCAACTCAGATCAGGCTCACAATAATCTATTGTTTGATTCTATCTTTATAGTATATTTATAAACAAAGTAATTTTTATCTATCATCTATCCATCCATCTATCTACCTACCTATAGAATCAAATGACTAGCAAGCTTCCGCATAGCTAATTAATAGTGAAGTTGACACAATCTCAACTTCAAATACTTAGGTCAGTGCTCTAACCATTCCAATATTATTATAAATTCATGTCTACTAGTGGTGCCACAATTATGAATCATGTCACAGATAATGTGGTAGTATGTGAACTGTCTCCCATAAGCTTGTGTATTTAGACACTCTGTCTGCAATCGGTGGTTCTGTTTTCAGGAGGTTATGAGTTTTATATGTGGAGCTTTGTCAAACCTACAACTAAATGGCAATAAATTACTTTTTTTTCCTTTTTATGTTTTCCATTTTTTCTTTCTTTTCATTCCTCTTCTCTTACTCTTTCTTGTTTTTTCTTATGATCTATCAGATATGGGCTAAACTCAAGAAAAACAGGTTTCTTACTAAACTGATAATGAAAGATGAATAGGATTCTTGTTCTACCAGGGCAATCCAGAAGCTAGTTTTTAAACTGTTGATATTTGTCAAAGTTTGTGATGTGGCAGTTCATCAGGTGAATGCTAAGGAGCTTCCACATAGAAGCTTAAATTCTTGCTGATTTTAATAACCTTTGGTCACTGTTAATTTTTCTTTTTCCAGCCATTTACACTATTGTATCCTAATCCTAAATATGAAAAGCAGAACAAAACAACCAGTCACCAAAGGAGTAATTATTTCACATGGCTTCCAGAGGAAAGGTTTAAGTAATATTGAATTCAATGCCATTCTAGTATTACCTAATATTACCAATTTATGCTACCTATTTTAAAATTTTATAATTGTCTTCTAGATTACTAACCACCATAGCAGAAATTGACTAACTAAATCTTCCAAAGTCTGCTTTGGCTTTCTCATTTAGGTAAATGACATTTCTATGGCTAAACTAAACACCCTTTTTATCCTATCACTGTCATGGTTTTCCTAATCCAGGAATATCCTATATCAATGGACTTGGGAAAAAAAATTTAATCAATCAATCTTTCTTTCTTTCTCCCTACCCCCTACACTTTTTTCTTTTTAAAAGTACGGGGTTATTAGCTTAGGGCCTCACACATCACAGGCAAACATTCTACCTCTAAATTATATCACTACCCTTTTTTTCTTAATTTTGAGACAGACTCTCATACAGTTCCCTGGGCTGGTCATTAACTTGCTCCACACAGCTCAGACAGACCTTGGGTTTTCTATACTCCTGCCTCTGCTTCTGCGTAGCTGTGATTACATGTTCATGCCACTAGGCCTGACAAATCTTTGTTTCTAACACTATTCTCTATCATTCTCCATAACCAGAACTTTTTGATGAAATCTAAGATTGGAGCAGGTAAAATACAAGATTTGTTGGAGAATCTTACAGACCAGAAGTTAAGGTAGTATTCAAAACACCAAAAGGGTGACTGCATGTCAAAGAGAGACAAGTTAACCTGAAAGGGCTGCCTGGGGCCAAAGCTGGAACAATGTGATCAACTAGGTGAGTGATGCATACAAATAAGTATCCATGGGACTGCAGAGATGGCTCAGAGGTTAAAATCACTGGCTGCTCTCCCAGAGGACCTAGGTTCATTCCCAGCACCCACATGGTAGCTAAGAAACATCCACAACTCCAGTTCCAGGGGATCCAATGCCCTCTACTGACCTCCATGGTCATTGTATGACATGGATGTACTCACATACATGCAGGCAATACACTCATATACATAAAATAAAAATAATGACAATTTTAAATTTACAAATAAATACACATGAATGAACAGGAACATACACAAATGATTGAATGATGATTTTTAAATAATAGATATAAATATATATATATCCCACTCCAGGACATGGAATTTATTTAACTATCTTGATGGTGGGCTAAGTGAATTTCTTTTGTTTTTTCCAGAGCAGAATATGGAAAATAACTTTAGAGAAAAAGGAAAATAGCACTTATGCAAAGTGACCAAATTTAATATTCACAGTGATGTCATGTTGATAACATATTCCTTTAATATAGTGTGTGAAAATGGCACCTTGCCTCTGACCTTTCTCCATCTCATAACCCTAGTCTAATGTGAGAAAACACCAGATGAATTCCAATGGATGGAATCAAAAACCTGACCAACACTTGTCAAACTGCTGAGATGATGAATAACAAGGAGGGTAAAGGAACTTTCATAGAGAAGAGAAAAGTAAGGGATTGAGGAATAGTAATGACTCCAACATTGTAGGATGATTCAGGCCAGGCTAGGCTGGCTTCCTGCCTGCTGGCCTAAACTGGCTAGAACCGGTATTGAGCATGCATGGCACTGAAAGCTTCCAGGGACCTAACCTGGGGCCCACTCTCGGGCCTTAGCAGCCATCCATGACTAATGGGAGTGATAAACGCCAAATCATCAGAGGAGTTCAGTACCTACCAGAATGAAGCACCTCAGATCACCAGATAAAGACCTCCCCTAGGCCTGGCAAAAGCATAAAAACCTAGTCCCTTCTTAAAATAAACGAGATTTGTTGGTTCCACTTCCTCCGGGGGTCTGTGTTGTTGACTCAGCGCCTTCCCCGAGGGACTCGCCAATGCCAGCCAACACAACATAGGATTCCATAACCAGAAAAAGGACTAATAGCAAAACTACCAAACTTCCAATAAAATATGGAATTTCTATTCTCTCTGCTCTTCTACACACTCTATTTAGTTACAACTGACTTGTAAATAACAGCATATATTTAAGGTATGCAACTTAATGAGTTTGCACATAGATAATAACCCACTGAACTATCAGTACCAATTATGGCTGTAGATACACCTACCAATTCCTAATGGTTTTCTCCAGTCCCCTTTATTTGTGTGTGTGTGTGTGTGTGTGTGTGTGTGTGTGTATGTATGTATGTGTGTGCGTGTATAAGAACACTCAACATAAGATCTTCCATCTTAGAAAAAAATGTTTAATATTTTGTTATTTTTATGTTATGTGTATGAGTATACTATCCGCATGTACCTAAGTGCATCCATGCTGTGCAATGCCTGTGGAGGGTAAAAGAGGGTGTCAGATCCCCTGGAACTGGAGTTATGGACAGGTGTTAGCGGTCAAGCTGGGAACCAAACCCAAGTCCTCTGCAAGATCAGCCAGGGCTCTTAACCTCAGAACCGTGCCTGCAGTCTCCTAAATTTTAAAAATTTATTTCACAAAAATTCAAATTGGAAAAGAAAGAGAGGGAAGAGGAAGGGAAGCAGGGGCCATGCCAGAGGGAGAGAGGAAGGCTGTAGAAGCAATACTTCGATCAAGAGACTCTCCTCCAAAATCCCCTGCACAAATGAGATCAGACCACAAGGATGGGTAATATCAATGTGTTGACCAGAGTGCTAGTAAAACCTTTACAAACTCATTCATTTCCCCTATATTATTTCCCTTCTAAATCTCTATAATCTCCCCACAAACAAAACAAAACTAATGAAGCAAATCATGAAAAAACAAAACTATCTATCCTTTGTTGGCTATCAAAGAGTAAGAGTGATAACAACCGCCCGTATATATATATGCATGTGTCTGATAAGTGGGCAACATCTAGCGTGTAACCCGCACCATACTTGCCTCTGGAGTTGAGAGCACCTTTACAGCATTCAGATCAGATCCTGAACAGAAAGTATTTTTTGTTCCATGGACAATGAGACCTTTCCCTTCTGTCCAATTTTCCAATTCAATCACTTTTTCCAAAAGTTGTAGCATCATGACACCTGCCAGGCAAGAGAGAATGAAAGCACAACACATGGGAGAGACAGAAAACATAAAAATCATTCGGAAGGGCCAGCATGCTAGTAAGACGGCTAGCACATACATGTTACAAATATTTACTATCTACCAAATGCCTTCTGCTGATCCAATAAGTATATGGTATATGGACCAGGTATACAGGGAAGTCTCTGCTTTAAACTACTGAATTCATTCTCTATCTCTACGTATCTTAAGAAATCATACAAATGTATCTTTAGATAGGAAAAAATATATCAAAAAAGTCTTAGAAGTAGGAAAATCAGTGTGCATAATATGGGATATAAGGAAAAAATTACTTCTTTGGATTAAGATAAAAACTTCACAACAAATACATGTTACCTGTCTCAGTCAACAAGCTTTATGAGTAATAACACAGCTGTAAGATATTATGATATGCTGGACACATAACAGACAGAACAAAGTGTGATTCTCACCCTATTCACATCAGGATGTTAGTTCAGGAAAGAGGTGATACATATATCTCTATTCTGTGACTGACAAGCTGACATGCCAAATGAATACTATGCAAGTGTTCCACAGATCTAGCAGCTGTTGGGTCTACAATTTGCCTATTAAATTGTTACATTGATATGATTACTAAATTTGATGCAAGCTTCCTTTAATAAATTTAAAATCAGAAACAGCAGGGACTATCACTCCAAGCTGTCCTAAGCAACTGGCAGATATGCTCCAAATTGGAATCTCCCAGGTTATAGTATTTCTAACATGATTAATTTTATTTTCCTGTACCTAAATATTTATCAATGTAAATATCTTAACTGAAAGTGAAACCTGGCAGAGAATCTTTACCATGTTTCTAAGCCTCACTACATCAATCCCATTAAAATAAGTACACTTAATTTTGGACTATAAATCCCACAAAGTCAGTAACTATTACTTTGCCATTTTTTTAAGTAACCAGTTGTGAGGTTGTTCTACCAAAAATGTTCAATAAATGTTATGAACTCACAAATCACTAATGAGTTATTCCTTCTAAGTATGACCTACTTAAGATGGAAATTCTCAAGCCTATCCTATGTGTTTGAAAAATATATATTATTGCTATCAAATTATTTATAGTTTAGGAGAAATCAAAGATCTACATTTACAGTAAGAATAAACCTACACATGAAGACCTTTAATCATGGGTGATGATATTTCAGGGGCCTTGAATATTTTTTAAAAACTATACTAATCATTTTTTTATTAAATTTTTATTTTACATATTCGAGTTTTGCTTGCATGTACATGTACCATATACATGTAATACCTGTGGAGGCCAGAAGAGGGCACCTGATGCCTGGAACTGGAGTTACTGAAGGTTGTTAGCTGCTATGTGGGTGCCAGAAATCAAACCCAGGTCTTCTGCAAGGGCAGCCAGTGCTCTTAAGAGCTGAGACATCTCTTCAGTCCTCAGTAATGGCCAATTTTCAACTCATTCTTTTGACTTGTAAAGTAAACCTTAAGAATTGGAGATCTTTCATAATAAGGGCTTTAGAGTGTCTGGTTGGATGCTTTTAAAAAAATCTTATGTGTCTTAGTGTTACGCCTGCATGTAAATAAGTGCATCAGTGTTGTGCAGTCTCCTCAGAGGACAGAAGGCATCAGATCTTCTGGACAGTTGTTAGCCACCATGTGGATGCTAGTATTTAAACCCAGGTCTTCTGCAAAAGCAGCTAATGCTCTTAACTGCTGGGTCATCTCTCCAGCCCCTGGTTGGATGATTTTTAAGCACTGTCACTGAGAACAGTGATCCAATACCCACCCAAGCTCAATAACATTACTCAAATCAAAACACCTGTTCCTATTAGTTGTACACATTATGCATCAAATATTGTTCCTCCTTAAATAAAAGATTACTTTTTAATTATTCAGTATCAAAACTATTGACCTAACTGAACTCTCTGAAGCAGCCTTATCTTTTTTCAGTTTATTTTTCCTCAGCTAATATTAAAATTGGGTTTTATTTCCTAACACAATTGAAGATATGAAGATATACTGTCTAATAAAGTAACCATTCATTACATGTAAATTTTGAATACTTGAAATGTGTGTGGCCTGAGATATGCACTAAATGTAATACCAGATTTAAAACAATATGAAAATAAAAAGGAAATATTGCACAAGTAATTTCTTACATCTGTTATTTGTTTAAAATATTTTGAATAAAGGAAATTAAATAATTATCCTTTTAAATCATTTTACCAATTTACTTTTGTTTTCTAAATGATGACTGCTAGGATTTTTAAAATTACATGTGCATCACATTTGTACTAGCCAGCACTGATTTAAAGAAGGATCTCTGAATTCTGTAAGTAAAAAGAAAAGTTATCTTGTATATAAAGACCCAGTGCTGGAAATGTACAAAGTCTATAGTTCATTGAATTGTGCCTGTAAGCAGAATTGTATGTAAACACATAAAATTTATTAAGATATTTCTAAGTCCAGCATTGCAAATGTTATTACAGAATATGGTTTACCTTCTCTCATGAAGTACATAACTGACAGGCAAGATTGCCAAAGTTATCTTGAAGTGATGGGCAGTCTGGAAGGCTACTCACTAGGGCTTACATAACACTGTGGTGGCGTGATTCAAATTTAAACTTCAGCAAAAACTACAAATGACCACACGTCCTGATTCAACGTGTCTCCTTGTCCTTTCATGAGTGTGTATCAATTATACACAACAGTGACTTTTGCTACATGATCTTATGTGTACATGAGGCTCTTCGTCACGGTCACTTCACTGCTTTCTCACTCCTCCCCTCTCTCACCAGCCTCCCCTCTTTCTTATAATCCAGCTTTTACTTTCATGCCTCTTTAAAATCTAGAATACACAATCCTTTTCTTTCTCAATTTTGTTTGTTTAGCATGACGATACAAATATAAAATTCTATATTAAAGTCTTGACTAGCAAACAGAAGGTATTCACCAGTATCTAAGAGTTGGAAAAGAGTCAACAGGTAAACAATACAGTGTTTTTATTGCAGGAATAAGTTTTAGCGCTTCGTAGCAGAGTAGGTGATCGTAGTTCACAATAATTTATTATGTATTTCTCATTAACTAGAAGACAGGAGTTCAAAGATTCTCAACATAGAGAAATGCTAAATGCTCTGATTTGATCATTGTATATTTTATACATTATGGGGTATACACCATTAAAAGTAATTATTATATATTAGTTAAAATTTAAAAAGAGGTGACGTGTGTAGGCACAGGCCTTTAATCTTAGCATGCAGGAAGCAGAGGTAGGTGGAGCTCTGTGAGTTTGAGACCAGTCTGATCTACATAGTGAACTCCAGGCTAGGTGGTGCTACATAGTGAGACCCTGTTTTTAAAAAAAAAAGAAAGAGAAATTAAAAAGTGTATTTTAAAGATTAATTTGGAGGCAAGGGCAGGAAACTGACATGATAGTTATATCAACTTATAGAAACAAATCTGAGCTAAATTATGTTGTTTCCTTTAGCTTCAGAAACCTTTGAAGACTCCTTCCCCTTGCTTCTTAGTGGCATTAGTTGACAAGTTGACAATAAACCAAGTTCTTAGGTGTTTAACATATTCTAATGTAAAAACCCATTGAATTAATGATGTCCTTTTTATCAACCTTTGTTATTAATTATTTTAAGTTAACATATTCATAATTAGCAAAGACTTCCAGATTCTCCCTGTAAAACATTGTTTTTATATTTTCTACAAAAAAATATCAAAACTTTCGGAATTATTTTTTACTTATTTTTATCTTATACATATGAGTGCTTAGCCTGCATGAATGTGTTATATGTGTGATGCTCACAGAGGCCAGAAGAGGGCATCAGATCCCCTGGAACTAGAGTTACAGATGGTTGTTAGCTGCCATGTTGGTGCTGGGAACCACAAGAGCAGCCAGTGCTCTTAACCACTGAATCATCTCTCCAGTCCCTTTCAAGAATTCTTATATAAGGGTAAGAACAGAAAAAATGTGCTAGCAAGCTAGGATTGGGTGTTGTTCACCTGGAGAAGCAAGGTCTCTCTCGTACCTGAGAAGGCGTTCATTTTATTGGGGTTGTTGAAAGTGAGAATGCCAATACCATTCTGCTTCTTCTCAAGGTCAATGGATCCACCAGGAAACCGCTCCAGTAGCTTTTTCACTTCTTCCTCATGGAAGCCATGAGAAGTATTATAAAGTGACACTCCTGTTTGTAACAGTTTTGTCCTTGCTGACACAGATGAAGTCAAAAGACTCTTTGCCATTTCTAGAAGAGACACAGGCAGTTGTTCCAATAAACAGACTTATTTTTCTAATGCTATATTTTAATGGACTATAACAATGAACCTTCCCTTGAACTGTGAGAATCTCAATGAAAGTAAGCTGTTCATCTGAAGAAAATATATTATATAACCCAGGTTGGCCTGTAACTCACTTTGCTCCAGATTCAGTCTCTCAAGTGCTATCAACTAAAGCATGTGGTACCACACCTGGCTCCTAAGTTATATTCCTTTATGTTTATTGATCATTTTCATATTCTCTTTCATCCAGTGCCAGTTCAAATGTTTAGCCTTTTTGTTGTACAGCAGTTTCCTCTGAGTTGAAACATTGCATACAAGAAGGAAACTCCTTAAGACCTAGGAAGTTCTAAAGAGAGGTCCTTAAGACTTAGGAAATATAACTCATAAGTCTCAAGAAGTCCCTCTCTCCCAAGGTTACGTAGGCAGTAAGGACTGCTGAGGAGACTCATGCCAGCTGAGCTGCCTGAAGAGTTTTGATCTTTGAGCCTCCTGCAAACTGTACAGAGAGCTCCAGGGTTCCAGCTTTCCTGAGTCATGAGTGGTCACCCGTACTGCGGTGGGCTTTCTGTTAGGAAGCTGCCTTTGAGTCATTCCTAGTCTACCAGCAACTCCTTACCTGTATTCCTGTAAGTAACCCCAATAACTCATCGATTCAAGTTGGCCTTCAGTGAAATTACTTTTGTCTACAGTCGGTTCCCTATGTAAGGTTAATAGACATCTGTGCTGAGTCTCCCCCAGGAAGTGTCACACAACACAATTTTGCTTTTTTATTGATTTGTTAGAGATCTTTCATTCTATATCTTCTTAAAGTCTGTAAGGTAACAAGTCTCACATCCCTAGCTCTGATTCAGACTTTATACATGGATATTATATAATTCAACTGGGATATTCAGAATTTGAGATTTTTAAATACCTGTTTACTGACAAAAGAGTTAAGTACAAAGCTCTCTTTGGTTTGGCTGTTACTTAAATCTTGAACCCTGTCTCTCAAGACCTCTCTACATCTCTACATGGAACATCAAACAACCAGTCTCAAAATTTTACCATACTAAAAATATTTTTCCTCCCCTTTTAGACCTGGTACTTCAAAAGCAGAATTCCTATGTTTCCAACTTTAAAATGTGGATTATATCTTCCTAAGTAGATATAATCATATCTTTTGTTTATCCTACCCTAGTATATAATACTAATTTATCCCATTCTAACACATTACATATATCAGTCATTTTACTTTTTCTCTCACAAGGATACTGGATGGTATGGGTCAGAGCCAACCTGACACATTCTCTCAGAATGAGAGGTAATCTATCCAGTAAATACCAAGAACTTATTATTAGCAAACCTAGTTTACCACCAACTTTCTCTCTTTTTTCTTTCTTTCTTCCTTTCCTTTCCTTTTTCTTTTCTTCCCAACAGGATCTCCCTGTAGCTCCAGCTGTTTCAGAACTTCCTATGTAGACTTGGCTGGCTGCAATCTGCTTGCCTCTGCCTCCTGGGTTCTGGGTTTAAATGTATACACCACCACACCTAGCTTCTATTGACCAGTCTTTACCTGTGTTCTCCTCACTCACCTTTCCAGGGGAAGACTGTGATCTTGAGCTTTCTGTAAGAGACAACAATGTGAGCCTGTTTCCACTGGCACTGCTATTTTGATCTGATAATTCTGTCCTCTCTTTTCTTCTCTAATGGCCAATTTTACTCCGTATGTCATCCTCCATATTTTGGGGAAAGTAGCTATCTTTAATCTCTCACTATATGAGAGTCATATAGAATAGACATCATAGTTTTTTTGACTTGTTTCTGGTCTACAGAAAATAAGCTCTCAAGATCACCTAAAATCTCCACTTACAAAACTGGGTGACCTACAGATTCAGAGCCAACATAGTCAGTTCACAAGTTTGCTTTCCCATGGATTGCATGCACCCTGTGCATGTTTTTCTCTGATCATGATCAAATATAAAGAGATAACTCAATAGAGCCAAAGTTTTGATTGTCACAATGATCATAACTTCAAATAAAAATGAAAAGAAAACTTGATAATGAACTAGATATTTAAATATCTGTGTTTTTCATAATGACTTCTTTAGGAAAACAACTAAGAAATTAAATAAAATATGGAGTAAAGGCTTATAAAACTGTCAGCATTTTTAGTTGTTACTATAGATTAGTAGAATCAATATTTTACTTTTATTTGTAAGGAGTCTTTCTGCTCTGTCTAGCTATATTGTTTTTCCATCCAACATCTGATAATTCTAGCACACTTAATATGAATGCTATCCGATCTATGTCTCTGTATCTTTAAGTTACTAAACACTTAGATCTTTCTCTAACAGTAATGCTTTGCCACACTTGGATATATGAAATGTTTACTTCTTCAAGAAAATCTTCTAATATGCCATGTCTCCTTTCTTCTATTAATTCATATTTTTCATTCACAATTCATTTTTCTCCCATTCTTCCCTCATTCTATGCCTCTCCTAATACTGTCCTTTCTTTTCTTTCCTCTTCTTACAATCTTTATCTGTACCAGAGTAGTGATAGAAAAATTTCAAGGACACTGTTTAAGCCTGCTAGATAGACCCAAAGATTAGGAACCCAATCCTAAAAAACTGGTAACAATTCATCATCCATACTTTCATCTCAACTCTAAATTCACGTGCTAAAATACACAATGGCTTGGGTGCTGAGGAGAGGACAAGGTGTTGGCCATCACTGGGTCATGTAATATCTGAAAATACAAGTTAATAGGGCTTAAGATTTGGGTGTGGTTATAGAAGCAAATAAATAATCTGTATTTGCTTTGTACTCATCAACATAAGGCAACGATAAGGTTCTAAGGCATTTAAATCTTATATTATTTCCGTCATGGCAAAGACCTCTAAAATTTGTCATACACACTGCTTGGGTGTCTTAGCACAAAACGTATTAGTTTAGCTAAACAAGACCACAAACTGAAAGGCAGGATATCCCTCTGGCAGCCTGACACCAAAAGTTTCACTCTCCAATTTCTATACTATAGTTGTTCTATTAAAAGGTCTTAAAGCCAGAATCTAACAGAACTCTGTATTTAACAAGAAAACAATTAGCTTATGTAACCTGTTTCTCAAGTTTTCGATTTTAAACTCATCAACTCACTTGCAAGTTTCATTACACGCTACCCACACCACTCTCTCACACACAGCCAAGATGACAGTGTTCATTTCCTCAAATCCTCATTTTCTATCATTTCAAGTATCAGTGCATATGACCTCTCTACCTGTTATTTCAGAGAGAATTCCAAGTCATCTCCTCTAACTTACTAGGCTAAATAAAACCTCATCTGCAGTACCAACATCTATCATTTCATCAACACCCTCACTATCCTAACTACTTTCAGCAAATTGTCCTACCAAATTTAGCAGCCAACACGGAATTTGGAGTACTTAAGATTGTGCTCCAAATAGTAATTTTCAATAATAATTTTCTTAAAGCAAATTCCATATATAGGTTTAAAAATCTGATCACTTGCCCAGTTACCATTTATCCAGTTCATTCTTCTAACTCATCCCCTCTCAACTACATGCTTTTTCAAATCAGGTTTCACTTTCAGGGATGAGGAACACTCCATCAATCCCTACTGGCCATTAGCCAACCATCTTTCAAATCAAAGACCAATAACGTTTCAAGACAAGAAAAATCATTTTGTAGCTATGCCTCCCCACGTCAGGTTTCACAATTATACCTCTCCGTGCCCCCAGTCTTCTATCAAGAAAGTCTTAATTCTTTAAAGTAGTCGTCTGTTATCTTGCCTGTGTCTCAATACCTGCAGCACCCAGAACACATTATAAGAGGGTAACACGTGGAATCATGTGTGAAAGCTAGGAAGATAAAGAGCTGACTTAAGACGACCTCTCAGGAAGCTTTTCCAGTCAGTAGATCATTTGTGATTTGGTAGCTAACAAAGCCGGGGTAGGAGGAATATATCTAGAAGAACCCACGCCAAGGTTGGGTTGCTCTTTCGTTGTTGAAAAGTTGGTTAACACCAAACAAATACATAGGAAATGTTTCAGATTAGCAAATTAATTTAGTACACAAGTGTATGGTTATTATGGCTATCCCAGGGAACAAAGACTGCACAGGAATTCAAAAGCATTCAGAAATTCACTTTGTGAACTGAATCAAGCCTCTTTATCTTTTGAAAATGTTAACGCCGCCGTATTTACATGTTCTCTGCAAAAATCCTAAGCATCTTTTCCCCACTGCCCTCCAGCACCTCGCAAACCCCGCAGGTGCCCTGTACGGCCTTCCCACGCCGGCAGAGGGCAGTGCGCCTGCGCGGTGACTCTGCGCGGAGGAGGGCTCCAACCGCTCCGGGTGCGCTGGGAAAGGCGCTCCGCCTGACGCCACACCACAGTCTCGGGTCTTCCTGGGCTTGGCCTGACGGCGTCCACGGCCCTAACAACCCCTTCCGCTTTTCTAAGACCCTCTTCCGCTTTCCGTACTCCACCTTCCGCTCTACGCGACCCTCTTCCGCTCCGCGCACCTCTGAGGGCCTCGTTTTCTCTCTCGGCCACAGGTCCGTTCGCTTCGGTGCCCGGGAACTCAGCCTGCCGATCCTCTTGGAGCCCAGCTCTGCATTCGTCCAGGTCCTCCTTTCGCAGTGCTCCGAGGCAGCCCTAAAGTGCTCCGGAAGTCCCGCCCCTTCCAGCCAGACTCCCTCTTCCTGGAACTCTTTCCTCCAAGTTCCTCAAGCCTGCTGAGGATCTCGTGCTAGTGTTGCTCTTGGTCGACTCTTCCGCACAGCAGGATTTAGGCTGAGAAAGGACGGTCCCTTAATCCCTCCGTACCCTGTCCCACCGCAAATGTGGGAAGTGGACGGCGGGGAGCAAGTCATTTTACCGGATAAAGAAAAGGGGGAAAGGTAAAGAAGTCCGGGGCTGTAGATTAAGAGTTATTGGAAAGTAGTTTAAAAAGAAGAAGAAAAAAAGATACCGTGGATCTTATGGTCTTTTTAAAGTCCATCACGCTTAAAATTCTGTGTCAATGCCAATTTTATGACACAGGTAGTAAGTGACAGATGAAAGTAGAGGTCTGTTTTGCAGGAGGATTGGAGTACTTTTGTCCCAGAAAAAGTACTAAAATTAGGTCGTAAAGTGGTGGAAACATTTTGGAAACTACAAACAGCAGTGGAATGTGCTTAAGTCTGTCAAGGTTATATAGAGGTAATTTGGATCTTTTCAAAGGAGGACAGTCCATGCGCCATAGTCAGAGAACTTAAAAGTAAGCCTATTAGTGTAGCTCTGGTTAATTGTGAGCCTGCATTTTATGTACCATAGATAACTACAAAGATAGAGAGACAAAGGCTTTCTCTTGAAAGGTGTGCCTCTGAGGCGGTTGGAAGAGTACTTCTGAGTGGAAAGTGATAGACGATTGTAAAAGTCCTTTCTAGTAACTGCTGTTAAGAAAGGGATTTCATCAGGTCTGATCACAAATGCCGATAAATAACATGACTCAAACCTGGCACCCAACTCCAGCCAGAGGTGGCTGCCCTTACAGGATGAGAGGAGTCTTGACATATTAACATGTCATGTTCATATTGACAGAAGGGCTGGTGCGAGGCAGAGATGGCTCAGTGGTTAAGAGCACTGGCTGCTCTCACAGAGGACCTGGGTTCGATTCCCAACACCCACATAGTGGCTAACAACCATCTATAACTTCAGTTAAGGGGATCTGAACCCTCTTCTGGCCACAGGCATTGCATGATACAGGTGCACTTAAGTACATACAGGCATATGTATAAATACATACATATAAAATAAAAATACTAATAAATATTTTTAAGAAAGAAGGGTTGGCAAAGTTGAGATATTTGCTAAGCCGGAGATTTTTTTCACCTTGAAATATGGGTTCAAGGAAGTTCAGAGTAAAGTAAGAAGTATGCCATTTAGAAGAGCCTGAAGACACTGTGTGTAACAGCGATGGGATCCTTCCAAGATTTCTAGAATAAATGATAATGAAATAGGGTCGGGCCTGGAGAGGCGGCTCAGTGCTTGAAAGTGCATAGCATACTGCTCTTCCAGAGGACCTGAGTCCAATTCCCAGCATCCACACTGGCCAGTTCACTGCGGCCCATCAATCTGGCACTACACTCACACAAACCCACAAAACACACACACACAATTAAATATAATATAGTAATAAAAATAAACAGGATTAACTGACATAAACCTTATGTTTCTTTCTTACTGATAGTTTTATACAGGAGATCAAGAAAGCTACTCTATACCAGGGTAGATTCTATACCAATAAGTTTGAATTACCTATGACTACTGTGTTATATTTTTGTTCTTTACCTCTTCCTACCTTTATACCAGTCATTTTTAAGGACTCTGTAGTTTGTATGTTAATGACTTCAATATGCTTTAATTCTCAGCTTGACCCAGAGAAGCGCTAAGAGCACTTGCGATCCTTCTACCTCTGGCTCCCATGTAGCTGAGATCACAGGCCTATACCACCAGGCCCAGCTGATATTCCTTTTGTTTGTTTGCTTGCTTTTGGTATTTCTCTTATAAGCAACATTTTGCTTAACCCAATCTGAGAAGCTTTATCTTTTAGGGGACCTTAAGCCATTCTTATTTTATAGCTGAATTTTATTAATGTTAAAATTAAATCTAATGAATTATATTGTTTGAGGAATAACATTTTCAAATTGTGAACTCATGTGTTTTTAAAATGTTTAAAATATGAAACGCATATTCTAGTGTTCATTGCCATACAGGAGTATTGGAGATGAGAGGAACCTGAAACACTCTGTAAAGATCTTTGATTTTATTTCCCCAAAACATGAATATTGAAAGTTTTAAACACTGGAAAAAAATAAAAATAGAGGACTTAAGACATCTTAGGCAGTGTTGTAACCTCAGATAGATTATATAATCACATGAGGTTAGGCAAAGTTTTGCAACAGTAAAGGTTTCTGAATGTGCTAATCCTTTCATTAACTATATCTGTGTGCTTGCAATACATGATTCTTTTCTGTACAAAGTGCAAGTTTTCTAATCTTTGTGCTTTGTTTGAGAGCCTCACTGTAAATCTAACTAAAAACAGTCCAGTCAGCAATATCATTGTCATAGCCTTTAACTGCTAAAATCCCTTAAAATTTCCTCCATTGGGTTGATTAATTTGCCACCTTTAAACTGAGTTTCCCACAGAAAAAAGTTCTTTGTCAAAATTTAACCTAGATTGCAATTAGTCTAATTTCTAATGGATTATTCATTTCTTTCTGAAACATTATGAACCTTGACCTTTATTTTTCACATTCCTGTCAGTATCTGGTCTTCTCAGCTCTTACCACTAATCTCCACTTAGAGTCTCACTGTGAGGAAACACCTGAGACAGACACATTTAAAAGTAAGTTTTATTTTACCTCAAATTTCAGAGACTTCGGTCCATGATCAGTTGACTCTACTGTTTCTGTGTTGAGGAAGAATGTCACAGTAGACAAGCATAGTAGGACAAACTGCTCCTTAAAGAGTGGCTGAACTGTAAAAAGAGAAAGAGGGAGAACAGAAATGATAAGATATATCTTCTGGGACCTTCCTCAGGTGCAGTGCATACTAATTACTTTTCTTATCACTGACAAAAATCTCCCAGGAGAGATAACTGTAAAAGATAAAGTGTTATTTTTTTTTTTTTTTGGCTTGTGGTTTCTGAAGGGTAACTCCATAGTGTGCTTGGCACGCTTCGTGCGTGGCAGACCACCATCACTGTGAGAGCACTGCATAAGAAGAGCATTCACTTTGTGGCCAGTGAGGAAGCTGAGCAAATGAATGCCAGCATTTCCCCCACTTTCTCCAGGTTTTGCATTATGGCCTCTCTCCTTATGAGAATCATACCACCCACATTCAATATGGGTCTGCCTTCCTCTGTTAATCCTCTCTGGAAACACCATCAGAGACACAGACAAAAGCATACCTCAATCTCATAGGTGATTTTAAAATGAATGAATTTTTACGTGTATTAGTGTTTTGCCTGCTTATATGTAAGTGCACTGCATGTGTACAAAGCCGCAGAGGCCAGAAGAGGCTTTTTGTCAGATCCCTGGAACTGGAGTTATAGATGGTTGTTAGCTATCATGAGTGTTGGAAACTGAATCCAGATCTTCTAGAAGAGCAGTCAGTGCTCTTAACTGATGACCCATTTTTCTAGTCCCCTCACAGGAGATTTTAAATGCAGTCAAGTTGACCATGAAGATTTACTGTTAAGTCTCTACCTACTAAAGTTTACAGTACCTCCCAATAGCCCATTAAACTATGAATCATCATTCAATTTGTCCATTAAATTTGTAGAGCCCTCAAAATCCAATCAATTACCAAAGACCATGCCTCTGAACACTGTTGTGTGGCGGTGGGGGACGGGAATATTAGCTGTTAACATGAGTTTTGGGGGCAATTTCAGATACAATCCGTAGCACCTTGGATCTATGGATCTAGGAACATTCACCTGGGCTGAGATTTGCCTCAGCAGCGCTCTCTTAGACTACTCTCCTTCTATGACTTCACTTAGACATTAACCTTCTGATATTTTGAGCAATTATTTTCACAATACCCTTAAACAAGAATTTCTACTGTAGAATGATTCGATCCAGGCCAGGCAGGCAGGCTCCCCGCCTACAGGCCTAAATTGGCTAGAACAGGTATTGAGCATGCATACGCAGTGAACGCTTCCTGGGACCTAACCTGTGGCAGCTCTCGGGCCTTAGCAGCCATCCAGGACCAATGGGAGTGATTAATATCTGATCATCAGAAGCACATCAGATGACCAGATAAAGACATCCCCTAAGCCTGGCAAAAGCATAAAAACCTGTTCCCTTCTTAAAATAAACGAGATTGTTGGTTCCACTATCTCCCCGGGTCTGTGTCTTGACTCCGAGCCTCCTCGACCCCTCCCCAGGGACCAGCCAATGCCTGACAACACTCTACCTTTAATGCAATTAAATTTGAGCTTTGTTTTAGAAGTTGCTGGAAACTTGCTCTGACCACAAGACGGGCTTTTCTCTGTTACATCTCTTGTTCTCTTTGGCCAAGTTGTTACTAGCACTAACTTTATGACTTATTGCTTCCACTTCCTACAACACCTCTCTTGTTTTTAAGAGCACCCTGAGGCTTGAATTCTCCCATACTTTGTTTCAAATAAAATTGGTGATTTGGAGTTTTTTAGACAGTGTCTCATTGGCTGGCCTGGAACTCACTACATAGACCAAACTGGCCTCACATTCATAGCAGAAAGAAAGAGGAGAAGGCTGAGATTCAAATGCCCCCAAGTCCTCATTGTTCTGTTTGGATTTTAGTAGATTTTCTTGAATAATTTTAAAAATAGAAAAGACAAACTTAAGAGCTGAATTTGCTCTTGTTACTGAAGTGTTGTTTCCCAATAGTGTTTGGGAAAATTATACATTAGAATTTCTCTTTTTGTTGAACTTTTGTGCATCTCATACAGAACATCTCAATCACTCTTAATCATCTTTTACTCCTTCCCCACTGGAATTCATACATTCTGCCATTTGTGTTAAGGCCTATTGTGTCAAGTTAGTGCCCCCAGACATTCCTCAGTGCAAGTTCATCTACTGAGGTCTAGTTAGCCTATCTAGAGTCCCTCAATTTAGGATAATCAGCTCTTCCTCATCCAGCAGTAATCAGTTGCTAATATTTCTTCATCTAAGAGTGGGGTCTGCTGCCATTTCCCCAGTTCTATGCTGGGTTTTTGTCTGCTTGAGTTTGTAAGGGTCTTGTTCATGCTGACACCACTGCTACAGGTTCATGTGAGCTTGTAGAACTCTATTTCCATATGGTCATGCATCTCCTCCTGGCTCTTACAATCTTTCCACCCCCTTTTCCACAATGATCCCTGAGCCCTGAATGGGTGAAGTTTAATATAAGAGTCCTGTCCAAGGACCAGCATACTGTAGACTCTTAATCTCTACTCTTTGGCCATTTGTGATCTTTTGTGTAACTGGTCCTCTGTTGCATATGGGAGCTTCATTATTGAGAATTGAGAGAGTTGTGAGTGTCCTCTTTACCTCTTGTTCTGTGTTTCATGAGCCTTAAGTATAGAGGTTGTATTGTAGATTTATCGCTTAAACTTGGCTAATTCACAGACAGTGTCTGTTTGTGACAAGTTATGGTACCCTATGGTAGTCTCCATTTGGTGTAGAAGAGGCTTTTTTGATGAGTGGTACCTGGGGATACTTGACTATATATATAAGGATACATACTTTGCACATAGTAAGAAATTACATTAGTCTAGGGATGTGACACTCTTGAGGTTTTTCTCTAAGATCTATAACCTCTTCAGCCATGTGTATTTGACTGTTTACAGTACCACACATGAGTTTCTTCCCATTAAGTGAGCTTTTAGTCCAATTAGGTAGCTGTTGATTGCTCCCAAGATAAAAATGCCACTACTGCACCAGTGTTGTGTGTTGTGCTGGTCATTGATGTGATTATCTGGTCTTAAAGCTGGTGTTGAACCATCTATTAGTGTTCTCCCTTAGCAGCTTACATACTGCTCTCCAAAGCTATGAGAGCTAGCCTTCAGGGGAAGTGACTTCCAACTCCATTGCTCTAAATCCTCTGTCTGAAGTTATGTTCTGTCTTCAGCAACACAGTCTTGACTTCAAGCTCTGGGAGGCAATCAAAGGGTGTGCAATAACCTGTGTAATTTTGGAAGTCTTTTGCACTGTTTTGCAACTCAAAGGTAGGTCTCTCCTGCCTGGCACTGTTTCTTGTTATGTAGCCTTCAGCTATGCACGTTGACTCATGTTGAGATATTGTATATAGAATTTGTCTTTAGATTGTTAGACTAATATGGTTCCTCTTTTTTTTTTTAACTAGCTAGGCATTATTTATCTCTCCTCTCTCCCTCCCCGTCTAACCCATCTAACCCATCCTCCATGCAATCCCCATTTAAAGTGTCCCCATTTCTCCCTTGGTAACACCAGTCTCCTATGGTCCCACCTCTCTTGCACTCCTTTCCCTTCATCCCCAAAGTTCCTTGTACAGTCCTCCTTCCCCCTTCCATTTAAATCCCCTATTTTATCCATTTATCCCTTAGTAACACCTGTCTCCTAGTGTTCTTCTCTCTCAGGTTCCTTCTTTTCCTTTATTTCCCCTGGTTCCTGTCCATTATCCTGGTTCCTGCAGTTACATCAGGATTAGAATTTCTTAACATCATTGTCTTCTCCCCTGAATTCAGACCTTAATGTAGTAATTGTATTGAAAGTTTCTAGACACAAGGCTGAGATGATAAAGGAAAGGAATGTCACTAAGCAGCTAAATAGTAGGCCAGTTTCGTTGACCCCACAGGCAGCTCTAGGAAGTAATATATAACATGCAGAAGAATCTCATACAGGCAACAATGAGAGTGGGATTTACATCCCAGGGCAGAAAGTTACTTGTTAAGGTCTGTCACTGGGGACTGTCAATTTGCAGGCATATCTGACCCATTGTGCTCTTTGGCAAAATCTGAGAGTGGATCTTAACAAAGATGCATTGACTAGCTGTAAAAAACCATGCTGGCAAGGGTGGACATTATGGCTCTGGAGAGTGATTGCCAGTGCCTGCTTCACTGCAGAGGCTTTTAAACTAAAAAAATCTGTCTGAATGTTGCTTTTTTCCTCCCATCCCTTATCTCAATTTCTGGCTACCTTGCTTGGTGGACTGTGGAGAAAAGGGTCAAAGTAGACCTTGCATACTTCATAAAAGTGTTTCAGTGATGAACAGCTTCAGTCTGTTGGTGAAAGTCACAGTGGAAGTAAGAGACTGAAAATGAGAGAAAAGTAAGCTTTAGGGTTTGTTTGAGGGAAAATCATTATGATTCAGAAAAAAACTAATTAAAACACTGAAACTGAAGTAAAACTCGTAAGAATCTTATATGATCCAGTCAGGACTATCCTAGTCCATATAGTAGCATTGGGCCTTCGTGAAGATCTGAAGTGCGGTAGCTATTAAAAATTCATGGACTTCGGCTGGAGAGAGATGGCTTGTTGGGTAAGAGCACTGACTGCTCTTCCAGAAGACCTGTGTTTGATTCCCAGCACCCATATGGTGGCTAACATCATCTGTAACTCCAGTTCCAGGGGATCCGACACCCTCTTCTGACCTTCTCGGGCACTGCACCACACGGGTGTAGTAACATACGTGCATGTAAAACACTCATACACATTAAATAAATAAATTTTTTAAATTCATGGACTGATTTGTAACTTTTGGAAATAAAGGATAAGATTCCATAGGTGTTAGAAAGAAGGACAGTGGACTTGGGGTCAGGCTAAATAGGGAAGCTAAGCTAAGAAGAGATTAATGTATTGCAGGGATACCAGAAAATTAAGGAAACCTAGGACCATAATAAAGAGCAGTGATCAGTATCACAGGACAAAACAAAGCAGGAAGAATGGAGTGGGTGGAGATGGATCCTTGAGGATAATCTTTTAAAGGGCTCAATCCAGAGCTACCAGACTGAGATGAAGTAGAAACCAAAAGTTTTGATGATATGGAGTCTGTGAAATGGTAAGACACTGACATGTAACTGCAGATGACAAAACAAATTAGCTCTGGCCTTAACTTTGAGGTCTGGGCACAAATAGCATTTCAGTTCACATACTAAGACACTGTATTTATGGGACTGTAATAGGAATATTTTGGAATCCATCTGCATTTATCACTTCCAGTTTATTTTTGACTTTTAGACATAAAAAAAATGATGCAAGGAGAAGCCCAAAAAACTAAATTCTCATTATACACTACAGAATGGCTTAGGAGGAAAAAATAATGCAGCTACTCACTGAAAATGTCACCTTACCATCAACATGTGATCTGTGAGTTCTTTACTAGAGTAAAATATATGCTATGATTCAGGCAAAGCACATTTTACTCTATAGTTTCTGTCTGTCTCTGTCTCTCTCTCTCGTGTGTTTGTGTGTGTGTGTGTGTGTGTGTGTGTGATATTTCCCTTTTGTAGAGACTCCCCTGTGAAGTCCTGCGTTATCTTAGGCTGAAGAAAAGGGAAGTATGCTGCTGTTCATCCTTCAGCAGCAATAACATCTGCTTCTTTTAAGGACCTGTTCCTCTGCTTTTCCCATATTTAGTAAACCAAGGAATCATAGAGTGAGATGCATTAATATCACTGACAGTTTTATGTAGCCAGGCTTCACAGTGGGGAAAATAATCAGTTATAGTGAGCTTTTTAGTCAGAACAGGCTTGCAAATTTTTATTTGAAATATTTAGACAGTAATTTTTTAATGTTCTTCTGACTAGCAAATGCTAATTTCCTTTTATGAGACTTGTGACTTGATCTGCCTCTGATGAGGGCGTCAGGCTTGGATTTACTTTGGCATCTTTGACTGGCTTCAGATAGTGGAACAATGTTTCTCTTACTGCTCTTTAGCAGATGGAGGGATGTATGCTCAGTTTTATTTTAATGTTGCACGTGCCTTTCATTTTTTCCTGACTGTGTAGGAGTCTCACAGCTACCGTACACAGAATACGTAGGTAGAGCTCAAGGGAATTCAGATGAGCTTATTGCCCAGTCCAGGGACAGAGCCATGGTGCACAGCACTCAGTTATTTGGAACCCAGACAGAAGAGCTGTGATCCTCAGGCCTCCAACATACAATGTGTATTTTAAAGTACATACAGCTTTTTTACTCAGGCCTTTGTACCGGCAGGATAGGCAAATGTCATGGTCTTCATACTGCCCGAAAGCTGCATCGTCATCAGTGGCACCAGAAGTAGCATGATAAACAGCACAAGAAAGTTCATTTGGGCACAGCCCTGCAGGCCGAATCTTTCAGAGGGGCTTCTCATGCAAGACAAATTGTGCTTAAACAAAAAAAGCAGAGGTTGAAGCTAAACAGTCAAATTCTGCTATTAGGAAGTGTATGGAGTTCGGCTCATCAAGAACAACAAGAAAATCACAACTTTTGTGTCCAGGCAACAATGGTCACTTCATTGAGGAAAACAAAGTTCTGGTTGCTGAATTGGTCAAAAAGGCCATGCAGTTTGTAAAACTCTTAAAGCCAGCTTTAAGGTGGTTAAAGTAGCCAGTGTGTGTCTTTTGACCATGTACCGAGGCAAGAAGGAAAGACCAAGATTTTGATGATGGAAACACAGTAGTAATAAAATTTCATATTCCAAAAATAAAAATATATATAACCTGTGATTTATGTCTTTCTTCAATGAAAATAGATATAGATTATTATTATCTGGTGACTACTAGGAGGGAAGGACAATAACTGAAGAATTATTGATATTATCCTGAACCTGGATTAGAACTCACAGGATTCAAAATGACTCCATTTTATTGGAGCATACTGTCTAATTTCATATGTGGTGGTGTGGCCTGGGTTTTTGAAGTTCTGAGTGACATTTCTTTGGGCCCAAACTGATGTTAGTCATTGGCAGGAGCCTCTGCAGTTGGATCTCAGGTTCATAAAGCAAGCATCCTACTGCCTCTCTTTTGTTTATTAGGAGATGTTTTTATTTTGCCTTCACTTTAGATATATGTTTTTCTTTGACGTTTGTGCTCTTCAAGCAGTTTAAAGGTGTCACTCCACTGTTTTTGACTCTCATTACTGGCAAAAAGTTCGTAGAATGAAAATTATTGCTGTTTTGAATGCAACATATCATTTTTTAGAATATTTTATATTGTGTTCTAAGTACTTATCCTGTTTAAATGGTTGATGAGTATACAAATTAATATGGTTTAGTTAATAGTTCTGAAAATTCTGCCACTATTCTCATGACATTTAAATAGGAAAAATTTTAACATTTATTATTTTTCTTTTATACTTTTAAATAATTTTCTTTTATTTAGTCTCTTTGTATTTACTTCAGTCATCTATTTTACTCATCCTCTTTTCTAAATTATTGTCAAACTATGTATTTTTATATTTTTATCATTAATATATGTCATAAAGTTCCCATGTTTTAAAAATAGAATTTATGGGCAAAAGAGATATCTCAGGTTTAGAGAGTATGCCTAACATAACTGAGGCCCTAGGTTCAATTCCCTGTCCCTCTTCTCCCCACCCTACCCCCAAAGGAAATTTAGTCATCTTGCAGGATTCTTAATATGCTTATTAAAGATATTGGTATTGGTGTCCAGTAATTGCAGATTCTAAAATTCTTCACACAAGTTTCTACTGTACATATTTTCCTTTTGTTTTTAGCCATTTAGTTATAGTTTCTTACATGCCTGATAATTTTTTATTGAATATTTTTAAATGGACATAAAGCTTTTCAGACGTAATTTGAGGCTTTGGATAATCTTATTTTCTGCCAGGATTTACTTTTGTTTCTTTCATACAGTTTGTGAGTGCGCTGTTTACAGCTCTTTCTCCTTCCTCGGTGTTATTACTCACTGATCTCCCTTCATAAGTTGAGGCCTCCTAGAAACCAAGCCAGAATTCATACATCTTTTTCTGTGTGTGTGTGTGTGTGTGTGTGTGTGTGTGTGTGTGTTTTCATATGTAAAGGTGAACTTGTGAGCACATGCATATGGAGGCCAGAGGACAACCTACTGGCTACTAATTTTGTTGTTGTTTGTTTTTCTGGAAACAGGATTTCTTAATGGTTTGGAACTCCTTCCCAAATACGCTAAGGTAGCTGGCCAGAGTGCCCCAGAGATCTGCCTTTCTCCACTTCCCCAGTGCTGGGTTACAAACATGGGCCAGCACACCTAGATTTTTTAATGTGTGTTTTCAGGATGAAGTTCAAGTCCTCATGCTTGCAGTACAAATACTTTACCACATGAGCCATCTCTCCAGCCCTCATGAATGTTTAATATTCACTTTTTCTTTAGATTGCTCAATTCCAATGTTTGCCTCTGAAACTCTGTGAGAGAACACTGGGAGCAACCTTGGCTTCATATTGGTTATAACTAAGCAAATGCTCCGAGAATGGCCTTAGTCACTTTGAGTAACAAAAGCCTCACAGTGAGGCTGTGCTTGTAGTCCCAAATGTTAAGTTCCTTTTCTGTAGGCAAATGAGGCAGTCTTCACAAGGCTCAGTTTAATTTCAGCTGCCAATTTTACTTGGCTTCATGGCTATGGTAGTTATAAATTGAAAAATTCCTAGGAGGAAAAATAACGTAGAATATTATACATTCCTGCACATATTTTCCTTTTCTTTAAGATACTGCAGTCTTTGATGTACTTTATTTTTCTTCAGCTTTTCTAGTTCCTGGTTAGAGAGCAAGTCTACAAAGAACTTAGAAATGTTAACGTGCATCAAATACAATTCTATTCTGTTTTGAATTATAGTTCAGAAGAAAAAAATTAGCATTTAATTGAAGTTGTTTTGGTTTCTAATGATATAATTCTGAATTCTTGACTTGTACTAAATTGGTTAACATGAATACATGTTCTAATATGATTAAGATTTTTCAGTATTACATATATGAAACCAGTGTCTTGTACATACTAGATAAACATATTGGTGTTGGGCTAGATCCCCTGCCCACCATAGTATTTTGTGTAGAGTCACTTGTGACTGATTCATTTTGCTCAATATTTATTTACAGATTTATGAATGTAATTTAACTGTCCTTGGTTGCACAGTCCTATAATCCTAGCTACTCAAGAAGTTAGTGCAGGAGGATTTCAATTTCAAGGCCTCATGTGCTATACAGTGAGTTCAAGGCCAGCTTGGGCAACCTAGGGATACCTTGACTCAAAATGTCAGACTTTATTGAATAAACTGGGTCCAGTCAAGCATATAGGTTGATGGACTGTTGGCGATTTGAATAATCTAAAGCCCTGAGGAGAGTTCTCTGCCTGTGAGTCTCACAACACATACACTGGGCAGTCAGATGACAGGTCAGTGAGGGCTGACATCACAATGGTAGGTGTCCTCCTCTTCTTTGGGTCTAAAGGAAGGTGCTGCACCCTTTCTTCAGTCTGGTGTATTCAGTGAGTTCTCGCGCCTGGCTTTCCTAATATGATTCGAATACACCCATGTGCTTATAAGGTCCCAGTTTGCTTTGAGACATTTATAGAATAGCACCCTTTGTACTTTTAGGAATGAGTTATTTATCAGTCTGTGCCTCATGGGTGGCTGGTCCTAGACAGATGGTATTATTTCTATGCCTACCAAATTTCAGTCATTCTGTCTCTGTATTTGCACTCAAAATTGAGTCAAACACTGCTTATAAAAGGGAGTCTCATGTGGCAAGGCACAGTCTGAAAAACCACTATTTTATATAATATGGGGTAACTTACAGCAGGGAATAGTCTGATCTCATCAGCCTTCCAGACTTCTGAGCACCTGGATAGAATAAAAGGCTGAAGAAAAAGGAACTTGCCTCTTGCTTGTTTTTGCCTCATTGCTAAAGCAGAAGCCACCCTCTCCCCTTCTGAAATGAGACTGCCTTATGTCATTAGCTCCCTTGGTTCTCAGACCTTTGGATTCAGATTAAATTATGTAGCCACATTCCTTGGGGCTCCAGATTGCTACAGATTTATAAAATTTAGCCTCCCCGTGATCACATGATCACATGAATCAGTTCCTGATACGCTCCCTCCGCCAATGTGCATGTATTCTGTTTCTCTGGAAACCCTTACTGTTAATAATGGGTGCATGAAGGAGAAAAACCTAAACCGAGAAAGGTAGGTGGTATTTTCCGACGGCAGCATCGCAAGGATTCCTTTGATTAATTATGGGAGATCCCCCATAGAGCTGCTTTCCTGACTGGGATTTACCGGATTCATGATACCACTCAGTAGCTGTTGGGTAGATAGATTCTTGGAGGGAAAAAGCCGGATGAGCTGTGGACAAACACTCCTCCCAGAGTGTTATTTCCCAGGACGGCCTTGGCCAGAAAGAGGAGGATTTGGGAAAATCCTAGGCCCCACCCACCCATTCCACTGGCCTTGGATGTGAGAAGAGGAGGGGCTAAAGTATTTAAACTTGGGGTGCCAGGAGGCCAGCCCATTTCCCTTCCTCTTTGGCCATTTGGAGCCTATCACCCGGACATCGCAAGATCCAAGCTTCTTGGATTTATCAATGTAACTTTACAGAGAGGGGAAGGTGGGCACCCGTGTTCTATAAGTAACCCCTACCCACTGCTCTGTTAGTAAGCTCAAGCAAACTAGCTAGAATTTGCCTGTGAGTGGAGAAATTTGTGTGTTTGATGCAAGGCCTGGGGAGAGAGGCAGGTTAAGTGGGTTTGCCTCTCTCAAAGAGAAATTTTAATAACAGTAGCTCTACAGTGCCAGTACTTGTCAGACTAGCTTTCTGTTCTCCAAAGTGATACTATGCATTTTTTTCTTCTTCCAACAGCTTACAGGTGTTTCTGTTCATTCATGTCCTTGCCAGTACATTGTATTGTAAATTCTGGCCTTTGTTTATCTAACAGACACACTGGGGCTGTAGACCATTCTAACAGCCTTCTGTGAGCTTTTCATGTTTTCCCCATTTCCTAATTTTTATTGATTTGTTCTGAATATTGAACATTGACCAATTATATGTTGTCAGAGGCTCCTAGGAACTGAGAGAGATAGCTGAGGTATCATGTTTTAAATCTTCTTGACTGCCTAAACCAGTTAAGTACATCATAAGCTTGAATAGAATTTTGAAAACTTTAAATAGTATATAAGTGAAGATAATGTGATATCTGTTATATGAGAGTGCCTTCATTCATTTGATCAATTTCTTGAATATATTTTTAGTTTCTCAACTGAAGTTAAATAGTCATGTTATTGGATTTAATTCTTAATATTTTATATTTTTGATGCTCTTATGGATGATATCGTTAAAACTATAATGTTTTGTTTTTCTTGACACGGGGTCTCAGCATCCTGTCCTAGCCTTCCACTCACTATGTAGTCTATCTGGTGTTAACTCCTGATTCTTCTGATGCCACCTTCCAAATTCTGAGATTATACACATATGCCACATGCCCAGCTAAAACTATTGTTGTGAGTTGAATATGGATTGTATTAGAGACTTGGTCCCCAGCTGGTGGCAAAATTTAGGAGATTTTGAAAATCAACTATTGTGTTCTGCCCACATGTCTTGTCGCGCCCACCTCGTCCAGCAAGGAAGACGCGACCCCGGACTCTTCCAAAAGCAGTTTATTCAGGAACCTTGAACAACCTTTTGGCTTTTAACTTTCTAACTTCTTCTTCCCTCTCCTTACTGCTTCTCCTTCTCCTCCCGGGGAAAGCCCGCCACAAAGTTAAATTCCCTCCTGCCAGCCAACCCCAAACTACCACGTGGTGAAAGCAGATAGGCGCACACATGCGGAAGCAGGGCCAGACCTCAGCCACAGCCAATTATGGAGCTGTTTGCTCCAGAGAGCGCCCACCTCAGGATGGTGGGGGGCGGGAGCAGGCGCCATCTTTAAGACGCAGCAATCCGCGGCTCTCTACAATGTCTGGGCCCAAGCAACTAGGAATGAACACTCTGGAAATATGAGCCGAAAAGTCCTTTCTCTTTTTCATTTCAGGAATTTGGTCACACTAACCAGAAATGTATCTCATATAACATCTTTTCTAATTGTGTTTTTTACATATTAATTTTACCCACTTGTGTAATTTTATCTTAATTCAATTCTCTATAAATTTTTTGGTTTGCTTTTGTTTTTATTTCTTTCACATGCTTTATTGCATTTCTGCCATTATTTTGACAGCAGACATCCTTATCTCTCTTTCTTTCTCTTTCTCTCTCTCTCACACTCACACACACACATGCACACACACACACACACACACAATATTGGAGTTTAAACCTGCAGTCTCACTTAGTACTAAGGAGCCAATCTGCCAATGAGCTATATTTTCAGCCTTCAACCCTGATTTAATGTGAATTATCTTGACATGTGAACATTGAATATCTTTAGCCTGTGAACATTGATCGTTAACAAGGTTTTCTTCCACTCCTGATTTCCTGTGAACTGTTATAGTACATGCTGCATTTCAGTGTTTCCTTTCCATTAGAAAATCAGGTAATTTTTTCTTTCAGTATATTAATAAGGCAAATTCTATCAATAAACTTTAAAATGCTAAAATGCTCTGGTATTCATTCATGTCTATTACTAGTCAAATTTAATTCTGGTGTATTATTTTAATACATTGTTGATTCCATGTCCTGATTCTTCTACCATGTTTTGCCTTTATTCTTTAGTAGCCTTAATATTTACATAGTCTTCACTTTCCCCTGTTCACATATTAACTTTTTTTTATTATTTTCTCCTTTTTCTACATATCCTGATGATTATGTTTTCTTTTCTTCTTTCCGAGATTTTTTAGTTAACTTAGGTTTTAAGCCAGGACTTGAAAATTGTTTTATATATTCTCTTTCGATGATGATAATAAAGATTAAAGTAACTCTAATCAACTCTATTTGCAAGAATTAACTGTTTTATCATATCTTCTTTTTCTTGTTCCCTAAGTTAAACATTTGTATGTGTCATTATACTGTGTTCTCATTCTTTCCCAGGCCCTGCTGCCATCCCTCATGTCTCCTTCTTCTCCCAGTTAGTCTACCAATTTTCTTGTTATATATATTTAATTCTTTTATCCTGTTTTCTTCCTCCCTTATGATTTTGTCCTCCTCTCTCATCTTTTTAGCTTTATGAGATACAAACACATATATAAATATACACACAAATAAATTTTAAATTGGTTTTGCATATGGGAGCAGTATTTATCTAGCTGGGTATGGCTTAATTTACTTAACATAATGATTTCCAGTTATATCGGGGGTCTCAGCACTCAGGGCCAGCCCGAGGGGTCGGAGGGGAACTCTGCCATGGGAGTAGGTGGCGAGTAGACAAAGAGTTAAGACACAAACTCTGGGAGCTGGACAGGAAGCAGGCCAAGTGTGTGGTACTGCAAACACTTCTATCAAATAGGTTCAAAAGCTCCTATAGGCCTGGACAGCCAATGACCTCATGGGGTGTGATCCTACAGCCAACAGTAAGCTTCTCCCCAGGTAGGCAGGCTCCCTGTAGGTGCTGAGCCCAATCTGGTCTCATGACTAGCCATAGCAGAATGCCACGGCCACAGGAGCCATTCCTCTCTTCCTCCCAGCAGGAAAATTTCATTAAATTTTGTCCATTTCATAAGTCAATATTTAGACCCCCTCCCCTATCTGCATTCCCTCCACAGCCTGCCCACAGGATTTCATGCATTCTGCCATATATGTTAAGGCATGGCAAGTCACATTTGTATACCTAGGTGTCCCTCAATGTGCATTCATCAGTGCAGTTTGTTCAGCCTATCTAGCATGGTTAAAAGCAGAACTAGTTAATTAATTAGACAACTTGTGACTATGTTAGCATCAACTGAAAAGATTTCTCTCAAACATAGGATTGCTATGTTTGGATGGTGTGAATCAAGACAAGTTCATTCGAATGGCAGTGGACTACCAAGCCCAGGTTTATGTAGTGCTGGAGGTTGAACCCAGAGATTTATGCATGCCAGGCAAGTTCTCTACCAACTGAGCTATCTTCCCAGTTCCAACTTATTATTTTTCTATTAGTATGAAGCCATCAATAGAAGAATCTAATTTTCTTGGTATTATAACATTTAACACATTATGTTAATAATAGTTACTAAAAGCATGCAGATCAAATGACTAAATTGTTACTAATATGTTCTTGACCATCTCAGACAGATTGATAAAATATTGTGTTTGTACTTCTAATATAAAGCCTAAATATAACCTACAATATTATATATACTTATTTAAAACTTGTCTTTTTTGGACTGTTAGCTAATGGAGAGTTCATCATTTTATCTTCCATTCCTATCACAAGACACTTCATAAATATTAGAGTTTAATAAAGTATGTGTACACTAATAATTGAAACAAATTTTAATGGACTGAGCCAGTGGTGTGCTGCAGTTTACTGATGCCACTTAATTAGGATCACCAATTGATAAACTTTTAGGAATTTTGTGAACTGCTGGAAATTTGTTTCTGGAACTTGTCTATGATAGAAACAATGTATACCACAGAAATTGGCAAACACCACACCTAGATTTTTGTCTATTGTTTCTTCTTCTCAGACAGCAATCTGTTGAACCCTTATCAGCCCCACCATCAGAAACCTTGGCTTTATGTCAGATGTTTGCACATGTTGTATCATAGACTGACTAAGAAATTTAAGGCAGGTTCCATCTGTTGCACAGCTGTTTTAGTACAGACCCAGACCACTCACCACACAAGCCACTCTGTTTGCCAAGCTCAGAATGTGATATTATGGATTCTAGTGCTTTGCAAACTGCATTAACTACACTATGTGCCTACTAACAGAGGTCTGATTTTCAACTGACTCACAGGTTAACAGGATTCATGATTGTCTTTTCCTTCTGAGCTACAGGAAAGGACCAGAAAGAAGAATGTGGTGGCTTAGGTGTTTATATTTCCTTCCAAATTACTTTATTTGTTCTTTTTCTTTTTCATCACTCAACCCTTCATCTTCTTCAGTTTTCATGTTTGAACCTCAGTTTCTGAGTGAAGTTATAGTCTTATGTTCATATTATAGGTCCAGAATAAACTTAACCCTTTAAAACAAATAAATTAACCCAGGTCTAAGATTCAATATAATAAAAAACTTGCAAGGTTATGTAAATGAAAACTTGAAAAGAAAAAGAAAATAGTATTGTTATGTTGTGGAAGTGCAAAATGAGCTTATCCTATACTTCAAATGATATCATTGTAAGTATGTCGAGATAGCTGTTATTAAATTCTTTTATCCAACAGTTCAATACTGGTGTCTTCACTATGTTTTCCTGTTGCTGTGATAAAATATCTTGACAAAAGCAATTTAATGGAGAAAAGGTCTATTTTGGCTTGCATATTGCTTTCTTTCATGAAGCTTATAGCATAATGGAAGATAAGAGAGTGAAACAGATGCTCTGATGAAGCAGTACACAATCCGTGATTCTAAGTCCACCCAAACCTGAGTGTATCAACCTTACCATGTAACCATCGGAAATGTAGCTTTCTTAACTTCAAGTCATTCATGTTGGAAAAACATTCATAAATTCTTTGCTTTGAGAGCAATGTGAACCAATTCTGACTATACTACAAAAAACTAGCGAATTTGTAGTTGTCAGACTGTAGTCGTATCTCACAAAAATCAAAAGAAAAATCACCATGCATAAAAGAAAGGGAAAGGACAGCTCTTAGAACCCAGTGGCAGTGTAGTGGAGGGACTTGTGTTCACATTTTCCGGAGCTCATTTCACCCACGTCCTGCAGGCCTCTGCCCTCTTCTGATGGCTAATTGCCTAATCACAGTTAGTCACAGCATAAATCTTTACCTCTTCTTTCACAGCTTCTTACTTTATAGAGCTTCCATTCTTACCTTCTTCTTCAGATTGTCCTTACTAATTGTATTTCCTTTAAGCTTTTAGTTATACCACTCAAAAAAGTGAGAGTTCCTCAGTGCTTCATTATTAGCCTTAAAAACAACAAAAAAGCAACTATTCCTTTTAATTTTTAAGATTCTTTTAAAAAATCGTGTGTATATGTGTATCTATGCGTTGGTATGTACACATGAATGTGGATACCTAGGGAGGTCAAACTCAGATCCCCCTGGAGCTTAAGTTACAGGCAGTTGTGAGCTTCCTGATGTGGCTGCTGGGAATTCAACTCAGGTCCTCTGAAAACAGCACTACATACTATTAACTGCTGAGCTTTATTTCCAGTCCTCATTCCCTGTTTTGTTGTTGCATTGTAATTTAAAAAATTTTAATTTACAAATAAATATATTTATTATGTACTTTTTTGATTTTTTTTTAAATAAAAAACAACCTCACTATGTAGCTCTGGATGACCTGGAACTCACTCTGTAGATTAATCAGGCTGGCCTAAAATTTAATTCACCTGCCTCTGCCTCTGAGTTGCAAGTACTAGGCTTAAAGGCATGTGCCATTATGCCCAGGCATGTTTATGTTTTTAAATATCTCCTAGTAATAGGATGAGTACATTCATACACTGCCTCGCAATTTTGTGATAAGAATACTCAAAATCTAATCTCTCTGTGCTTTTAAAGGACATGATAAATAATAACTTTAGGGGACAGTCTTTCTAGGAAAAGCAGATGAAGCTGGAGCCCTTAGAGGGATATTGACATGGTGTGCAGTCATACCTCGGGGATGTTAGTTTGAAAGACTATCACACAAAGAAAAGATGCTTGGTTTGTACAAGCCAAAGATGTACTTAGGTATAGAAAGATACTGTATTTGAAAGCTAAGTTCCCCAGTTTTCAGTTCACTGATAGTAAATATTATGAAAATGAAGTCTAGTGCCATTTGGGGTTGCATGATAATTCATTCATCTGCAATGTCTGTTCTCTGCTTATGAAAACAGGGAAGAGGACCAGTGATCTGGCATAGCCCATAAAATGAAGGTGCTTGTTATCAAGCCTGATGACCTGAGTTTGATCCCTTGAATCCACATGGTAAAAGGAAAAAACCAATTCCCACAAACTGTCCTCTGACCTCTGCATGTGTGCCTTCCCCAGACACACGCATACTAAGTAAATAGGTAAGCAAGCAAACAAACAGAAATAGAATGTAATAAAAATTTTAAAGGACAGAAGATCAGTAAGATAAAAACAAATAAAACAAGCCAGCAAGTAAACAAACAGAAACTTCAAAAATGCTGGAATCATGTAGGAATACAAGAGACTACCAATTACATGGAAACCAAAGAAAGTCAAATCTCCCTCTAGAAACAGGATGAAAAGCAAAGAGCAAGCCAGTGAGCTCCTGGTTTCTGCTTCAGTTTCTGCCTCCAGGTTCCTGCCTTGACTTCCTGATCTGACTTCCCTCAATGTTGGACAGGAACCTCCAAGTGTAAGCTAAGTAAAGCCTTTCCTTCCCAAGTGTCTTGATCAGAGGTAGAGAAACAAACTATAACATCAATCAAAGTGACTCACTCTTTAGTGTGATGCAGTTCATTTCTTAAAACCCAGCTTTAAAAATAAGTGATGGATCACATTTTGATGTCAAACAGGTGTTTTTCTCTCATGAAAATATGACTGGTGCTATTTTCCCCCCTGAACTTTAGAAGAGGCATTTGGAATACGCTGATCTGAGTTCAAGTGAAAGGTTTTCTGTTTAAAAATATGTTTTATTTCATTATTTATTTGTTTATTTATATGTGTATGAGTGTTTTGCCTACATACATGTAAGTGCTCACAGAAGCAAGAAGAACGTATCAGATTCCCTGGGACTGGAGTTATGGATGGTGTTAGCCGCTGTGTGGGTGTTGGAAACTGAACCCCAGTCCTCTGCCAGAGCTACCAGTACTCTTAACCACTGAGCCATCTCCCCAGCCCCATTTCTTTCTTTGTAGAGTGATTGGTCTTCTACTGTAAACATACATTGTTTTTCTTCGTCTCTTCTCCCCTTGATGGAAAGTGGGGTTAATTGCATTATCTTGACTATTAGAAAGAATGCTATAATGGTCATAAGAGTGAAGACATCTCTTCAACACACTAGTTTTACTGTGTATGGGAATATACAAAGTAATGTGGTTACTGGATAATATAATTTCGTTAATTTTTTGAGAGTATGTGTCATCATTTTCTTAGAGTGTTTTTATCTATTTTCAGTATTTGTAGATTTATTATATTATTACATTGAATTATGTATTTTTATTTATTTGTTTATCTCTGTAGTGGGATATCAGATTTCTCACCTTAGCTTCAAAGGTCCTATGTTCCCCTATCCAGTTCCCCTAAAGCTTAAGATCAGTAATTGTAGACAACACATTACCTGGCCTTGATAATCTACTTCTCCAGTTTTGCTATTGAGTAGGTTTATCATTTGGTCAACGCCATGGAATATTTTCTCTTATTTTTGCAATTTCCCACTGTGATCATTTTGCCTTCCTCAAACAGAAACCAGAAAAGTCACATATACTAACTGCTTTGTATGTTAGAGCATGCATATGTATTAGGTTTGACCAATAAGATTTTATGTGGTATAAATAATATAATAAAAGAAACTTTGGGATTTAATACAGCACTGATCATTCCTTGTTGAAATAGTGTTTGATATACAGTGACATTTCATTAGTTCTCCAAAAAGTCTTCTTTCCCTCAGGATAAAGTACAGAGTCACGAACATGCTCTTTTACAATCCTGTCTCTCCTTATTAGTCCACATAGCCTAGTATCACATCCATCTTCTTGCCTATGTTTTCTTGATTAAATGTTCGCATTAAAAAATAAAACTCAAGATATACATCTCAAAGACAAGTAACTTTTTGACCTTCATCAATGAAATATGAAAAATATCTCTTGATTTTTAGCATGTCTTGACCCTTGGACACATGTTAGCTATGTTTTGACAGAAAACTGTAAAACTAGTGAAAGGATTCTATAAGTTTGCCTTACCTTTGTATAGTGTTTCAGTCCTACAGTTCTATTTTCTATGCTCATTAATTGGATTTAAGTATGTTTTGAAGAAATTTTAGTTAAGACACTAACTAGCAATCCTTGTATGGTTTGGGGTGGAGGATAATGAAAAAGTTTCAGAATTTAGTTGTAGTTAGAGGCATTCTGCTTTCTATATGTACTTCATGGATTAACACAAGAACCGGGTCTCTGCCTGCCTTGCTCCCTACTTTGCATGAAGAATGGTGGTGACGGCAGGAGGAACAGTAAATGGCTTTTCCTACTGCAGTCACCTCATATTGTCTGAATGATCAGTACTGTTCTTTCCCTGTGGAGATGAATATATTAAATTTGGACAAATCAAACATGTTCTTCATATTCTATCTTCCTCGGGTCAAATCTGGATTCGGGGAAAACTTGAATAAAGAACACATTGTAAGGGAAACTGAATGAATAGCTTTTCAAAGAAATTCTTAACTAATAGCAATGAAATAATAAAACATCTTCATTGAACTCTTGACCAGAAATCAGAATAACAACCTTTCAGGGAAAACCTCAGAGAATTTTCTAGAGCAAAGATTCTAAGTAGCCCTCATTCTTTTCATTGTACAGAATACCCAGGACTGAAGTATGAGAACCAATGGCTTTAGTTCTTTTTGCAAACCAGAAGAGGGCAGATTCTTACAAAATAGTGACTCTCTAGGTTCAACTTCTTGGTTCTTTGCTCTAAATCAACTTCTTTGGTAGAACTGTACAAAATAATGAATAAAGGCTATAAACCATTATTATTCCACTTGATACAGAAATAAAAAGGGACATAAGTAAGGTTTCATAAACTCTAAAACCACCCCAAAATAAGCACATATATATCAATGGAATAGAATAGAGTGCCCAAGTATTACTCCACACGATTATAGCTACTCAGTTTTTTTACAAAGATGCTAAAAATAAACACTGGAAAAAATATCTTCAGTCAATGGTTCTGGGAACACTGGATATCAACACACAGAAGAATGAGTTAAATATCTGTCTTTCACCTTATATAAAAACTCAACTCCAAGTGGATGAAAGACCTCATCATAAAACCTGATACTCTAAAACCGCTAAAGGAAAAATTAGAGGGTACACTTCAACATATAGATGATTTTCTGACTAGAAGTCTAGTAGTACAGAAAATAAAACCAACAACTGACATATGGGATCTCATAAAATTAAGAAGCTTTCTGCACAGCAAAGGAAACTGTCAGTCAAGTGAAGAGGTAGTCCACAAAAGAGGAGAAAATCTTTGCCAGCTATACATCTAATAGAGGATTAGCATCTAGAATATGCAAAGAACTCAAAACTCTAAATATAGCAAAAAATTTAAATGCCCTCTAGAACAAACAGGAAATTCTCAATAAAAGAAATACAAACGGCTAGGAAACACAAATGTTTTCAACATCCATAGCCATTAGGGAAATGTAGATTAAAATCACTTTAAGAGTCCATCTCACCCCAGCAAGAATGGCTATCATCAAGAATACTAGTAACAGTAAATGCTGGTGTAGGAGAAAGGGTTCTGTTGATGGGAATGTAAACTAGTGACGCATCCACTTTGGAGATCAGCCTGGAAGTTTCTCAAAAAACTGAAATAAAACTACCATATGATCCAGCTAAGTCTGTCCTAGACATATACTCAAAGGATTTTATATCCTATGATAAGAACATCTGCATATCCATGTTCATTGCTTCCCCATTGACAACAGCTAGGAAATGGAGGCTGGCTAGATGCCCAACAGCTTATGAATGGATAATGAATATGTGGTACATATACTCACTGGAATATTACTCAGCTGTAAAAAATGAAATTTGCAGGGGAATGAATGGTATTAATATATATATGTATATATATATATATATTTTTTTTTCTAGGTGACATAACCCAGGTCCCCAAAGAAGGGAAGAGGATGGGTGAAGGGAAGGAAGGTAAGGGTAGAGAGAAGAGAGGAGGGGGTGGAAGGGAAGGAAAGAGGAAAGAAAAGAAAGATGTCAAGAACTGTGTGGGGGCCTGTAATCTCACACTGGAGGACAAGACAAGAGAGCTTCAAGTACAGTTTATACTACATAGCGAGTTCCAGACCAGCCTGGGACAACATGGTGAAAATATGTTTCCAAAAAGATGAAGCAAAATGATTATATTCTAAATTTAATAGTTGTATATCTGGTTAAAGAATGGTCTTAATAATTAACTAATTTTTATTCTTATTTATAATTTTCCAAAATAACCATGAGGCATATATGAGTGGGGTCTAAAGAAGCTGAAAGGGGAGTCGCGTGTGCAAATAAATCAAAGGAAAAATTAATTCTGAAAACAAAATGAAGTTGAAAAACTTTGTGCAACTTATTAAATGTTTCCATTGCATAAATGTCTTTATTAACAACATTTTCGAGAGTATCAGTATCTCAGGCATATTTTGTAAAATGAGGGCAGAGACCTGCTAGAAATTGTCCTTCTCTATAAACAACTCTTCTCCTGGAATTTCAATGTCTCCGGTTTTGTGAAATGAGGGCAGCGGCAAGTCAGAAGCTTCCTTTGAATGAGAACACACACTTTATCCTTTCTTGGCCCTTTGCTAAGATTAAGTATAGAGAACACACACTTTGTCAGGTCACAAAAATCTCTGGAACTTCAACATGACCGAAGAAGAATCAGAGGCATTAAGTACAGAGTAGGATAGAGGGCACGAAAACATTTGCAATGCTGCAACTACATCTGTGAATGAGAAATAATGTTCCAGAAATGAATAGTCATGCACAGAATACTTGGCAAGATAAGTATGAGGTACATTACAATGGGTATAAGCCAGCCAACAAGTAGAAATGTCATGGTAATAGTGGAAGAAAAATACACCCCAGCTCACAAGCAACCCATTTTCCCTTTCCAATGCTCCATTCCCTCTGAGTGCTTCACCTCTGACAGAACTGGAGGCTCCATCTGTGAAAGATCAAGAGAGAATTGTGTGGATGTGTAATGGTAAATCATCTTGCTTATGTAATACCAATTTTGTAGGCGTTTTCCCATTAAAATTTTGACATAAAGTTCTCTTATCTTCTACTGCTGTGTTGTTGTTTTGTTTGTTTTTGAAACCGGGTCTCACTGTAGCCCAGGCTGGATGGGAACTCACTGTAGCCCAGGCTTAGCTGTGCTGCTGAAAGTGCATGTCTGTGCCACCACACTTGACTTTACAATTCTCCTTTCTTATTTGGATGCTTGAACTCACTTTAAATATGATCCAGGACTTATTCATGAGTCAAATATTCTTATTAGTTCAAGTTATCCACATGATATCACTGCCTGGATATAAATAAAGGGCAGCATATCAATTATCTTGCTGCATCTTCCCACAAGACAGCTGACAAACTTCTCCTTCTCTCCAGAGAGAGGCTCATGTTTTGGTATCCAAAGATTCAGGCTTATAAAAGATTTAGTACAGAATATTATTCTATTTTTATATCTGCAAGAACTGAGATGAGGAGATCTAAGAGCTCTCTGGAACATTTTTGTCTTGCCTCCTACTTTGACTTACGGACATCTGAGAGGCTCAGTCTCAGGCAGCAAAGCCTAGCACAAGGACTCAGAGGCTCACCAGGACTGCATGGCTTTTCTTAGCTTAATCACTATGGAGTCACCCAGAGTTATTAGCTCACTGACAACTTCCAAGGCCTTTATGTACGGTGTAGTCTGCTGGTTTTAGCTGGAAACTAACTAACCTGTGTTGTCAGTGGCACCTGCCTGGAAACTCCTGGATCATCATTCTTCTTCTTCCTTATAAACAAGGCAGAGGGCAGATATTGGTGGCGGGGATACAGGTTGTCTCATTAATCAAGATGAGGTATATTTTCCAAATCAGCAAGCTTCACCCTCACGATTTTACTCATAGGATTCTACACAGAACAAAGGCAGGCAATTCTTAAGGACACAATTCAGTGTAGTGAGCAAGGAATTGTAACATGGAGGGAGGGTCTGCATCATGGAAAGCTAGCACACGGTGGACAGAGCTTTGCTATCTTTGGGGAGGGATTCCTGGGCAACTCTGCTGGCCAGTTTCAACAGGATCTCAGGACTTATTTTTACCAGCAATTTGTGTTACTTCTAAGTTTGATCTTAGAGCTCTTCTTTGGAACTAGAGAATTTTCACTAAAAACAAAACAAAAAAAAAAATGGCATGTATCCGTACATACTTAGTAAATTTTTACCTCATATTTCCTAAAAATTACTACTATTCCTTCATAGAGTTTAGCTTTTTAATTTCCTTCTGGGAATCTACATCCAGTTATTTATTTTTCCCCTCCTTTTTCATTTATTTTTCCACAGTTTTTGCATATTTCCTTTGTTGAATAAAAAGATTAGAAAGCCATTGTTTTGGACTTGGTTTCTTTACTCCCAGACAAACTTCACAACAAACCAGATTGAACCAAAAAAGTGAAATGACTCTTATTAATGTTCCACTTGAGCAAAATGAAACTAGGACACTATTGAGATATTTAAAGATTTTGCTTTTTCATCTTAAATCTCAATTCAAAAACTTATTGTAGCACTCTGGTACATTCCTGATGTGCTGCTGAAAAAAAAATTAAGATGTCTCTTTTTAGCAAATATGTTCTCTCTCTCTCTCTCTCTCTCTCTCTCTCTCTCTCTCTCTCGTGTGTGTGTGTCTGTATGTGTGTGTGTGTTTAATGATTTAATGTGGATTGGAAAATCAACACCAAGGGCTCTGTAATAGAAGTTGTAAATCAGACACAATTATGCTGGATTGGAATATTCTTTGGTCTTTAAAGCATCTCAAGGACTCAGGTGCAAACTGTGTAATTGGTATCACTGAAATGACAGGAACAACTGGAGAATCTATATTTGTCTGCACAACAGCTACCACTCATTAGTGTGACTGTCAGTTTTGGTGATACAGGCCCTTTGCCTTCTGTACTTGTCAGCAGTAAAAACTTGCTTTCATCACTGACTTCTAAATAATTTGCAGTATCAAATTGCTCTTCTTAATCTGACTTTCTCATCCTATGACCCTTCAATAACTTCTTTCTTTTCAAAGTGAAATTTTACATATCCATTAATCAACAGTAATCTCAGTCAAGTTACACTATAAAATATCAATGGGGAATAGGGGTAATAAAATTATTAGATCTAGATTTTACTATATGGTGAAACAAAACTGGTCTGATAGAGATCTATTCCTAGTATCTCTGTAAACTTTTCATTTGCCCATCTCTTTGATCATTTCAAGATAACCCTGACCCACTTTCAGTTCTTACAGTTTTTCAAGCGGCATGCTAACCTAGAGCCTGGCTTTTGTCAACTTTTGCTGGAAGATTCTTTCCTCATTAATTTACTTGACTCACTCCTACACATCCTCTACCTCTCAATTAACTGACATTTTCTCAGGTGAACTTTTCCTAATCCCTCAAATTAGGCAAGGTCTATCATTATATACCCTCAACATCCTATATTTTCTCTCTTCATAGTATTTAAAACAGTATAATTAATCTGTGTAATTACAGACTTAATTTACCTTCCCACTCGATTGTAAGCATTTTTACAACCTGTAATATATGTTAGATGAATCAGAGATTTAAAAGGGTTCTACCTGTAGAGATTTTTTTTCTTGTTCCAATGAATGTTTTTGAAAAGTGTTTTTTTAGATGAAAAATACAATTGCATATAATTAGCATGTATAACATGATGTTTTGAAGTATATGTTTATATTTTATGAAAAGGTTAATTCTAGATAATTAACAAACTTGTATTACATGTTATCCAGTGTATGTTCACTGCAGAGACTGCTCATGTCTAGAATAGATGACACTGGACATCATCAATAGTGGAGTTTGTCAATAGGGAAACATATACCATAGAGCTCAGTGTCGTCAGCTTTCCTTTTTCTAAAAGTGGTTAGAGACCAGGAAACAGGTTGCTCATTTCTTCTGATTTCTCATGGAAAGACTAGCATGTTTCCTTTTTCTCCTCAGTCCCTTTACCCTCAAGTGGAATGGCTGCTTAATTATGGGAGCAACAGATCCATCACATGCCTTTGACCAGCCAGCTGAACTGTCTGCAAGTCATGCATGGAGCTCTGAGGATGCATGACTTTCCTCAGTCGTCCTCCATGCTGGGATGGGCTTTTTGGTAACATAGGTAACTTTGAATCGTCAATGCTCCTGTAAGTAAACTCCAATAAACTCACTGGTTCACTAAGCAAGAGCTGGGTGGACTGACTCATTACTTTAGTCTGTCAACAGTGTGTGGTGTGAATAGATGTTTGTTTACGTCTCTTCAGGAAAAGTTCCACAACAGGTACGAAGTATGGCTTGGGAAATTGGGGGAATGACATGCACATAGATTTACAGAAAAGAGATTCAGGACAACAGAATGTAAGGGAATACGGCACAGGTCAATTTTATCATGGCCTCCAAAGCAAACTATTACAGAGATGTAGGATTTTCTCTAGCTTGCACAGCAGCCCCCATAGGATAAGGTAAGACAGAGCTACTGGGTTAATATAAACAGTGATTTTTTTTTTCAAATGAGTGTACTGGTCAGGTAAGTGGAGCCACACATTGCTTTGGCAGCTCAAACCATCCCCACCCCGCCCCATACTCTGCTCAGCTCCAATGCTACACCTGGACTCTTCAGCCATGGCTCCAGCAGACCTCCAGCAGGGCTGATATCTGACCCTCATGGTAGAGACTCTATTTGCATTCTCTCTCAGCTTCACTATTCTGCCTCTCAGGCCGCTCTAGAACTCCCTGAATTCTGCTGAAGCCTCTTTAACCTTTTGTAGTCTTTCTGCAATCTAAATATATTCCAAATGTAGATATATTTACTGTAGGATATGCAATGTGTGATCTGAGAGTTAGTATTAGTAGTTAGACTAAAAGAAACTGTTTGCCTCTGTTATCTATCAAATAAACCAGGGCTACTTGCTTGACAAACTGCTACAAAACGAATTTGTTGTTATTTAATAAATTCTGACATAGAAAAACATAAATATATTCACCTATGCTCCTGACAGTGTACTCATGACAGGCACATTTTCTTCAAATTTGCAATTATTTCTTAAAATCTTTCTTTTGAGATAAGGTCTCATGTAACCTCATCTGAACTTGCTATGTGGCTGAGGATGACCCTGAACTTCTGATCATTTTGTCTTCACCTCCCAAGTGCTTAGATTACAAGTGTGCACAATAATGTCTCAGTGAAGTACTGAGGCTCAAACCCAGGACTTCAAGCGTGCTAGGCAAGCACTCTCTTAACCGAACTACATCCCTATCCTGGTAAAGTTATCTTTCACAATTACAAAATCATCTCTAATTATGTGGAAAATTTGCATTCAAAAGGCTTACTTGATAGCGATTAGCAGCTTTGTTGAGCTTTGTCCTCTTTCTAGTGATGTGCTGAGTAGCTATCTTCTCTGTTCATTTTTTCTCACAGCCATTTTGATAGTTACTATGTGAAATTTTGTCCCACATGATCTGATAAATTCTTTTAGCACACAGGGTTTCCAAATTGCTCTGTTGGGATGGAGTAAACAAACAAACAAACAAAATAAACATTCTCCATATTCAAAAGTTTCTACCTCATGCAGCTGTTATGTGTCTTTTAGAAATGTGTGGAGGGCTGGAAAGATGGTTCAGCAGCTAAGGGTGCTTGCTGCTCTTTCAGAGGACCTGGGTTTGGCTCATAGCACCCACATGGCAGCTAACAACCATATGAAACATCAATTTCAGAGGATCCAATGCCCCATTCTGACCTCCATGGGCATTGTACACACTTGGTGTACTTTGCATACACACAGGCAAAATGCTCATACACAAAAAATAAAACTAAATAAAATATTTTTTAAAATGTCAATGTTATTTTATTATTTGGCAAAAAGAGATGGATTTAAGGGTTGAAACTGTTTTAACTTTTTTCATTGTGATCCAGCCTGTGTGCATCAGTGTATGTCTCTGTCCCTGCTGATAGCTGCCTGTGTAATAGCCCTTGCCCAAAGAAAACAAAGTCTGTCATATACTTCCTATCGCACCTCTCTTTAGTCCCGCAAGCCTCCTGCGACCCTCCTCTTTTCCTATAGTTGGAACTTGGTCCTCACATTGGGCATAGTTGATCGGGATGCAGCTTTAGGGTAGAAAACCTAGAAGAGGTAGACTGGACTTTTGAATTATTGAGAAAGACCATGAGGTTCGTGCGGACACTGCAGAGACAGGAACAGACGGCAGTGGAGGACGTTAGCTGGTTGTTTTGACTGCATCAAAATCTGACTATGTGGATACTTTCTAGTGAAAAGCCAAAAATGTGTGAGCTGCAAGCTCTGGAGGAGATATTAAAACCTTGGGCACGTGATTTACAGCCTGAGTGTTTTAAGACCTTTTTATCAGAAGGAAAACAATGTAGTCAGAGCACGGGAGAGCTTATACCTGCACCTGTACGATGAGGGACAGATAGACTCTTGTTGTGACAGAAGATACAGAGAAATTGGCCTCTACCACCACCCATGCCTCTTTAACATGGTGCCTACAGGTCAGGATATCAGAGACCTGGGGAGAACTCTTCCTAATGAGCTGGGTGAAAACAGAGTCCTGTGCTGGGAAAACGTTTCTCAGCAGGAGAACTGAAATTGGGCACATCCCAGGTGCTGGCATTGGGCTATGACAGAGGTCTCAGATAGACAGAACTCTCCAAATGTGAACAAGTACTCTAGAGAACCTCAGTGGATGGTGCTCCCTCCAAGAATGACTATCTCCTACGTGTGTAGCGGAAGTGCCTGTCATGGGGCACCCTTGAAACAGAAAGCCTCATGTTGAGCTCACTTTTCATTGGTCCCTCACCAGCATACAGAAAGTGTTGTCCCTGTTGATACTGGGACTGAGTGTACTTTACTACAGAGAACTCCAATCTGTTTTCTGGCTGGCTGCATATTTAAATGACTACGGGTACTACACAATCAAGGTCAAGCTAGTGACTGTGACTTTAAGTACCTGCCAGGTGACTCCCTAATTATATACAGTGCATGTCTCTCCAATAACTGAATTCATGGGCCAGTATCCTTCCAGGGCTGGCAACCCTCCAAGAAGCTCAAACTGCTAGTGAGGACTGTGAAGCTGGTGGTGAGGGACCACCCCTGCAAGAGCTGTCAACTCCAAGAGGGGTGGTCTGCATGCACCAATAAGAGCTGCTGAGGGACATGCCAGGATAGTATAGGCAACACATAGCCTAACCACGCCCCCATGTGGCCAGTTTGATGCAGATAAAACCTGAAGAATGGCTGACTACAGATAGAACGACTATAGATTATTGAGAGCATACCGTGCTTCTGGGCCACCCATCATGGATGGATGGATTAGTGGACTCTGATTTGGGGTTGATACCATCCAATAGTAGACCAAGAGCAATTTGCCTTCACCCGAGAAAGTCTGCAATGGACATTTGTCATGCCATGTTGCTTCGGGGATATTTGCATAGCTCTACTGTTTGTCATGGTTTGCTAACTCAGGACTTGGAGTCCTGGCAATGACTCAGGATGACAACTTTATATCATTATTTTGATGATATGATGATTATGATATGTTGATGATATTATGACAACCTCTGATTCTCTTGCAAGCTGTTTATTTCTTTGAGGACCTAGCTACTTCCTCTGAGAACTTACATGGCCTAGGAGTTTATGAACCCCCACAGAGTGTAAGAGCCTGGAGAACCTACACAGACTAGAAAGTTAGTAATGAACCTGAGAGCTTACAGAGCCCAAGAAACCAACAGGGCCTGAGAGCCTTGGGAGCATACATAGCCTGGGACCTGAGAGTCTAAGAGCCTACAAACACCAAGACCCTTAAAAACTTACAGAGTTTAAAAACTGACCAAACATAGTGTCATTCTCTCTACTGTTGCTATGAATTATGGGGCCAAATACCATCCCTATGGTTCTGCTGTGATAAAGGACCGGTGGTTTACAAAAGGTTGAATATAGAAAATGAGAGGCTGTAAAGGACAGTTTATGTTTAGAAAACATGGTGCTGATATGGAAATCCTGCATGGGCCAAGATGGTTAACATTTGACATCCAGAGGGCTATAAGTCAGTACAAAATGACTAAAACTGAATGTCCTGGGACTCTAAAAGTAAACAGTGATATAATCTATCAATTAACTGTTTTTGAGAAAGTGCCACTTTTCTATAACAAATAAGCCCTTGAGGTCAGAGGCTGGAGCCTTCCATCTTCACCAGCCTGCCCGTGTGTTTGCATGTAGGTCTGTGTGCCTACCTTCACATGGCCTGTGTGCTGGTCTGCAAATTTTCCTGTGCCTGCCTGTATGTAGCCTGTGTGTGTGCCAGTGTGTACTGTCTAGCAACCCTTGCTCAGAGAAAATGAAATGTCTTATATCTCCATGACTTCTCTAAATCTCTCCATCTCCTGACTTCCTGTGATCCTCCTCCTTTCCTTGAATTAGCACATGGACCTCACAGCTACCATGGATGCTGGAAAGCACTTCTGTAAGAACAATATGCGCTGCTGTGCCATCTCTCCAGTCCCAAGAGATATTTTTTCTTGATAAAATGTTGCTTATTTGTTTTCAAGAGGAAGCGATTTCCCACTAGTAGGATTAGGAAGAGAGACAAATAGTTCAACCTACACCTTCCAACAATAAACTCTTGCTGCCCACCCCTTCCTGTCATTCTCCAGGGTGGAAAGGAAGCACTAATCCTGGCCAGCTGGCTTCTCTGTGTGCACAGTCAGAAGAGTGCCAGGTCATGGAGAATGAATGGATAAGTTTCAATTGTACCATCATTTTTCAGTCACATGTAAACTAAGAGTAACAATCCTACCTTTCTACATTAAGGACAAGGCATTCATTTTCACAATCAACATGCACTACTTTCATAGACTCCTTGATTTTGTTTGTTTCTTTAAGGGCCTCACTCTTTCCCAAGCAGGGCTCAAACTCATGATCTTCTGTTGGGCCATAAGAAATAAGAGCTTGATAGTTAAGATGGAGCCTAAGGGAAGCGAAACTAAACTTCCTAACCCCTTTGGTATAGCCAAGAAACAGAAACCTATTATGCTAATAAGGTGAAAGATTGTATGCTTGCTTGCCTTTTGTAACCGCCCATGTAACCGCCCATGTATGTTTATGCTATACAAGGCTTGAAAATAGACCAATGTGATAGGCTGTTAAGAAATAGGGAAGTACACTTGATTGGATGGAGAACTGTATACAAGAGCACGCTTGAGCATTGTAGAACGATTTTCCCCACTGCGCGGAAGAAGAACTGTAACACCAATAAAAGAGCTGCAAAACCAGAAGACTCCGGCTGTGAACTCTTCTTGGCCTGACGGGGTCCCGGCTTTGCCTGAGGGGTTCTTGCTGTACCCTGGATTCATGCTGCATCCAGCATGGGTCTTCTTAGGGGCAGGCTGCGCACCTAATATCTCCTGGCTCTCCCTCTCGCTGGCCGGGGTGGGTGTAATCCCAGGAGGAAGAGATGCATCGGGACACGTTCATCTGCTGCCCCACCCGGAAAAGGGGGACAGCAATCTTCCTGTCCAGACTCTAAAGTACTGAGATTGCAAGTGTTCACTTCACACTTGGCTGACTTCTTGTTTTAAAAGCAAAGAATTATATACTGCTATATTGGAAGAGTGAGTGCCTGAGGTCCAGGGTTTGATCTCCAGTACCACATGAACCAGGTGTGATAAAAAAAATGAAGAAGATGATTACAGAGTTCCACAACTCGTTACACACAGAGATTAAATGTTTGTGAAACGTCCAGTCCTAAGTGACACAACTACAATGGAACCTCAACACCTAAGGCTCATGGAACATAGTGGAACAAGGAGTACAGAATATTAATACATCTCTCAAGTCTCATCAATGAAGCTCCCTCATGAAACAGAGGGAAATGAACCAAGGTCTCTGGGACCATTGCAGGAGAGGTGGTGGAGAGATTATAAGAGCTAGGGGAGGAGGTGCATGACCATCTGAAAATAGACTCTTGAGACCTTGCTCATATGAACCTACAGCAATTGTGTCAACATGCATAAGACCTATGCAAACCCAAGCAGACAAAATTCCAGGATAGAACTGTGGAAATGGGCAGCAAACCTCAATCTTAACAGAAGAACTATTGGGCAGCTGAGTACTGCTGGATGAGGAAGAGTTGATCATTAAGGGAGTAACTCTAGAAAGGTTGACTAGACCTCAGTGGATAAACTTGTACTGAGAGACGTCAGGGGATACTCACTTGATACAATAGGCCTTGATGTAAATGACAGAATACATGAAATTCGGGAGTGGGGGCACTATGGGAGGATGTTGATGGGGAAGAGGGTATTAAAGATTATTAAGATGCTGTATATGAAATACATAAAAATTTGCCGGAGCCCGCCGGCAGAAATTGAACTGTACCTGAAAGGGGGAGTGAGGATTGAGGAATAAAGAGAGAGAGAAAAGACAGATTCGGGAGGGCTCTCAGTCAATACTGAGGCCCAGACTTTATTTTGCTCAGTGTATTTATACCTTTACAGCTTCAAGAGGAGCAAAACAAGTCAAGAGCTCCAAGCAAAAACAAACATGCATTTACATAGGCAGAACCATTCAATCCACCTACATCTACTAACAAAAGGTCCTCAGCTTTGAGCACAAGGCAGACTTCCATTCAGGAGTCATAAAGTATTTGCATATCAAAGCATTCTGCTCCCACAGCACTTCTGTGGCTGACTTCTGCTCAGCCCTAAACTGGGGCATAGTTCAAGGCAAAAATTCAATTAAAAATATAAAAACAGCCATAGTCATATTAGTAAAGCAAATATCACTTTTACTTAGTAAGATTTTTAGAGGAAGGAATTATTTTAAATTTATTTTAATTATTAAAAATTGTTTTAAATAAAAATATTTTAAATAAAAATATTTTAGATAAAAAATGAGTAGTATGTTTAGATTTTTGTTTTAAATTCTCAACCGAGCAGAGAAGTCCTCTAAAAACATGCATAAGGTCATACCATTCTTTTGTAGTACCTTCTATTTTGCTTAGAGCAAAAGCCCAAGTAAATACCTCCTTAGAAGGCCTTGCACAAATGTTTCCAATCTTGAGTCTTTTCATTTCAGTGTCACCTTTACTCTTCAAAGCCAATTGTTATCTGTGCCTCACCTCCACCATCCTTATCACAGGGCTATTTCAGGACATTTGCACTTGCCAGTAGTTCATAAACTACTCTTTCACAAATATCTGCAAAGTTCACTCTCTCACCTCCTCTAACCCTTGTTTATTAACCAATCCTCTTTGCAACTAGGTCATGCTAGTCACTCTGTCTAAACTGAATCTCTAACCCAACACACACTATTGTCTTTCTTTTTTTATTTTCCAACTATCTGATCTCATATATGTATTATATATTATGTATATATTATATATTATAAAATATATAATATGTGTGAAGATGCATCTTCTTGTGTATGCAAGGGCTTATGGAGGCCAGAGGACAATTTTGACTGTCATTCCTTAGATGTGGTTTATCTTTTTTTTTTTTTTTTTTAAGACAAAGTCTGCTATAGGCCTGGGACTTACCAAGTAGGCTGGTGGGCTGGTCGGCCAGACAGCCCCAGGGATCTACCTGTCTCTGCCTGCCCAGCCATATTTTATTTATATACTTGTTTTTAATCTCTTCTTGCACTAGCATGCAAGCATTAAGGGAAAGGATTTCGTTTGTTTGACTCATGGTTGTATTTACCAAGACCTACACCAGTGTTTGGCACTTGGAACTGTTCAATAAATATTTATCTAATGAAAAAAATGAACTTTTGTATTTTCTATAATTTGGTACAATACCTCTTAGAACGTTTTGGTTCTAAGAACTATTGATTACATTGATTTCAGTTACATTACGGGAAGCTCTTCATCTTCCTGATTATTTTGGATATCCTTTCTATTCTATAGGAATAGATATATTTTTGTGTGGATGGACTGGATTTGATCCATTAGTAAAATCCTCTGGATTATTTGATGGTTGACATCTTATTCATTGATTATTCATATATAAAGACTATACCTGATTCTCTCTATTATTGCTGTCAATTGCAAGTAATTACTGGGGTCATTTAAAACAGAAGCATCATGACAAACCAGAGTGATTTGTGTATACATTAAGAAAAAAAATGGGGGACAGGTGTTGGAGAGATATCTCTCAGATTAAGAGCAATTGCTATTTTTGCAAAGAAGAACCCTTGTTCATTTTCCAGAACACATATGCTGGCTAAACATTTTTAACTCAGGTTCTAAGGGATCCAACACCCTCTTCTGGCCTCTGTGAGCAATGCATGCATATGGTGCACTTAAATACATGCAGATAAAACACTCACAGTTGGAAAATAAAAACTAAAGATGAAGAAAATATTTATTTAAAAAAAGAAGAAAAAATTAGGGCCAGTGAGATGGCGTACAGGGTTAAAGCATTTGCTGCCAAGCCTGGTGAGATTCTCCACCCCACCCCAGGACTTGTGTGGGGAAAGCGGAGAACAGAGTTCCCACAGGTTGCCTTGTCCTATGTAGTGTGACACATCGATACACACACACACACACAAAATAAAATGTGATTTTTTTTAAAGGAAAAAAAATGTATACCCCTTTCATCTTTCTCTTAGACAATGAATGCTAAGTGGATCAGGTGGGAAAAGAGAAAAGAATGGTGCTATGTTTAAGAGACCTACTTTTTAATCTGCTGTTTACAGATTGCTTCAGGGACTTAGGTCAGTAGAGTCTCCAAAGTTCACTTGACTAGCTAGGTATTTAGGGCAAAACTGACAGTCTAAAGTGTTAGACCTCACTCTCAGCCCGGGGACTCGAACCCCAATGGGCCACCTGAGCACCTAACGTCGGGGAGCCCCAGTCCCAAGAATCCAGACCGTCAGATGCAAAAAGCACGAGGTTTATTTCACTTGCACAAGTGGGGGACTTAGCATTGGGAAGCCAAGCCCCCCCCTGACCTCGGCCAGGCCAGGCTTTTATAGTAGAAACTCACAGTATTATTATTCATTACTTGTTACATTTGGATTGGCTTTTGGCCTACAGACCAGGGTCACAGAGAAGACAATTTTACACAGTCCAACCTTTTTGCAGAAATGCCACACACATTATTTTGTAGGTCACAAGATGTTGACTTAACTGAATGTTTAACCCACCATCCTATAGATGGGATATTAGGGGCTGTTCTTGTGGAATGTTTAACCCACAATTTTATAGACGGGGTATTAGAGGCTCTTCTTGTAAATACCACAGACGTTATCTCACATACCATGAGATGTTGACATAGCCCTTGACTGGGACTTTCTAGTTTGGGAGGAGGTAAGCTAACAAAGGGGAGCTAACAAAGGGGACCAGGCATTTTTCCATGAAAGCGGGGGTCCTACAAAAGCAGAGCAGGAAAAACGTATAAGCAGCCAGGGGTAAAAATCCATTTCTCAGTCCTTCACATGAAATTGAACAATCTGATTTTTTATGTGAGAAGGAAATTATACCACAGATTCATTAATGCCTTCAAAAGTAGTTGAAGACAGCTAAACTCTCACCATGCAGCATTTCTGTTCTAATCTTTGGTAACTGCTGTGGAGTTACTAATGATGGCTCCTTTGAGGATCTTCCAATGAGGACAAAGAGGGATGGGCTTGCTGAACAGAGACAAAAACTGATGGGATTAATATTCTTTATGCTTTTGGATATCTGAAATTATGTCATTAAAATAAAATTATGAGGCTTTTTTAAAGGACTTTAAAAGTCATAAAAAATGTACAATTCCTAGATAGTCAGATATTATGAGGCTTAAAAGCTATTGAGGATGGATCTCTTCCTTATAAAGACCAGCTTATAAAAATGAGGAACCAATACTGTAGGTCTCTGATTATTGGTAGAAATGGGAAGGGGGACCTAGACAGAGACATGGGGCTTTCTGGAATGGCAAAAAGAAATACTATTAACACCTTGCATTAGAGAGATCCAGATGTATGTCAATCACTTGGGCAAGAAAGCATCCCTAAGAAAAGTGGTTTCTTTCAGAAACTAAGAAATAATGCTAAGTAAATTAACTAAGCATTGTTGGAGGGCAAATGGTTTCCCTGTGACTGTCCGCTCTCATTCCAGAAGCATGTTCTGTGCGATGGCCCTTTGGTCATTGTCCATGCCCACCTTTATGGATGCCTCTGGTTATTTGGTAATAAACTCTGTCTTACATACTACATCTATGTCCCATCGAAATTCATTTGACAGGGATCCTAAGGACCTGAGAGCCAAAGGGAGGCCAGAGTGAGATCCTGGTAATGCAGTAGCTTAGCAAACAAGGAGAGAAAAGCTATGGGATAAATCATATTGGATTATTTATAAGAGTAAGGCCTTGGATCTATCAAAAGCTTTAAATTGTCCATTCTTAGTTTATTCAAAAAACCTAGTCCTGGTCTTTTTTTAAAGGAAATACATTATTTACTAGGATCTATATTGCATAAAACAAGCTATAATGCCACAGAAAAAATACTGTACAATAATCTGAGATAATAGTGAGAGACAAAAACCAGATAGATATAAAGATATGATTTGTAAAATATAAAAATGAAATGTGAAATATAAAGAAATAAGACACAATGCTAGTAATGCTAAGCAGCACAGACAGCAGCCAGTTTCCTTAACTTTGCTGTAGATTTTGTAAGAACAAATAAAAATTTTAAATTAGGGACTTAATTATTGAAAATAAGGAAATATTTTTTGCCTTCCTCTTCCTCAGAACATTTAGTTTAGGAAGTTTGTAATTGTAAATCATTTCTCCTTTAAAAATGTGTATCAATTTTTTTGAAGAGTGAATAGACCTTTTAGCCCAGGAGTGTCTTCCAGCTCCTAGGAACCATCCCTTTGAAATGTAAACACTCTAGCATAGCAGTCCACTCCTAGCTTCAGAGGGAAGACTGGAGTTTCACTTCTGTGGTCACTTGGCTTCAAGATGCAAAACCACCTTTGTCATAAAAACCTGAGGTTTTCTCTCTCCCTTCTTAATAAAGTCATTCTGATAACAGAAAATGGTCAGTCACTCACCAAGTGAAATTAGGATGAACTGTTGAGTAGCAATTTATTTTGAATAAATGCAAGAGCTTGTGTTGACTTGTGGATTTTAAGGATATGAAATTCCTCTGTCTTTGGAATTGCTCAGTGAGTGACCTGATGTTACAGTCTGGTTCAATGTTTAACCAATAGTGAAAGTGCTTTCTTTAGGCAGAGGATTTATGATGGTGAAAATATTTTGATTTGAATCATAATTATCATCCAATGATTCCAAAATTATGAGTTTCATTTTACTTGTAAAGGAAAATGTGTTTTATGATTAGAGTATATTTGTCTTTTCTTTCTTTCTTTATATTTTTTTTGACAAGGTCTCCCTGTAGCTCCAGCTGGCCTGGGACTCACTATGTAGACAAGGCTGGCCTTGAACTTAGAGAGATTCACCTGCCTCTTCCCACTGCTTGCTGGGATCAAAGGCATGTACCACCATACCAGGCCTACTAGGGTATTGATTTGCATTACTGGAAGCAAGAGGTTCCTTTCTCCTTCAAATTCTTTTGATTGAAGCTTTGTTCCAGTTTCTTCGGGGATGCTGGTGGTGAGTCTGAGAAACACATCACCACCACATGTAACCACAAGAAGTTCCACTAGACTCCTAAAAAGTCAACTTAATGCCAGTCCCAATTTAAAAATTATATTTTATTTATTTTTAAAATTTTGTATGTGAGCGTATTGCCTGCAGGTATACAAGTATTCCTATGTCCTGCAATGCCCTCAGAGAATGTCAGATTCCCCTGAAAATAAAGTTGCAGGCAGCTGTTAGGCTCTGTATGGGTACTGGGAACCAAACTCTGGTCCTTTGCAAGATTAGTCAGTGCTCTTAACCACTGAGCCATCTTTCCAGACCTCCAAGTCCCGAGGGTGCCCACGTTATTGTACTGTAATAAGTCCTATCTTCACACTTCATACTACTGAAATGGGGAGAAAGAGTCCCCTAGTGGGCTCTTAGTCTCATTCATAAAAGAATTTAAGAATGGACCCAAAGGGAAGCTTTAGGATAATTTTATTGGAATTTGAAGAAAAATCCTCAAGGCAGGGAAGCCGGGATCTCAGCAGCTGCCTGGAGGAGGAGAATGGAGGAACAAGGAAAGAAGCCAAAAAGTCATGCAGGTTTAGAGCCTGCATGGAGGTCAGACACATGGACTGGCTGTCACATGGCTGGGAGAAGGAAGCTTTAGAGAAAAAGTAGAGAAATACAAACATGCTGGGGCAGCCCAGAGCACAGAGAAAGCCCATTTAGAAAAGGGATACAAAGAAGAAAAAGAAGAGAAGGAAAGACTGCACTTTTCTGAATCAGAAAAGTGGGCAGACTTATGGAGAGCTACCTGTCTGTGGCTGGGTCCAGAAGCACAGCCCTGGGAAGTGGGATTCAGGCAGGAAAAGTTTACAGTCTCATTATCACACTCGGTATTCTGCCCATCTATTTAGTATAACCTAATGTGAACCCATCTTCCTTGGGGTGGTCCTATGATCAGGTGATTGACCAGTGAAACTGTAAATTTGGGTCTTTCAACAGATAAACTAGAGGGTTTATAGTCTATCGCAGTTACTTTTCTGTGGCTATTTGCTATCTAACACTATATGTTTCATCAATATTTCAATAGGGATTGCAAGAACTTGGGAAGTCAGGGGAGATCAGAGCAAGATCTTGATAACAACATCAAGCTTTGTATATCCTTTATTTAGAGAACTTTGTCAAGGTCTGACTTTTTCAGGCCTGTTAAATACAATAACTTTGAAAAATGACAATAGTTTGATAGCTGATGGGAAAGGCAGAAATGTCTCTCTTTAGAATTTCTCCTCTCTTAGCAGAGTTTCAGCATGATTATGATTATACTAGATGAAATTTCAGCTTCAGATAAAAAAGTAATTTCTTGGTGTCTGTGTATTTCATGGTAACAATACTTAAAGCCTCACAATTAGAAGCTCGGAGAGGAAAATGGACCAGATTTCACCCAAATTTAACAACTCTTTTGGTTTGTTTGGATTGGCTATGTTCTGGCAATTATTTGCACAGAAATAATGACACAGAGGAAAATGGGGACCCTTCTTAGGGTCCTTAGTGTCATTAATACAAGAATTTAAGAATGGGCTCAAATGGAAGCTTTAGGAAAATTTTACTAGATTTTAAGGAACCACCGGGGCAGGCAAGCTGTAAATCTCAGCAGCTGACCTGAGGAGAATGGAGGAAAGAGACAGAAACACACATGCTGTTTTAAAGCTGGTGTGGCGGTCAGACACATGAGAGACCAGCACTGAATGACAAGGAGGGAAACTTTACAGAAAGAGTAAAATAACCCAAAATGTTCCCAAAGTGCCAGGGAACGCTTGCTTAGAAAAGAGATAGATGACAAAGGAGGCTAAGCTTTTCTGAAGCATTCAGGAACGGGTACAGACTTAGGGATCTATTTGTCCGCTGCTGGCCCATATACTGCCTCAAGGACAAGGATTCTGAGCAGGAAAAATTTGGCGTCTTATTAATACACTAGATATTCTGCCTATCTCTTTAGTATAACTTAAGGTGAACCACTTTCCTAGGGGTAGTCCTACATCAGGTGTTTGATCTGGAAAAACTGGAAACGTGGGTCTCCACTCCAAGCCTTAAAGGACCTTTCTTGTTACTGTAACAATAAAAGATAAGTAAGCAGATAAATAAAAACAATATTTATACTAAACCCCTTTGGTTATTTATGTGAAATGTAAATTTTAATGAGGATCATTTAGTTAACTAATTAATAAAATTTGAAGCAGGATCTCAAAGTTTAGGCTCAAACACCCTCTTCCTGCCTCGGTCAGACTGAAACTATATAGTGTAAAACCATGCCTAGCTTACTGTCCTTTATTTATATCTATTGGGTCTAGCAACCTTCAATATGTGCCCATCGTAGTTATGCTTAGCACAGCCATTTTCCTCCTGGATAGAAATTTCTTAATTATAAGTAGAGTAAACTAGTTTTAAAATAAGTTAATTAGTCAAATATAATGAAACCAGCAAATACTTTCCAGGAAATTTCATTGGATAGAAATGTTCATTCAGAAGGTAAAAATGAGATATTAGTATTATTGCTTTTATTATTATTTTGTCTTTTTAAGACAGGGTTTCCCTGTAGCCCCAGCTGACCTGGAACTCACTGTAGAGAGCAGCACATTGGCTATCACTCAGAGATATGCCTACCTCCTCCTCTGGAGTACTGGGATTAACAGCCACCACGTCTGGCTGTTTCTATATCTTAAAAACTCATTTTCTCTTTTCGTATTTTTGTTCACATAAGCATTTTGAGAAGAAAACACAAAAATGTTTTTTAAATAAAAACTACTTTTTAGCATTCTTCAAACACACAGCATTTTACCTATAGTCAATGGCCTCTATTAGCTCGTAAATGCTCTCAGACACTTCTCTAGAGCATTTTGCTCCCTCCCTTGGCTATTATAGTTCGGAGGTATAGCAGGAAGGGAGTGCTTGAGAATGCTGGGTGGGGAGCTCATTTCCTCCCCTTTTGATAGCTTAGACACTAATGTCAGATCAGTTTAACAAAAGAACGAGCTGATAGTTCTGTCTGAACTCTGTGGTACCCTTATAACCAAAAGACTATATTTTCAATGTCCTTGGCATTGTTGACGAAAATTCCCTTTGCCACATTGTGAGAAATCCAGTAACCATCGCTTATTCTCCTCTCCCTTTCTGTACTGACATGCATGTGGAGTGAGAATACTCACTTTCCTTCCCCTTTTCCTAGACACATCCTGTTCCTCCTTGCCCCAGAACCTCATCACAAGATAGCAATGACCAATGGCTTTGAGGTTTTCACTGTTTAAGTTTTCAGTATTTCCTTTATGTTTATGCCTCTAATTGTTAATATGGTATCCTTGGAGGTGTGTGATAGCATATGCCATGTATTCTGGATTTGAGAAGATCACTGTGGTGTCATAGGATCAGTTCTGCCTTTTCTTGTTTTTATGAGACTCAAAGGGGCTTTTGCCTAAATTTCAGATTGAATCCAGAAAGTCCAACCATTTCATTACAATCACTGGCAAGTGATAATCCTTCATTCCATTATGACAAGCTCATTTCTTTTTTTGCCTTTAAAAAAAAATACAAAAAGTAGAACTCTAAGGGAAAGAATCATTTTAAGAGACAAAATTCAAATTAGATTTTATTCCTTATATATTTTTCCCTTATAAAATGGATTTGACATAGAATGGTTTCATAAACCATGGGCATTTTAAAGTATAAATTATAGCATTAGAAAAGATATATTGGCTGAATAAGTATATTTGCAAGTTTTATAAATAAATTTTGAATGATATACAAGCTAGAGGGCACAAGTACGAAGCGTGGTTTGAAGACTGATCTTCAATACTTTATAAATCAACCGCCACCTTTAGATGGACTTAATTTCTTTTATAGTAAAAGTTTTATTTTTTGATCTTCTCTTTTACATGTATAAGCTAGTATTCAGAAAATATGAAATCAAAACAAAACAAAATTGAAAAAAAACCCTCCAAACTCTTCTTTATTTTCTTTTCTGACAATTTCAAATTTTTGTGTAATGCCCCCTGCCAAGTTAAAACATAATTAATCTTTGTTAATTTAACATAGACTTAAAACTAAAGGCTCTTGTTCCATTTAAAAGAGAAATTTATTTTCATTTAAGTATTGGAATAAACAGAAAACCACCCAACAGATAACATATACTATAATTTTTCTTGTTTAAGGCATTTAAAATCAACTGTTTAATTTTAAAATAAGTTCTTCAGAAACATGTTGGCCTCTGCTATTGCTTTTGTATACATTACTGTGCGGAGCCAGGGATGAAGACTGCAAATCATATCTCCAGGCTCAACTAGTACTGGCAAAAGATCAGAAAAATATAGGGCAAGAGCAGCTTCTGGCTTCCAGCTCATTTACAGTGTGAGCTGCCGCTAGTTGATGTTATGATGTTGGAAGACAGGTGACAGGCTCTCTTAATCCAGATGGAAACAACAGTTTTGCTTGTGGAATGTTCCAGAATCAGACCGTAGTGAAGCATCAGGCATCTATTCCAAGGCGAGTACGTTAGTCGCTTCTGTTCTCTAGATACGCTCCCTGCTCCTTTTTGGCTCCTCAGTTTTCATCACCATTTGGTTCTAGTCAGCCCAGCATCTTTACTACCAATTTCTGCTGCTCTGGGTTTAGATTCCTAATGTTATTTTGGTTCTCCTGACAATATACAGATAAGAAACTGCTAGAACTTTTATGCTACAAACAGAACAGATATCTTTGACAAGAATGAAAAGGAACTTCAAAATCTATGTTCCCTGTGAAGCATGGTTTATCATATTCTAAACAAATGAACTACATTCATAATCCTGAACTGGAAACACAAGTGTGCCACATAGTAGACCCCAAAGGCTCTCCGAAAGGTAAACTTTGTTTGCAGATTTGTACTTTACATGGATGGCCTCGGGTCAGTAACATGACTAAGTGAATAAAGATACTTGCTGCCAAGTCTGATGACCTGAGTCTATGGCACACATGATAGAAAAGAACTGACTCCTGCAAGTTGTTTGTACTCCACCCTCATGCTGTGCATGCTAAGTTCTACACACACAGACACACACAGACATACACACAGATGACACACATAAAATACATGAATAAATGGAATAAATTTTTTGGACAGAGTTTCCAGTCAAAAAAGTCACTATGTAGATCAGGTTGGCCTCCATCTTACAGAGATCCATCTGCCTCTAACTCCCAAGGACTGACATTAAAGGCTTATGCCTACCAATTAAGAAAGATGAATGATACCAAAACAAGATAAATCCAAGGATTTCTACAACAAAAAATAATCTTAGAAGATGCTTTAGTCCTAGAAAAATCACTGGAGTCAATTCTTAAAACCATGAAAGTTGGAAAGAAATGGAAAATCATTTCAGAAATCAAGGGTCAATCTCCGTAAAAATATATATAGAAGGGAAGAAGAATCTCAGAGGAAGGTAAACCAAGAGAGTCTCTTGACAGAACTACTCATAAAAATTGTCTAAGGGGCTGTTGTCTGAACAGCCAGGAGACGCCAACACAGGGAGGCTGAGTGGGACAACATGAAAAGTTAAAAACAAGGGTAAAATGGTAAGGTTTTTCCTGGTGTGGTGGTACAGCCTTTAACCCCAACACTTGGGAGGCAGAGGCAGGTAGAGCTCTGTGAGATCCAAGCAAGCCTGGTCTACATAGTGAGTTCCAGGCCAGCTGGGGCTTCAGATAGACCCTGTCTCCAAACAAACAACAAACACAAGCAAACAAGAAGTAGATTTTTGTTCCATATTTTGAACTGTGTTTGAAGTTAAAACTAAAATGATGATGTGGTTCTTAAAACTTGTAGAGGAAATAATATTATTTATCTTTACAAGTTGGGTGAGTAAAGCAAATGGTTATCAGCAAATGTAGTTTCTATACGCACTCAAAGCAATAGAACGATCATAGCAATACATGGTGGGATGAACACTGTAATATCTACAGCAACCAGGTTGCTGTACATACAAACTCAGAGATTATTTAACAGTAGTATAAACCAAAGCAGATTTCTAAAATACATCTAAGCAAACCATGTAATAATAAAAAGTGAGAAATAAAGAAATGAAAACATGCAGAGAAATAAATGGGTCTTGGTGGTTACAGTCTGGCCCTCCTTCCCACTAGAACCTTCTGCCTCCTTCCCCTGAGATGTGAGCATTCAGAGCCATACATTGCCACCATGAACCCCAGCTTGCCTTTCCTGCCATGATGAGTAAAACTGGGAGCTGGCGAGATGGCTCAGCAGTTAAGAACACTGGCTGTTCTTGAAGAGGACCAGGGTTTGGTTCCCAGCACACACATGACAGCTAACAACTGTCTGTAACTTCAGTTCCAGGGGACCTTATGCCCTCTTCTGACCTCCATGGGCATTGCATGACATGGGTGCACTTACATACATGCAAACAATACACTCATACACATAAAATAAAAATAAGTAAAATATAAATAATAATAAAAACTAGAGCTACGAGTCTTTATCTGTCTCAAGTTGCTTCTTTCATGTGTTCTGTCTCTAAAATGAGAACGATAACTAAATCAATGCCACAGCAATAGATGACACAGAAGCAGCTGAATAAAGGGGCCTGTCTTGCTTTGATCTGGTTTTCTAACCTCCTATAAGCCTATCATTTAAAAAAATGTGGGTTGCATTTATATAAGTGAATCCATGTCATGTGATGCCCATGGAAGATGGAATAGGATGTTGGAACTCCTAGAACTGGAGTTATGGATGTTTTTTAGCCGCTACAGGTGTGCTGAGATTCGAACCTGGATCTTCTGAAAGAGCAACCAGTGCTCTTAACCTCTGAGCCATTTCCCCATCTCCAAGCCTATCATTCTTTGAAAAATGATGAAGTGTTTTCTAAGTTAAGTTTTTAAAAATGTGGCACATGAGAACTTGATGAAAATAAGAAAGTTTGATTCTCTTTACTGCATTTATATAATCCCAGAAAAGCATGGCATTTTTATGTGTAATTGTTGCTGAGAAAATTTGATACTATTATGTTTGATTTGTAAAGTGGTATTAACATTTCAGTCCCAGCCAGTTGTTCTGGGCTTGACAGCAGGATGTCTCATTTACTTTTTCTGTCACTGTGTTAAAATACCAGTCAATAAAGAAACTTCTTTTGGTACACAGTTTGCAGTTACAATCCATCAAGGGCCGGGACGTCCCAACAGCAGAGCCTGAGGCAGCTGCTCACATTCATTCACAGTGGAAAAGCACAGTGATGACTGCTCGTGCTCAGTTCTCTTTCTCCTTTTTGTACAGCCCAGGGACCCATTACAGGGAAGGGAGACACCCACAGTTAGTGGTTCACCACAGGACTGACCAGAGGCCCTTCTCCCAAGTAAGTCTAGATTTAATCAAGTGACAGCTGAGCTTAGATATCTCATAGGCATGAAGCAGTGTGCTGAATTTGCCCACGGTATTGTCTCCAGGAAGGACAGAGTTGAAGACTGCGCTGTCTTTTTTTGTCCTCAGAACTGACCTTTTGGTACCACAGGACTCATCATGTTTTACATTTTTAAAAATTATTTACTTAATTTGTATTTATTTTTATTTTATGTATATGAGTATTTGTCTACATTTATGCATCTGCACCAATAGATGCAGAAGTCCACAGAGGGCAGAAAAGGGTGTTAGATCCTCTGGAATTGGTGTTACAGATGATTGTTAACTGCTCTGTGTGAGAACCAACTCGGGTCCTTTGGAATAGCACTATGTGTTCTTAAATACTGAGCAATCTCTCCAGCTGCCTTCCTTCTCCTGCCTTCCTTCTCCCTGGATGACGCCCCCCGATTTTGGACACACTATGTAGCCTTGGCTGAACTAAGACATGCTATGCAGACCAGGCTGGCCTTGAACTCACAATGATCCACCCGCCTCTGCCTCCAGGATGTTGGGATTAAAGATGTGCACCATCCTGTTCAGTTTCAGTGTCTGTTTTCAAAGGTTAGCTTCTACTCCACCAAAAGTCAATGATTCCAGAATAGAGTTTAAGAATTTCCCATTCTATATTTTGTTTACAATTAATTGTAGTTTTGTTTCCTACCAATAACAAGTAAGCACTTCTATAAGACAATCAGTATTGTATATGTGGTTATGAATGAAAAATTTTTTTCATTTCTACATTTAATAATCTTAAGATTACATATTTAACATGAAAAACGAGAGAAAATATGAAATATTAACTTGATATGAATCAAACAAGAAAGGTGATTAAACTACTTTTGGTGGAGCAAGAAAACTGTAAATGCTACAGAGTTAAGGTTTACCCAATAAAATTGGTGATAAAACTATCACAGACTATTCCCTTTACTACTCAACTGGTGGTAATTGGTATATATATATATATATATATATATATATATATATATATATCTTAAATAGTATGCATATATACATATATATTTAAAATAACTTTAATATTGTGTTAACTACCAAAGATCTATTACTTCATACTTTTCAATGGATAAAACACTGAGAAAAAAATACATAAACTTCAAACTCTCATTGTTTTTGTAGATAATACTCAAGATGAACTGGTCAACAGAAAATGTTGCACTAACAAAGAAAAAATATATTGCCTGTAAATGAAAAGGACAATTGAAAAGTCAAAACTGCGATGATTAACTTAGAACTTATTTGCAAAGACAGCAATCGTTTAAACCTATGGTGAAGTTTTAAACTGTAGTTATGAGCAAATCTGTGCAGAGTTTAGTAAGAAACTGGCAAGATGAAAAAGTTTTATAAAATGATGTTTGTCCTTCTAATATGCAAGGACAGTCTGAGTGACTAGCTGAGAAATGAATGCTCATCTTTTTACTTTAAGTTGTAAATCATTTTATAAAAATAATTAGTAGTGCACTAGAAAAAAATAAGTTAAAAGTTATTTTTGTTAATGTGTAGGAAAACATATGGAAAGCAATCTATGATGCTGACTTGGGCAGGAAAGGCAGTCTTTCACATCATGTATGCCAGGTATCACTGGTAGTACTAATCTCTCCATATACCTGGTATGTAGCTGGCAGTCAGGCATCTGAGGACCTTTGGATGAACTGGGAATAAGTGGATGTATCTAGTGGTATATGTGTCCCAGACTGCCAAAAACTCTTGGGTCTGTGTGTACTAATCTTGTAGCCAAAAAATTTCTGTTCTTAGATACTGGCTCTCCCACTGGACAATTGTAGATCAGCACAGAGCATTCTTGTGCTTGGTTGGCATCCTTTTGCCTGGGCTTCAAGTAACCTAGCTCCATTTTATTCAGGCAGGACTTAGAATAATTGATTGAGTTTCTCCTTCTTTACATATCACAATGCATCCTCCACCCCTTGAGACAGTCTTCTAGTCTTTCTGAAGCAATGTGTGTCTGTGTATCTCTCTCTCTCTCTCTCTCTCTCTTTCTCTCTCTCTGTATTAGATATAAACTTTTAACCTCTAGATTTTCTGATTTGGTTTTCATCTATTATATGAAGTTATAATGGGTTGTTTTACTTATCAAATCATTAGTAGTTTTAGGTTCTAGGAATAGAATCAGAAGGAAATAATGGCACAGGAGAGCCTACTCTTTCCACTCTTTGCATCTTTGCCAGTGCTTTCCAGCAAGGTCCTGGGATGACCTCCTGTCTCAGTTCCTGCAGTTGTCCCATATTAAAGCGCCAGCTGTACTAATTCACCATTTCCTTGAGCTGAGTGGTGATTCCTCTCCTACTTGTCTCCAAATGGGGCCTCGCTTCTACTTTTAGTTTCTAGACCTAGTTTCTTGATTTCAGATTTTCTTCTGCCAGTTCCCTTCCCTGGATCCTCAGTTCTGCTTGAGTGCGGGACTCATTCCAGAGTTGCTTTTTAAAGAACTCTCCTTGATGATGAGCACCCATCTGACCCCTGAGCATTATAGCCCTGAGGTCCTGGAGATAAAGCTGTGCTTAAGCCCCAGATTGGAAGAATAAGCTTCAAAAGGAAATGAATTGCAGAGCACAGTCAAATTTAAGTAAGCCTTAAATAACGAATAACTGCTTGATTGCTATAGTTTGAATGTGTCCCTTCAACATTTTCATTGAAACTTAATTTTAGTGCAACACCTTTAAGGTTTCAGGCCTTTCAGAAGTCATGCCACCAGGAGGCCTTCTCCCTCATGAACTGGGTTTGTGGCCTTTGTAAAAGAGGCTTTTGCTTTATGTTGCCTTTGGGACGATTTTGCTACTGTGCTATGGAGACATACGATCCATGTTCGGGCATAGGAAGAGACAACATCTTAGACACAGGGACAGTTCTCAGCAGATACTTAATTTGCTAGCACCAGCCTCCAGAACAGTAAAAACTAAATTTCTGTCTCTTACGAATTACCCACTTGCAGGTATTCTGTTACAACAGGACAAATGGGCAATGATGAAGCTCCAGGTGAAATGCTGTTTTTTCATTTATGCTGCACTATGTTGGCATGTATCATGAAAGTTTCCTGACTCTTTAGAAGACAAAGAAAGGTCAGGATTCTGTTCATGTTAGAAATGATGATTGGTTATTTGCTTTTATTTTTTACCTTTTCATACCTTACACCCAAAATTTATATACAATCAGAACCTAGGCATTAAAATCTCTCCAGTAAGCTTTGGTCACTTCTTGAACTTACTAAACTCATATAAGTCAGGAGTAAGATCATTGAAAGGCATAATTGAAAATCTCAGCTAGATTAAAGTAATTCCAGTGGCATACACAAACACTGAAGAACAATGAGAAAGCACTGTTCATTCTTTTATTCCCTCTTCGTCCCTCTTTTTTAATAAGAGGTTTGAGAAAGAGCTCGGGCCAGTAGTCTGAGGAGCCACGTTATGTGTTTCCAATCACCATCTTGAGAAGTATTTATTCTGATAATTATTCTATCTAAATTTTCCTTTTGTAATTAGACATCTCAAAAATTTCCCTGAAATTTGCTATAAGTAAACAAATCATGGGACATGGATGCACTTTTCCAACTGTAAGTCACAGATACACAGAACATTTATATAGGGAAAAAGAACATGAGTCTTCAGGGTTCAGCTTGGGTCTTAACCCTTAGATGTGGGCTAGCTGTCACAGGCTTCTCACGTTTAAATATTGTTCTCAGTGACTGTGATGATTAGTCTTGTCAACATGATTGGATCTGGGATCAACAAAGAGCCATGCATGTAGACATATCTGTAAGAGTGTTCCCTGGAAGATTAAATGAGGGGGAAGACTCCCCCCGCAGAGTGGTAGTACCTTTTAGTAGAAGCCTAGGTAAGGAGGTTCAAAGAAAAAGCTATTGTTTTTTGCCTGCACACCTTGCTGGGAATGCATCTACTATGTCGCCACCTCTCCTGCCATCCTCTACTGCCATGACATTGTTTCTTCAGAACTTCAGTGTGAACTGAAGACCAGTGGCTTTTTGGGAATCCTCTGGACCTTCAGCGCCAGATCAAGAATTCTGAGGCATCCAGTCTCATAAACACTGACCAGGTTCTATGTCTCTCCAGCATGAAGGCAGCAACATTAGGCTTAGTGTGTATCAGCTAAGCCAAGTTAATAAATCCCCATTCAGTATCTATTCATTCTGTCTGTCCTGTTCCTCTAATACAGCAACTTTCAATGTCTTTCCAATTCTGGACTCTTTCCTACTTTACAGGCTTCATGATTCATAGGCAATATATTTTTTTAGGTTGTAAAAAATATATTGAATTGTATTTGTAAGATTACTGAAATATAAACTCAATTTTCAATCTTGTGATTTTTATTTTACTGATATAAAAATAATTTCCTCAGAGGGAGACCTTGTCGCACAAAGACCCCAATTTGTTTTTTCCTATTCTAAGAAAAAGTTATACAGAAAAATAGAGTAGCAGTCTGAATTTTCCCAAAGCATGTTTCTCTAGTTTTCTTTGACTCTGCATTATGATGCCCATTTTTTATAGAGTTTATCTTCTCAGAGAGGTAAGTTATAGCAGATTCTATTTAAGAAAGACATGCATAATTTGAACTAATAAAATACCATATTAGAATCCAAGTCTATCTAAAAATAATTTAATTCCATCATGTAAGTGTAAATTTCAGACAAGAATGCTCTTGTCAAAGAAATCTCTTCAGACTCAGTTAGCAGTTAGGTAGGCAAAATGGTCGTGCATGAGAAGCTGTGCAGGGTGTAACAATGAACAGTTTTGGCTTAAATTCTAGAGATAGTTTGGGGGCAGCTGGATAAAATCATGTATGCATTTGAGTTGCACTCAAAGCTTTACTGGAAGTCAGTATCGAAAAGAAAGAAAAATAAAAACATTCTCACTGTATACAAACATTTGTTTGCAAATTTATTTTATTTAATAGCTCCCAATGGCTGAAGATTTCAATATCAAATCATTGTTTTATCAGAAAATGTGCCTAAAATAAGTTTCATGATATTTTGACGGAAGTTGTTGGTCTTTGTATAGGTTCAAATGGTTTATTTTTCAGGACGTTGTGGAGCCTGCTTAAATCATCTATGTGGGAATAAATCATGTGTGGGGACGTTATAAGAAAAATGAAGCATTGTCGCCATTGTCTAGAAGAACAAATGAAAGCTACGGGTCATGTTTGAAACACTAAATTGCACAAAGTGTCATTTATATTTGGCTTTGGGACATAAGGCAATACAGAAAACAGAGAGGAGAGTGGTTCTTTTGCACAGGTGTGCAGTCACCCCACGCGTGCACCTCCATGTGCACAACCCCACACCATCTTTCTCACGTATAGAGAAACTTAAGAACTCTGGGTCTGAAATCAGCCTACAGAATCATTAATCTACGATGAAATAATGTGGGACTTTCCCTTTCAAAATTTGTAAATTAGGAAAGAGTCTGGGTAAAAGATCTCTAAATACGTATTCCTAATCAAATATTCCTATCAACATTTACAGTCTTTAAATCCAAGAGTGACGGAAGAATGAAAGGTACGTCCAGGGGGAAGAAAAATACTCATGCAAAGTAGAAACATCACCAGTTAAAAATTATAATAAATCAGAGTTGGAGAGCTGGCTCAGAAGTTAAGAGCACTGGCTGTTCTTCCAGAAAACCAAGGATCGGTTCCCAGCATCCTCTCATACACATAAAATAAAAATAAACCTTAAAAAAATCACAAATCACAATGAATAAAACATTTTTTGAGGATAACTTCTATTTATGTGGTAAGTTTTCTCATAAAATGTATAAGCTATTTTGAAAAAACAACACAGTATACTCGATTTGTTAAGGTTCTTCAGTTTTATAATCAAGGGGTTGTACTGAGTGCTAATTTTTTTCAGTTCTAATATTCTATGAGTTAATATATTAAAAAATGGTCCCAGTGGCTCATCTGAGTAATAGAAAAGATAGCTAAAACATATGAAACCTGGCCATGTAACTCTTTTCATTAGTTGATAACAAAGACAAGTATTAAGGAATCAAAAATAGTATCCAAAGTACTCAGTCATGCACTCAGGCATTAGTCAGTGTCCCCACTTCCAAATCTGCCTGATCATCGACTATGTTACATTGCTTTGTTTTATTAAAGAATTCCAGAACCCATAGACCCCACTGCTGGACATTTTGTTTTGTTACTTCAGGAGTGTAATCAAGATTTTCATTTTTTCAGATCCTTGATATTCTGATTTGTACAAAGAGGCAGAAACAACAGATCACACCAGACTGCCTGGAAACAGGGATGGAGAGGAGCTGATACATTGCACAGTCTTTGGGCACCAGTGTTCACAGCAAGATTTTTGATTCATCATTGCATGCCCCAAAAAACCACGTTCCAGGTGTTTTTTTCCCCTCTAGTGAAAAAGCACAGAGTAATTGAAACCTGGTATCTAGGCTACTCTCCCATGGTAGAAAAAATTAGCCCCTGGAAGAAGCAATAATTAGAAGAGTAGAGGTATAGCCTTCACTCACCATCTGGGCCAAATTCATATTCTAGACATGTAATTCCACTGAAGTCCTGGAACTTACTGCAAACCATGAATCTACACATTGCCATGCTACACGCTTGAGCATTTTAAGGCAGTTTGTGATTTACAAATGACAAATTATTGACTTTACTTCAAATCATGGTGTAACAAAATGAATTCCTCTAAGTGGTCATATTAGTATAAAGAAAAAACCTGCCAAACTTGTTTAGAACAAGAATTTCTTAAGTCTGGGAAATAGAATTAATGTTTAACTCACAGTGTAACATAACTGGTTTTAGACAGGGACAGTGGAAAGAAAAAAGTTGCTTTTAAGATCATCCATGTAGGATGGAATGATCCCTGTAGATAATTCCAAGTACTTCACTATTCCTATTTCTTCTAGGATACCGCTCAGTCTAGATTTAATGCATCTGATGAAAGCAAAGTACAGCCAAGATACACTCCACTGCTGCTTATGCTACCGTGAGCGCCAAAACTTAGTGTAAGGCCTTTTTTACACAGTATAAGAAACATAATTCAGCAATCAATGAAATATTGTTCCTGAATCTTCCTTGTTATTAAAAAATTGATATTTTCTCTACTAATTTTTGGGAAAAGTTTAGAAAAGGGAGAACAAAACAACAACAAAGAATGACTTACCTCTGCATAGATAAGACTCCAGATAATGCCTGGCTGCTTTAAACTAAAAACTTACCACAATGTTAACAAAAAGTAAAATTCACTGTAATTTAATTCCTGTCTGCATCTCATTTAGGGAATGTTTTTTACTGAGGCTGACAAAATAAATTCATTTCTTTGTCCTGTCATTGTTAAGGCAGTCTTATGATACTGGTTCCAAGAACCAAGTATACAGTTAAAGCCATGTGAGACTACCAGAAGAGTTATAAAAGCATTTATGAACATTCTTTTCTTGCTTTAGAAGGCTGAACTGTTAAACTTGAGACATGTTTATTGAAAAGAATAAACAAAATCAGCATTATCAGCTTATCTTCATATGTTAAGATGTTATTTAAGATCCGTATCTAGAAAATTACCAGTGTTAGGTATGTGTATAATTCTTATTTTTCAATGTAGCTGTGACCGAGGAAGTGATTAAATAGTATATGAATGTCAGATGTCTCAGGTGGATACCTATTAAAAGGTATACAAAATATAAATAAGACTGTATATTTTTCAAAACTTCAAAATAAACACAAAGAATCTATAGGTATACATGTTGTAATTTCAAAGTCAACACTAGCACATAAATTTTTCTTATCTAAATACACACTAGAATACTTCCTGTGACAACACATGCACCTACAAACACATGACCATGCATATAACCTTGCTTTCTGCATTTGCAAGGAAGTTAGAATATACAATATTGTACATTGTGTCAACTTAAATCATATTAGAAAATCAATGAAGATGATAATAAAAAAACTCTGACCTAAGAAATCAAAATACAAGGAGATAATTGTTCTATAGATTAAAAACACTGAAGACTGATGGAGAGTTAGGGTTTAAATTCCTTGTCCCAGTGATCTTAAAAAGACACAGAAGAGAACAGGACTGGTTGTACACAATCCGAATATTCAGTTTGGCAACAGGGACTAGACTTCTTGAAATCCAGAAATCCAGGCTAGAGACTTAGACCATTGGGGCATCAGATCCCATAGGGACATTATAGCTGTGACCAGTCCTCCGTAAGGCAGGGGGTGCCGATGGAGATCTGGATGCCCATCTGGATGGGAGCCTGCGATTTGCTGGCCTAGCAGGTCGGGAAAATCCTTTTCCATTGGAGGCTTTCATTGCTATGGATTCCTAAAACACAAACAAAGGTATTAATCTCCCAATATGTGCCAATAGTGGACTTAAAAGATGGAGTTCAACTATAGGACTAATGTTTTAACAAATTTACAAGCTAAAAAAAAAACACTAAAAATGATAGGAGATTCTAATAGCTGTAGCCTTGAATGTTTTAATGGAAGCTAGCTTTAATCAAACTCTAATTTGTATTGTTTTTTATTTTTATTTCATGTGTATGAGTGCTATGCTTGCATGTAGGTAAGTGCACTTGTGTTGCGCAAAGCCCACAGAGGTCAGAAGAGGGAGTTGGATACCCTAGAGCTGGAGTTACAGACAGTTGTTAGCTGTCATGTAGATGCTGGGATTCAAACCTGGGTCTTCTGCCCAGTGCTCTTAAACCCCGAGTCAACTCTTTAGCCCCTCAAACTACAATTTGAATACAAAATATAACACCTGATAATCTTGTAGAACTATTATCTCAAGATTTCAAAGTTCATGTACAATAACTTAAATATGATGGAACCACGGAGATTTCTTGGTGGTAGATTAGGTTGTATGAGTGTTATCAGAAGACAATTTATTGTAGAACTTGTTTAAATACATTAGATTGTGCACACATCTAGCAGTCAGAAGTCAAAGGCAAACAAAGTGTCTGATTTTATAGATTTCTATTTTTAATTATGTGTATGTCTATAGAGGGTATGTACATATGAAAGGAGGTGTTTATGGATGTCAGAAAAGGACATCTGATTCCCAGAGCTGAAGTTACAGGCAGTTATGAGCTGCCATGTGGATGCTGAGAACTGAATTTAGGTCCTTTGTAAGAGCAGCCAGTGGTCTTAACTGCTGAGCCACCGCTCCAGCTCCACATTTGATTTTTTAAAAAATTTCTTTTGGATGTATATATTGTTTTATGTGTATGTGTGTTTTGCCTGTAAGTGTACCCATGTGTGCAATGCCTGCAGAGGCCAGAAGGGGCATCACATTCCCTGGAACTGGAGTTACAAACACCTGCTATGCAGGTCCTGAGAAGAGAACCCAGATCTTGTGCAAGAACAACCAGGGCTCTTAATCACTGAGGCGCCCCCACATCTCATCTTTTAAAAAGAAGGATCCCTGTTTCGCTCTCTCACAAAAGTTTAGAAATTAGTATTAAAATCTACCTGGTGAAGGGAGGGTGAGACTCTAGTGCTATGGATCAAATCTAGGGCCTCACACATGCTGGGGATGCATTCTCTCACTGAACTACACTCAACGCCCTAATAACACTTTCAAATACAACTTATAATTGCTAGAAATTAAAAAAGTTATCATCTATTTTAGCATCTTCTGGTTAGTGAAAATCTTTTCCTTCTCTTTCATTTTTTTTCATCTTTAGATTGGTTTAATGAAAGGCAAGCATCCTTTAATCTTAATAATTAAAAAATTTTAAAGCTTCCATGACATGTTTTATGACCTTGGTTCCAACTGACCTTCTTAACAAAGATTCTTTCATCTGAGATTTGTTGTGTGGAATTTCTATATTTTAGCCACAATCTCACGGTAACCTGCATCTTCTCATTGTCTCTTTGGAGACCTATTTTAAATTTATTCAAGGATTAAAATATATAAAACAATATAGTGCTTTTAGCCACTGAACCATCTCTACAGCCCCTCCGCAACTTCTTGAAAAACGTTCATAAAAATTCCATACACAAAAGGGCATGTTATAAGTGTTTATAGTAAATACCAATTTCTTTGATCTTTTCTTTGTCTCATTTTAAAATTATTTTTTTCTTATTTTATGTGTATGAGTATATTGCCTTTATGTGTGTATGTGCACCTATGTTGTGCAATGCCCGTGGAGGTCAGAAAAAGGAGCCCAAGACCCTGGGAATTGAACCCAGGTCCTCTGCAAGAGGACCACTGAGCTATCTCTCTAGCCCTATGATCTTTTTTCTTATAATTAATGGAGACTATGCTTTGTATAAATGGACATAGACAAAGAAAATGGTAAAATACCTTTAAATAACCAGGTATTGTTAATTTTCACACAAAGAATATCTATGGCTAACAGCTGTATTCCCATAGACTGTCCTGTAGTGTACAGACAGGAGAACTCTGTGAAACCTTGCTGTGCTGGATAGCTTTGGTGTCAACTTGATACACTGGGGTTGAGGGAGCCTCAACCGGGGAATTGCCTTCATTGGACGGGCCTGTGGCCATGTCTGTGGGGTATTTTCTTGATTGTTGAGTGCTGCAGGAGGGCGGTGCCATCCTGGGCAGGTTGTTCTGTACTGTATAAGAAAGCAAGCTGAGCATGGGCCAGGGGAGCAAGCCAGTAAGCAGCATCCCTCCATGGCCTGTGCTCCAGCTCCTGACTCCAGGTTCCTGCCTTGAGTTCCTACCTTGGACTGCCTGATGCACTGTGACCAAGGAGATGTAAGCTAAAAAATAAATCCTTTCCTCCCCAAGTTGGTATTGGTCAGAGTGTTTTGTCACAGCAATGGAGAAGCTAACTAAAACAACTGCATTCATGATTACGCACTTTACCCAAACTCACATTTATGTGACTAATCCTATGAGGGCATGAGTGAAATGATGAGAAAAGACTCAATCACAGTAACTGAGAAGTCGAAGTTATGTAATATGTCTCAATATAGTTAAATAACAAACCTTGAAAAAATAAAATTGTGTAGATCAACTAATATGCAGTCTGGATTTTATTCAAGAAGGAAGACTATATACAGTTGGCCTTCCTGAGTTTCTTGAAGGCACTATCTATTAATTTTACTATTTATTTATTTATATTTTTAAGACAGGGTCCAACTATGTAGGCCTGGCTGGTCTGGAACTCACTATGTAGACCATAGTGGCCTAGACTCACAGAAGTCTGTCTCCCTGTGCCTCTCATGAACTGGATATGGTGTGTACCACCTAATATTATTTATTTTAAAAAGTTACCATGTATCCGTTTCCACATCAAAAATGAAACCTTAAATTTGTATTAGATTATTTTCTCACAGAGGATCAAGAGGCAAAAAAGATGCCAAAATACGCCTGTATCCTACTAATAAGAATGAGCCACTGTGCTGACCTCAGAGCTATTGCTAAACATGGATGGAGTCCAACTAAAATTCCAAGTTTGCTTTTCCAACTCTCTTATCTTGAGCATTTATTTTTATTTTATTTTATTTATTTATTTTTGGTCGTTTTGAACCAAAACGACCTGTATCCTCAGCTGTCCTGGAATTCACTATGTAGACCAGGCTGGCCTCAAACTCACAGAGATTTGTCTGCTTCTGCCTTCCAAATGTGGGGATTAAAAGCACAGACCACCATGCCAGGCTCTGTTATCATGTTACCATGTTATCTGAATCTGCCCTTTGCTCCACCTGATAATCTCTACAAAAAGCTGTTTCTAAAAGTTTAATCTCTTGTTTCATTTGACACATTTCTAAATGTTGACTCAACATGCCACCACCACTTACATCAGAATCACATTTGGTCCAGTTATCCCTGAAGCATTTAGACTTCTGCAATGCTGACCCAGTTGCTGCATCATAGGTTTTCAGCAGCTTTTCTACAACGCCATAATTTGACCTGGGATCAGCTGACCTTGGCCGGCCAGAAAAATTGCTTGGTGTCCAGTCATTCTCTTGGAACATATGCTGGTAACTGCGAGGACTCACACGCTCCTGCAATTGTTTGACGAGGCCCACTGTGGATATCTTTGTGGGATTACTGGACACATTTTCCGTGTGTCCAGGCAAGTGGTTGTTAGCTTTCGGAACACTAATCCCACTGTCACTTTCTGATACATCACCTCCATGAGTAGTTAAGCTGTCAAAGGGACGATCTTCAGATGATTTTGAGTAACTTTGATTTTGCTGTATTGCATGACAATTTCTGTCTGTTCTAAATACAGTTCTGTTAAATTCATCAATCTTTGCTGCCAGCTTTTCATTCCTTGGAGTCCTTTCAAAGTTGCAATTGTAATTTCTGGGTGGACCACCGCTCTGTGTCATTAAATGACTGTAGTCACTTCTTACATGAAGCTCAAGATGAGATCTAGCAGGATTATCTGGGATCATCTTTTCAAGCTTTGCCTCATTGGAAGTAGAGCTAGTTTTCTGAAACCACATAGGAGGGTTCTCTTTTGTACATTCTCCAATATCACAGTACCATGTATTAAGTCCTATGTCTTCATTACCTGGAGGTTTGCTGTTTATTTGGACTTCTGGTGTCAGAGAGGAAAATATGGCATCTTTTGAACTCTTCCCTTCATATGGACACAAAAGGGAATGAGAATCCCAGTTCCTCTCACCTTGACTCTCGGAGGCCACTGACCTGTGTTCTAAACTTTCCTTCAGTCTTTCTTGGGCTTGTTCAGAATATGAGCTGGGAAAATTTCGAGAGGTGCTTCTTGGAGGAGGAACTGGTGGAATTTCATTTCTTTGTAAATCAATTGTATCAATTCCACCTTTTTTCACAGAATCGCTCTGGAGACCTTTGGCACAGTTCAAATTCTTTCTATTTTTTTGTTTTTCTTTCTCTAAATTGCTTGAAAGAATTCCCTGGCCTTTGTTGATCAAGTAGTCTCCATGAGCCACATTGATTGCATTTGGCATTTCCTGGAGGAGAGAGTCTGACTTCATCCTAAACAATTATAAAACACGGTATATTAGTGGCAACTGTATAAGCTCTTAAAAGAAATCATAGCTTAAACAGTGCATTTCTGCTATAGGAAAAAGAGAGTCACAATTTCCACAGACATCTTTTTAAACCAAAATCCACTGATTGAAGACGTCAGTCCTCTTTACGGCAGGACAGAGAACTCTTGGTGCCGCATTCGAGGGTTTGACCTGAGCCCTTCAAATTATCCTTCACTTTCCCTCCCCTGAAGCTTCACACCGAACCAAAGTAGACCATGTGCTCCCTTGTGATTCTGCTCTATTTGGAAAAAATTATTTTTATTGTCTGTGTGTGAGTGCTTCATCTCCATGCATGTAAGCGTACCACTGTCCTGCAATGCGGCTAACCCTCTGGAACGTAGGTACAGTGGGGATGTAAGCCACCATGTGGGTACTGAGAACTGAGCTCTGGGTCGTCTGCAAGAGCAACAGTGCTCTTAACTGCTGAGTCATTGCTCCAGCCCCAGTAATTCTGCACTTGACACTCCCATTTCTGTAGATTTTCTCTTGTCATATCCTTCCTTCTTTTCCTATGGAATTCCTGTTCATAATTCCTATTCAGTCTTAATTCCTCTCCTTGAATTTAAAGTAGCATTTAAAATACTGTAAATCTGAATAAAGCACAATGAGATCTAAGTAACTCCAAATGAAAGTTGTCTTTCTGAACTTAAAAGGAAAGTAAGATTTTTTGTTTTGATGAATCAAGGAAAGAGGATCAAAGCAAAGTAACTTCTGATTAAAAATAATGTAGGCACCAAGGGAACACATAGCACCTAGATGGATTTCAAGCAGAGTGAGAGGCTCATGAAGAATGAGACAAAAACACTAGCTCATGCCAAAATGTAATGTCTTTGAAAAATTATAATGTCTCAGCTGTGAAGAATGTACACCGCTCTCACAGAGGACCTGGATTTGGTTCTCAGCACCCACATCAGGCAGGTCACAACGGCTTGTAACTCCAGCTCTGAGGGATGTGACATGCTCTTCCGAACGCCATTCACTGCACTTGTACTCATGTGAACATGAACATACACAGTTATACATATACACATAATTTTAAAAATAGTAAAAATAAATCTTTAAAAAGAAGAATGAGTATGTTTTCAGATGACATATTAAAGATTCCGAATTGCTTTCTGAAGGCCACGGGGTGACCATGAAAGTTTTAGACCTTGTATAATTTATAAATGAAAACTGGCAAGTCTTTTTTTGAGTTATTTACATAAAACACAAAGAGAATAACAATGAATATTAACAAATAAAACAATCAAAGTAAATAAAAAACATTTATATATATTCAATTTACAATAAGCGTATGAGACTCACTTACAGTGAAGTAAAGATAAACACCCACTACTAGAGGACCACAGGAAAAGAAACAAACAACCCAAATAGAGAGGGCAGAGCTCGGTGTATAGCATAGATGGCTAATAGCTAACAGCTAACAAAATCGGTTACAAGGCAGCAACAAAAATTCTCTGAGTTTTCCAATAACTAAAGGAAAATAGGGGATCTCACTGTTGTAGCTTTTATGAGAAATATCATGCACCTCAAGGAGTTAAACGGTGATTCCAAAATAATCCAGACTACGGAGACTTCCAAATTATTATTTTTTTAATGTAGATAAAACTTACTCTTAAAATTACACAGTGATTCTAACAGGATGTGGGCATGTGTTTGCGCAGATACATAATATTGTTTTGTAAAGAACTACAAAAAATAAATGACTCAGACATAGAAGATTTCAAAAGAATAACTTATATAGTCCAAGTGCCAATTTGTTAAATTTGACACAGTTTAAAAACTTATTTAACTGGATTTTGTGCAGTTGTATGGTTTTCCCCTAATAAAACACTTGGAATGAAAAAGAGCCATATTAGAAGATATTGTTCATTTATTACAAAAAAGCCAACCTTATCTAAACACCCAAAGAATAAATTATTCTTAATATTTAAATTACAAAGAAACTGTAGGATTAGCTTTAAAAATTAGTGAACTGAGATAGATATTGTCAGGCAGTTTGGATTTACTTACTAAAAATAATATTCCTTTTGACTATACAACTTGAAATAATCACACATGTGCCAGCCTACCTTCTGTGGTTAGAGCGCCTCCGAATTTCCTCTTGAAAGGTGCATAACTCCTCACTAACTTTGGCAAGTTCTTCAAGAGCCTTTATACACATTTGAAAAAAAGAGAATCATTGTTAGCACTATGAAATATAAATAGTTCTTTAGAAACACCTTCTGGCCAATTATGTCTTACTCACTGTGTTAAGGGCGCCAGGACAGCCCTTACTCTCCTCCTTGGAAGTCCTCAGGCCAGGCCAGGCCTCGTATTCTTTCTCATCTGAGGCTAAAGGATTCAGAAACCCTATTTTTGATTTTGTGGTTGCATTTTGTTCTTTAGACACTTGATTTCCATCTCTGAGGAAGCCCCATTCTGTTTTATTTCCTTTTTCCAGATCATCCCTGTGATTCATCTCTGTAAATTCGCACTGTCCTGATTTGGGGTCATTTGGAGGAGATGCCAGCATTTTATCTGGACTGGCCTTCTCATGGTCAAGATCAATGACCTTAGAACGTCCACTCATGTTCATTTTCCTCCGCAGCTTTACTTCCTGGCAAAGCTGCAAGAAATCAAAATGAAAGGTTTTTTTCTTTTTCTAATTTACTTGATCAATATTCTTGCTGCTAAGAAAACCATTCACCTTTTAAAAAATTGTTTTGACTCTTCATAATCTGTGAAAAATATTTCTTCATGTTTTCCTCCTAGCTTTCTACACTGCAGTCTGTATTTAAATGATAAGAGGTAGACATACTGTGCTTGGATTGAGATATTATTATGGGCAGTCTGGGCAAGTACATGTCATAATCCTTCCCAAATATGTCGATGTAACCACAGGCAGGAAGCCATCAATGGCATGATGGCCGATGTTTAAAAATACAGTCCTTTTAGTCTTCTTGATGCAGAAATGGACACTACGTTTCTGGCTATGAGGTATGATCCTGTTTAAAGCACGTTTCATACTTGCCAATTAATAAAGCTACAGAATTGTCAGAACAACTACCAAAAAATAACAAATTCCACTAGGCAGTTAATTATTTTGGCTACATGGCTTAAATAACTGGCTAGACTAGTTCTGCCTCCTTAACTATTTTGATTAGATTCTAGAATTATCCAAATTGTTGCCAACTGAACCTCCAAAGCTGGTGACCTATGACTTTTGATCTCTGACTGAATTTGAGTTTAAGATTCTGACTTGTTCTTGACATCTCTTGCTTTATTCAAGTCAAGTCCAGGGTAAGAGAAGGAGTGAAGAAAGCAAGCGGAATACACTTTCCAAACTGTGGAGGGACAAGTAGATTTGTTCTGGAATCCCTGATCAGGATTCCTTAGCCCCACATTAGAGGAAGGATTTTTAATAGCCCTTTTTCTCTGTTTTCTGTGTCAGTGTATATTTTATTCACAACTTATTTCTTAGCTGTTATTACAAAAAAGAAGTGTCTGCACTGTAACCACACAAGTACTTACTTTAATTATCTGCTAAAAAAGGCTAAGGAATATGTTCCAGTAACTGCTCTGCCAAATTGAAGAAAACTATATAATTCAATACTATGGATTTTACCAGAATAAAGCAAGATAAGTATAAAAAACTTTTGGGTGGAGAAAATAGAAATGTACATCAAAGCAAATGTTTGCAGGAAATATTCCAGAGCAAACTAGGTGATAAGTAGGAAATGAGAATAAAATAACTGGGTCAGAGCCATGAGACATGCCATTTTCAAAACCCTTTTCCTAATAAATGTGACAGAAAATGGAGGACACCTTGGCATAATAAATCTGATGTCCACTGTCACTTTTCTGTTTGACATCTTTTGATGATACTGTTTTTCAACACATTCATATAACATCTTAGAATCTTTGTTCTAGTGTCCAATTATAATCTTATTAAAATATTTTATTTATTATTTTTATTTTATGTGTATGAGTGTATTGCCTGATGTATGTAAAGTGTATTCATGTCCTCGGAGGTTAGGAAAGGGCCTCAGATCCCCTGGGGAGTTACAGATGGCTGCTTGCCATCATTCGGGGGTCGGGAATTGAATCCAGGTTCTCTGTAAAAGCAGTCAGTTCTCTTTACCACAGAGCCCTCTCTCCAGCTTCCCCAATCTCCAATTATAGTCTTGATAACAAATGTCCCACTGATTTTATATTTCTTGAATTTTTCATCCTAGACTCTAGGATGTATTTGAAATGAATTTGAAAATTCATTTGGAATACATACAAGCCTCTGTAGTCAGAAAATAATAAACTGAGCTGGAGAGATGGCTCCGTGGCTAACAATGCTTACTGTTCTTACAGAGGATCTGGGTTAACTTCCCAGCACCCATATTGTGGCTCATAAGATCTGTATGTAATTCCAGTTTCAGGGGATCTGGCACCCCCTTTGGCTTCCAAAAACACCAGGGATACATGTGTTACACACACATATATGCAAGTAGAACACACATACACATTAAATTTTAAAACCCCAGCAAACAATAGATTGATACACTGTAAACTAACACTGCAAGGTCTTAATTTTCATGCAAGGCTATGAAATAAATGCAGTCTCTAAAATACCATAGGGCAAGGTTATGCTACTTTTGGTTTAGAAAAATGTCACTGAGACATGCATCTCTTTAGTGGAATAAGGAAAATAAAAAATAGTTTCCAATTAGAGCAACTGCCAGCAGAATTTTTATTTTGAGCCTGGAGTTTGCAATATATTCAAAACAAATCAAGTTATACCTCTTCTATCTTCTTCTGCATGATCTTCCACTGATTTTCCCATTCCTTCCTTTCATTGTCAAACTGGTCCAGCAATTCCATCTTTTCCTTATGCCAGTTGGTCTCTGTGTTCCCCCACTGCTTATGCAGGTCCATGGCAACTGTGTGAGTGTCGGCGAAGTGTTTCTGCTGGTCTCTGCCCTCTCTTCACTGTTTCTTGGAAGCCTGGAGCTGTTTTATTTGAAGCAATCTCACTTGCCTGGAAAATAAAGCCTGCTATAAACATAATAAGGCAGAGTTCTGAGTTCATGAGCAGTCTGGAAACATAGCTTATCATTTTGTCTAGAGCCAATGACATAAACAAATGATAGAAAACTGGACACAAAAGAATAGATAACAAAAACCTGCTTAAAAGGGAGACTCTAACAGCTAATAAAGTTCTAAGTATTATCCTGAGACATTTTCCCTTTTATCGAGACTGAGAACAAAATTACAGTGGGAAAGAGAGTTAAGTGCACATGTGACATACACATATTTGTTTAACTAACCACCTACTCTAAAAATAGATATTTTCATAAATGCCCAAGAGTTTAAGTATGAAACACAACTGTATGGTTACAGCCATCAAGTGCAGTTGGTTTTGCTATAACAGAATTATTCTTTTTGTTCTGATAGAACACATTTTTTCCTGTGACTTAAGATCCAAGATTTTGGTTTGATCTTTCATTTTCCATATATGTTAAAGACACATGTCAAGATAAGCATTTAATGCAAAAAATTTTTTATTACCGGTAAAAAGTTAACTTAATCTTATATAAAACTGCTATCATCCTAAATTAAGTTTTTAAAATGTCAAACTAAAGGGTCAATTTTATGGGGACAGCGTGTTCTGTGATGGGATGTTACAGGGTCAAGTGGATTAGCACACTCAAAAATTCAATTTTAGTGTTTTCCACTGAAGCAATATAAAGATTGCTTTTATTGTGAGCTGTCAGTCTTTTCCTCCCACAGATTCTGGCATCTACGTGGGAGAGAAGGACAGGATTCTGTGTTCTGCATCCCCCTTCCCATATCTCTTTGCTCTCTATTATAGAAGTTCATTCAGGATGAAGTTTATTAGAACAAATGTGGAAGGACAGAGGGAACTGCCCCTCTCCCAGCAACACTAGGCTAGCATTACATAATCCCTTTTAACCTACTTCTCCTCCCCAAGGCTGGAAGCCAGGACTGTAAAGAGTTGTGAGCCGGTTGCGCAAGTGTGGTGATGGAAGGCAAAACGGTTTAGCTAACCTTTCAGCCCTGCCAGGGATCAGCAGAGAGGTTTCACAACATAGTTTTCATCCCTTAGATTAGCCTCAGTTTGGTCATGCACCACGTCATTGTCTGAGACAAGGTCAATTCTCACTAAATTTTGGTTATGGCCATCCCAGTCCCCATCCTGCCACTCAAAACTGGATTTCAGCAAAGCAAATGAAACAATGTTAGTCTCAGGAGAAACGCTGCTCCACGGCTGCTTCCCTCTGGGGAATTTTGTGCTCGGCCCTTGTTTCTTGCTTTTCTACTTCTCTTTCCTAAGCATATTACTTTTTATATAATTAAAGATTTTTCATTCATTTGAGGATGCAACATCCAAAAAGAATGCTATAGACAGCTGGTACAGCAACCTCACAATTCCTAGAAGAACTCATTTTGCCCTGAAGGTGCTTTGCTCCTGATGAATTCTGGGAGATTTTCCCAGGTCTGTACCTTTCAGAATAATGCACTATTTGCTTCTGAACTCTCCAGTTCATTTCCCAGGTTATTACCAATCACTGGCACTGCTTCAACTAATTAAGGACTCCCAGCCATCTTGTACTGCTCCTCCTCAAATGCACCTATCCTGAGACCACTCCACTTTGACTTTGTTAGAGGATAAAAATGACACAATTTTATTGTTGTTCGCTGTTGTTTCAGCCTGTTCCCCATGTTCTCACAAGATCAAGCAGGCTGTACATGCAATTCCAAGAAAATCAGTTTTGCTTATTTATCATCTTTTTTTTTTCCCTCCAGTTATTTACTCCAACTAGAAAAGATCACATATAGACACAATTTTACTTTATATAACGTATAAAATGCTAGCTTTGATTAAAAAAAACACCTCGGCTTCAGTAAACAAACGTCTAAAATTAATAATCTTGAGCAGAGAATATACTGCTGAAATTTCCTCCAGACTGTAAATGAACAAGTCAACAATATCTCGAATTTCTCAGTGCATGTACTGACATTTTACATGAAATAGTTTTTTTAATTGCAACTTTCAAGTAGCAGCAAACTCAGGACTTAAGAACTTTACCTTGCAAATATTCAAAACCTTTCATCCTACCACAAACTGCATCCTAAAAATCTGAAAACCTAGGTTGAGCAAAGTCTTTGTGAACGGCTGAGAATCAGGGAGAAGCAAAGTCTCGGTGAGTGACAGGCACTGACAGTCCAAGCTTGGGAAATCCACCCTTAGCAGCTGAGCGGTATCTTTCCCCCTTCAGTTTCATCCGTTATGCACCCCGCCCACTGTTCTGAAGCCCAGAGGCATCAGCACAGGCAGATGTTGAAATCATGCTCTACTTTAACTGTATGCATTGTTTAAAATGCATCAGCTTCAGCCTCTTCTGTATCTTGCCATAATTAGTCCCTTGGTTTCAAATTTGCCAGAAAGAAACATACCTTATTGCACTGGGGGGTAATCCTACAGCAGGCCAAGCTCTGTCTGGTCAATCTAGCAATAGAGGAAGTAGGGCGGAGAGCTACTTGTCTTAAAGAACAAAGTCTCAGCTCAGTGACTCTGTTTTTAACAAAAAACCCAACCATTCCACGGAGCGGTACTGACAAGTCCCTTTGAGACCTTCCACACTTTCACAGTCAAAGGGCTGCTCAGCTCAGTGTGACCACAGCAGCTGGGACTACTATGACGTCAGGGGATTGGAGGCAGCCTTCAGGCTGCTGCTTCCAACCAGAGCTCTGTAACATTAGAGCAGCTCACACTCCGGATAAACAACCCCAGGTCCAGGACATTTTTAACTTTTATAATGGAGCCTAGCATTTTCAAACTTGCCAACAGAGAGCTGCTGCTTGTTAACTATGCAAGATGACAATGGCTAATTTTAGATTTCTTTTATTAGGAAAGTAAACTAATTTCTTATGAGCAAGAACTATCCCTATCCTTGCACCTCTGCTTCCTTTCTCGGTTAGTATCATGATGATTCCTTAGTGCCTTTGGAAGTCTGGGTTGGGAAGAAGTGGACAAGGTCACGGTCTCACATATACACACGTGCGTGTGCACACACCCACACCCACGCACACTAAACAAACACACATTTATCTAAAATCATGCCGAGTGAGAAAATACATACCATCCCACCCAAAAGCATGATATATGAATCAAAAAGCATGTGAAAACATAGTAGACTTTGGCCTTTACATAAAACAGAAACAAGACATACATGCATGCATACATACCTATATACCTACACACATACCTACCTACATACCTACATACATACATGCATACATACATACGGGCCTTCCAGCACTTGGTGATTCAAGGAAAGCTGCTCTCTGTATCTACAGTATAGGTGTCTTTATGTCAGAGGAAACTGGAGCCCATGGGGAAAGATGATGCTTCTTATGGGAAGGAAAGAAAAATTACAACAGTCAGATGTCCACATACTTGTTCCCAACTTGGGAGCTTGAACAGGAAAACAAAGTAGGCCAAGTATATGAAAAAATTTCCTAGACCAGATCAAATAGGTCTGCCATAGAAATCTGAGCAGTCTTTGTCTCCCCAAAGATACTTTGTGGTATGGTTTTGCTTCTATGTTTTGTTTCTGGTTTTCTGTTTTAGTGGCCTTTATGAGTGGTTTTCCTTTGGTAGCCTTGTGGATACAAGTATCTGATGGTTTGGTTTAATTTAGTCAATAAAATCTCTAGGGTAATTCTGTAGGTAATGCAGCACATAATTATGTTGAATTTTAAGTAAACAGGTCTTATCTTCAAGTTGAATTTTCCCGGTTCTACAGTATAGTATTTCAAGTATGACATGCTTTCACATTGTTTATGCCTGCTTGCAGACAAGCACTGCATAGGTAGCTAATGTGTTTAATAATGGTAACCTGCTCACAGTAGAAATTTATTTATTTATACATGGAGTCTTACTCTGTAGACCAGGCTAGCTACACAGTGGAACTCACTATGTAGTTCAGGTTGGCCTCAATTTAGGATGAATGTCCTACCTTAGTCTTTCAAGTCCTGGAATTACAGGGGTAAATCACCAAGCTCAGCTCACAGTGGAACTTTTTTTCACAGTAGGACTTTAACACATGTAGAATAACTAAAAAGAAATGCTACTGTGTTTGGAAAGATAGGTCTTATCATTTCAACAGTAATAGCTGCCACAATAATAGTTACAGCAATAACAGTGATTATTTACTGAGGATAGCTTTGTGCAAAGTTTTGTGCTAAGAAGTTCAAAGACACAGTTAGCAACTGTGTCTTCAGTTATTATTAACCTGATCTAAACATCTTGTCAAAGTTCATAGAAACGCATCCCTGTGGAGGAATAGGCCTTGAAACCAGTTTCCCTAACTGGAGACCCTAAAAACTTTTAACAGGGACCTTTTTTGACTGCTGCCACTTAATTGTGTGATCCTGGAGCCTCTGTTTTGTCCTTAAACAAATAATTATAGTTACTTTATGAGGCTGTGAGGTAAGAGGATACATGGAGTGACAGGTGTTCTAATTAGTTCCTGTTGACCACAGTGCTAATGTAAACGGGAGCGTAAAGGAGGGGGCTGACTCAGAAGCATCAACCAGAAATGTTAACACTGCTGCTCAGATCTCTCTCATTCCAATTTCTCAATTTCTGTGTGTCTTTTGTAAGACAAATGAACACTTTCCAGTTGGGAATGGTGGCATAAACCTGTAGTCCTAGAACTTGGGAGGTGGAGGCAGGAGGATCAAGAGTTCAAGAACAACCTTAGCCTGTAACACGTTCAAGACCAGCTCCAGGAGACCCTGCCTTACACACACACACACACACACACACACACACACACAGACACAAACACATACACATAGACAGAGAGAGAGACACAGAGAGATAGAGAGAGACAGAGAGACAGAGAAACAAAAAACCCAAAGCGGCAGCAAAGGGACTCTTTCCAAAGTTCTATCAGAAATTCAGATAATACATGCCTAAACTACAAAAGTTACAGTGCACTGTACTTCAGTCTCATCCAATGTAGACTATTTCAATGTTCCTATTCCTGGGCCTCCGCAGTAATTGCTTATTGCAGGTTCTCTTCATTAAAGTATTGCCCTGGTAAAGCTGATGGTAAGTTGGTATGCAACATCTGACAAAGACTTCACATCAAATTTACCACTAATGCAATGCTAGTGTTTACTAACCCTTTCTGTTGAATAATTTTGTATGCCTAATTTTTCCATGCATATTCTATGCCATATTTCTCTTGCCAAAGACATGAGTAAGTCAATTAGATGGTAGGATCCAAAGGCAAACGCCATTCAGAACAGTTTTCAAGCATTTCCAAAACAATCTCAAGATAAGTTGTTAAGGTTATAAAATCAAAAACATGGATTAAAAAGACTGACACTATACTCAGCCCTACCGTAATAATATAATATTTTGTCTTCTTAAATTGCTTGACATTTATAAGTAGGTGTTTCTATTACTGAACATTCTATGAAAACAGTTTGCTGGGTAATCCAGATTATTTCTAAGTCATTTGAACATTTACCTCTTAAAATATGAAATATACCCAAACTATTACTCTTGTTTTAGAAAAAACTGAACGTTCATAACTGAATACTAAGTAATCCAATTTCAAAGTGTGACAGACATGTAACAGAATGTAAGTAACAATACTTAATAAGAACAAATAAACACCATCTGTTATTAAGAAATAATGTAGGGGCTAGATGTGGTAGAGCACACCTTTAATCCCAACATCTGGGAGGCAGAGACAGACAAATCTGTGAATTTGAGGTCAGCCTGGTCTATACAGAGAGTGGAGGCCAGCTAGGGCTATATGGTGAGACTTAACTTAAAAAAAAATACAGTAAGTTAAAAAAAGTTTTCAAAAGAACCTATGCTGGTAATATTAAGGCACTAGAACACTTTGGAAAGGGACACTTAACTACCAGCAGGTTTCCCATACTTATAGAGAATTTTAGAGCCAAAATATCTGAAACCATCTAGCTAACCTTCTCCAGGACATGAAGTCATCTGTTCCAGGTCATAAAGTCACTTGCTAATGATACCAAGAATAGAATCCAAGTCTCCCCATTCCCGGTGAAGTGCCTTGAAATTTGAAATTCCAATCAATTCAAGGAAGGGATTCAAGTCAAAGGATAAGAATGCTGACTGTGACAGCACTGAGAGGCTGATCTCTGGCTCTGTCATATTTATATTGTTTCCTTCTATGGAAACGAAGGAGTTGATACTCTATCCTTCAAGTATGTCATAAGAGTCATACAGCTGAGTCCTTATTTTAATGACTGTTAAAAGAGTCTTGGGGACTGATGTGATGGCTCACTGGGTGAAAGTGATAGTCATATAAAGTCTGATGACCCAAGTTCAATCTCTAGAACCCATACAAAAACTGGATATGGAGATGTGCACCTGTAATTTCAGCACTCCTATGGAGAGATGGGAGACTGAGATAGAATTGCCCTGCAGCTGGAGTACTGGGGAACGTAGCAAGCAGCAGACACTAGAAACCCTGCCTCAGCAAGACAGACGTTGACAGCCCAAATCCAAAAGTTGTACTCTGACTTCCACACATATGAAGTGGCATACACATGCTTGTACATGTGTACATACACACACAAACAGGCACACACACTGAATTAATTACTCAAGAGGTTTGTGTCTTTAGCTAGTGCAAATTCTGGTTCAAAAGACAAAAGGATTCCAATTTAGAAGCTAAAAAATCTGGGGATAAACAGGAGTTTATCAGCACAACAAAATCTAAAATTCACTATCTATTAGATGGTTTTGAAGTACTTAAAGTGGTTATTTATTAATCTCTTTGTGTCAAGACAATTCTCATTATTCTAAGACTTGACGGCTTCTGACTTCTTGTTTATGTAGATTTTCATTTTTTTCTTTCTTTATTATTAAATCATACTTAAAAGTAAAAATGGTACCTTTTTGTTTTCATTAAAGTCATGAAAAATGATTGCAAAACAATGATTTTTTTAAAAAATAGCTCATTCTCTTGAAGCTAAAGTTTGAGTGCCACTGTAGGTGACCTGCTTTAAGTCATCAGTCATGGCTACTATAATAATGTTTGTCTTACACAATTCTTAAATTGCTTTAAGATATACAATCTTGGTTGTTCAACAGAACTATTTAACCTTAAATTATCTTCAATTTGTATCTCTTCTGTACTTTAACATTCCACTTCACAAACAGGAATGAGTAGAACTCTGTGCCAGGTTAAACTGTGAGGATCTGAAGAGGAAGACATATCCTTGTTCTTAAAAGTCTTAGTCAGCTCTAGAGATTCCCAGAAACCGATGCGCAGTGTGATCGCTTGTAATATCCTAACACCTTGAAATGGATTTACAATCAAACTTGGAGAGCCTCTCCTGGGAGTTCAGGGCAGAATTCCACTCAGGGATTCTGTTTGTTCACTCCAGCCATAGCTGCACAGTGCCAAGAGGTTTATATTTCAACTACAGATGGAAGCTGGAACTCTCCTCTCCTCTGAACTTTTTCAATCACATCCAGTGTGGAGGTCCAGGCTTTTGATATTTTTTTTTTCTGTCTTATGTTCTCTGAGTCTATTTTGAAGAAAAGTTTCAAGTATGTGTTAGCAAAGTAAAAATGGCTTGGATACATTTGAGGTTGTTTCTGGGTATAAACTGGGATGGTTACACCCAGAACTATTTTTCATCCTTAGAAGTTACATATTTCTATCACTGTGTTTCAGCTAGTGCCCCATTTCCACAGTGCTGGATGTTTTTACTTAAAATCATAGGACGCTGGCTCTGTCTATTCTGAGAACTGGTGACATGTCAACAGATATTTTAGTCAAGCAGAACCGTCATGGGGTTTATACATAGGCATTTCCAGATGTAAGAAATATTCCAAAGAAACACTTTTGAACAATCAATTTTTTTTTTTCAATGTGCTGGTCCAAATTCTGAGCAAAACAATAGCATATTTGAGAAATGTGTGTTATTTAAAATTAGAAGAGCCTTTATTAAATTATCAAATTTGTTTTTAGTATATAATTTACTAGCTTGTGAACTGTTGGTAATGATGGCTATAGAATCAAAACAAAGGAACTCTTCTAGGGTAATCTATAGTGACCAGAAAAGAGCCTTGGGAATACCTGTCCACCACTAGAGGGCCACCCAGAGTCACTTGTCTTTGCTAGGAAGTTCCAGGAACAAAATGTAGTTCAGAGTGGCCGCTTAGTGAGCATGATCAGAAGAGCAGGAATTGATCTTTCTTCTCTCAGAGAGTGGCAGGCCTGCATAAATGCTAGTTTTGGGAGTTGTTACAATGACAGATGAAGTCAAATGCTGTCTATTCACACCTGGCACAGAGAAGGAGAACCACTATCATCCAGAAAGGACTGCAAGAAGCAGGCCAGCTTTGATGGGCTTGGGAGTTAATCTGTTTCACTTTTAGGTTACTGGTGTTTTGCTTAGAATTTGGACCAGCACATTAAAAACAAACAAACAAACAAACAAAAAACAACGGATTGTTCAAGTGTTTCATTGGAATATTTCTTACATCTGGAAACGCCTATGTATGTCCACAAATGGAGGAAGCAGCAGTGGAGGCTCTATTTTGAGCACATGATGCGAGGTAAGAACTGAGGCATTAACTATGAGAAAGTCACAATAAAGAGCGGTCCAGGGTTACACTTCAGTGTAGCCTACGGCTCCAATGTAATCAGAACACTTCTACCTACACTAGACCAATTCCCCAAAGCTAAGGCATCTCAGTAAGTCCTCATGGGCTTGTAAACTCAGGACATGGGTGGGGAGTTTGTTTATAAACACCTCACAAGTCCACAAAGGAAAGGAGAGCACAGAGTTGCGGAAAAGAGTGGAGGATGCACGTCAGTCCTGCAAAAGAAAAGTAGGTACTTATACCTGCCATGGCGGCTGTACCGGACCCATGTTCTACACCGTGGTTCCTGATGCTACTGAAATAATGTTCACAATGATATTTCTATAACCTTGCTTTTTCTAATCCAGCTAGTTTGAAACTATTGTTTTGAATCTACTCAGTTTCTAAAAATATCAGCAATTTCAAAGAAGAAGCCATTTTGGAATTAATTATAGTCCTTATAAAGTCAAAAGTATGATGAAGGACACGCTTTCTCTTCTGTAGCCTGTTCCTCAATACTGTGAAGTCCCAGACCAGAAGACTGCTCACTTTTCGTCTGACTCTCTCCTCTGCCTGCTTCACTGTAACTTCTTCCACTGGAAGGGATCCAGGCATGTGAGAACAATGCTAAAACTCATTCTGTGACCTGGGCTCCAGGAGACATGCAGTTCCTTCCAGATGAAGGTGCTCAGATTCCTAGAAGTCACTTGAATTCCAGAATAATCTGTCTCTATAATAATAATATATTATATATATTATGTAATATATAATAATCAGAATAATTTCACAATCTATCTCTAATTCTGAAGTTCTAAATAATTAATCTCGGCCAATACATATTCTATTTTAAAAGTTTTTTTTTTCTGTCCAGTAGTTAATATTACAGAAAGAATAACATAGCATGTGAAATAAAAACAAAGCATAACTATATAGTAGTGAAAAAGAAGGAAAAAATGAGAAACTATACATTGAACTGAGTTTGGGGGTTAAGAAACAATACACAGTGTGTGTGTGTGTGTGTGTGTGTGTGTGTGTGTGACTTCCAGGCAGAAGAGGCATGAATGGAACATATAAGGTTACATAGTAGGAACCACAGCAGTCTATGGCCCTGTGAACTTTCAGAATGGCCCCCATCAAAATAACCCGTTACTTCTGGTTCCTAACTGAGCAACACAAAAAGGTCTCTTTAGAACCATGAGGGATGGGATGCTGCTTCATGCTGTGTGTATCCAGGCCACAAAGTATCCTTCCTTTACAAGTCGGCTGATGAAAATATCAGACATATTCAGTAGTACAGTCATTTCACTAAAAACCAGATTAAAATTACAAATAGAATCAAAACTGCTTATCAACAACTATCTGGCTTTCAGTTAGGGGTTTGCAGTTATGTCTTCACGCACAGGTTTTTAAATTATACCAAATTCTATTACTTTAATAAGCAGTTCATTTTTCTCCCATTTTACTACTCTTCTCTACCACTTTCTGTTCATTCTCTGCATTCAGTTAGGGCATCTGACCCATCCCCTGATTGTACCCGGTGACACCAGGCTGTTGTTCTATGAGAACCTAGCTACATTACACAGGTACAGAGTTAAGGCTAAGCTGCTGGGCTAACATTCCAAACTTCAACAGACAATTAAATAGCCATATTCCACTGCCCTACGTAAATGGAAGGCTGGGAATTTGGGCCAAAGCACATTCTTGCTTCAGCACTGAACTTTTCTTTGTTTTGTGAGTTTTGATCGTTTAAAAAAAAAAAAAAACAAGCAAATTCCTCTCTTTTTAAAAACTAGGCTAAATTAAGAAAGACTTTTGTTTTTATGTCCAAGAATGTGCCACAGAGGGGATCTTCTGTAATTTTTCCTTTTTTCATTTCCAGTGTGACATTTAAATCAACAGCTTTAAGGTGAGAATAGAAGATTCTTTGTCTCACCAAGGGGAGATTTTGTGTTTCTGATGAACAAAGAAGCCTGGTTGTCCATTTGAAATTAGACAAACTAATAACAAAAAATAATGCACACAACAAGGTCCAAGGGGAGGGGAAGGAAATGCTGGAGACTTTCACAGGTCCTGGGCATCATCTTTCATAACTTTGCTTTTCAGTTTTAGGTACTGAGTTCCTACAAAGGAACTTCTAGTTACAAGGCAATGATAGCCAGGGAGATCACTTTGTTGGCCGTTTGCTGAGACCACATTCTACTAATCAGTCTTCCAACATGTTCTCTGCAACATACAGAGATCTGAATGTCTGACCCCACATACACTTATTGTACACAATAGCAGGTTGGCGGTGTGTGCACACACTGAAGCAGCACTGGAAATCTGGCTGGGCAGTGGACATGGCAGTTAGAGAATCTTCCTTAGAATTCAGTGGGGCAATAAGTTTGCATCCTGGAGTTCAGAGGAACTCAAAGGCCCATGAGTCTGTGAGTAGCAGTCAAGCTAGTCCTGTTTCAGTCTGATTTTCCCTTCCTAGCATTTTATGACAGTTTTCATCTATGAGGGTGTCTGGATAGGAAGGAACTAAGATCCATGTAAAATTTTGTATAAAATCAAAGACTTGCTGGGCATGGTGGCACACACCTTTAACCCGCACTCGGGAGGCAGTGTCAGGTGGATCTCTGAGATCAGCCTGGTCTACATACTGAGTTCTAGGCCAGCTGGGGTGGCAGGGAGACCCTGCCTCATAAAAAGTCTTAAGAATTCACATTAATACTGCTGGTGCCAGGATGAGCATAACTGCTAAAAAGAGCTCTAAACATAAGGGTGACGTCTAGTCTGCCCAGAGCATACAAGTCCATGATGAGGTCTTTATATCTCCACCTCAATATTTCCAATAACTTTAAGAATGCCTACGGATTTTGTCATTATAGCATAGTGGATCATGGTGAGGCTTTGGATTACTATGCACATCTGGCTATCTGTGAGTGCCTGACACTGTTGCACACTCTATTTTCTGGTTCTTCCTTCTGCTGCGTTATTATTCTCGCTTTTCTTCTCTACTTTTGTTGATTTTGAGAAGCTTCACTAACAAAGGGAGAGTTTTTCTTTCTTTTTAAAAAAGCATTGCCAGCAATATACAAATAGAACCACATTGACACGAGAGGCTTTCTGGCAAAGCCTGAAGGATTGCTGAGTGGAAATAGTCTGCAAAGCATTGAAACATTCACTGAGTGGAAATGTGCTACCAAGCATTCAGACATCTATGGAGTGGCTGGGACTTTAAGGTCTACACAATCCTAGACAACTGATGACCGTATATTCTATACCTCATTTCTTTCCAGAAACTTTGCTAGTAATCCATCCATCCATCTATCTATATATCTATCAATGTAACTATCTATCCATCTATCCATCCAGATATATATCTATCAATGTAACCATCTATCCATCCATCCATCTATCTATATATCTATCAATGTAACCATCTATCAATCCATCCATCCATCCAGATATATATCTATCAATGTAACCATCTATCCATCCATCCATCTATATATATATCTATCAATGTAACCATCTATCCATCCATCCATCCAGGTATATATCTATCAATGTAACTATCTATTCATCCATCCATCTATCTATATATCTATCAATGTAACCATCTATCCATCCATCCATCCAGATATATATCTATCAATTTAACTATCTATCCATCCATCCATCTATATATCTATCAATGTAACCATCTATCCATCCATCCATCCATCCAGGTATATGTCTATCAATGTAACTATCTATCCATCCATCCATCCATCCAGATATATATCTATCAATGTAACTATCTATCCATCTATCCATCCAGATATATATCTATCAATGTAACTATCTATCCATCCATCCATCTATCTATATATCTATCAATGTAACCATCTATCCATCCATCCATCCAGATATATATCTATCAATGTAACTATCTATCCATCCATCCATCTATCTATATATCTATCAATGTAACCATCTATCCATCCATCCATCCAGATATATATCTATCAATGTAACTATCTATCCATCCATCCATCTATCTATATATCTATCAATGTAACCATCTATCCATCCATCCATCCAGATATATATCTATCAATGTAACTATCTATCCATCCATCTATATATATATATCTATCAATGTAACCATCTATCCATCCATCCATCCAGGTATATATCTATCAATGTAACTATCTATCCATCCATCCATCTATCTATATATCTATCAATATAACCATCTATCCATCCATCCATCCAGATATATATCTTGGATAACTCAACTTCTGCAGCAGTGGCTCTGGGGAATTAAAAAAAAAATTACACATGCCTAGTTCCACATATTCAGTTTCAATTAGCATGGGGCATAAGATTGAGAAATACTGATGCAGATATTTAACTGTTGATTCATCTCAAAATAAAGAAACCCCAATCCCAAGATGGGTTTCTTAAAGTCACACAGAACAATGGATAGCCTGATGTTTCACAAGTGGACAAAGAGCATCACAAACCATGCTTCTCCAGAGAGACAGTATCAACAATTTTGGCAGAAGAATTCTTTGTCATATGGACTTCCAGGAAGCTAGAGGTTTTAATTCTTCTAAATGCAGAGAAGCTCCCAGTCACTGCAACAACCTCAGAGGACTACTATGAATTTCCAGAGGTTCCACTGGTAGCTGAGAACTAACTATTGGTTGGCTGGAAGTCTCTAATTCTGACTGTCACAGACATTTCAGACAAATTTCAACCCCTAAGTATTTATGATTTCCGTGTGGTTCCTTGTGATGGTAGATCAGAGGCTTATCAAAAATCTATCAGGCATTGGGAGTTGGAGGTGTGGCTCAGCAATGAAGAACACTCACTGCTCTTGCAGAGGACCTGGGTTTGATTCCAAGAGTCCACATGACAGCTAACAACCATCTGTAACTGTAGTTCCAGGGCATCTGACCTCCTCATCGCACATCCATAGGCACCAGGCATGCATGTGGTTCACCTACATACATGCAGGCAAACACTCATACACCTAAAAATAATCTAGTAGATTTTAGTTTATGTTTCTTTTAAAGTTTTTAAAAAATTATTTTCATTTTATGTGTATGAGTGTTTTGCCTTTATAGATGTAAGTACACTATGTGTGCAATGCCCACAGAAGCCAGAAGAGGGAGTCTGATCCTTTGACACTGGAACTACAGATGGTTGTTAGCCACTATGTGGGTGCTGGGAACTGAACCTGGATCCTCTGCAAGAACAGCCAGTGCTCTTAATCACTGAATTATTTTTCTAACCATGAATGTGTGTGTGTGTGTTTAGTGTGCTGTGTGCATGGTGTGCTATGTACCTCTCTGATGTATGCATATGACTGTACAGGAAAATGTTGGGTGTCTTCCTCTATTGTTCTCCTCCTTGTTACTTTGAGACAAGGTCTCTCACTGAACTTGAAACTCACTATTTTGGGTAGGATGGCTGGCCAAGAGCTCTTGGAATCCTTCTGTCCTTCTGCCTCTGCACAGCCATGGCCAGAGTTTTACGTGGGTGCTAGATATTCAAACTCAGGTTCTTATGCTTGCATAGCATGTGCTCTTACCCACTGAGCCATCTCCCTAGCAGAATTTTCCTAAATTTAATATTTAAAGAGATACGGTGGGGGACAAGAAATAACAGACTTTTGCAAATTAAGTTCTTGGGATCCCAAAAGGCATTATTTGTACTGGTTTTATCTGGAAAAGTGCTCCTACATTATCTTTTTGCTGTGGACAGCATACTTCATCAAGATTTTCACATCCCCTAACCAATGTGTGAATTGAGAAATATATGACTTGAACCAGTGGAATTTCTTTTTTTTTTTTTTTTTTTTTTTTTCTTGAGGTCTGGCTATATATTCCAGGTTGAACTCACAACTCTCTTGTCTTTTTCAAAAAATATTTTATTTATTATTTTTATTTGGCTCCATGTATATAACTGCACTAATGTCATGCAGTGCCCGTGGAGGTCAGAAGAGGGCATTTAATTCTCCTGCAACTGGAGTTACAGACAGTTGTTATGCACCATGTGGGTGCTGGGAGTCGAACCTGGGTCCTCTGCAAGAACAGTCAGTGCTCTTAACAGCTGAGCTATCTCTCCTGCCCGAGTCCTCTTGTCTTACCTTTCCCAGTGTTGGGATTACAGGCATGTGCCACGACACTTGGGTTCAAGGCTAGAATTTTTGTATATTTCAGCATTCTAGTAAATCAACTACCAACAAGATGGACAGAATAGAATCTTTGATACATAGAGTCTACCCAGATCACTGTAGATGATAAGACAGGGGGATGCTAAGGTTCAACAAAGTATGTTCAAGTCGAGAAAGTAGCTCCCACCAGATCTATGCTTCTGAGGTTGGGGTGCAATTTAATGATATTCTAGATACTGTATCATTTTACCTTCTTGAGCTGTTTTGAATGGCATGTTTCTAGTGTATTTCCTGCATTGAAGGCAGTTCTCTTTGACAGTCTATTATAGATGAAAGAGTACAGATGAAGCTAACAAGGTCAATTAGCAATACAAGGCTTTGTGTATAATAAATAACTGCAGAAACAGCTGATTCAGTAGAAAGCTAGACAAATTCAATAGGATGAGAAGAATTAGCCTCTTATTAAACAACAAGATAAGCCAGTCTTCTGATTCTGAACATCTCTGGTGATAGAACATGTCAGTCTTGGAACTCATTATTTAGTTTCCATGAGGGCATTTCATTTATTCACCATTTATTTTTACAGATATTTATTGGATATTGACATTGTCTTGTAGACCTAATACAACTATAAGTGGAATTATAAATCTACATTATTTTTAACACAAGTAACTTGTAAAATATCTATACAGAGATTTATCTTAAAAATGGTATTTAAGGAAGTTATATGCTTTTTGAAACTATGGCCAACTTATGAATGTCCAGATTTAGATTATTATAAAATTTAATAACTAATAAATAATTATGAGACAATCCATTTTTACAGTCAATCTGACAATTATTAAGCATACAAAACAAAATATAAAATACAGGCAAAGAATTATGATTCACATTGAAAAATACGCTACACTTACTTTCTTACCTGGAATATTTTGAGGCTGGGGTTTCTTTTTGAGTTTGGTAGTGGTAAGATGAGTTGTGTCTTTTTTACAGAAATATGCAGTCTTCAGTGTTTTTACAGCATTGGTTACTACAGAAATTATACTTCTTTTACTTCTTGTCTTGAATGGTGGACAAAATAAAACAACTGAAAACACTACAATGAATGGTAGATGACTGAAAGATTTACAGTACAAAAAACAGTGTAAAAAGGAAGACAAGTTTAAATATTGTTGTGTAAGAAAGTGATGAAAATAATACAAGAATGAGAATGAGTAAAATGATAGGCTGGAACATCTGGGAAGGTAAATGCAGAGACAAAGAGAAGAGCTAATGAATAATGATGTTAAACTTGGTATTCATATCAACTCATCTAAATATCCATTCAACTTAAAATAGGCCTGTATTTGCAAACTCTTGGTCTACTGATACGCCCAGTGGTCTTTTCCCTCCTGAGAGTATAACTGAAAATCCGCATGCTTGCTACTCAAAAACCTGCAGTTGGAAAACTAAAACTTGATATAAATAGGAAAGAGTAAAATTTACTATTATTATAAATGATTTTACCATTATTTCCCCCCCACAGCAAAGCACAGCGACATGCAAGAGAAGCGTAAGGGCAGCAATTCCGCTAGTTTGATTCACAAGCAATTAACCCGATGTCATGCTTGTATGCATAAATGGTTTAAACATCAGTGTCTTGCATGTGGTCAAAGCCATGCGTGCCGTTGTACTTCGGTGGGTTCTCCGATACATACCGGACATCAGGCTTGCCATAAAGGGCAGTGCTGCCTGTTTTGTTTCATAAATTATCTGTTTTTTGTGGTTAACTTGGACAAAATGCATTGGTCTTTCAGTGGCCACCATACCTGGCCAAAGCTGCCGAGTCCAATTCATCCGATGTGCCTCTACAAGTCAGGATGGAGGAAAATGCTGGTTTTCCCTGTTCTGGAATAGTTATTACTATTTCTCTGAATTAGTGCTGCCTTAAAGCTATGCTACAAGGATTCCTTTACCAGTTCTGTGAATCTCTACTACATAAACTGATGGTGATTTTTACTAGAAATAACAACCATGTCAGTTCAATTTAGGTTGTTTGTATCTCTTTCACAGGGCCCTAGGGCACAATATCATCTCTCTTTATCTTTACTACTAGGGTCTACACTTCTCTGAAGTATCCATAAATCTTATTTATTACTTTTTTTTTTTAAAGACAGGGTCTTACTATATTGCCTTGTTTGGCCTGGAACTCGCTATGTCGACCAGGCTAGTATGGAACCCAGATCTCCAGTCTCTGGGTCCCGAGAGCTGAGATTAAAGGCATGCATTACCACGTCTGGCTTATTTAATTTTTCTTGTCTTAAACTCAATGAAGATCTTCCTCAAAAAAATAAAATAATAATAATCGGACCTAGAGTTGAGGATATCTATGCACGTGGATCTGTTAGTACAGTAATATTGAAAAATGTTGAGCTAAAATGATAAGAATCCGTTAAACTTTGCACAAAATCTGCTGGTGGCTGTGTTAAAAGTCCCCCTTCAAACAAAACAGAATGGGTAATAATACTAAGTGACAGATCGAGTTTCGAGAACCTCTCAACCTAAAGGAACCTAGTGTGAAAACGGGTGTTCTGTGCAGGGCTTCTGACCCCTGCTGGCTGGGACTTCCCTAGGGTGGGGTGTGCAAGTCGGAGTGTGGAGACGCCCCACGAGGGACCGCAGCTCCGCGGGCCAGCCTCGCCATCGCCATGGCTCGCAAAAGGCAGAACTGTACCTGACTCACGGATATGGGCTCCTCGGCGCCGCGATCATCCGCGGACTTGGGCACCTCCAGGCGGTCGATGAAGGTCTGCAGCTCCTTGCGGAACGCCTTCATCTGCGCGTTGATGCGGTAGAGCAGCTCGTGCTCGCGGATGCGGCTGCCGTCGTCCTCCTCGTCCATCAGTCCGAACAGGTCGCCGTTGGCCACGTAGATGCGCGCCTCGGTGATGATGGTGCTGGTGTCCGCGATGAGCCGGTCGATGGTCTTGCCCAGGCGCTCGGCCTCGGAGCGGATGTCCTTCATCTGCTGCCGGTCTGAGAAGCTCTTGGGCCAGGGCCCGGGGGCCGCCGGGTAGAAGGAGCGCGTGGGCGTGAGGCAGCGGATGTTGCGCACTTCCTCCGAGTCGCTCTCGCCGCCGATGGGTCCTTCGCGCTTGCGGTGCGGGGGCCGCGAGTCGTCGTCGCTCTCCTTCTTGCCCGCGTCGCTCTCGGCGTCGCTGTCGCGGGGGCTGCCGCGGATGCCTAGGTGCGAGGCCAGGTCGTAGCGCTGCATGTTGGACATGAGCACGCGGTTCTCGTACTGCAGCTGCATGACCTTGCCGCTCAGCTCGTTGATCTGCAGGCGCGCCGCCTTCAGCTCCTCCTGCAGGGCCTCGGTCTTGGCGCTGTCGTGGTGCCGCGCGCTGTCGTGGCCGCTGGACTTGTACTTGTACTTGTTGAGTTCTGCTGTGATGCGCTTGTTCTGCTCCTCCAGGTCCGCCACGTTCCTCCGGAGCAGCTCCGTTTCGTCTTCCACCAGCTGCAGGTGCTGCCGCAGCTCCGACAGGGATTCGCTCTGCTCTCTCATGAGGGGGTTGGCCGAGCCGTTGAAGTCGTCGCCCCGCAGGTCGTCCAGTTCCGCCTTTAGGCCTCGGTTCTCCACCTCCAGTTCCACGATTTTCCTGCCCAGGATGTTGGCCTCTTCCTCAACCAACCGTAGCCTCAGCTTGAGCTCAGCCTCCCTGGTGCTGGGAGGCCCGCCCGCCTCTCCTTTGGGTAGGGGACTGTCCAGATCACCATAGAAGGACCGGTATTTCTGCAACTCGTGCTCGAACCGGTCTTTTTCTTTATCAATCTTGGCCATTTTCTTTCTCATCAGAGCAGCTTCTTCCTTAACGAACTGCAGCTGGCATTTCAGGTCTTCATTGTCCTCCTCATTAGGGGAAAGGACGGGAGAGCATTTTTATGCAATCGAAAAAAACAACCATGAAAGAACATCTGCAAAATAATCTCCTCTCCTTGTAATTAACGTAAAATGACACACAGAAAGTAGATGGTATTTCCTGCATATCGCTCACATTCTTTGCCCAATTAAAAATTAGGATATTACATTCTGGAAACCGAAGGAAACGAGAATAGGAAGAGGACAGAAGTTATCATCCGTTCAGAAGTGATACATGGGCTATGTGCTTGCTTCAGACAGTCATTTCATGGTCTTCTCATGGTTGTTACTGTATTTTGAATTTCCCTAAACCCCCTAAATATTAAAGTTACTTGCATTAAGAAACGTGTGGCTACTATGCACTTACTACCATTTATTGAGCACAAGAGAGAATGAGACATTCTGCAGTGCTTTACAAATAACAGAATATACTCAGAAGTAGGTATCAAGTTCCCTGGTCTACAGGTATTCGATGACTTTTCAAGGCTACACAGTGGGACAGAAAAAAAAAAAATGTCCCCATCAGCATACCAGGAAATAACCTTCTCTTCCATAGGTATTTGAAGGAGATTGTTTTAAAGCCCATTAAAAAGGGAAAGTCTGGACACTAGAATTATCCATGCAAGAAAAAACCTGTGGGTACTTCATTTGCATGGCTTTTGAAATAGGATGCACTGCCATCTGCTGAAATGGGTAGAGGTAGTTCTGCTTCCTAAAGAAGTATGGAGTAGGCAGCAGAAGGTCCTTTCATACACTCACACATGCCTTTAAAGACCAATCATTGACTAAATTGCAACAAACTAAAAGAGAAACAGAAATCCATTCTCTCTAAGATTTTCCATAGAAACACATAGTGTACAGAATTAGATTTTCCAAGAACCATTTCTCAAAAGTTCTGTAGACTTTGGTTTGCTCATTTAGATACAGATTATTGATGGATAGATAGATAGATAGATAGATAGATAGATAGATAGATAGATAGATAGATAAAAGATAGATAGCTAGACAGGCAGACAGTTTGGCAGTGCTGGGATGGAATCCAGGGTTTGACATGCTAGGCAAACATTCTACCAATGAGTGGCATCCATAGCCCTCATTTTAAAAATTGAAATAAACATTCCTTCCTTATCCAGCCCTCGGAGTCAGTTGTGTTTGAGATACATTCTAGTAAATAAGTGGGGAAGATGAAGAGAAAAGTGAATCTTTGTCACTTGTTCAGTGATGAATAGGGCACAGGTCTCCTGTCCTGACTGCTAACGGAAAAAGGGTTGCAGAGTTGCTAGGTGTACAGAGGCTGAACACCATGTTCCTTCTCTCAATAGGTCCTCACACAAGCCCTCTGAATAAAACTTTATCCTTGTACAGATGAGTGGGTTCAACATGTTAGAACACGGATTAATAGATGGCCCAGCAAAGCCTGAATTTAAGCTGATTCCAAAACTTGCAGTACTTGAACTGCCTCTGAAACAGAAGCGCAGATAAGGAAAACGGAAGTGGGATAAAACTAAAGAAATCAGATGTGTTGGCTTGTATGTTCTCCTCCAGGAGCCAGGAGGGGAGCACAGGAAGTAGGGAGGAGGAGAAGAGGCTATGTCCCAGAAAGCTTAAGTGGTTTAAAGGGGGAATTCTTTCTGTAAGGGGAGAGAAGCAGCCTTGAAAGTGACTGTTGAGACCGAGGGTGTCTTAGTGGATTGCACTATTGACTTCAGGAACAGGAGGAACAGAGGAGCAGACACTGGATGAGGAATACAGACTTCGGTTTTCAAATGCTGTCTTTGAAGGACAGCAGTGGAAGAAGCTAAAAACATCTTGCAACAGGCATGTGGAATCTCAGGTAGGAAATCATGAACATATTTATGCTTTGGGACCTTGGAAGTTTAGTTTTGGAGGGAGCCTATAAGAAAGAGATGTTTGGTTGAAGCTATTGTAATGGTTATGGAGACACCAAATGAGAAAAAAAAAAATAAAAGCAGAAAGATAAGAAATGGTCAAAGTTTGGAAGCTCACATAGGGCAACAATCGGAAGCATTGTTTGACTAGACAGTATCAAAGAAGCTTTTACTTAGGACAAATTTCATTATAAAGCTTTAGACTACATAGCTGGGTGGAGTCATCTATGGGGAGGAAATCCTTTATTTATTTATTTATTTTTTTTTTTAAAAAAAAAGAAAACCACAACTGCTTGGTGTGGAGAGGTGGCCAAGCAGTTCAGAGCACTAGGTGCTCTTCAAGAGGACCTGAGTTCAGTTCCCAGTGCCAACATGGTGGCTCACAACCATCTGTAAACCCAGTTCCAGGGGATCCAGTGCCCTCTGTGGGTTCTTTGGGTACCAGGCACATAGTTGGTACATATACATGCAGGCAAAAACACTCATACACATAAAATTTTTAAAAATCTTTTAAAAACTTGGGGAATAACATATGGTGGTGTTTTATTCTAAACAGAGCGGCAGTGGGTATGACACAAACCACACATTGGAGCAAAATAACTTCACTATGCTATGTCAGACAGTTAAAAGAGAAACATGAACTGTTTGCATATGAGCTTTCCTACAGGAAGAAAAACATTTAAAACTTGAACAAATACTTCATGTACAAAGTTATTTTAAGGGAGATGTAGCAAGAGAAGGATAGGCATGGTAATTAGTTTATTTCTTTAAAACTAAGTCTTTTAAAGGTACAAAGCCACCTGAGAGTTAATGCAACTCCAAGAATTTAAGAACTCTGTTTGCCATCATGCCTTGCATGTTTATATTAGATAGGCTGTACTGAGTATGCCCATTGTAGGACACTGCACACAGTTAATTCAAGGCTAAATAGGATGGTCTCTGTTTGTAAAATGCCCTAAGTAGGACAGATCTTTCATAACTAGAATTATTATGATTCAAAAATGGAGTGTTAATAATGTTAATAATGTTAATACAAGCATGTGGATCAATGATCTTCAACTTTGATGGACAACAAAAATTGTTTTATAGTGTCATAATAATGGACCATTGTATAAGTGACATTTCCATCCAAGTCAATCTCCTAGGATAGATTTCCAAAAGGTGATAAGCCAGTGTGAAAATAAATGTGTTGGAAATAGTAGCAGAGACTGCAAAGCACCCCAGTGCAGGGACTGCAGTGCCACAGCTCTACACTTACACGTTTCCCACGAAGTCTGTGCCCAGGAAATAAAAACCTAGCAGACTTGCATGCGTAAGGCATCCTGAAGTTTGTCGGGTGCCAGGTCCTCCTGAGAAAGTGGTGAAAGCTATAATGTCTTTTACAGAAAGAGTCCACAATACAGCCAGAAACAAAGGCAGGAATTCCTGAGACAATGAATGCACTTTAACATAGTAAGTGTAATATATCAAACACTTGATTCAAAAAAGCAAATTGCTGATTAGAGTTAATTTACAATTTGGAAGTGGAAGCATCTAATCACTAAAGAAGGTGAGGAAGAGAGTTCATGACAACTTGTGAAGCAAGCTACAGCAGACCAAATGTGGTCATTAAAGTCACAGTAGAGACAGTGAGGAAGCTTATGGACAGAGACAAAGGCATTATGACCTTGGTATGAGACTATGAGATTTTAGAATTGGTTTTGTGTATCAGGAAAAAAAAAAATAATCAAGAACAGAACAGAAAGGAAGAAACCAACACATATTTAAAATGCTATGCTTTAAATAAATGAATTACCTAAAGAGAAAACTAATAATTTTTAAAATGTTGGGGCTAGAGAAATACCTAAGTGGTTAAGAGCACTGACTCCTCTTACAGAGGACCCAGGTTGGGCTCCCAGCACCCACATGGTGGCTAACAATCATTGGCAACTATAGTTCCAGAGGATCCAACACCCTCTTCTAACTTCTGAGGGCATTGTACAAAATGGGCTTACTTATGTACATGCAGGCAATATGCTCATATACAGAACATAATAAAAAATAAATAAATACTTTTCAATGTATACATTAGTGCTACACCTTACAACTTTCACATTAAAAGGTTAATATCTAGCTAAGTGGTTTGAGAACATCATAATATCACTTTTGTTCCACATATTTCTTTTTCTGCTTTAAAAGTCATCAGTAGCACCTGCTTACCCTAATATCAGGGCTAGTTTTTACTGTGGCTGTATTTTGATTGTTCTTCTAAAATTATTTTTTAGTGTACAAAATAATGAGTTTCATTATGACATTTTCATACAATATTGTCATACTTTAATCACAGTCAATTCCATAATCTTCTGTTTCCCCTTTCCATTGGATCTTCCCAACAGTTTGTCTTTCTCCCCCATTCTCTCTCTCACACATACATATATGCATATATAATTAATACGATATACAGTTTAAATCTAGGTTCTGCATATGAGAAATTTCATGCAACATTACTTTTTTCTTTTCCCCTTACGTTCTCTTGCTCCAGTGTTTTCAACAAGCCCAGGTTGAAGACATTTTTTTAAGCATTATTTTGATTCCTTTGTTCCTTCCTTTTGTCTCTCCAGTTATTGGTATAGAGAATTACATCATTCAAGAGTACTCTAATGGCACTGCAAGCCTCTCTCTTGTTTTTATTATCTGTCCCTGTAGCATTCTTTTCTGTGTTCTGTCACTACTATAGAAACAATCGTTCTTTTGACCTTATTAACTATGAGAAAATGAGATCACGGTGCTGGGCTCGGTTTTCAAACAACGCAGCACATGAGTCCTAACAACATGCTCTTGAGCTGACAGTGCAGAAGAAGCTGTAACAGGGACAGCAGTGCGGGCTCTGTAAGCAGACACTGAACACATCCCACCAATGGTGTCTACAGCTCCGGAATTGATATACATAATTTAACCATATTTTGCCTGTCTACTTGGCCATTATGACTGTAAATGCAGCTTATTATAATGCGCATTTGGAGACACTTGGTGTGTGAGCTGAAATTTTATTTCGACATACCTCTGTGGGAGTCTGTTGAGTCTTTTTTTCAGATTTTGGCAAGTCTTTGCTTCCTCTTCTCTTTAAGGATAACTGAAACAAAGCATGAACACATTTAGTTTGGTAAACAAAAGCTTTAATTCAATTTTAGATGTCCTGATCTCATATGGTAAAACCAAGATAAAAGGAGTTCATAAAGGAGGAAAAAGCTCCAACCAGACAAATTTAGATGTATTTTTACTTGAAATTGGGAATCTGTATCACAATAGAATGTAGCTAGCAATTAGCTCACTTGATTTGAGAAATACAGGAAAACTACAGTGAAAATAGAGGAAAAAAATCTCAAGCACAATATAGAATCATGACTCAGTATGCTATATAGTTCAAATGAAAGCAAGTGCTTGTTACTTAGGAAAAAAAAAGGAGATCAAGTAATTCTTTCCAGTGTCGATTAGGTTGTTATAAACATGCAGAGGCTCAGAGTCAGTGGATTCATATAGAATTTAAAGAACGTCATCCTCTCCCCACAGAACCACACAAACAATAAAATGCTCATGGAATGCAGCAGAAAGTGGGAAGGGGGTGGTGAGATGAGAGATCTCCATTTCAAGGAGCAGGTGGCCTGGAAACAGCAGCACCAGCCCTCTGGTGCACATGGAATGTGGGCTTTTGCAAGAGAAGCTTGGAATCTGGATTGTTATGTAAAATCTCCCACATTTTATGGGCTGGTCCTAATTAAAATTCAAGCAAACACTGTAATTCACAGAATACTAACCAGTACCCAACTGTTTCATGGACCAGCAGTATATAATCTCTGAGGCTCACTTCTATTTCTTACTTTCATATAATAAGAATGGCCTCTGTAAATACTAATTATCTGTGTGTACTATGCACTATATGCCACTAGATTTTGAGTTAGAGTCAAAGTTCAATATGCCACACATACCACTACGAGGTTCAAATCAGGCGTGAGAGAGAGGGAAGCAAATAATATCGTGCATGATGGACAATGCAATACTCGTTTTGTGGAGGGACTTTTTCTTAGTGCAGCATCACCTCCATGACAAAAATACTTGCCACTTGGCAGATAGCGGCAAAATATGTGCTGAACTAACAGGAAGATGTAACACATGAAGTTTTAAAGGACAAGGGTAGAGACAGACAATAAAAGCAGGAATAACTTCTTAAATCAGGAAGCTTCTTGACTTCTCAAAGAACTGAAAATTAAATTCTTCACCTGTTAACTACACATAATATCCAGCAGTAAAGAAGGCACATGTTCCTGCACAGACAGCAGGGGGGAATATCTTGTAGCAACTGCTTTTATTCAGGATGAAATTGAAATTACAGAGATTCCTGCATAGTGTGTGTAGTTATTCATTTCTAATTCTCTAGAGAAAATTCTCTTGCTTGTATAATCTTTTTAGAAATGGAAGTGGTGGAACCTGACTCACTAATTGGCAAGAAAGAATTCCACAAATACCAAGAATATAGGGTGCTGAATTAGAGTCTTGGACATTGTAGGTAGAGGCTACCTACAGGAAGCTCTAATTTTTAAAAAAGTAACATTGTTATAAAATGGTTCATCTACAACTCTGTGTATATACACATTGAAATTTGTTGAGTGATAGGAATAAAATAGCTGAGTCATAGGGCAGATCTGTGTGAACTTTTTAACAATCTCTTTCTCAAAGAAGTTATGCCATTTTTACTGAATATTTATTGAATGTTTTTGGTACAGTGGCAAGAAAGGCCTGAATGGAGACCCAGCATTCTAGTTTGTCTAGGTCAATCACTTGGTCACGGGTCTACCCCTTGAAAGGTGGGTTCACCTCAAGCCATGCTAAGGAGACAGAGAGGATGACTAGCCTTCTCTGTCCAGAATCCCCATCCCTGGAACAGTTGGGTCAGCCACAGACTTGGCAAAATTCTACCTGCTTTTCTGAATTCAGAAAAGTCTTAAGTTTTCTTTATCTCTTTTCTAAGCATTCTTTCCCTAATACTGCCTCAACATTCTGGGTGTCTTTCCCTTTAAAACCCTCTGCCATGTGGCTGCCAGTCTGCAACCTCCATGCTGGCTGAAGGCAGGCTTTCTGTTTCTTCTCCCATCCAATCTTCATCTCAGGGCCCCTGCTAAGATGTACAGTTTCCTTGCCAGGGAGGTTTTTCTTTTAAACTCTAATAAAATTTTCCTTAAGCTTCTGATTGAGTTCATTTTAAAATTCATTTATTAATGAGACTAATATCCCTAATTCGGGATCTTATTTTCCCCTGTATCATTAGAAGGACCTCATTACATTATTATTGATTACCTCACTTGTACCTGTGCCACAGTAATAGTAAAGCCAGCATGATCACTATTCTTTGGGCAGTTCCCAGTTTACTTGGCATGGTCTGTTCAGCAGGCAATTCAATAGTGCCATGAAAACGCTCATAATGTAAAAAGATGATTAGCAGGGCTTGATTATGTCAAACACTCTACATAGAGTTCAACTAATTTTCAAAGCGTTCATAAGCTCTGTAGGTTTCTCTTTTTTCCTTCTTTTTCTTGAGACAAGCCCATGCTGGTCAAAAGTAAAAACTGTTCTGCTTCTGCATTCTGAGTGCTGGAATTACACATCTGAGCAGCTCACCTGGCCTCCGTCACTGACAGAGGTGGTTTGAATGAGAAACAGCCTCTGTGGGTTCAGAGATTTGAACACTTAGTCCCCAGCTGGTGGCGCTGTTAGGGAGGTTATGCAATTTGTAGGACATGGGGCCTTGCTGAAGAGAGTAAGTAGGTCCCTGGATGCAGCTTTGAGAGTTTGATCTCTCTGCTTCCTGCATGTGGATGGAGATCTTATCTCTCAGCTCCTTGTTCTGACTACCTGTTAGCTGCTATTATGTATGCTCCCTTTGGAGCATTAATAATGAACTCTTCTACAAGCTGCTGTTGGTTATGATGTTTTATCACAGCAACAAAAAACTAACTAATATAGTGATTGTGATGCTAAGATCTTCCCTGGTCTAAAGATACTATATTGGGTCCTGTGAGATGACTTAGTTAAAGGCTTTTGCCACTGTGGCTAATGGTCTAAGTTTGATCCTTGGGACCAACACAGTGGAAGGAGAGAACTGCCTTCAGCAAGTTGTCCTCTGACCTCCACATGCACACTGTGGCACATTCTTTTTCCCACCCCAAAAGTTCATAAAATGTCAAAACAACAACAACAAAACATTTGGAGCTACTACTTGGTAAGTGGCAGAATTGGATTTTGACCCAAGTCTCTGTGATTTCCTAATTAACTAACTAATTAAATCACAGGGGAAAAAAGGTTAATTCAGTCTGTGGCTAGACACAGTGGGAGAAACTAAGTCGACTTGTTGAATGTAATAATATCTCATGTTAAATACGGTAAGGAATCAGACCATAGTAAATGGAAAAAGGGGAAAGTGTAAGATGTGACTGAAGGACCCTCCCTCCTCCCAGCAGATACCTTGGCAACTCCAGCCAAACAACCAGAATTCACAATACCTGAAAAAGGGGACTGGCTTTTACAACTTCTTGAATAGTTAAGATTTCCTGCCTACTGACCAGCTAGGCAGGGGTGGGTGGGCTAATGACTCACTCTCTCAAAGGGTTAGCTGTTCACACCCTCCCTGAGCAGGACCCCCCCCCCCCGCCCCAATCTGGAGCCAAGATGAGGGGGCTAGTCTCCCTCATCTCTTTGGGTAGGCTAGCCACCCCCACCCCAGGGGGAGCTAGCATTTCTCCACTCCTGAGTGTGGAGAAGCTAGTCCCATCTGGTCTTCTTCTAATAAACTGCATCCTGTTAGCTCCCAGTGGAGTCTCTGGTCTCTCTTGTCTGCTGCGTCTCTCGAACCCAGAACCTTACATAAAGGAAATGGCAAAGCTTCCATATTTAAAAAAAATCTACTTCTGGGAAAGAGAAATTCAGTATGGGTGTGGTAGATATTATGGGACGTAGAGACATGAGGTGTTTGGTGATCAAAGTAAGACCTGGAAAGACACAGCACTGGGTATGCATGCCATCTCATTCAGGTCAAATTATTACTCTGGGATTAATTAGGAGCAGTGACAGGTTTTAAGGAAAGTATGTTTTTAGATGCATAGTTCAGAAATTTGAAGACACACAGGGAACACTTCAAATGGACACAAGATAAAATAAACATTAGAAAGTGTTCTAGCTCCTTTGTGTTACATCCATTCTACAAATATTGCTGAGTTCCTCACATATATATGGTACTACATAGTGTGTGACGATTATTTTTGTTAATGTGATCCAATCTAGAATCACTTGAGAAGGGAGTCTCGAAGTACTGTCTAGATTAGGTTGGTCTGTGGGCATTTCTGTGGCGGATTATATTGGTTATGTTCACTGAGCCTGAGCGGGGAAGACCCAGCCATTCTTTAGATAGGAGATCCGGGACTGTTTAAGAGTGGTGAAAATTACCTGAGCACGAACATGTATGTATTTATTTTCTCCCTGCTCTTGACTGAGGTGTGACTAGATGCTTCAAGTTCCTGTCACCTGGCTGTTCCCACAGTTGTGGGCTGTAACTGGGAACTGAGAGTAGGAATAAACCCTTTCTCCTCTAAGTTGCTTTTGTTGGGTTATTTTCATCACAGCCATAGAAAACATAGTAAACAAATATTACTAAAATATATATATATATTTTTTTTTGCCTAAAATTCTGCTTGTGTTGATTAAGAACAGGGTGTAGTTATCTGAAACACTAAGCAGAGTCAGCTAAGGACAATAAAGAAATAGCACATTAAATTCTAGAAAAATAGAAGCTTATTCCAGAGTGGGAGAATTACACAGTCATCCAAGAAGGCTGATTTTTGAAGGGTTTTGCAAATTTTTAACAAAATTAAACTAAATAGCATTAAAAATATATGGAAGGATGGATGTATCTAATAGATGCATTAACTTCAGAGCAGAAGCAACTGAGGCAGGTCCCTGCAGAGAAGGGACAGAAGAGGAAACTAAGAAGACTAGCATCAGCCGTCAGGGCTAAGGAATTGACACCCTGTTCCGTAGGCAATGTTAAAATAAGACCTATGAATTAATACCAGAGAAATGCTGAAAGAAGAGCATTCCTTCCTAAGAGGCACCAGATTCTGCTTTACTTTCATTTAAATATTATTTAAGTGGTAGATTACGGGATCCTTTGTCAAAAAGCTTTCCTTGTGAAAAAAGTATGTCCCTTTAAAAATGCTTGGAGAAGTAAAGTACCTTTAAAAATTACATTTAAATTTTCAGTAAATATTTAACTATCTCTAGATTACAGGAGATTTTTAGTGACTTTCTGACTTCAGTATTACAAAGACAAGAGATTGATAAGGGTAGAGAAAGCTAGAGCCCTGGTCACTTGTCATCCTGCCCAGCTTTCAACTTTCATTCACTCAATCTAGAAGCTTCTCTGAGGGGAACAATTTTGGGAGAATAAAATCTCACATTTTCATCTTAGTGGGCAATACAGGCATTTCAGAATGTCCTCTAAATAAGTTTGTGGAAAACATTTCTTGTTTACTTCATTCTTTGCATTTCAATCCTCATCCTTTCCAAAAGAGGCTGCTGTGCTTTTTTTCCCCCTGTGAAGGCCAGGAATTAGAGTGTTTTGCCAATAATTATGCATGCACAGCAATTAGATGAAATGGGTTGTTTATGCTCTGAAAGTGTTAGGAGATTGCCTTTCTCAGTTGAAATTTGCTCTATTTCTGCTGTTTTGATTTTTATTTTGCTTTGTTATTTTGAGACAGAGTCTTACTATGTAACCCTGACTGGCCCGGTATTCACTATGTAACCTAACTAACAGCAATCCTCCTGCATCAGACCCTGAATACTGAGATTACAGCTGTGCACCACACCAGGCTTTGGTCTTCTTGATACATAGCAGCTGTACCTTTCAGTAAACAACAGAAAATAATTTGCCTTAAATGCCACAAAAAGATATGTGTATGTCTCTCACCCTGGTACAACATTTGTATGGTGATTAAATATCAATAAACTAGTCACATTAAGGGTTAAGATTTTTACTGAACAATAAAAAGTGCCTAAGCTTAGGCACTGCCCAAGCCTAAAAGGAACATCTACAGTGCAACCTCTATAGGTAAGGTTCACGCAACATAGAACAAGAATTAAAGAGGACTCTAATGCATCTCTCCACTCTCATTAATTAAGTGCCTTCGTGCAATAAAGAGCCAGGAACAAAAAAAGTCACAAATGGCCAAAGAGTGGAGACAAGGAGTCTGTAAAGTGTGGGTCCCTGGACAGGACTCTTATATTTAGCCTCACTCACCCAGGGCTCAGGGACCATTTTGGAAGAGGGGACAGATTGTAAGGTGTAAAGAGCCACTTAGGAGGTGTGTGACCATATGGAAATAGAATCCTACAAGCTCCCGGGACCTTGTTCACATGAACCTAACAGCAATGGTTTCAGCATGCTCAAGACCTCTGCAAACTCAAGCAGACAAAAACCCAGCATGAAACTGTGGAAATGGGCAGCAGACCCCAATCTTAGCTGAATAAATATTGGCAACCGATTACTGTTGGGTGAGGAAGAGCTGATCTTCTTAAAACAAGGGTCTCTGGATAGGCTGACTAGACCTCAGCGGATTACCTTGCACTGAGGATTGTCCGGGAACACTAGCTGGATACAGTAGGCCTTAACACAAATGACAGAGTATGAGTTCTGATAGTGAGGACTTTGGGAGGGTGCCAGAGAAGAAGAGAGTATAAAAGTGATTAAGATGGATTGAGGTATTCTGTATGAAATACACAAAAATTAAAAATAAGAAAAGAAAGAAAATGCGTCATGTCCTTTTCTAAGCACTTTACTTCTATCTACTCATTTAATCTGGCAATAGCTGTATGAGTTTGATATCACTCACACTTGGGATAAACTACTTAGCTAGCAAATGGTAGAAACCAGTTTCATAAAAGTTACCAGTTTCCAAGCTCCTGCCCTGAACAACTATATTTAATTGTGACCCCCACAGAAAAGTGCAACCTAGCGAACAGCTTTATTATATCGAAGTCTATCTTTCTCTATGCTTTCAAAGCATGGCTGCACAGGTGTGGGACACTCTTTTACATATAATTACACACTGGTAATGTGTCTTTGTACTTTCCTCATTGGGTCCAGTAAAAGTGACATACACATTGATCCTCTGATCCTCAAAATCTGGAACTACTTGTTACTTCAACATTGGGAGGGAAGTCCAGAGATATCCCACTGAAGGCTGAAGGGAAACTGAAAGAGGCAGGAGCTCTGTTTCAGTTAGATCTTAGAAGCTGGGCTTTGGGGCACATTCATGAAATCCCAGCATTTAAGAAGAAGCAGGAAGATCCATAATTCAAGGCCTTGAGGCCAGCATTGGCTACATGAGACCCTGTCTTTAAACAAACAAACAATTAGGTCTTAGAAAGGCACAAAAGCAGCTCTTGCCTTTAGAAGTCATCTTTCTTCCCTTAAATGACATCTGACACTAGAAATCCTCCAATGGTAGGCAAGGACACTGGAGATTATACCTACAATATATTGTCCACACTAAGAGAGGGAGATGAGCTCTCCAGCATTATGCTAAGGCGTGATCTTGTGAGTACAGAACAGGCAAAAGAGGGGCAGAAGCCACTGTGCTCAGGCCGTGCTATCTTCTGCAACAAATCTCTCAGTGGTTTTCCATCATGCTCACACTCTGAGCTATGTTTTAACAGACCTTTATTCTGTAGTGGATTTATTCTGGGAATAGTAGGCAGGGACTCACTCTCTAGCTCAGGCTGAACTGGAACTCAATCTGTAACAAAAGCTGGCTTCAAACTTGTGATCCTCCTTCTCATTCTCCCGAGTGCTGGGATTATATGTGCGAGCCACCAGATCAGGCTTTGACCAAGCTTTTTATTTTAAAAATATTTTATTATTTTAATTTTATGTGTATGAGTGTACTGCCTGCATGTATGTAAATGCACTTGGGTCCTGCAATGCCCATAGAGGTCAGAAGAAGGTGTTGAATTCCCCTAAAATGGAGTTACAGAGGGTGCTGGCCACTATGTGGATGCTGGGAATCAAACCCAGGTCCTCTGCAAAAGCAGCTAGTGCTCTTAACCACAGAGCTATCTTCCCAGTCCATTGACCAGGCTGTTTCCCCCCCTTATCAGTGCATTTCCCCCATCTTTGCCAATACCTTTGATTCTAGAAAAAAATTTTTAATGAAATTCAAAATTGTTTCAAAAGCTCATCTTTTGATTCTAAATTACAAATCCTTTTAGTAAAACTGTTTCAGTTAGCACCAAAGGTGAGATCTGAGTTAAGAGTGATAAAGTTCATCTACATTCACAGTTATTACCAGGCTTGTATAATATCAGACTTTTGAAATATTTACTCTACTTGAACTTAACTTTGTTCTTCATTTTCAGGAAGAGGATATCTATCTATCTATCTATCAATCAATCAATCTATCTATCTATCATCTATCTATCTTCATAGTACCCACTCTCCTAATCTAATTTTCTAACTAAAATCTGTCACCTCTACACTTAGTTTTAACAAAGTTGTCTCTCCGAGTCTATAGTTTTTTCTAACAAAGGAAGAAAAATAACTTAATTCTCACAAGACTCCCTCATAAGTCAGAATTGAGACATAAAGTCAAATACAAAGACAGCAGTGCAACGAAGCCAAAAGAAGTCACCTAAGGGTTAGGGTTACTAGGCTCCCGCTGAGAGTTACTAAGGCCAGGAACAAGGAATGAACAGCATGGGGAGGGAGGAGAAACCGAAATCCGCAGAACAAACCAAAACCCTAATTGTTCTACTCTAAGATTTTTTATTTAAAAGATTTTTTTTAATGAAAATAAATCAATAAATTTTCTTTTCCTTAGCTCCTCCATCCTTTTCTCACTATGTTAAAGTAGATGTCTATAGGAGAGGTTGGATTAACTATATATATATGGATTGATAATTATTAATTAATATAATTATATGATTATAATATAATTAATATTAATATATGAGCTTTCCATTGGTGAACTACCAATGACAGAGAAAACTTTACTCTTTTTCTGGGTTATCACTTCAGGAACAAATTAATTATATATATATATATATATAATTATATATATATTATCTTCTCTGCTGAAGTCATTCTTTGGTGTCAATAATAACTTTAGAGCACTTTGTACTTTTTCTAGCATATTACTTGCTCATAGTACTTAAATGTCTTTAGACTAGAATACTAGCTCTCCATGACTAGGATAGTAAAGTTTAGGTAAGTCAGAAACTTGAAAAAGCTAAATATTGAACTTAACTGCAGAGAAGCTAGAGGTCTTCAAGGTTGTGGAGTATCAGAGGAAGTAGAGGCTTTTTTTGTTGATGAGATGCAATTGCTATAGATCTATGGGAAGTAGACTTGAGAGGAAACTAATAGCTGAGATACATGCATCTTTGTGTAGATTCCCCTCATTTGTCAGGTTTTTATTCAATAACTGCCAGCCTTCCACCATGTGGCTCCCACCATGATCAAAACTTTTCTTCAATCTATAGGGAAAACCAGTTTCTTGATTCTCCAAGTTTCTCTGAGTTCCCAGTAGACTCAAAACTACTGAGGAAATTATTTTGCTACATAATTCACTGGTTATTTGGCCGACAGTTCTTCAAGTATGGATAAGCAAGCAGTCAGAGGGTCTGTCAAGTTACTAATAAAAACTGATCTGGCCAGACCACTTTGCTTTCCAAAGCAAAGCAACATGATAAATTCTTTGTAATTCATATATATCACACTTAATTTAATACCAGAAAACTCTAGCCAAGAAACTGGCTTTAAGACTGGTATGTTTCTCAGTAAAAGTATTTTTTATGTGAGAAACTGGTTAATAACTTATGAAATACTAGCCATTAAAACTATTTTTTCCCTTAGAAATTTGATCCATGGTAAATGTGTGCTTATTAAGCAATGTTTGATATCAGCAAATGCAGAGATTTACAATCCTGTCTAATTTGCTCTTGTTAGTGAACTGGGTTGTAAGCATCATTCCATTTCACCAATTAAAACATCTAGAAAACTATGTCTGGACTGTAGGAGCAGTTTCCAGTGGACATTCTCTGCAACGAGGCAAGGAAAAACCTACTTGCGAGCATTTGTAAATGAGTCTCTCCTGCATGGTGTCTCTACTGGCTCTCCTCATTCCTGCATTGCTCTTAACACTGTCGTTGTGTCCATTTGAGAATCCAGTAATTAATATACTTGAAGGTGCGATGCCATAAAGGCAAGATGCTAACTAATGGGTATTACAAGAGTGTTTGAAAATATTTATACAAGTGTATATTTAGAATATTTAATACAATTTTATATGTCAGAACAGTCAATAATTCATAAAATATACTCAAAAGCAAGGAGAAGCAAGTTTCTAAATATATTTCTTGGACTTGGGTTAAAAAGTGATCATCTACATTGTACTTTAAACATTTTGGAGCTATAAGATGACTCACTTGAGCAAGGCACTTGATGCCAAGCCTGACAACCTCAGTATGATCCCTGGAACCCACATGGTACAAGGAGGAAACAATGCCCAGTTGTCCTCTGACCTACACACAAGTGTCATGGCATATACATCCTCACATGTGTACACACACACCAAATAAACAAACAAGAAAAAATTTAAAATTGAGTTAGCTATCAAGTTCTAAAATATGAACAGTTTAAACTGGAAAAATTCAGATACCTAGTTTCATTTGAAGAACCAGAAGACCTGGTAAAGTTGGCAGGGCTATCAAGATTTGACTGAAACCAAATACAGAGACATATGTTATGCTACTGGCTCTAGTATGCTTACATCACCACAGCTTCATATAAATAACCTAGCTGACTCCTATGACACTGGAGTGTCCAAACTCTACCTTGGCCTCCTAAGGTCACATTAATAGGAAGAAATCAAGATATCCAATGTTCTGTTCAGTACCTTACAGGATCCATTCCCACACAACTTATCCCCTGCCTAGGGATTAAAAGTCTTTGAGTTTAAGTCTATTGAAGGTTGAAAATAATTTAAAGTGATATTGCAGAGAAGGCTCAGCAATTAAGAGGATAGGCTGCTTTTGTAGAAGACATGAGTTCAGTTCCCAGCACCCATATGACAACTAGCAACCATTCCTAACACTGGTTTCAGGGAATCCAACACCCTCTTCTGACTTCCATGGGCATTGCATGACATGAGTGCACTTAAATACATTCAGCAAAACACTCATATACATAAATAAAAATAAATAAATAAAAATTAAAAATAATGTAAAGTGAATCAGAGAATAAATCTACTTTACCCACAATATGTACCACATCTTTTTGAAATAAGAAGAGTGATCACAACACAAAAATTTTCTTATTCAAACAATGCATCTTCCACAGTTCTTTCAAACATTCCTCATAGACATATTTATATTCACCTTTGTTCAGCTCAGTTCCCTAAGTCATTTTTTGGATAACTTATTTCTCTTCTTTTGTATGTAGAGCTTTAAAAGACCAAGTTCTAGGGCATCACATTTATTCTCATTAAATATCATGTGGATAATTTGAATTAAAGTCTCTAGTTTGTTCCAGTCTTCTGATTTTTGTATTCTATCCTTGTCTCAGCAATCCTCGATACCCTATAATGAGAATTTTTGCCTAAATGTCTTCTTAGACAGACACTAGAGACCCAACTGAAGTAATCTGAAAACAAACGGTATAAGGAGACTGAATAAACTTCCTTTGACAAATTTATAAAAAACTATGATGATCAAACTTTCCATCGATTCTATGTACATTCCAAACAAGTGAAAGTTATGAATAGAGATGACTAGAGAATATATTCTCTGCCTTTTCCTATTTTAAAAGATTGGATAGTTGAGTCAGAAGTATTGATTTAATAAAAAAGCTTTACAAGGGCAAAGACCTGAACCAATCTTTTTAAGTCAGTGCATCCATGGAATGTATTATTTCAACACTGTATACATTCATGGAACAAGTATGTGTGTGAATACAGGTCCCTGTGCATACACATATGTGCTCAATATGCATATTCATACATTTTAGTCTGTGGAAGAAATTTTGTCAACCCTAAAAATAGCTCAGTGAATTCTAAAACACAAGAACAATCAGAATACATGGCCATTGAAATAAGTTACAATTTGATTTTACTGTTACTGATATTGATTAGAAGGACATTGTATTTCATCACATGGATTTTTTTCAAAGTTATTTTGAAATAGATAGATTATTAAATATCTGAAAATTTAAATTGTTACAAAGAAACATACTCTGATTTGAGCAGACCACTTATCTTTTTAACACAAAGCTAAAGAAAATACATGTGAATACACATGTTCTCCAGACATGAGAGCAGCTCAAAGGCTGAACATATCTTAGTACCTAAGTAAATCATACATAAGTATACAAGATCATGAGATATCACTGGAAGAGTAATAAGATTTTCCATATACTAAGAAATCATAGTAAGTAATCACAGACGAATCAGATGTTTCCTGATTATATTTTTTTAGAAAGTTTACCCTGTTCACGTGGTTACTCAAATTGACAAAATTCTAGGCAATGCAGTGTGAAGCTGTTCTATTCTTCCTACTAAAGTGCACCTGAAGGCAAAGATCAAAATATAAATATATTATAATCAAAGGTTAATTATTACTTAGTTGTCACAATCAGAGATTTCCTCTGACAACAACATCTGTGAAATTCAAACAAGAAACAGGGCTTATGACTGCAGAGATGGCTCAGCGGGTAAAAGTGCCTGCCAACAAGCTTTATGATCTGAGGTCAGTCCCCAAGACCTATATTGTGAAAGGAGAGAACAACTCCTATAAGCTGTCCTCTGATCTCCACAAGCTCCCATACATACACACACACCAACAAACTAATAAATGTAATTTAAAAGTTTAAGAAAGAAACATGGTTTATTTAGTGTATAATGATGTCTGAAACAGAAGATGAGATGTCCAGACCAAAAGTAGACATTCCTGTTTCTTGAGAGTTAAACATAAATTTGCTTATGTACATAACCCAGATGAACTAAAACATCCCCAGAAAGGACATGTGCAAGAATGTTTTAGAAGGATTACTCAACAATAGCCCCAAACTAGAAATAATCCAAATATTTACCCATTATTTCACAGACGCAGTAGGGTACCTATGCAGTGCAATATGATGTGGCAATAAAAAGTAACAAGCTACAGATCAACAATGTGACACAGAAAACCTGAAAACACTATAAATAAAAAAATGAAGACAGAGAAACCACATGTGGTATGAATCACTGTATATGAAATGTCTACAAAAGGCACATCTGAAGATTAGTGTTGGACTGGAACAGTAAGAAGGAAGAAAGGAAGGCGTGTGTATGAACAGCAAATGAATATGAGAAACATAAGAAAGTGATGAAATATGCGAAAACAGAGTTTGGTCATAGTTGAACAACTGAAAAATTATCACCAAGATCATTGTGTTATATGGCTGGAGTGGATACAGTATATAATATCCAACTCATTATGATTATTCAAAAACAAGTCTGAGAAGAAAATCATTCTGCACTCCTTCCTTGTCTTCCCAATACATGCATACATGCTGCCATGCTCATGGATGTGGAGAAGTTGCCCAGTCCATTTGCAAAGCGTAGCTCTCTGGTGACTAAAATTCTAATGCAACTAGAAACTCTGCAAGAAGAAATGATGATAATCCCAGCAAGGTCCTATGACCTATAATTTTCCTTATCTGTGGCTTCATAGGTAGAAGCAAAGGTAGAAAAGTCTTAGGAACACCCATGTTTTGGTTTATTGTTTTACATATACTATAGATAGGCTTTTTCCAAAATTTTCCAAGATAAAAGCAGTCTCTAAAGGCAGGGGCACACAGTACTCAATAGTAGACTTTACTACCTTAAATAGGCCACAGCTAGATTAATGACAAGCAGCTTTCAAAAACTGGGGGGGAAATACAGATCAAGCTGTTGTACAAAGAGGGGGCAAGAAATATTAAGTAGCCGTGTAAAGCCTCCACATTGAGTCAACATGGCATCTATATAATGTTTTTGACATTCAATGGTGCTATTTTCAAAAAGGAAGAAAGGAGATAAAACCCACAAAGTTAAGGAAATTTAATTGGGAAAATAATCTTTTCACCAAATGCTGCTGGGGCAAGTGGAGCTCCAGGACCTCAGATGATATATAAAATCTGACTAAAAATGGATCACAAGTCTGAATGTATAGACTAAATCCATAAAACTATTAGGATAAAATAGTGGGATTAGTATTCCAGTAGATTAGGCAAAAAATGCATTATATTTGACACCAGTAGTATAGGGAATGAAGGAAAAAGAATGTACAGGGAGAGGGCATAGTGGTGTATGCACGTAAGCCCAGGACTTGGGAGACTAAGACAAGAGTATCATGAATTCAAGGCCAGTTTCGGACATACAGCAAGAGCCTTTCTCAAAAATATAAGGATAGAATTAAAATTAAAACAAAAAAGAAAAATGTATTGATTGAAATTAAACATTTTACACTTTAAAAGATGCTGTTAAGAGGCTGAAGAGATGGGTAGGCAGTTAAGAGCACTAGCTGCTCTTGCAGAGGACTTGCGTTCAGTTCTCAGCACCCACATGGTGGCTAATGGCCACCCATAACTGCAGTTCCAGTGGATTCAATGCTCTCTTCTGGTTTCTGTGGACACTGAATGCTTGTGGTACACTCACATCAATGCAGGCAAAACACTCATACACATAAAATAAAAATAAACAAACAATTTTAAAAACTGTTAAGAAAGTAAAAAAAAAAAAACCTATCTATATTCCAGTGATACATCATTTTAGCCAATTAGAATGGCCATTATCAAAATGACAAAAGGGCCAGTTAGATGGCTCAGTGGATAAAGGTGCTTGCTGCCAAGCCTGATGATTAAGTTCCATCCCTAAAACCAACATGATGGGACGGGAGAATTAATTTCAAAAAACATTAAAAATGTTTTGCCAAAAAACATTAAATTGTGTTAAATTGCATATATACCTCAAAAAATGAACTTATGGTATATAAATTATGTCTTAAAGTTACCAAAACAAAATTTTACATGTTAATTTCAAAATGTGGTAAGATGGAAGGAAAGAAAACCATGTACTCTGAAAAAAAGAGGACAGCTTTAGAAAATACTGCATTCTTAAAATAGCAAAGATGACCTGTTACGGACTAACAGACATTAAGAGACTGAGCTCTGAAGACTAGGTCTGAAGACTAGGTCGCTAACAGGAATAAGAAATTCAGAGACTAAAACTCAATGCAAGAGTTAAACATTTCTATTTCTATTGTCTTTTAAAAGCAGAACCAACATGACAAATGTTGATTCAATAATCATGAGAGCCCCCAAATTATCTAAAAGTCCAGAGAAGGATGAGAAGTTAGAAGGTCAGAGTTACGGAAGGAAATGCTAAAAACCAAAAACAGATCACATAATTACTAAATTGTCACAGCTAGCTTTGGCTGTCAACTTGACACAAACCTAGAATCACCTGGGAAGAACAATCCTGAACTCAAGAATCACCTCCATCAAACCAGCCTGTGGCCATGTCTGTCAGGCATTTTCATAACTGCTAGTTGATGCAGATGTGCCCAGCCCACTCCTGCTTCTAGGAGCCTACCTTGAGTTCCTACTCTGACTTCTGTCAATGATGGATTGTCATTTGTAAGTTTAAGAGGGAATAAACCCCTTTCTGCCCTAGTTCATTTTGGCCAGAGTCTTTTACCACAGCAACAGAAAGTAACTGGGAGGTAAGTCTATAATACAAGGTTTTTTTGAAATGGATGAATGTTTTCAGATTTAGAGTATCCATAGTCTGGACACAGTATAAACAAAAACCAGCACCTGGACGAGTCTAACAGCATTAATCCCTGAACTGATCATTCTCTTTTTAGCTACCCACATACATTCTTTTGAGGCAAGGTCTCCCTGTATTCCTAGATGGCCTGAAACTCTCCTTGTAGACTAGGATGGCCTCAATTTCACAGCAATCTGTCTACCTCTGCTTCCCAAGTGCTGGGATTAAAGGGGTGTGTCACTATGCCTGGCAGCTACCGAGATGGTTAATAATGATGATCATGATGAAGATTAAGGCAGTTATCCTTAAAAGAGAATACTTTCCATGTAGGCTTTTCCTAGGTTTATACAAATGGATTCACTTATTTACAGACTATGAAAAATTTTCATGTGCAAGAAAGGAGAGGGTTAGCCTGCATATCAACATAATCTCTGTCTAATATTTAACAATGCAATAAGCAACTGGGATGCCTAATTTTTTTCTGCCTCTATTTGAGATTCTTGCTGATGTGATGGCAAAAAACTTTGTGAAGAAAGAAAACATAGTTAATTTTATGAACCATTTACCTCTTTGATTAATTGGCTGGACAATTGGAAATAACTGAGCTAGGCAGCAGATGAGTGCAGGATACTTTGAATTTTTTATTTTAAGTGTTTCTAAGTTGAAGCATACTGAATATAAATGACCCTATTAAGTGAAATGTGTGAGTATAAAATGGGAAATGTCAGGAGAGATGCTCAATGACATCTTTAAATGTCATCTCCAAATGTCATTTACCATCTATGTTAAGATCACTTTAAGAGACCTTACAGTGTAAAAATGGAATTAGCTTAAAAACATTAAATAAATTATTGTTATTTCCATTAAAATTCAGCCAAGTCTAAAAATCAGCAAACAACTGAATTTTTAATTTGGAAAATACTTCCCAATATGCAACAAAATTGTACATTTTATTGACTCCAAAGCAGCACAAATGTTGGAGAAGAAGAATTAAGAAGTGAATTCTTATTTAAACAGCTAACAAGATACTCCCACGGCAGCAAGCGTATCTTCTTAAAAACCTCCTCTTTAGATCCAGTTTTTTTGCATGCATAATAGTATATTTTAGTGAATTCGAGAGAAATATAGTTCTTGAATTCAGAGAACAAAGATTTTTAATTGTAGAGTCAACAAAAGCTACGTAGCAACCTAAAACATCTTGGGCTTCAGTACTTTTGATGGAAGAAAGAGCCCCCTCGTATTAGGAAGAACCCGCATAGGGCGCGAGGCAGCATGGGAAATAGCGAGGTTGCCATTATCCACCTGCTCCTTCTCCGTTTGTTTTCACCTGACTAGGCACCAGAGAAAAACCCTTGTTTCGAGTCACTGTTCTAGTTTTGGTTTGGTTTGAGTTCTCCTTTATTATTCTCAGATAAAACGACACTTAATTAAATTTTCTTTTCCAGTATTATTTACTATTGTTCATCGACTCTGACACACTGATGAACATGGACTCAGTCTGAGGAAGTTTATAGTCTAGCATGGGGAACGTAAATTTACAAATTAAGTAGACACAAATGACAAAATGTTGGGGACCTATGGGGGATGCTGGTGGGGAAGGGAGTACAAAGATTAAGATTGAGTGCAGTGTTCTGTATGAAATACACAAAGATCCAATAAAAATATTTTAAGAAACAAAAAACAAATTAAGTATAAGCAGGCCTGTAATCCTACAGTCATATAAGCTAGGCCTGTTATCCTGCCTGTGGTCCTCAGCTACAGAATGAGTTTAAAGCCAGCCTGAGCTACTTGAACCCAGTCTCAAAACAGCAAAACCAAAATTGAAAAATAATTATGAAGTATGTAAGAGTAGTTACTATGTTACAAAAGAAGATGGTTAACCTGTCTACACCTTGACACCAAACTGGATGCCAAAGGAACAAAACAACAAAAATTTGCCTGAGCACTGACCCCAGAGAAATAAATCTGGATGCTCCTGTGAAAGCTCCCTGAGATCATGGACATCAAAATATTTGGAATAATAATCCATATATGTAGCTGTTGGCAAAGTACAACCTGTACAAGGCTGTCATTTCCAGTAAAACCAAATAATGAGTGTCACTCCCATGACTACATCATCTGTCATGCTTTAGATATATGTATTTGTATGCATGTATGCATTGCCTTAATTAGTAATATGTATTTCCCAAGTTAAAGTCAGATAAAAACTTATGGGTTTTTTTTGTTTTTTTAGCTATGTGCTACTTTCTGACAATTTTTATAGCAGACAATGTTTTTCTCAGGCAGACAAAGTTGACCACAGCAAAGGGAAGCAGTAGAGAACAGTGCTATTAAGTATTGCATTGTTATTAAGTATTGCCTGTTTTTTACCTTTTTTGTCACTGCAACACAACATCCAGAAGAAGTATCAGAGAGAAAGATTTATCTGTAACCATGGTTTTAGAGTGCTTGATTATAGTTGCTTTGGTCAGTGTACTTGGGGAAACCATCCTGGCAGTAGGAACATATGGCATAGGCAAGTATTTGACAGGAAATAACGATCCAAGAAAGGACTGGGAAACAGGTATCACCTTTAAAAGCACACCCCTACTAACCTAATTCTTCCTGCTAGAGCCTGCCTCCTGAGATTTCTAGAATCTCCCAAAATAGCACCACCAGCTAGAGATCAAACATTCAAGCATGAGTCTACAGAGGGCATTCAAATGCAAACCATACAAACAATAACACTGTCCCAAAGTCTAAAGGCACTATATATGTGTGTGTGTGTATGTGTGTGTGTGTGTATGTATGTATATATATATATATATATATATATATATATATATATATATATATGTAGATCCCTATAGGCTTGGAGTTCCTTAAGACAGGAACTGAGATTTTTTAATAGGGGCTCATGTTATATGAAGTTTATGTCTGTCATGTATACAAACCTACATCAACTTGAAGAATTTTATTAGGACTTTGGAAAAAAAGAAAAACCCATAAAAATCATAGGAGAAAAAAAAAACCTTATTAAATTTCAGTAACAGAAAATCAGAAATATTTGGATGTTTAACTGAAAGTCAATGCTTGTTATCTATATACCAAATCCTCTGTGGTGAGCACCTGGCAGCTAACAGGGGCAGGAAGCAGGTACAGATGTCACCCTAGAGACCTGCAGGCTAAAGAACCCACCTCACTTAGAATGCCTTAGTGCCAGAATAAACCATACTCTGGTTTATTTATTGCAAATGACAATGAATTATTTGCTTACTACATGTTTTTTGTGGCTTCCTAGAGTGGAGCACTAAGGCCACATAAAAAGGGGCCCATTATATCTTAAACTTCAAGGTCAACAGGGATTTTAGATGGGAAGTGGAACTGTGCTCACAAAGATTATACTTAATTGGCTAAAACTAACCCTTTCTTTTTTCTGTGGTTCTGGGAGTTGAACCCAGGGCCTTGTGAATGCTGGGTAAGTGCTCTGCAGCTGAGCTACATTGCTGACACATAAACCGTATTTATCCAGACCTTTACAATTTCAAGAATATAAAGTTTAAATATCCAGTCAAAAAAGATGTTGAGATCTGATCAACTATGTGTGTAGGGTATGGGCAAGTATGGTGGGTAGATAATACTGACCTGCATTTTTATGTAAATAACCACACATTTGAAGTCTACAATAACTGTTCAGTATACTTCACAAAATAACATGCCAATCAATATTTTATGATTTCATTCCATAACTAGTATCTTTTCTTCATCAAAATTTGGCATGGATCTAATGTTTTCTCCATGGAGACTAAGAGCTACTTTGCTTCTGCTGGAGCTTGATACTAGGTAGGAGAGTCAATTACCCAAGACTGAGTCTGGGAATTACTTCTGGGTATATACCACTACATATGAAATTTCACTTCAAAGATCCACTAAAGTATATAATTTTTAAGGAAATATATTGTTAAAAACATACTCATGGCTTGTGAGACTCAGCAGGTAAATGTTCTTACTACCAAGCCAGGTGACTCTAGTTCAATCTTGGGACCATATGATGGAAGAGAGTCAACTTCTACAAGTTGTCATCTGACCTCCACATGAGCAATGTGACATGTACAAACACACACACACACACACACACACACACACACACACACACACACAGAGCCCAGAATAAATAAATATTCTGGATAATATTATTCTAGATAATAATATTCTGATAAAAATGGATTCAAAACCCATTTTAACTTCCAGAAGACAAGCTTTCTGATGCTTACCTGGCACCCTCTTTTTCATTACTCTTCTCATCTATGTTATTTAGTAAACTATTGGCTCTAGAAGATATGACTGAAGAGATAATGTTCATGTGTTTAAAAGAACCATGAAAAATGCTCACTTCATAACTTAGGTAAATATGACCTACGAAAATCATGTATAGTATGACCAGCACTTTACTTTAAATAAGAAAATATATACAAAATGGTAGACATGTAGAGCAAAGACCTGTCTATTAAAATGTTCTGTGTGTAAAAAGCACCAGATGCATTAGTATGATCACAATGTATTAAAAGAGCAGAGATACTACTGTTAAAATTTACAGTACTAATTATTTCTGTGTTCTAAAATGAAAGTTCATTTTAACGGATAGGGCACATTAACCAAGTATACAGAAAATAAAAGTCCCAAGACAGACTGTGCTACTGCAGCCAGGCAGTTAAGAGCTTCCAGAGCCAAGGCTGGAAAATTTTATGAAAATTATTTTCTTTGGGACTCTTATGTAAGGGTGAGAGAAGAAATAGCAAAAACACTACAGGCTCTGGAATGAAAAGATCAAATAAATACTTCCCATCACCAACTCATTCTTTCATGTTTTGGTTTTTATTTTGATGATTATTTTTTTTTTTGCTCAAATGCATATCATCAATTGTTTTTCAAGCACCATACATTAAAAAAATGACCCGAGAAGATCCCTTGCCTCATGAAGACAACAAAGGGCTTCAAGGCATTCAGAAGAATATTTCCTCCTACAGCAGCAGCCCTCCATGAAGGGCAGTGACAGGAACACTCATTCAACCTAGAGAACAAACAGGTTGTGCAGAGCCTCCTCCAAACCAAGACTTTACATTATTTGTGCCTAAACGTGTCCTGACATTCAAAGAACTTCCTATTTCCCTCCAATAGCTTTCATGGAAATCTGCTGTTGATTGCTTACGATGCTGAAAGGCATACTGTCCCTTTCTCTGGGTTATTGACAGGTAAAGGCATTTTTTCTCTGGGAAGAAAGCACATTGCTACTAGCAATCAGTGTTTTATAATGGGGATGGGAATGCCATCAAGATTTGAAGGCAGCATTTTAAGAGGTCCCTCTTGTCTGCAGCTGGCAGAATATCAGCTGTTTCAATATCAGGAAGAAATTACAAAAGACTAAACTAATTACCCCATCCTTCTTCTGCTCAGTTCTTACTCCCAGGTGCCTACTCCATCCTCTTAAGGGGAGCAGATAAGCAGATGGATGTGAGCAGGTGCACAGGACTCTGAGCAGCCACTACCTCTGAGAGCAATTGGTCAACACTCTTGAAGCTAGTTAAAGTTGTGGTAAACAGTTCCAAACTCTAGCAGATGGTCTATTGGTCCAAAGGGTGCTATTCGACATCTCTATGACTCCGTATATGCAACTAAAATCCTGGGATTAGAGGATTGCTTCTTTTTGTTTAATATTTTATGATTTCATTCCATAACTATATCTTTTCTTCATCAGAATTTGGTATGGATCTAATGTTTTCTCCATGAACAAAAGAGACAAAACGTTTCTTAATTCATGTGTTTAATACTAAGCAAGGATATGAATCTTTACCACTAAGGAAGTTGAGAGCCTGTAACCCAACTCCACAAAGTAATATAGCTACTACAGTTAATTATTATTTTCATTCTGTGCATTTATTTATTGTACGGGGTGCATACCAGGGCCTGCATGTGGAACTCAGAGAATAATTTCACGGAGTTTTATCATGTGACTTCTGGCAGTCAAGCTTGGCAGCAAGCTCCTTTACCTGCAGATCCATCCCACTGGTCCACAGTTTAATATTATCCTATTTGAGAATAAGGAAGTTATCATTACTAGTATATTGTTTGAATGGAGCATTTCTAATGAAAAAAAATTATTTTATGTGTATGCGTGTTTTTTGGCCAGCATGTATGTAAGTGTACCATGTGCATGTAACGCCCACAGAGGCCAGAAGAAGGCATCACATCCTTTGGAACTGGAATAACAGACTGTCAGCCACCTTGTGGATGCTGAGAACTGAACCTGGGTCACCTCCAAGAACATCCAAGTGCTCTTAACTGCTGAGCCATCTTTCTAGCCCCAACTAATTTTTAAACATTTTAAAACTATGTTTTCTTTTGAAACTTTTCTGAAAACAGAAGTCAGCCTCAGACAGATGGGTACCTTCAAGGATATGCTTTTTTATTTTTCTTTTAACAAACTTAGTACGTCTCCGATCTTCTTGCACCACATCATGTCTCTCTCACTTCCATTTTTTTTCCCTCTCCTCACTATAGACTTTTAAAATCTTTTTATTGGTAAAAGGCTATTCTAAAAGCTGATGTCCTGGGTTGGGGAGATGACTCAGTAGGTAAAGGGCCTGTGGTACAAGGATGAGGACCTGAATTCAGATCTCCAATCACGTAAATGCAAGGTGTGACAGTACACATCTGTATTCGTAGAGCTTAAGGAAAGCTAAGGCAGGAAGATCTTGAGACTCACTGACCAGTCTTACCAAAAAAAAAAAAAAAAAAAAATTCAGAATTCAAGATTCTGTGAGACACTGTCTCAAAAAGTAAGGTGCAGCACTATGGAGGAAGATATCAGATGTTGACCTCAGGCGTATACACACACACACGTGCACACACACACTCACACACAGATGCACACACACATGTACAAATTCACACACATGCACTCACACACACACAAACACACACACAGATGCACAAACACACACAGATGTACAAATTCACACACACACACACACAGATGCACAAACACACGTACATGCATGCACAAACACGCACACACAAATAGAAAGCTGATGTCCTGCATAAATGCTTCTAAATTCCCTACACTTTCACAGCTGTATTCTTACATTAGAGATTGAGGTTTAGGATTTTATTACTCCAAGGTGAATGTGAATGGTCTTTCAGGCTTGAACCCCGTGCCCCCCACTACCCCCCTCCCACCATCATTTTCCCTCAAGAACTAGAGCCCCTTAGAGGGAAACCATCACGGAAAGTGTGTGGGGATGGAATAAAATCAATACATCTTTATGATGACTTTACTCAGAACAGTTTTATGTTCTAGCTTTTCCTCCTGGCAGCCAGACAATATCGACTTTTATTTTAGGATGGAGAAGGTCCCATGTGTCTGGCCAGTTGATGATCTATGAGCATTTTCTTCTATTCAGAACAGAGGATGAAAACCAGAAAACTCATGCCATTCTGTGTGTGTATGTGTTTGCCTGTGCCTGCGTGTGTGTGTGTGTGTGTGTGTGTGTATGTGTATGTGTGTGTGTGTGTGTGCTCACCAGACCCTAAGTGATAGACGTACACCAAGAGCACTTGAGAAATGCAGATTAGACTAGATAGGCCTTTAAAATTCTTCTAAAAACACAAATAATAATAGAGGACATAAAGTTGGGTGTGGGTGGTAAGATGGAGGGGTAGAAAGAGCAGAGAAGGGGTCTAAATATGACCTAAATAAATAGTATAGAGTTCTCATCAATAAAATAAATAAGATTAAGGGTGATGAAGGAAGACATCCAGCATAACCTTGTTTATAGTATTAAAATGCAAGTCGCACATGAACAGGGGATGGGGCCTCATGGGAATGACAATGAATTGTCGGGAGCCATTTGCCTGCCTTGAACTTTGATCAAGCAGGGATCAGTCTTGCTGTTCCCAGAAGTGCTGTGGGATTAGGGCATTTTGCTATGTAAATGATTTATTCACCTGAAGGAGAGATTATTTTAGACCCGAGGCTGAAGATCCTGTAGACCTGAGGCTGAAGATCCTGTAAACCCAAGGCTGAAGATCTTGTAAATCCTGGTAGGAAGGTCTGATTTAATCACCGGGAGGAAAGCTTATCTTAAATCCTAGGCTTAGCACCTTTTGTTAAGTAGATGTAGGTGTTTTGAATAATCCTGTATATGTAAATGATGGTTGTATTGTTCCTATAAATACACTGAGCAAAATAAAGTCGGGGCCTCAGTATTGACTGAGAGCCCTCTTGAGTCTGTCCTCCTCTCTCTCTCTCTCTCTCTCTCTCTCTCTCTCTCTCTCTCTCTCTCTCTCTCTCTTTCTTTCTCAATCCTCACTCCCCAATTCAGGTACGGTTCGATTTCTGCTGGCGGGCTCCGGCAATGAATTTTCTCTGTTCCTTCCTTTCCATCTTCCACACTAAATTCATATGTTGAAATCTTAAACCACAGTACCTTATCTAGAGATAATCTCTTTACAAAAGTAATCAACTTAAAGCTAAATAATCAGGATACACTCTAATTTGACTAGTGTTCCTATAAAAAAAGAAGTTTGGGAGGCTGGACAGATAGATCAGTCCAAAAGTGCTTGCTGTACAAGCATGAGAACCTGAGTTCCAATCACAACAACCACATAAAAAAACTGGGTGTGGTGGTGTGGGTATGTAATCCCATCACAGAAGATGTGGAGATAGGTAGATCCCCGGGGCTTGCTAGCTAGTCAGCCTATCCTAATCTTTGAGTCCTAGGTACCCCAAACCCTCCCACATACAGAAATTTTCAAACAGACAGTTTTAGGGAGCACAAAGATTGCCACTGACAAACCAAGGAGAAAGGCCTAGGGCAAATCCCTCTCATAGGCCTCACAAAGAACCAACCCTGGGTCTCTAGCCTCCAGAACTGTGAGAAAGTAAATCAGTATGTAAGTACTTATTCTTGGTACTCTGCTGCAGCTATGTATGAAACTCATCCAGCTATCTACTTCATTCATTCCCTCTTCCCTCAGAAATGCAGTCACAGAAATGAAACTCTTCAACAGTGCATTGTGTTGATGATACCACATAATTATGCCTACATTAATTTCATATTTGACTTCGTAACTTCAGAATAGAAAATCTGTGCTATTCTTTAAGTGGCAAAGCCCTGGACTTCACGATGAAGTATGTAGTGGCAAGAGATGCTGAAAAATCACTTGAAATATCTTTAAAGTTCAGACTAAACAGAAAAGTACTTGTAGTACTTGTCAGAGACCTTTCCAAGTCACTCCACTGATTACTGGTGACTCTCAGTTTCCATGTTTTTCTACCATAACACAGCCTCTGCAGACCAGTAGTCAAGAAGAATATATTGACTAAGTTATTTTCCTTATTTTATCATGTTAAAGAAATGTTTAGGCCAGGTGTAGATGGTTGACATTTGAGATCCCAGCACTGAGAAGGCAGAGATAGAAAGATCTCCACAAGTCTGAGGCCAGCCTAAACTACAATGAAAGCTCCAGGCTTACACAGGGAAACCGTAGCTCAAAAAAAAAAACAAACCAAAAACAAAAAACCCAAATTAATTAGTTAACCAATGAAAATTAAAAATTTAAAAATTAAAAGTGTTCAAAGTTAGGCTAATATAAGAATCAATGAGTACTAGGATCACAAAAATAGTTTGCTTCATTGAAACCATATTCTATGAAGTCCTCACATGTGCATAGTTTAAATCATACTACTGACATTTTCACTGTTACACACAGACAGAAGTGGCTCAGTACCTCCATACATGCCCAAACTAGGATTTGCTTTGGAATTTTATATATCTGAGCAGAGGAAATTATTTAGGAAGTCATCTGAGACTTTGCTAATTTTCATTAATAGTTTCCATACATTGCACTGTATCTACTCAGGTAGTTTTCAAAGAAATATATCTTAGTACAAACCACTTATTTATTTTGACAATAATTACTTATTGATAGAAGTTTTGTTTCTTTTCTGCTCCAGGTATTTTTTTGTGTGTCATTATTACTCTTTTCTTTGAGAAGACACATGGTAAATAAAGTAGGAATGTTCAAATAGTCAATAAAGAAAAGAAAACTTCAAATCGTCAACCTTGAAGGGTAGAACCAAGATCAATCAGTTTAAGGTGCAACTGGCTAGTTCTCAACTGAAAACATTTAAACAGAGGTCTTACAGAGATTGAATGGCTACTGTGGAAGAATTTGAGGGTATGATTCTAAGCATTAGACAACCTGGGAAGTTTTGTTATAAAGAATATTTAAACAATTATTGGGACAGACTGGATGGTCTTTACAGCTCCATCCTTTCTAGAAGTTTATGGTTCTAGGAATGCAATAATAATCTCACAAAATGTTCTCCTCAACTAACAAAAGCAACATTCATTCGTGATCTTTACACAATTTCTGTCTGGTGTGCTGTTTATTTACTTCACATGCATTCTGATAACAGGTATAAAACATCAGTTTGTAGCTCATAGTAAGTCAAGCTACAAGCAGAGTTCAGTTACTTTCTTTGGTATTTGTTCATTAGTATGAAATCCTGTATTGTTACTACATTGGGTGGGAACAATAAATTGCTTTGTAATCACTGAAGAATAAAATGATTTTAGCAGTTCTATTAGTCCTTGAGATTATGTTCTAAAGAGCTGCAAATATAAAGCTCATCATGAAATAATCAAATACTAACCTCTTTCATCTTTTCCAGCTCATTCTGTAAGGCTTGCTTTGCAATTTCAACCTCTATGAGTTGTTGCCTCAGTTTCTCATTTTCATCTTCTGTTGTTGTTCTCTTCTCTTCCACATTTTCTAATTCATGGTGAAGTCTCACAGATACATCCTTTGCAACCTGAATTGAAGTGTTTGTAGGAGTAAAATACGGTTTGATTTGACTAAAAGTATTAAGAGCAAATATTTGTACATAGCACTTACCACATTACAGTTATTGCTCCAAGAACATATGTATAAGCATCCACATATATCAATCACATCACAGTTATCCCATAGATAGATACTGCTATTATTCTCTATTTATGGAAGAGAAAAGAAGTCTCTGAGAGGGGAGTCGAGATGCTCATGGGTGAATAGCTGCGAACTCCTGGAATGGTCTGGCTCTTGACTTTACTCCCTTAACTTCATTATAGTAATGCATGATTGAGAAATTTCACATATCTCCTTTAATTCTACAACAAAAACACCCTCTTAGTGCTTCACTATTGCCTCCATTGGGAAATGGAAAAGAGATGTATTTTACAAGTGGACTAATGGAGCTTGAGGTTTTATCTTATAACTCTTAAGTACTTAAATTTAGCAAGTATTTTAGTCCTTGATATTATTTTAGTTTGATACTAGCATATATTTTTAACCCAAACTTGAGATCATCATGAAATTATAAGGTTTGGAAGGAAAACTGAGCATCTACTGTAGAGACTCCGGACACAAGTAGCCCTATCTCCATGCTGGGTGGAGTGAGCCTGGCTATCTCCAAGCCATGTAAGGTCCAGGTACATGCATATAACCTATGTAACTAGTGGTGCACCAGTAGGGTGGTTCCATTAATGATCTCTACCTTATAGGTTTTTTTTCTTAAAGTTAATCAGTAATATGTGTGACAATGCTACAATGCCTGGTGAGTAGTGAGATGTTCCAAAAACAAACAAAATGGATGCAGCAAGGACATTAATAAAATGTTGCACATAACATCCTTTAAAACAAATCTAGGGTTAGTTACATTTTACTTTCATATTGATGAAGTTGGTACTTAATAAAATAAACTTATACTTGGTTGTCAACGGTGATGAATTTAATATCTGGTTAGCATTGTGAATGAATCTCCATACTGATACACTGAACTAAAGAGATGATGAAAAACTGTGCTGTAAAGGTTTGAGCTCTCTCCCTTGGGGCACAGTCTGAATGAGCAACTTCATTTCAGAATGCTTCGTTCCTCTTCAAATTGGTTGCCATTCAGATAGGCTTACTTTCATGGAGTTACTGGTGGTGAGTGCTGAGAGGAAGGAGTCCTGGGTGGAGGTGAGGACTTGAGAAAAGAACCCTTAGCCCTGTTTTCCTAAGGATGCTCCTACTGTGGGTGTCAGCGCCTCTACAGGAATCCACATTCCACTACTCTTGAATGCCGGATTTCACCTGACCTCTGGCAGGCAGGCAGGCCCTGGAAGCAGGTCCCTGGAGGCCACGGCTGGCCAGGCATTGCCACTGCTTTACCACGCCCTTGTTTTAGCGGAGTAGGGAGGTGCCTTCTTCCCCCCTTCCGTTCTGGAAGAGCCAAGGTTACTCCCGGGAGAGCTGGCTAAGCAGAAGACTGGGCTCACCTGTGGGTTCCAGTCCCTTCCCTGACGCTGACATTCTGTGGCGAACACTGCGAAACTCGTGTCCCTAACGCTGTTTGCCAGTTACCAATGAAAGCCTTTCAGTACAAAGAGCTCTCAACCTGCTGCCCCCAGACGCGCGCACTCGAGCCCCCCCGCGCTGCAGACCTTGAGGTCCTGCTCCAGGCTGCGCAACAGCTCGCCATCGATTTCTCCGGTCTGCGCGTAGCGGAGCCGTTTGCGCTCGGCTTTGCGGAGGCGGTACTGCAGGATCCGGCAGTTTTTGTTGGCTCTCTCCAACTCATGGCGCATTTCCTGCAGTTGACAGGCATCCTCCTCGAAGAAAGTATCCCTCATCTCGTCCATCTCGGTTCTCAGCTCATCGATCTCATTCTGAGACGGTGACAAGCCGCAGGTCACAATCAGCCTGGCCTCAAACGCCTCCGATATGCACCCGGTCCATCCCATCCTAACTCCCAGTTTCCCAGCCTACATGTAGCCTCCTCTCCACCCGAGAGAAATGATAGGGCGCTGAAAGCAGAAACTAGAAAACCAGGCCCAGTTTAGGCCTTCTCTGGCTTTTTTCCTCTAGCTCTCCGTGAGAAAGTGGGACGAACCATGATACTTAGACAAATAAAGGCCTAGATTTGGTTTTAATCGAAACCCAACGCCACCGATACCAGGTTCAGTTCCAAACTGGGCGCAGTTCTCGGGCTTTCCCACCTTTCTGGTTCCCTTCCTCTCTTTGGCTGGCTAACAGGTAAGCATCCTCTCACCCCGCGGGACACGCCCTAATCCTCGGAGGCCCATACGTCCCCTCCCCCATTCGGTTTCCACCCCCATCCTTCTCACCTTGAGAGTCTCATTCTCTTCCCTCAGCTTCTCCATCTCCTCCTGCATCTCTTCTTGCTCCTGGAGCTGGTGCGGGTGCGGGTGCGATGAAGGGGGTGCAGCCGCTTGCATGGCCCCGCCGCCGGTGCTGCCCTCCGCGCTCTGCTGGGGGCCTTCGGCTGCGGCCGCCATTGGGGAGGAGGAGGGGACCGCAAGGGGCTCACAAATGGCAGGCGCACCGGGGAGCGGGGAGCCGCGGCCGCCGCCGCCGTTTTTAGTGTGCATCTGAGCCGCGGCCGCCGCCGCCGCCGCCCGCTCCTTCTTCAGGTGGAACTGGATGAGCTCAGACTGCAGGCATCCCTCCTTCCAGTAGCTCCCTCCACCGCCGCTGCCGCCCCCTGCGACGCCGCTTCCGGAGTTTCTGCCGCCCGGGCCCGGGGCTTTGCTCGCGGCAGGGACGAGTGGCGAAGGGGAGACCCCCTCCCCGCCGCTGCCGCCCCTCTGCGGAGCGCGGACGCCTTTCCCTCGCCAGCTCCGGGGCGGCGGCGGCTGCGGAGCGCCCCCCTCCCGGTCCCCCGGGCCGCCGCCGGCTCCTCCTCCTTCCCCGCCCCCTCCTCCTCCTTCCCCGAGCGGAGGGGCTTCCCCGACTTTCGAGGGCACCGACTCTGTCTCCCGGAGTGCCTCCCCCGGCGGCCCGGTTCTCCTGCTGCCCGCGACAGGGGTCGCCGCGGGGGCCGTTTCAGCACCAGCCGCGGGCTGGACAGCTCCCGGAGCGGCCCCTTTGGGCGCCAGGGGCGCCGCCTTCTCCACCCCGCCTCCGCCCGCTCTGGAGCCCACCGGAGGCGCTGGGCGGCCGGTTGTCTTGTTACCCTGTTGTTGCTGCTGCTGCAGCTGCAGCTGCTGCTGCCGAACAGAACTGAGTTTAGTGCTGGCCCCCACCGGGGACCGCGGGGTCCCGGATGTCTGTCGGAGAGAATTGTCCCTCGGCCTAGCGGGTGACTGAGCGCGCTGCTGCTTTCTGCTGCTGCCCTCTGGGTGCAGACGGGCCTCGGTGGCTGCGGAGGCGGCAGAAGAGGTTGCGGCAGGGGCAGCGCCCCCGGTCGGTGGCTGACTCATGGCAGTCTAGGAAGATCCTACCGGATGCGACTTGGAACCGTCCATCGCTAGATCATCCTCTTCTCTCCCTTCTATCACCAACCTTCCTTTCTAAGCTGGCACAGAAACAAAAGAAGAGAAATATACAGCTTGTTTGCATTGTTGCAGAGCCAAAGGTGATTTTGCTGTACAACAGAAGCGCCAGAAAATTAGGATGCTTGGAAGGAAGGCGCTTAATGGAAGCTTTGATAAGGAAATGGACGCAGACCTGCTGCCACTTGTCATTTTTGCCTCAGGTGGCGCTGTCTCAGCAAACCGATGGATCCGAAAGTAGCTGAAACTTGCTTTAGCTGGACAGCAGGTTTTGGAAAGGGTGAGATACAGGTTCGTAAAGAAATGGATGGGAGGGAAAGAGAAAAAAGATAGGGCTGGAAGAGGCTTTAGAAGTAAAAGGAGATGGTCAGGCTACTAGAGCTGTCAAGGTCCAAACAACTTTGGCTTTCTTCAGCATCAAATCTGTATTTAGGACCTAGTTTAGTGGGAAAAGGTTTTATTTTATTTTATTTTATTTTATTAGTATTCCCATGTGTCAATTAAGGAAACGAGGTTACGGAGTAGGTTCCTAGAGAAAATCTACTATGGATAAACGACACTTTTCTCAAGCAGCTCCAGCTCCTGATGCTGTCTTTAGGGAAATGTGGCCAATTTTTCTTTAGAATAGAATCCAGAAGAAAATATGAAGAAGACTTTAAATCAATCCCAGTCTCAATAAAACAAGAGCAATAGGAAATATTTATAAGGCTCAGTTATTCACAACCCTAAAGATATATTTTGTATCTTAAAAATATTTTGCAAAAGTAGATAGACAACTCAATATTGCTTTTAAGTTTTCAGTAATGAATTTCCTATACCTACTTGATTTTATACTTCTTGTGAATCATTAGTTTTAAGCGTAAATGAAATATAGAAAGCATTTTCATTCTTAAGCGGCTTCTTGGAGATGTATAACAGACCAAGTGGAAAGTTTTAAAAGCCTATTCACTCCCATGGATCCAAATTCTGAAAAATACCAACCCTGCACCCAGAGGCTGATGCTTCTTCCTTCATGGTGGTAAAATCAATCTCCATTGTGGTACCTCTCTAAAGTAAATACACCACTGGCTCCTTTAAATCGCAAAGCAGCAAGCTGCTGCCTCATGGGTTTTCCTTCCCAGTGAGCTATTCAGCTAGTCCATTTGGTTCTCTTTCCATGGAAATATTTATCTGTAAAGCACAGGAAGGTCATGGCTAGACATAAACCTCGCTTATATAACCACACACACAGATACACACACACACACACACACACACACACACACACATCCCTCTTTTAGAAGTGATTACCCACCAGTCACTTTACTTGCCTTATTCCTGTTATTGTCTAAGTTTTAAGACTCCATCTTAATTAAGAATGTGATCATTTCTTAAAGGAAGGTTACCAAAAGACCCCTCTACACTTCCCTTTCTGCCTCCAGAATGTTTTCCTAATTCACTTGGTAATATAAAGATGAACAAAGACTTCAGAAGGAAAAAAAGTTGCCCACAACCTTGCTAGAATATCTAACCTTCTCCATTAACACAGGTGAAGCTACTAGGGTCACCCAACTAAAATATATTGACAAAACACACTTATTTTTAACTAGGCAGAACTACTCCGGAGCTGAGAAGTCATTCAATAACGCTCAAGCCTGGCCCCTAGACAGCTTTAACCCCTGAGACTGCTCAGGTTCCAGGGTTCCACATTCAAAGGCACCTAGCACTGTCAGACGCTACCTCACGGAGGCAGGATGCGGTATCTTAAGGTTTTTCCAAGGAAATCTCCAGCCAAGCAACTTCAGGAAGGCTGAAATCAACACTTTAAATCTCAGATCATATCTGTCCAAGAGCCCACCCGGTTTCTCATCCTCATCTCTTTAGAAATCCAGAAGAGCTCACTTCCCAGCGGAGGTGATGCTTCCAAGAAGTTGACGCACATCAATACCTCTTTCTTCCTGATGTCCGGGAGACTGGAGACCTTGGGGTTTATTTCTGTGTCTTTAGGAGAAAGCTCAACTTCTCAGTCTTATAAGCGACTTTCTGGCTGAGCATGCTTGATCCAATCCACACCCACTAGGTTTCTCCAAACAATAGCGGTAACCTTAAGACTCTGAGCGCTGAGAGCCGGTTCTTTGCAGGTGGTCCCGGGCTGGGCTTGGCTAGCAGCAGGCGAACACTCGGGGTACCAAGCTGTGTCAGACTCTCCCCAGGAAGTGCAGCGGTATTCATGAGCTGACCTCACCAGACTGGGCAGGAAAGAGGGCGGGATTGAAGGGAGGACGCGATAGAAGCAACCAAAGAGAGGTTACTTTAAAGATGAAAGAGAAGGTGGAGACCACCGGGGACAAGGGTTAGGAATGAGAGGAGAAAAGAGGCCAGAGCCACGCCCGACATGGAAGATTGCCAGCCTTGCTCATCAAAGTCCTCACTGCACTCTCATTTCCCGTACTTGGCAGAAGACTCCAAAGCTGCTTAAAATCGGATGCATTCGTTTCCTGCAAAGCTCTGTCCCGGATTCGATCAATCTTCATCAATTATTTACTTGAGCTTTTTTTCTTGGGAGGAAGATTGGAGCAGCCTGCCGGGCCTAACTGGCGTCTCCGAGTGCAGCTGAGAGGCGCTGGCGCGCGGCTGCTGGGAGTTCTCTTTGTTCACTCACTTTAATTCTCAGACGAGCTCTCCACGCGCTGCTCACACCCCACCCCCAGTTCGGGCGGAGCCAGCGAATGGCGATTCCACGAATAGATGATGGTTGTCAGAGCCGCCGTCCCACAGACAAAGGGTTCTTGCGAAGCCACGACTAATTTAGTGCAAACGGAATAAATACCAGCTTAGGGAGGTGGTTGCTGACTAATTAGCACATTTCCCTTCTCCCTCACTGAAGACCAGCTTCTGCAGTAGAAAACAAAGTGCAGTTTCTGAGATCCACAATTTTTATTGTCCTGCACGTGAGTAAGAGAAGTCAGGACAAATGTATTTATAAAATGTCAGGTGAGCGGGAAATTCAGAATGCAAGCGTTTACAATCTACACCTATCTTTATTGTTCCGTAATAACAATATTTTTTAAATTGGAAGGGAAATTTCTCTTTTTTTTCCCCTTCCAGTTTTATTTGAGGAGGCATGCACGGGAGCCTCCCCTCTATAAAACTCTTGTGAGCTTGAAGGTGAGAATAAAAATAAGCCGAGCTTTGAAAAAAGTGTATTTATAGACATTGAATTTCCCTTATATTGTGGTGGTGGTTTTGCAGGAGAAAAGACATAAATATTTTGAAACAATGTATTTATATTAACAGTACCTTTAGTGCAAGGGATTTCATTCCACAAATATAAGTCTTGCAATAAAAGTGAAATAAAAACATTTTGGGAGTAGTTTGCATAAAATCAGTTCTTATAGTGAAATGAAAGCATGTTTAAGTCCAGGTGATTTGTATCTCCATTGACATTAAATATGGTATGAAGACAAAATCATTCCATGCTGCAAAAAAGATTTTAAGAGATGGTATGTGTCCAGTACTGTCCAAGGTGCTGGCAATACAAAGAAAAATCAAGAAATCATCTGCACTCTGAGAAAGTTCAAGCGTGTTGGTGAGAGTTCAAACAATGGAGGTACTGTTCTTATTATCTTAGTATACTGGAGGTGGAAAAATGACTTGTAATATCTATAATGCAACATTCAAGTGTCAACTAGCACACCATAACAAAAGCGGGGGGGGGGGGGCGAGGAAATGATCATGCAATCACAGTAATCACAAGTTATTTGGAATACCTATTAAACAAGTCCTCATTATGTACCCAAATACAAGTTGCAGTATCCTTTAGAAATATCAAGATCTACAGATTTCACTCAGCCTGAATACAATGGATAGAAATATTTTAGATCAATCTTTGAAAATAAAACATTTTTATTATAAATGTTTTTTATATTTATTTAAATTCCAACAAACCTGGAATACAAAACATAGTTTTGCTTCTCTGAGAACTTGTGCTTTCTTCAGGCTTTTCTATTTCAATTTTTCCCTAAGGTAGCAATATTTACTTCCATACAATCGATAATTTTCAAAACTCTAATAAAAATCAATACTGCTTAAATCAGAGTCAATGTGTCTAAATGTCTCATTTTGTACTTTAATAGTATACAGTTTAAAGGTTGAAAACTACGGTAATATAGGATATATATATATATATATATATGAAATATTTGTTTCTACCCACTTACATATCACATAAGGACACGAAGTTTGAAATAGAACTTTATCGGGGTTATCTCTTTATTTGCTTGTTAAAAATCATACTTCTTCAACTAAGCAAATCCCAAAGATAATTATTCAGGTATTTCCAGAATCTGGAAAGGCTATGGCATTATTTTTGCTATTTCAGAAGCAGGTTTGCCAACTGACCTTTTAGTGTTTACTTGTATTAATGAATCATCTATTTTATAGCACTGCAAAATAATGGAACTTCAACCCAAAGAAGAGAGCTAAAATTTTCAATCTCAAAAAAATTAAATACATAGGTTAAAAATGTCATTCCTTAATTTTTATGACTTTAACTAGATGTGGGTATTTTAATACTGAATAGCTTTAGAGTTGGTCAGGGCCTTTCATTTTATAAATCCTCTGAAGTACATTTTACCTTCCTCATAAAACATGGAGTGCCTGAACTCCCAAGATGTTAAGTGATTTTCTCAACTTCAACTTCACAGTCATAACTTGAACTTAGGTCTTTCCTCATCAAACTTGCTTCTTACTGGTCTCAAGCACATTCTTAAAAACATCAGAACTTAAAACTCCACATGTTTATGGCTGATTTGTCCTAATGGCCCTGTTCAATCTTTCTACCTGTGTAAAGAATATCTATGTTTGCAGGTAGAACTTCTATTTTGTATTCTATGTGAAAATTGGACCTTTCCAATAACTGCATTCTACTTTTTGTTTGAAAAAAAAATCCAGTATTCTATATTTATCTTAATGAATACATCATCTGATATTTTTCACACTCTCTAGACACTGGTTTCTTCGTTGTCTTATTTTTTTTCTTTTCATTCAATATCCATTTGTTCTTCAAAAAAATTTTTGGGTGTGTGTGGTGCTAGGATCAACTTCAGGGCCTTATGCATGCAATCCCAAAACCCCATCACTGAGCATCACCTACTGCTATTCTTTCATATTGTGTTTAGCTCTTCTCCTGTTTCTTTTGCGATCCCCATCAAAATTCAGCCCCTCACAATTCTGTTTAGACTGCTATAGATGGTCAAGTTGGGTATGGTTGTTCACACTAGTAATTCAGCAGTGGGGAGACTGAGGAATGGACTACATAGTAAGTGCTAGTCTGGTCTTGGAGGCAGTGTGAGACCCTCTCTTAAAGAAATTTCCATCTATACTAAATACGTGCCTTATGTCACTGCCTATAGCTACATCCAAACTCTCCCTCAACCTCAATGACGTGTACCCTCTTCATCTGCACCAAAAGGTGCTCCTAGTAAGGAGCTCCTTGGTTTGCTAAGGGTTACTGTCTCATCTTTTAGAGATGTGAAGTTGGAGTTTATGAAGAAAAATATTTTAATATTGGTATAAGTGTGTGTGTATGTGTGTGTGTGTGAGGGGAGAATATTTGTGTATACCTAAGGATGAAGGATAAGCATGGCATTCTTGAGACAGGAATTATTTGTTATTATATATGATTTTGGTGGATTTTGAAATTATATTGTTCAAAGGATTTAAAAGATTAAGTAAAAATACTTTGGTGTATTTGTCTTTATTTAAATACCTTTATTTAAATACCCTAGAAGGGATTCATTCTCTTCTCTCTCTCCCTTCCTCTTTCTTCTTTCTTCTTTCTTCTTTCTTTCTTTCTTTCTTTCTTTCTTTCTTTCTTTCTTTCTTTCTTTCTTCTTTCCTTCTTTCACAGGTCCTTACACAATGCTTCAGGTTGGCCTAGAACTCATCTTGTAGCCCAAATTGCCCTCCAACATACAGAGATCTTCCTGCCTCAGCATCCAAGCCTGGATATAGTATGGTTTATGAGTGCCTTGTGTAGGCTGATAAGATTTTTTTAAAAAATGCTTTAAAATCAAATGAATTCTTACTATACATAAGAGGCCAGGGCCTCTTATGAGTGTAAGGTGGTTCGCAATACTGTATGTGAAAATTTTCTCAGAAATTCACAAGTTTACAGATGATAAAATAGTAAGGGTAAACCCAAAGATCACATACGTTTGAGCCTTTAGCATGGTTCATTCACGGTTTTAACAATTAAAAAAAAAATCTCGCAGAAAAGGAGAGGGTAGAGTAATGCTTCTATGTAGACCATCTTCCAGCTCTGCCCAAATTTTATTTGTTAGAAGCATTAGAATTCTTGACTCTCAGCCAGTAGGAGATATAAACCAGATTTCAGAAATGAGGGGCGCCTTTCCCTTCCCAGGTCTGTCCCCTTCTAATTTTGGTCTTTCTATCCTTCCAGAATTTCTCTCCCTGAAACTTTGATCCTTAATTTTAAGGACTGATGATGGTTGAAGTTCCATTTTCTGAAGTTTCAATCCTTCTTAACAGGGACGTAGACATTACCCATTCAGAGAAAGTCTTGGCCTCTTAATCGCCGGGAAATAAGAGTTTGAGAAGTGGAAAGTCATCACATGGTGGCAATCTTAAAGAAAATATATTATTTTAGGTCTCAAACTGCATGAACAATACAGCAGATTAGGCATGCCTCATCCTAAATTAGCTCCAAGAAAAGGAAATTTTCTACAATGAGATGCCTGAGAACCACAGTGTTATCAATTCGTTCAACCTTAAAGTAAAATCTGTCATAGATGTAATTTGGTTATACAAACTTGGAAGCCAGAAGAACACATTAAGTCAACAACCAAAATTAACCACTACAATGACCTATATTCATATTATAGAAAATGTTGAAATTTGAGCTGAACTTTTAACACATGGGCAAATTTTGGACAGAAGAGGAAGAACACACCAATTATCAGGTATATATACATAACATTCCACTTTAATAAGAGGACAGATCCCCTCTTGTTTGCTCTACTATCAAAATATCAAGGGACATATGCTTGTAGGATTGCTGTCATCATCATCATCTTTACCTTTGAGATTTGCTCAGCAATGCTTCAGAGAGTTCAAGGATGTGTACCTAAAAAGAAAGCCAACATCAGCATTGGACACAGTTCAACATGGGCAGTTTTGCAGCTTGACATCTTTCCAGAGACACATTAGCTGGTGAAGCTGAAACTTTGGCTTGTGCTGCATAAAATAATTTCCAGACAAGATATTATGGAACAAAACTGGAATTCATTAGGAAAAGATTTTTGAAATTTTCTTTAGACTTCTTTTATTTTATGTGTCTGAGTGTTTGCCTGCATGTGAAGGCAATGCCTGTGGAGGCCAGAGAGGGTGTTGGATCCCCTGGAACTGGAGTTCAGCCAGTTGGGAGCTGCTATGTGGGTGCTGCGAACTTCTCTGAAGAGCAGCCAGTGCTCTTAACTACTGAGTCATTTCTCCAGACCCAAGAAAAAGATTTTAATGTAAATTTAATGATTATAGGAAAAGAGATGAGGAGCGGAGGAAGGGGTGATTCAGCATATCAAGAGTATTATCATTGTTTCTTTTAGTCATAGATCTGCACATTCATTCTGCTTTTGTATCTTTCTTTTTGTCATTTCCCATAGTTGGAACACTCTTCCTTTTCTGTCTTAAATTTTTCCACGTTTTTAAATTTCAACTCAAATTCCCAGGTTTTCCATAATGACCCTTAGGTGATTATGATGTTTAATCTTAGCTGTCACCTGGACTGGATTGGATTCAATCAATAGACAAGCTTCTGGGAAAACATGTGAGGGATTTTCTTATCCGATTATTTGAAGTAGAACGAATCATTGTAACTGTGGGTAGCACCTTTCGGCAATAGCCCCGATAGAAGGAGTTCTGAGAGAACGTGATGCTTTTTGCCTCCTGGTCCTCACACGTCACTGGACCGTTCCTCTGTCCTCTTGTTGCACTGTTGCTGCCACCGTGGCCACCACCACGCTACTCCACGTCCACCACAAGGGGAGCCAGTGCTGCTCCATTTCTTTGTTGATATTAAACTCAGCTTTAGTGGGTTTCCAATGTGGACTGAAGACCAGAGCTCTGGAAGAATCCTCCAGGCCTCAGTGCCAGTTTGGCACTACTGAGGCACTCAGCTTTGTGGACTGAGCGTATAGTAGATTCTTAGCCTCTCCACTGTGAAGGCAACCATTGTTAGATTATCCAAATCATATATGTAAGTCAACCTAATAAATCTCCTTAACTTTTTTATTTATTCCTTTATCTATCTATCTATCTATCTATCTATCTATCATCTATCTATCTGATATGTGTGTGGGGTTTCCATCACATATGTAAGTGCACCCCTATGTGCAGTCCATACCAGGGCATTGGATACCCTGGAACTGGGGGCATCATATTGTTGTTAGTTGTCATATGGGTGCTGGTAACCAAACCTGGGTCCTCTACAAGAGTAGCTAATGTTCTTACCTGCTGAGAGTCATCACTCCAGCTCCTAATACATCTCCTTTTAATAGTATTCCTTCTATACATTTTGTTCTTCTAGAGAATCCTGAATAATATAACATTTAGCTAAATTTTCTGAGTTCCAAACTTTTAAAAATGTATTAATTTAATATTTTCACATATATGACATGTATATGTATTGATATAGCATTTTGTGCATATGTGTGTATGTGTTAGTGTGTGCATGTGGGTATTTGGATGTATGTGCATTTGTATGGATATATGCACGTGCCTATGGTGGTCAAAGGTTTATGTTGAATACTTCTCAAACACTCTCTACCGTATTTTTTTGAGATAGGGCCTCTCATTGAATCTGGAGAGTAAAGGTTTAGCCTGACTAGCTGGCCAGCTAGCCCAAGGGCTCCTCCTGTTTTCACCTCTTCTCCAACACTTTTTATGTAGATTCTGGGGTTTGAATTCAGGTCCTCACTCTTTTCTTTCCTGTCTGTGCTATCTCCTCAGCCTTGATTGCTATATTTGTGTGAAATGTTGACGGTAGTTCTTCTCACAGTGCGTGGAACATAGTTCTCATAACTAATGATTAATGATGACTACAATGTGTATGGTACTGTAAGCTGCCAGGAAATAGTTTCTGTCATTTTTTCTATATTACTTACATTTCTTTAATCAATTTTTGCCATTCCTAAATTTCTATAAAATTATTTAATGCCACTGTGGCAGAAACACACACTTCTTCTTGTGTAATTTATAGAATATATCCTATAATTGTCCATCTATAAGGTAACTATCTTTTAAAAATATTTTATTATTTTTATTTTATGTGTATGAGTGTTATGCCTGCATGTAGGTAGGTACACCCGTATCATGCAATGTCTGTGGTGTCAGAGCCCCTGGAATTGGAATTATAGTTGTTAGCCACCATGTGGGTGCTGGGAAGCCAATGCAAGTCTTCTGCAAGAGTAAGTGCTCTTAACTGCTGAGCCATCTCTCCAGCCCTGTAGATGGTAACTATCTTAAGACAAAATTATTTTGTCCCTCATTATCTCTAGGAGAAAGTTGGAAACCTGGTAGCTAGTCATATGTACAAATCCATTAGGAGAGACCTAACAAGAGGAAATTGGTATTCAGAGATCTATTCTTTTTTTCAACAGTAATTTAGCTTGGAAAGATGTCATTGTCCTGACCTTTACTGGCATATGTACACAGTCATACACATTTGTTCTCTGGATTATGTTTTAGATAATAATGAATCAGTCTCCTTGGGCTGTAAACATCATGATTCATTTTTTTCATTTCTAAGTAGGCTACCCAAATCATATTATACAAAGAATTTAGCCCAATTACAGGCATCTTAATAAAGGTTATTCTACAGTCTCTCAGACTTAATACACACATTTTCCTTACCATTTTCTTTTTGAGACCAAGTTTCATACAGCCCAGTCTGACCTTGAACCCCTGATCCTCCTGTCCCTATTTCTTAAGTGCTGGGTTTGTGACTGTGCTAGCACACCTGCCACATTTTGGTTGTTATTTGTTTTGTTGTTTGTCTTTTAAGGCAGAGTCTCACTATGTAGTCCAGATTTGTCTCAAATTCATGATTTTCCTGCCTCAGAATCCCAAATTCTGGATTAAATGCGTGCAGCTTCATTGGATTTACATGTTACAATTTAACACTATGACTAAATTTATTGCTTTACTTTATGTATTGAATTAAGAATATACACGGCTACTTTGCCACAAATGCTTTAATTACTCATGCCTTTGCTGATGTGTAGAGTTACAGTTTACATAATCAAGTATTATATCACTCTATAAATGTCTATAGATGTTTAATTTTGGCAGTTCAACACATGAACAGCCAAAATATGGTTGAACTCCTGGTTTCAACTCAGTCTCCTTGTCTTTCTTTTATTCTTTTTTTGAGACGGGGTCTCTCTATAGCCCCAGCTACAAGACTAGGCTGGCCTTGAACTCAAAGAGATCCAGCTGCCTCTAAGTGCCACCATGCTTGACTCAGCCTTCTTTCCAATCCTAGATTAATCTTAATGGAGGGTTTCAACAAGATCAGTATTTATCATATAATTGCTGTACATATTAAGATCACCCATTACTAATTAGCAGATTGCTAATTTAGAATCATTAAATTATCTATTCAAGTATTTTGATCTTTGTCTTACCTTCTCTGGATCCCCATGCAGCTCTCAGAACTCCTCAATAGTTAATGTGTCTTAAGATGAGCACAAAAGATTGGTTCTAATTATGCCAGACCAATAAGGACAGCACTTCAAATTACTCTTTATTTTTGTGGGAAATTTTAGTATAAGCTAGCAAAGACTGTAATGCAAGTGAATAAAGCAAATTTTTAGATTATATATTAAACATTAATAAACTTTCAGTAAGATGGCTCAGCAGGTAAAGGCTTCTGCTGATAAGCCTAACTTTGGTCCCCATAACCCACGTAATGGAAGGGAGGAACTGAGTCTGTCAACTTGTCCTCTGACTTCCACTCATTTGCTGTGGCATATGCTCACCTTTCACACATTCAAGGCAAAATTTAAATGTAATTTAGAATTTAAAACTTGCAAATATATTTGTATATCCACTTGATCTGGTTATAGATGCATGAAACCTTTTATCTACATCCTAATTTGTTGCTTGTACTAGTTAGATGTTGCTTGTATATGTAATTGCTTGCATTTTGCATGTTTTACCAAGCAATGTAAAGATTGTGTTACTTTAATATGTCAGCATGCTAGATTACTTTGACTTAAATCATTTTCACCCAGTGATATTTATTACATGTTAGTTTGTATTCAGGGTTATCAAAGGAAAGAGAAATCACAACTTAATTTGGAGAAGGTTCACTTACAAGGGGAGTATTTATACAATTTGGATCTGGTTAGAGAAGAAGGCACCATGGACAACTTCATGAAAAAGATGAGGAGGCAGAGTGTTCACTGCAACCTAGAAAAAGAGATTTGCAGAGCTTTCTCCCTGGAAAAGAGCAGTGATTTCCTGACAGGTGACATAGCCAGCCCAGCATGATCTCGGTCTTGCCTTTACTCCAACTTCTTCCTTCTATCTGCTCTCCTGTTTCACCCTTCATATCTTTCTAATTTGATGAAATCCAGAGAAATCCCGAGTAATCTGGTATTGCCCATGCATATTGATCTTTTGGTTGGGGAAGAGATCTAAAGGGGTCAAATATAAGAGATTCATCACAATAAGCTATAAATAATTAGTATAGATAATTTCAAGACATTAAAACTACTATATCCTTAGGACTTTTTTTTCATGTACAAGTATGATCCTAAAATTTCTACCTTGAGAAACAGTATACATTTTGAGTTTTGCTTACAATACTAGTAATGAATTTTCTTTGAGTATTCTCACTGAAATTTCACATTTATCAAGTAGAGAAATTATCATTTCTATTATGATATTAATTTCCCCTACATAGGAGCATGGGATACATTTTTATTTAGTTATATTGTTATATGAATATCAATAAAAAATTTCTCCAAGTATCTTGCAACTTTTGCTAGATTCTGTTCTTAGACATTTAATAATTTTGTTGTCAAAGATATGTGTTTAAGCAAATTTGCTTTTTGCCTGTGCTAGTGTATAGAATCGTCATGGATTGGTCTTTAATATCCAATATCAGCACACTTTGCCTTACTGCCTTATCATTTCTAA